>OZ014521.1:527411053-528708762 GCA_963966055.1 Lathyrus aphaca
GCTTTCATTTAAAAATAAAATAAAAATATATATTAACAGAAATAGGGAAAGTTGTGCAAATCACTGATAAAATAAAAGTTCCTCAAAAAATATATATAATATATGGTTCTTCTAACAAAGGTTTTTTTACAAAAAACTAGTGAAGGTGCGCAAAACACAAGGAAGGGGGGTTGGAATTGGGTTTTCTTTAACAATTAAAAAAATAACTTCTAATGACACGTTTAATTTATCCTGGTTCGTTTGAACTCAAACTACGTCCAGTCCACCCGCCAAGGTGATTTTGCCTCTACTGAGGTCTTAATCCACTATTCAATAAGAATACACACAAAGACCTATAGTCAATGTCCTCTTGAGTCTTCTGACTAAACTTAGTCACTCAAGGAATAGAATAACTATTACAAAAATATAATAAAGAAGTAACTTAGAATGCTTCTTGATAAGCAAGTATCACTAAGTGAAAGTTACAATAATAAGCACAATATGATTTAATTGGTTTGCGTGAATATGATGAGATGCGTTGCGTTACTGATTTCTTCAAATGGAGTCCTTTAAATAGTTCTTGAGAAAGTAGCCATTGGAGACATCTTGAATTTAAATTAGGATAGACTTTAATATCATAAATCCCTTCCATAAGTGGAGATACTTGTCTTTGTTCATTAATTAAGATATTCTTTAATTAATGTCTTTAATAAGGATACCAGCATCTTCTAAGCGGAGATCAGAGATAATAAACAAAAGATGCGCAGCCATTAAATATGTTTATTTAATGCTGGATTCTCCTTTGAGAGTATCTTCTATAATGAATCTTCTTAGCTCGTACGGATTACTTAAATAAGATTGTCTTCTACACAAGAGTAAATATATTCATTAGAACTTCTAATATGAAAAGCTTTGTTATCATCAAAACACTTAGAGGTTCAGAACCATAATTGTTCTAACAACTAGCAGAATGAGTTGGGACCAAAACCAAAACTGAATATGACAGACTGATAAAGGAAGCAGTTAGAAGGATCTCTATACGAAAAAAAATCAGAAAACTCATAACTGAATTCCTAAACCAAAATTCAACAATTCATCATCTATAAAGTGTTGCTTATTGCTGCAAATAGATGAGGGTCTTGACTATCTTCAAGATTTCGGCTGAAATTGTTTACCATCTTCAAATTTCCTTTTTTCTTCTTTTCTGGATTCTTCACCATTTCTTCTCCCACTTCCTGCTTCCTTATTCAGCTTCACTCCAACCTTCATCATCTCCAATACTTGGATTCAACAAACTTCAATCCTCATCAATCTGCAAGTTCTCTAACAAACCTGCAAGAATCTACACCATAACATCAACATTTCAATCTTCATCATAGCATCCACAACAACCTGAACCACACGCGGAATCCAGACAACATGCAGAAGAAATAAACAGAAGCAGAAACCAAGAAAATGAAAGAAAAAGCACTGAACCATAACAAGCAATGGGTGGTAATAACAAGAATTCAGAATCAGGGAAGAAAAAGAGAGTACCTGAATTTATAATAACTAGAACATCACAATCTTCATCGCATCCAGTCTCTGTTACCAATCTCCGATTTCCAACGCAAGAAGTCAGATTCATAATCGATCCTCAGCGTTAGAATCGCCAATGCCTTCGACACGTAAGAAACTCCAACAACACCATCTCCATCGAATCTTTATCACCTTCTTTAACACAGATCCAACACTTCTTCAATGCCTCCTCTTCAATCACCCTGCAACAAGCAAACCAAAGCATTGGCAAGAACGAGTCATAGTCGAATTCACCAACAATAATCGCACACTTGCAAACTAAAAATTCAGAATACAGAATTTCAGAAGGATGAAAAGAAGGGAACCCTTACCTTGAAGGGTCATCATCATCCGTGCAATTCGTGTGAAAGAAGAGTCAACCGTTGCGGATCTGTGATGGCAAAACGAAAACGAAAACAATGCCATCTTCAAAGATGCGATGCCGAAGTGTAGCAACATCCGAAACGATGGCATTTTGAAAGGGGATATGCCAAGGTTGAGGATCGGGGATTTCAGAATCTCACTCATCGAAATGAAGCCGCAAGCAGAGATGATTGGCAGCGAAGATACGTGATTATTCATGAAGAAGATAACGGCGCCATGGATCAATTTCTGGTGAGAACTATTGACGTAAAGGAGGATTCAACTGCGTCGAGGATGGCCTATCTCGCTTTCCGAAGATGAATTTTGACGAAATGATGATGTACGATGAAGCTTGGATGATGATGACGTACGGCGAAGCTTTGGTGATGATGATGCACGACGAAGTTTGGAGTTGAAAGCGGAAGGAGGTTGAAGTGGAGGTGGAGGCTACGGCGGCATTAGGGTTTGTTAATGAGGAAAGAAGATGAAGCGATTGTGATAAAAAGGAATGCATTTGTAGGTGAGGACACGCCGGTGAGAGAAAGGGGAGGCTAGGGTTGCAAAGAAAGAAGAGGAAGAACGCGTGTTTATGAGGTCTGTGTTTTGATTTCAATTTAGGAATTGATTATGTTTTTGTTATTGGATTAATTAGAATTTAAAGCTCATTAATTTAGTTTAATGTCTCCATAATTTTTAATAAAATTCATTAAGAATCTCATTGTCTTCCCACCGCCAATTCAAATGGAGGGATAAGGTTTGGTGGATGGTCCACTCCGGCAGTGACAAGTGTCACCGTCCGATAGGACCACCATGTTTGGTTCATGCGCATGACTCCCTATGGTAAGGACCATGTACCCGCACCTCATTAGCCTTGGGATACATCATAATTGGCAGTCCTTAGATCCAACAGATTAAAGAAGGTCAAAGGTGTTGACCGAGACCCATAGTATAAACCCTCAGGCCATCTGCGCATTGGGCCTAACGAAATGCTATTGGAACCCCCCAATACGAGCCCAAACAGTTTCTCTAACTAATAAAGCTGCTTACTGCACCCCCTCTTATTTCTTTATATTTTTATTTTTTCTGTTTTAATACTTGTTCAAAATTAATTCATAAAAAATAGTAAAAGAAATAATAAAATTCCCCAAAAATTATAATAGCCTTTTAATTCAATTTAGAAATTTTCTATATTTTTACTTTCTCAATTTAATTTCGATTTTTCCATTTAATTGTTTTTAGATTGAATTCTCACATGGACACATAATTTTGTACATTTTATTTATCTCACTTCCTGCAACATTTTTGGCCCATTCTTTTTGCTATGATTAGAAGACAAATAATAGAACCTAGAATATTTTTGGTGTATTTTTTAGGCCATTTTATCCCCTGTTTTGGTAGTGTGGTTTGTGTAAAATTATGATGGAATCTTAGATAAATTTAAGTGACCATTTGGCATAGTTAGACTTTGAATTTTTAGGAGATTTTTAACACAATATTATAGTCAGGTTAAAGACCCTAGGGAATTAATTTCATATTTTTTCCATGACTTCTGATATTTTTGTTATTTTAATTCATTTCCATCATATTGTTGCATATGCATATTCATTTCATTTACTAACAATTTCCTTTTTGTGCAAGGTATTTTTTCGAGGATTCGCTTATGGACTTGGATTATGTTTGTTATGCCTCGATTATATTTTCTTATGTTTTATACTTTATGATGTAACATCTTAGAACTTGTATGCTTGTATAGTTCCTATAATTAGGATAGAAAAGATAAAACGAATCGATAGAAAACCAAAATCTCAAAAACAAAATAAATAAAAACTCGATCCAACGTCGAGTAAATTTTCAAATAAATAAATAAAGTTTCATGTGACTTTAGGATTTCTCGATTACCATCGCCCCATTCCATTATACCCAAAAGCAAGCCTTGCATGTTGCACACCATAAGTCGTGCGTCTCAGCACCACGCAATCGACCCACCCGATCCATCGTTTCATCCCATTTTACGTTTCATACACGTTTTTACCCACCATGACTTAGGAGGACCATATTGTTCACTATTAACTTTTTGTATTTGCATTTCTAGTTTAATATTCTTAGGAGGATTTAATCTTTCAAACCTCACTAACCATAGGTCATCATTAAACTTAACTAACTTAGGGTAAGTCTAGTTCCCTTAGAGTTTTTCCTTTTGCAACTTGAGTTTCACTTCTCATCTTAAAGAAAAATCAAAACACTTAATAAAGGAAAATGTGTACAATACGTTACGAGCCTTAAGCTATACGGGAAATGATTAGTGGAGGTCTCCTTCACTCTTCTAGGATGCTTTACAAACGTTCCATTGGGGCGATCTTGGAAAGTATTCACTCCTGTATCATAGTCTTTAGTGTTGTACATACAATAAACACAAATTCAAAACATTTCTTCTAAAAACAACAAACTAAGACAACATATCTTCTTTTCTCATCTCATACTCTTTGCGGACGAACATGACTTGTCTCGACAATTCAAACAGCGATACGGTAAACACCCTCGAGTCAGAGCCGGTAACACCTGAGCTAGAGCTATGGCAACGTCATCCTAAAAATCATAAACAAGTTCCCGCCTTAGTTAGACGAACTACGGCGACTCTGATCCTTATTTATCCCAATGAGGTACGTAGGCAGTGGGGTAGGGCTCATTCGAGCACAATCATTCTTTTTCCCTACGTTTTCCCTTTTCTTTTCGATCTCATTTCACTTCCATTCCAGATAGCCATTCTTTCATTTAAGCAGCATATTATTTCTCACCCTTTGAAAACAGATTAATAAGCGTGGATCCCGTCGGGTACGGCGGACGGATTGGGGTGCTAATACCTTCTCAATTCGTAACCGACTTTCGGACCCAGATCTTTGGTTCGCAAGGCCTCTTCCTTTTCCTTCTTCCTTAGGTTTGTTCAACATTACCTTTCCCATTCCTTCGGGATAAAAATGTATGGCTGGCGACTCTACCTTTTCCGCGCCATTTTCGCGTTTGTACTAGGATGAAAATCCCGGGGCCAACACAAGGGTCTATCTCTATTATATCTTTGGTGTTTGGGATTTGAAACAAAGCATGTACATCATCAATATGGTCTTATTCAAGAGCACACAATTAGAGATTCTTGCGTTTTCATTTCGTCATCCTCCATCACAGAGTTTAAAAACAACAGTTGGTATTGCAATGCACACACAAAATTATAAGTAAAATATGAATAAATTACTTCAAGAAAAACATGTGCATTTCATTAATTAACATTCAAGAATAAACAAAATTCATACATGCATACAAATGTTCAAACAAACATATAAAATCTACACATGAAAAATGCAGTAAAGAAAACTGAGTAAGGCCATTGTTGAGGAGACCTGACTCCGTCTGGACTTATCCGTCTTGAATACTTTCAGTGATCAGTAGCTTCTTCTTGATGAGATTTGTAGTCTTCAATCAAATCACCACATGCCCATAATCATACTTCATTCCCCATTATTCTGACCTGAAGCTTTCGACGTTCAAACATTAACACGAGACATATGAAGGAAAAAAGTGACACAGAAAGATGATGTTGACACATAAGTTTTCCCGGAAAGACCTGACGATCTTCTGCCTACGTATCTCCATTGACCAAAGACCAATGAAGAATCAGAGCGACGTAGTTACCCTCAATAGGGAGGAAATACAATAAAGAAAACAACTGACTGCCATTACTGATACCTCTTGCTTGATTACTTTAAATCTTCTCTGACATACTCTGACCAAGACAAAATCCTCTGCTTCATTTGTACGGAGCGAAATTAACAGCTTTTGAATCAATCAAATCTTGTACCTTGCGGTGAAAAGCTTTACATTCATCAATATGGTGTCCTGGTTCCCCAGAATGGAAGTCACAATGGGCATTGGCATCCCATCCCTCTGGTAATGGATAAGGAGGTGGGGACAACTTGCGAAGCTCAACCAACTTCAACTGAAGCAGATGCTGAAGTACATCAGTATAAGACATTGGTAGAGGGTCAAGAACTAATTCTCTCCTTTGCTGACGTTGACCCTGTTGAGGGTTCATTTGTCGTGTCTGACGCCTCGGCTGGTTATTCGGGGTCATAGCCACAAAAACTTCCTGCTGATGATGTGGATGATATCCTCTACCTTTTCCATGTTGATGGGATATTGCCCCAACTTCCCCTTCGTTCTTGCTCTGACCATTGGCGAAGGGCTTCTTGGTGCCTGAACCTGATGCACTGTAGTCTTGAATCTTCCCGAGATTTAGCAAACTCTCAATTCGCTCACCAACGATCACAATGTCAGCAAATCCAGTAGATGGACAAGCAGCTAGGTGATCCAGAAACACACCCTGAAAAAGTGCTCATGAATATGTTAGCCATTTCTCTCTCTCCAGCAGTGGAGGTTGCACTCGGGCGGCCATCTCTCGCCATCTCTGAGCATGCTGTTTGAAACTTTCAGACTTCTTCTGAGAAAGACTCTGAAGTTGAATGCAGTTAGGCGCCATGTCAAGATTAAACTGGTATTGTTTCACAAAAGCTTCAGCCAAGTCCTTCCAGCTTCGGACAACATTCTTGTTCAGACCCATGTACCAATCCAAATATGCCCCAGATAGACTATCTTGGAAGTAAAACATCCATAACTTCTCATCATCCGTGTGAGCAGAAATCTTTCCAAAGTAAGACTGGATGTGAGTTTTGGACAAGAGTTTCCGTTGTACTTTTCAAAAGCAGGGGGCTTGAATTTGTAAGGAACCTTCACTCTAGGAACTAACCCCAAATACACAACATTAAAACCTAGTGAGTTATGAGATTTAATGGCCTCTATCTTCTCAGCAAGCTCGTCGAAACGACTATCCACAACAGCATTAGGTTGATCCATCTCGTCATCAATCAAAGTAAACTGATCTTCTTGTCCGTCCATGTAGCCAACATTACGGTCATTGTCTCTGCTCGGAGCTCCATTAAGATTTCTATGATTGCCATCTTCAGGAATCTCATTCTCTGGCCGCTCGACCATTGACCTTAGTTGTTCTTGCATCTGGGCCATCCCCGCAATCAGGGTCATGAACTGCTCCATACGAGCCTTCAATTCTATGAGCTCAGTTTGTACCTGATCTGTCATTCTAGTTTTGCTTTGCTAACACTATTGCCTGAAATGGAATAGAAATGAGAAAATGCCAGGGTACCTGAAAAACAAAGATATAATGATATGGTATGCAAGATGTTATGCTATGTAAATGCTCAGAATCACATCCAACGAGAGAACACTCTCAAAAGAAACCCTGCAAAAAAGATCCAGCACAAAATCAATCCTGCGACCGAGTGCCAGTGCATGAATAAGGAAACTAATACTTCAGAAATCCAAACACATAATAGGGAAAGGCTCACAAGAGCAGAGTCATACAAGGTACTGAAAACCAACACTAATAAGTACAACAACAAGGGTTCCCTCAACAAGCCTGAGGGTAACCAGATACATGAAAGAGCTAAAGCCTACAAGCATCAATTCTAGTCCATGAGTCTCTGCCTCCCTAGCTGACCATCTGGCGTGATGACCTTCAAGTCGATCAGATCTTGAACATTCCATTGTAAAGCCCTGCATTCTTCTGTTGCATGCCCCGGGGAACCTGAGTGAAACTCGCAACGCGCATTTTCATCGTATCCCTTTGGAAGATTTTATGTTGGTGGTGCCAAAGTCCGCAATTGGATTAAATCAAACCTCAACAGTTGATGCAACATGGCAGTGTAGGATATGGAGATGGGATCAAGAATACGATCAGCTTGTAAAACCCTCTATGGATAAGGCCTTCATTGTGGTTGAGCAGTCTGTTGCTGATGTTGCTTTGAACGCCTAGCAGACCACTGCACTTTCTTACCCAGATTTGGATGAGGAACCAAAGAAGATCGTTGTTGTAGCCTCTTAGAGGATCTAGCCTGAGTGATAACTTCAGAAGAATGAAACTTGACAATCTCTTCAGTGTTCACCTGTGACACTTTCAAATTATTTGGCTTAAAGTTAATTACTCCGTCATCAACCAAGTTTTGCACCTGATGCATGAATGCCCTGCAATCATTAACATCATGTCCCTGAGCTCCAGAGTGAAAAACACAGTAGGCATAAGGATTCCAGCCTTGGGGAAGTTAACCAGTAGGAGGAGATAATTCACGACTCTCAATCAATCCCATATTGAGCAACTGTGGGCACAACTCGGCATAAGACATGGGTACGGGATCAATAACCCTCTCTTGCTTCTGTCGAGAACGGGCTGCTGCCACTGGAGGAGATACACCCGACACCTGCTGAAATCCTTCTTTGGGAAACCAAGGTGTAGGAGCTGATGAAGGTCTTTGATACTGAAAGAAAGTGCTCACTTATTTGGCAACAACTGGCATATGACCATTCATCTCATCTGGATCAGGCAAGGAGTGATTGATCTCCATTCTGAGTTCTTCTGAATTACCAAGTGGTGCCTGCTGGTGAGGAAGCTCAAATTATGGAGAAAATCCACTGGACAACTCTTGGTTCAGTGGAAATCCCAAAGAGATGGGAGAAATAAGACCTTCTGGTGGAGAAATGTACGTCTGCCCATTTTCCTTCTTTAGTAAGGCATTCATGATCCCTGTCAGCAGCTTCATTTGAGTTTTCATCATGTCAAACTCTTCCTTCAAGAATCTCTAGACCCATGACAATGCTTGTACCTATGCCCTGAATTTCCCCATCTTGGCCTTCATCTCAGCTACCTCCGCCTGAAGTTGTTCAAAATTCATGCCCTGGGAATTCTGACTCAAGTTGGTCATTCTGTCAAGAAATCTGATCAAGATAAGAACCTGTCCTTGAAATCTTGTTGCAACGAAAGTGCCTGAAACAGAAAAGACATTAGGAACCTGTGGTTATACCTGCAAAACAAGAAGAATGGTGATATGTATGTAATGCAATTGTTTATGCTTTCAATCTCAAGGTCATTCATGCCCTGGTTCCAGTATTTAGCAAAGTGTCAAGTGCCAACATGTACAGAAAATAGAGAACTGAATAAAAACCGCATAACATGAATCGGCCCACAAGGAAAAAGTAACAGAATTCCCCGTAGGGTATAAGTCTTTCAAAAGAAAAGGGACATACAAAACCAAGATTCCTACAACATGTCTGTAGGTAATCCGAATACATAGAAAACAAACTAGAAAGCAAGGTTGCTGTTTGAAGACTCTGATCCCTCTTCACTAAGTTCCAGCTGTAAACACCCCAAATTTTCCCTCACCTTTTCTCACACCATGGCTTGTGGCCTTTCATTATTGCATCAGCATAAGCATATCATATCCCACTGCATAGTTCATTTCATCTGCATCTAGGGTTTGTGATCTGAGCAATCCAAGAAGTGATCTGAGCCATCACAATGGTATTGAAGCTTTCCAAGAGGGTCCATGTGTGTTCCATGATCATAATATGCTCCCCAAAGTTCATAAAAGTCAAAGGATCACAAAGCATGGCAAAGGCATAAAAGTAGACTGAGGATTTCCTACACAGATGACCTAAAATTAAGGTTTTGGTTTCAGAGGCCTTAATCCCAATTTTTTTGGTCATTCTTGTTTCTAATGGTCTTAATATGTTATAATGATCGTGTGTACCAAGTTTGATGAAGAAATTCATTGTGGAAGTCATCTGATCATTAAGTAACTTCTTGAGCAAGTAAAGTCAAAATCAGGACATCTGAGGCCTCCATCAAGGGTACCAAAGGGTCACATTCGTGATTTTGAGGTTCTATGATCTTTATTTGATCTTAGAAGTGGTTGGAAGTTCAAGAAGTTGAGGAATTTTGAGCCAAATGCAAACTTGCTATTTTTGGAAATGACTTGTAATGGAAACTTTCCATTTTGGGAAAGATATTCAACCTATTCTTTCATGACCAAAAATGCTTCAAATGAAAAATTCTTGGACATGAAAGTTGTAGATTATGTCTTCCCATTTTCCAAAAGTACAAGAACATGTCTTGATTCATCCTAGAAATCAAGATATGGCCTTTCAAAGTTGGCAAAAATCCTATAATTTTCAAGTGTGCACCAAAGAGGGAATTTTGCAAATTCAAGTTCTAAGCCATTTCATGACTTCTAATTGACCTCTAAACATCATACAAACATAGTGAAACACATTTGGACCAGAATTGTGCCTTGGATCACAAGAAACCATGCCTCATTTTCACCAAATGTTCAAAGTTGTCAAAATGCATAAACTTTGCAAAACCTATGACATCTCTTGATCCAAGTGTTCCAGCTGCATAAACTTCATCCTAGGGCCATCCATGAATCAAGTTGAGGCCAAGACACCCCTAAAGCCAGCTCTGAACCATGCCCTTACCTTAAGTACACAATGTTGACATTTTTGCAACTTGGTCCATACCAATCACACTATGCCACCACCCACTTTCTGATCACACTCATTGGCCTACACTAACCTTATGCAACTCATTTCATAAAACACACAAGCCTGAATCATTCCACAAGCTGAGTTTCACAAAAATCCCCAAAACTTTCATCTCTTCGAATCTCTCAGCATAACCATCAAACCTCAAAACTCTTTGCACCATTCAATCATACACATCATAAGGATCACAAAGCAACCCTTACAATGGCCGGAAAGCTTCTCAAACCAAAACACGATTTCTGTACATTCATAACTGAATCTCAAAAACCAAGCCATACGAACTTGTTCTAAGCCTTTCAGAAGCTTCAGGGAGTTCATTGGGGTGGATTAGCATCAAGGAGAGGTCCAGAAAGCTCATATTGAGAAAGCTTCATCTCAGGTAACCATAAAGAATAATTTTTCCAGAACCTTTCTTTTAAGTTCTTAAATGATTCTATGTGTCTCCCTGATCATGCTGATATGATTATTTTTGAAAATGTTTGAGAAACCAGGATGTATTGATGTTCTGAAACTTTTTGATATGAAAATGTTTTTGTTCGAATCATGAGTTTGATGCAAAATAAATGTTGTTTGGGGCTTGATTCTTGTTTAGGATGGTTTGGGGGTTGATTATGGAGAGTTTGGGAGTTTGGGGTAGCCTAGGGAGAGAGATAGCATCAAGGGCTCGCCGGAGAATATGATCAGAGCTTGCTCCGGTCACCTGAAAATGTTTAGGGTTAGGATTAGAGTTAATCTCCCTAGTCTAAATGTAGGCCCTTGGATCTTGCTTAGCGCGTTTTTTAGTGGCCAGGATCATTTCACTTAAATCCTAATTTTAATTAATTAAATTAATCAGTTTAATTAGCCAGATTGTATCTTAGCCTTAGGATTACGCGCGCAGTCAACCCCTCCCCCTCAGTTCAAATCTGGACCATCAGATCATCATACTTTCATTTATTTCATTTTAATTTCATTTTCTTTTCTTTTCTTTTGTTCATTTTATTTAAAATAGCAAAAATCATCAAAAAAATCTCAAACTTTGCATTTTTGTTTCAAATATTTTTCTTTACCGGAAAACATTTTTTATTTTATTTTTTGCATTAAAAAAGTATTTTTAAAATATTTAAATGTTTTATTTAATTAATTAATTGATTTTAATTAATTAAATATGCATTTAGGTTTCTAAAAATCACCCAACAATCCATGAAGCATTCCAATACATTTAGAAACATTTTCAAACTCACCATACAAATTTCTTTTTAGGTTTGATCATATTTTCATAATTTCCTTTGAATTAGGGTTCTTAAAAATCACATTTTTTAACCCAAACTTGAAAAATTCATTTCTGCCTAACCATGATGAGTTTGAACTTGTTTCTTTTTGCATTGTTTCACATATTGCATATTGTTTCTAGGTTATTTATCTCATATTTGTATCTTTCATTTTCAGTTTGATTTGCATTTTCCCTTTAGAAGCACCCAAAAACTCTAGTTAACTTAGGAATTTCATAACTTTCACTAGGATTGGCTTCTGACCTTCTCCTTTGGGGTGTGATCTTATATAGGTTTAGGTTTTGTTTGAGCTTAATTTCAATTTTTTATCATGTTTAATGCTTCTGTTTTGGTCATATGCATCTCATGTTGTCTTAAAACCCTAATTTTGCATCTTCATTTGCATTCTGCTTTGCATTTCATGAACTTATGAACTTGCCATGCCATTCCATTCTTTTGTATGTCATCTTATACATCTTAGGACATGTTTGAAACATTGATTGATCATTTTTGCATCATTTTGGTATGCTTTGCATCCATTACATTTCATGAGCATCCATGTGTTTTCATGCTTCTAAACATGCTTCCATTGCATCTCATCCCTGTATGATAATTCATATGCATCTTGTATGACTTTGCATCATCTCATAACACATTTTCATTTCATATTCACTTCTGACTTTGGTCTTTGCACCTTCATTTTTCTTATTTCTTTTCATTTCATTCCTTATGCATTCATACTAACATTTCAAGAACTTTTGGTAAGTTATCTGGGAGGTGGATTTGCCTTCACCTCCCACCTTTTCTTTCCTTTTCATATGCATTCTTACTTGTCTTTGAAGTGAACTTGCTTCACTTATGTCTATCTTGCTCCTTTCTTTCTTTTAAGTTACTTATCTTCTTCAGGAAGTAAGTAACTTATTCTTCTTCCTCCTTCTCTTTTCATATGCTTCTTCCTTGGTGGCCTTGAAGATATTTTCTCTTAATCCTCACAAACCATAGGATATCCAAGCATGATAACTTTTAGGGTTGTATATAGTCCCCCCTAACTTTTTACCTTTGAGTCTCATTGAGTCTCTTCTCATCTCAATAATCAGAGGCTAAACTCTTAAAGCTTTAGGACTTTGAATTAGGGTTATGCCTGCATCCTTATCTTAGGATGGAGTGTATAACTTTAATCCTTAGTGTTAAACCTTTAATTTGTTTACACCTGTAAACACCCCAAATTTGCCCTCACCCATTCACACCATGGCTTGTGATCTTCTCATATGCATAAGTTCAATCATATCATCCCATATTGCATATTTGCTTCACTGCATTGTTTCAAAGTCATCTGCATCTAGGGTTTGTGATTTGAGCCATTCCAGAGCCATTTGAGTCACTCCAAAGGTATTCAATCATTTAAAAGGGGTCCATGTATGTTCAAGCATCATATTATATCCTCTCAAAGTAAATAATGTCAAAAAATCACAAGAACTGGGAATGGCATGGAAGCAGAGCCAGGTTTAACTGCACAGATGACCTAGAATTAGGGTTTTGGTTTCAAAGGCCATAACTCCAAATTTTTTGGTCATTCTTGTTTCTATTGGTCTCTATATGTTATAGGTATCATGCATATCAATTTTCATGAAGAAATTCCATGGGGAAGGCATCTGATAAAGAGTTGACTTTTTGAGCAAGTCAGTGCAAAATCAGGGCATCTGAGGCCCTCAATGACCCAACCAAAGGGTGTTCTTCATCATTTTGATTATGTATGATCTTTATTTGATCATAGAAGATGTTGGAAGTTCACAAAGTTGAAGAATTTCAAGCCATTTGCAAAGTTGACTTTTTGGGAAAATGACTTGTAATGGAAACTTGCCATTTTGGGAAACTTTTTCAACCCTTGCTTTTTGATTCAAAAATGCTTCAAATGAAAAAAATTTGGTCATGAAAGTTGTAGAATGGATCATTCCCTTTTCAAAAAGTACAAGAACTCATTCTAATTCATTTTGGATCAAAAGTTATGGCTTGTCAAAGTCGGCCAAAATCACATAATTTCAAGTTTTCTACCAAAGAGGCAAAGTTGCAAAATCCCTTGCCAAGGCAAATTGTGCTATCAAATGGACTTCTAATCTTCATACAAACATGAACCAATGTCTAAAAGTCAGATTGCATCAAAATTTCACTCATTTTCATGACTTGTGGATCAAGAAACTTCAAAAGGGCCAAAGGTGATCAAAGTTGCAAAACCTATCATAAACCCTAATCCACTTGCTGCATTGCCTCTAGACCTTTTCCATAGCTTTCCTTGATTCAAACTGAGCCAGGACAAGCCAATGAGCTAGCTACACCATTTCCCATACCTCAAGTACAACACTTTTGACTTTTTAGCCAAAACACCCATACCAATCACAACAGTCCACACCAACTCCTCTGACCTCTCTAGTTGTGATAAGTGGACCAAAGCCAGCATAACACACCATACACACAAGCCTGAAACAGATCATAAGCCATAGTTCCAAGTTTATGCCTCTTATGCAAAACCATTCGAAACACACTCCTCAAGCATCAAACATACAAACAAACTTCACAAAACATCTCAGCACACTCTTCTGATCATTTCCCTGCCCTCACTTTGCCCTAAAACCTCCTGAAATCAAAACACGATTTCTCTCCCTCACTTAACAGAACTCACTCAATCTCTCAAACCAACCATTATAAACTCCAACCAAGCTTCATAACTTCATCAAGAGGACCATTGGGATCATTTTGAGGCAAAGAGGCAAGCAGAAAGCTCTTGGGTTGAAAGCTTCGATTCAGGTAGCCATGGAAATTCATTTTTCCAGAACTCTTATTTCTTGTTTCTAAAATGATCTACATGCTTCCCTGAGTGCACTGAACCTTTTATTTTTGAAAATGATTGAGTTTTGAGGTTGTATGCTTGTTCTGAAACTTTGCCCGTGAATTGATTTTTGCTTTGATTCTCATGATTCAGTGAAAATAAATGGATTTTGGGGTGGGGTTTAGGTTTAGTGATGTTTAATGAGTGATTCTGGAGAGATTTGTGAAGTTTCATGGCGTATTAAGAGAGATTGAATAAAAGACTGAAAACTCAAAAACAAGCAATAATCGTCTCCTCCGGGATTCTTTTCTCATCATCTTTATTCACAAACGAGAACTCGCTTCTTCCGTCTAATGCAAGACAATTTGCACCTGAGCCAGACAGGTCATACACTTGAGCATAGGCAAGTAAGCAGTTCACCAGTCAATTTATCTTTCAGTCTCTTTGGGTCGAACTACGGTGTTCTGACTTCCTCATTGCACGAGAGGATACGTAGGCATAACTTAACAGTTATCGAACAAAAGTCTCTGTATATTCCCCCTCTTTCAGCTATTCTTTTAGCCTCATCATCATGAGCACCTCACTCTTTCCTTACACTGACACTTTACTTATACACTTCACACTGCCTTTACACTGACACTTGCATTCTTTCCATCTTTGGTACACAGATTACACTGACACTACCCCTTTAAAACACAAATCTTTTAAGCGTGGATCCCGTCGAGTACGGCGGACAATCTGGGTGCTAATACCTTCCCAGGTTGTAACCAACCCCCTTTCTCAGTCTCTCTGGTTCGCGACCGTCTTATCCATATCTTTCTAGGTTTATGCAGCATTACCTTTCCTCCGGGATAAAAATGCCTAGCTGGCGACTCTATCTTTTCTGAGTTCACTCCTGTGTGTTCTCTCCTCTTTCGCCGACCGTTCGCGTCTGTACCCTTTCTGACCTTTGATGTGTCATTCGGTGGGAGCGACAGCTTGGCGACTCTGCTGGGGACCTTTATACTGTAACCAGGGCTTCTGGTTCTTTTTGTGGGTTCCTCCTAGCGCTTGTTTGATTTGTGTTTACTGGGGTGTTATGTGCTAATTGTGTTTGTATATTTTCTTTATTTACTACTTTATGTACAGTTATTTATTGCTTTCTTTACAGCTTTATATATCATACTGTCATGCTGTTATCTGGCTGGATCTGGTTTTTGTCTTGGTGGGTGGGGTTTCATTGAGAGTTTAAGGTCATATACCTGGGACCTGAGTGACACCTAGGCTAGAGTGGTTCATGTTCTTTCCCATTCCATTTCGGTCTGGTGCGGGAATGTGAAACACGGTTCAGATGTGGGTTTCTTCTTGAGAACTCTGTGCTACAGATTTCTTGTAGTGCTAGGGCTATCTGGGAAGCCTGCTAAGTCTGGATGACCTTTATTATTGACCTTCAGAAACTGAGGTGAATTAGAGGAGGATCTTTTATGGTTATTGTAAACACTGTACCTCCGGGTTAGAAGTGTTTACACTTCTCATAACTGATCCAAGCCTGAGGATCCTTGTTCTAGAACATCACTTGTGAGGGGGTTGGGCTGTTTACAGGTTTGCAGGAACCCTGGCCACATCATACCCTGTTACTTATTTTGTTTAAGAATGCTTCACTTTGGACAGTTCTTGTGATTTAACCCAGGACATGTGACTCTTTATTTGAGTCCCCCACCTTGGTTACTGGACTTTTGAACCTCCATCTGGATTTCTTAGACATACATGGGCTCTATATCAAGACAGTTAATCAGATCCAGCTTGATCACAAACCCTTGCATATCATTTGCATACTCATCATTTGCATCATTTAACATTTGCTTATTTGTTTTTCAGGGTATCCACATTACATTCGGCTTGGTTTTGACCCCTTCATCTGCATATACCCCTGTTCACCAGTTATCTGCTTCAGCTCTCTTCATCAGTTGCCTGTTTCAGCTACCTCCATCATTATCCTCAGCCTATCAGTGGCCCATCTCCAGTATCAGTCTTCATCATCAGCATCTGTTCTCAGCTCTTCATCAACAGTCATGGCACCCAAGAAGAGCAACATTTCATACCATTTCTTTGAGCCTGTGCTGGCTGGCATCAGACAGGTCCAGGCACTTATCACTCCAGACCACATCCCTTTATTCAGAGAGCATTATGGAGGCATCCTTGATATGGTTATGGATCTGGATCCTTCTCAGAGGAGTTTGATCCACACTTGCCTACAGTTCTATGATCCCCCTTTAAGATGCTTCACTTTCCAGAATTTTCAGTTGGGACCTTTGCTGGAGGAGTTCTCATCTTTGATTGGAGTACCTGTCAGGGGTGGTATCCCCTTCAACCCAGAGATGGCCTCTCCCAGCAATGAAGAAGTGGCAAAGGCACTATATTTGGAACCTATTTTGATTGAGCAGAACATGTCAACAAAGGCTGGAATTCCTGGCCTACACTTGGACTTTCTAACTTCTCAGGCCATCCTGAAGGCCTCCTTGGGAGAATGGAAGGCAGTTTGTGCATTGTTAGCCCTCAGTATATATGGGGTTATACTTTTTGCAGACGAGCCCAAGTTTATCAGCAAGAATGCTATTCATCCCTTCCTTTTGAGGAACCCAGTGCCCACCTTGCTGGGAGATTTCTATTATTCTGTTCACCAAAGGAATGAGAAGCAGAGAGGGAGGTTGGTAAGGTGTTGTGCTCCTCTATTTCATACCTGGCTGCTCAAACAATTACCCAAGACTGATGCTTTCCTGAACCCTCACCAACAGAAGAATTGGGCTAGGAGACTTATTGCTTTAACTTCAGATGACATCAGATGGTGTACCCAGAGCACCAAAGGAAGGGACATAATTACTAGTTGTGGGCAGTTCCCCAATGTACCTCTGGTAGGAGTGAAGGGTTGTATCAATTACAATCCTTTGCTGTTCAAGAGACAATTGGGCTATGCTTTGGTTCACCCTCCTAGAGTGCAAGACCTTGATGAAACCCTGTATTGTGAGATAAAGCCTAATCTAGCTGTTGTCAGACAAGCATCCTGGGCTTGGGACAATATCCAGACCAAAGGGATGGCCATTCTTGGGAGATGCAACAATGTGGCTTCAACTCAGTATTATGAATGGTCTCATGCTAGGGCTCAGATTTCTGGAATGCCCTTCACCATTGAGGATGCACCTGGACCATCCACAGCACCACCTCCAGCCACTGTCAGCCTGGAAGATTTTGAGAAGCTGAAGGAGAGGAATGAGAATCTGTCTCAAGATCTGAAGAAGACCCTCTGGGAGAGGAGTGATGGTCGCCTAGACATTGAGAGGTTAGAAAAGCTTAAGGTGGAGCATCTAGCCAGGATTGAGAAATCAGAGGACTACATCAAGAAATCAAGAGCTGGAGAGCAAATTTTGAAGAATGCCTGTAAAGAGGCCCAGTTTCAGAAGGCTAGAACTGATCTCTATCTGAAAGAAAGTCAAGCTAGGTGGGTCAGGATCACTGAAGCTCGCACTCAAGAGGATAAGAGGACTCAAGCCAGGATCGAGCAATTGGAGGCTAATGAAAAGAAGCAACAAGAAGCTTTGCTGGCATCCCAGAAGGAAATTTCAGAATTGAATCTTAGGGCTGGTGTGAAGAGGTCAAAGGACCAAGACAAGCACAAGAAGCTGACTGCTGCTATTACCACCAGGAACCTTCTTATCAGGAACATCACAGAGCATCCAGCTGGTCCTGTCACTGAAGCACTTTTGAAGGAGGTTAAGGAGGATGAGTTTGGCTTAGATGTTTGACTTCTTTGCTTGTTGTTATTTCCATTTGATGTACTTTTCTTTTATGTTGTATTTTGACCCTTCAGGGGCATATGTTGTAAAAAACAGACTATGTATTATTCACTATTTGTAACGTATTTGTCAGTTCGTTTCACTAAGTTTCCTCTTTCTCAAGCAACATCAAAGCATCTTCCTCAGGGTCTGGAAAGGTCAAAACCAAGTACCAAGCCGGATACCTTGGAAACAAATAAGCATACTGCATTGCATACTAACTTTTGTTTTGTTTTGTAGGTTTTTGTTTTGTTTTTTACTAACTCTGTTGTGGTTCAGGAATTATTGCTCGCCGTCGGGTGTTCCCTCTCAACCGTCCACACAGATATCCTACTCGCAACAACCTTCCTGGTATCCAGATGGATCAAGTACAGCAAGAGCTGACAGAGGTCAGAACCCAGATGGTTAATGAAAGGCTGGAGATGAGAAACCAAATGACCCAGTTCATGGAAGTAATGAATGGCTTGGCTCAAAGCCAAGAAAGATTGAGGGCATTGGTAGAAAGACAAACCCCGGAAGAATCTCCCCTGGGAACTGGAGGAACAAGTAACAATGAGAGGGGTTAGCCTCATGTTAATCCACCAGTATATGGGCCTCATCTGCATCCGGAAGTCAACGTCCCGGGTATTGTGCAAGGAAATACTACTGGAGGAAGAGTTTTACAAGAAGACCCCCAGGAAGAGCAGTTCACTGTGATGGGAGCTGGGGATGAAGTTTATGATAGGAGGATTGATGAAATTGCTGAGAAGTTGAGATCTCTGGAGTCTCAAAACTCCTTAGGTTTTGATGTTATGGATATGGGGTTAGTGGATGGGGTAAGGATTCCTCATAAGTTTAAACCCCCGTGCTTCGAGAAGTACAACGGAACTTCCTGTCCACGAACTCACTTGTAGTATTTTCTGGGAAGACTTAAAGCATACACCATGGATGAGAAACTGTGGATGTTTTACTTTGAAGATAGTTTGACTGGAGCTTCAAGGGAGTGGTACTCTCACTTGACCAGAGCTACTATCAGGTGCTGGAAGGACCTAGCTGAGACCTTTATCAGACAATACCAATACAATCTGGACATGGCTCCTAACAGAACCCTTCTGATGGGAATGTCTCAATCCTCCAGAGAAAGCTTCAGGGAATATGCCCAGAGGTGGAGACAGCTTGCTGCTGCTGTCCAGCCACCCATGTCGGAAAGAGAAATGGCCGACATGTTCATGAACACTCTACAAGGAACATATATTGATAGGCTAGCTGCCTTTTCTTCCACCAGCTTCGCTGACGTAGTCATAGCTGGAGAAAGAATTGAAAGCCTTCTGAAGATGGGTAAAATTTCTGATAATGGTGCAAGCTCGTCAAGTAATCCCAGGAAGCCTTTTGTGGGACCTAGAAGAACTGGTGAGACAAATGCCATTCATGCTGGCAGGGGCAGACCTCAGTATGTCCACAGATCAGTAGCAGCTGTCACTATTCCAGCTCCGATTCCTCAGCAACCAGCATATCAACCATAACAACAACCACTTTATCAACAACAAGTTCAGTATCCACCACAGAGGAACTACAACAACAACAACAACAATCAGCAACAAAGACCTTTTCAACAAAGACCATCACAGGCAAATAGGGTGATTGACCCTATCCCTATGCCTTATGCCGCTTTATTGCCACAACTCCTGAAGCTCAACCTGGTTGAGTTAAGGACATTGGCACCTCCTGATCCTTCCAATCTTCCAAGAAATTATGATGTCAACGCCAGATGTGCTTTCCACTCCAATGCACCTGGCCACCATACTGAGAAATGCCGGGCTTTACAGATGAAAGTACAAGATCTGGTAGATTCCAAAGCCCTCAACTTTGCACCCCCGCCAAATGTCAACAAGAATCCCATGCCCAATCATGGAGGACCAAGAATTAATGCCATTGAGGAAGACAAGCCATCTTTCTTGATCACCAGTGTTGGGCAGATTCGGACACCTCTGGTGGAAATTAAAGCTCAGCTCCTAGAATGCCAGATGTTCCCCGGGTGTGAGCTCGGTTGTGGTTATTGCAACATTTCGGTTAACGGGTGTGACAACTTGAGAAGCGGCATAGATGGACTTATCAAAAGTGGTATACTTCAGATCACAACATCAGCGCCTACAAATCCAGCAATCCCTTTGACAACAATTCCTGACTCTTCTACAACTGCAACAACAATCATTCCGACCAATTCATCGATATCATCAACAATGGCTCCGTCCATCACTTCAGCAAATCAGATGTCAACAACCATTTCTTCTACAACATCAGCACCCCTTTGTTCAGCAGGATCTTCTACAACGCCAACAGAAATTAATGAAGATATCTCAGCCGTCACCATTTATTATGATCCATCATATGTTCCTCCAAACAACAACTTTCAACAACTAACAGTGGCATCTCCTGCCAGGTTACCAGTCACCATTTACTACAATCCGCACACCATTTCAGTACCCTCCTCTGCAGCAGTCAGTCCAGTTACCATCACGGTGCCTGGACCCGTTCCATATGAAAGCAGTAATGCCATACCTTGGCATTATGGCTCTGACCTCTACTGCAACGGGGAGAAAATCACTTTGGATTCTTCAACCTCTTCTCCACAGATTGATAATGTTGGGGGAGGCGGAGGCTTCACCAGAAGCGGACGCCTTTTTGCATCACAATTGCAAAGACCTAACGCCGAAGCAGAAGCTGCTGCTAAAGCAAAAGGAAAGATTGTGGTATTTGAAGAGCCGACTGTCAAAGAAACTCAGAAGACATCTTTTGAACAAGATGTAGACGAGTTTATGAGAATCATAAAGAGAAGTGATTACAAGGTGGTGGATCAGCTTCACCAAACTCCCTCAAAGATCTCCATATTATCCCTGTTGATGTGTTTTGAAGCTCACAGGAATGCATTACTGAAAGTCTTGCACGCATCATACGTGCCAGAGGAGATCACTGTTAATCAGCTAGAAACCGTGGTAGCAAATGTCAACACCAGTCATGGACTGGGCTTTACCAATGCTGACTTAACAACTGAGGGACGTAACCACAACAAGGCTTTACACATCACTCTAGAATGCAAGGGTGCTGTTCTATCCCATGTACTGGTGGACACTGGGTCTTCACTCAATGTTCTACCAAAGAAAGCCTTAGTGAAGCTGGAGTATGATGGCTTGGCACTGCGTCCAAGTAACTTAGTGGTAAGAGCATTTGATGGCTCTAAAAGATCAGTGCTAGGGGAGATTGATCTGCCTGTGATGATTGGCCCGCAGACCTTCAAAATTACCTTCTATGTGATGGACATTCAGTCGGCCTACAGCTGTTTGTTGGGTAGACCTTGGATCCATGCCGTTGGCGCTGTTACGTCTACCCTTCACCAGAAGCTGAAATTCGAGTGGGAAGGTCAAATCATCACCATCTGTGGTGAAGAAGATATCTTTGTTAGCCATCTGGCTACGTACAAGTATATTGAGATGGATGGAGAAATCCATGAAACTATGAGCCAGGGGTTTGAGGCCCTGAACATAAATGAAGCATCTGCTGTACTAGGAACCTCCATGACGTCTTATCAGCAAGCCAGGAAGGTTGTTGAAGAGGGGACTGCCCAAGGCTGGGGCAAGCTGCTACCTGTGGAGAAGAAGGAGGACATATTTGGGTTGGGTTACAAACCAACTCAACAAGATCAATCAGAGGCTGCCAAGAAGCCCAATTTTGTCAGCGGGGGAATGCTCACCCCAGATGCAGTGAACAACTTGGAAGATGAGTCGGTAGATGAGCGCAACCTGGAGAGCTGGATACGTCCAAGGATCCCGGGGAGCCGTATCTCAAACTGGTCTTCCCAGGAAATTATAAGGGTTACTCCTGCAGAGTAATTATTATTTCCTGTATATTTTAAGCATGCATCAAGTCTTGCATCTTTCCCAAGATGACAAGACTCATTTTGTAATCGGGCCATCTTGTAATTTTGTGCAAACAGATCAATCAATGAGTATCAGACATCTTTTGCAAATGAGTCTTTTTCTTTTCCGCTCACTGTTTTTCATTTTTTCTTTTTGTACAAAAATAAAAATGGCAATGTTTTCAAAATGATAACTTTACTTCACTTTTTCTAAACAAGATTAAAATCGATCACTAAAATGAACAATCTAAACCCTTGCAGAGAGTGCCTTCCAGACTGCACCGACAACAGCACAACTATGACTCTGTATGACTTTGACAATCCAATCAATCAAGCTGATGAAGGGGTTGAAGAAGATTATTAGCTACCTGAAGAGCTAGCCAGGTTATTAAGGCAAGAGGATAAGATTATCACTCCTCATCAGGAGGAGGTCGAAACGATTAATCTTGGTACGGATGAAGATGTGAAAGAGGTTAAGATCGGGGCCTGCTTACAAGACTCAGTGAAAGAGCATCTGATTGACCTGCTTCGTGAATATGTGGATGTGTTTGCTTGGTCTTATCAGGATATGCCAGGGTTGGACACCGATATTGTTATGCACAAGCTGCCTTTAAGAGAAGATTGCCCACCGGTTAAACAGAAACTGCACCGTACTCGCCCAGATATGGCAATGAAGATTAAGGAAGAGGTACAAAAGCAGTGGGACGCCGGGTTCCTTGCTGTGACTAGCTATCCGCCGTGGGTTGCTAATATTGTACCTGTGCACAAGAAGGACGGAAAGATGAGAATGTGTGTGGATTACCGGGATCTGAACAGAGCCAGCCCGAAAGATGATTTCCCTTTACCTCACATTGATGTATTGGTGGATAATACGGCTCAGTTCTCGGTATTCTCCTTCATGGACGGATTTTCAGGATACAATCAGATTAAAATGTCACCTGAAGACATGGAGAAGACAACTTTTATCACACCCTGGGGCACGTTCTGTTACAAGGTGATGCCATTCGGACTGAAGAATGCTGGTGCAACTTATCAACGGGCTATGGTAACATTATTCCATGACATGATCCATAAAGAAATTGAATGTTATGTGGATGACATGATTGCCAAGTCCCTCACAGAAGAAGACCACCTGGTAAATCTATTGAAGTTATTCAAGCGTTTGAGGAAATACCAACTGAAGTTAAACCCCAACAAATGCACATTCGGGGTGCGATCCGGTAAGTTGCTGGGATTTATTGTAAGTGAGAAAGGGATTGAAGTTGATCCTGATAAAGTCAAAGCAATTCAAGAAATGCCTGCACCGAAGACTGAGAAAGAAGTTTGGGGTTTCTTAGGTAGATTGAACTACATTTCACGGTTCATATCTCACCTTACAGCAACATGTGAGCCTTTGTTCAAGCTATTAAGAAAAGAACAAACGGTCAGGTGGAACGAAGACTGCCAGAGGGCTTTTGACAAGATCAAGGAATATTTACAAGAGCCTCCAATCCTTATGCCTCCAGTTGAAGGAAGACCTCTAATCATGTACTTGACAGTATTAGAAGAGTCAATGGGGTGTGTGTTGGGCCAGCATGACGAGTCTGGTCGAAAAGAGTACGCAATTTACTACCTAAGCAAAAAGTTTACCGACTGTGAACAACGTTATTCACTGCTCAAGAAAACTTGTTGTGCTTTAGCGTGGGCTGCTCGCCGACTAAGGCAGTATATGTTGACCCACACTACCTTGTTGATTTCCAAGATGGACCCAGTTAAGTACATTTTTGAGAAGCCAGCGCTTACCGGACGGGTTGCAAGATGGCAAATGATCCTCACGGAATATGACATTCAGTACACCTCTCAGAAAGCCATCAAGGGCAGTGTATTGTCTGATTATCTTGCTGAGAAACCCATTGATGATTACCAGCCTATGAGATTTGACTTCCCTGATGAAGACATCATGTTCATAAAAGCAAAAGATCATGAAGAGCCTGCTCACACTGAAGGGCCTGACCCAGAAGAAGAATGGACTATGATGTTTGACGGGGCTGTTAATATGAATGGTCGTGGTGTTGGTGCAGTACACATTACACCTAAAGGAGTTCACCTGCCTTTCTCGGCAAAACTCACTTTCAACTGCACTAACAACGAAGCTGAATACGAAGCTTGTATTATGGGTCTTGAGGAAGCCATTGACCTCAGGATCAAGACTTTAACGGCATTCGGAGATTCAGCTTTGGTAATCAACCAAACCAACGGTAAATGGTACACCCATCAAGATCATCTGATACCTTACAGGGATTATACAAGGAGGTTATTGAATTTCTTCACAATGGTCAAGCTTGAGTATATCCCTCGGGACGAGAATCAATTTGCAGATGCCCTTGCCACCATTTCATCCATGATCAGAGTTCAAGCTGCCAACTTTGTACCTCGAATTTCAGTGTCCAGACTTGACAGACCAGCATATGTATTCTCAGCAGATGTTGCCAAAGATGATAGGCCTTGGTTACATGATATCAAATGCTTCTTGGAGGATCAAACATACCCACCTGGGGCATCTTCCAATGATAAGAAGACATTAAGAAGGCTAGCTGGTAGTTTCTTCCTGAATACTGATGGTTCCCTATACAAAAGAAACTTTGATATGGTACTCCTTAGATGCGTTGATAGAACAGAAGCAGACTTGTTGATGCATGAGGTGCATGAAGGATCCTTTGGTACCCATGCCGGAGGGCACGCAATGGCAAAGAAGTTGCTAAGATCAGATTATTACTGGATCACAATGGATGCAGACTGTTGTGCCTATGCCAGAAAGTGTTATAAATGCCAGATTTATGCGGATAAAGTACAAGTGCCTCCCAACCTTCTGAATGTGATGTCTTCACCTTGGCCTTTTGCTATGTGGGGCATTGATATGATTGGCAAGATCGAACCGACCGCTTCAAACGGCCACAGATTCATCCTGGTTGCCATTGACTATTTCACCAAGTGGGTCGAAGCAGCTTCATATGCAAATGTTACAAGACAAGTGGTAGCCCGATTTCTGAAGAGAGACATCATCTGTCGGTATGGAGTTCCTAAGCGAATCATTACTGATAATGGTTCCAACTTGAACAACAAAATGATGGCAGAACTGTGCCGGGACTTCAAGATCCAACACCACAATTCTTCTCCTTACAGGCCAAAGATGAATGGCGCTGTTGAGGCAGCTAACAAGAATATCAAGAAGATTGTGCAGAAGATGGTAGTAACCTACAAAGATTGGCATGAAATGCTACCGTTTGCCTTGCATGGGTACCGTACGTCGATCAGAACATCCACTGGGGCCACACCGTATCAGCTTGTTTATGGTATGGAGGCAGTCCTACCTGTTGAAGTTGAGTTACCCTCCCTACGGGTATTGATGGATGTTAAATTGAACGAAGTAGAATGGGTCCGGTCCCGATACGAACAACTGAGTCTGATTGAAGAGAAGAGATTGGCTGCAATCTGTCATGGGCAGTTATATCAGAAAAGAATGAAGAAAGCCTTCGATCAGAAAGTCAGGCTCCGAGAATACCAAGTAGGAGATCTTGTGCTGAAAAGACTCCTTCCTCCTCATACAGACCACAAGGGCAAGTGGACTCCGAACTATGAAGGGCCATTCGTAGTAAAGAAAGTTTTCTCCGGTGGAGCACTCATGCTCAGCACTATGGATGGTGAAGACTTCCCGTCCCCTGTGAATTCAGATGCAGTTAAAAAATACTTCGCATGAAAATGACCCGCTAGACATAAAAACAGAATGTAAGTCCAGGCAAAAATAGGGCATCCCGGCGAGTCAAAAACAGAATTAAAGACTCGGGCAAAAATAAGGGAAATAAACAAAAAAATGTACACCCGGTGAGTTGAAAAGCCGCATTGGACAACTCAGGCAAAAATGGGTATCCCGATGGATTGAAAACCCGAAAGGGCGATCCATGCAAAATAAGGGAATAAGCGAACAACTGCATTCTGAATTCGTCTGTATCACTCGCAACTTGGTAAGCTTCGAAAGGTTCAAGCACCAGTCAGAATCAGCCTTCTTCAGAAAGCAAGACGAGAAGAATGTCAAATGTCATACGAGTCATAGCAAAGGGAAGCTCCCTGAAGCGTCGTCAACATTGCCAACATCTTTTGTTTCTCAATTTGTAACAATCTCCTCATTTTAGGGGATTTGTTCCTTTGACTGTACTTGCCAATTCAGGGCACGTGAATTAATAAATCAGATTTTCAGTCATGTTTCGTCTTGTACATTTCATTTGCAAGAGTGTTCGATGTCTTTAAAATACTGATTGCATAAATACAAATGCTTTTCTTCTAAAAAATACGTGCGTGCAGGAAATATACTTACTCCCGGGAGTGTCTGAACTCCTATGACGAAATCCGGTAAGGGATACCTCGGGATTACTTGTGCTTTTCTCTACCTTTTCAGGATTGCAGGTATTCAAAGCATAACATGGGGCATGAAAACTTCATCCCAGCAAGCTGGCAAATCATTATCTACTCAGTCTTAGCACCGGACGTGCTTTCTCCCCAACTGAGTTGCCTTTTGTTATTTCCTCCTCAGCCAAGTACAAAAGCCAGGGAACCATCTCCCCACAGAGTTCCAGCCTCTATCCGGCAAGGCAATGCCTGAAGGATCTCACAACAGAGTGACGAAAGCTTCTACAAACCCCAGCTGGGTCCCTCATTACCAAAGATAGGTCTATCAATGACCTATATCTCCAAGCAGAGTCCCATATGTCAGATCTACCAATGATCTCATCCCCATCTGGGATGTCCACTTCAAGCAGATCAGCCAGAGATCTCCTCAGCAACAGGATCCGAATCCCAGATCGGTACCTTTGCATAATCATAGCATTCGCATCATATTCTCCCCACAGAGCGTAGCATTCCGTCTAATACGGAGCATTACGACAAAAATCAAACATATTGCATAATCATAAGCCATGGTCTGAATCAAACACTTGTAAATACTGGCAATCCATCAACAATATACAGAAAATTCCCCGGATGTCCCCGGCAGAAAGCAAATACAAATGCACACTCCTTGTGGCACTCGTCCGTGTCATGATTCCCCAGTAAAGTCGCCCGAGTTTTCTTTACAAACGGACACTTATATATTACAGATACTTCTTGACACCCGTCCGTGTCATATCCCCAGTAGAAATCCAAAGCGTCTCCTTTGCACCCACAGATACATATATCTATACAGATTCCCTGACACCCGTCCGTGTCACCTTCCCCAACATAGATACCTGAACACTTTGTAAAGCATATACTTGTTTATTATATACCTTTTGACACTCGTCTGTGTCACCCCCCAGCAAGTTAAACACTTGTCGGTGTACCACTCATGCTTGTTACTCCTGTTTTACTCATACAGATACTCGTTCGTATCTTGTATACACCACTTACACCCCCTCAGATTCGACACTCGTCCGTGTTCCTTGTTAACCAGTTGATACTCGTCCGTATCATCATCTCAGAACATGCGTCAAGCGTTTGTTTCTACCTGATACTCGTCCGTATCATAGTCTTAAGGATGCTCGTCCGCATCTTTAATCCATACACGTGTCAAACACTTATGTCTTCTTGAATTTAGACACTCGTCTGTATTTACTATTCCCCAGTAGGTCCCCAACAGAACTTCTTTTCTATCCGGCATTTGTCCTATGTCGTGATTTTCAGCAGCCGTACCCTGCCAGGTGATCGTCCTTCACCCTTGGATGACCGTCCCTCATCCTTTCCCCAGCGGAGTCTCCATTATTGGAACCCCTTTTTATCCGGCATTCGTCCTATGTCGTGATATTTAGCAGCCGTCCCCTGCTAGGTGATCGTCCTTCACCTTTTGATGATCGTCCTTCATCATTTTATCCGATGGCCGTCCCCATCGTTGATCTTGTTATCTGACATTCGTCCTATGTCATGATACCCTCACAGCAGCCGTACCCTGCTAGGTGATCGTCCTTCACCTCTTGATGATCGTCCTCCATCATGCTTATCCGATGGCCGTCCCCATCGTCGACCTTTTATCCGACATTCGTCCTATGTCGCGATATTTTTTGGCAACTGTACCTTGCTAGGTGATCGTCCTTCACCTTAGATGACCGTCCCTCATCTTATCCCCAACAGAGCAGCCGTCCCCTGCTAGGTGATTGTCCTTCACCTTTGATGACCGTACCTCATCATTTATTTTTACCTATTCCCCAGAGAATCTTTGTCACTTTATCTTGATGGCCGTCCCCATCATAATCTCTTATATCCCCAGCTTGTCGGCCGTCCCCGTCATTGCTTTATTTCCTTGCATTTCCCCCAGCATGTCGGTCGTCCCCGTCATTGTTCTTTCCCCAACAGTCGTCCTCTGCTCGATGGTCGTCCTCCGTCGCCCGCACTTTATAAATATACTTTATTTTTCTTTTACAATCTATATCCCTTTTCTTCTTCATTTTGTGAGTGCAAATTTTGGACTGTCTTTGGTATTCAACCACAAGTTATCTTGTTTGCCTGTTAAGCCGTTGCTTACATCCTGCACAGCTAACTCATGCTTGAATAGGGGCAGCTGTAAACACCCCAAATTTTCCCTCACCCATTCACACCATGGCTTGTGATCTTCTCATATGCATAAGTTCAATCATAGCATCCCATATTGCATATTTGCTTCACTGCATTGTTTCAAAGTCATCTGCATCTAGGGTTTGTGATCTGAGCCATTCCAGAGCCATTTGAGTCACTCCAAAGGTCTTAAATCATTTCAAAGGTGTCCATGTATGTTCAAGCATCATATTATATCCTCTCAAAGTCAAGAATGTCAAAAAATCACAAGAACTGGGAATGGCATGGAAGCAGAGCCAGGTTTAACTGCACAGATGACCTAGAATTAGGGTTTTGGTTTCAAAGGCCATAACTCCAAATTTTTTGGTCATTCTTGTTTCTATTGGTATCTATATGGTATAGGGATCATGCATATCAATTTTCATGAAGAAATTCCATGGGGAAGGCATCTGATCAAGATTTGACTTTTTGAGCAAGTCAGTGCAAAATCAGGGCATCTGAGGCCCTCAATGACCCAACCAAAGGGTGTTCTTCATCATTTTGATTATGTATGATCTTTATTTGATCATAGAAGATGTTGGAAGTTCACAAAGTTGAAGAATTTCAAGCCATTTGCAAAGTTGACTTTTTGGGAAAATGACTTGTAATGGAAACTTGCCATTTTGGGAAACTTTTTCAACCCTTGCTTTTTGATTCAAAAATGCTTCAAATGAAAAAACTTTGGTCATGAAAGTTGTAGAATGGATCATTCCCTTTTCAAAAAGTACAAGAACTCATTCTAATTCATTTTGGATCAAAAGTTATGGCTTGTCAAATTGGCCAAAATCACATAATTTCAAGTTTTCTACCAAAGAGGCAAAGTTGCAAAATCCCTTGCCAAGGCAAATTGTGCTATCAAATGGACTTCTAATCTTCATACAAACATGAACCAATGTCTAAAAGTCAGATTGCATCAAAAGTTCACTCATTTTCATGACTTGTGGATCAAGAAACTTCAAAAGGACCAAAGGTGATCAAAGTTGCAAAACCTATCATAAACCCTAATCCACTTGCTGCATTTCCTCTAGACCTTTTCCATAGCTTTCCTTGATTCAAGCTGAGCCAGGACAAGCCAATGAGCTAGATACACCATTTCCCATACCTCAAGTACAACACTTTTGACTTTTTAGCCAAAACACCCATACCAATCACAACAGTCCACACCAACTCCTCTGACCTCTCTAGTTGTGATAAGTGGACCAAAGCCAGCATAACACACCACACACACAAGCCTGAAACAGATCATAAGCCATAGTTCCAAGTTTATGCCTCTTATGCAAAACCATTCGAAACACACTCCTCAAGCATCAAACATACAAACAAACTTCACAAAACATCTCAGCACACTCTTCTGATCATTTCCCTGCCCTCACTTTGCCCTAAAACCTCCTGAAATCAAAACACGATTTCTCTCCCTCACTGAACAGAACTCACTCAATCTCTCAAACCAACCATTATAAACTCCAACCAAGCTTCATAACTTCATCAAGAGGACCATTGGGATCATTTTGAGGCAAAGAGGCAAGCAGAAGCTCTTGGGTTGAAAGCTTCGATTCAGGTAGCCATGGAAATTCATTTTTCCAGAAATCTTATTTCTTGTTTCTAAAATGATCTACATGCTTCCCTGAGTGCACTGAACCTTTTATTTTTGAAAATGATTGAGTTTTGAGGTTGTATGCTTGTTCTGAAACTTTGCCCGTGAATTGATTTTTGCTTTGATTCTCATGATTCAGTGAAAATAAATGGATTTTGGGGTGGGGTTTAGGTTTAGTGATGTTTAATGAGTGATTCTGGAGAGATTTGTGAAGTTTCATGGCGTATTAAGAGAGATTGAATGAGGAGCCTGCCGGAGAAGATGACCGGAACACTGTTCCGGTCACCTGAGAGTAATTAGGGTTAGGATTAGAGCTAATGACTTAATTACGTAAGTTTGAATGTGAGCCGTCCAGATGCGCGCTAAGTCAATTCCCGCGCGTCCCAGTTTGAACCACAACCCTTGGATTTGCATACTTTCTCATTTTTCAGTTAAAACTCATTTTATTTTCATTTTATTTGACTTATTTTGTACATTTAATTTAAAATAGCAAAAAATGTTTAAAAATCATGAAAATTTTTGTCAAGATTTTCATTATTTTTCAGAATACAAAAATATTTTTATTTTTATTTTTTGCATTAAAAATTATTTTTAAATCATTTAAAAGTTTATTTTTAATTAGTTAATGAAAATTAATTAATTAAAAATACTTTTAGGTATTTAAAAATCACAAAAAAATTCATGTAACCTTTAAAAACATTTAGAAACATTGTCCAACTCTCAAACCAAATTTATTTTTTGTTCTTGATACCTTTTGATAATTTTCAATGGAATTAATTTCATTTCAAGGCAATATTTTGTTTCAAACTTCAAAAATTCATTTCTGCCTAACCATTGAGAGTTGAACAATGATTCTTTTTGCATTGCATCTTGCATAGCATGTAGTTTATATGATAAAATTGGCATGAATTGACCTTGCATTTTCAATTTGTTTGGCATTTTTCTTGACAAGGTACCTTAAAACCCTAGCAATCTTAGTAAATTCATAACACTCACTAGGTTAAGAGTTGGATCCCCTCCTTTGGGAAGTGAGTTTGTATAGGTCTAGGGTTCCTTTGATTGCATTCTCCAATTTTTATCATGTCATTTTCTTCTGGTTTTGGATTTTTGCTTTGTATGTTGCATATAACCCTAATTCATGCCTTCCTTTGCATCCATCTTCCATTTGCTTGCATACCATGACTTGCCATGACATTTTGTGCACCCATTTGATTCATAATACATCTTAGGACATATTAGAATCATGTTTGATCATTGCATCTTTCATTTGCCATGTTATATGTCTTTTGCATTCCATAACTTTTCATGTACATCCATGGCTCAAAACATGCTTCTCTTGCCTCCATATGCTTGTATGATCATTCTAATGCCTTGCCTCATGTTTGCATCATCTATTAGCATCATTAACATCATACTTATGCTTCTGGTTTTGGCTTGCATCATTGCATTGCATCTCATTTTGCATTGCATTTCATTTCTTTACTAACTTTTCAGGTGGTAAGTTGTTTGAGAAGTGAATTTGCCTTCACTTCTCACAATCTCTTTTCATCTCTCTTATGCATCATTGCTGCATTTTATCTTGTGCTTTGGATTGAGCTTGCTCATTCTTGTTCACCTTACTTTCTTTCTTCAAGCAACTTGACTTCTTAAGTGAAGCAAGTTGTTTTGCTTCTCTTTGCTCCTTTCATTTTGCTCCTCCTTGGTGGCCTTTGAAGATTCTTTCTCTCTTAAGCCTCACAAACCCTAGGAATGACCAAGTATGATAACAATTAGGGTTGATTAGTCCCCCACTTAGCTTTTACCTTTGTGTCTCTTTGAGTCTTCTCTTCTCATCTCAATAATCAAGGACTAAACCCTAAAGGCTTTAAGGCTTTATGATTAAGCTTATGCCTGCATTCTTCTATTAGGATGGAGTGTATAACTTTAATCCTAAGTGTTAAACCCTTAATGTGTTTAAACCCTTTAATCAATTCACTTAATAATCATCAAGACATCAAGCTTGTAACTTGGGCCTTGCATTAGGGTTCTAATTCTTCCTTAATTGGTTAAGAAGGACTAACCCTAGTGTTAATGGACAAGTCCCCCTCAAGTTGTCTTACAAACCATAAAATCCACTTCTTCATCTTATCATTAACTAAAATCCATCTAATAAAGGCTTTGTTTTGTCATGAGGTTAATCCCTAATCATGGATTAGGTTGAGGAGTCTTCCCCAGCTTAAACATTCTCATCTATTATCCTTCTATTAGGATGATGTAATGAGTCTGTTTAATCCCTGATTATGGCTTAATCTCATTACTCAACACTAAACAAAAACAACAAAATCATATAAATAATCACAAGTAGGTTAATGATCTTAATCCTACATCATGGTGATTAAGTGTGAGATACTGACTTCACACTTAAGGTATTCTCATTACCCCTAATCAGAGGGAGGATGTGATGAGTTTACTAACCCATTGGTTTAGGCTTAAGCTCATTAATTTATGACAAACTTCCAAAAGCAATAAAAGACTGAAAACTCAAAAACAAGCAATAATCGTCTCCTCCGGGATTCTTTTCTCATCATCTTCATTCACAAACGAGAACTCGCTTCTTCCGTCTAATGCAAGACAGTTTGCACCTGAGCCAGACAGGTCATACACTTGAGCATAGGCAAGTAAGCAGTTCACCAGTCAATTTATCTTTCAGTCTCTTTGGGTCGAACTACGGTGTTCTGACTTCCTCATTGCACGAGAGGATACGTAGGCAAAACTTAACAGTTATCAAACAAAAGTCTCTGTATATTCCCCCTCTTTCAGCTATTCTTTTAGCCTCATCATCATGAGCACCTCACTCTTTCCTTACACTGACACTTTACTTATACACTTCACACTGCCTTTACACTGACACTTGCATTCTTTCCATCTTTGGTACACAGATTACACTGGCACTACCCCTTTAAAACACAAATCTTTTAAGCGTGGATCCCGTCGAGTACGGCGAACAATCTGGGTGCTATTACCTTCCCAGGTTGTAACCAACCCCCTTTCTCAGTCTCTCTGGTTCGCGACCGTCTTATCCATATCTTTCTAGGTTTATGCAGCATTACATTTCCTCCCGGATAAAAATGCCTAGCTGGAGACTCTATCTTTTCTGAGTTCACTCCTGTGTGTTCTCTCCTCTTTCGCCGACCGTTCGCGTCTGTACCCCTTCTGACCTTTGATGTGTCATTCGGTGGGAGCGACAACACCTCTTAATAAAAACACATTAATAATCACTAAGACTTTATCTTGTAACTTTGGCCTTACATTAGGGTTCTATCTCTTCCTTATGGTTAAGAGGGACTAATCCTAGTGTTTAATGGACAAGTCCCCCTCAAGTTGTCTTACAAACCATAAAATCCACTTCTTAATCTCATCCCTTAATTAAAATACATTTAATAAAGGCTTGTTATATAATGAATTTAATCCCTAAACATGGATTAAGTTGAGGTATCTTCCTCAGCTTAAGTGTTCTCATCTATCATCCTTCTATGAGGATGGTGTAATGAGTTCACTAATCTGTGATTAAAGATTAAACTCATTACTTAACACTAAATAAAAAAACCAAAAACATCTAAATAATCACAAGTAGGTTAATGATCTTAATCCTACATCATCATGGTAATTAAGTTGAGATGCTTATCTCATACTTAAGTAGGCTCATTATCCCTAATCAGGGAGGATATAATGAGTTTACAACCCTTGATTTAGGATTAAGCTCATAATCTTATGCAAAACACCAAAAACAATAAAAAACTGAAAACACCAAAACAAACAATAATCGTCTCCTCCGGGATTATTTTCTCATCACACTCATTCACAAACGAGAACTTGCTTCTTCCATCTAATGCAAGACAGTTAGCACTCGAGCCAGACGAGTCATACACTTGAGCATAGACAAGTAAGCAGTTCACAGTCAATTTATTTTTTGGTCTCTTTGAGTCGAACTACGGTGTTCTGACTTCCTCATTGCATGAGAGGATACGTTGGCATAACTTAACAGTTATCGAACAAAAGTCTCTGTGTCTTCCCCCTCATTCAACATTCTTTTTTAAGCCTCAGTTCCTGAGCAATTCACATCTTTTGCACTGACACCTGTACTTTCTTTCCTTAGCTTCTGCACACAGATAGCACATACACCTACCCCTTTAAACACAATATTGTAAGCGTGGATCCCGTCAAGTACGAAGGACGATCTGGGTGCTAATACCTTCCCAAGTCGTAACCAACCCCCTTTCTCAATTTCTCTGGTTCGAAACCGTCTTATCCAACTCTTTTCAGGTTTATGCAGCATTACCTTTCCTTCGGGATAAAAATGCCTAGCTGACGACTCTATTCAACTCACCCTCTGTAACACCCCAAAATTTGCCCTCATATTTATAACCTCAACTGGTTTGCATCACCCAAATGCATTTCTCATTAGGCCATAATATCACAATCATGCATTTCATTGGCTCCTCAGGCATGGGATTAATACCCTCTAAAGAACCAGTTTTCTTTTTCATTTGGGCTTGTGGTTTCTACTTCAGTAAGGAGTGTTCCAACGATTTCCTACCTAGATTAGGGAATTAGGGTGTTATACCCTATTTATGGTTATCATATGAATTCAGGAGACTGACCAGACAACCATCGAGAGCATCATATTTTTACACATATAACTCGGTCAGGGTTTATTTCCCTGGCTACATGGCTGTCAAGTGATTTCCATTGGAGGACTATCCATTGATGCATTTGATCATACGAAGAGTTTATCATTACTTAAGGAATAAGTTATGGGCAAAGATTTGGTTCTTGTGGTTTAATCCAATTAAGAATTATGGAAGTCAATCTTTATTCGTGGCCGGAATTTTTGGTTAGCATTCAACAATTGACTTTGTGTTTGTCAAGGTTCAACTCGTTTGATTGGAAGTCCAAGCCTTCTTTTCAAAGGCCCATTTTTCAAGCCCATATTTACCAATTATCAAAATCATTATCTTTTTAGACTATAAATCTGTTTTTATTACTATTTAAATCACAACTTATGCCCATAAACTTTTTTAACTAAATAACTTCTTTTTCCTAGTGTCCATAAGCCAATGTATTAACCATATTCACTTGTTCACTCTTTTGACTGCTTGTCATGGGCATTTGTGCAAAAAAAATTGTCCAAAGTTCATATGGCCCACAACAATGTTAGAAGTTAACCTGAAGCCTGGTCCCTTTACGTACAAAGGCATTGATTTATGGTTTCTTTAGAATGAGTGAGTTTGAAAGTGTACAAAGACGGCTATGAAATTCACAAGGGATAACAATGACAACAACAAATCTGTTTCAAATTTGCTCGACGTAGTTGTGAATTAAGTCGATAAATTGATGGATTCTAGTGATAGAACAGACCGGAGAAATTAAGATAAAAAAACAGGTTTGAAGAAGAGTTGGGAAGATATGCTAGAAGAGCAACCAACTGAAGAATACGAGTTATTCAATATCGGGTATACAAATTTCCGTGTGGGAATGTTTGATAACAAAACAAAATAACTCGTAGCAAAAAGTTCGGAACAATTGAAAACTGATATATTACAAAAAAAATCAGTTACGACTAACTGATGTGCCAGAAAAATTACAAGAAAAAGGACGGTTACAAAAACTCAGCATTCCTTTCAATCTTCAAATTCTTCTCTTCATCAATCTTCATTCTCTTCTTCGTATTACAACGACGGTCTACCCCACATAAGGGCCTTGAACCGGCTGCAATAGCATAACAAAAAAATATAACTCAGAATAAAAAATTCAGCAGAAAGAAAAGAGAATTCACACCTGAAATCTCAGAAGAAAATATTGCAGGAAAAATTCAGAAACAATTTTTCAATGGATATTGAATGTTGACTTGCATATTAGAATAATCAACACAAAGCAAAACAATTACACTTATAGAACTAAAATCATAACAGAAGATTAATACCCCAAAAAAACAGTTACACTTCTAACCGATTCCTAACCGATTTCATAACCAATCTATAAAAGAAAGTTACCTGGAAAAAACCCAAAACACCTTCATCATTCATCTATATAAATCTGTTAATCCCTCTTCTTCAAACGGTTTTTTTTCATTTTCATCACCATCTTCAGATTCTCTCTCAATCATTTTTCTCAATTTTCGTTTCAACCTTCAAACCAGATTTTTCACTTTTCTTCAACCACTCCCTTCAACATCTTCACATCTTCAAAATTCATTTCCATCTTCATTTATTTCCCCTCAATCTTCACCCTAACTTTCCACACTCTTCAACCTTATTCATCTTCATCATCACTGCGTCGATTCATCAAAATCCTTTAATCAACCTGCAAGAATTATAGAATCATCAATCTCTAAAAAAACTTAGCAGAAATAATTCAATCAGATTCAGTTACAAAGAAACAACAAAAAAACCTCAAATTACCTTCTCCTCTTTATCACCTTCCTGCAACGAATATTCAACTCTTCGTCCTCATGAATCTTCTTTATCCTTCCTCTTTAGCTTTCAATCTTCTTCATTGACAACGAACAACTTCATTAGCATCTTCTTCAGAATCCACAGCCTCAATAATCTTCAACAAAATTGCACGAACGCAAAGCATCGTCAACATTTCAATATTCATCACAACATCTACCACGACTCGAATCACACACGAAATCGAGTTAAACGCAAAAAACGAGAAATCGAGACAAAAGAAGAAGCGAAAGAAGAGAATTGTAATCGTACCTTAGCATCAGCTTCGCGATAGGCGGTCGTCTCGTAACGCTGCGAACTACGGTTTTGTCAAATCGAAGGTAAACGCATTGATCCTCTTATGGTCATAGCTTCAGATTCAATAAGAATTCGTTGTAGATTATTCGTTGGTGTGCAATTTCGATCCTGTGATTTCGTTTTTGAGTAGGTATCCCGTTGTTAGATTAAGATTTTGGATAAGAGAGAGACAGATTCGAAAATGGCGAGTGAATTGAAGGAGGGTTAGTGTTTAGGTTTGTAATGTTGGTTGACCGGGAAGGACCGACGGTGGCGGCTAGGGTTAACGGATGAACATTGAGAGTGTTGGAGAGATGAAGAAGGGAATGGGTTCTTCAGTATGATTACATTTGTAACTTATAGTTTAATTACTGAGTAATTCTTGTTTTTGAGAAATTAAAAACTAATAAATTGTGATAATTGCCACCGTTAAAATCAATAAAAATCATAAAAATTTATGAAAATATTTTAATCTCGCACCGACAATTTTGATCTTTGTGAGGATAAGTTGCTTTAGGGTGGTCCACTCCGGCGGTGACAAGTGTCACCTTCCATTTGGACCACCAGAATTTGTTCCTGTGCGTTTCCCCTGTGGTAGTAGACATGCACCCGCACATCATAGGCTTTAATCACAATCATCATATTCATCAACATAGATTAAAGGTCCAAATTAGTCAACTATGTTGACTGAAAGTCCATAGTATACTCCCTAAGGCTTTGGCGCATGGGCCTCATACTGTTACTATCCGCACCCCTCTCAACCAGGCCCATCAGATTTTTAACTAGAAAATTGCTGCTTTCTCACCCCCTCTATTTTCTTTATTTTTCTTAATTTCTGTTTTATGTAGTTTCAATTTAAATCCATTAAAAAATATCAAAAATCCTAATTAAAATCCCCAAAAATTATAGTAGCCTTTTAACTCATTTTAGAAATTTTCTATGTTTTTACTTTCTAATATTTGCCATTTTTCGATTTTATTTCGATTTTCCATTTAATTGCTTTTCTATTGAATTCTTTCATGAACACTTTATTTTGTACATTTTATTTCTCCCACTTCCTGCTTGATTTTTGGCCCATTATTTTTGCTATGATTAGAGGACTAATAATAGAACCTGGAATAATTTTTGGTATATTTTTTAGGCCATTTTATCCACTCTTTTGGTAGTGTTGTTTGTGTAAAATTGGGATTGAATCTTAGATAGATTTAAGTGACCATTTGAAATAGTTATGTTATGAATTTTTAGGAGATTTTTTAACACAATATTATAGTCAGGGTAGGGACCCTAGGGAACTAATTTCATATTTTTTCCAGGACTTTTGCTATTTTTAGTGCCTTGATCTTATTCAACTTTTCCATTTTAAATCCATCTAGTTTAGCTTAGGATTTTATGGTGCATTAGGACCTAGATTAATTAGGCTTGATCTTAGAATAATAGAAGGCCTTAGTGTGGTTCAGCTACTGATTGTAGAATGTCGATATCATGCGAGATCCTTTAGTTTTAGGACTTAGGCTTAGAAACCGTTCAAGTGCGTTTCCATGAAGCGATTAGCCATTATTTCGGTTTTATGCCTTATATGCTTTAGAAATTCTTGTAACTTTTTGTTATCTTAATTCATTTTCGACATATTGTTGCATACTTATCTTTACTTCATTTACTAACATATTCATTTTGTGCAAGGTATTTTTTCGAGGATTCGCTTATGGACTTGGATTATTTTTATTATGCCTCGATTATATTTTTGTGGTTTGTACTTTGTGATGTAATAGCTTAGAACTCTTATGCTTGTATAATTCCTATAATTAGGATAGAAAAGATAAAACAAATCGCTAGAAAACCAAATCTCAAAAATAAAATAATGAAATACTTGATCCAACGTCGAGTAAATTTTCAAATAAATAAATAAAGTTTCATGTGACTTTAGGATTCCTCGATTACCATCGTTCCACTCCAATACACCCAAAAGAAAGCCTTGTATGTTTCACATCATAAGTCGTGCGTCTCAGCACCACGCAACCGACCCACCCGATCCATAGTTTCATCTCATTTATGATTCATACACGTTTTTACCCACCATGACGTAGGAGGACCATATCATTCACTATTAATTTTTGTACTTGCATTTCTAGTCTAATATCCGCTTAGGTAGCTTAGATCTTTCAAGCTTCACTAACCATATGTCACCCTTAAACTCAACTAACTTAGGGTTGTGTCATAGTCTCCCTTTAGAGTTTTTCCTTTCAATTTGAGTCTCACTTCTCATCTTAAAGAAAAAATCAAAATACTTAATAAAGGAAAATGTGTACAACGCGCCACGAGCCTTAAGGTATACGTGAAATGACTAGTGGAGGTCTCCTTCACTCTTCTAGGATACTTTACAAACGTTCCATTGGGGGCGACCTTGGAAAGTATTCGCTCCTGTATCATAGTCTTTAGTGTTGTACATACAATAAACACAAAATCAAGACATTTCTTCTAAAGACAATAAATCAACAAGACAACACGTCTTCTCTTCTCATCTCATACTCTTTACGGACGAATGCGACTTGTCTCGACAGTTCAAATAGCGATACAGTAAACACCCTCGAGTCAGAGCCGGTAACACCTGAGCTAGAGCTATGGCAACGTCATCCTAAAAAACACAAACAAGTTCCCGCCTTAGTTAGATGAACTACGGCGACTCTGATCCTCATTTTCCCGATGAGGTACGTAGGCAGTGGGGTAGGACCCATTCGAGCACATTCTTTATTTTCCCTACATTTCCCCCTTTCTTCCCATTTTCTTTTCCTGATCCTTTTCTCATTTCAGTTCCATTCCAGATAGCCATTATTTCATTCAAACAACATCTTATTTCTCACCCTTTGAAATAGACTTACAAGCGTGAATCCCGTCGAGTACGGCGGACGAATTGGGGTGCTAATTGTCGCACCCCGAAAAATACGATCTCACGCGATCTGAAAAGACGGAACCGCGCGCCGGACAGACTAAAGAGTCGCCACCTAATTCTATTTATTCCCGAAGAGGGAAAGGGAAGATATAGATAAAACCTGGGAAGAGAGAGATAAGGACAAAGGTCAACGGAACCATTGCCTGGGTTCGGGAGTCGGTTATGCAGGGGGAAGGTATTAGCATCCCCTACATCCATCGTACTCGATGGGAACCATCTAAGTTATCACGCGCGAAAGGATGTCTATGCTTAATGAGTTACTTGCTAGAGGGAAGAGAGTTTGATTATAAGTTAGATTGATCCTAGGTGCTCGGCAAAGATTGAGATCCTTGTGCCTACGTACTCCCGCGTGTAATGGGAAAGTCAGAGCCTCGTAGTTCGGCCTACTACGGTTGATGGTTGTCGATTTTATTACCTTTCTTTGATGAAAGGGTTTAGGAGTCGAATTGTACTAAAGACTATGGATAGTTTATTCCGTCCAACAAGACGAGCGTCTTGCGTCGAAATAATCGGAGCGAGTAATGAGAGCTCGTTATCCTCCTTTCTACCGCTTAAAGCTCGTGGCGTACAATTCTTCTCGTATTTATTAAAGTGTTTTATTACCTAATGACTGCTTGACGTTGGATCAAGGGTTTGGATCTAAAAGGAATCGTTTTGGTTTTTTTGTTGAGGTTAGAGGGTGAATTCAAATGGAGGTTTATTTTGTGGTTTGTTAGCGAGGCACACAGCGCTCGGCTCGCAAGGTGAGGTGGATCCTAATAAACGATAACTGAAAAATAAAGTGCGAGTGTGCGAGTGCAACCGCTTGGTGTTGGACCAAGGATTCATGAACGAAATAATAATCGATAAAATGCGGAAAATAAAATGCGTACATAAAATGGTAGAGGGATACAAAATAAATTACAGGGGATTGCGAGAAATAAATGGTCTCATTGTAGTTTGCCCAAGAGAAAGCGTGTGTGCAGTGTTTTCGAACTGTTCGGAGGCGTTCGACCTTTTTATTCGAATGCAACTGTTCGAAGGCGTTGGACCTTTTCGGACGCGTCGAGATGTGGTTCGTTTACTTCCTTAGAGCCGGTTAAAAATTGGAACCGTTCTATGAGGAGTCGAATCGTTTATTTAAAATGCGATGAAACAAATAAATTAAATAAATTAGAATAAGCGATAAACAAATAATAAATTAAATGGAATAATTGAATAATAAAGCGAATTGAATTAAATTATGGCAATAAAAATGAAAGCGAAAAAATAAATTAAACTACGTAGGCCTCATATTGACCGAATTTTTCGATAATGGGATCGGACACAATTCGGTCGTTTGTTATATCATAGGCCCATATAATAACAAATAAAGAAAATCGGATGAAATGAAATATAAACATATATTTAAATTATTATTCTTCACAATGATCTTTTCAATAGAACTTAAAAATAAGAACAAATAAAAAGTCTAAAAAAACAAATTAAAATCCAAAAGATAAAAAAAATAAGGAATAAAATAGAGAGTGAGTATATGGGCCTGATTTGGGGTGCATAGAAAATCATGATGGTGTGAACAGAAATGAAAATGGGCTGAAGTTAGAAAAGAAATCTTGGGTAAATCCCAAGAGTCAAGGCACAATAAAATATAATTTAAATCACACACACAAAATCAGGAAAAAAACTAACACCAAGAAAATCACGTTTCCCTTTTTTTAGAGAAGGGAAAAAATGAAGGAAATAAACCAACCCTATTTCAAAAACCAGCACACGATTCACGACCTACATTCACGTGGCCGCACTCTCTTGGAAAAAACCTCACTCGGTTCTCCTCTGAATCTCGCGGTGCTCAGGGATTTCATTCTCACGGTTCGGTTTTCTCGGCCGCTCAAGGTTGGTGGCGGAGGTTTCAAGCGGTGGTCGCGAGGTGTGTTTCGAAGGTGGTATAGGGTTGAGTTTCACGGTTTGGTTTTCTGGGCTTTAAGAAGGACGCGGCTGGTTCGTTTTCGGTTTGAGTTACGATTCGGTCGTTTCGCTCGCGAGTCCGATTTTGGTTCTGTTTGAATGAAGTCGGAAAGGTTATGTGATTTGAGATGAGGGATTCGTGTTGTGGTGGTTTTGGGGTTGCAAAGGTGAACGGTTTCGGCTTTATGGTGTTCTTCTCACTGGTTTTTTTTTGCGCTCTTTGTTTGTTTCAGATTCACATCCTCTTCTTCTCATTGCTTCTAGTTTTGTGTTAAAGGTTTATTTGGTGAAGGTGGATTGAGGATAAAGATGGAGTGGTGGTGGTGATACAGATTAATGGAGGCGAGGTAAGGTTGGTGTTTGACGCGGTTTACAGTGGAGGTGGCGGTGATGGTTGAAGCGTTTTGAGAAGGTATTGTTCTGTGTCTTGAAGTTTATGTGAGTTTGTGTTGGTTTATGAGTATGATTTGTTATTTTTTGATTTTTTGAAGCTTGAAGTATTGGATTTCTACAGGGTGTTTAGAGGCTAATCCAAGCTTATTGATTGAGTGAGTATGAAGATGATTAAATAGAGAAATTAGAGAGGGTGAAATTGGAAAAGAAGGAGGAAATTTGGAAAGGAATCTTTGAGGATGTGAGCTGGAGGAATTGGTTAGTGATTGTGCGTTTGTTATATTTGTGATAGTGGAATAAATTGCTGATAGCATGTGCTGGAAAAAGAGAGAAAAAAAAACGTTACAAAAGTGGGGTCAAGTAGGAGCTGAGTTTTGGTAGCTGTAAAATAGTTGTGGAATGCACATGGTGGGGTCAAGTGAAAACAATGTAAATGCTGATAAAAAAAATATAAAGTGTGGAACTTGGGATATTAAAATGGATTGCAACAAATATTATAATAATAATAAGAAAATAATAATAATAATAATAGTAATAATAAAAACAAAAACAAAAAAAATAACAAGTGATGATAAAATTTTTGTAATTTTTTGGAATATGTAAATATATTTAAGAAAATTAAACTTAATAAAGAAATAAATAAAAAAAATAATATGATAAAACTAAAAGGATTTTTGTGATTTTGCTTAAATAATAATAAATGGACTTAAGAAGAATGGGCTTATGGGAAATGATTTTAATAGAAATAATAATAATAGATTCTTTTGTAATTTTTGATAATGACTAAACAATAAAAAATAAAATAAATAAAATACTTATGATAATATTAAAAATAAAAGAAGATTTGAATTTTTAGTTTTTAAAGAGAAATAAATGCATTGTTTTTTCGAATATCAGACAGACAAATAAAATGGTGCATATTTTTGGACTTTTGAATAATGGCTAGACAGTAAAATAAAATGGTGCGGGTAGGACAAATTTGGGGTATGACACTAATACCTTCCTAATTCGTAACCAACTTCCGGACCCAGATCTTTGGTTCGCAAGGCCTCGTCATTTCCTTCTTCCTTAGGTTCGTGCAACATTACCTTTTCCATTCATTCGGGATAAATATGTCTGGCTGGCGACTCTACCTTTTCCGTGTCACTTTCGCGTTTTTATTAGGATGAAAATCTCAGGAGCGATAGCTGACGACTCTGCTAGGGATCGAACCCAAAATCTATGGTTTCCCATTTGAGAGTCAATCCTAGTGCTTGTCTGTTTCTGTTTTCTTTGGGTGTTTATTCGTTTGTTGTTGTGCTTTAGTTTAGCTTTACTGTTTTGTTTACAGTTTATCGCTTTACTTTACAACTTTATTTACATCTTTATGCACTTTACTTTACTGTTGCATATACTGGCATATACTGTACTGGCTGTTCTGGTTTTTCTTGGTGGGATGGGATTATTGTGAGATAAGTCAAATACCTGGCTTGAGTATACACATGGGATTTAGAGTGGGCAGTCGTGTGGCTTGTGCGGTCTTGAGCACGTGTAGTTTTCACAAGTCCCACACCCAGATCAGGCTCTCTTGGGATATGTTCTATACTGCCTAGGCAGACCATAGAATATTCCCACCTGAGCTGCTAACACTGGGAACCGATCATCGAGGACCTTAGTGGAAACAACCCTCTCCAGTGGTGACAGTGGAAGACCACATTTTGTGGCAAACCCATCCGCACCCGAGGGCCCACTAGGAAATCGCATAGGATGACCTTGTTCTCTCATAGGAACCCAGTTAAAGTAACTGGTCGTATGACAGTAGTATTGTACCCTTTGGGATGACTGTACTATTGTTTCTCGACTTCAGTTCTTGAAGCCGGGAACTTATGAGGGATGCTTGTTTTTCCGGACTCAGCTGAGACCTCCTTGAGTAGTACATAATGCCAAACCGATTCCCTGATTTGGTCATGAGCCATTTCTCGGAAATGGTGAATGTTTTATTGCTGCTCGGCTTTGAGAGTCCGTGATGTTGACCCGTAGTAGCACACCCGTGAGATTGGGAGGGGTTTACAGGTTTGCAGGAAAACTAACCTTCAACCTACCTTGTTCTTGATACGTTGGTTTTCTTTTGACACATACTTGTGATCTGGTATTCTTGACAGTCGGTATTTGGGCAAATCAGAAGGCAGTACAACAATGCTCAGTATATGCCACGGTGATCACATGGCATTACATTGCATCACATCATCCACATACTTGTATTCCTAACGCATGTTTATTCATTTGCAGGGCTGCATATCACATCCTTGATTCCAGTTGTGGGTATTGTTCTATGAGCATGGAATTCAAGAAAAAGACCAAGTGTATTATCTCCTACAAGGTTCATCAGCCTGTTGTGAAAGAAATCCTCAAAGTGAAAGCCTTAGCTCCTCCAGAAGTTCTCAATGTCTTTAAGCAGGATTACATGTGGATTTTGTACTTCAAAGATGTAGCAACTACTCTTTATTTGAGCAAGTCATTATTGGAAGACCGGATTGATAGCAAAGGAGGCTTCCGAGGATATCATTTGAGTTTCTTGTTAGATGAGGCTACTAAAGTTGCTGAAGCAAAAAGTTGGAGTACCTTCAATGCGATCCTAGCTTTGTGTATCTATGGAATCACTTTGTTCCCGAACATGCCGAACATCGTGGATGTCGATGCTATTCGCATTTTCATAACGAAGAATCCTGTTCCTACTCTCTTAGGAGGTCTCTACCACCCTGTGCATTATAAGAACGAGAAGCGAAGGGGTGGAATGTTGAATTGTTGCGCGACTGTATTCTATAAGTGGTTCACACGCTTTCTTCCACAATCAGGGGCTTTTGAGAGGACGAAGAACTCACTTGAATGGTCGAAAAGACTGATGGGCTTGCAAGCAAAGGACATTGTCTGGGTTAATCAGGGATTGCGGTGCATTGACATTCTTCATAGTTGCGGAGGATTCCCTAATACTCCATTGATCGGGAGGAAAAGGGGAATTAATTATAACCCTTCCGTCACGGTTAGACAGTTCGGGTACGCCTTAAAGGAACCACCAGCCGCTGTGGACATCACAGAGTCCTTATACTTCCAATCAACAGACAGATTCGAGATTGCTCAGAAAGCTTCTGATGCTTGGTATAGTCGAAAGACAAGAGGGTAGAAGACTTTGGGAGTAGGGGATTGTAACACGGTGGGAGAACTTACTTTTAGTCATGTTGCGGATAGCAAGAGTCGCCACCGACTTTTATTTTATCCATAAGCAAATGACATAAAAGAATAGGAAAGACCTATTTTAAAAGACTTGAGTTCGGGGGGTAGGTTATATAAAGGGAAGGTGTTAGCACCCTTTATATCCATGGTTATCCATGGGCTCTTAGTTACTTAGCTCACTTAAATTGTTTTTGAAAAGTGTAGTGTGTGATTAGAAATTTTTCTAAGTACTTTGTAATGGTCCTCGTATGGATGTATACAAAGCCTTGTTTTGAAAAATGTTTAAGAAAGTGAGGTGTAAAAAGTATTTTGAAATGTGAGCAAGCAACTAAGAGGTACCTACCTTAGATTAAGTCTTTCATATTCTCGTATGTTCTTTCAATGGTAAGACTATCCCTATTATTAAGAAATAGGTAGTCATTACCTTGGATGTGTTTAAGGGACAAGCGTAGGGTCATCGTATGGTCATAGAAGGCAACTTAAGGGGTGTCTTTAGCAATTCGTAGGGACTATCATCATTTATTCGAAGGGACAAGATCATTATTCCGTAGGCAACCTCGAAGAGACTTGATCTTTAAAATCTGTGGGGACTTGATGATTTTATAAGTGAATGGACTTTGCTTAAGACACCCCTATATTCGAGCGACTTGACCATATTTAAAGGCAACCAAGAGGAATACCCTAGGAAGTTCAAGATGGCGATCAAAGATCGACTTACGTGTGTGAGTGTTTTATTTCAAATATTTATCTTATTTAAAGTTAATTATCTAATTTAATTTTAATTACAAGTAGTTTCGCACTCACTATTTACTAACCACACAGTTAAATAATAATAATTAAAAAAAGAAGAAAAATAAATCTAAATTATTACAAGGCTTGGGCAGTTACAAAATGATCGGATAAAAAAAAATAATAATAATAGACATAATAAAAATAAACAATAATAACAAAAATAATAATAAATAAAGCAATAATAATAACAAGGATTAGAATAATAAAAAAGAAATAATTTAGGTTAGTTATAAATTTTTTAGAAGTTAAATTAGATAGTATAAGTTTAAATAATTTAAAAAAAGAATAAAATAATTACTTATTTATATTATAATTAAGAAAACCATATTAATAATACCAAATATAAAATAAAAAGAGTTATATAAAAAAGTTAGTATTTAAAAAAAACTAAATAAATAAAGATTAAAGAAAATATTAAAATTATTAAGTTAATAGGTTTATTTATAAATTAATTATATACAATATTTTAGAATTATTATTATTCAATTAGAAAAATATTCAATTAGATTTTATTTACAGAATATTTCTATAATAAAAGTTACATACAAATAAAAATAAAAATAAATAAATAAATCTGATTTTTTAGAAAACATAGAAAATATATTTATTTGGTTTTGATTTTTAAAAGGTTTAAGTTAATAAACTAACATATATATATATATTAATAATAATAATTATAATAAAAGAAAATGACTTAAAAAGGATAGAATTGGAAAAATATCAAAAAAATACTTACCTGAAGGAGCCTGGGGTCGAACCCAGGTCTCCAACTTCCTCTCACGCGCCTCTGACCAGTTGGGCAATGATCATTATATTTTAAACCTACTAAAACAAATGATAAACAAAAAAAGTTGGCCTCAGCTTGATTCGAACACAGGTCCTTCTCTCTTCAAAGCCAAGTCTTTACCATTAAGCCACATGGGGCGCGCCTGTTAATATAATGGCAAGATATTATAATATATAAAACTCTTGGAATGTCTAAAAAATTAATAAAAAGGAATGATCTCACCAAGGTTCAAACTCAGGTCCTTTATGTCTATGCGCGTACAACAAAACCACCAGGCCATTCACGCTACTCAAACATAAAACAGAAAAGAAAGATTATAAAATAAAACTCATTTTAAATTCCAGAATTCGCGCCAGTCATCTTCAACCTCCAGACCTAGGGAATTTCCTGCGAATTTTATTTCCAATTTTCCTGCGAAATTATACTCATAGGAACACCTGTGAAACTCATATCATGTCAAAACGGTACAATTTCATCAAATTAATCACACAAACATGATCCAAACAGTTTATTCAATTGATTTATGGTTTTAGAATGCATTTATCGTCATTAGATTGGGAAACCCCAATTCGAAGGTCATGAACCCTAAAATGGCATTCTATGAATTAGGTATGGTTTCTTTAGTTTAATCACCCAGAATTCATCACAAGCTTCAACTAATCACAAATCAACAAACAAAATCAATTAGTGATGCTTGAATAATCAAGAACGAAAAAATAAAAAATATGAGAAAAAGTGTGAATCGGATTTGTCAATATGCAGTGTTATGGAGTAATGTGATGATGCCAATTCACTATATGAAGGTCCAGGAATGATTTGCCACCTTTATTTGGTCTTGAAAGTGCCTCTAGGATTGAAACAGAATCAAGCTTTTTTGTGTGATTTTTTGAAGTTGAATGTGATGTTCTTGGCTGCAAAATTCGTCCTCTATGCATTGGTTGACTTGCATACTTATAGAAGAGTGAGATTATGTCAAACATCTGATGGTTTGTATGGGCTTTTTGGATACCTTGAGTGTGAAGAAATCTCCTTTCATAATTTGTTCAAAAATTACATCATATCTTACCAAATACCTTTAGCACGAAATTGGATGATCTTTATTCACCTTGAATGTCATTTAAGAGCTTCTAGAAGAAGAATCAAATCAAATATTTGTATTTTCATATTTTATTTTGATTTAAAATGAATTTTAATGAATAAAATCCAAATAAATAATAAATAAATTATAAAAATCAGAAAATATTTGAATTGGGTCGTGCTTGATGTCATTGTAAGGATTGGATTACAAAATTGCAAGCCCATTTGGAAAAAATTGGTTTTAAGACCTCATTTGCTCAATATACCCCTCAAAAATTTCCCAACTTTGCAAAGGAATAAATCCCTAAATTTTATGTCTATGAAGGTGTTCTTGGACATTTTGGAAATCTTAAAGAGTCCTATAACAAACCTCTTTGGTCTCATGTCCATATCTTTTACCATTTTCAAATTATGCCCTTTGGAAGATGTTGACTTTTTGTTGACTTTTGAAATGACTTGTAATGTTTTAGCTCATACCTTTCAAATGAAGCATTTTTAGGCTTGACTTTGGAGACACAAAGTTGTATAGAATTCAATTTCCTTAAAAATGAGCTTTGGATGGGAATTTTTTGATGAAGCATGTGAAAGTTATGGTTGGTCAAAGTTCAGTTGACTTTCCTTAAGAAAACCCTATTTTAGAAACTCCTGATTCTTGATATCTGAAACTTCCGTGATGAATCATGATCAACCTTTGATCAAATGATTAATTTTACTTCATAAACTTGATGTTGGCAAAAAATATTGAAGTTTGACTTTAGTTTGACCTCAGTTTGACTTTTTAACTACTTTGATTGATTTTTGCATATCTGATCATCTGACTGGGCAAACTTATTGGGAAAGCCTTGAAACTTGACATGGGGATTCTTGAATATATGTGGGATGTTATGAAGCTCACTTGAGGTCTTAAAAATCATTTTAACCTGAAGAAACAAAAAACCCTAGTTTTAGACACTTTGCTTAGGAAGAGGCATTATCTGAGGAAACTTCCATACTTCTTGACTAATTGGGAGTCTTGAGGATCTTATGATCATTTAGAAGTCTTGAGAGAGATTGTATTGATTGTGGGAGGGAAAATTTTGGGGTGCAACAGCTGCCCCTTGTTCAATTTTCTGAAATCTGAGGAGTTAGATTGACATGTATGCCATTCGTGACTTGAAGATTGAAGAGGATTGAACACAAAAAAAACCCAAATATTTGCACTTGCTGGTGTAGAATGATACTGTTGGTTGATTGTGATGCTTGAAATGGGCTTAAAGATGCCATTTGAATAAAGAGTCTTTTGATATGCTTCTTAAATATGGAGATGACATTTTTGGGAAGAATAAATGACGGCCCAAAAATGAGATAACCTGCGGGAAGAATAAACGACGGCCCGAGGTAACAAGGTAACCATTGGGAAGAATGAACGACGGCCCAAGGTAAGTTGATTTCTGGGAAGAATAAACGACGGCCAAAAAATGAGATAACCTGCGGGAAGAATAAACAACGGCCCGAGGTAACAGGGTAACCATTGGGAAGAATGAACGACGGCCCAAGGTAAGTTGATTTCTGGGAAGAATAAACGATGGCCCAAAAATGAGATATCCTGCGGGAAGAATAAACGACGACCCGAGGTAACAGGGTAACCATTGGGAAGAATGAACGACGGCCCAAGGTAAGTTGATTTTTGGGAAGAATAAACGACAGCCAAAAAATGAGATAACCTGCGGGAAGAATAAACGACGACCCGAGGTAACCAGGGTAACCATTGGGAAGAATGAACAACGGCCCGAGGTAAGTTGATTTCTGGGAAGAATAAACGACGGCCCAAAAATGAGATAACCTGCGGGAAGAATAAACGACGACCCGAGGTAACAGGGTAACCATTGGGAAGAATGAACGACGACCCCAGGTAAGTTGATTTTTGGGAAGAATAAACGACAACCCAAAAATGAGATAACATGCGGGAAGAATAAACGACGGCCCGAGGTAACCAGGGTAACCATTGGGAAGAATGAACGACGGCCCAAGGTAAGTTGTTGATGAAGTTTGTCTGCTGGAGAATTTACCTGAAAAACAAGGTTAGCTGGGTGCAAATATAATGATATATATAACAACCTCCAGGATAATATTTTATGAGAATGCGTATGATATGATATGATATGATGTATGTATGAATGAAATATGCCAGGAAGCTGATCAGTAGCTTCATATAACAACTGATGGCTGGGGAAAATAAATCCCGATTTGTTGCTGAGGAGTATCAAGACATTGTTCCCGTCTTGTATTAAGAATATCATACTTAGAACCTTCTTGTTTTAGTTCGCTGTACTTCTTATTGAAGGAACAAGTTCTTGAATATCCTGACTGAGGATAAAAGAGATGGACATAGATACAGGAGACTTATTTGATTAAGTATCAATTCTTCGGAGGATATGAAGTTGCTTGGAGACCTCGTAGAGTTGGAAGTATAAGATATTACTTGAAGTATTCTATATGGATATCCGTAAAGATTACTCCGTGGGGATGAACCGGCAAAGCTTCGTTGAATTCCTACCTCCGTTCGTCCTTAGTAAATGTTATTATTGTATTTTATGAATTTCTGGTAAACATCAATCATATTCAAAGGCATATATACATTCAAACATAACCAATTGACGTTTCTCGCTTTAGTAAAAAGGGGAAAAGTAAACTTGAATAAAGAGGGAAAAGTAAAGCTGAACTCGAAAATAGAATCATTTCAACTTTTGAGAGTGTATAACCAATTGGATTTAGAGCTCCTGAGATTCTTAACTTTCCTGAATACCTTCCCAGAAATCCTCATAGCTGGATCTGAAGACATTATACTGACACCATCTGATACTACTGGCGTAGTCAATTAATTTCCACAATGGCTTCTGCTAAGAATCCAATGTCAATGTAATACAATGAGAGGAACATGTCTTCAAATTGTGATGTACCATATACGCTCTGGGTATTAGATTTGGAAAGAGAGCCTTGCCCCTTGGTAGAGGATGAATTGTTCCATAATGGAAGTATTTGAAAGGAGTTACCTCAAACAGAATGCCCCATAATAATATGCCCCCTGGCATCATGAACTTTGTAATGTTATCCTTGGTAACTCAGATAGATGAGGAGATCTGCCCCTGGATTCTTAAACATAGCTGAATCTTGACCTGATTGCCCCAAATGAATTGGGCAGTAACTTGGTATGCCCTAATGATTGGAAAATAGTGACTATGCCCCTTGTATATATTGGCTTTGATCCAGGAAGAAACTTTGTCTATTGGAAGCACTTTGAACATTCATCATGTAAGCTCCTCTGTGTGTCAAACACTTAGTTATATGTAAACAAATATATTCAAAAATGCAATGCTTATGTCTGTCTTGAAGTTTTGAAAAAAACGTTATTTTAGAAAAACAATTTTTATGAAAATTGTGATATTAACTCAAGTTTTATAATAAGCCTTAAAGGAGTCAGGATACCTTTTTGTGGCAATATTCTTTCAAACTAACCATGCTTCAGTTAGGACTTTTAAAGGGTTATAACATGGTCTGGTTCATGGTTTAAGAAACAAAAGATAAAGGCTCAAATTTATTTGTACCCAACCCATTCTTCGTGATATTCTTCAGTCCTATGTTCGGTTAACTTATGCATTGAGGCTCCAAAGGAGTTTGGAATTGTAACACTGACATTTGTGATGATTCAGGAATCAAAAAATTTATTTGAAAATTCAGTCATCTTTCTTTATTTAGGATCTATAGTGGCCTCTTCTTTTCTTTTGACTTTGTTATCCCTTCTTTTTGCCTGAACTGTTAAATTCAAGGTTACAGTCAGCGGGATGTCTTAATTATTTACTAAGTCTCCTTCATAGGTTTTGGCTTAGTGAGCTTTTTCTTTTGCTAGATATTGACTTGCAGACTTTAGTGATTACAGGGAAACATCATTAGTTGTGTACAACACAAACAATTGGCATAGTTGAGTTAACCGAGTAACTACCCTGCCCCAGGTTATGAATAAGGGTTTTAATTTGCATGAGAATGAAAACTCCTACTTCATAGGCTCAAAAGGGTTGACTAGGGATTAACTTCCTTATATCTCCACTGTTTAGGAATTGAAACAATGCCTGTACATCGCCAGCATAGTCTGTTCAAAAGCATACTACCTAAGATTATGGTATTGTTTTCATCATCCTCCCTCTATAGGCTTATAGCTTTATTAGGAGTTAAAAATCACAAAATAGGAATATGAAGCATATTTTAAAATATAGTGAAACGAATGGATTAATTCAAGACAAACATATGCAATGCATAAATGAAAACAAAAGTTTAAAATAATAGTAAGTGTTTAAACAAAATAAAAGAAATTACAAATGAAAGTTCAAATGTTGTCCCATCCAGTTGTCTGAATGTCTTTAATTGCAATATGTGAACTTTCAGGAGCAATATATTTAACCATGAAATCAAATTTTCCACTTGGATGTCCCAAGGTGCCCCATATCTCAACAGGAATAGGCAGTCTTTCTATTTTGCTATTTTGGGCAACTTGTCTTACAGCTTCGGTGTTTGATGGACGATAGTAGAATTCAATTTGGCCTTCTGGCGTAACCTTGAGGATTCCTTCGTCAATCAGGTCTTGAATTTTTTTCTTCAATGTCCAACAACTATTAGTATCATGTCCGAGACAGTTGGAGTGATACCCACACATTGCCTTAGGATTATAGCGAGGAGAGGAAGTATTAGGATTTTGAGGAGGATTTTTCAAGGAAATTAGCTTCATCTCCAATAAGTATTGCAGAACTTGTGACATTGGAGTGCTGAATTTGATAAATTGTCTTCTACATTCCTTGTGTTGAGGTGGATTAACCTTACCAGGTCTTTTTTCTTCAACTGAAGAATAATCAGTGGCAACCTGTCTCTTACCTTCTTTTACCCCATCTTCCTTTCAACCAAGTCAACATTTTTTAATGGAGGTTGACTGACAATTAGATACTTGACTCCATTACTTTGAAGTTTGTGGACAAAGGTTCTTAGCTCTTCTTGCCCCTGAGCTAAACTTTGAATAAGAGCCACCTGGTTATTCATCTGGATCCTCATTTCTGTCATCTCAGCTTGCAGTTGTTCCAACTGATTATCCTTGTTATATTCAGGATTCTTCATTTTCATATCCTTAGAGAGGAATGCTTTCAACTCTTCTTGCCCCTTGGACAAATTCAGGATCACTTATTGGAACTGAGCATTCTGAGCCTGGAGATCCTTGATAGTTTGTTCGAGAGCCATTTCTGCTGAAATAAACAGCGAGAAGATTGAGAAACCTTCTATAGAAACCTGTCATGCAATGATATGGTATGTAGATGCATATGCAATGTTTTCAAGGACCGTGGGATTTAAATTTGTTTAAAGAAAAACAAAAATAAATTTTTATTAGTAAATGTTTAATGAAGTACAAAAATAAATATATGGGATTTTAAGTCTCCCATGGACGTTTCCTTTTTGTATGGAGATATTTATTGAGGTTCCGTTCCTCGTGAATTTGCCTTGTTAATTTCAGAATTCTTTCTTGACCAGCTCTGAAATGAGTCTCAAAAGTATCTCTTTGCTTCTTCAACTGAATTCAGGACTTCTGCAACTATTCTAAATCAGTGGGCATGTTTAGATGAATGATGGTATAAGGAACATATCCTTCAGCAACAGGCTCCATAGTGATTAGTAGAACAACAAGATATGGAATCATAAGAGTCTAAGCACGAGATCGAACCCATATGAGATAAAGTTCCATAGGAATGGAGTACTTTGGTTCCAAAGTCTTGCTCTCAACTTTATTCACCTTGCTCCAAGCTCGTATAAAACTTTGACGGTAACCCTGAAGATCGTTATCGTAATCAAACACAATATCCTGGATAAGCATGTCATGAGGACCATTACTCGGAGTGTAATCAAACTGACATAGAGCTAAAGAAGGGTTGTAGGTAATGCCCCCTCTTATACCTAGAAGTGGCACATTATGGAATTCCCCACAACGGTCAATGATGTAACACCCCAAATTTGCCCTCTTCTGTTTAAGCATCATATCATACCATAGTCATCATAAGCATATCATATCCTTGACATCTTGGCATGGAAAGATGAGGCATAACATTCTCATGACCTAGCATTAGGCATATGATCATCTGTGGAGGGTTTTGAAGCATTTCAAGCTATAATAAGAGGTCCAATGGATTTTATCAAGTCCTATGATGAGTCTACATTGCATTCACAAGCTTAAGATCATTCACAAAAGCCCAGGAGGTTGGAGGATCATCAGGAAATTCAAGCTAGGGCAAAGCTCCTACACAATGATCCCAAATTAGGGTTTGAGTTTCAAGCATGAAAACCTTGTGACTTTGGCCATTTCATTTGGGAAAAGTCTCTCATATGATAAGAGGATCCTAGGGATGAAATTTGGTGAGAAGATTCCTTGTGGAAGTCAAGTATTTCTTCAGTTGCTTGTAAATGAAGAAATTGGTCAACTGTGCATTCTAAAAGTCAACTGTGAGATTTCTAAGGGTCCAACCCCACTTTTCTAGCCAAGGGATGTTCTTATAACCTTATAAGAGGTTTGGCAAGATCAAAGATCAATAATCAAGAGGTTTTGAGGTGTTTTGCATTTTTAGCATGAGATTGGTCATGAAAATTTCCATTTTTAGTAACGTTTTGCCCTAATTTTCAAGTGTGCATAACTTGGTGAAAAAAGCTTCAAATGGATTACCATCAAACATGAAAGTTGAAGATTAAAGTCTCTCATTTTTAAAAATTACAAGAGCATTTTCATAGCCCTCATGGTTAGAGAGATAGGCCCTTCGAAAATCTCATAAATTCTAGGGCATGGCATGGAATCCAAGCATTCTCCAAATGCAAAACCTCATGAAACTTATTTTCAAGTGTTGTTATGGACCAAATATGATCACATTGTCACAAAGCATTTCCTAAGTGTTGATTTGCTCCAAAGATATCAACAAATTCGTGCATGAGAGGTGGTGTACCATAAAAGAAGCAAAAATGCATAATCATGAGGAATGCATGACCCTCACATCCAAGGGCCAAGATGATTTCAGTTTTGAATCAAGGGATGGATTGTGGTTTGACATGTGCAAAGAATGAGAAGGATGCACGAGTGTTTCATGACTTCACACCAATCTTGCCAAATTTTCAATTTCATCCTCACACTCTCCTCTCACGTGCATTTCCTCTTATTTTTCATCAGTGATCATTTGGCATGATATATAAGCAGCTAGGGTTTTCTTTTGGCAGGGATTCATCACATTTTCATCACTCTAAAGTTTCTTGCACAAGAGCATTTCTCTTCGAATATCATCACTCTCTCACTCTCTTCACAAACTCTTTGCATATTTTGAATCCTTGAAGCATAAGGATCATTAATCCACCATTGATTTAAGCTGAAGCTCAAGATCTCAAGAGGTGCCATTCAAGTGCAGTTGCTCTCAAACTTCAAGATCCAGAGCAATTCAAGCTCTCTCTTGCATTTATTTTGCAAGGAGAGGTTGGAAGAGGTAGATCTGCTGTGTTTGGAGGCTTGTCTTGACCTAATTCGTGCTCTGCAAGTTCAGGTAACCTACTGAATTCATGGATCTAGAAATGGTTTTAGTTGTATGCATTGTGATCTGTGTGATATGCTGATGATTCTGTGATGATTGGTTTTGAAAATGGATGAGTATTGAGGTTGTGTTGATGATTTGAAGTTTTATGGTTAGATCTGTTTGTCTTCGATCCAGGCTATTCTTTGATCCATTGTGATTTTCATGAGCATTTTTGGATTCAGTGTGGTTTAATTGTTTGATATGGACATTTTGATGTATTTCTGTTGTGTTTTGTTCATAATTTGAATTTTCCGGTGCCGAAGCCCTAGCTCCGGTCACCGGATTCTGGAAATGTTCATCTGAGTTTGTTTGGAGAAGATGACTCCATGGCCTTTGGATTGTGAGATCTGGACGCTCCACAATGTGCCAGCACATTAATGATCCCCCCTCCCTCTCACGTGATGTTATAATTTCTGAATTAATCCATTTATTTCGCACCTCACCATAGTTATTGTGTTCTCCCTCTGTGACCAATCATTTTGCATACTTTGGTTTAATGAGTTGACTGATCCTGTGTGTTGGCTTGATCCTGTGGTCCATTTATTTTCCTGATTAAATGAATATCCATCATAACTATTTTGAACCTGCGTTGAACCTTTGGGCCTCCATTGTTGTTCCCACCCCCTATAATATGAGTCCAATTAAAATGAACTGGATTTGTTGCTATACGCACCCCCTGGCTTGCTTCATTTATTTTATTTCTTTTTTTATTTGCATTTTATTTTCAGTTTGGTTTGCAATTTTTAAAAATAGCAATAGGTCATTAAAATTCTAAAAAAATTCATGAGTGTTTGTTTTAGTTTTCTCTAATTTTTGATATTTTTATTTTTCATTTATTTTTAATTGGCACGTGGAAATTAATTGTTCCTTTTAATTAATTCATTTTATTTCATTTTGAAGCATGCTGACTTGTCCATTTTCTATCTTGGTCATTATTTGGAATTTTTGGATGATTCTTTTTGCTCTGGATTCATGATAGGATGTAGTTTATTGGTGATTTTTTTCTTCTGATTTTTAGAATTTTGTTTAGTTGATTTTGGTCTCTAACTTGTGAGTGAAGCTTTCTAACCCTAATCCATGTTTGAACCCTCATTTGAATGATCAAGCTTCTGATTCTTTCTCCCTCCTTTTGGTATGTTGTTATGGTATGATTGAAGATCATTTGTGCAAGTTTGTGGAATTTTTAGATGCTTACTTGAATTGATTTGAATTTTGGTTCTTCACTTGTCCCTTTTTGCTTCTTTTGAGTCATATGCTCTCTCCTTAGCTTAGAAGGGCACTTGTGCCAACTTCTCCAACATGTTTAGAGCCTTATTAGGATATCGTTACCTCTCTGATCTTGGGTTGTGGTTTGTGCCTTGAGAAAGTTTGTGTTTGGTTGTTCTTGAAGTTCATTCACTTTTATGTATATCCACCTCACTTCCTTTGCTCCTTACTTCTCATAATGTAGATACTTGAATGTGTTCCCTTCTTCTCTTAAACTCACATACTCCTTAGACACTTTTCTAACATGATTAGGGTTCTGGTCTTGTACCTTGAGGTTGTGATTTGTTTATTTTGCTCTGCATCTTATCATGTTTTCTTTGTCTTGCCATGGTGATTCATGTTGCTTCATGTTGAGTTGTGTGATTCTTTTCTCATTCTTGTGCTTCAAGTTTGCATTTGACATTTGAGTTTATGACTTCACTTCTGTTTGTGCAGCTTTGGTATGGCATTATGTTCATTTTGTATTGCCTTTATACTTGTGTCACTAACCATTTCAGGGGCTTTTGGTAAGGGAGAGGTGTGGATGTGATTCCCACATCTCCAAATCTTATCTCTTCTCTTCTTGTTATTATTGTTCTAACCTTGTGTTTTATGGGCTTAGGCCTTACTTCCCTCCTTTTTCTATTCTTCTTTCTTCTCCTTCTCTCCTTTTTTTTTTCTTCCTTCTTTAGGATAGTACACCTCACTAACCTAGGATTTTCCATGCATGATAACTTTAGGATTCTTTAGTCCCCCATTAGACTTTTTACCTTTGTGATCCTTTTGTTTCTCTTCTCTTCTCATCTCAAAACCCTAAAGAAGACACTTAATAAAGATTGAAGTGATATCTTGAACAATAGCCTTATCCCATGAGATACTTGTAGTTTTCCCATCTTGGGATAGCACAAGCTTGTCTTGTGATGTACAAGTCTGATCAGGATATCATCTTCACCAAGAAAATCATAAAACACACTTCTTCATTGTAAATAAAAAAACACTTAATAAGTTAATGAGTTAGTGAGCCTAATCCCTAATCTCTGGATTCAAGTTTTGGGGATCTTCTCCTTACTTGAGTGTGCTTGTTCTATTATTTCATCTTGGAATGTAGTGACAAGTGCACATTCCATGGAAAAGAGCTTGAGTTCACTTCCTTGTGACACACTCATAAAAGCTTCATAAAAAACACAAACAAACAATAAACGTCTCTCCTTCTGGAATTCTTTTCTCATCTCCTTCGCTCCGTACGCGAACTTGCTCCTACTTGTCATTTTTCAAGACGGTAACGCACTCGTTGTCCGAGCCTGCAACACTTGAGCATTGACATAGACAGTTCAAGCCTTAAGACATAAGCAATATTTTCCACCCCTAGTTAGGGGAACTACGGCGACTCTGATCCTCATTGTCCAGATGAGGTACGTAGGCAGCGGGGTAGGGCCCGTTCGAGCACAATCTTTATTTTCCCTACATTTTTTCCTTTTCATTTCTTTTTCAGTTCTCTTTTCGTTTCTTTTATCCAGTTCATTTCCCTTTCTTTTGCAGCATCTTTCATTTCTTCACCCTTTGAAACAGATTTCTTTGCAAGCGTGGATCCCGTCGGGTACGGCGGACGATCTGGGGTGCTAATACCTTTCCAGGTCGTAACCGACTCCCAAACCCAGTCTCTTTGGTTCGCAGGACCCTTGTCCTTCCTCTCATTTTCTTCTGGTTTGTGCAACATTACCATTCCCGTTGCTTCGAGATAAAAAATGTCTGGCTGGCGACTCTACCTCTTTCCGCGCCACTTTCGCCTTTGTACCAGGATGGAAATCCAGGGAGCGACAAATGATAGTAACATTCTCCATAGATCGAGAGCACCAACGAATGTCTGAATGAGAAAGTGACATAATCCTCTTAGACCACCTTAACCCTTGTTCATTCTTCATCACTGATCGAGGAAGGTGAGAAATAAACCACCTAGACAATAAAGGTATGCAGTATATCAGAGTCCCTCTCGCTTTCGTAGTACGAGTGTGAAGAGAATGTAGGATATCTCCAAGTAATGTAGGCACTGGATTATGAGTCAGAAATATGTTGATGGCGTGTACGTCTATGAACTGGTCTGGATTAGGGAATAACACTAAACCATAGATCAATAGGGCTAGGATCTCCTCAAAAGCATCATAACTCATAACCTTCAAGAACACTTGAGCCTTATCCATCAATACTTTAGCAAGAATACCCTTAACTCCGCTTCTAGTTTCTTGGACAATGTCTGATTTCTTCAGATGTAGGGCTGCAACAATGACTTCAGGTTTAGGCTCCTTCTCTAAGCCTGTGAAGGGTCTCTGATCAAAGATAGGTATACCCAGTAGTTTGGAGAATTCCTCCATTGTAGGAACCAGCTGATAGTCGGGGAATGTGAAGCAATGATGTTTAGGATCAAAGAACTGAAATAGGACACTCATCATGTCTTCATTGAATCTTGAAGTGACTAAATCCAGTAGGTGACAATGCCTCTTGATGAATTGGGAGTTTTTAGAAACTTGAGAGACCAATTCTTTAAGCTTAGGAGGTATTCCTACAAAGTTGATCCGGATAGTATTCCTACGAGCAGAAGCCATGACCCGCAACAAAGAACAAAGATAAATCCTTTGGTCCTTGAAATGGTTAGTGAAAATGCTATGCTTATGATGCATGATGTCATGATGTTATGCTCAATCACAAACATGTGGCACACATAAACAAGTCACACAATAGCCCTAGGTTTGAAGGCTTGCATGAGGTTTTAAAGGTAAGTACATTCCCCTGAAGTTTAGATGGTTCATCCTATCCTACGAAAGTAATTGGGTTCTAAGGGATCTCAATATCACTGATCCTTCCCAAGGGTGGTTGTTTAGTAGGCATCTTACTTGCCAACAAAAATCCTCCAAGTTTAGGATCTCAATGAGCATAGTATCGAGTATCAACCAACTTCAGTCTTCACTAAAGTTGGATATCTCACTACTTTCTAAAGGCCAAGATGGGATAACTAGGGTTCTAAAAGTTAGTTAGTGTATAGACAACATATGGCAGTATAGTTTCAACCATATCGGTATACGCCACCAGATCAACCATATCAGTATACGCCATACAGTTTCCTTGGTCTATTGCCATTTACCCAGGGTACACTAGATCCGGGTTAGGATCTTTCACACATAAAACCCAACAAGTAATATAAAGCAAACAAAACAAACAATTTAAAGTGATCTAATTCCTAAGGGTACCCCTCTTTTACTTAGTAACTCCCCAGCAGAGTCGCCAGTTCTGTAACACGGTGGGAGAACTGACTTTTAGTCATGTTGCGGATAGCAAGAGTCACCACTGACTTTTATTTTATCCATAAGGAAAGGACATAAAAGAATAGGAAAGACCTGTTTTAAAAGACTTGAGTTCGGGGGGTAGGTTATATAAAGGGAAGGTGTTAGCACCCTTTATATCCATGGTTATCCATGGGCTCTTAGTTACTTAGCTCACTTAAATTGTTTTTGAAAAGTTTAGTGTGTGATTAGAAATTTTTCTAAGTACTTTGTAATGATCCTCGTATGGATGTATACAAAGCCTTGTTTTGAAAAATGTTTAAGAAAGTGAGGTGTAAAAAGTATTTTAAAATGTGAGCAAGCAACTAAGAGGTACCTACCCTATATTATGTCTTTCATATTCTCGTATGTTCTTTCAATGGTAAGACTATCCCTATTATTAAGGAATAGGTAGTCATTACCTTGGATGTGTTTAAGGGACAAGCGTAGGGTCATCGTATGGTCATAGAAGGCAACTTAAGGGGTGTCTTTAGCAATTCGTAGGGACTATCATCATTTATTCGATGGGACAAGATCATTATTTCGTAGGCAACCTCGAAGGGACTTGATCTTTAAAATCTGTAGGGACTTGATGATTTTATAAGTGAAGGGACTTTGCTTAAGACACCCCTATATTCGAGGGATTTGACCATATTTAAAGGCAACCAAGAGGAATACCCTAGGAAGTGCAAGATGGCGATCAAAGATCGACTTACGTGTGTGTGTTTTATTGCAAATATTTATCTTATTTAAAGTTAATTATCTAATTTAATTTTAATTACAAGTAGTTTCGCACTCCCTATTTACTAACCACACAGTTAAATAATAATAAATTAAAAAACGGAAAAATAAATCTAAATTATTACAAGGCTTGGACAGTTACAAAATGATCGGATAAAAAATAATAATAATAATAGACATAATAAAAATAAACAATAATAACAAAAATAATAATAAATAAAGCAATAATAATAACAAGGATTAGAATAATAAAAAAGAAATAATTTAGGTTAGTTATAAATTTTTTAGAAGTTAATTTAGATAGTATAAGTTTAAATAATTTTAAAAAAGAATAAAATAATTACTTATTTATATTATAATTAAGAAAACCATATTAATAATACCAAATATAAAATAAAAAGAGTTATATAAAAAAAGTTAGTATTTAAAAAAATAAATAAATAAAGATTAAAGAAAATATTAAAATTATTAAGTTAATAAGTTTATTTATAAATTAATTATATACAATATTTTAGAATTATTATTATTCAATTAGAAAAATATTCAATTAGATTTTATTTACAAAATATTTCTATAATAAAAGTTATATACAAAATAAAATAAAAATAAATAAATCTGATTTTTTAGAAAACATAGAAAATATATTTATTTGGTTTTGATTTTTAAAAGGTTTAAGTTAATAAACTAACTTATATATATTAATAATAATAATTATAATAAAAGAAAATGACTTAAAAAGGATAAAATTGGAAAAATATCAAAAAAATACTTACCTGAAGGAGCCTGGGGTCGAACCCAGGTCTCCAACTTCCTCTCACACGCCTCTGACCAGCTGGGCTACCAACGCTTTGTGTGTATAAGCTGGGCAATGATCATTATATTTTAAACCTACTAAAACAAATGATTAACAAAAAAAAGTTGGCATCAGCCTGATTCAAACACAGGTCCTTCTCTCTTCAAAGCCAAGTCTTTACCATTAAGCCACATGGGGCGCGTCTGTTAATATAATGGCAAGATATTATAATATATAAAACTCATGGAATGTCTAAAAAATTAATAAAAAGGAATGATCTCACCAAGGTTCGAACTCAGGTCCTTTATGTCTATGCGCGTACAACAAAACCACCAGGCCATTCACGCTACTCAAACATAAAACAAAAAAAGAAAGATTATAAAATAAAACGCATTTTAAATTCCAGAATTCGCGCCAGTCATCTTCAACCTCCAGACCTAGGGAATTTCCTGCGAATTTTATTTCCAATTTTCCTGCGAAATTATACTCATAGGAACACCTGTGAAACTCATATCATGTCAAAACGGTAAAATTTCATCAAATTAATCACACAAACATGATCCAAATAGTTTATTCAATTGATTTATGGTTTTAGAATGCATTTATAGTCATTGGATTGGGAAACCCCAATTCGAAGGTCATGAACCCTAAAATGGCATTCTATGAATTAGCCATGGTTTCTTTAGTTTAATCACCCAGAATTCATCACAAGCTTCAACTAAACACAAATCAACAAACAAAATCAATTAGTGATACTTGCATAATCAAGAACGAAAAATAAAAAAAATGAGAAAAAGTAAGAATATGATTTGTCAATATGAAGTGTTATGGAGTAATGTGATGATGCCAATTCACTCTATGAAGGTCCAGGAATGATTTGCCACCTTTATTTGGTCTTGAAAGTGCCTCTAGGATTGAAACCGGATCAAGCTTTTTTGTGTGATTTTTTGAAGTTGAATGTGATGTTCTTGGCTGCAAAATCCGTCCTCTATGCATTGGTTGACTTGCATACTTATAGAAGAGTGAGATTAGGTCAAAAATCTGATGGTTTATATGGGCTTTTTGGATACCTTGAGTGTGAAGAAATCTCCTTTCATAATTTGTTCAAAAATCACATCATATCTTACCAAATACCTTTAGCACGAAATTGGATGATCTTTATTCACCTTGAATGTCATTTAAGAGCTTCTAGAAGAAGAATCAAATCAAATATTTGTATTTTCATATTTTATTTTGATTTAAAATGAATTTTAATGAATAAAATCCAAATAAATAATAAATAAATTATAAAAATCAGAAATTATTTTAATTGGGTCGTGCTTGATGTCATTGTAAGGATTGGATTACAAAATTGCAAGCCCATTTGGAAAAAAATTGGTTTTAAGACCTCATTTGCTCAATATACCCCTAAAAAATTTCCCAACTTTGCAAATGCATAAATCCCTATATTTTAAGGCTATGAAGGTGTTATTGGACATTTTGGAAAGCTTAAAGAGTCCTCTAACAAACCTCTTTGGTCTCATGTCCATATCTTTTACCATTTTCAAATTATGCCATTTGGAAGATGTTGACTTTTTCTTGACTTTTGAAATGACCTATAATGTTTTAGCTCATACCTTCCAAATGAAGCATTTTTAGGCTTGGATTGTGAGACACAAAGTTGTAGAGAATTCAATTTCCTTCAAAATGAGCTTTGGATGAGAATTTTTTGATGAAGCATGTGAAAGTTATGGCTGGTCAAAGTTCAGTTGACTTTCCTTAAGAAAACCCTATTTTAGAAACTCCTGATTCTTGATGATCTTAAACTTCCTTGATGAATCATGATCAACCTTTGATCAAATGATGAATTTTACTTCATAAAATTGATGTTGGCAAAAAATCTTGAAGTTTGACTTTAGTTTGACCACAGTTGACCTCACTTTGACTTTTTAACTACTTTGACTGATTTTTGCATATCTGATCATCTGACTGGGCAAACTTATTGGGAAAGCCTTGAAACTTGACATGGGGATTCTTGAATATATGTGGGATGTTATGAAGCTCACTTGAGGTCTTAAAAATCATTTTAACCTGAAGAAACACAAAACCCTAGTTTTAGACACTTTGCTTAGGAGGAGGCATTATCTGAGGAAACTTCCATACTTCTTGACTAATTGGGAGTCTTGAGGATCTTATGATCATTTAGAAGTCTTGAGAGAGATTGTCTTGATTGTGGGAGGGCAAAGTGTGGGGTGCAACAGGGATTTTCGAATGTATCCACCGTTTGCAGAATGACTAAGAGAACGGGTTGAAGTGTTACTTTTACCATCTGGGCCTGCGCCTTTTCTATATCCCACGGTCATTGAAAAACCTACCACAGTTAGCATTGAAGAGTTCAACATGGTGAAGACGAAAAGAGACAGGTTGTTAAAGGAGAATGCACAATTGAGTCAAGAGCTTGCTAAGGCTAATCACGCCAGACTTGAGATTGAGTGGAAAGCTCAAGAAGATGCTGAGAAACATGTTATCGCAAGACAACAATGTGAAGTTGAGTTAGCTCAGTATGCAAGGTTCGAGTTTGATACTAGGAGTTCTTCCAAGGAACATATTGACACTAGAAGGCAACTAGACCAAAAGACCTTGATGTTTGAGAACATGAAAAAGAGGCATGCTGCTTACAGGATCAAGAGAGAGGAACAAGATAAAGTTCAAGCTGAAGAGATCGTGAGTAAGCTAAAGGAGAAAGATGAAGAGATTGCCGGTAAGTTAAAAGAAAATGATGCAGAATTTGCTAGGGACCGAGAGGAAGCTTCTTATTACAAGCAGATGATAATCTACTATCAGAAGAAGCTGATGAGGGTTGAGGACAACCAGGTGCAGACGAAGGAATTGGCAGAAGTTCCAAAGGCCGGACCGATCTTTGACTCAGACTTAGATAGAGGATCGCCTTGACAAAGACATCTTTCTGTTTTCTTGTATGTTGTGGGATTACCATCAGGACTGTTGATGGAATCTTTTTATCATTGCACTTCTGTTTATGGTCCATGTTTTGTGTGTTTTATATCAACAAGTGCTTATCATTAAAAGATCTCGTTACTATCATTTTGTGTGCTCTCGCTTTGTGATCACCGACACATCTGACACATTTGCAAAAACACCTTGGTCTTCATATTCTTGGAATTTTTTGACACGCCTGCTACACACATACCTTATATTATCAACACTGCTTGTTATTTGCAGCAAAAGGAGCTTCTGTCTTCATCAAACCCACAAAATTGGAATCAGGGGGTGGAATTCCCTAAGAATGAATAGACATACCATAGGCATTCATTTCCTGCATATCATATTCTTGTGTTTTTGCAGGTTATCCAGAGTTTCTAACTTATTCAACTGCAGGCAATATAGCTGGTCAACGCGTTCATCAATATTCAACTAAAAGAAATCGAGTAAGAATGGCTGAACTAATGCAGACTGACCTCAATGAGCTTCGGAAGAGGATGGATCAGTTCATGGAAATGATGACTGGCATGGCCCAAAACCAGGAGCATCTCAGGCTGATGGTTGAGCAACCCCATGGGAATGCTAATATTGGAACACCGACTGAGAATGTGGATCCTAACGCTGCCCGTAACGGGGAGCCTAATCCAAATAGGACCGCAACACATAATGCGGGTTTAGAAGACAATCAAGAGGACCAGTTCACTCTACTGGATGCTGATATGGGCAATATGAATGAGATCAATGACCGCAGGTATGAAGAGCTGGCAGAGAAGATCAAGGCCATGAAATGTCAGAATTCCCTGGGTATCGATGTAACTAGTCTCGGGTTAGTACTAGGAGTCAGAATCCCTCCTAAGTTCAAGGCGCCATCATTTGACAAGTACAACGGCAACACGTGCCCTAGAACTCACATTCACGCATACTTTGGAAGAATCTCGGCTCACACTGATGACGAGAAACTTTGGATGCATTTCTTCCAAGATAATTTATCTGGAGTTTCGTTGAGCTGGTACATGAAGCTAAGCAGGGTCTCTATTCGAAGCTGGAAAGATTTAGCTGAAGCTTTTCTCAAGGAGTATCAATATAATATTGATATGGCTCCGAACCGCACTCAGTTGCAGAACTTGTCTCAAGGACCTAAGGAAAGTATTAAGCAGTATGCCCAGAGGTGGCGTGAGCTGGCCACACAGGTTCAAACTCTATTGCTCGATCGGGAAATGGCCGACATGTTTATGGGCACCTTGCAAGGTGTTTACTTGGATCGTCTGGCCGCCCTCCCGTCCATTGGTTTTTCTGATATTGTCATCGCTGGAGAAAGGATATAAAACTTTCTGAAATTGGGAAAAATTCAAGATGCAAGCAGTGCTAGTTCTTCTGGTATGCAAAAGCCTTTTGGCAATGGCCAAAGAAGAAGAGAAGGCGAGACAAATGTTGTGTATAGAGGCCGAGACAAAGGTCATTCTCAAGGTTACTACCAAGCAGCTGCTGTGACTATTACTCCACAGGTTCAACAACGACCACAAGGTCAGCAACAACAGGCATAAAGACCGTTTCAGCAAAGAGCGAGAGCGAGGGACCATAGGATTGATCCTGTCCCATGTCCATATGTTGTATTACTTCCAGAGCTGCTAAAGTTGAACATGGTCGAGCTTCATACCATGAGACCTCCTCCTCCAGACAATCTACCTCCGAATTTTGACGCTAATGCCAGGTGTGAATTCCATCCGGGTGCCCAGGGGCACAATATTGAGAAATGTTGGGCTTTTCAAAACAAGGTACATGACCTAGTTGACTCCAAGGCGATCAATTTCGCTCCTCACCTAAATGTACTCCAGAATCCAATGCCTTGTCACGGTGGAACCGGCGTCACGGTTGTTCTACCAGATGGTCCACGTTAAGCTGAAGTCTTCGAGTTAATCACCCAGGACGTTAGGGTATTCATGAAGAAAATAAAGCCAACAATATTCAAATACTCTCAGTGATGGCATTTGTGTGTTTTCCTTTCTTCATTGTTTATTTTCATCCCTATTGAGGGGAACTACGTCGCTCTGATTCTTCATTGGTCACTGGTCAATGGAGATACGTAGGCAGAAGATCATCAGGTCTTTCCGAGCAACCTTATGGGGCAACTTTACTCCCCAGCTTCACTCTTTCCTTCAGACGTCTCGTGTCAGAGTCAGAATAACTAGAAGAAGAGGTATGATTGCTATGGTTGGGTATACGGATGCAAATTGAATATTACAAGTCTGTGAAAGAGTTATTGATCACTGAAAGTATCCAAGACTGACAGGTCCAGACGAAGTCAAGCCTGCTCAACTACGACAATATTCAGTTTCTTTACTACATTTCCATTTGTAGTTTCTATTATGTGTTAAACATTTGTCTACATGTATAAAATTTGTTTGCTTTTGAATCTTAGCAATAATAAAACTCACATGTTTTTCTTGAAGTAATTCATTCACATTCACTTATAACCTTGCATGTTTACATTGCAATACCAATTGTCGTGCTTAAACTCTATGAAGGAGAATGACAAAACAAAAACGCAAAATCTCTAATTGTGTGCTCTCGAGTAAGACCCTATTGACGATGTATAGGCTTTGTTTCAAATTCCTAAACACTAGAGATATAAGGGAGATAGACCCTTGCCAACCCATTTGAGCCTTGGAGTAGGAGTTTCTTCTCGCACGAAAAACCCTCACATGAAATCCAGGGGTAGGGTAGATGTCAGCTAGTCGGACCAAGCGTTCAGGCTTTCATAAATGAGTGTATTTGAGGATCCATTACGTTCCAGTATGCTAATCAAGAGGTCCAAAGACCAGAAACCACAATGGTTATCCAAGTCAAAAGGTCCAAATATTGAAAACCACAATGGTTATCCTTCATCGACCAAAGAATGAGGCAGTCACAACCCTCGCAAAGCAATCAAGAACAAACAGTTTTACGCGACTTGTTCAAAAAGAAAAAAAGAAAAAAAAGAAATGAAAAATCCCATTAAGTCGAAACTTGAAAACAAGCGGCTTAGGCAAAAGTTAGGGCATCCCGCTGGACTTCACAATCAAAGATTCACAAGAATCAGTCCAGGAAAAAGTTAGGGATAAGCAAAAGATTGAAAGGCGAAAAATGCAAAGAGGATTACACAAGAAAGATCCTTAAGCAAGAACAAAGTCGTGTGGCACAGACACGAAAGATAGAGGGGTGACCGACTCTCAACAATAACCTGATTAGTGATTGAACTCATAGCAGAAATGTGTAAACACCCCAAATTTTCCCTCACTAAGTTCACACCATGGCTTGTGATCTTTCATATTTGCATTAGTTTAAACATACCATCTCATATTGCAATTTTGTTTCACTGCATTAGTTCAAGTTCATCTGCATCTAGGGTTTGTGATCTAAGCAATCCAAGGATCCATCTGAGCCACTCCAAAGGCTTCCAATCATTCCAAGAGGGTCCATGTGTGTTCCATCATCATATTATATCCTTCAAAGATCAAGGAAGTCAAGAAATCACAAGAACTTGGAAAGCATGGAAGTAGAGCTAGGGTTTCACTACACAAATGACCTGAAATTAGGGTTTTGGTTTCAGAGGCCATAACTCCAAATGTTTTGGTAATTCTTGTTTCTAATAGTCTCAATATGTTATAAGGATCATGTGTACCAAGTTTGATGAAGAAATTCATTGTGGAAGTCATCTGTTCATTGGGTAACTTCTTGAGCAAGTTAGAGCAAAATTAGGGTATCTGAGGCCCCCAACAATGGAACCAAAGTTGATTTTTCATCAAATTGAAGTTATATGATCTTTATTTAATCATTGAAGTGATTGGAAGTTCACAAAATTGAAGAAACTTGAGCTAAACCAAAAGTTGCCAAAAATGGAAATGACTTGTAATGGAAACTTTCCATTTTGGGAAAGTTTTTCAACCTCCTCTTTCTCAACCAAAAATGCTTCAAATGAAAAATTGTTCGTCATGAAAGTTGTAGATTGGATCATTCCATTTTAAAAAAGTACAAGAACAAGTTCTAATTCATTATGGAACTCAAGTTATGATCTTTCAAAGTTGGCAAAAATCCTATAATTTTCAAGAATGCACCAAAGAGGGATTTTTGCAAAACCACTTGCCAAGCCATTTTGTGACTTCTAATACACTTCTATGCATCATACCAACATAGTACATTACCTAAAAATCAGATTTTCCCCAAAAACCATCTCATTTCATGCCTTGCCCATCAAGAAATCACAAAGGGGCCAAACTTCATGAAAATTGCAAAATGATACACAACCATGCTTCCACTTGCTGAATCACCACAAAACCAATTCCATGGCTCTCCTTGATCTCTGCTGAGCTAGGACAAGCCAAAAGCCAGCTGCAAAACCAGCCCATACCTCAAGTACAAGATTTGTTGACTTTGTGCAAGATGACCCATACCAATCACCATAGGCCACAACAACTTCTCTGACCTATCAAACATTGTTATGTGGACAAAATGCAAGCCATAACACAACACAAGCAAGTCTGAATGCTCAGAATCATCAAGCTCTCAAAAAACACCCCATTTGCAAAAGCATTCGAAACTCTCTGCTCACACACTCAAACTCCAAACTTTTTTCATCGATCACCTCAGCTTCATCAAAGGATCATTTTCCACCCTTCATTGCAACCAAAATCCCCCCAAAACTGAAACACGATTTCTGGCCAACAAGACTGTAAGCTTTGATTTCAGCCATTACAAACTCCTTCCAAGCATCAAAGTTTCATCAGAGGGATCATTGGAGTGAGTTTGCACAAGAGAGGAGGTCCAAAAGCTCCAAACTGAGGAAGCTCAAGCTCAGGTAACCTCTTCAAATTTTTTTCCAGAAATGCAATTTTAAGTTCTTAGATTGTTCTTTATGCTTTGCTGATCACCATGATGTATTTATTTTTGAAAATGGTTGTGAAATGAGCATGTACTGATTGTCTGAAAGTTTCACCATTTTTGAGTTCTTCTTCGAATCTTGATTTTCTGCCATGAAAAATTAGTTTTGAAGGTGGATTTAGGTTTAGGAAGTTGAGAGGAGTTGATCTGGAGCTTTAGAGCTCCAAAAGTGGCCTAGGGAAGAAGCTGGTGTTGGGGTGCTGCCGGAGAAGATGACCGGAACACTGTTCCGGTCACCTGAAACGGATTAGGGTTAATTTTAGGGTTTAGTGAGCCAGGCGTGTTCTGGGCCCTTGGATTAGGTTTAATTTGAAATGGATGGCCAGGATTAGTTCAGATTAAGTTTAATCAGGATTAATTAATCAATTAATTAGGATTTAATAAGTTTGAATTCTGACCATCCAGATGCGCGCGTGGTCTCCCTCCATCTCCCCAGTTTAAATCTGATCCCTTGGATCAATTGACCAGCCTTAATACATTTTTTATTTCTCTTTTTTTATCATTTGTTTTGTATAATTTATTTAAAATACCTAAAAATTTCCAAAAATATTTTCCTTCTGCATTTTTAATTCAAATATTTTTCTTCACCCAAAAAAATTTTTGTTTTTATTTTTTGCATTAAAAAACCATTTTAAAAATATTTAAATGTTTATTTTAATTAATTAATGGAAATATCATTTAGGTTACTAAAAATTCCAAAAAAATTCATATAGCATCTTAGAACATTTAGAAGCATTGTCAAACCATTTATACAAATTTCGTTTTGGTTTTGATTCAACTTTGACATTTTTCTTTGAATTTAGGGTTCATAAAATCCCATTTTTGAACTCTAACTTCAAGAATTATTTTCTGCCTAACCATGAAGGGTTTGACATTGGTTCTTTTTGCATTGATCTTCATATGACATGTAGTATCTAGAATATTTTTGACATTAATTTATCTTGCATTTTCCATTTTATTTGCATTTTCCCTCTTAAGGTACCTTAAAACCCTAGATAACTTAGGAAATCCATAACTTTCTTTAGGTTAAGAGTTAGACCTTCTCCTTTGGGGTGTGATATCATATGGGGTTAGGGTTCCTTTGAGTTTATTTGCAATTTTTTATCTTATGTTTTGCTTCTGTTTTTGACTTTTGCATCTCATGTTGTCGTAAAACCCTAATTTCTCATGTTCATTTGCATTCATCTTGCATATGCATCCACACATGAACTTGCCATGACATTTCATGCATTCACATGTCATATTAGACATCTTAGGACACATTGAACCATGCTTGATCATTTCTTCATCCATTTGCCATGATATGCATTCATTTCATTCCATGAACTTTCATGTGTTTTCATACTTCTAAGCATGCTTCCATTGCATTCCATCTCTTGTATGATCATTCATAATACTTGACATGTCTTTGCATCATTCCATAGCATCATTTGCATCATGAATATGCTTCTGGTTTTGATTTGCATCTTTGCATACATTACATTTTCATTTCATTCCTTTCCTTTATGCTAACCATTTCAGGTGGTAAGTAACTTGAGAAGTGAATTTGCCTTCACTTCTCACTTCTCTTCTCATTCTTCTTATGCATCTTTGCTGCATTTTACTTTGCTTTAGAGTGAGCTGGCTTATTCATGTTCTTCATTCACTTTCTTTCTCCAAGTTACTTATCTTCTTCAGTGAAGTAAGTAACTTGGTTCTTCTGCTTCTCCTCCTTTCATCTGCTTCTTCCATTGGTGGCTTCTCTGAAGATCTCTTGCAAGCCTCATAAACCATAGGAACACCCAAGCATGAAAATAATTAGGGTTTTGATTAGTCCCCCTTTAGTTTTATCTTTGTGTCTTCTTTTGTGTCTTCTTTTGTGTCTCTCTTCTCATCCCATAATCAGAAACTAAACCTTTAAGGTTTTAAGGCTTTGTGATTAAGGGTATGCCTGCATCCTTCTCTTAGGATGGAGTGTATAACTTTAATCCTAAGTGTTAAACCCTTAATTTGTTTAAAACTCTTAATTAACCCATCTTAATAATCACTAAGACAATAGCTTGTAACTTGGGCCTTGCATTAGGGTTCTAATTCTTCCATTATTGGTTAAGAAGGACTAACCCTAGTGTTAATGGACAAGTCCCCCTCAAGTTGTCTTATAAACCATAAAATTCACTTCTTAATCTCATCCTTAATTAAAATCCACTTTAATAAAGGTTTTTTTTGTCATGAGGTTAATCCCTAATCATGGATTAAGTTGAGGTATCTTCCTCAGCTTAAGTGCTCTCATCTATTATCCTTCTATTAGGATGGTGTAATGAGTCCACTAAATCTTTGATTATGGCTTAAACTCATTACTCAACACTAAACAAAAAAACAAAAACATCTAAATAATCACAAGTAGGTTAATGATCTTAATCCTACATCATCATGGTAATTAAGTTTGAGATGTTTATCTCCTACTTAAGGTATTCTCATTATTCTTAATCAAAGGGAGGATATGATGAGTTTACTAACCCTTGGTTTAGGATTAAGCTCATTAACTTATGACAAACACCAAAAAAAGCAATAAAAGATTGAAAACACAAAAACAAAGCAATAATCGTCTCCTTCGGGATTCTTTTCTCATCATCTTCACTCATAACCGAGAACTTAGTTCTTCCGTCTAATGCAAGACAGTTAGCACTCGAGCCAAACGAGTCATACACTTGAGCATAGGCAAGCAAGAAGTTCACAGTCAATTCATTTTCAGTCTCTTTGAGTCGAACTACGGTGTTCTGACTTCCTCATTGCACGAGAGGATACGTAGGCATAACTTAACTATTATCGAACAAAAGTCTCTGTGTCTTCCCCCTCTTTCAGCATTATTCTTTTAAGCCTCATTCCTAAGCATTTCACTTCACTTTCTTGCACTGACACCTGTACATTCTTTTCCAGCTTTTGGACACAGATAGCATAGACACTACCCCTTTAAACACAAACTTTCAAGCGTGGATCCCGTCGAGTACGATGGACAATCTGGGTGCTAATACCTTCCCATGTTGTAACCAACCCCCTTTCTCAGTTTCTCTGGTTCGCGACCATCTTATCCATATTTTCTAGGTTTATGCAACATTACCTTTCCTTCGGGATAAAAATGCCTAGCTGGAGACTCTATTCACCTTCATCTTCATTTCTCCTTTTCGCCGACCGTTCGCGTCTGTACCCTATCTGACCCTGTGTCTTTTAGCGGGAGCGACACAATGGTTCCTCGATCGACACGAAATCCTTATGAAAGGTGAGTGCTTGTGAAAATTAGCTGAACATAGGAATGGGGAACACCACGAAGAGTGGGTGGGCAAAAATAAACTTCGAGCCTATATCCTTTATTTCTATAACCGTGAACTAGGCCACGATACAACCCTCAAAATTCCTAATTGAAACAGGGTTATTTTGAGAGCGTACTACCACGAGATAGCGTTCCTGACTCCTATGAGTTGTGCGAAAAGATCCTTGTTGGTATTGCATGTACATACTTTCATTAAAAAATAATGTCGTATCTTAACCAGTGATTCGCTCACAAAGGTTTGCGACACCCTTTTCAATGAAGTCTTCAAGATTAACACGTGTGTTGCATTAGAATTTTCATTCTAAGAATAAACATTTTTTGCCTGCATACATTTGTTTGGCATCATAAATGGTTCACATGCGGAAATTCAATCCATAAGCTTAAGCTTGCCAAGTTGAGAAGTCTAAAACTTCTGAAAGACAGTCACATCGAGGTGCAGTTTTCCGAGAAAAGCTCCATTGAGTAAGGACTTTCCCAATTAGTCATGGTAAGAGCTAGCCAATCCGGGGCAATTACGTCGAGCAATCTCTTCAAATTTCAGCCAAACTGGGGCAATCACCTCGAGATTCAAATCTATCCAAGAGCGAAGATTAGTCAGTCAAGTGCAAAACTATTCAAATACTCGTACTGGGGCAGGCCACCCCAATAGTACGAGAATTCATTCTTTCCCGAAGACAGATGATCGGAAGCATTTACCCGGAGTTCAGAGTATCAGTAAAATTATACTCTCAAAGAGTATCTATGGCACCCTCTTGTCATAACTCTTACGGATTGAGTCTGTCACTCATCTAGCGGTCGCTCGTCAAGCCAATTATCTTGTTCAGCGTTTTCGACAGCTCCAAGCTCATCTGCATTGACAATGGTTACCTCCTCAACAAGGTTATTACACCAATTCAGGAAACCACAACGATACCTAAGAGTTTAAAGACACCTAGTCTTTTGTAAAATCCTCTTAAGGTAAAGTCCGAATAAAAGCAAATGATCCCCAACATGAGACGAATTGAAACCTTTCCTCCTCAGCAGGACATGCTTCGATTTTGTTATCCCCAGCAGATGGATGGAAGTTATCCCCAGTAAAGTCGCCAAACTTTTTCTTCAGTAGGTTCCCTTGATCATATTTCCTCAACAGATCTAAGGTGGATCCTATTCTCTAGCAGATCTCAGACAAATTTGTCTTCCCCAACATATCTTGGAAGATTTCTTTGCTCCAGCAGAGCAACAAGGATTGATAATCCCCAAACATAGAGTTCTCTTCCCGCGGTGAAGTATTTCTTACAAGAGTTCATGTATTTCTGGCCACCAGCTAAACGGTTCCTTTCCCCATAGAGGTTCAGAAGATTCAGGTAGACAGAGAGTTCTCCTCAGCAGAGCATTAACAAAACCCTTTCTCAGCTAAGTCGGAAGGTGGTTGATCCCCCAACAGTCTTATGGGTGAGATTTAATCCCCAGTGGTTATGGTATCCTCAAGCAGGTTCCGCAAATCTAAAGTCCAATTTATTTTTGGCAAAGGTGATAATTCGGGACAAATAAATTATTCACACTCTTCTCCAACAGATATGTATCCTCGTAGAGCTTCTTGAGATCGAATTTGCGATCATTGCATTCTCAGCAGAATCAGCAGGGACTTATCATTTCCGCATCAGGAACTCCCTTTGCACTTGTGTCATTTCATTGACATGTTCAAAACCTAGCATCCCTAGTGTCATGGGGCATCACGCCATGCAATTCAACATATGCATACCCAACATAATCCAAGTTTGACATCTTCCAAAGTCCAGCTGCAGACTGGCCAAAGTCCATCTTCGGATGGAAAATTTCTAAAGTCCCCCACAGTGGGAAAAAGTCTCCCGCAGTGAGCAAAAGTCCAGCCGCAGACTGGCCAAAGTCCATCTTCGGGTGGCAAATTTCTAAAGTCCCCCACAGTGGGAAAATAATCCCGCAGTGAACAAAAGTCCAGCCGCAGACTAACCAAAGTCCATCTTCGGATGGAAACTTTCTAAAGTCCCCCGCAGTGGGAAAAAGTCTCCTGCAGTGAGCAAAAGTCCAGCCGCAGACTGGCCAAAGTCCATCTTCGGGTGGCAAATTTCTAAAGTCCCCTGCAGTGGGAAAAAGTCTTCCGCAGTGAGCAAAAGTCCAGCCGCAGACTGGCCAAAATCCATCTTCGGGTGGAAAATTTCTAAAGTCCCCCGCAGTGGGAAAAAGTCTCCCGCAATGAGCAAAAGTCCAGCGGCAGACTGGTCAAAGTCCATCTTCAGATGGAAAATTTCTAAAGTCCCCCGCAGTGGGAAAAAGTCTCCCGCAGTAAGCAAAAGTCCAGCCGCAGACTGGCCAAAGTCCATCTTCGGGTGGCAAATTTCTAAACTCCCCCGCAATGGGAAAAAGTCTCCCGCAGTGAGCAAAAGTCTAGCCGAAGACTGACCAAAGTCCATCTTCGGGTGGCAAATTTTTAAAGTCCCATGCAGTGGGAAAAAGTCTCCCGCAGTGAGCAAAAGTGCTGCCGTAGACTGGCCAAATTCCATCTTCGGGTGGCAAATTTCTAAAGTCCCCCGCAGTGAGCAAACGTCCAGTCGCAGACTGGCCAAAGTCCATCTTCGGGTGGCAAATTTCTAAATTCCCCCGCAGTGGGAAAAAGTCTCTCGCAGTGAGCAAAAGTCCAGCCGCAGACTGGCCAAAGTCCATCTTCGGATGGAAAATTTCTAAAGTCCAACCGCAGATTGGAAAAAGTCTCCCATAGTGAGCAGAAGTCCACCCGCAGTGTGGCCAAGTATCGTAAAGTCAAACCGCAGATTGGCAAAAGTCTCCCGTAGTGAGAAGAAGTCCACCCGCAGTGTGGCGAAGTATTATGAAGTCCAACCGCAGATTGGCAAAATTCCACCCGCAGTGTGGGAAAGTATCTTGAAGTCCAAGCGCAGATATGCGAAAGTCCATCCTCAGGGTGGCATAGTATCTCGAAGTTCAATTGTAAATTGGTAAGAGTCCACCCGCAGTGTGGCAAGCCAGTAGTCGTCTGGCGTGGTTCAAAAGACAGACTTTCAAAAGTCCACCCACAGTGTGGCAAGTCAGTAGCTTTCTGAAGGCATCCCCCGTTTACTATTCTTCCCATCATAATTATATCCAAGCAGAGTTCATTCGGTTGAGTTTATTTCCCTGTTCTTTTGCCACAGAGTGTAAATTTTCTGGTTGTTTCTGGTATTCAATCCCTGCATACCTCAAATGTCTGAAAGCAACTGCTATCATCCATTCACGTCCATAATGATTGAATAGGGGAAGCTGTAACACCCTAAAATTTTCCCTCATATTTATAACCTCAACTAGTTTGCATCACCCAAATGCATCTCTCATTCGGACATAATATCACAATAATGCATTTCATTGGCTCCTCAGGCATGGGATTAATACCCTTTGAAGAACCAGTTTTCTTTTTCATTTGGGCTTGTGGTTTCTACTTCAGTAAGGAGTGTTCCAACGATTTCCTACCTAGATTAGGGAATTAGCGTGTTATACCCTATTTATGGTTATCATATGAATTCAGGAGACCGACCAGACAACCATCGAGAGCATCATATTTTTACACTCATATAACTCGGTCAGGGTTTATTTCCCTTGCTACATGGCCGTCAAGTGATTTCCATAGGAGGACTATCCATTGATGCATTTGATCATACGAAGAGTTTATCATTACTGAAGGAATAAGTTATGGGCAAAGATTTGGTTCTTGTGATTTAATCCAATTAAGAATTATGGAAGTCAATCTTTATTCGTGGCCGAACTTTTTGGTTAGCATTCAACACTTGACTTTGTGTTTGTTAAGGTTCAACTCGTTTGATTGGAAGTCCAAGCCTTCTTTTCAAAGGCCCATTTTTCAAGCCCATATTTACCAATTATCAAAACCATTATCTTTTTAGACTATAAATCTTTTTTTATTACTATTTAAATCACAACTTATGGCCATAAACGTTTTTAACTAAATAACTTCTTTTTCCTAGTGTCCATAAGCCGATGTATTAACCATATTCACTTGTTCACTCTTTTGACTGCTTGTCATGGGCATTTGTGCAAACAAATTTGTCCAAAGTTCATATGGCCCACAACAATGTTAGAAGCTAACCTGAAGCCTGGTCCCTTTACGTACAAAGGCATTGATTTATGGTTTCTTTAGAATGAGTGAGTTTGAAAGTGTACAGAGACGGCTATGAAATTCACAAGGGATAACAATGACAACAATAAATCTGTTTCAACTTTGCTCGACGTAGTTGTGAATTAAGTCGATAAATTGACGGCTTCTAGTGATAGAACAGACCGACGAAATTAAGATAAAAAAACAGTTGAGAAGAAGAGTTGGGCAGATATGCTAGAAGAGCAATCAACTGAAGAATATGAGTTCTTCAATATCGGGTATACTAATTTCCGTGTGGGAATGTTTAATAACAAAACAAAATAACTCTTAGCAAAAAGTTCGGAACAATTGAAAACTAATATAATACAAAAAAAAAATAAGTTACGACTAACTGATGTGCCAGAAAAATTACAAGAAAAAGGATGGTTACAAAAACTCAGCATTCTTTTCAATCTTCAAATTCTTCTCTTCATCAATCCACATTCTCTTCTTTGTATTACCGCGACGACCTACCCCACATAAGGACCTTGAACCGGCTGCAATTGCATAACAACAAAATATAACTCAGAATCTAAAATTTGTAGAATCAGAATGCGCCTAAGGGGGGGGGGGTGTGAATTAGGTGTTATCAAAATTTTCTCGATTCTTTTTCTTAGATGGATGGATTTTGCTTTTACGGTTAAAGAACAAAAAATGTAAGGCTGAAAAGTAAAGAAGACACAGAGGTTTATCCTGGTTCCCTTCACAATCCGAAGGTACATCCAGTCCCCTTTCAACACGAAAGAGATTTCCACTAGTTTTCTTTAGAACAGTACAACCTATCACACCTTCAATGGTGAGGCCTACTTTCTAGCAAACTATACAAATAAGTGTGCAAGAACAATCCTCTTGCCACACTTACCCTTATGTCCAAACAATCCTTGGAACACAAGTCACAAAATAGAAAGACACTTTCTATAGTATTGTTTTGAGTGAGAGTACAATGAAATATATCAATAAAAATTGATCTTCTCCTATAATCAAGAATTCACTATAAATATTCAACACAAGTGTTCAAGACAAAATATGAAATATATGAACTTATGAACACTTTTGAAAGATGAAAAGAATTTGAATAAAGTGAATTTGATTGTATGAAAATATTTGAAATTGTCTAGGAGGTGTTTATGAATTTGAAATTTTTATAATTTATAATAGTTGAAACACCTATTCAAAAAGGTATGAAAATTTAAAAAGAATTTCTTTTGAAAAGGTATAAAAACTTATGAAATAAAATCATGAAGAGGTATAACTTTAACAAAATATTTGAATTTGAAGAGAAACAATTTTTCAACATTTCTACAGTGTTAACCGGTTAACCAAATAGGTTAATCGGTTAACGCCCATGAACGTTACCACAGATTTGAAAAATTGCTGCCGTTAACCGGTTAACCCATATGGTTAACCGGTTAACACTGTTAAAATACAGAAAAATATTTCTGTTTAAAGTGTTAAACCAGTTCCAATTTCTTTTCAAAAAATATGCACATGCAATAAAATTATGAAGATTATGTTGAACACTTGTATATCATATTTAAGAAGTAATTATTGATATACCTAAGCCTTGATACAAGTCTTAAAAGAGTAGCACAAAAACTTGAAACGATCGGAAACATTTCATTGATGATGCATAGCCATGGTCTTGATCGTTTGATGTCATATCGACTTTTTGCAATCTGGAATGAGCTTGAATAATGTTGACGTCATCAAAACAAAGAGTTTGAAGTATGCTTCTACATTCTCCCCCTTTTTGATGATGACAACCGAGCGAAATTGCGTACAAGCGTTGATCGATCAATGATGTTCTAGACTTGCTTCTCCCCCTATGTCCAGCAGCTCCCCCTATCTAAACAGAGGCAAAAATTCTGCATAGAGAGATGTTAGAAACCAAAGCTCTTCTCCCCTTTGTCATTAGCAAAAAGGAAGAGAGGACCAAGCATAAATATGAAAAATACAGCATAAAATTCAGCATGATGCAACTTAGTATGAAAGCATATATGAACACACACATATAACAAAAACGGATAAGAGTACGAAAACATAACCGAAACGAAATCAAAATTGCCTAACAAACTTCGGACTTATAACAGATTTTTTTAAAACTAAAACAACAAAAACAACAAGACAGAAGCTGAAACCTGCGCTGGAAATCCAAGTTTTGGATGTGTTAACCGGTTAACGTAATAGGTTAACCGGTTAACAGTTAAAAAATTAGAATTTTTTTGAAAAATCCAGCAGCATGTTTTAGACAAAAAATAATCACTTTTTCATAATTTTTTTTATAAAGTGTTAGCACTCATCAAAACGCAACTTTCAATCAAAAAGGTTTTTGAAACCGATTATTTTCGGGTATACGAAAGTGAGAAAAACGAAAAACAGCGAAATAGGAGTGCTAGCATTTTATGACCAAAAAGTGAACAAACATACATAAAATGAAATAAAGACATACAATAAGCAATTTTAAAGTAAAGGTTAGATGTCACCTTCATTGAGAATACCAAGTTCTCGTCGAATCTTGTAAAATTGCTCTTTAGCCAATGGTTTTGTGAATATATCGGCGAGTTGATTGTGTGTATCCACGAATGTAACATCGACATCTCCATTTAGAACATGATCTCGAAGGAAGTGGTGCCGGATATCAATGTGCTTTGTTCTTGAATGCATGACCGGGTTCTTCATGATATTGATGGCACTTGTGTTGTCACACCGGAGAGGGATACAACCGAGATCTATACCGAAATCGATAAGTTGTTGTTTAAGCCACAAGATTTGAGCACAACAACTTCCTGCTGCAATGTACTCCGCTTCGGCCGTGCTAAGTGCAACGCATGCTTGCTTCTTGCATGCCCACGACACTAGAGCATTCCCGAGAATGTGACAAGTACCACTTGTACTCTTTCTATCGGTCTTACATCCTGCATAATCAGCGTCAGAATAACCAATTAAAGAACAAGTACTACCTTTAGGATACCATATTCCGACGTGCGTTGTTCCTTTGAGATACTTCATGATCCTCTTCACGGAAGTGAGATGTGATTCCTTCGGATTAGCTTGAAAGCGGGCACACAAACAAACACTAAACATAATGTCAGGACGGCTCGCCGTCAAATATAAGAGTGAATCGATCATACCTCGATACTTTGTAATATCTATTGAAGTGCTGGAAAGATCTTGATCAACATACGTTCCGGATCCCATTGGAGTAGACATCTCTTTGCAATTGTCCATATCAAATCTTTTCAATAACTCCTTGCAATACTTGGATTGGTTGATGAAGATGCCATCCTTTGTTTGCTTGATTTGTAATCCAAGGAAGTAGTTCATTTTTCCCATCATGGACATCTCGAATCCGCCTTGCATCATAAGAGAGAATTCTTCGCAAAGATCTTTGTTTGTTGAACCGAAGATGATGTCGTCGACATAGACTTGAACAAGTAAGGTGTTACCCTTAAGATTCTTAATGAACAAAGTCTTGATGGACCGAAAAGATCTATATGTAACAATTGTAGTGGTCTTGTAGTAGATATCACTTTCTTGGTCTTGAAGGATGTTTTGGTTTGCTTCCCTTTTTGACACGCGTCACAAAGCTTATCCTTGATAAAATTCATCTTTGGAAGACCAACAACTAGATCATGCTTTAATAATTTATTCAAGTGCTCCATGTGAATGTGAGCAATCCTCTTATGCCAAAGCCATGCATCGTTGTTGTTTGCCATTAAGCACTTCACCTTCAAGAGAGAGTCATCAAAAGAAATCATAAAAATGTTATTAAATCGTTTACCTTTTAGCAAGAGTTCATGAGTGACTTCGTGTTCTATCAAACATTCCTCCTTTGTGAAGTTGATTCGGAACCCTTTGTCACACAATTGACTTATGCTAAGAAGGTTGTGTTTAAGGCCTTCCACATAAAGGACGTCTTCGATGATTGTATGAGGAGATGCACCAATGGTTCCAACTCCAAGAATTCTTCCTTTATTATCATCACCGTAAGTAACGTATCCTTTGGCCTTAAGTGTTAGACTTGAAAATTTGTTGATGTCGCGCGTCATATACTTTGAACAACCGCTATCGAGATACCATTGCGTAGAAGTTGTTTTCAAGCATACCTACAAAACAAAGTCAAGTTTTGTTAGGTACCCAAATTGCTTTGGGTCCTTTATAGTTAGTACCCTTTTCAACCTACACATAATGCCCTTTAGCAACACCAATGTTGCGCACATAGCAAGCATTAGGTGTATGGCCTTTGATTCCACAAAAAAAGCAAATAGGTTGAAATTGACTTTTGAATTTAGGAACATATTTTTGTTTCTTAATAATCCTTTTCTTTTTATGACTTTGATGCATAGTTTTAGCATTGTTAGTATTTTCCTTAACAATTTGTTCACTAGCTTTTACAAAAACGGTTTCACTTGTGCTTGGTTTGGAAAACATAGAATATCCTAGGCCACTTTTATCATTTGGATATCTTTGGTGCCTAAGAATTTCCTCCAAGCCAATTTGACCTTTTTCATATCTTTCTAAAACTCTTTTGATTTGAACAATTTGAAAGGACAATGACTCACAATTTTTACATGTAAGACTTTGTTTTTCATCCATTATCTTTTGTTTTTCATTTTCAATGTATTTTTCAAAAGATGCATTTTGTTCTTCTAAAGATAATATTTTCTTCTTTTGGGATGAGATATTTTTGTACAAAGTCTTACATTCCTTTAGAAGTTCATCTATGACTTCTTGTGCATCATTTTCATAAATTGAAAAGTTAGTACTAACCTCGTCATTTTCTTCATCGGAGTGATGTGACACCATTAACGCCATATTTGCACATTCGTCGCTTTCCGATTCTGATGAGGAACTAACTTCATTGTCATCCCACGCGACATAAGCCTTTTTATTCCTGAAGTCCTTCTTGCCTTTGAATCCTCCTTTCTTCGCAAGTCTTGGACAATCCGGTTTTATGTGACCTTGCTTTCCACATTCATAGCATGTAACTTCTTGATTCGATGTGGATGTATCCTTCTTCCTGAAATGTTTATTCTTTTTAGGAAAAGAAGAATTATTATTTTTGTTAAAAAACTTACCAAGCTTCTTAACAAGAAGCATGAAGTTCTCATCTTCGGAGATCTCGTCATCTTTGTCATCCTTCGTGTCAATCTTCAAAGCAATTCCTTTGGACTTTTTCTCTTGACTTTCATGCTTCTCGAGCCTTCCAAGTTCCAATTCGTGCTCTTGAAGTTTGCCGAATAGAGATGCGGATGTCATTGTTGAGAGACTCTTCTTCTCCGAAATCGCGGTCACCTTCGGTTGCCATTCCCTTGTCAAAGACCTTAGAACTTTCAAGTTGAGATCGTCGTTGGTGAAGGTCTTTCCGAGTGCAATCAAATGGTTGGTTAGATGAACAAATCTTTATTGTAACGCCACAATAGTTTCTCCGGGCTGCATGCGGAACATTTCATATTCTTGACTCAACGTGTTAAGCCCTGATCTTTTAACTTCTGTTGTTCCTTCATGTGTTTCTGCCAAAGTATCCCAGATTTCCTTCGCTGATTTGCATTGTGATACACGAAAAAATTCGTCCATACTAAGAGCGCTTTGAAGTATGTTGATTGCTTTCTTCTCATTTAGGATCTTTCTTTTATCATTTTCATCATACATATTCTTCAACTTCGCCGTTCCAACACCGTTGATCACATTGACGGGATTATGCGGACCTTCTTCGATTGCTTCCCATATGCCTTCTCCTTGGGCTTCAAGATGTGCCCTCATTCTGATTTTCCAGAAATCGAAGTATTCGCCGGAGAAGAGCAGAGGCTTGTTGCTACTTCCACCATCTTTGAAAACGGGATTCGAGTTTGCGGAAGCCATAGGATCTTGTAGGAATAGGTTACCTAAACCTGCTCTGATGCCAATTGTAGAATCAGAATGCGCCTAAGAGGGGGGGGGGGGTGAATTAGGTGTTATCAAAATTTTCTCTATTCTTTTTCTTAGATGGATGGATTTTGCTTTTACAGTTAAAGAACAAAAAATGTAAGGCAGAAAAGTAAAGAAGACACGGAGGTTTATCCTGGTTCCCTTCACAATCCGAAGGTACATCTAGTCCCCTTTCAACATGAAAGAGATTTCCACTAGTTTTCTTTAGAACAATACAACCTATCACACCTTCAATGGTGAGGCCTACTTTTTAGGAAACTATACAAACAAGTGTGCAAGAACAATCCTCTTGCCACACTTACCCTTATGTCCAAACAATCCTTGGAACACAAGTCACAAAATAGAAAGACACTTTCTATAGTATTGTTTTGAGTGAGAGTACAATGAAATATATCAATAAAAATTGATCTTCTCCTATAATCAAGAATTCACTATAAATATTCAACACAAGTGTTCAAGACAAAATATGAAATATATGAACTTATGAACACTTTTGAAAGATGAAAAGAATTTGAATAAAGTGAATTTGATTGTATGAAAATATTTGAAATTGTCTAGGAGGTGTTTATGAATTTGAAACTTTTAGAATTTATAATAGTTGAAACACCTATTCAAAAAGGTATGAAAATTTAAAAAGAATTTCTTTTGAAAAGGTATAAAAACTTATGAAATAAAATCATGAAGATGTATAACTTTAACAAAATATTTGAATTTGAAGAGAAACAATTTTTCAACATTTCTACAGTGTTAACCGGTTAACACAATAGGTTAATCGGTTAACGCCCATGAACATTACCACAGATTTGAAAAATTGCTGCCGTTAACCGGTTAACCCATATGGTTAACCGGTTAACACTGTTAAAATACAGAAAAATAATTCTGTTTAAAGTGTTAAACCAGTTCCAATTTCATTTCAAAAAATATGCACATGCAATAAAATTATGAAGATTATGTTGAACACTTGTATATCATATTTAAGAAGTAATTATTGATATACCTAAGCCTTGAGACAAGTCCTGAAAGAGTAGCACAAAAACTTGAAACGATCGGAAACATTCCATTGATGATGCATAACCATGGTCTTGATCGTTTGTTGTCATCTCGACTTTTTGCAATCTGGAATGAGCTTGAATAATGCTGACGTCATCAAAACAAAGAGCTTGAAGTATGCTTCTACAAAATTCAGCAGAAAGAAAAGAGAATTCACACCAGAAATCTCAGAAGAAAATATTGCAGGAAAAATCCAGAAACAATTTTTCAATGGATATTGAAAGTTGAGTTGCATATTAGAAGAATCAAAACAAAGCAAAACAATTACACTTATATAACTAAAACCATAACAGAAGATCAATACCCCAAAAAACCAGTTACACTTCTAACCGATTTCATAACCAATCCATAACAAAAAGTTACCTGGAAAAATCCCAAAACACCTTCATCATTCATCTATATAAATTTGTTAATCCCTCTTCTTCAAACAGTTTTTTTCATTTTCATCACCATCTTCAGATTCTCTCTCAATCATTTTTCTCCATTTTCGTTTCAACCTTCAAACCAGATTTTTCACTTTTCTTCAACCACTCCCTTCAACATCTTCACATCTTCAAAATTCATTTCCATCTTCATTTCTTTTCCCTCAATCTTCACCCTGAATTTCCACACTCTTCAACCTTATTCATCTTCATCATCATTGCGTCGATTCATCAAAATCCTTTAATCAACCTGCAAGAATTATAGAATCATCAATCTCTAAACAAACTTAGAAGAAACACTTCAATCAGATTCAATTACAAAGAAACAACAAAAAAATCTCGAATTACCTTCTCCTCTTTATCACCTTCCTGCAACGAATATTCAACTCTTCGTCCTCATGAATCTTCTTTATCCTTCCTCTTCAGCTTTCAATCTTCTTCATTGAAAACGAACAGCTTCATTAGCATCTTCTTCAGAATCCACAACTTCAATAATCTTCAACAAACCTGCACGAACGCAAAGCATCGTCAACATTTCAATATTCATCACAGCATCCACCACGACTCGAATTACGCACGAAATCGAGGTAAACACAAAAAACGAGAAATCGAGACAAAAGAAGAAGCGGAAGAAGAGAATCGTAATCGTACCTTAGCATCAGCTTAGCGATCGGCGGTCGTCTCGTAATGCTGCGAATTATGGTTTCGTTAAATCGAAGGTAAACGCATTGATCCTTTTATGGTCGTAGCTTCAGATTCAATAAGAATCCGCTGTAGATTATTCGTTGGTGTGCAAATTCGATCTTGTGATTTCGTTTTTGAGTAGGTATCCCGTTGTTTGAATAAGATTTTGGATAAGAGAGAGACAGATTCGAAAACGGAGAGTGAATTGAAGGAGGGTTAATGTTTAGGTTTGTAATGCTGGTTGACCGGGAAGGACCGGCGGCGGCTAGGGTTAACGGATGAACATTGGGAGTGTTGGAGAGATGAAGAAGGGAACGAGTTCTTAAGTCTGATTTCATTTGTAACTTATAGTTTAATTACCGAGTAATTCTTGTTTTTGAGAAATTAAAAACTAATAAATTGTGATAATTGCCACCGTTAAAATCAATAAAAATCATAAAAATTCATGAAAATCTGTTAATCTCCCACCACCAATTTTGATCTTTGTGAGGATAAGTTGCTTTAGGGTGGTCCACTCCGGCAGTGACAAGTGTAACCGTTCGTTTGGACCACCAGAATTTGTTCATGTGTGTTTCCCCTGTGGTAGTAGACATACACCCGCACATCATAGGCTTTAATCACAATCATCATATTCATCAGCATAGATTAAATGTCCAGATTAGTCAACTATGTTGACTGAAAGTCCATGGTATACTCCCCAAGGCTTTGGCGCATGGGCCTCATACTGTTACTATCCGCACCCCTCTCAACCAGGCCCATCAGATTTTTAACTAGAAAATTGTTGCTTTCTCACCCCCTCTATTTTCTTTATTTTTCTTAATTTCTGTTTTATGTAGTTTCAATTTAAATCCATTACAAAAATATCAAAAAGCCTAATTAAAATCCCCAAAAATTATAGTAGCCTTTTTACTCATTTTAAAAATTTTCTATGTTTTTACTTTCTGATTTTTTGCCATTTTTCGATTTTATTTCGATTTTCCATTTAATTGCTTTTCTATTGAATTCTTTCATGAACACTTTATTTTGTACATTTTATTTCTCCCACTTCCTGCTTGATTTTTGGGCCATTCTTTTTTCTATGATTAGAGGTAACCTGGAATAATTTTTGGTATATTTTTTAGGCCATTTTATCCACTATTTTGGTAGTGTTGTTTGTGTAAAATTGTGATTGAATCTTAGATAGATTTAAGTGACCATTTGATATAGTTAGGTTATGAATTTTTAGGAGATTTTTTAACACAATATTATAGTCAGGGTAGGGACCCTAGGGAATTAATTTTATATTTTTTTCCAGGACATTTGCTATTTTTAGTGCCTTGGTCTCATTCAACTTTTCCGTTGTAAATCCATCTAGTTTATCTTAGGATTTTATGGTGCATTAGGACATAGATTAATTAGGATTGATCTTAGAATAATAGAAGGCCTTAGCGTGGTTTAGCTACTGATTGTAGAATGTTGATATCATGTGAGATCCTTTAGTTTTAGGACTTAGGCTTAGAAACCGTTCAAGTGCGTTTCCATGAAGCGATTAGCCATTATTTCGGTTTTATGCCTTATATGCTTTAGAAATTCTTGCAACTTTTTGTTATCTTAATTCATTTTCGACATATTGTTGCATACTCATCTTTACTTCATTTACTAACATCTTCTTTTTTTGCAAGGTATTTTTTCGAGGATTCGCTTACGGACTTGGATTATTTTTATTATGCCTCGATTATATTTTTGTGGTTTGTACTTTGTGATGTAATAGCTTAGAACTCTTACGCTTGTATAGTTCCTATAATTAGGATAAAAAAGATAAAACGAATCGCTAGAAAACCAAATATCAAAAATAAAATAAAGAAATACACGATCCAACGTCGAGTAAATTTTCAAATAAATAAATAAAGTTTCATGTGACTTTAGGATTCCTCGATTACCATCGTTCCACTCCAATACACCCAAAAGCAAGCCTTGTATGTTGCACATCATAAGTCGTGCGTCTCAGCACCACGCAACCGACCCACCTGATCCATCGTTTCATCTCATTTACGATTCATACACATTCTTACCCACCATGACGTAGGAGGACCATATCATTCACTATTAATTTTTGTTTGCATTTCTAGTCTAATATCCGCTTAGGTAGCCTAGATCTTTCAAGCTTCACTAACCATAGGTCACCCTTAAACTCAACTAACTTAGGGTTGTGTCATAATCTCCCTTTAGAGTTTTTCCTTTCAATTTGAGTCTCACTTCTCATCTTAAAGAAAAAATCAAAATACTTAATAAAGGAAAATATGTACAATGCGCCACGAGACTTAAGCTATACGAGAAATGACCAGTGGAGGTCTCCTTCGAGCACTTTCTTTATTTTCCCTACATTTCCCCCTTTCTTCCCATTTTCTTTTCCTGATCCTTTTCTCATTTCAGTTCCATTCTAGATAGCCATTCTTTCATTCAAACAACATCTTATTTCTCACCCTTTGAAACAGACTTACAAGCGTGGATCCCGTCGGGTACGGTGGACGGATTGGGGTGCTAATACCTTCCCAATTCGTAACCGACTTCCGGACCCAGATCTTTGGTTCGGAAGGCCTCGTCCTTTCCTTCTTCCTTAGGTTCGTGCAACATTACATTTCCTATTCATTCGGGATAAAAATGTTTGGCTGGAGACTCTACCTTTTCCGCGCCACTTTTGCATTTGTACTAGGATGAAAATCCCAAGAGCGACACCCTCTCTCTCTTTCGCCGACCGTTCGCGTCTGCACCGTGGGACCTAGTGTCTTCGCGGGAGCGACAACTTGGAGACTCTACTGGGGATGTTTCTTGCAACCAGGGCTTCTGGTTCTTTTTGTGGGTTTCTCCTAGCGCTTGTTTGATTTGTGTTTATGGGGGTGTTATGTGTTCTTTTTGTTTATTGCTTTCTGTACAACTTTATTTATCGCTTTCATTTACTGTTTTATGAATTTCATATTATTGTCATCATATCATGTGCTGGATTTGTTGGTTTGCCTTGGTGGGAGGGGTATCTCAGTGAGCAAGGTTCCACACCGAGAGCCTGAGTGACACATAGGATTATAGTGGCTTCATATTCTTTCCCATTCCATTTCGGTCTGGTGCGGGAATATGAAACACGGTTCAGACATGGGTTTCTTCTTGAGAACTCTGTGCTATGTATTTCCTGTAGTACTAGGGCTATCTGGGAAGTCTGCTAAGTCTGGATGACCTTTTTAGATGACCTTCAGCATCTGAGGTGAATTAGAGGAGGATTCTTTATGATTAGGGTAAACACTGTACCTCCGGGTTAGAAGTGTTTACACTTCTCATAATAGATCCAAGTCTGAGGATCCTTGTTCTAAAACAATACATGTGAGTGGGTTGGGATGTTTGCAGGTTTGCAAGAACCCTTGGCCTCATCATACCCTGTTACTGATATTGTTTTAAGGTTACACTACTTTGGACTGATCTTATTAAACCCTGGACTTGTGACTCTTTATTTGGGTCCCCCACCTGGTTACTGGTTCTAGGACCTTCACTCATGGACCCTATCAAGAGCAAATGACCAATCCAGCACCTGATCAAAAACCCTTGCATATCATTCTAGATACATCATTTTGCATCATTTAACATTTGTCTATTTGTTTTACAGGGTATCCACATCATCTTTGGTTTGGTTTTGACCGTTCTTCTGCTCAGCCATCTTCATCAGTTATCTTCCTCAGAGATCTTCTTCAGTTGATATCTTCTCTAGTTTTCCTTCATCAGTATTTCTCCTCAATTATCTTCATCAACACCCATTGTCAGTATGGACTCATCCAGGAAGAGCAACATCACTTACCAGTGCATCACTTCCTGCTGAAGAATCCAGTTCCTACCTTGCTAGGAGATTTTTACTACTCAGTGCATCAGAGAAATGAGAAGCAGAGGGGAAGACTAGTCAGATGTTGTGCACCTCTCTTCTACTGTTGGTTATTGAGACACCTGCCAAAGACAGATGCTTTCCTGAATCCTCATCAGTCAAGGAATTGGGCTAAGAGAATGATTGCTCTCACTTCAGAAGACATCAGGTGGTGTACTCAGAGCACCAAGGGCAGGGACATGATTACAAGCTGTGGGCAGTATCCCAATGTACCTCTTATTGGAGTGAAGGGTTGAATCAATTACAATCCTTTGCTTTTCAAAAGGCAGCTAGGGTATGCCTTAGTACGTCCACCAAGAGAGCATGATTTAGCAAAGAACCTTTACTGTGATATTCCGAATAATCATGCCATCGTCCGACAAGCAGCCTGGGCTTGGGATAACATACAAACAAAAGGGATTGTTATTCTTGGCAAGTGCAACAACATAGCTTCAGCTCAATACATTGATTGGTCTCGCATCAGAGGACAGATCACCCGTATGCCATTCACCCTGGAGGATGTGTCAGGGCCCTCAGCAGTAGAACCTGTATCTACAGTCAGTTTAGAGGAGTTTGAGAAGTTGAAAGAGAGGAATGCTCAGCTTTCTGAAGCTCTGAAGAAGACCCTCTGGAAGAGGAATGATAGTCGTCTGGACAATGAAAGGTTAGAGAAGCTCCATATCGAGCATATGACTTAGATTGAGAAGACTGACGATTACATAAGAAAAGCCCGAGCAGGGGAGTTGGCGTTGAATAATGCTTGCAAAGAAGCTAAGATTCAGAAAGCTAGGGCTGAGCACTACTTGGAAGAGAGTCAGGCTAGGTGGATCAGGATCACTGAGGCTCGTTTGCAAGAAGATCAGAAGACATAGGATAGGATAGAGCAGCTGGAAGCTAATGAGAAGAAGAGTCAGGACACCTTGTTAGCAACACAGAAGGAAATCTCCGTGTTGAAACTCCGGGCGGGGTTGAAGAAATCAAAAGACCAAGACAAGTACCAGAAGTTGACAAGTGCCATTGCCACCAGGAACCTTCTTATCAGGACCATCACAGAGCATCCAGTTGGACCAGTGACGAATGCTCTCCTGAAGGAAGTCAAGGAGGATGACTTTGGGCTGGATGTTTGATTTCTTTGTATTTGTATTTATTTTGGTTGTACTTTATTTCTCATGATAATTTTGTTGTATTTTGACCCACCATGGGAACTTGTTGTAATCATAAACTATGTATCTTTTGCATTTGTAATATATGGTTTATGTATTACCTGGATTTTCTTCCTGGACTTCATTTCTCTTCAACACCTTCTTCATTCCTGGAGGTCTGGAAGGTCAAAACCAAAGAAAGGTTTTCTTGTATTGCTGGAACTGGAACCATTGTATAAAATTTATGTATTAGCTGTATTTTCTTCCAAAGAAAGGTTTTGACCTTCCAGACCTCCAGGAATACAAGAAAACCTTTCTTTGGTTTTGACCTTCCAGACCTCCAGGAAAAATTTCAGACAATGGTTCCAATTTCAGACAATGGGCCTTCCACTCCAATGCACCTCGCCATACAACAGAGAAGTGCAGAGTTTTACACATGAAAGTCCAAGATCTGATTGATTCCAAAGCTTTGAATTTTGCACCTCCACCAAATGTCACAAAGAATCCGATACCGAATCACGGTGGACTGAGGATTAATGCTATTGAGGAAGACCAACCAGTAATTCTGATTGATGACATTGCAAACATTCAAACACCACTGGACGAAGTGAAATCTCAGCTATTGAAGTGCCAAGTGTTTCCGGGTTGTGAGGCCCATTGTGAGGCTTACAGGATTTCTACCAATGGTTGTGCAAATCTGAAGAATAGTATCAACAGTCTTATCAAAGAGGGCATCTTACAAATCGCTTCAACAGTTACAACTCCTACAACTTCAACAAACATCTCTCCTACAACATCAACAAATATCATTTCAAAGGAATCTCCTACAACATCAGCAAATATTATCTCAACAGAGTCTACTACAACAACAACAACAACCATCAATGACGACATCTCAACGATCACCATTTATTACGATCCAACAACCATTCATGTTCCGGATTCTCTTGACAACAACTTTCAGCAACATCAACATCAACATCATCAACTTCCTGCAACTATACCATCTTCAATCAGACCTCCTGTCACAATCTACTATGATCCACAGGCTATCTCAAATCTTTCTTCCGCATCAATCAGTCCGGTTACCATCACGGTGCCTGGACCAGTTCCCTATGATAGCAGCAGTGCTATACCTTGGCAGTATGGCTCAGATATTTATTGCAAAGGAAAGAAGGTTACTCTTGACTCTTCTACTTCTACACCATAGATTGATAATGTAGGAGGAGGCGGAGACTTCAATCGAAGCGAACGTCTCTTCGCTTCACAAAATCTAAGAACTAATGCTGAAGCAGAAGCTGCTGCCAAAGCTAAAGGCAAGAACGTGGTGCCAGAAGAACCAACTGTGAAGGAAACTCAGAAGACATCCTTTGATCAGGACGTAGACGAGTTCATGAGGATTATCAAGAAAAGTGACAACAAAGTTGTGGACCAGCTCCACCAAACACCCTCCAAGATCTCTATACTATCACTACTCATGTGTTCCGAAGCTCAAAGGAATGCATTACTCAAGGTCTTGCACGTAACTTACGTGCCTGAGGATATTACAGTTAATCATCTAGAGACGGTGGTTTCAAATGTCAACACTAGCCACGGGCTAGGTTTCACTAATGCTGATCTGACTACGGAGGGCCGTAATCACAACAAGGCTTTACATATCACTTTGTAATGCAAAGGTGTCGTACTTTCTCATGTACTTGTTGATACCGGATCATCTCTCAATGTTCTTCCAAAGAAAGCCTTGGTCAAGCTGGAATATGATGGTCTTGCACTCCGTCTGAGCAACATGGTTGTGAGAGCCTTCGATGGTTCTAAGAGATCGGTTCTCGGAGAAATTGAGCTGCCTGTGGTAATTGGCACACAGATTTTCAAAACTACCTTCTATGTGATGGACATTCAGCCTGCCTACAGCTATTTGTTGGGTAGACCTTGGATTCATGCCGCTGGCGTAGTAACGTCTACCCTTCACTAGAAGTTAAAATACGAGTGGGAAGGCCAAATTATCACCATCTGTGTAGAGGAGGACATCTTTGTCAGTCACTTGGATACTTACAAATACATAGAGATGGATGGGGAGATCCATGAGACAATGAGTCAGGGTTTCGAAGCTCTCAATGTCAATGAAGCAACAACTGAAGTATCAGGTACTTTAATTGCTTCCTACAAACAGGCTCAGAAGGTTGTTGAAGACGGGAATGCCCAAGGATGGGGCAAGCTGCTACAAGTTCAGATGAAAGAAGACAAGTTCGGGTTGGGTTACAAACCATCCCGACAGGTCCTAGAGGAGGCTGCTAAAGCTTCCAAGTTTATCAGTGGGGGTATGCTGACCCCGGATGCAATCAACAATGTGGAAGACGAGGATGAAAGTGACTTCAACCTGGAAAGCTAGATTCATCCAAAGGTCCCAAGCCAGCATGTCCTTAACTGGTCTTCCTAGGAAATTATAAGGATTACTTCTGCAGAGTAATTATTATTTCCTGTTTAAGCATGCATCAAGTCCTGCATCTTGCCCAAGGTGTCAGGACTAATTTTGTAATAGGGCCATATTTGTATTTTGTGCAAATGAATGATTAATGAAAAAATGGTCATCTTTTGCAAACGATCTATTTTTGTCGCTCACTGTCTTTCATTTTTGTTATTTTTGCACAAAGCAATAAATGGCAATGTTTTTCAATAAATAACTTCATTTCACTTTTTCCTAAACAAGAATAAAATTAATCACTATAATGAACAAATCTCAACCCTTGCAGAGATAATCCTCCAGATTGCATCAACAATGACACTGCTATGACCTTGTATGACTTCGACAACCCAATTAATCAAGCAGATGAAGGGGTTGATGAAGATTATTATTTGCCTGAGGAATTGGCCAGGTTGTTGAGACAAGAGGAAAAAGTGATTGCTCCTCATCAGGAGGAGGTTGAAACCATCAATCTTGGTACCGAGGAAGATGTGAAAGAAGTGAAGATCGGGGCCAGTCTGCAAGCTCCAGTGAAAGAACAGCTCATCAGTATACTTCGGGAATATGTTGACGTCTTTGCATGGTCCTATCAAGATATGCCAGGTCTGGATACGAATATTGTCATGCACCGGTTTCCACTGAAAGAAGATTGTCCACCAGTTAAACAGAAATTACGCCGTACTCGCCCAGATATAGCCATGAAAATTAAAGAAGAAGTACAAAAGCAGTGGGACGCCGATTTTCTTGCTGTAACTAGTTACCCACCGTGGGTTGCTAACATTGTACCCGTGCCTAAGCAGGATGGAAAGGTGCGTATGTATGTGGATTACCGGGACTTGAACAGAGCAAGCTCGAAAGATGATTTCCCATTACCTCACATTGATGTATTGGTAGACAACACCGCTCAATTCTCGGTATTTTCCTTCATGGATGGATTTTCGGGATATAATCAGATTAAGATGTCACCTAAAGACATAGAGAAGACAACCTTCATCACACCTTGGGGCACGTTCTGCTACAAAGTAATGTCGTTCGGTCTGAAGAACGCCGGTGCGACTTATCAACGGGCTATGGTAACATTATTCCATGATATGATCTAGAAAGAAATCGAGTGTTATGTGGATGATATGATTGCCAAGTCCCTCACAGAAGAAGATCATCTGGTGAATCTGCTGAAATTGTTTAAGCGTCTGAGGAAGTATCAGTTGAAGTTGAACCCCAACAAGTGCACATTCGGGGTACGTTCCGGTAAGCTGCTGGGTTTTATCGTAAGTGAAAAAGGAATTGAGGTTGATCCTGACAAAGTGAAAGCCATTCAGGAAATGCCCGCACCTAAGACTGAGAAATAAGTTCGAGGGTTCTTAGGTAGATTGAACTACATCTCAAAGTTCATATCTCATCTCACTGCAACCTGCGAACCCTTGTTCAAGCTTTTAAGAAAGGAACAAACAGTCAGGTGGAACGATGATTGTCAGAGAGCTTTTGACAAGATCAAAGAGTATCTGCAAGAACCTCCAATTCTTATGCCTCCGACAGTATTAGAAGAGTCAATGGGGTGCGTGTTGGGCCAGCATGACGAGTCTGGTCGAAAAGAGTATGAAATATACTACCTAAGCAAAAAGTTTACCGACTGTGAACAACATTATTCACTGCTCGAGAAAACTTGTTGTGCTTTAGCGTGGGCTACTCACCGACTAAGACAGTATATGTTGACTCATACTACCTTATTGATCTCAAAGATGGATCCAATCAAGTACATATTTGAGAAGCTAGCACTTACCGGAAGGGTTGCAAGATGGAAAATGATTATAACAGAATATGACATTCAATACACATCTCAAAAGGCCATCAAGGGCAGTGTATTGTCAGACCATCTGGCTGAGCAAGCCATCAATGATTACCAGCCTATGAGATTTGACTTCCCCGATGAAGACATCATGTTCTTGAAATCAAAAGATTATGAAGAGCCTATTCACACTGAAGGGCCTGACCCAGAAGAAGCATGGACTATGATGTTTGATGGGGTAGTTAATTGCAACGGTCGTGGGGTTGGTGCAATGCTTATTACACCTAAAGGGGTTCATATGCCCATCTCAGCAAAAATCACATTTTCCTGCACTAACAACGAAGCAGAATAGGAAACTTGTATCATGGGTCTTGAGGAAGCCATTGACCTCAGGATCAAAACCTTGAATGTATTCGGAGATTCGGCTATGGTAATCAACCAGACCAACGGCAAGGGGTACACTCATCAGGAGCATCTGATTCCCTACCATGATTATACGAGGAGAATGTTGACCTTCTTCACAACAGTTAAGCTTGAATACATCCCTCGAGATGAGAATCAGTTTGTAGACGCTTTGGCTACCATTTCATCCATGATCAAAGTACAAGTTGCCAATTATGTACCTCAGATTTTGGTATCCAGACTGGACAGACCGGTATATGTATTCTCTATAGACAATGTCACTGATAACAAGCCTTGGTACCATGACATCAAATGCTTCTTGGAGACTCAGACATACCCACCTGGGGCATCGTCAAATGATAAGAAGACATTAAGAAGGATAGCCGGCAGTTTCTCCCTCAATACTGATGGTTCTGTGTACAAGCGAAACTTCGACATGGTCTTGCTCAGATGTGTTGACAAGAAGGAAGCAGACATCCTGATGCACGAAGTACATGAAGGATCTTTCGGTACCCATGCCGGAGGACATGCAATGGCAAAGAAGTTGTTAAGATCGGGTTACTACTGGATCATAATGGATGCCAACTGTTGTGCCTACGCCAGAAAATGCCACAAATGCTAGATCTACGCAGATAAAGTGCATGTGCCTCCGAATCTGTTGAATGTAATGTCTTCACCTTGGCCCTTCGCCATGTGGGGCATTGATATGATTGGAAAGATTGAACTGACTGCTTCAAATGGTCACAGATTCATCCTTGTATCCATTGATTACTTCACCAAATGGGTTGAAGCAGCTTCTTATGCAAATGTCACCAGACAAGTGGTAGCTAGATTTCTGAAAAGAGATATCATCTGTCGATATGGAGTTCCCGAGCGAATCATTACTGATAATGGTTCCAATTTGAACAACAAAATGATGGCAGAACTTTGTCGGGACTTCAAAATTCAACATCACAACTCTTCTCCTTACAGGCCAAAGATGAATGGCGCTGTTGAGGCCTCCAACAAGAATATTAAGAAGATTGTGCAAAAGATGTTAGTTACCTACAAAGACTGGCATGAAATGCTACCCTTTGCCTTGCATGGGTACCGAACCTCTGTCAGAACATCTACTGGGACAACACCTTATTAGCTTGTGTATGGTATGGAAGTTGTCCTACCTGTTGAAGTTGAACTACCCTCCTTACTGGTAATGATGGATGTGAAACTGGATGAAGCAGAATGGGTCCGGTCTCGATATAATCAACTGAATCTGATTGAAGAAAAGAGATTAACAGCCATCTGTCATGGGCAGTTATATCAGAAGCGAATGAAGAGAGCCTTCGATCAGAAAGTCATACCTCAGGAATACCAAGTGGGAGAGCTTGTGCTAAAAAGACTTCTTCCTCCTCATACAGACCACAGGGGAAAATGGACACCGAACTACGAAGGCCCATTCATAGTAAAGAAAGTTTTCTCTGGTGGGGCACTGATGCTCACTACTATGGATGGTGAGGATTTCTTATCTCTTGTGAATTCAGATGTAGTTAAAAAATACTTCTCATAAAAGACCCGCTGGACATAAAAACAGAATGTAAGTCCAGGCAAAAATAGGGCATCCCGGCGAGTCAAAAACAGAATAAAACACTCGGGGAAAAAAAGGGAAAATAAAAAAAATATACACCCGCTGAGTTGAAAAGCCACATCAGACAGCTCAGGCAAAAATGGGTATCCCGGTGGATTTAAAACCCAAAAGGGCGATCCACGCAAAATCAGGGAATAAGTGAACAACTGCATCCTGAATTCGTCTGTATCACTCACAACATGGCAAGCTTCGAAAGGACAAAGCATCGGTCAGACGCAACCTTCTTTAGAAAGAAAGATAAGAAGAACGTCAAGGTCATATGGGTCATAGCTAAAGAAGCTCACTGGAGCGTCAACTTCAACATTGCCAACACTTTTATTTTCTCAATTTACAGCAATTTCCTCATTTCAGGGGATTCGCTTCTTTGAATGTACTTGCCCATTCAGGGCACACACATCAATAAAATCATAATTTTCAGTTACACTTTGTTTTTGTAAATTTTTGTTTTGTTTGCAAAATGTCCAAAGTTCATAATACAACACTTGCATAAAACATTTGAGCCATTTTAATAAATGCTTGCAGGAAATATGTTGCTTTCAGACAAATCTAACTCCTATGACGGAACCCGGTTGAGGATACCTTGGGATACTTGTGCGTTTTCCATTGTTTTAACAGGATGCAGGTACTCAAGGCAGACCATTTCACAGCATGGGGCATATCAAGCATAGTATCCCCAACCAAGCCAGCAATCACATCATTAGCAGAACTCCTTGACAAGAAGTATTTCCTCGCGAAGTTTTTATCCCCCCAGGGGATCCCTTGAGGAAGTCATCAATCCCCAGCGTATTACTTCCCAGAAGTTATCTCCTCCCCAAGCAGGATCTCCCAAACAATGCCTGGCGGCTTTTCCTAGAAAAGTGGTCAGGAACTTTCTATTCCCCATCAGAGTAGCCAGAAATTTCTCATCCTCAGCAGAGTCGGTGGATTTTCTTCCCCACAGAGTTGCTGAAACACTTCCCCATCAGACCAATACATTGAAACACTTCCCCAGCGGAGTTGCTGAAACTTCCTTGTCCCCAGCGGAGTTCTCCCTCCGGACAGATAAACCAAAGATCTTTATCCCCGCAGGATCCGAATCTCGGATCGAGTTTCTCATTTGCATAATCATAGCATTCATATCATATTCACCAAAATAAGTGTAGCATTCCGTCTAAAACGGAGCATTACGGCAAAAAATTAAACATTTGCATGATCATAAGCCAGGTTCGAGTCAGTCACCTGCAAATATTAATATCACTTCACCAGCGATATATAAAACTTATCCCCCGCAGACAAAGCCAGAATCCCCTTTGCACTCTCAAGTACAAATGCCTATTTATATTTATACGTGCTCTTTTTGACACTCGTCCGTGTCATCTTTCCCCAGTAAAGTCGCCAGAATACCTTCTGCATTCTCAATACAGATATTTGTTCATTCTTGTACATATTCTTTTTTGACACTCACCCGTGTCATACTTCCCCAGCAAGTCAAACACTCGTCCGTGTCCCTTGCTCAATCTTTTGACACTCGTCCGTGTCTTACACATATCCCCAGCAATTCATACTTGTACATACTTATACAGAAGTCTTTGATACTCGTCCGTATCTTGTTTATATCACCCCCTCAGCAGATTCAAGACTCGTCCGTTTTCCTTGATTAACCGATTGATACTCGTCCGTATCGTCACCCTTAAACACGTGTCAGCGTTTGTTTCTACCGATACTTGTCCGTATCGTGGTTCTAAGGATGCTCGTCCGCATCTTTAATCTATACACTCTGTCAAACACTTATACCATTTATTTCAAAAGCGTAAGCACTCATCTGTGTTTACATCCCCGCAGAAACAAAACAACTTTCTCTATCCGACATTCGTCCTATATCGTGATATTTTCGGCAGCCATCCCCTTCCAGGTGATCGTCCTTCACCTTTGGATGATCGTCCCTCATCCTTTCCCCAGTGGAATCCCCATTGTTGGAACCTTCTATCTAGCATTCGTCCTATGTCGTAATAAAGAGGAGTTGTCCCCTGCTAGGTGATCGTCCTTCACCTTTTGATGATCATCCCTCGTCATTTATCCAATGACCGTCCCCATCGTCGATCTTGTTATCTAGCATTCGTCCTATGTCGCGATAATCCCCAAGAGCAGTCGTACCCTGCTAGGTGATCGTCCTTCACCTCTCGATGATCATCCTTTATCATGCTTATCCGATGGCCATCCCCATCGTTGATCTTTTCTATCCGGCGTTCGTCCTATGTCGTGATAAAGTGCAAGCCGTCCCCTGATAGGTGATCGTCCTTCACCTTTGATGACCGTCCCTCATCAAATGTTTCATTTATTCTTTAACCCGATGGCCGTCCCCATCGTTGTTTACTTTACCATTCAACCTGATAGCCGCCCCCGTTAGTGTTACCCTCTTTCCTTTGATCCCTATAGAATCTTTACTTTCGCTACCCGATGGTCGTCCCTGTCGCGATTTCTTTATTTCCCAGCATGATGGTTGTCCCCGACATTGCTTTTCTTACCGTTTTACCCCCATCAGTAGTCCTCTGCTCGATGGCCGTCCTCCATAACTTTCATTTGATACTCATACTATACTATCTTTTACAATTTATATCCCTTTTCTTCTTCTCCCCAGCGAGTGCAAATTTCGGACTGTCTTTGGTATTCAACCACAAGTTATCTTGTTTGTCTGTTAAGCCAGGCGCTTACACCCTGCATAGCTACCTCATTCTTGAATAGGGGCAGCTTTAAACACCCCAAATTTTCCCTCACCTTTTCTCACACCATGGCTTGTGGCCTCATTTTTTCATCAGCATAAGCATATCATATCCCACTGCATAGTTCATTTCATATGCATCTAGGGTATGTGATCTGAGCAATCCAAGAAGTGATCTGAGCCATCCCAATGGTCTTGAAGCTTTCCAAGAGGGTCCATGTGTGTTCCATGATCATAATATGCTCCCCAAAGTTCATAAAAGTCAAAGGATCACAAAGCATGGCAAAGGCATAGAGGCAGACTGAGGATTTCCTACATAGATGACCTAAAATTAGGGTTTTGGTTTCAGAGGCCTTAATCCCAATTTTTTTGGTCATTCTTGTTTATAATTGTCTTAATATATTATAAGGATCATGTGTAGCAAGTTTGATGAAGAAATTCATTGTGGAAGTCATCTGATCATTAGGTAACTTCTTAAGCAAGTAAAGTCAAAATCAGGGCTTTTGAGGCCTCCATCAAGGGTACCAAAGGGTCACATTCATCATTTTTAGGTTCTATGATCTTTATTTGATCTTACAAGTGATTGGAAGTTCACAAAGTTGAGGAATTTTGAGCCAAATGCAAACTTGTTATTTTTGGAAATGACTTGTAATGGAAACTTTCCATTTTGGGAAAGATATTCAACTTATTCTTTCATGACCAAAAATGCTTCAAATGAAAAATTCTTGGACATGAAATTTGTAGATTATGTCTTCCCATTTTCAAAAAGTACAAGAACATGTCTTGATTCATCCTAGAACTCAAGATATGGACTTTCAAAGTTGGCAAAAATCCTATAATTTTCAAGTGTGCACCAAAGAGGGAATTTTGCAAATTCAAGTTCTAAGCCATTTCATGACCTCTAATTGACATCTAAACATCATACAAACATAAGCAACACATTTGGACCAGAATTGTGCCTTGGATCACAAGAAACCATGCCTCATTTTCACAAAATGTTCAAAGTTGTCAAAATGCATAAACTTTTAAAACCTATGACACCTCTTGATCCAAGTGTTCCAGCTGCATAAAATTCATCTTAGGGCCATCCATGAATCAAGCTGAGGCCAAGACACCCCTAAAGCCAACTCTGAACCATGCCCATACCTCAAGTACACAATGTTGACATTTTTGCAACTTGACCCATACCAATCACACTATGCCACCACCCACTTTCTGATCACTCTCATTGGCCTATACTAACCTTATGCAGCTCATTTCATAAAACACACAAGCCTGCATCATTCCACAAGCTGAGTTTCACAAAAATTCCCAAAACTTTCATCTCTTTGAATCTCTCAGCACAACCATCAAACCTCAAAACTCTTTGCACCATTCAATCATACACATCATAAGGATCACAAAGCAACCCTTACAATGGCCTGAAAGCTTATAAAACCAAAACACGATTTTTGCACATTCATAACTGAATCTCAAAAACCAAGCAATACAAACTTGTTTTAAGCCTTTCAGAAGCTTTAGGGAGTTCATTGGGGTGGATTAGCATCAAGGAGAGGTCCAGAAAGCTCAGATTGAGAAAGCTTCATCTCAGGTAACCATCAAGAACAATTTTTCCAGAACCTTTATTTTAAGTTCTTAAATGATTCTGTGTGTCTCCCTGATCATGCTAATATGATTATTTTTGAAAATGGTTGAGAAACCAGGATGTATTGATGTTCTGAAACTTTTTGATCTGAAAATGTTTTTGTTCGATTCATGAGTTTGATGAAAAATAAATGTTGTTTGGGGCCTGATTCTTGTTTAGGATGGTTTGGGGGTTGATTATGGAGAGTTTGGGAGTTTGGGGTAGCCTAGGGAGAGAGATAGCATGAAGGGCTCTCCGGAGAAGATGACCGGAGCTTGCTCCGGTCACCTGAAAATGTTTAGGGGTAGGATTAGGGTTAATCTCCCCAGTTTAAATGTAGGCCCTTGGATCTTGCTTAGCGCGTTTTTTAGTGGCCATGATCATTTCACTTAAACCCTAATTTTAATTAATTAAATTAATCAGTTTAATTAGCTAGATTGTATCTTAGCCTTAGGATTACGCGCTCAATCAACCCCTCCCCCCTCAGTTCAAATCTGGACCATCAGATCATCATACTTTCATTTATTTCATTTTAATTTCATTTTCTTTTCTTTTCTTTTGTTCATTTTATTTAAAATAGCAAAAATCATCAAAAAAATCTCAAACTTTTCATTTTTGTTTCAAATATTTTTCTTTACCTGAAAACATTTTTTATTTTATTTTTTTCATTAAAAAAAGTATTTTTAAAATATTTAAATGTTTTATTTAATTAATTAATTGATTTTAATTAATTAAATATGCATTTAGGTTTCTAAAAATCACCCAACAATCCATGAAGCATTCCAATACATTTAGAAACATTTTCAAACTCACCATATAAATTTCATTTTAGGTTTGATCACATTTTCACAATTTTCTTTGAATTAGGGTTCTTAAAAATCACATTTTTTAACCCTAACTTGAAAAATTCATTTCTGCCTAACCATGATGAGTTTGAACTTGTTTCTTTTTGCATTGTTTCACATATTTCATATAATTTCTAGGTTATTTATCTCATATTTTTATCTTGCAGTTTCAATTTGATTTGCATTTTCCCTTTAGAAGCACCCAAAAACCCTAGTTAACTTAGGAATTTCATAACTTTCACTAGGATTGGCTTCTGATCTTCTCCTTTGGGGTGTGATATTATATAGGTTTAGGTTTTGTTTGAGGTTATTTCAATTTTTTATCATGTTGAATGCTTCTGTTTTGGTCATATGCATCTCATGTTGTCTTAAAACCCTAATTTTGCATCTTCATTTGCATTCTCCTTTGCATTTCATGAACTTATGACCTTTCCATGCCATTCCATTCTTTTGTATGTCATCTTAGACATCTTAGGACATGTTTGAAACATTGCTTGATCATTGTTGCATCATTTTGGTATGCTTTGCATCCATTACATTTCATGAACATCCATGTGTTTTCATGCTTCTAAACATGCTTCCATTGCATCTCATCCTTGTATGATCATTCATATGCATCTTGTATGACTTTGCATCATCTCATAACACATTTGCATTGCATATTTACTTCTGACTTTGGTCTTTGCACCTTCATTTGTCTTATTTCTTTTCATTTCATTCCTTATGCATTCATACTAACATTTCAGAAACTTTTGGTAAGTTATCTGGGAGGTGGATTTGCCTTCACCTCCCACCTTTTCTTTCCTTTTCATATGAATTATTACTTGTCTATCTTGCTCCTTTATTTTAAGTTACTTATCTTCTTCAAGAAGTAAGTAACTTATTATTCTTCCTCCTTCTCTTTTCATCTGCTTCTTCCTTGGTGGCCTTGAAGATCTTTTATCTTAAGCCTCACAAACCATAGGATATTCAAGCATGATAACTTTTAGGGTTGTATATAGTCCCCCCTAACTTTTTACCTTTGAGTCTCATTGAGTCTCTCTTCTCATCTCAATAATCAGAGGCTAAACTCTTAAAGCTTTAGGACTTTGAATTAGGGTTATGCCTGCATCCTTATCTTAGGATGGAGTGTATAACTTTAATCCTTAGTGTTAAACCATTAATTTGTTTACACCTCTTAATCAAAACACATTAATAATCACTAAGGCTTTATCTTGTAACTTGGGCCTTACATTAGGGTTCTATCTCTTCCTTATGGTTAAGAGGGACTAACCCTAGTGTTTAATGGACAAGTCCCCCTCAAGTTGTCTTACAAACCATAAAATCCACTTCTTAATCTCATCCCTGAATTAAAATCCATTTAATAAAGGCTTGTTATATAATGAATTTAATCCCTAACCATGGATAAAGTTGAGGTATCTTCCTCAGCTTAAGTGTTCTCATCTATCATCCTTCTATTAGGATGGTGTAATGAGTTCACTAATTTGTGATTAGAGATTAAACTCATTACTTAACACTAAATAAAAAAACCAAAAACATCTAAATAATCACAAGTAGGTTAATGATCTTAATCCTACATCATCATGGTAATTAAGTTGAGATGATTATCTTAAACTTAAGTAGGCTCATCATCCCTAATCAGGGAGGATATAATGAGTTTACAACCCTTGATTTAGGCTTAAGCTCATAATCCTATGCAAAACACCAAAAACAATAAAAAACTGAAAACACAAAAACAAACAATAATCGTCTCCTCCGGGATTATTTTCTCACCACACTCATTCACAAATGAGAACTTGCTTCTTCTGTCTAATGCAAGACAGTTAGCACTCGAGCCCGACTAGTCATACACTTAAGTATATATAAGTAAGCAGTTCACAGTCAATTTATTTTTCGGTCTCTTTGAGTCGAACTACGGTGTTCTGACTTCCTCATTGCACTAGAGGATACATAGGCATAACTTAACAGTTATCGAACAAAAGTCTCTGTGTCTTCCCCCTCTTTCAGCATTCTTTTTTAAGCCTCAGTTCCTGAGCAATTCACACCTTTTGCACTGACACCTGTACTTTCTTTCCTTAGCTTTTGCACACAGATAGCACATACACCTACCCCTTTAAACACAATCTTGTAAGCGTGGATCTCGTCGAGTACGACAGACAATCTGGGTGCTAATACCTTCCCAGGTCGTAACCAACCCCCTTTCTCAGTTTCTCTGGTTCGCAACCGTCTTATCCATCTCTTTCTAGGTTTATACAACACTACCTTTCCTTCGGGATAAAAATGCCTAGCTGGAGACTATTCAATTCACCCTATCTCTCTTTCACCGACCGTTCGCGTCTTCACTGTGGGACCTAGTGTCTTCGCGGGAGCGACACTAGCTCAGACCTAGCCTTCTTGATTCTAGCCATCAATTTGAGATCTTCAATCTCCTTATATGTTTCTTCTAAGGCTTACTGACTCTTCACCAACTGTCGAGTCTTCTCTCTCCGGATCTTGTGGGCTTGTTCCCACTCTTCCTTCTTGGCAGCTAACTGTGATTCATAAAACTCTTCCTTTTCTTTGTATTTCTTCTGATCTTGCTTCCTCTAATATTGCGACCAAGCGAGAGATTGTTTGGCTTCTCTAAGGGTCTTCCTGGTCTTTCTGAATTCTTCCTCTGTCTTAACATCCATTCGACCTCTCCTTTGAAAGTAAGCTTCTCTTTCCGCAAACTCTTTTTCCTTAGTCTCCTGAGCCATTTGCATCTTCTGCAGCTTCTTTTCTAAAGTTGTCTTGGAGTGAGCCATCTGATGATACAGGCTAGTCATCTCTTACAGCTGGGCTTCCATCTTCTTGTATTCTTCTAAGGGAACAATGGTATTAGGCTCAGTCATTGGAGGAACTGGAGGGGAAAATGGCAGCAATACCTCCCTAGCTCTATTCTTCAGCTAGGCTTCGTACTCCGAAAAAGTTTGATTGTTACACTTTCCAAAGCTAGCCACTCCTTCTCCTTTGATGCACTTCCAAGCTCCATCAACTTTTCTCACCTAATGCATATTGTCCTTCACCGAGAAATAGAATGTAGGAGCCAATTTCAACTCTTCTGGGACCTCTCTTAAAGCATATCCCAACTGTCTCCTCAACAAAATCGGGTTGTAGTTGATTCCCCCAGTCACTCCCAACAGAGGTACACTGAGGTATCTCCTACAACTGGTAATGAAACGTGTACCTTGAAGCCTCTGAGTAATCCATCTAACATCTTTAGCAAACAACTTTTACAGCTTCTAAGCCCACACCAAAGTATGATCACTAAACACACCAGTATTAGGAAAGTGCCTCATGAACCACATATGGAACAAAGGAGCGCAACCGCGAACTAAACCTCCTCTTTTCTTTTCAGTCTTATAATGCACCGAGTAATACAAATCTCCCAGCCGTGTAGGCATAGGATTCTTCAGCAAGAATAAATGTATGGCATTCATGTCTATGAACTTCTCCATGTCCGCAAACAAAATGATGCCATAAATAGAGAGATCCAGAATGGCACACATAGAATCCCATTCTACTTTAACAGCCAGCTCTTCAGCCTTCTTCACTAAAGGCTCCAAAGAGAAACCAGACACACCTCCTTTAGTAATAATCAAAGAATCCACAACAGAAGGGCTCAAATAAAGAGCCTTGGAAATTGCTTCAGGTGCAGGTCTAACCATCTCAGCATTGAAAGGGATCTGGTCTTGAATAGGAACTCCCAAGATCAAAGCATACTCCTCCAGCAAAGGGCCTAACTGAAAATCAGGAAATGTGAAGCACCGAAGCTGGGGATCATAGTAATGAAGTAGAGTATGAATGGAACTTCTTTCAGAGGGATCTAATTCTACCACCACATCCAGAATACTCCCATAAGCTTTCCTGAACCCCTCCACATGATTGGGCATGATCAGACTCACCATCTTCTTTAACAGGCCAACCTTAGTGTCGAAAAACTTGAAATGAATATTCTGCTTGCGAGAATCTTCCATCTCTGAACAGTATACCGGAACCGGAAACAGTGATATGAACCTGTGAATGAAAATAAAGCATGATTAATGATGGAATGATGCAATGCAAATGCAAGGACCTATGATCAATCCAGAACTGTCTGGATACTGGATGTCAGAGCCAAGTGATCAGAAACCCGAATCCTCTGAACAATAACCCATAAGCACTCAGATAATCTCAGATAAACCAGACTAATAACCAGATAAACTCAAGAATTCCGGGATCAAAGTAACCGTATCAGAACATAAGACTGTACTGGTAATAAGGGTATGCTGAGGTCAAGGGTTCCTGCAAACCTGTAAACCCCTCCCAATCTCACGGGTGTGCTCCGGGTCAAACATCATGGACTCTCAAAGCCGAATAGAAATAATACGTTCACCCTTTCCGAGAAATGGCTCATGACCAGATCAGGGAATCGATTTGGCATTATGTACTACTCAGGGAGGTCTCAGCGTGAATCTGGGAAAACAAGCATCCCTTATAAGTCCCTAGCTTCGAGCGCTGAAATCGAGAAACAACAGTACATTCAGCCCGTAGGATACAGTACTATTGTCATACGACCAGATGCTTTGACTGAGTTCCTAAAAGAGAACCAGGCCATCCTATGTGAGTCCCCAGTGGACCCTCGGGTGCGAATGGGTTTTCCATAGAATGTGGTCTGCCACTGTCACCACTAGAGAGGGTTGTTTCCACAAAAGTTCTCAATGATCGATCCCCAGATGCACCTAACTATCAAGGTCCTTCCAAGACGGTCGCAATCTGGGTGTGAAGCACATCGCCACTCATCATGCCACATGCGAGTACAATGTGTCCACGCTAATCCTAGGGTGCATTCAAGCCGGGTATTTGCCTTATCTCTCAGTAAAAAAATCACCCAAGTCCCACCAAACAGAAGAAATCCAGTCCAGACAGTCCAGTAATAAATATGATGCATGAAAATATATATTGAAAATTGTAAATAAAGCTGTAAATAAACTGTAAATAAAATAACAGTAAAATACACAGGCAACAACAAACAATCAACACCCAACGAAACAGAAACATGCAAGCGCTAGGAGAGACTCTCAAGGGAACCAGAGATACTCTGGTTAGGAGGTCCCTGTCGCTCCCGAAAAAACTTACGTCCCCGGTGCAAACGCGAACTATCGGCGATGTTGGCGGTTGAGGTTGAATAGAGTCGCCAGCTAGGCATTTTTATCCCAAAGGAAAGGTAATGCTGCATAAACATGGAAGGGTATGGATAAGACAGTTGCGAACCAAAGAAACTGAGAAAGGGGGTTGGTTACGACCTGGGAAGGTATTAGCACCCAGATCGTCCGTCGTACTCGATGGGATCCATGCTTACTTGATTGTGTTTAAAAGGGGAAATGTTTTTGCTGACTGTGCATAAAAAGTTAGGGAGAAAAGGATGCATAGAGTGTCAGTGCAAAAGGAAAGGGAGAAATGCTCAAGACTGAGGCTTAGAAAGAATGTTGAAAGAGGGGTAAAACAAAGAGACTTTTGTTCGATAACTGTTAAGTTATGCCTACGTATACTCTCGTGCAATGAGGAAGTCAGAACACCATAGTTCGACTAAAAGAAACTTAGTGTTTTTGTTGTGAACTGCTTGTTTGTCTATGCTCAAGTGTGTGACTCGTCTGGCTCGAGTGCTAACTATCTTTCATTAGACGGAAGAAGCAAGTTCTCGCTTATAGAATGAATGTGATGAGAAAAGAATCCCGGAGGAGACGATTATTGTCTGTTTTTGTGCTTTCAGTTTTTTATTGTTTTTGGTGTTTTTCATAGGATAATGAGCTTAAGCCTAAATCAAGGGTTGCATACTCATTATATCTTTCCTGATTAGGGATAATGATCCTACTTAAGTGTGAGATAAGCATCTCAACTTAATTACCATGATGACGTAGGATTAAGATCATTAACCTACTTGTTATTATTAAGATGTTTTTGGATTTTTTTAGTGTTAAGTAACGAGTTTAATCTCTAATCAGGGATTTGTGAACTCATTACACCATCCTAAGAAAAGGATGATAGATGAGAACACTTTAAGCTGAGGAAGACTCCTCAACTTAATCCATGGTTAGGGATTAAATTCATTATATAACAAGCCTTTATTAAGTGGATTTTAATTAAAGGGTGAGATTAAGAAGTGAGTTTTATGTTTGTAAGACTTTAGCATGAGGGGGACTTGTCCATTGAACACTAGGGTTAGTCCCTCTTAACCATAAGGAAGAGATGGAACCCTAATGTAAGGTCCAAGTTACAAGCTTAAGTCTTGATCATTATTAGGTGTTTTGATTAAGAGGTGTAAACAAATTAAAGGTTTAACACTAAGGATTAAAGTTATACACTCCAGCCTAAGATAAGGATGCAGGCATAACCCTAATTCAAAGTCCTAAAGCTTTAAGTGTTTAGCCTCTGATTATGAGATGAGAAGAGAGACTCAAGGAGAATCAAAGATAAAAAGCTAGGGGGACTATATACAACCCTAAAAATTGTCATGCTTGGATATACTATGGTTTGTGAGGCTTAAAGAAAGATCTTCAGGAGGCCACCAAGGAAGAGAAACAGATGAAAGGAGAAGGAGAGAGAGAGAGAGAGAGAGAGTAGGTTACTTACTTCCTGAAGAAGATAAGTAACCTAAAAGAAAGAAAGTAAGAATGAGAGAGCATAAGTGAAGCAAGTTCACTTCAAAGGCAAGTAAATAATGCATGTGAAGAAATAAGAAGAGGTGGGATGTGAAGGCAAATCCACATCCCAAACAACTTACCATAAGCCCTTGAAATGTTAGTGTGAATGCATAAGATGCAAAGCAAAAGGAAATGAAATGAACAAAGAAGCAAAGAACAAAAATAGAAGTGTATATTCAAGGAAAATGTGTTATGAGGTGATGCAAAGTCATACATAATGCTTATGAATGTTCATACAAGGATGAGATGCAATGGAAGCAAGTTAGAAGCATGAAAACACATGGATACACATGAATGTAATGAATGCAAAGCCTACCAAATGAATGAATAAATGATCAAGCAATGTTCAATCATGTCTTAAGATGTCATAAAATGCTTGAAATGTCATGGGAAGTTCATATGATGATGATATGCAAAGATGAATGCAAATGAACATGAGAAATTAGGGTTTTATGAATGTATGAAATGCAAATGTTCAAAACAAAAGCATACATCATGATAAAAAATTTAAATTGAACTCAAACAAACCCTAAACATATACAAGATCACTACCCAAAGATGAAGGTCAGAAGCTAAACCTAGTGAAAGTTATGAATTTCCTAAGTTAACTAGGGTTTTTGGGTGATTCTAAAGGAAAAATACAAATCAAAATGAAAATGCAATTCAAAATCATGAGATAAATAACCTAGATACTAGATGCAACATGTGAAACAATGCAAAAAGAACCAAGTTCAAACTCATCATGGTTGACCAGAAGTAATTTTTTTAAGTTAGGGTTAGAAAATGTGATTTTTGTTAACCTTAATTCAAAGATAATTGTGAAAATGTGATCAAACCTAAAAAGAAATTTGTATGGTGAGTTTGAAATTTTTTCTTAATGTCTAAGAATGCTTCATGATTTTTTTGGTGATTTTTAGAAACCTAAATTTATTTTTAATTAATTAAAATTAATTAATTAATTAAATAAAACATTTAAATGTTTTAAAAATACTTTTTTAATGCAAAAATTAAAATAAAAAAAGTTTTTGGGTTAAGAAAATATTTGAAATGAAAATGCAAAGTTTGAGATTTTTTAAAAGTCTTTTGCTATTTTAAAATAAATATGGAAAAGAAATGCAAGAAAATGAAATAAAAATCAAATAAATGAGAAGTATGCCAATCTGAAGGTCCAGATTCAAAGGGGAATTACTGCGCGTGTGTTTAAAGGGCTAGGATTGAATCTGGAAAAAATATTTAATTAAACTTAATTAATTTAATAAATCAAGATTAGGGTTTAAGTGAACTAATCATGGCCCTCCACACACGCGGGAATCACAATCTAACAGCCTAAATTTAAATTGAGGAATTAATTGCAGATTAGAGTTTAATGACTTTCAGGTGGCCGGAGAAGACCTTCGGTCATCTTCTCCGGCAGCTCACTCGTCCTATCTCTCTCAAAACGCCATGGAAACACCCCAAACTCTACAGAATCACTCACTAGACATCATTAAACAAGAATCTAGCAACAAAAATCATTTATCATGCATTAAAAGAGAGAATCGAAGCAAAACAGAAAAATGTGCAAAACTTTCAGAAGCTAAATACATGCTTATTTTCCACTCATTTTCAAAATCAAACACATCACAATGATCAGTGAAACATGTAGATTGATATTGTAACTTAAAAAACAAGTTCTGGAAAATTTGTTCTTGGATGATACCTGAGATGAAGCTTTTTCAATCTGAACTTTCTGGACCTCTCCTTGATTCCAATCCACTCCAATGATCACCTTGATGCTCATGGAAAGCTTAGAGAAAGTTTATGATGGCTGGTTTGAGTGTTTCAGTTCTGCTAAGGCAGAAATCGTGTTTGTGTTGTGGAGTGTTTAAGGCATAGGTGAAGGGTGGTTTATGATCCTTGAGTGATGTTGAGATGATTGGTGAAGAAATAACTGAGTTTTGATGGTTGTGTGTGGAGTTTCAAAGAAATGAAGATTTTGAGGATTTTTGGTGATTCTGAGTCTTGGTTTGATTCAGGCTTGTGTGTGTTATGAAATGAGCTCCTTAGGGTTTGCATAAGAGGTCTTGATTGGTCAGAAAGTTGGTGGTGGCATAGTATGATTGGTATGGGTGTTTTTGCCAAAAAAAGTCAATGAAGGTGTAATTGAGGCATGGCACGGGTCAGAGGCTGTTTCAAGGGGTGTCTTGCCTCAGCTAGCATCAAGGAGGTCCTTTAGATCAGATTACATGAGCTGGAGCACTTGGATCAAAAAATATCACAGGTTTTGCAAATTTCCCTCTTTGAAATTTCTTGAAGTGCAAAGCATGAAATCTTGTGATTCTTGGCATAATTTTGATCAATGCAAGTTATGTTATCATGTAATGATGCTTAGAAGTGGATTAGAGGTCATTAGAAGTCTTGAAACTTGACTTTGCAAAAATCCCTCTTTGGCACATACTTGAAAATTACAAGATTTTTCCCAACTTTGAAACATCATATCTTGAGTTCTAGGATGAAACAAGAGGAGTTCTTGTACTTTTTGAAAATGGGAAGATTCAATCTACAACTTTCATGTTTAAGGATTTTTCGTTTGAAGCATTTTTTATCAAGAAAGAGGAGGTTGAAAATCTTTCCCAAAATGGAAAGTTTCCATTACAAGTCATGTCCAAAAATGGAAAGTTTGCAAATGGCTTGAAATTCTTCAATATTCTGAACTTCTAACCACTTCTAAGATCAAATAAAGATCACAAAACCTCAATTTGATGAAAATGACCCTTTGGTACCATTGTTGGGGGCCTTAGATGCCATGATTCTGACTTTTCTTGCATAACAAGTTACCAGTTGATTAGATGACTTCCACAATGAATTTCTTCATCAAATTTGGCACACATGCTCCTTATAACATATTAAGACCATTAGAATAAAGAATGACAAAAAAATTTGAGGTTAAGGGCCTCAAACCCAAAACCCTAATTTTAGGTCATCTGTGCAGGAAATCTTCAGTCTGCCTCTATGCCTTTGCCATGCTTTGTGATCTCTTGACTTTTATGAACTTTGGGGAGAATATTATGATCATAGAACATTCATGGACCCTATTGGAATGCTTCAAGACCATTGGGATAGCTCAGATCACTTCTTGATTTGACCAGATCACAAACCCTAGCTATGCAGCTATGCAGGTGAAATGAACTATGCAGTGTGAGATGTAATGCTTATGCAATGCAATATGAAAATATCACAAGCCATGGTGTGAGAAAAAGTGAGGGGAAATTTGGGGTGTTTACAGTCCCCAACAGAGTCGCCAGCTGTCGCTCCCTGGATTTTCATCCTGGTACAAACGCGAAAGTGGCGCGGAAGAAGGTAGAGTCGCCAGCCAGATATTTTTATCCCAAAGGAATGGGAATGGTAATGCTGCATAAACCATAGAAAAGAAAAGGAAGGACGTAGGTCCTGCGAACCAAAGAGACTGGGTTCGGGAGTCGGTTACGACCTGGGAAGGTATTCACACCCCAGATCGTCCGCCGTACCCGACGGGATCCACGCTTGCAAAGAAACTATTTCAAAGGGTGAAGAAATGAAAGTTGCTGCAAAAAGAAAGACTGGAACTAGAAATGAAAAGATAAGAAAGGGGAAAAATGTAGGGAAAATAAAAGAGTGTGCTCGGGCGGGCCCTACCCCACTGCTTACATACCTCATATGGACAATGAGGATCAGAGTCGTCGTAGTTCCCCTAACTAGGGGTGGAAAGATTGCTTGTGAATTAAGGCTTGAATTGCCTATGTCAATGCTCAGGTGTTGCAGGCTTGGACGATGAGTGCGTTACCGTCCTGAAAAATGACATGTAGGAGAAAGTTCGCGTTCAAAGTGAAGGTGATGAGAAAAGAAGTCCCGAAGGAGATGCTTATTGTTTGTTTGTGTTTTTCAGAAGTCTTTTAGGAGTGCGGCACAAGAGAGTGAACTCAAGCTCTTTTCCATGGAATATGTACTTGCTACTACATTCCAAGATGGAATAATAGAACAAGCACACCAAGTAAGGAGAATTTATCCAATACTTGTTTCCAAGGGCAAGGGCCTAAGCTCACTAACTTGTTGAAGTTATTAGGTATCTTAGTGATTAAAATGAAGAAGTATATATATTTTTTAAGGATTTTCTTGATGAAGATGACCTCATGATCCGACTTGTGCATCATGCTAGACAAATGTACTATTCCAAGATGGAATGAATACATATGCCCCATGGAATAAGGATATACACAAGAGGTCCCTTCTTTCTTTATTAATGTTTTTTAGGTTTTGTTTTGAGATGAGAAGAGAGAGAGAGAACCACAAAGGAGCAAAGGTAAAAGTCTAATGGGGAATGACTAATCTTAATATTAGCATGCAAAGGTGGTCCTAAGGTTAGTGTGGTTTGAAACTATCCTAAAAGAAAAGAAGATCAAAGGAGAAGAAAATGAGAGGAGAGGAAAGCTAGAGAACAACTTACTCCTCTAAATGAGATAAGTTGCTTCTAAGGGGGAAAAGAGAAGAGTTGAATCACATGATGGCATAAGGCTCATCCAAAAATCACAAAGTAGAAAGCAAAGTAAGAAGAAGAGATGAAGAGTTGAAATGTGGATAAACATCCACACTTCACTTACCATTGCACCTACAAATGTTAGCAAATTTTCCAGCACATATTCAGCACATCAATCAATACTAACACATCAACACAACTCATGGAATTAACATGCTCAAAGTTTCAATAAGACAAAATCAACAAACATGCCAAGCTTTGAAAATACATGAATTCACGTGTCGAGAAAATGAAAGCATGCATCAACCAACAAGCAAACCACCCTAAACTAGCATACAAAATGATCATACAATGATCCATGATGATTAAGGCAAGTAAGGGAAGCAAACAAGCTCAAAACAACCCAAAAAAGTCACTCTGCTTCAGTGTTAACCGGTTAACCAAAGCGTTAATTGGTTAACCAACTCAAACCCGCAGCAAATAACACAAAAAACAGACGCGTTAACTGGTTAACCAAAGCGTTAACCGGTTAACACTATGCGAACAACGCTAAAACCTGCAGAAAAATCAGTCCAAACCAACTTATTTCAAATAATCCAAAAAAAACAGTCCATCAATCAATTATGCATGAAATAGTAAGATCAATTCACATTAATCAAACACCATTAAGCTCATGAAAATTAACACATAGATCCTATCACAAATCGACCAAACAACTCAAGCAAGACAAGCAAATACACAAGCATATGGTGGATCTAAGCACAAACATGCAAATAAGCTAAAAACATAGCAAGATCTGAACTTAACCAACCTACAAAGCTGAGATATGCTCTGGTAAATGTTGTTTGAGCTGGAAATGAGGAATCTCGCCGAAAACTTCGAAGATCCGGTGGTAATCGTCACACGTAATGCAAAATAAATGCAAGTAAAGGATCTTTATGCAAGAACTTGGCTCCACAAGGAACTTCTAACCACCAAATCAAATCTGAACCAAGTAGTGAAACCATCAAATTGATGCAAAGAAGTTATGGATGAAGGTCTAGTTCCAAGATCCACAAACTCTAATGCAAAGTTTTGTGATCTTCAAAGAGGAACTTTGAGTGATTTGGATAATTGGGAGAGAAAATGAGAGAATGGTGAGAGAGTAGTGAAAATTCAGAAAATGAAAAGTGAATTATGAGAGAGCTTTCTTGGTTTGGAGGGAAATGGAATAAATACCCTCTAGGTTCGGGGCCCAAAAACTTGGTTTGGAGTCCAAAAAAAGTGGATTGGAATTAGCTTAGAAAGTGATTAGGATCTAGCCTTGGAATTAGGCTTGGTAAACTCTCTAGATCCTTCTCCATAATTCCCAATTAGTTCAAAATGAATAAAATCAGAAATAATGAAAAAATGGAGCCAAAACACATGCTGAACTTGCTGCTAGAATTCAAAATTCGCAGCCGTTAACTGGTTGACGCAAGAAAATTTTGAATTCTCCCTCCTTTTGGTGGGAAACTCCAAGAATACCCCGACGCCAACCATTCCAATCTGATCCTGATCCTCAATCCTTTTAGGGCTTTGACCATGATACCAAGCTTGTACAAAAGGTCATGTGAGCTTCCTGTCAGGCCACCATGCTTTTGACTTTGCCTTGTAGAATCAAGAATCCTCAGCTGCTTGATCATATTCCTTATGCTAGAACATGTGAGTGACATGCTTCATTTTTCTATGCAGATGATGTAGTGACACGTATGCAAATGGTATGCTAAATGCAATGAAAAAGAGAGGGAAAATTTGGGGTGTTACATTATGTATCGTTGTATTATTTGATTAAATTAAAATGAATATGTTTGAAAGTTGAAATGTGGCATCCTGTTTTTATAATTAAGTTGAAGTTTTATTACTCTGACTTTGTCGATATTTGCCAGGTAGAAATGAGGTGTTACAGATGAACACAGAGGTAGCTCTCCACCATTTAGAACTCCAATAGAAGATTTTCAAGAGTGGACTGATTCCAATAGTCTTGTTCACTTGCCAACAAAAAATGCTGAATTTACATGGCATAATGGAAGGAGAGGTGCAAACACATTGAAAGAAGGCTTGATAGAGCCATTTGCAATCTAAATTGGATCTAGTTCTGCAATAACACATCCTGATGCACCCTCACTAGACACAAGTCTGGCCATTACCCTATCCTTCTGTCATTTTCTTATCAAATGGTCAAAGTGCCATCTAGTTTCAAATTCCACAAAATGTGGGTTGAACACCCAAAATACTTTAAAGTGATTAAAGAATGCTGGAACACTAAGTTTATTTGCTTCCCTATGTACATTTTATCTGAAAAATTGAAACTCCTAAAAATTACTCTCAGGGTTTGGAATAAAGAGGTATTTGGAAATGTTCATGAGTTGTTACAAAAGGCTATAACAAATTTGGATGTAGTGCAATACCAAATTCAAATCAAGGGATACAATAAAGATTTATCAACATTAGAGCAAAAAGCACAACTGGAGTTAGAAAATGCTTTATGGATGGAAGATGCTTTTTGGCATGAAAAATCTAAGGTCAAATGGCATACTGATGGTGATAGAAACACTGATTTTTTCCAGAGGATTACCAAAATCAGAAATTGCTCCAAGTCAATCTCAGTGATTCAGCATGATGGAGAGACTTACACCAATCCTGCATATATTTCAAACATCTTCTCCTCCCATTTTAAGAACCTTTTCAACACCTCGAATGTTTGTACAGACAATGTCCTGGTCGATGAAGTTATTCCTGAGTTGCTAACGGATCAAACAAATTCGCTTCTTACAACAATTCCTAACCCTGAGGAAGTCAAGTGTGATGTCTTCTACTTGAATAAGGATATTTCTCCAGGGCCTGAGGCTTTTAGGGGCTTTTTCTTTCAACACTATTGGGATGTTATAAAACATGACGTGATTAGTGCTACCTCTCAATTCTTCGCAACAAGATGGATACTCCCAAATTGGAATGCCAATACTATAGTTCTCATACCAAAAAATTCAAATGCCATCACAGTGGATTAGTATAGACCAATAGCTATTGCCAACTTCAAATTCAAGATTCTCTCAAAAATCTTGGCAGACAGATTAGCTTCATTTATGCCAATTATCATTTCTCCAGAACAACGAGGTTTTATATAAGGAAGAACAATCTCTGACTGCATCTGTCTGATTTCAGAGGCCATCAACCTTCTCCAGAACAAATCCTTTGGAGGTAACATTGCTGCCAAGATAGACATTAGTAAAGCTTTTGACACTCTAGATTGGGGTTTTCTGATAAAGGTCCTGGAAAAATTCGGTTTCTCAGACACTTTCTGCTCTTGGATTAAACCCATCCTCTCTTCTGCCAAACTTTCAATCTCTATCAATGGGACTCAAAATGGTTTCTTTGATTGTCAGAGGGGTGAGGCAAGGAAACCCTCTGTCCCCCCTTTTTTTATGTCTTTCCGAAGATGTTTTAAGAAGAGATATCACTGCTCTCTTGGAGCAAGGTACCCTAGACTTGATTAAATGGCCTAGAGGATCCATCGTGCCCTCTCATGTTCTTTATGTGGATGACATTATGCTATTCTGCAAAGCCAAAACTTCTAATATTGAAGCCCTTAAAACTCTTTTCACAAAGTATGCACATTGTTCAGTACAACACATGAACCCCTTGAAGTCTACTTTGTATGCTGGATCCTTTTCTCCCCAAAGGTTTTCTTCTCTTGCTTAGACTCTGGGATTTCAAGAAGGTCAAATTCCTTTCACATATCTTGGAGTGCCCATTTTTATGGGAAGGTGTAAACACCCCAAATTTTCCCTCACTAGGTTCACACCATGGCTTGTGATCTTTCACATTTGCATTAGTATAGGAATATCATATCATATTGCATTTTTTTGTTTCATGACATTAGTTCAAGTTCATCTGCATCTAGGGTTTGTGATCTGAGCAATCCAGGATCCATATGAGCCACCTCAAAGGTATTCAATCATCTCAATAGGGTCCATGTATGTTCAATCATCATATTATATCCTCCAAAGATCAAGGAAGTCAAAGAATCACAAGAACTGGCAAAGCATGGAAGCAGAGCCAAGGTTTAACTGCACAGATGACCTAAAATTAGGGTTTTGGTTTCAGAGGCCATAACTCCAAATTTTTTGGTCATTCTTGTTTCTAATAGTCTAAATATGTTATAAGGATCATTTGTACCAAGTTTGATGAAGAAATTCATTGTGGAAGTCATCTGTTCATTGGGTAACTTCTTGAGCAAGTCAGAGCAAAATCAGGGCATCTGAGGCCCCCATCAATGGAACCAAAGTGGATTTTTCATCAAATTGAAGTTATATGGTCTTTATTTGATCATTTAAGTGCTTAGAAGTCCACAAATTTAAAGAAAAGTGAGCTAAACCAAAAGTTGCCAAAAATAGAAATGACTTGTAATGTAAACTTTCCATTTTGGGAAAGTTTTTCAACCTCCTCTTTCTCAACCAAAAATGCTTCAAATGAAAAATTATTGGTCATTAAAGTTGTAGATTGGATCATTACCTTTTCAAAAAGTACAAGAACAAGATCTAATTCATTTTTGAACTCAAGTTATGGCTTTCCAAAGTTGGCAAAAATCACATAATTTCATGTTTCATGCCAAAGAGGGATTTTTGCAAAACCTCATGCCAAGCTATTTTGTGACTTAAAATGGACTTCTACACATAATAACATCATAGTGCATGACTTAAAACTCAGAATTGCCCAAAGAATTTCACATTTCCATGACTTGCACATGAAGAAATTTCAAAAGGGCCAAAAGTTCATGAATTTGCAAAACCTCCCATAACTTTGTCACAACTTGCTGATATGCCTCAAAGAGATTTCCATGGATATCCTTGAATCTTGCTGCACCAGACACCCCTTTGTACTTGGCCTGAACCAGCCCATACCTCAAAGTACAACCAATGTTGACTTTTTGCATTTTGCACCATACTAATCAGCATAGCCCACACCAACTATTCTGACCTATCACAACTTCACATACATGCTTTATGCAAGCCATTTCACATAAGAAGTAAGCCTAACACTTCAGCATTCTCAAGTTACCAAAAATCATCCCCCTTTTCATTTTTCTTCGAAACATTCAGCACAAACATCAAACCTGAAATATTTTTCCACCATTCATCTTCAAATCCATCATTGATCATAAACCACCCTTCAAAACAGCCAATAAAACCTCACAAACAAAACACGATTTTCTGGCCAGTTGAACACAAACTCACAAACCATCCATAAGAAACTTCAGCAAATCATCAAAGCTTCTTCAGGGAGGTCATTGGAGGTGTTTTGAACCAAGGAAGCAGCCAGAAAGCTCAAGGGTTGAAAGATCCATTTCAGGTAGCCATCAAGAACTTTTTTCCAGAAACCTTTTTTTAAGTTATTGAAATGATCTACATGCTCCCCTAATTACTCTGCACTTTTTATTTTTGAAAATGATTGATTATTGAGCCTGTACCGTATCTCTGAAAGTTTTGTCATTTTTAAGTTTTGATTCGTATCTGGAGATTGAGTGAAAAGAAATTGGTTTTGGGAGTGGATTCGTGCTTAGGAAGGTTAGGAGGTTTGATCTGGAGCTTTACAGCTCTTAAAATGACCTAGGGAGTCATTTGGAGATTTCTCAGGGGAAGTGTGGCCGGAGAAGATGACCGGAGGTCATTTCCGGCCACCTGAGAGTGATTAAATGCTAATTAGGGTTAGGGCTTCATGTTTGAATCTGGGCCTTTGGATTAGTTTTCCCGCGTGTGAGTGTGTGGCTGGGATCATGTCATTAATATTTAATCTGGATTATTAATTTAATTAATTAAGTTTAGTCAGATTTGAATTTGGGCCGTCCAGATGCGCGCTAGTCAATCCCTCCAAAACCCAGAAACAATCCTGTCCACCCATTCAGCATACTTTTCATTTAATTAATTTTTATTGCATTTTTCTTATTTTCTTTTGTACGAATTTTTAAAAATAGTAAAAAACATCAAAAAATTCTGAAAATTTTTATCAAACCTTTTATTAATTTTCAGAACCCAAAAATATTTTTATTTTCATTTTTTCATTGAGAAAGTTTGTTAAAATCATTTAAATGTTATTTTTAATTAGTTAATTGATTTTAATTAATTAAAAATACATTTAAGTATTTAAAAATCACAAAAAAAATCAGAGAACATCTTTGAACATTTAGAAGCATTTACAAACTCACCACACAAATTTATTTTTGGTTTTGATCACATTTTGACATTTTTCCAATGAATTAGGGTTCTTAAATTTGTGAATGATTCTTTTGGCATTGTTCTATGCATAGCTTCTAGTTTCTAAAAACATTTTTGTTTCATTTTTATCTTTCATTTTCAATTTGTTTGGCATTTTACATTTAGGATCACCCTTTAAACCCTAGAAACTTCAAAAATTCATAAGTCCCTCTAGGTTTAGCTTCTGACCTCCCCCTTTGTATGGTAACCTAGTATAGGTTTAGGGTTCCTTTGAATGCATTTTCAATTTTTTATATTATGATTTGCTTCTGTTTTTGAGCTTTGCATCTCACATTTTCATATAACCTTAATTTCTCATCTTCACTTGCATCCATCTTGCATATGCTTTCATCCATGAACTTGCCATGACATTTTATGCATTCACATGACTCATAAGACATACTAGGACATATTAGAATCATGTTTGATTATTGCATCATCCATTTGCGATTTTATGCATTCATTTCATTTCATATGCATTCATGAACTTTCATGTTCCTTTCATGCTTCATTTGCATCCTCATTACTTGTATGATCATTCACATCTCATGACATACATTTGCATCATCTCTTAGCATCATTAACATCTTGATCTTGCTTATGGTTTTGGTTCACATCCTTGCATACTTTTCATTTTCATTTCATTTTCATTTCCTTTCACTAACTTTTCAGGTGGTAAGTTACTTTGAGAAATGATTTTGCCTTCACTTCTCACAATCTCTTCTCATCTCTCTTATGCATTCATTGCTGCATTTTGTATTTGTATTAGAGTGAGCTTGCTCATTCATGTCTCCTCCTCACTTTCTTTCTTCAAGCAACTTATCTTCTTAAGTGAAGTAAGTTGACTTGCTTCTTTCTGCTTCTCCTCCTTCCATCTTTCTTCTTCCTTGGTGGCTCATTCTGAAGACTTCTTGCAAGCCTCATAAACCCTAGGAACACCCAAGCATGATCATAATTAGGGTTTGATTAGTCCCCCCATTAGTTTTACCTTTGTGTCATCTTTTTGTGTCTCTCTTCTCATCTCTTAATCAGGGACTAAACCTTCAGGGTTTTAAGGCTTTGTGATTAAGGTTATGCCTGCATCCTTCTCTTAGGGTTTTAATCCTAAGTGTTAAACCTTTAATGTGCTTTAAATCCCTTAATTAATCCACCTAATAATCACTGAGACATCAAGCTTGTAACTTGGGCCTTGCATTAGGGTTCTAATTCTTCCTTAATTGGTTAAGAAGGACTAACCCTAGTGTTAATGGACAAGTCCCCCTCAAGTTGTCTTACAAACCATAAAATTCACTTCTTAATCTCACCATTAACTAAAATCCACTTTAATAAAGGCTTTGTTTGGTCATGAGGTTAATCCCTAATCATTGATTAAGTGGAGGAGCTTTCCTCAGCTTAAATGTTCTCATCTATTATCCTTCTATTAGGATGGTGTAATGAGTCCATTAAATCCTTGATTATGGCTTAAACTCATTACTTAACACTAAACAAAAACTCCAAAAACATCTAAGTGATCATAAGTAGGTTAATGATCTTAATCCTACATCATGGTAATTAAGTTGAGGTGTTTATCTCACACTTAGGTATTCTCATTATCCCTAATCAAGGGAGGATATAATGAGCTTACAACCTTTGATTTAGGTTTAAGCTCATTAACTTATGCAAAACAACAAAAACAATAAAAGACTGAAAACACAAAAAACAAACAATAATCGTCTCCCCCGGGATTCTTTTCTCACCTCATTCACTCACAAACGAGAACTCGCTTCTTCCGTCTAATGCAAGACAGTTTGCACCTGAGCCAGACAGGTCATACACTTGAGCATAGACAAGTAAGCAATTCACAAGTCAATTTATCTTTCAGTCTCTTTGGGTCTAACTACGGTGTTCTGACTTCCTCATTGCACGAGAGGATACGTAGGCATAACTTAACTGTTATCGAACAAAAGTCTTTATATATTCCCCCTCTTCCAGCATTATTCTTTAAGCCTCATTGTCTTGAGCATTTCACTCTCTCCTTACACTGACACTTCTTTTCTTCACACTCATTTCCAGCACTGACACCTGTACATCCTTTTCCAGCTCTTTTGCACACAGATTGCACAGACACTACCCCTTTAAACACAAACTTTCAAGCGTGGATCCCGTCGAGTATGGCGGACAATCTGGGTGCTAATACCTTCCCAGGTTGTAACCAATCCCCTTTCTCAGTTTCTCTGGTTCGCGACCGTCTTATCCATCTTTTCTTAGGTTTATGCAGCATTACCTTTCCTTCGGGATAAAAATGCCTAGCTGGTGACTCTTTTCAGTTCATCTTTCATTTCTTCTCTTTCGTCGACCGTTTGCACTTGTAACGGGATGCAAATCTTTGGGAGCGACAGAAGGCCATAGGAAATTCACCTACAACCTATCATGGACAAAATTAAGGCTAAGCTTGCTAACTAGAAGGCATCTCTCCTCAGTATGGTAGGTACTAAAAAGCGTTATTCTCAGTATGCTCACTTACAGTTTGATCATTTACTCATGGCCGGTTAGCCTTATAAAAAATCTTAAAAAATGTATTCGGAATTTTATGTGGAGTGGAGACATTAATAAAAGGAATTTGGTTACCGTCGCATGGCACAAAGTCTATAAGCCTCTTGCTGAATGGGGCTTAGGTATCAAGTAAATATCCAAACTAAACGATGCAGTGAATCTCAAATTATATGTATGGATCTATTTAATTCTTCAAATCAGTGGGCAAAACTTCTCAGAAGCACAGTTTTAAGGACAAATTCTCATATTAATTATCACATTTCCTCTTCTATTTAGTGTGGCATCAAAGGAATTTTTCAGGTTTTGAAAGATAATTCAACATGGCTATTGAGAAATGGTTCTAAAATTAATTTCTGGACCGACTCTTGGTGTGACGCTCCGTTAGAAGATCAACTTCATATTCCTTCCAGCATACAAAATGGCCTTCTTTCAAAAGTGGAGGATTTCATTAACGATTTTAAGTGGAAAATCCCTACTGCCTTATCTTCTATTTTACTTAATATAACTGACAGCATAAACCAGATAGTAATTCCCAAAGCACTTAGAGATGATGAACTGACATAGACACATTCGCACGCTGGAAATCTAAGTCTTAAAAAGGCTTTCTTGTTCAAATCTCCTCCCAGCAACAATTATGGTTAGGCAAAGATAATTTGGAGCAATTTCATCCCTCCCTCAAAGTCTTTGTTTGTTTGGAAGCTGCTTCAATCTCGAGTTCCTACTCATGACATCCTTGCTAAAACAGGTTTTCAGTTGATGCCATCAAGATGCGAACTTTGTGGGGTACAGGTAGAAACAATAGATCACTTATTTTGGCATTTCTCCTTTGCTAAGCATCTTTGGAAATGGCTAGCCAGAGTTACACATTTGGTTTTCGATATTAACTTTGCTGACATTTGGGATGTGTATTAACAGACAAATTCAAAACAAGCAACGGTAGTAGTACTAGCTGCTGTCATTAATAATTTTTATTTCATTTGGGTTTCCATAAATTCAACAACAAGATTACTCATTGGAAGACTGCCCAAAATCTGATCTATACTAGTGTCAACTTGTCGGGTAATTCTACAAAGGTTTCTTCGGCTTGTAATATCAAAGATTTCCGAATTCTGAAAGCTTTCAACCTCAAAGTTATACCTCCTAATGTTGGTCGAATTATGGAAGTCATTTGGAAACCTCCAATTCACTCTTGGATCAGATGTATATCGACGGTACTTCTCTTGGAATCCTAGGTCAGGTAGTTCGTGAAGGAAACCATTGCGCAGACATTCTAGCTTTATTAGGCTTTACTTTTCAAGGATTTGTCTGGTGGAATGAAGCTCCGGTGTCTGTTTTTGACGATATGGTTTGCAATAGACTAGGATTACCTTATTTTCACTTCTCTTAAAGTTTGGAAGGTTTTGGTTAATGTCCCCCTCTGTTGTATCTTTTTTCTCCATTATATATTGATTTGACCTAATCAGGAGGGCCTTATAGTAGTTGAACACGAACAACAAATATGGTTGATGAGTGGGGAGGGGGTGTACTTTCAAGGCACTTCGATGCCAAAGTAAGTAAGCGGTACAACAAATGGTAAGCAAGAAGTGTTTCAAAATACCTGACCTTTTGTTGAGAAATGGTATTTATAGTGAGCCCCTAGCGCTGAGCCAAGGTCCTTTCTTGGGATGGATCAGCTAGGCCCAAGGAAGAACTGCCAAGGTACGCATCAGGAGCATGTAAGACCTAGCACGTGGTCTTGTCCTTGGTCAAACTGTTCCTATCTTTCAGGAGATAATAGTGGGCAGTTGGGTGATGTGGCAAGAGGGGTAGTGGATATGTCACTTGCCCATCATGCCAAGCGTATGCTCGACCCATGAGGAGTCTGCTCGACAATATAGTATGTTTGCCCGAGTGAATGGGCATCTACTCGACGTATTGGGCCACAACCCAATGTAGTCTCTGGAGGCCCAGTCCGGAACAAGAACTCCCCAAGTCGAGTCTCCGAGCTAAAGCAATGAGTTAAGAGAGTAGGGCACATCTTCGTGTCGATGAAGGATACGCATCGTGCAGGATCATCTGTCCGTGTCGGAGTGTAACAATTTCGAGTTGCTTGGGGTGTCGAGGAGAACACGGCCCAAGTCGTCTGGCGCGCAGTGTTCTCAGGAGTCAAGGACGTTTTGGTGGAGTCGAGGAAAATTGCGGTTGCTCGCCGTCGTTCAGAATTCTCTAAATTGACATATCTAAGGAATTAAAAGCGTGTCACTTCATTTCCTATGCTAGGGCCGACCTAGGGGTCTATGTAATGATTTCCTAGCGCGTCCCCACATGCGCTTCCCTAGTATATAAGATGGGGGACCACTTAATTTAATTTTTTCGCTCCTACGTTTAACCAGGACCTTTATCTAGAACTCCTTTCAAAACGCAACCGTCAACGTCGCCGCCGCTCACTCCCCGCGCACCACTGTGATCTCCCCACCATCAATATGTCAGGTAACCTTCTAAATCTTCTATTTTGATTATTTTTTCGCTCGGTAGGTAGTAAAAATCCGTAAGTTTTTTGTTTAGAGTAAGTAGATCACTGTTTTAGGCTAGGTTTTAGGTTTTAGATATGAACGTCCCAGACGCAATTTGCTTGAGCCGGGCGAAAACTGCATATCTGAATGAATAAGTCGGACATAATCTTCGTATTTGTATGAAGATCACGAGCGCCACATGCATTCACCGGGAGATAATTCCTTAGCTTTCTTAGGAACTTTTAGGTGTTCCGTGAGCGCTCGAGAGGGTAGTTTAGTGGGAACTTAGAGCGCTCAGCTCTTTTCCCTTTCACTTGAACTGCGGTGGAAGGGTGAATTTGATGCGATGTCGAATTCACTTTTCCTTTCTGCTTTTCAGGTACGAATGATCGACGACAAATCGAGGAAGGGAACATGGTCGTTTCTTCGTCAGGCCGTAACGACCCTTCGTGGATCGCTGAAGAGCCTTAGGAAGAGGAATCATATTTTGTGGACCAGACTAGTATTGCGTACGCGGTAGTCAAGGATATAGGTCCTGGGGACACACCAAAATGGTAGTGCTTTGCCCCTCGAGAAGAAGATCGAATATGCTTGCGTTTCCCAGGGAAGTAATTTTCCATGTACAAGTTTGCTTTCCGAGAAGCGAGGATGAGGCTCCCCTTCAACTATTTCCAGACGGGGGTCTTCAAATGGCTAAGGTTGGCGCCTTCGCAATTGCACCCCAATGACATTGCCTTCATCCGGGCATTTGAGCTGGTCTGCCGATATCTTGGGGTCGATTGTACGCTACCCCTTTTCTTCCGTATCTTCCACCTATAATGGTCGGGCGCAGGAGGACATCATAGCTGGGTGTCTTTTAAGCAACCTTTGAGGTTGTTCAAGACGTATGTTGACTCTGCCCTCCATTTCAATGGGAGATGGTATATGGTGAAACCGCTCACCCAGTACGCTCTCGGAAGTCTTTATTTTTATAAATGGAATGCGAATGGCGAGGAAAAACTGATGTCGAAGATCCTTTTAAGATGACAGTCAAACCATTTTGACCTGTCGACCAACCATTACTGAGTCCGACACGCAAGTCTGGGGGTCGAGGATCGGATGGCTTATCAAAAGTTGGTGGATTATGCTCAAAGCTTCAACTTGGCGGTCTGTGTGGACCGACAGGACATACCTTACGTAGATGACGATGGGATGCCCGTCCATGAGACCCGCCTGATAAATACTAAGGCCCTGCTCGAGTGTGACACGAACGAAGAGGATGTTCGGTTATTGCGTAGGTTCTTTCGTCCTTTCCCTCCCCTTCGATGTTTTATATTTGTTAGCTGATTCTTGATTGTTTTTGTTTTGCAGAAGCTATGCCCGCGTCCAGATAACGAGTATTGAAGTTGGCCAATCAGGCAGGGTCCCCGAACAGGGTCCCAAAGAAGAAAAAGAAAGTGGCTAGCCGCGTCCTGGTGGTAGCTATCGAGCATGGGGTCGGTAGCTCTGGTACCCCTAGCTCGACCACTGATTCTCCCCAAGCTGTCGTTCAACCAACTTCCCCGATAACAATACGGGATAACCCTCCGCCCTCCTTCAACTCTCCATGTTTGAAGCGCCAATGGATGGATGGGTCTCTTGCTCGCTCGGTGGCCGTGGGTGGTATGCATTCGGGAGAACAAGGGAGTTACCTATTTCCTCCTTGCTACTTGGAGAGGGATTTCTTCAAATCCGAGGGCTCTGTCGTGGTGGCGGTGCCTGAGGCGAAGGCTTTTCTCAACCTGGATGCTACTGCTAGACGGGCAGATTTGGCCGGGGATATTGTTGCCGTCATCCGGGTCATGGAGACGACTTTGGTGTTGTCCGACACTGCTGTCTCCATGGCTGTGCTGGAGGAAGCGCTCGAGACTACTAGGGCTGAGAAGGACAAGCTCTCTAAAGACTTGTTCAAATACAAGGAGGAGCATAAGCTCCAAGAGGGGTTAAGCTCGGAGTTGGAGAAGTCCAAACTTGAGCGGGACACCTTGAAGGAGGAAAACAAAAACTTGAAGGAGCAGGCAGTTGAGCTCAAGAAGGCGGCTGAAGAGAATGTGAACCTTCAAGTCGAACTAGCGCTACTAGAGGGTACAGTTCATCCTTTTGATGACGGGACCGAAGAAGAGCTAGCTCTCCGTACCCGGGGTGAATTGGTCGGTAAGGTCCGTGAGCTTTGTAAAGATCTGGTGGAAATCTTCAAAGAGGGATTTGAAACGCCACCGAGCAGCTCAAGGTCGTGAACCCGGGGTTTGTGACCGAAGGGACGTCTCACAACTACTGTGTGGTTGATGGGGAGATTGTTTTCCCCATCGTTGCTGAGGAGGAGCTAGCAGAGGAGGAGGTCGACAACAATGAAGAGGAGTAGCTCCGGGTGGAGACCCTTTTTTGAATTTCTGGCCTGCGTGCCTTTTTTTGTATTGGCCTGCCTGCCTTTTTTATTGTAATGGCTTGCGTGCCTTTTTTGGATATTGACGACATGTGTGCCCCTCTTATGTACTTTGGTGGCCGACTTTGGCCGGATTGAATACTATTTTGTTCATTATTTTATTGTGTTCGATTATTTGGAATTATTATTTATTTTAAAATTTTTTGTGCTCGACTAGTTGGACTCATCGGTGTAGGGAACCAGTGAGGTGATAGGTTTAACATCCGCCATGATCGGGATTAGGGTTGCGGTTGGACACCCTAATCTTGAGGCTTGTGCCTTCCCATCGCGAGCTGGGTGCCCTGCCGGCGTGGTACTGCAACGTTGGAGCTCGTTTGAGATGTACGACATCGGGGAGGGTTGTGTTTGCCTCATGTGGGTGTTATCCTCCATTTCATTTGGTGACGAAGGTCATGGTCGTACCATCCACGCCTTCCTAGATTGTCTTTAGTTGTAGTATTGCTTAAGTTTTTCTGCGTTCCATGGTCGAGCAAGTTCTTCACCTTGTAGGTTTTCCAGATAGTAGGCCCCGTTGCCCATTTTATCTCGGACATGGTACGGGTCTTCCCAGTTGGCCGCTAGCTTGCCTTTGTCGCTCCCAAAGATTTGCATCCCAGTACAAGCGCGAACGGTCGGCGAAAGGAAAAAATGAAATGAAGTGAATAGAGTCGCCAGCTATGCATTTTTATCACGAAGGAAAGGTGATGCTGCATAAACCTAGAAAAAGATGGATAAGACGGTTGCGAACCAGAGAAATTGAGAAAGGGGGTTGGTTACAACCTGGGAAGGTATTATCACCCAGATTGTCCGTCGTACTCGACGGGATCCACGCTTAAAAGATTGTGTTTAAAGGGGTAGTGTATGTGCTATCTGTGTGCAAAAGCTGGAAAAGAATATACAAGTGTCAATGCAAAAGGTGAATGCTTAGGAACTGAGGCTTAAAAGAAAATGATAAAAGAGGGGGAAGACACAGAGACTTTTGTTCGATAACAGTTAAGTTATGCCTATGTATCCTCGCGTGCAGTGAGGAAGTCATAACAATGTAGTTCGACTCAAAGAGACTGAAAGATAAATTGATTGTGAACTGCTTGCTTGTCTATGCTCAAGTGTATGACTCGTCTGGCTCGAGTGCTAACTGTCTTGCATTAGACGGAAGAAGCAAGTTCTCGTTTATGAATGAGTGTGATGAGAAAAGAATCCCGAAGGAGACGATTATTGTTTGTTTTTGTGTTTTCAGTTTTGTTATTGTTTTTGGTGTTTTGCATAAGTTAATGAGCTTAAGCCTAAATCAAGGGCTTGTAAACTCATTATATCCTCCCTGATTAGGGATAATGAGAATACTTAAGTGTGAGATAAGCATCTCAACTTAATTACCATGATGATGTAGGATTAAGATCATTAACCTACTTGTGATTAATTAGATGTTTTTTTGGGTTTTTGTTTAGTGTTATGTTATGAGTTTAATCTCTAATCACAGATTAGTGAACTCATTACACCTTCCTAATAGAAGGATAATAGATGAGAACACTTAAGCTGAGGAAGATACCTCAACTTAATCCATGGTTAGGGATTAAATTCATTGTATAACAAAGCCTTTATTAAGTGGATTTTAATTAAGGATGAGATTAAGAAATGAGTTGTATGGTTTGTAAGACAACTTGAGGGGGACTTGTCCATTAAACACTAGGGTTAGTCCTTCTTAACCATAAAGGAAGAATTAGAACCCTAATGTAAGGCCCAAGTTACAAGATGAAGTCTTAGTGATTATTAAGATGATTTGATTAAGAAGTTTTAAACAAATTAAAGGTTCAACACTTAGGATTAAAGTTATACACTCCATCCTAATAGAAGGATACATGCATAACCCTAATTCCAAAGTCCTAAAACTTTAAGAGTTTAGTTTCTAATTTTGAAGATGAGAAGAGAAACTCAAGGAGACTCAAAGGTAAAAGCTAAGGGGGACTAATCACAATCCTAATTATTATCATGCTTGGATGTTCCTATGGTTTGTAAGGCTTAAGAAAGATCTTCAAGGAATCCACCAATGGAAGATGCAGAAGAAAGGAGGAAGAAGCAGAAGAATAAGTTGCTTACTTCATTGAAGAAGATAAGTAACTTAAAGAAAGAAAGTGAGAGAGATGGAACACAAGTGAACAAGTTCACTTAAAAGACAAACAAAATGCAAATGAAAGAGATAAGGATAAGTGAGAAGTGAAGGCAAATCCACTTCTCAAAGTAACTTACCACCTGAAAATGTTAGCATGAATGCATAAAGTATAAAGCATAAAGAAATGAAATGAGATGCAATGAGATGAAATTACCAAAGTCATAAGTGTTTATGCAATGTTAATGTCATGTGAGATGATGCAAATGCATACAAAGTGCATATGTATGATCATACAAAGATGAGATGCAAATGGAAACATGCTTTGAAGTTTGAAAATACATGAAAGTTAATGAAATGAAATGAATGCAAATCATGGCAAATGAATTAAGAAATGATCAATAATTATTCTAACATGTTCTAACATGCCTAAGATGACTTATGAATGCAAGAAATGTCATGGCAAGTTCATGTATGGATACATATACAAGATGGATGCAAATGAACACATAAAATTAGGGTTTCATGGACAAGCAAGGTGCAAATGAACAAAATAGAAGCATATGACATGATAAAAAATTGAAACCAAGCTCAAACAAACCCTAATCCTATACTAGGTCACACCCCAAAGGAGAAGGTCATAAGCCTAACCAATCTAAAGTTATGAATTTCCTAAGTTTTCTAGGATTTTTGGGTGGTTCAAAGGAAAAAATGCAAATCAAATTGAAAATACAAGATAAATTCATGAGGAAAATGTCCTATAAAATACATGAATTACGTAACACAATGCAAAAAGAATCATCTTCAAACTCTTCTTGGTTAGGCAGAAATGATTTTTTAAAGTTAGGGTTCAAAAAATGAAATTTAATGACCCTTAATTAAAAGAAAATTCACAAATTATGATCAAACCTAAAAAGTAATTTTTGTGAAGAGTTTGAAAATGTTTCTAAATGCATTGGGATGATTCATGATTTTTTTGGTGATTTTTAGAAACCTAAATGTATTTTTAATTAATTAAAAGACTTTAATTAATTAAATATAACATTTAAATATTTTAAAAAATGCTTTTGTAATGCAAAAATAAAATAAAAATTATTTTTGGAATGAGTAAAATATTTAAAACAGAAATACAAAGTTTCATATTTTTTGAAAGTGTTTTGATATTTTAAATTAAATTATGAAATGAATTGCAAATAAAATGAAATAAAAACAAAAGAAAGAGAAAGTCAGCAAGATCTATGGCCAGGATTCAAACCTAGGGAGACTGTGCGCGTGAATGTGAGGCAAGGATTGATTCTGGAAAATTTAATAATTAAACCTAATTAATTAAATTAATTAAAGATTAGGGTTTAAGTGAACTAATCTTGGCCCTCCACGCACGCGGGAATCAAGATCCAAGGGCCCAAATTTAAACTGGGGAATTAATCACAGATTAGGGTTTAATGACTTTCAGGTGGCCGGAGAAGACCTCCGGTTATCTTCTCCGGCAGCTCACTCTTCCTATCTCTCTCAAAACGCCATGAAATCAACTCAAACTCTCCAGAATCACTCCCCAAACATCAATAAACAAGAATCAACCATCAAAAACAATTTATCATTCACCAAAAACAAGATTCGAAGCAAATCATGAAACTGAACAAAACTTTCAGAAGTTCAATACATGCTTAATACTCAACCATTTTCAAAAGTAACCAAATCACAATTATTAGCACATCATGTAGAATCAATTTGTAACTTAAAAAACAAGTTCTGGAAAAATTGTTCTTGATGATACCTGAGATGAAGCTTTCTCAATCTGAGCTTTCTGGACCTCTCCTTGGTGCAAAACCACTCCAATGATCCCCCTTGTGCTTCTGAAAGGCTTGAAACAAGTTTGTATGGCTTGGTTTTTGGGATTCAGTTCTGCTAAGGTAGAAATCGTTTTTTTGTTTTGTGAGGTTTCAGGCCATTGTAATGGTTGCTTTGTGATCTTTATGATGTGTATGATTGAATGGTGCAAAGAGTTTTAAGATTTGATGGTTGTGCTGAGAGTTTCGAATAGATGAAAGTTTTGGCCAATTTTATGAATGCTGACTTGTGGGAGGTTTTGAGCTTGTGTGTTATGTGAAATGAGCTCTATAATATTAGTATAGGCCAATGAGAGTGATCAGAAAGTGGGAGGTGGCATAGTGTGATTGGTATGGGAGCTTTTGCAAAAATTCAAGATTTTGTACTTTGAGTTATGGGCATGGTGCATGCCTGATTTCTTGGGATGTCTGGCCTCAGCTGACTTTGTGGAGAGCCATGGAAATGGTTTTGATGTGCTGGCACAAGTGGATGAAGAGATTCATACCATTTTGCAATTTTTGAGAGTTTTGTCCCTTTTGTGATTTCTTGAAGTTCAAGTCATGAAAGTAATGAAAACTTGGGCCAATTCTAATGTTTAGAGGTTGCCTTGACATGTTGTGAAGTGTTTGTGTACATTTGAAGCCACTAGAATGCTTGAATATGCCAATTTGCAAAATCCCTCTTTGACATGAAACTTGAAATTTTAGGATTTTTGCCAACTTTGAAAGGCCATATATTGAGTTCTAGGATGAATCAAGACATGTTCTTGTACTTTTTGAAAAGGGAAAGACTTAATTTACAACTTTCATGACCAAGAATTTTTCATTTGAAGCATTTTTGGTTGAGAAAGAGGAGGTTGAAAAACTTTCCCAAAATGGAAAGTTTCCATTACAAGTCATTTCCTTTTTTGGAAAGTTTGCAAATGGCTCAAAATTATTCAATCTTGTGAACTTCCAACCACTTATAAGATCAAATAAAGATCATATAACTTCAATTTGATGAAAATACCCCTTTGGTTCCATTGTTGGGGGCCTCAGATGCCCTGATTTTGACTTAACTTGCTCAAGAAGTTACCCAGTGAACATATGACTTCCACATTGAATTTCTTCATCAAACTTGGTACACATGATACTTATAACATCTTAAGAACATTAGAAATAAGAATGGCCCAAAAATTTGGAGTTAAGGCCTCTGAAACCAAAACCCTAATTTTGGTCATCTGTGTAGTGAAAACCCTAGCTCTACTTCCATGCTTTGCCAGTTCTTGTGATCTCTTGACTTCCATGAACTTTGAGGGACATAATATGATGATAGAACACACATGTACCCTCTTGGAAAGCTTTGATGCCTTTGGGATGGTTCAGATGGATCCTTGGATTGCTTAGATAACAAACCCTAGATGCAGATGAACTTGAAACTATGCAGTGAAACAAATATGCAATATGAGGTGGTATGCTTATGCTTATGAAAAAATGAAAGATCACAAGCCATGGTGTGATAAAAAGTGAGGGAAAATTTGGGGTGTTTACAGCTGCCCCTATTCAAGCATGAGTTAGTTGTGCAGGGTGTAAGCGCATGGCTTATCAGTCAAACAAGATAACTTGTGGTTGAATACCAAAGACAGTCCGAAATTTGCACTCACTGGGGAGAAGAAGAAAAGGGATATAAATTGTAAAAGATGGTATAGTATGATTATCAAATGAAGGCGATGGAGGACGACCATCGAGCAGTGAACGACTGCTGGGGATAAAGCGGTAAGTTAAGCAATGACGGGGACGACCGACAAACTGGGGAAAATAAAAAGACCATGACGGGGACGACCACCAGGTAAAGAAACAAGATTCTCTAGGGATTAAAATAAAAGCAATGATGGGGACGGCCATCAGGTTTGCAAAGTAAAGTAAACAACGATGGGGACAGCCATCGGTTCAAAGAATAAATAAAATAATGATGAGGGACGGTCATCAAAGGTGAAGGACGGTCACCTAGCAGGGGACGGCTGATCTTTATCACGACATAGAACGGATTTTGGATAGGAAAGATCGACGATAGGGACGGCCATCGGATAAAAATGATGAAGGACGATCATCAAGAGGTGAAGGACGATCACCTGGCAGGGTACGACTGCTCTCAGGGTTTATCACGACATAGGATGAATGTCGGATAACAAGTTCAACAATGGGGATGTTCATAGGATAAAATGATGAGGGACGGTCATCAAAAGGTGAAAGACGATCACCTAGCAGGGGACGGCTGCTAAAAATATCACGACATAGGACGAATGTCAGATAGAAGAAGGTTCCACTAATGGGGACTCCGTTGGGGAAGGGGATGAGGGACGGTCATCCAAAGGTGAAGGACGATCACCTGGAAGGGTACGACTGCCGAAGGTATCATGACATAGGACGAATGTCGGATAGAAGAAAAATTGCTTTGTTGGTGACTTGCTGAGGATTGGTAAACACTGGCGAGTGCCTACGCTTGAGAATAAAAAGGTATGAGTGTTTAACGTTGTGTATAGATTAAAGATGCGGACAATCATCCTTAGGACCATGATATGGACGAGTATCAGTAGAAACAAACGCTGACGCGTGTTCAGAGATGATGATACGGACGAGTATCGGTAGAAACAAACGCTGACGCGTGTTCAGAGATGATGATACAGACGAGTACCAACTGGTTAACAAAGAACACAGACGGGTGTCGAATCTGTTGGGGAGTGATATAAACAAGATACAGACGAGTATCAAAGACTTCTGTATAAGTATGAGTGAGTATTGGTTTGTTGGTGAAGTATGAGCAAGACACGGAAGAGTGTTCAACTTGTTGGGGAAGGCACGACACGGACGGGTGTCAAAAGAGTATGTATAGGTATATGTATTTGAGAGTGCAAAAGGTATTCTAGCAACCTGCGGGGGATAAGACGACACGGACGAGTGTCAAAAAGAGCATATATGAATATGAACAGGAATTTGTGTTTGAGAGTGCAAAGGGGACGCTTTGGCTTTTATTTGCAGGGGGTATGGGTTTTTTATATACATTACTGATGAAACACTGATGGTAATTGCAGGTGACTGGCTCGAACCTGGCTTGTGATCATGCAAATGTTTGATTTTTGCCGTAATGCTCCGTATTAGACGGAATGCTACGCTTATTTGGTGAATATGATGCTAATGCTATGATTATGCAAAAGAGAAAAACAATACGGGATTCGGATCCCGCTGGGATAAAGATCTCTGGCTGATCTGTTTGGAGGGATGTCCCGGGGGGGGGGGAAGAGATCATCGATGGATCTGACTGCAAAGAGAGCTCTGCTTGGGGAAATAGATCATTGGTAGATCTACCAGGAGAGAAGACTCAGCTGGGGAGGAGGAAACTTTCGTCACTTTGTTGTGTAAGAGTTTCAGGCCTTGCTCTTCTAGAGAGGGAATGGAAACCTCTGTGGGGAGATAGTTCCTTTATCCTTGCTGAGGATGGGATCTGGCACTCTGGTGGGGATCTCAGCTGGGGAAGCTCTTGTTGAATAGACTTGTGCTGGGGATGAGGAGGCTTTGGCAACTCCGCCGGGGGAAAGCATTTCAGATATTGCTCGAGAGATCCTGCTTGGGGAGGAGGTAGCTCCCGGGAAGTAGCATGCTGGGGATGCGATACATGATATGCCCCATGTTGCATATTGAATACCTGCAATCCGTTAAAACAAAAGAAACGCACAAGTATCCTGAGGTATCCCTTACCGGATTCCGTCATAGGAGTTAGATATTCCTGAAAGTATATATATTTCCTGCAAGCATTTATTAAAATGGCTCATTTGTTTTATGCAAGTACTATATCATGAATATTGGACATTTTTCAAACGAAACAAAAATGTACAAAACGAGGTATGACTGAAAACTCTGATTTTATTAATCTGGGTGCCCTGAATTGGCAAATACAATCAAAGAAACAAATCCCCTGAAATGAGGAGATTGTTGAAAATTGAGAAAATAAAAGTGTTGGAAATGTTGACGATGACGCTCTAGTGAGCTTCCTTTGCTATGACCTGTATGACCTTGACGTTCTTCTCATCTTGCTTTCTGAAGAAGGTTGATTCTGACTGATGTTTTATCCTTTCGAAACAGTCGGTTCGATCTTTCCAATCATGTCAATGCCCCACATGGCAAAGGGCCAAGGTGAAGACATCACGTTCAAAGGATTCAGAGGCACATGTACTTTGTCTGCGTAGATCTGGCATTTGTGGCACTTTCTAGCATAGGCACAACAGTCTGCATCCATTGTAATCCAGTAGTAACCTGATCTTAACAATTTCTTAGCCATTGCATGTCCTCCAGCATTGGTACCGAAAGATCCTTCATGCACCTCGTGCATCAGCAAGTCAGCTTCTTTCTTATCAACACATCTTAGTAGAACCATGTCAAAGCTTCGCTTGTATAATGAACCATCAGCATTAAGGAAGAAACTACCAGTCAGCCTTCTTAATGTCTTCTTATCATTGGATGATGCCCCAGGTGGGTATGTTTGATCCTCCAAGAAGTTTTTGATATCATGGAACCAAGGCTTGTCATCTTTAGCAATTTCCAAGGAGAATACGTATGTTGGTCGGTCTAGTCTGGATACCGAAATTCGAGGCACATAATTGGTAGTTTGAACCTTGATCATGGAGGAAATGGTAGCTAAAGCATCTGCGAACTGATTTTCGTCTCGAGGAATGTACTCAAGTTTGACTGTTGTGAAGAAAGTCAATAACCTCCTCGTGTAGTAACGGTATGGAATCAGATGCTCTTGGTGAGTGTACCATTTGTCGTTCGTCTGATTGATTACCAAGGCCGAATCTCCGAATACATTCAATGTCTTGATCCCGAGGTCAATGGCTTCCTAAAGACCCATGATACAGGCTTCGTATTCAGCTTCATTGTTAGTACAGGCAAAGGTGAGTTTTACCGAGAAAGGCATATGAATCCTTTAGGTGTAATGAGCACTGCACCAACTCCACGACAATTCATATTGACATCCCCATCAAACATCATTGTCCACTCTTCTTCTAGGTCAGGCCCTTCAGTGTGAACATGATCTTCATGATCTTTTTCTTTTAGGAACATGATGTCTTCATCAGGGAAGTCAAATCTCATGGGCTGGTAATCATCAATGGGTTGCTCATCCAGGTAGTCAGACAGTACACTGCCTTTGATGACTTTTTGAGATGTGTATTGAATGTCATACTCAGTCAGAATCATTTGCCATCTTGCAACCCTTCCAGTAAGTGCTGGCTTCTCAAATATGTACTTGACGGGGTCCATTTTTTAGATCAACAAAGTAGTGTGAGTCAACATATACGGCCTTAGTCTGCGAGCAGCCCAAGCTAAAGCACAAGAAGTTTTCTCGAGCAGTGAATAACGTTGTTCACAGTCGGTAAACTTTTTGCTTAGGTAGTATATTGCATACTCTTTTCGACCAGACTCGTCATGCTGGCCCAACACACACCACATGGATCCTTCTAATACTGTCAGGTACATTATTAGAATTCTTCGTTCAACTGGAGGCATAAGAATCAGAGGTTCTTATAGGTACTCCTTGATCTTGTTAAAAGCCTTCTGACAATCTTCGTTCCACCTGACTGTTTGTTCCTTTCTTAACAATTTGAACAGGGGCTCACAGGTTGCAGTGAGGTGAGATATGAACCTAGATATGTAGTTTAATCTACCTAAGAACCCCCGAACTTCTTTTTCAGTCCTAGGTGCAGGCATTTCCTGAATGGCTTTGACTTTGCCAGGGTCAACTTCAATTCCTTTTTCACTTACGATTAATCCTAGAAACTTACCGGAACGTACCCCGAATGTGCATTTGTTGGGGTTTAGCTTCAGCTGATACTTTCTCAGACGCTTGAACAAATTCAGCAGATTTACCAGATGGTCTTCTTCAGTGAGGGACTCGTCAATCATGTCATCCACGTAGCATTCAATTTCTTTGTGGATCATATCGTGGAATAACGTTACCATAGCCCGTTAATAAGTTGCGCCGGCATTCTTCAGTCCAAAAGGCATCACCTTGTAACAGAAAGTGCCCCACGGTGTGATGAAGGTTGTCTTCTCCATGTCTTCGGGTGACATCTTGATCTGATTATACCCATAAAAACCATCCATAAAGGAAAATACCGAGAACTGAGCTGTGTTGTCGACAAATACATCAATGTGAGGTAATGGGAAATCATCCTTTGGGCTAGCTCTGTTCAGATCCCGGTAATCCACACACATCCGTACTTTGCCATCCTTCTTCGGCACTGGTACAATGTTAGCGACCCACGGCGGGTAACTAGTTACAGCAAGGAAACCGGCGTCCCACTGTTTTTGTACTTCTTCCTTAATCTTCATGGCCATATCCTGGCGAGTACGGCGTAGCTTTTGCTTCACTGGAGGGAAATCTTCTTTCAAAGGTAGCTTGTACATAACAATATCTGTATCTAGACCTGGAATGTCCTGATAGGACCAAGCAAAGACGTCGACGTATTCTCGAAGCATGTCAATGAGCTGTTCTTTTACTGAAGCTTGCAGACCGGCCCCAATCTTCACTTCTTTCAAATCCTCTTCGGTACCAAGATTAACTGTTTCAACCTCCTCCTGATGAGGAGTGATCACTTTCTCTTCATGCCTCAACAACCTGGCTAACTCTTCAGGTAACTCATAGTCTTCTTCATCCCTTTCATCAGCTTGAATAATTGGATTGTCGAAGTTATACAAGGTCATAGAAGTGCTGTTGTCGGTGCAATCTGGAGGATAATCTCTGCAAAGGTTGAGATTTGTTCATTTTGGTGATCAATTTTAATCTTTTTTAGGAAAGCGCGAAAAATAAAGTTATTTATTTTGAAAACATTGTCATTTCATTGTTTTGTACAAAAGTGAAAAATGAAAAGACAGTGAGCGAAAAAGAGACTTGTTTGCAAAAGATGTCCGATATTCATTGATAATCCATTTGCACAAAATTACAATATGGCCCTATTACAAAATGAGTCCTGACACCTTGGGCAAGATGTAGGACTTGATGCATGCTAAAAAAGGCAGGAAATAATAATTACTCTCCAGGAGTAACCCTTATAATTTCCTGGGAAGACCAGTTAAGGACTTGGTGACCCGGGATCCTTGGACGTATCCAGCTCTCCAGGTTGAGGTCACTTTCCGCCTCGTCTTCCACGTTGTTAACAGCATCCGGGGTGAGCATTCCCCCACTGATTAACTTGGGCTCCTTAGCAGCCTCTGAATGATCTTGTCGGAATGGTTTGTAACCCAAACCGAATCTGTCCTCCTTCTTCTCCACCGGTAGCAGCTTACCCCATCCTTGGGCATTTCCATCTTCAACAACCTTTCGGGCTTGTTGATAGGAGACAATTGAAGTACCCATCCTATCCACCTGGGATGCAGAAAATACTTCAGTCGTCGCCTCATTGACGTTCAATGCTTCGAACCCTTGGCTCATAGTTTCATGGATTTCACCATCCATCTCAATGTATTTATACGTAGCCAGGTGGCTAACAAAGATATCCTCTTCACCACAGATGGTGATAATCTGTCCTTCCCACTCATATTCAATTTTTGGTGAAGGGTCGATGTAACTGCGCCAGCGGCGTGAATCCATGGTCGACCCAACAAACAAGTGTAGGCCGGTTGAATGTCCATCACATAGAAAGTAGTCTGAAAGACCTGCGGACCGATTATCACAGGCAGCTCCACCTCTCCAAGAACAGACCTCTTGGGGCCATCAAAAGCCCTGACCACCAGATTGCTTGGTCGGAGAGCTATACCATCATATTCGAGCTTGACAAGAGCTTTCTTCGGCAGGACATTGAGTGAGGACCCAGTGTCAACAAGGACATGAGAGAGCACAACTCCTTTACACTCCAAAGTGATGTGTAAAGCTTTGTTGTGGTGACGTCCTTCTGTTGTCAAGTCAGTATTGGTGAAACCTATCCCATGGCTAGTATTAACACTAGACACCACTGTCTCAAGCTGATTCATTGTGATCTCCTCCGGCACGTAGCAGCGTGCAAGACTTTAAGTAGTGCATCCCGATGAGCTTCGGAATACAACAACATGGATAAGATGGAGATCATAGAAGGAGTCTGGTGGAGCTGATCCATAACTTTGTAGTCACTTCTTTTAATTATCCTCATAAATTCATCGACATCCTGATCAAAGGATGATTTATGAGTCTCTTTTGGTGCAGGTTCTTCAGGTGCCACACTTTTACCTTTGGCTTTGGCAACATCCTCTGCCTTAGTACTAGTTCTTGGAACTTGTGACGCGAAGAGGCATCCGCTTCTGGTGAAGCCTCCGCCTCCCCCGACATTATCCACTTGGGGAGTAGGAACTGAAGAATTAAGAAGGACTTTTTCTCCGTTGCAGTAAAGGTCTGCACCATAATGCCATGGTATAACATTGTCTTTAAGATATGGAATGGGCCCTGGCACTGTGATGGTGAGTGAGCTAACTGCAGCAGAGGTTGGAACCGTTATTTTCTGTGGATCATAGAAAATGGTGACAGGACTTCTGGTGGATGTTGGTGGTGATTGATTGAAGCTTGATTGTTGTTGAAACTGTTGCTGAGATTGTTGTTGATAATTGTTGGAATCCGGGACCATTGCAGGGTCATAATAGATAGTGACAGTGGAGATGTTGTTGGTGGTGGTTGATGTAGTTGTAGAAGTTGATGAGATAGAACTGTTGTTTGTTGAAGTGATGGAAGAAGTGATTGCTGATTTTGTAGACGAATCTGTGGGAACAATTGTCTTTGTAGTTGTAGGAGAATCACTAGAAAAATGAGCCGCTGGTGTTGTAGAAGCGGTTGTGGTTATTTGCAGAATGCCCTTTTTAATCAGGCCATTGATGCCATTTCTCAAGCTTGCACACCCATTCTCGGAAACCTTGCAAGATTCACAACAGGCCTCACAACCTGGAAACACTTGGCCTTTCAAAAGCTGAGCTTTAACCTCTGCCAGAGGTGTCTGAATACTTGCAGTATCTTCAATTATACTCATGGGTGAGCCCTCCTCTATAGCATTTATCCTTGGCCCACCATGGCTGGGCATAGGATTCTTCGTGACATTGGGAGGTGGTGCAAAATTCAGGGCCTTTGAATTTACCAGATCCTGAACCTTCATATGAAAAGCCCTACACTTTTCTGTACAGTGACCAGGTGCATTAGAATGAAAAGCACACATGGCGTTGACGTCGTAATTTCTCGGAAGGTTTTGAGGATCTGGTGGAGCCAATGTCCTTAACTCGACAAGATTAAGCTTTAGGAGTTGTGGCAGCAATGTGGCATATGGCATTGGAATAGGGTCAATCACCCTGTTGATCTGAGATGGTCGTTGTTGAAACGGGCGTTGTTGTTGGTTGTTGTTATTGTTGTTGTAGGATCTCTGTTGAGGAAACTGTGGTTGTTGAGGAAAGTGTTGTGGTTGTTGAGTATATTGAGGAGGTGGAGTAGGAATAGTGACGGCGGCAACTGATGTTGGCATATACTGGGGTCTACCTCTTCCCATATGTACAAAATTTGTTTCACCGGATCTGCGGGGCCCTGCAAATGGCTTCCTTACACTGCTTGAACTGACACCATTGTCAAAAATCTTTCCCATCTTCAGTAAGCTCTCAATTCTTTCCGTAGCTATAACTACGTCTGCAAAGTTGGTGGAAGAAAATGCAGCCAATTTGTCAATATAAGTACCCTAGAGAGTGTTCATGAACATATATGCCATCTCCCTTTCTGACATTAGGGGCTGGACGGTAGCAGCCAATTGTCTCCACCTTTGGGCGTACTCTCTAAAGCTTTCTCAGGAAGATTGTGACATTCCCAGCAGAAGGGTTCTGTTTGGAGCCATGTCCAGATTATATTGATATTGACGAATGAAGGCTTCAGCCAAGTCTTTTCAATTTCTAACTGTGGCCCTGGTCAAGTGAGAGTACTATTCCCGAGATGCCCCTGTCAAGCTATCCTCAAAGTAAAACATTCACAGATTCTCATCCATGGTGTAGGCTTTCAATCTCCCCAGGAAAGACTGAAGATGGGTACGTGGGCAGGATGTGCCATTGTATCTTTCAAAACAAGGAGGTTTGAATTTATGAGGAATTCTAACCCCCTCCACTAATCCCATGTCCATGACATCAAAACCCAGAGAGTTTTGGGATTCAAGAGACCTTAGCTTTTCTGCTATTTCATCCAACCGACGATCGTAGACTTCGTCTCCAGCTCCGACCACAGTAAACTGTTCTTCCTGAGGGTCCTCATGCAAGGCCCTCCCTCCAGTGTTACCTTGGGTGTTTCTTATAGCATTGATTTCTGGCTTCAGATGAGGTCCAAACTCTGGGGGATCAGTATGAGGCTGTACGTGATCGTTGTTGCTGGTACCCCCTGTACCTGGATGGTTTTCCTCGGGAGTTTGCCGCTCGACTAACTCTCTCAATCTCTCCTGGCTCTAAGCCAAACCAGTCATAACTTCCATGAATTGATTCATTTGGGCCCTCATCTCAGTCCTTTCATTGGCCATTTGGGTCCTCACATCAGTCAAGTCCTGCTGAACCTGATCCATTTGTAATCCCGGAAGGTTGTTTCTTGTCGGATACCGGTGCACTCTATTGACGGGGAACATTCTTCTACGAGCAATATTTCCTGAAATCACAACAAAGTGAGAAACAAAAAAACAAAAACCTACAAAACAATGAAATGATGTTAGTATGCAATGCAGGATGTCTATTTGTCTTCCAAGGGTATCCGGTTTGGTTCTTTGGTTTTGACCCTTCCAGACCTCGAGGGAATGATGATGTTGAAGAGAGATTAAGCCCACAAAATAATACAAACCATATATTACAAAAATGTGAAGATACATAGTTTGATTACAATAAAGTCCCCATGGTGGGTCAAAATACAACAACAAAATAAAATTACAAACAAAAGGAGGTACAAATACAAAGAAATCAAACATCCAGTCCAAAGTCATCCTCTCTGACTTCCTTCGGGAGAGCCTCAGTCACTGGACCAACTGGGTGCTCTGTGATGGTCCTGATAAGAAGGTTCCTGGTGGAAATGGCACTGGTCAACTTCTTGTGCTTATCCTGGTCCTTTGATCTTTTCAACCCCGCCCGGAGTTTCAACTCAGAGATCTCCTTATGCGCTGCTAACAAAGCTGCCTGATTCTTCTTCTCATTAGCCTCCAGCTGCTCTATCCTAGCTTAGTCGGCGAGCATCCCACGCTAAAGCACAACAAGTTTTCTCGAGCAGTGAATAACGTTGTTCACAGTCGGTAATTTTTTTTCTTAGGTAGTATATTGCATACTCTTTTCGACCAGACTCGTCATGCTGGCCCATCACACACCCCATTGACACTTCTAATACTGTCAAGTACATTATTAGAGGTCTTCCTTCAACTGGAGGCATAAGGATCGGAGGCTCTTGTAAGTATTCCTTGATTTTGTCAAAAGCCCTCTGGCAGTCTCCATTCCACCTGACTGTTTGTTCTTTTATCAACAACTTGAACAGGGGCTCACAGGTTGCAGTAAGATGAGATATGAACCTTGAAATGTAGTTCAATCTTCCTAAGAACCCCCGAACGTCCTTTTCAGTCCTAGGTGCAGGCATCTCCTGAATGGCTTTGACTTTGTCAGGATCAACTTCAATTCCTTTTTCACTTACAATGAACCCCAGCAGTTTACTAGACCGTACCCCGAATGTGCATTTGTTAGGGTTTAGCTTCAACTGATACTTTCTCAGACGCTTGAACAACTTCAACAGATTTACCAAATGGTCTTCTTCTGTGAGGGACTTAGCAATCATGTCATCCACATAACATTCGATTTCTTTATGGATCATGTCATGGAATAATGTTACCATAGCCCGTTGATAAGTGGCACCAACATTCTTCAGTCCGAATGGCATTACCTTATAACAGAATGTGCCCCAGGGTGTGATGAAAGTTGTCTTCTCCATGTCTTCAGGTGACATATTGATCTGATTATATCCTGAAAATCCATCCATGAAGGAGAATACCGAGAACTGAGCCGTGTTTTCGACCAATACGTCAATGTGAGGTAATGGGAAGTCATCCTTCGGGCTAGCTCTATTCAGGTCCCGGTAATCCACACACATCCGTACTTTGCCATCCTTCTTAGGCACAGGTACAATGTTAGCAACCCACGGTGGGTAACTAGTTACAACAAGGTGTCGTACCCAAAAAAATACGACCTCACGCGATCCGAAAAGACGGGAGCCGCGCGCTGGACAGACTGAAGAGTCGCCACCTAATTCTATATATTCCCGAAGAGGGAAAGGGAAGATATAGATACAACCCGGGAAGAGAGGGATGAGGACAAAGGTCAACGGAACCAATTCCTGGGTTCGGAAGTCGGTTATGGAGGGGGAAGGTATTAGCACCCCCTACATCCATCGTACTCGATGCGAACCATCTAAGTTATCACGCGCGAAAGGATGTCTATGCTTAATGAGTTACTTGCTAGAGGGAAATGAGTTTAAATTTTAAGTTAGATTGATCCTAGGTGCTCGGCAAGGATTGAGATCCTTGTGCCTACGTACTCCCGCGTGCAATGGGAAAGTCAGAGCCTCGTAGTTCGGCCTACTACGGTTGATGGATGTTGATTTTATTACCTTCCTTCGATGAAAGGGTTTAGGAGTTGAATTTCACTAAAGACTATGGGTAGCTTATTCCGTCCAACAAGACGAGCGTCTTGCGTCGAAATAATCGGAGCGAGTAACGAGATCTCGTTATCCTCCTTTCTACCGTTTAAGGCTCGTGACGTACAATCTTTCTCGTATTATTAGAATATTTTATTTCCTAAGACCGCTTGACGTTGGATCAAGGGTTTGGATCTAAAAAAATAATTGTTTTGGTTTTTTGAAGTTTATGGGTGAATGCGAATGAAGGGTTATTTTGTGGTTTGTTAGCGAGGCACAAAGTGCTCGGCTCGCAAAGGTGGAGTGGTTCCTAATAAACGATAACTGAAAAATAAAGTGCGAATGTGCGAGTGCAACTGCTTGGCGTTGGACCAAGGATTCGTAGACTAAACTAAATCGATAAAATACGGAAAATAAAATGCGTACATAAAATGGGGGAGGGATACAAAATAAATTACAGGGGATTGCGAGAAATAAAGGTTCTCGTTGTAATTTGCCCAAGAGAAAGTGTGTGTGCAGTGTTTTTGAACTGTTCGAAGGCGTTCGGCCTTTTTGTTCGGATGCAACTAATCTAAGGCGTTGGACCTTTTTCGGACGCGTCGAGATGTGGTTCGTTAAGTGCCTTAGAGCCGATTTAATGAAATCGTTCTATGAGGAGTCGAATCGTTATTTTTGAAATGCGATAATAAATAAATAAATTGAATTGAATCGCGAAAATCAAAAAATAATAAATAAAAATTAATAAATAAATTGATAATATTGATATAATGAATAAAATAAATTAAATTAAATGTTATTGGTCAAAGTATTAAAATAAAAAAAGTGATTAAAAGGAGGGCCTCATATTGACCGAGTATCACCGATTTAATGAAATCGGGCGAAACATCGGCCTTTTGTTATGTCATTGGCCCTAAAAGGAGAATTAAAATAAAATGAGTCACTAAAAGTTCTCTTTTTTTTATGCATTTTCTTATGCTAAGAGATCATCAACAAGAGAAATTAAATTATATATAAAATATATAGATTTAAAATGAAACAAAAAAGAAACAGTAAGTTATTAATATATATATAAAACACAAGATGAACTTTGTAAAAGAAAAAAGAAGGAAAGAAAGAGCCATAGAGGGGGGTGGCTGCGTACTGTGATGTTTGTGAGAAGCAAAATATTAGGTTCTGGACTAAGTCCAAACATTGTTATCAATAATAGAAAAAGTAAATGAAAATAAAAAATAAAAATAATAAAAAACAGAAAATAGGGTGATTGCTAGAAAATAGTGTGCCTGTTGATTTACTCAAACATAAATAATGATATAAAACTTGCAGAATAAAAACTCATTGTCATTTTTTTTAAAACACGCAGAAGAAAAAAAAGCAAAAACCCACCCAAAATCACTTTAAAGGCACGACATCAAGAGTGCTCCTGGTAACGTTTTTTTTCCCGATCCCGTCTCTCTAATTTCAGTCTCGCATCATAGTGTTTAAGGGCTTGATGACTTCATTTTCAAGGGTTTGGCGGAAGTGTTTGATGAGTTTTGGCTCCGTCGATGTTTTGTTCTCACAGTGACTTTGATTTGGTTTCAAATTCGTTTCAGTGGGTTGTTACTCTCACAGATCTTGCGCTCCTTCGATCTCACTCAGTCGCTCTTAAGTCTCTCTCTCGGATCTGAATCTCTCTCGCGGATTTCGGTGTGTGGAATTTGGGTTTATGACGGAACGGTTTCATGGCGATGGTTTGACGGCCGGCGGTTTGCGGCTGAACAATGGTGATGTTGTTTGTTGGTTTCTTTTTCTTTCTCTCATTTCTGCTTCTTCTTTTTTTGTTTGTTTTTGGATTTGAAGGAGAGGAGTTCAATGGTAAAGGGTTGAAAAAGATTCAACTATGGTTTTGTGTTGTTGAAGGTATATTTTTGGTTGGCGAGTTTGAAGACAAACGTTTTATGGGTTTTGTGTAGGTTTTCTGTGTGTTGATTTCAGCGGTTTAAGTTGGTGAGTTGGGGTGGATTTTGGCAGGTTGAGTTTTTTTTTCTATCCGTGATTGACGAAAAAAATTGTTTATATAATGGAATCATCAAAGGGTATTGTGAGCAGAGCGATAAGGAGAGGTTGTTATGAGTGATGAGGAGAGGTCGTTATGCGAGAAACGTTTTTTTGTGGAATGGAAGTTATTGTGCGTTTTGTAAGAGTTGATGAGGAATCGTACGATTTGTAGTGGGAATCATGGTCATGTGCTGAAAATGCCTATGGGGACCTTACTGTGACATAGCAATCTTTTATGAATTTTTATAATAATAGTGATGTTTTTGGATGTTATGCATATAAATAAATGTTTATAAAAAAAATGTTTAAAAATATAGTAATAATAATAATAATAAATAAAATAGTAATAGTAATAATAATAATAATAATAATAATAATAATAATAGTAATAAAAAATAAAAAAGTTTAATGATAATAGTAATAGTAAAAATTGTTTGGTAATGGAAAATTAAAATAGAAATGGTTATAATGATAGTAATAAAAAAAAAAGAAAATGAAACATGCTAACAATAATATAAGTGATAATAATAGAAACTATAGAAAATGTAAATACTAATAAAACTAATAATAAAAAGTATTAATAATAACAATAAGAAATAGTTTTTTTTTAATTTTTGAATAATGACTAAATAACAAAAATAAAATAAATAAAATGCTCATAATATTGAAGATAAAAGAAAATATGAATTTGTAAAGAGAAATAAACGCATGTTTTTTTTTTTACTTTTTCCGAATATCACACAGAAAAATAAAATGGTATGCAATAATTTTTATTTAAAATATGGTTAAATAAAATAGCACAGGTAGGACAAAATTGGGGTATGACAGATGCCCCTATCGAATTGGCTTAGACCGAGTAAGATGAACCGGCTCGCGTTCAATCTTTCAAGGTATAAGATAATTAGATATTAACAGACTCCAAATTTGTCCGAAAAGAAACTGCGAAAATAGCAAATGAAATAAACTAGAAATGATGGGTGACATAGCAAGAAACAAATTGACAAAATAAATCAATTATCAGTAGAAGATGATAAGGCGAATGACTGAAAATAAAATCACTTATCACCAGAAGATGATAAAGCGAAATAACTGAAAATAAAATCACTTATCATCAGAGGATGATAAGCGAAAGACAGAAAAATAAAGAATCACTATCAACAGAGGATGATAGGCGAAAGACAGAAAAATAAAGAATCACTATCAACAGAGGATGATAGGCGAAAGACAAAAACATAAAGAATCACTATCAACAGAGGATGATAGGCGAAAGACAGAAAAATAAAGAATCACTATCAACAGAGGATGATAGGCGAAAGACAAAAAAAATAAAGAATCACTATCAATAGAGGATGATAGGCGAAAGACAGAAAAAGTAAAGAATCACTATCAACAGAGGATGTTAGGCGAAAGACAGAAAAATAAAGAATCACTATCAACAGAGGATGATAGGTGGACTGTGTGAACACCCCAAATTTTCCCTCACCCATTCACACCATGGCTTGTGATCATCCTCATATGCATAAACACAATCATATCATCTCACATCTCATTTTTGATTCACTGCATTGGTTCTGAGTCATTTGCATCTAGGGTTTGTGATCTGAGCAACCTCAGGGCATCTTGAGCCACTCCAAAGGCCACTAATCAACTCAAAGGGGTCCATGTGTGTTCTTATGTCATATTCCATCTCCTCAAAGCCAAAATTGCAGAGGAATCACAAGAACTAGGGTTTGAGTGGATGCAGAGACAGGATTGACTGCACAGTTGACTGAAAATTAGGGTTTTGGTTTCAGAGGCCATAACTCCAATTTTTTTGGTCATTCTTGTTTCCATTGCTCTTTATATGGTATAGGGAGTATGCATATCAATTTTCATGAAGAAATTCCATGGGGAAGTCATCTGATCAAGGGTTGACTTTTCAGACAAGTCAATGCAAAATCAGGGCATCTGAGGCCCCCAATGACCCAACCAATGGGTGATCTTCATCATTTTGAGTGTATATGATCTTTATTTGATCATGGAAGAAGGTTGAAGTTCATAGAAATCAAGAATTTAGGGTTTTTACAAATGTTGACTTTTTGGGCATAGTTGACTTTTCAAGAATGCATCATTTTAGGTCATTTTTCAAGCCTTGATTCTTGATCCAAAAAGGCTTCAAATGGAAAAACTTTGGTCATGAAAGTTGTAGATCTCATCTTTCCCTTTTCAAAAATTACAAGAACATGATCAAACTCTTCTTGGATCAAAAGTTATGGCAATGCAAAGTTGGCTAAAATCATTGATTTTCAAGGCATGCCCTAAGTGAGAATTTTGCAAAATCTTGGACCAATGCATATTGCAGCCTCTAATTCATTTCAAACCAGCACATAAACTTTCTCTAAGTCATGAAAATCAGATTTGAACCAAGAATGCCCATGGTTTCATGTTTGGTTGGACAAAGAATCACATGTGAACCAAAGTTACAACAACTTGCAAAACCACTCATAACATTTTACCAACTTGCTGCCTTGAATGCTGGACCAAGCCTAGCCTTTCCCTTCACTTTGCTGCGCAGCCCATGCCCATTGTACTTGCCTAGAGTCAAGCCATACTTGCCTTACACAAAAGGTGGACTTTATGCAAAAGTAAACATCCCAATCACCACAGGCCATGTCACATCCTCTGGCCACTTGCATTTGTTTATTGTATCCTTTAGCAAGCAAAAGATAAGACCAAGCAAGGCTGAAACACTCTACACAATCACATTCACAAAAACACACCACATTGCATTTTGTCTTGGAATCTGCCTCCACAGCCACAAAACACTCAAGCCAACTTCACCATTCAACTCACCTTGCTCCATAGACCACAAAGCACCAAGAACCCAAGCCTGAAACAACCAGAATACTCCATAGCCATTGCTCACCCTCAGCCTGCATTTCTCTTCGAAACTCTCATCACAGCTTGCAAACATCCAAACAAACACCACAGACCTTCTCCATTCACCCTCAGGATCACAAATAACCCCTCACCATGACCTGAAAGTGCCTGAAACACCATTGCCATTTCTGATCAAGCTTGAGCAGAAGCTGTCGAATCTCATTATCCAGCCAACTTAAACTCTCATTGAGCATTCAAACATCATCTGGGGATCAAGTGGAGCAGATTGCACAAGGAGAAGTGGCCAGAAAGTCCTCAAGTTGAAAGCTCCAAATCTCAGGTAGCTCGAAATTATTTTTTCCAGAAATCATTTTTCTTGTTACAAACTTGTTCTATGTGATTCACTGATCATCCTGATATCATTGGTTTCGAAAATGGCTTTGATTTGAGAGTTTAATTTGTCTCTGAAACCTGCGTGCCCTAGAACTTGTTCTCTTCGATTCAGCTTGTTTAGGAAGAAGAAATTTGTTTTAGGATAGGGGTTTGATTCGTGAGGATGTGAGGATCATTTCCCAGTTTTTAGTTTTCATTTTTGATACGTTTTTAGGGAGTTTGAAGTTTCTCAGGGAGAAAGCTGGCCGGAGAAGACGACCGGAAGTCTTCTCCGGCAGCCTGAGTTATTAAACCCTAATCTCAGGTCATTAATGTTAGTTTGAATTTGGACCATTGATTGCCATTGACTTGTTGACTTCGCGCGCGAGGGAAGGGCTCAGATCACTTTGATTAGCCCTAATTCTTTTATTAGTTTTAATTAATTGTAATTAACTCAGATGCAATCCTGGCCACAAGATCTGGCGCTGGTCAACCAATTTGAATCCAGGACGCATCTCATCCACCCATTCTGTTTACTTTTTCATTTTATTTGTTTTTAATTCATTTTATTTCAAATAACTTGCATATTTATTTTAAAATAGCAAAAATGTCTTAAAAATTATGAAACTTTTTCTTAAAAGTTTTATTAATTTTTAAGACCCAAAAATATTTTTATTTTATTTTTTTATCATTAAAAAAGCATTTTTAAATATTTAAAAGATTATTTTTAATTGATTAATGGGAATTAATTAATTAAAAATACTTTTAGGTATTTAAAAATTACAAAAAAATTCATGAAATGTTCTAAGACATTTAGAAATATTGTCCAACCTTCAAACCAAATTTCTTTTTTGATCTTGATGCATTTTGAGAATTTTCCATTGAATTAAATCATTTTTTGTGCATTATTTTGATCATAAGTTCAAAAATTCATTTATGCCTATCTAGGAAGAGTTGGACATTGATTCTTCTTGCATTGTTTTATGTTTAGCATGTAGTTTCTAGGATAAAATGGCCATGATTTTTTTCTTGCATTTTCCAATTGTTTGGCATTTCCTTTGTTAAGAACCCTAAAAAACCCTAATAACTTAGAAAATTCATAACTTGAGTTTGGTTGAGAGTTGAGAGCTCCCCTTTGGGCAGTGGTCTATTATAGGTTTAGGGTTTCTTTGGGTAGCATTTTCCATTTTTTATCTCAAGGTTTGTTTCTGTTTTGGGTTTTGGTTTGATGTTTGATTCATAAACCCTAATTTGGGCTTTCTCTTGCATCCTTCTTGCATCTCCCTGCATAACTTGACTTGTCTTTGCATTTTGTGCATTCTTATGATTCATTTGACATCTTAAGACATGTAGGAAGCATCTTTGATCATTGCATCTCACATTTGCCATGTCATTTGTTTTGTATGTTTCATAACATTTCATGCTTGTTCATGCTCCTTAGCTTGCATCATATGCATCCATGATCTTGTATGAACATCTCCATGTGCTGCCTCATGTTTGTAGCATCTCATATCATCATTATCATCTCATATATGCTTCTGGTTTTGATTTGCATCATGCCATTTCATCTCATTTTTCATTGCATTGCATTCCTTTCACTAACTTTTCAGGTGGTAAGCAACTTTGAGAAGTGAATTTGCCTTCACTTCTCACAATTTCTTTTCATCTCTCTTATGCATCATTGCTGCATTTTACTTGGTGCTTGAGATTGAGCTTGCTCTCTCTTTTTCTTCTTACTTTCTTTCTTCAAGTCACTTGACTTCTTAAATGAAGCAAGTTACTTTGTTTCTCCTGATCCTTTCATCTGCTTCCTGGTGGTTCCATTAAAGATTTTTCTTGTTAACCTCACAAACCTTAGGAACAACCAAGCATGACAATGATTAGGGTTTTGATTAGTCTCCCTACTTAGTTTTACCTTTGTGTCTCTTTGAGTCTTCTTTTCTCACCTCATAATCAGGGACTAAACCCTAAAGGCTTTAAGGCTTTGTGATTAAGCTTATGCCTGCATCCTTCTATTAGGATGGAGTGTATAACTTTAATCCTAAGTGTTAAACCCTTAATGTGTTTAAATCCTTTAATCAATTCACTTAATAATCATCAAGACATCAAGCTTGTAACTTGGGCCTTGCATTAGGGTTCTAATTCTTCCTTAACTGGTTAAGAAGGACTAACCCTAGTGTTAATGGACAAGTCCCCCTCAAGTTGTCTTACAAACCCTAAAAATCACTTCATTATCTTATCATTAACTAAAATCCACTTAATAAAGGTTTTGTTTTGTCATGAGTTTAATCCCTAATCATGGATTAAGTTGAGGAGCTTTCCTCAGCTTAAACATTCTCATCTATTATTCTTCTATTAGGATGATGTAATGAGTCTGTTTAATCCCTGATTATGGCTTAATCTCATTACTCAACACTAAACAAAAACAACAAAAACATCTAAATAATCACAAGTAGGTTAATGATCTTAATCCTACACCAAAGGTGTTTAGGTGTGAGAATCTGACTTCACACTTAAGGTATTCTCATTACCCCTAATCAGAGGGAAGATGTGATGAGTTTACTAACCCATTGGTTTAGGCATAAGCTCATTAACTTATGACAAATTTTCAAAAGCAATAAAAGACTGAAAACATAAAAAACAAACAATAATCGTCTCCTTCGGGATTCTTTTCTCATCTCATTCACTCATAAACGAGAACTTGCTTCTTCCGTCTAATGCAAGACAGTTTGCATCTGTGCCAGACAGATCATACACTTGAGCATAGGCAAGTAAGCAGTTCACAAGTCAATTCATCTTTCAGTCTCTTTGGGTCGAACTACGGTGTTCTGACTTCCTCATTGCACGAGAGGATACGTAGGCATAACTTAATGGTTATCGAACAAAAGTATCTGTACATTCCCCCTCCTTCTAGCCTCATTCTTTTAGCCTCATGATCTCGAGCATTTCACTCCTTTCTTGCACTGACACTTTCACACTTCACATCACTTATATACTTTGCACTGACACCTGTACATCCCTTTTTCAGCTATTTTACACACAGATTGCACCGACACTACCCCTTTAAAACACAAATCTTTTAAGCGTGGATCCCGTCGAGTACGGCGGACAATCTGGGTGCTAATACCTTCCCAGGTTGTAACCAACCCCCTTTCTCAGTCTCTCTGGTTCGCAAACCGTCTTATCTATCTTTTTCTAGGTCTATGCAGCATTACCTTTCCTCCGGGATAAAAATGCCTAGCTGGCGACTCTATTCATTCTCCAGTGAGTTCACGGCTGTGTGTCCTCACTGTTCCCTTCGCCGACCGTTCGCGTCTGTACCTTCATATGATCCAGTTTCATTTGTCGGGAGCGACAGCTTGGCGACTCTGCTGGGGAACCTTATACTGCAACCAGGGCTTCTGGTTCTTTTTGTGGGTTCCTCCTAGCGCTTGATTGATTTGTGTTTTACTGGGGTGTTATGTGCTTGTTTGTGCTTGTATTTATTTTTGTTTATTGCTTTATGTACAGTTACTTTACTGCTTTCTTTATTGCATTTATATATATCATACTGTCATTGTTGCTGGCTGGATCTGTTGTTTGCTTTGGTGGGTGGGTGATTCATTGAGAGTTTAGGTCCTATACCTGGGACCTGAGTGACACCTAGGCTAGAGTGAATCATATTCTTTCCCATTCCATTTCGGTCTGGTGCGGGAATATGAGACACGGTTCAGATATGGGTTTCTTCTTGAGAACTCTGTGTTGCAGATTTCCTGCAATGCTAGGGCTATCTGGGAAGCCTGCTAAGTCTGGATGACCTTTTAGTATTGACCTTCAGAAACTGAGGTGAATTAGAGGAGGAATTGTTATGGTTATTGTAAACACTGTACCTCCGGGTTAGAAGTGTTTACACTTCTCATAACTGATCCTAGTCTGAGGATCCTTGTTCTAGATCACCACCTGTGAGGGGGGTTGGGCTGTTTACAGGTTTGCAGGTACCTTGACCTCAGAATACCCTGTTACTGTGATTTTGTTTAAGAGTACTCCATGTTGGATAGTTCTTATGATTCTAAACCCTGGACATGTGGCTCTTTATTTGAGTCCCCCACCTTGGTTATTGGATTTATAGACCTCCATCTGGAATTCTTGAACACACATGGATCTATACCAAGGCAGTTAATCAGATCCGGCTCAGTCACAAACCCCTGCATCTCATTTGCATACATACTCATTGCATCATATTAACATTTGCTTATTTGTGTTTCAGGGTATCCACCTTCATCTGGTTTTGGTTTTGACCCCATCTGCAGTTTTGACTTGCCTTCACCAGCACTTGCTTCAGCTTGTCAGCCATATACTTCAGTTACTTGCACTAGCCAGCCAGTGGCCCACTTCTCAGCATCTTCATCAGCACTTATTCTACTCAGTCTTCAGCACTCATGGCTCCAAAGAAAAGCAACATCACTTATCATTTCTTCCAACCAGACTTATCAGACATCAGGAGGATCCAAACCCTGATCACCCCAGATCACATACCTTTGTTCAGGGAGCATTATGGGGATATACTTGACTTGGTCATGGATATGGACCCATCACAAAGAAGCCTGATCCACACCTGCATTCAGTTTTATGACCCCCCATTGAGATGTTTCACCTTTCAAGACTTTCAGTTGGGGCCTCTATTAGAAGAGTACTCATCATTGATTGGTTTGCCCATCAAGAGAGAAATCCCTTTCAATCCTGAGATGGCTTTCCCGAGCAATGGAGAAATAGCAAAAGCTTTGCACCTGGAACCTACTTTGATTGAGCAGCATATGACCACTAAGGCTGGGATCCCTGGATTTCATCTGGACTTCCTAATTTCTCAAGCTAGTCTGAAAGCTTCTCTAGGAGAATGGAAAGCTGTTTGTGCTTTGTTGGACTTAAGTGTATATGGAATTGTGTTGTTTGCAGATGAGCCTCGATTCATTAGCAAGAATGCCATCCATCTGTTCATCCTGAAGAACCCAGTGCCAACCTTGTTGGGTGATCTCTATTACTCAGTACATCAGAGGAATGAGAAGCAGAGGGGTAAGTTAGTGAGGTGTTGTGCTCCATTATTCCATGCTTGGCTTCTCAGGCATCTACCCAAGACAGATGCATTTCTAAACCCTCATCAGCAAAGCAACTGGGCTAAGAGACTCACTGTCCTAACTTCAGCAGATATCAGATGGTGTACTCAAAGCACCAAGGGCAGAGATATCATCACTAGCTGTGGGCAGTTTCCCAATGTGCCCCTAATAGGAGTTAAGGGTAGTATTAACTACAACCCTCTGCTGTTCAAAAGACAATTGGGCTATGCACTGGTCCACACTCCTAGGGTACAGGACCTGGTTGAGACCCTCTACTGTGAGAACAAGATTAGTCTGGCAACTGTTAGGCAGGCTGCCTGGGCCTGGGATCATGTTCAAACCAAGGGAGTCACCATTCTGGGGAAGTGCAATAATGTGGCCTCAGCCCAATATCATGAGTGGTCCCATGCCAGGGCCCAATTCTCTGGATTGCCCTTCACCATAGAAGACATGCCTGAGTCATCTTCAGCACCACCCCCTGCCACCATCAGTTTGGAGGAGTTTGAGAGTTTGAAGGAGAGAAATGAGAAGCTAACCCAGGCTTTGCAGAAGACCCTCCGGGAGAGGAGTGAAGGTGTGAGGGAGATTGAAAGATTGGAGAAGTTGAGAATGGAACACTTGACTAAGATTGAAAAGTCTGGGGATTATATTAAGAAGTCTAAGGCTGGTGAGCAAATCCTGAAGAATGCTTGTAAAGAAGCCCAGTTCCAAAGAGCAAGAACAGACTTGTACTTGAAGGAGAGTCAGGCCAGGTGGGTCCGGATCACTGAGGCCCGTACTCTAGAAGACAAAAGAGTTCAGGACAAGATGGCACAGATGGAAGAAGCCCTGGCAGCAGCCCAGAGGGAGGTATCAGAACTAAAGATCAGAGAAGGGGTAAAGAAGTCCAAAGACCAAAGTCAGAACAAGAAGTTGACTGTAGCTGTTGCAACAAGAAACCTTCTCATCAGGAATCTCACGGAGCGTCCGGCTGATCCTGTGACCGAGGCACTTCTTAAGGAAGTTCGTGAGGATGAGTTTGGCCTTGGAGTTTGATCATTTGCTTGTTGTTTTTTCCTATTCCATGTACTTTTGCTTTTTGTGATGTATTTTGACCCCTTAGAGGGCTTGTGTTGTAAAAAGAACAGTTTGTATTATTTCACCTTTGTAATATATTTGTGTTGGTTTCCATCTGAGTTCACTTCAAAAGCAACTTCAACAGCATCATCTTCAGGGGTCTGGAAGGGTCAAAACTGAAGGCCAAACCGGATACCTTGAGAGCAAATAAGCATAACTGCATTGCATGCTAACCCTTTTTTTTGTTTTGTAGGGTTTTGTTTTGTTGTTGCTAACCTCTGTTGTGATCTCAGGAATTATTGCTCGCCGCCGGGTATTTCCCCTCAACAGGCCACACAGGTACCCAACTAGAAACAACCTTCCGGGAATCCAAATGGATCAGATGCAACAAGACCTTACGGAGGTCAGAAACCAGATGGCAAACGAAAGATTGGAGATGAGAACCCAGATAACACAATTCATGGAAGTGATGAACAACTTAGCTCAAAGCCAGGAGAGGCTCAGAGCTTTGGTAGAAGGGAGGAATCAAGATGACCCCCATGTGGGGACTGCTGGCACAAGTAACAACGAGAGGGTCCAACCTCATGTCAATCCCCCAGTTTTTGGACCCCATCTCCATCCAGAGGCCAACATCCCTGTCAATATACAAGGGACTGCCACAGCAGGGAGGATACTACAGGAAGACCCTCAAGAAGACCAGTTCACAGTAATGGGTGCTGGGGAAGAGGCTTATGATAGAAGATTGGATGAAATAGCTGAGAAGTTGAGGTCCTTAGAATCTCAAAACTCTTTGGGCTTCGACGTTATGGACATGGGTTTGGTAGACGGGGTCAGGATCCCCCATAAGTTCAAGCCTCCTTGTTTCGAAAAGTATAATGGGACTTCATGCCCCCGGACTCATCTACAATCATTTCTGGGAAGGCTGAAGGCCTATACAATGGATGAGAAATTGTGGATGTTCTATTTTGAAGATAGCTTGACTGGAGCGTCGAGAGAATGGTACTCTCACTTGACAAGGGCAACTATTAGGTGCTGGAAGGACCTGGCAGAGGCCTTCATCAGACAGTATCAGTATAATCTAGACATGGCACCCAACAGGACCCTTCTAATGGGAATGTCACAGTCTTCAAGGGAGAGTTTTCGAGAATACGCCCAGAGATGGAGGCAACTGGCTGCTGCTGTTCAACCACCTATGTCTGAACGGGAAATGGCGGATATGTTCATGAACACCCTTCAGGGAACATATATTGACAGGTTGGCAGCTTTCTCTTCCACTAGCTTTGCAGATGTTGTCATAGCCGGGGAGAGAATTGAAAGCTTGTTAAAAATGGGAAAGATCTCAGACAACGGTGCAAGCTCGTCCAGTAGTACAAGAAAGCCTTTTGCAGGCCCGAGAAGAACTGGCGAGACCAATGCCATCCATTCAAACAGAGGTAGGCCCCAATATGTTCAAAGGTCAATAGCAGCAGTCACTATCCCTGCTCCGGCTCATCCTCAGCCAGTCTATCAACCTCCGCAACAAAATTTCCAACAACAACCTCAGTATCAGCAGAATCAGTATCCTCCAAGGAATTACAACAACGGCAACACCAACAACAACAGTCAACAAAGGCCATTCCAACAGAGGCCATCTCAAGCTAACAGAGTGATCGATCCGATCCCAATGCCATATGCTACTTTGCTGCCACAACTTCTGAAACTCAACTTGGTTGAGCTAAGAACGTTGGCACCTCCGGATCCCAACAGTCTACCAAGGAATTATGACTCCAATGCTAGGTGTGCCTTTCATTCAAACGCACCTGGCCACAGCACAGAAAAATGCAGGGCTCTGCATATGAAGGTACAAGACCTGGTAGACTCAAAGGCTCTGAATTTCGCACCACCACCCAATGTCAATAAAAACCCGATGCCAAACCATGGTGGTCGCCGGATTAACGCTATTGAAGAAGACAAGCCGTCTTATTTAATAACCAGTGTGGGACAGATCAGGACACCATTGGTAGAAATCAAAGCTCAGCTCTTGGAATGTCAAATGTTCCCGGGGTGTGAGTTAGGCTGTGCTTACTGCAATATCTCGGTAAATGGGTGCGATAATTTGAGGAATGGCATAGATGGCCTTATTCGGAGTGGCCAACTTCAGATCACCACATCATTTCCAACAAATCCAGCAATATCGTCAGCAACGGTTTCAGAACCTCCTACAACTGCAGCAACTATTGTTCCTGACAATTCTTCAGTTTCATCAACCAGTACGTCATCCATCATCTCAACTGATCAGTTTACAACAAATCTTCCTGCTACAACTTCAGCTTCACTCCACTTCGAGACTCCTACAACGACAACATCATTTCTTCCGACAATGTCTCCTACAACTCCAGCAACAAATCATGAAGACGTCTCTACTGTCACCATATTTTATGATCCTGAGAACAACTCTGCCTACCATTCAGAAGGTGCTGCTCCCATCAGAGCACCAGTTACAATCTTTTATGATCCACAAACGATTACAGTCCCTTCAACAGCAGCAATCAGTCCAGTCACTGTCACAGTGCCTGGACCAGTACCATATGAGAGCAACAGGGCCATCCCTTGGCACTATGGCTCTGACGTGTATTGCGAAGGAAAAAGAATCACTCTTGAAACATCAACACCTGCACCACAAGTAGATAATGTGGGGGGAGGCGGAGGCTTCACCCGAAGCGGACGTCTCTTCGCTCCACCAATTCAAAGACCTACTGCCGAAGCAGAAGCTGCTGCCAAGGCAAAGGGAAAGAGCCCGGTGCAGGAAGATCAAGCTGCCAAAGAAGCCTTGAAAACACCGTTCGATCAAGAAGTTGATGAGTTTATGAGAATCATCAAAAAGAGTGACTACAAAATTGTGGATCAACTTCACCATACGCCATCCAAAATCTCTATCCTCTCACTGCTTATGTGCTCCGAAGCCCATCGGAATGCACTACTCAAGGTCTTGCACGCAGCTTACGTACCTGAAGAGATTACTGTCAACCAGTTGGAAACCGTGGTTGGAAATGTTACTGCTAGCAATGGGCTAGGGTTCACCAATACTGACTTGACAGCGGACGGCCGCAACCACAACAAGGCCTTGCACATAACCATGGAATGCAAAGGAGCTGTCCTTTCTCATGTGCTGGTAGACACAGGGTCGTCCCTTAATGTCTTACCAAAGAAGGCTCTGGTGAAGTTAGAATATGATGGTTTGGCATTGAGACCCAGCAACCTGGTGGTAAGAGCCTTTGATGGTTCTAAGAGATCGGTTCTGGGAGAGATTGAGCTACCTGTGACAATTGGCCCACAGACCTTTAAAACTATCTTTTATGTGATGGACATTCAGCCCGCCTACAGCTGTTTGTTGGGTAGACCCTGGATTCACGCCGCCGGCGCAATAACGTCTACCCTTCACCAAAAGTTAAAATTTGAGTGGGAAGGCCAAGTTGTCACAATCTGTGGAGAGGAGGACATTTTTGTCAGCCACCTGGCAACCTATAAGTACATTGAAATGGATGGGGAGATCCATGAAACGATGAGCCAGGGGTTTGAAGCTTTGAATGTGAATGAGGCATCTGCTGTATCTGGTACTCCAATGTCATCATATCAACAAGCCCGGAAGGTTGTTGAGGAAGGAACTGCCCAGGGTTGGGGCAAACTGCTATCGGTGGAGAAAAAAGAAGACAAGTTTGGGTTGGGTTACAGACCAACTCAACATCAAGCAAAGGCTGCTGAAGAGCCTGGTTTTGTCAGTGGAGGGATGCTTACCCCCGATGCTATCAACTGTTTGGAAGACGAGCTGGAAGAGGAGCGCAATCTGGAGAATTGGATTCGTCCAAAGATCCCGGGGAGTAGTGTCTCGAACTGGTCTTCCCAGGAAATTATAAGAGTTACTCATGCAGAGTAATTATTATTTCCTGTATTTTTATAAGCATGCATCAAAGTCTTGCATCTTGCCCAAGATGACAAGACTCATTTTGTAATCAGGGCCATCTGTACTTTTGTGCAAACAAGATTAAATTAATGAAATATCAGACATCTTTTTGCAAACGAGTTTTCTTTTTTCTTTTCTGCTCACTGTTTTTCCATTTTTCTTTTTGTACAAAAATAAATGGCGGTGTTTTCAAAATGATAACTTCATTTCACTTTTTTCTAAAGCAAGATTAAAATCAATCACTAAAATGAACAAACTTAACCCTTGCAGAGAGTGCCTTCCAGATAGCACCGACAACAGCACGGCTATGACATCGTATGACTTTGACAATCCAATCAATCAAGCTGATGAAGGGGTTGATGAAGAATATGAGCTTCCTGAAGAGCTAGCTAGGTTGTTGAGACAAGAGGAGAAAGCTATTACTCCTCACCAGGAGGAGATTGAAGTGATTAATCTTGGTACAGACGAAGACGTGAAGGAAGTAAAAATCGGGGCCTGCCTGCAAGACTCAGTGAAGAGACAACTGATAGATCTGCTTCAAGAGTATGTTGATGTGTTTGCTTGGTCGTATCAAGATATGCCAGGGTTGGATACCGACATTGTTGTGCATAAGCTGCCTTTGAGGGAAGAATGCCCACCAGTTAAACAGAAGCTGCGCCGAACTCGCCCAGACATGGCTATGAAAATTAAGGAAGAGGTACAAAAGCAATGGGACGCCGGGTTCCTTGCTGTAACTAGCTATCCACCGTGGGTTGCTAATATAGTACCTATGCCTAAGAAGGACGGCAAAGTAAGAATGTGTGTTGATTACCGGGATCTGAACAGAGCCAGCCCGAAAGATGACTTCCCTCTACCTCACATTGATGTATTGGTTGATAATACGGCTCAGTTCTCGGTATTCTCCTTCATGGATGGATTTTCAGGATACAACCAGATCAAAATGTCACCTGAAGACATGGAGAAGACAACATTCATCACACCCTGGGGCACGTTCTGCTACAAGGTAATGCCATTTGGGCTCAAGAATGCTGGTGCCACATATCAACGGGCTATGGTGACATTGTTCCACGATATGATCCACAAGGAAATAGAATGTTATGTGGATGATATGATCGCCAAGTCCCTTACAGAGGAAGATCACCTGGTGAATCTGCTGAAGTTGTTCAAGCGACTGAGGAAGTACCAACTAAAGCTGAACCCCAACAAATGCACATTCGGGGTGCGATCCGGTAAGCTGCTGGGCTTTATTGTAAGCGAGAAAAGGATTGAAGTTGACCCTGATAAAGTCAAAGCTATTCAAGAAATGCCTGCGCCGAAAACTGAGAAAGAAGTTCGAGGGTTCTTAGGTCGATTGAACTACATTTCACGGTTCATATCTCACCTTACGGCAACCTGTGAACCCTTGTTCAAGCTGTTAAGAAAGGAACAAACGGTCAGGTGGAACGAAGATTGCCAGAAAGCTTTTGACAAGATCAAGGAATATTTACAAGAACCTCCAATCCTCATGCCGCCAGTTGAAGGAAGACCTCTGATTATGTACTTGACAGTATTAGAAGAGTCAATGGGGTGTGTACTAGGTCAGCATGACGAGTCTGGTCGAAAAGAGTATGCAATATACTACCTAAGCAAAAAGTTTACCGACTGTGAACAACGTTATTCACTGCTCGAGAAAACTTGCTGTGCTTTAGCGTGGGCTGCTCGCCGACTAAGACAGTATATGTTGACCCACACTACCTTATTAATCTCAAAGATGGATCCAGTTAAGTACATTTTCGAGAAGCCAGCTCTTACCGGACGGGTTGCAAGATGGCAGATGATTCTCACAGAATACGACATACAGTACACATCTCAGAAAGCCATCAAGGGCAGTGTACTATCTGAATATCTTGCTGAGCAACCCATTAATGACTACCAGCCTATGAGGTTTGACTTCCCTGATGAAGACATCATGTTCATAAAAGCAAAAGATCATGAAGAGCCTATTCACACTGAAGGGCCTGACCCGGAAGAAGAATGGACTATGATGTTTGACGGGGCTGTTAACATGAATGGTCGTGGTGTTGGTGCAGTACTCATTACACCTAAAGGAGTTCACATGCCTTTCTCGGCAAAACTCACTTTCAACTGCACTAACAACGAAGCTGAATACGAAGCTTGCATTATGGGTCTTGAGGAAGCCATTGACCTCAGGATCAAGACATTAACTGTATTCGGAGATTCAGCTTTGGTAGTCAATCAGACCAACGGGAAATGGTACACCCACCAGGATCATCTGATACCTTACAGGGATTATACAAGGAGGTTATTGACTTTCTTCACAACAGTCAAGCTTGAGTATATCCCTCGGGACGAGAACCAGTTTGCAGATGCTCTTGCTACCATTTCATCCATGATCAAAGTTCAAGCTGCTAACTTTGTACCTCAGATTTCAGTGTCCAGACTAGACAGACCAGCATATGTATTTGCGGCAGATGTTGTCAAGGATGATAAGCCTTGGTTTCATGACATTAAATGCTTCTTGGAGGATCAAACATACCTTCCTGGGGCATCTTCCAATGATAAGAAGACTTTGAGAAGGCTTGCTGGTAGTTTCTTTCTGAACACTGATGGGTCTTTATACAAAAGGAACTTTGATATGGTACTCCTCAGATGTGTTGACAAGACGAAAGCAGATTTGTTGATGCACGAAGTACACGAGGGATCTTTTGGTACCCATGCAGGAGGGCATGCCATGGCTAAGAAGTTGCTAAGATCAGGCTATTACTGGATCACAATGGATGCAGACTGTTGTGCCTATGCCAGAAAGTGCCATAAATGCCAGATTTATGCGGATAAGGTGCATGTGCCTCCCAATCCCTTGAACATCATGTCTTCACCATGGCCCTTTGCCATGTGGGGCATTGATATGATTGGCAAGATTGAGCCAACTGCTTCTAATGGCCACAGATTCATCCTGGTCGCCATTGACTATTTCACCAAGTGGGTTGAAGCAGCCTCATATACAAACGTCACGAGACAAGTGGTAGCCAGATTTCTAAAGAGAGATATCATCTGTCGATATGGAGTTCCCGAGCGAATCATTACTGATAATGGTTCCAACTTAAACAACAAAATGATGGCTGAATTATGCCGGGACTTCAAGATCCAACATCACAATTCTTCTCCTTACAGGCCAAAGATGAATGGCGCTGTTGAGGCAGCTAATAAGAATATTAAGAAGATTGTGCAGAAGATGGTAGTCACCTACAAAGACTGGCATGAAATGCTACCGTTTTCCTTGCATGGGTACCGTACGTCAATCAGAACATCCACTGGGGCAACACCGTATCAGCTTGTGTATGGTATGGAGGCAGTCCTACCTGTTGAAGTTGAATTACCCTCTCTACGGGTATTGATGGATGTTAAACTGAGTGAAGCAGAATGGGTTCAGTCCCGATTCGAACAACTGAGTCTGATCGAAGAGAAAAGATTGGCTGCAATCTGTCATGGGCAGTTATATCAGAAGAGAATGAAGAAAGCCTTCGATCAGAAAGTTTGACACCGAGAGTACCAAGTAGGGGATCTTGTGTTGAAAAGAATCCTCCCTCCTCATACAGACCACAGGGGCAAATGGACTCCAAATTATGAAGGACCATTTGTTGTAAAGAAAGTTTTCTCCGGTGGAGCACTGATGCTCAGCACCATGGATGATGAAGATTTCCCATCCCCTGTGAATTCAGATGCAGTTAAAAAATACTTCGCATAAAATGACCCGCTGGACATAAAAACAGAACGTGAGTCCAGGCAAAAATAGGGCATCCCGGCGAGTCAAAAACAGAATAAAAGACTCGGGCAAAAATAAGGGAAATAAACAAAAAATGTACACCCGCTGAGTTGAAAAGCCGCATTGGACAACTCAGGCAAAAATGGGTATCCCGATGGATTGAAAACCCGAAAGGGAGATCCATGCAAAATAAGGGAATAAGCGAACAACTGCATTCTGAATTCGTCTGTATCACCTACAACTTGGTAAGCTCCAAAGGATCAAGCTTCAATCAGAATCAACTCTCTCCAGAAAGCAAGAAGAGAAGAACGTCATTGTCATACGAGTCATAGCAAAAGAGGAAGCTCCTTGAAAGCGTCGTCAGCATCGCCAGCACTTTATTTCTCAATTTGTAACAGTCTCCTCATTTCAGGAGATATGTTTCTTTGACTGTATCTTGCCAATTCAGGGCCCATGAATTAATAAAATCAGATTTTCAGTCATGTTTCGTTTTTTACATTTATGTTTTGCAAAGAATTGTCTGATATCTCTGAAAATACAATTGCATAAGTACAGATGCCTTTCTCTAAAAATAAAAGCACATGCTTACAGGGAATATACTTACTCTCGAAAGTACTTATCTCCTATGACGGAATCCAGTAAAGGATACCTCGGGACCATTTGCGCGTTTCCTTATCTTTGCAGGATTGCAGGTATCCAGAACGCAACTTGGGGCATATAAGCTACAGTCCAGCAAGCTGGAAAATCAACAAACAGGCTTAACACTCAAGATGTTTTCTCCCCAGCCGAGTTGCCTCTCATTACTCTCCCCAGCTGAGTTACCAACAGCATTCCCCAGCTGTAGTACCAACCACTATTCCTCAGCAAGATGCAAGAATCAGGGAATCATCTCCCCACAGAGCTTCATGCCTCTATTCAGAAGGGCAACGCACGAAGAAGTCACAACAGAGAGGGAGAAAGCTTCTACAAACCCCAGCTGGGTCCCATTATAAGGATATGTCAATCAGTGACCTATGTCCCCAAGCAGATACATCATTAGATCTACCAATGATCTCATCCCCAGCTGGGATGTTCACTTCAAGCAGATCAACCAGAGATCTTCGCAGCAACGGGATCCGAATCCCGGATCTATATATCTTTGCATAATCATAGCATTCGCACCATACTATCCCCTCAAAGCGTAGCATTCCGTCTAATACGGAGCATTACGGCAAAAATCAAATACATAGCATAATCATAAGCCATGTTCTGGAGTAACACTTGTGAATAACAAACCGTTCATCATCATTATACAAAAATCCCCACCAGAGTCCCAGCAAAAGCAGTTGCCTCTCCAATCACCAAACACCAGTATATATTTCTGACACCCGTCCGTGTCATCACTTCCCCAAACAAGTCGCCTGAACACTCTTTACAAACAAAATCACCCGTATTACAGATACTTCATGACACCCGTCCGTGTCATATTACCAGCAGAAAGCCAAAGACATCCTCTTTGCACCCACACATATCTATATATACACTTTCCTGACACCCGTTCGTGTCATATCCCCAGCGCAGTCGCTTAGACTTTGTATAGCGGATACTTGTTCATATTACACTTTTCTCTCTTGGCACCCGTCCGTGTCAGTCTCCCCAGCAGTTAAACACTCATCTATATATACTCATACTACTCATACCTATACAGATACTCGTCCGTATCTTGTATATACCATTCATATCCCCACAGATTCGGCACTAGTCCTTGTTCTTTGTTAACCCGTTGGTACTCGTCCGTACCATCATCTCAGAACATGCGTCAAGCGTTTGTTTCTACATGATACTCGTCCGTATCATAGTTTTAAGGATGCTCGTCCGCATCTTTAATCCATACACCGTGTCAAACACTCTTGTCTTCTCGGATATAGACGCTCGTCTGTGTCTACTATTCCCCAGAAAAGTCCCTTCAGATTCAACACTCGTCCGTGTTCCCTGTTAACCAGTTGATACTCGTCCGTATCATCATCTTTGAACACGCGTCAGTATTTGTTTCTACCCGATACTCGTCCGTATCGTAGTCTTAGGGATACTCGTCCGCATCTTTAATCTATACACAATACCAAACACTTATACCTTTATTTCTTGGATGTAAACACTCGTCCGTGTTTACTATTCCCCAGCAGATCGCCAACAAAGCATTTTTCTTTTTATCTGGCATTCGTCCTATGTCATGATAAACCCTGAGAGCAGCCGTACCCTGCTAGGTGGTCGTCCTCCACCTCTTGATGGTCGTCCTCCATCATGCTCATCCGATGGCCGTCCCCATCGTTGATTTTTTTAGCAGCCGTCCCCTGCTAGGTGGTCGTCCTCCACCCTTTTATGATCATCCTTCATCATTTTATCCAATGGCCGTCCCCATTGTTGATTTTGGTTATCTGACATTCGTCCTATGTCATGATAAACCTTGAGAGTAGCCGTCCCCTGCTAGGTGGTCGTCCTCCACCTCTTGATGGTCGTCCTCCATCATGCTCATCCGATGGCCGTCCCCCATCGTTGACCTTTTCTATCCGGCATTCGTCCTATGTCGCGATACTTTCGGCAGCCGTACCCTGCCAGGTGGTCGTCCTCCACCTTTGATGGCCGTCCCCATCATATTTCCTTTATCCCCAACAGAGCAGCCGTCCCCTGCTAGGTGATCGTCCTTCACCTTTGATGGCCGTACCCCATCATCTGTTTATTTCATTTATTCTTTAACCCGATGGCCGTCCCCGTCGTGGTCCCTTTTCCTTTTAGCCCGATGGCCGTTCCCATCGTTGGTTACTTTACCTCTATGAACTTGATGGCCGTCCCCGTCATGTTTCATTAATTTCCAGAGAATTTTACAGCTTTATCTCGATGGCCGTCTCCATCACGATTTTATTTTCTCCAGCTAGTAGGCCGTCCCCGTCTTGGCTTTACCTTTTATCCCCAGCATGCCGGTCGTCCCCGTCATTGCTATTTACCCAGCAGTCGTCCTCTGCTCGACGGTCGTCCTCCGTTGCCCACACTTTACAATGTACTTTATTTTTCTTTTACAATCTATATCCCTTTTCTTCTTCATTCTGTGAGTGCAAATTTTGGACTATCTTTGGTATTCAACCACAAGTTATCTTGTTTGCCTGTTAAGCCGTCGCTTACATCCTGCACAGCTAACTCATGCTTGAATAGGGGCAGCTGTGAACACCCCAAATTTTCCCTCACCCATTCACACCATGGCTTGTGATCATCCTCATATGCATAAACACAATCATATCATCTCACATCTCATTTTTGATTCACTGCATTGGTTCTGAGTCATTTGCATCTAGGGTTTGTGATCTGAGCAACCTCAGGGCATCTTGAGCCACTCCAAAGGCCACTAATAAACTCAAAGGGGTCCATGTGTGTTCTTATGTCATATTCCATCTCCTCAAAACCAAAATTGCAGAGGAATCACAAGAACTAGGGTTTGAGTGGATGCAGAGACAGGATTGACTGCACAGTTGACTGAAAATTAGGGTTTTGGTTTCAGAGGCCATAACTCCAATTTTTTTGGTCATTCTTGTTTCCATTGCTCTTTATATGGTATAGGGAGTATGCATATCAATTTTCATGAAGAAATTCCATGGGGAAGTCATCTGATCAAGGGTTGACTTTTCAGACAAGTCAATGCAAAATCAGGGCATCTGAGGCCCCCAATGACCCAACCAATGGGTGATCTTCATCATTTTGAGTGTATATGATCTTTATTTGATCATGGAAGAAGGTTGAAGTTCATAGAAATCAAGAATTTAGGGTTTTTGCAAATGTTGACTTTTTGGGCATAGATGACTTTTCAAGAATGCATCATTTTAGGTCATTTTTCAAGCCTTGATTCTTGATCCAAAAAGGCTTCAAATGGAAAAACTTTGGTCATGAAAGTTGTAGATCTCATCTTTCCCTTTTCAAAAAGTACAAGAACATGATCAAACTCTTCTTGGATCAAAAGTTATGGCAATGCAAAGTTGGCTAAAATCATTGATTTTCAAGGCATGCCCTAAGTGAGAATTTTGCAAAATCTTGGACCAATGCATATTGTAGCCTCTAATTCATTTCAAACCAGCACATAAACTTTCTCTAAGTCATGAAAATCATATTTGAACCAAGAATGCCCATGGTTTCATGTTTGGTTGGACAAAGAATCACATGTGAACCAAAGTTACAACAACTTGCAAAACCACTCATAACATTTTACCAACTTGCTGCCTTGAATGCTGGACCAAGCCTAGCCTTTCCCTTCACTTTGCTGCGCAGCCCATGCCCATTGTACTTGCCTAGAGTCAAGCCATACTTGCCTTACACAAAAGGTGGACTTTATGCAAAAGTAAACATCCCAATCACCACAGGCCATGTCACATCCTCTGGCCACTTGCATTTGTTTATTGTATCCTTTAGCAAGCAAAAGATAAGACCAAGCAAGGCTGAAACACTCTACACAATCACATTCACAAAAACACACCACATTGCATTTTGTCTTGGAATCTGCCTCCACAGCCACAAAACACTCAAGCCAACTTCACCATTCAACTCACCTTGCTCCATAGACCACAAAGCACCAAGAACCCAAGCCTGAAACAACCAGAATACTCCATAGCCATTGCTCACCCTCAGCCTGCATTTCTCTTCGAAACTCTCATCACAGCTTGCAAACATCCAAACAAACACCACAGACCTTCTCCATTCACCCTCAGGATCACAAATAACCCCTCACCATGACCTGAAAGTGCCTGAAACACCATTGCCATTTCTGATCAAGCTTGAGCAGAAGCTGTCGAATCTCATTATCCAGCCAACTTAAACTCTCATTGAGCATTCAAACATCATCTGGGGATCAAGTGGAGCAGATTGCACAAGGAGAAGTGGCCAGAAAGTCCTCAAGTTGAAAGCTCCAAATCTCAGGTAGCTCGAAATTATTTTTTCCAGAAATCATTTTTCTTGTTACAAACTTGTTCTATGTGATTCACTGATCATCCTGATATCATTGGTTTCGAAAATGGCTTTGATTTGAGAGTTTAATTTGTCTCTGAAACCTGCGTGCCCTAGAACTTGTTCTCTTCGATTCAGCTTGTTTAGGAAGAAGAAATTTGTTTTAGGATAGGGGTTTGATTCGTGAGGATGTGAGGATCATTTCCCAGTTTTTAGTTTTCATTTTTGATACGTTTTTAGGGAGTTTGAAGTTTCTCAGGGAGAAAGCTGGCCGGAGAAGACGACCGGAAGTCTTCTCCGGCAACCTGAGTTATTAAACCCTAATCTCAGGTCATTAATGTTAGTTTGAATTTGGACCATTGATTGCCATTGACTTGTTGACTTCGCGCGCGAGGGAAGGGCTCAGATCACTTTGATTAGCCCTAATTCTTTTATTAGTTTTAATTAATTGTAATTAACTCAGATGCAATCCTGGCCACAAGATCTGGCGCTGGTCAACCAATTTGAATCCAGGACGCATCTCATCCACCCATTCTGTTTACTTTTTCATTTTATTTGTTTTTAATTCATTTTATTTCAAATAACTTGCATATTTATTTTAAAATAGCAAAAATGTCTTAAAAATTATGAAACTTTTTCTTAAAAGTTTTATTAATTTTTAAGACCCAAAAATATTTTTATTTTATTTTTTTATCATTAAAAAAGCATTTTTAAATATTTAAAAGATTATTTTTAATTGATTAATGGGAATTAATTAATTAAAAATACTTTTAGGTATTTAAAAATTACAAAAAAATTCATGAAATGTTCTAAGACATTTAGAAATATTGTCCAACCTTCAAACCAAATTTCTTTTTTGATCTTGATGCATTTTGAGAATTTTCCATTGAATTAAATCATTTTTTGTGCATTATTTTGATCATAAGTTCAAAAATTCATTTCTGCCTATCTAGGAAGAGTTGGACATTGATTCTTCTTGCATTGTTTTATGTTTAGCATGTAGTTTCTAGGATAAAATGGCCATGATTTGTTTCTTGCATTTTCCAATTGTTTGGCATTTCCTTTGTTAAGAACCCTAAAAAACCCTAATAACTTAGAAAATTCATAACTTGAGTTTGGTTGAGAGTTGAGAGCTCCCCTTTGGGCAGTGGTCTATTATAGGTTTAGGGTTTCTTTGGGTAGCATTTTCCATTTTTTATCTCAAGGTTTGTTTCTGTTTTGGGTTTTGGTTTGATGTTTGATTCATAAACCATAATTTGGGCTTTCTCTTGCATCCTTCTTGCATCTCCTTGCATAACTTGACTTGTCTTTGCATTTTGTGCATTCTTATGATTCATTTGACATCTTAAGACATGTAGGAAGCATCTTTGATCATTGCATCTCACATTTGCCATGTCATTTGTTTTGTATGTTTCATAACATTTCATGCTTGTTCATGCTCCTTAGCTTGCATCATATGCATCCATGATCTTGTATGAACATCTCCATGTGCTGCCTCATGTTTGTAGCATCTCATATCATCATTATCATCTCATATATGCTTCTGGTTTTGATTTGCATCATGCCATTTCATCTCATTTTGCATTGCATTGCATTCCTTTCACTAACTTTTCAGGTGGTAAGCAACTTTGAGAAGTGAATTTGCCTTCACTTCTCACAATTTCTTTTCATCTCTCTTATGCATCATTGCTGCATTTTACTTGGTGCTTGAGATTGAGCTTGCTCTCTCTTTTTCTTCTTACTTTCTTTCTTCAAGTCACTTGACTTCTTAAATGAAGCAAGTTACTTTGTTTCTCCTGATCCTTTCATCTGCTTCCTGGTGGTTCCATTAAAGATTTTTCTTGTTAACCTCACAAACCTTAGGAACAACCAAGCATGACAATGATTAGGGTTTTGATTAGTCTCCCTACTTAGTTTTACCTTTGTGTCTCTTTGAGTCTTCTTTTCTCACCTCATAATCAGGGACTAAACCCTAAAGGCTTTAAGGCTTTGTGATTAAGCTTATGCCTGCATCCTTCTATTAGGATGGAGTGTATAACTTTAATCCTAAGTGTTAAACCCTTAATGTGTTTAAATCCTTTAATCAATTCACTTAATAATCATCAAGACATCAAGCTTGTAACTTGGGCCTTGCATTAGGGTTCTAATTCTTCCTTAACTGGTTAAGAAGGACTAACCCTAGTGTTAATGGACAAGTCCCCCTCAAGTTGTCTTACAAACCCTAAAAATCACTTCATTATCTTATCATTAACTAAAATCCACTTAATAAAGGTTTTGTTTTGTCATGAGTTTAATCCCTAATCATGGATTAAGTTGAGGAGCTTTCCTCAGCTTAAACATTCTCATCTATTATCCTTCTATTAGGATGATGTAATGAGTCTGTTTAATCCCTGATTATGGCTTAATCTCATTACTCAACACTAAACAAAAACAACAAAAACATCTAAATAATCACAAGTAGGTTAATGATCTTAATCCTACACCAAAGGTGTTTAGGTGTGAGAATCTGACTTCACACTTAAGGTATTCTCATTACCCCTAATCAGAGGGAAGATGTGATGAGTTTACTAACCCATTGGTTTAGGCATAAGCTCATTAACTTACGACAAATTTTCAAAAGCAATAAAAGACTGAAAACATAAAAAACAAACAATAATCGTCTCCTTCGGGATTCTTTTCTCATCTCATTCACTCATAAACGAGAACTTGCTTCTTCCGTCTAATGCAAGACAGTTTGCATCTGTGCCAGACAGATCATACACTTGAGCATAGGCAAGTAAGCAGTTCACAAGTCAATTCATCTTTCAGTCTCTTTGGGTCGAACTACGGTGTTCTGACTTCCTCATTGCACGAGAGGATACGTAGGCATAACTTAATGGTTATCGAACAAAAGTCTCTGTACATTCCCCCTCCTTCTAGCCTCATTCTTTTAGCCTCATGATCTCGAGCATTTCACTCCTTTCTTGCACTGACACTTTCACACTTCACATCACTTATATACTTTGCACTGACACCTGTACATCCCTTTTTCAGCTATTTTACACACAGATTGCACCGACACTACCCCTTTAAAACACAAATCTTTTAAGCGTGGATCCCGTCGAGTACGGCGGACAATCTGGGTGCTAATACCTTCCCAGGTTGTAACCAACCCCCTTTCTCAGTCTCTCTGGTTCGCAAACCGTCTTATCTATCTTTTTCTAGGTCTATGCAGCATTACCTTTCCTCCGGGATAAAAATGCCTAGCTGGCGACTCTATTCATTCTCCAGTGAGTTCACGGCTGTGTGTCCTCACTGTTCCCTTCGCCGACCGTTCGCGTCTGTACCTTCATATGATCCAGTTTCATTTGTCGGGAGCGACAGACTGGTTGGGAAATAATGGTAAAATAAATTAAAATTGCTTGGGGAGCAAAGGGTCGAAGGGAGAAATATCCAACGGGGTACGGCCACTGGAACTTTGTCAAGGAGGTGCCTGGAATCTTCGATTGATATGATCCTGACTTCCGCCGGGGAAAGGACTGGAAACTTGTGTTGATCCTGGATCCTGAATTATGCAACTATGCTTGACTATTTTTGAAATGTTGTTCCATAATGATGGAGATACGATGCAAATGTTTATGCACTGAGATATAAGTTAAGAATGTTGGGGAAAATAAAAAGGTCTGTTTTTGTTTAGGTATGCACATGATGCACATGCTGTAAATGATTGATGTAAATGATGCTTATGACGTTTGATGATGCATAATGATGCATATGAGCGATTGAAAGGTGCCAGTTTGGTGGACTTTTGGTTTGGTAGTTGCCAATAATAATTGGACTTTGGGTGGGTGGAGGGCTTGGTTCCCCGACACTCAATCTTTTACGATGTATGATCAGAAAATGGATCTAAAAACTCCAAGTTTGGTTATTTGCTGATGAGCGAAGCGACTTAATTGACACATGAAGACTGATTTTGCTTTGAACGATTGCCAACGTCTAGCAAGGACTGCCTGTTCACCTGGGGAGAAGAGAGAGGAAGACTCGCTCCTCGTTTGCTTGCCCCTGCCTACAGGGTATTTGAAATAAATCTTGTGGGGAAGCTTTGACAATGACCATGGCATGATCTGCTCCAGTGTCTGGATTATATATGTGTCTGCCCCTGACTGAGCTGTTGGAAGATAATTTGCCCCTGATTGAGCTGTTGGAAGATAATTTGCCCCTGATTGAGCTGTTGAAGATGATTTTTTCCCTGATCAGATTGTTGAGGTAGTCTTGATTCATGTTGGCACTAATGAAGTTCAAATTTCTCTTTTGATTGCCCCTTGTTGGGATTGCACTGATGTCAAGCACTAAATTGCAATTAAATTATGCATACACAAATGGTAGTGTTAATGTAAAGTTCATGTAAGTTTTGAAAAAGTCAATTTATTTGAATGATTATGATAGTGTGACAGATGGACCGTTAGTCCAAACGTGGTGCTGATTTAGAAAGTGTGTGAAAGATGCAGCAAGAATAATGTGCAATCGATATTGAAGATTAGCAAATATATGGGAGTCAATTTACGCAACCTTATTGGTAGCATGCTTTCAGAATAAACCGCGCCTCAATTAGGACTTTCGAGGGTTGTAATATGGTCTGGTTAATGGTTTGAGAAACAAAGATATAAGGCTCAAAGTTTGATTTGTACCCATCCCTTCTTCGTAATGTTCTCCAGTCCTATGTTCAGTTAACTTTACACATGCATTTGTTGTGATGTTGTAAGAGTGAAGATGAAGCTTTGATGTTCGTTTGGAAATGGCAGTCATCTTACGTTACTGGTGACCCTTTGATTCTTGATTTGATGGTCACTGATATTTGTTTTGCTTTTGTTGAGGATTTGAATTCCTCTTTTGATTTGTTTTTTTTCTTCGACTAAGTTCCCCTTTGGATGCTCAACTTAGCGGGTTTTTTCTTTTCTATATTTTTTCGCATTTTGTTGAATGCTGTGACTGCCAAGTCATTTGTTGATGGTCCTCTGACGGGATGTTTCATCTTGCGATTTGAGAGTGTAGCCAGGCTAGCTGAACAACTACCCTACCCCGGGTTAGATGTAAGGGTTGTATCCGAAGGGAACTCCTACTTCTAGGCTCGAAGTGGTTGACTAGGGATTAACTCCTTATATCTCTAGTGTTTGGGGATTTGAAAGAATGCATGTACATCATTGACGAGGTTTTATCCGAAAGCATACAACAACATTTATGGGTATTTCGTTTTCATCATCCTCCCTCAAATATTTGCTAAAGTGAAGTGAGGAAATATTTTTGTGATTTTTGCGATAAATGATAAATAATGAGCGAATGCGAATAGATTGATTCAGAATATGCATAAACATAACATTAACAAAACCAAGTACAAATAACAATGTTCAGAGCAAATAGTACTTAAACAAACATTATAAAATAACAGGAATGCGGAAATAATAAATGGCACTGGCTTCCTTGATTGAATACTTCAAAGTTGGAGACTACTCAGCTTGGTCTTCAACAACCCCTTCAAATGTCTTCACTTGCTGGCACCGTGCGGAGACATTGGATTATTCTGGACATTTGGATTTCTCGGAGTGAGGGTGAGATCCTTAGAGTTGATCATATCCTGAAACATGTGTTTGAAGGCATGGAAGTTCTCGATTGTGTGACCTGGAGAGCCTTTGTGATACTCACAACGAGCATTTGCATCATAGTTCCGGGCATTACCAGTCTGAGGTGGCATATCTTTCAAAGTAAGAGATCCTTTTGCCATCAGCCCATTAAAGATTTCGGAATATGTCATAGGCAGGGGATCAATGTGTCTATCATATCCTCTTTGTTGATATGGTGGGCGCTGTTGAGGAGCGCGTTGGTGTTGTTGACCAGGCCGTTATGGATAAGCCGGTTGCTGGTATGGTCCAGGTGCATATTGCGCAGCAGCGACCATAGGATATGGACGTGGTTGATAAGCTATCTGAGGTGGAAATGGAGCTTGAATAGCTGGCTGGTAAGGCATTGGAGGAACTGGCTGATATGGCATAGGAGCATATTGCGCAGCAGCAACATAGGGGTACTTGTAGTAGGGAATTGGAGTAGGTGCACTCTGTTGAGGATTCCCACTTGCAGTAAAAATGGCATTTGTTTCTCCCTTTTTGTACCCATTGAAAGGTTTCTTGACATTGGTTTGGTTGCTAGAACCTCCTTGGATATTTCCACTTTTCAGACCCTCTTTAATTATTTCTCCTACCATCACCATGTCTGAAAATCCAGAAGATACGTTGCTGATAAACTTTTCGTAGTATTGCCCTTGTGGGTACCCATGAAGATATCGATCAGTTCACGGTCAACCAATGGTGGATAAACTCTGGCAGCTAGCTCTCTCCAACGTTGGGCGTACTCTTTAAAGGATTCGCTCTCCTTTTGAGTCATACTCTGAAGTTGAGTACGGTTAGGAGCTAAGTCAGTGTTGTACTTGTATTGCTTTTTGAACGCATCAGATAAATCAAGCCAAGTACGCACATTATTACGTTCAAGCTGCATGTACCATTCTAGAGACGCTCCAGACAGGCTGTCTTGGAAGCAATGGATCATAAGCTTATCATCTTTGGCATGAGCGGCCATTTTTATGCAGTACATTCTCAAATGAAGCTCAGGACAGCTGAGGCCTTTGTACTTCTCGAAATCTAGCAGTTTGAACTTAGCAGGGATCACAACATCTGGAACTAAGCACATGTCTGAGGCACTCAGAGAAATTGAGTTGTGTCCTTCCATGATCCGGAGTTTTTCAACTAACTCGCGACACATCTTCATAGCTTCGGATTCTTGAACAGCATGAGGATTGGTGATTGGAACAGCAGTATGCTTCTCATACTCAACTTGATGGTCCTCTTCAGCATGAGGAAACTGGACTTGAGTTGGAACAGGTTGAGCTTGAGGAATAACACCAACAGTAACACCAGAGGTAGGTATTGGTTGGGAAGTGACCTCTTCAATAGCAGGAGTGAAGCCTGGAGGCAAACCGTAGACCAAAGGATTTGGAACTGGAACTGAAGGCATTGCTCGCGAGGCAGATCCTTGCACTAGAGCATTGTTCATTGCGGCAGCAGCTTCGCGACGTTCTTCCATTCTAGCCAAAGCTTGTATGGTCTCATAAATCTGGTCGATCTTGTTCTTGACCGAGTCAATCTCTTCCCTCATAGCAGCTTGCTCTTCTTGAATCACGTCCATTAGTCTTCTAGTGTTGGCTCGAGTTAGGTACGGGCGTCTTGCACGATACGGGCGTCGGGAAACCAGCTTGATTTACTGAAGATGAAGGAACATGAAATGAGTTTTTGAATTTGGAATGAAATGCAAGATGAACAATTAATGCAAATGAGATGATATGAAATGTCAGAATCCAGGATCACAAGTTCATGGTCTCATGAGTCCAAGGTACAGATGGAGGATACTCTGATCAGGAACTCAATGGGTAGACTCTAAGGTTTTAAGGACCCCAAAGTTGTCAATTCATATGGTTGTTCATCACACACGCCATAAGCATGACGGTTGATTGACTCCCCCATATGAATCTACTTTGGGTGAGATATTCGTATCGACAACCCACGAGAGAAAATTTTCTCGGGAGCCCATACTAAGCGATCATCGACACAAGGTTTAATCAAAGGTCTCAGTGTTATGGACTTTTCTCAAATGTTTGATGCACATGTCAGCTCTTGACAGTCAATCAACTCCATTGAGAAAGTCTATTCTGAGTGAGGTCTTCGTATTGACAACCCACGAGAGAAAATTTCTCGGGAGCCAATACTACGCGACCATCAATCGATGTTTTAACCAAAAGGTTCTAAAGGTCCTCAGAGTCGGTGACCCTAATGAAAACAACTTCGCACACACGCCAAGCAATTGACGGTCGTCAGTATTCTCATTAGAATCTACTCCAAGTGAGGTTTTCGTATCGACAACCCACGAGAGAGGTTCCCTCGGGAGCCCATACTATGCAACCTCGCTAACTTATGTTTGTACTCGCAAGCCCGGGTATATAGCCTTTTCCCTCAAGTTTCTTTTGCAAAGTATCGATCCAAATTATAGTACCAAGGAGCCACAAGATATATAAGATGGAATGCGATAAAGAAAGCGATAAAAATAAACAAGTAATGCATTAAAAGAAAACATCCAAACAAGCGTGGGAACTTAGACTAGGCTTGACTCGCATAAGGGTGAACCAAAGATTCTGGGTTTGATCCCCAGCGGAGTCGCCAGCTGTCGTACCCCGAAAAATACGACCTCACGCGATCCAAAAAGACGGGAGCCGCGCGCTAGACAGACAGAAGAGTCGCCACCTAATTCTATTTATTCCCAAAGAGGGAAAGGTATGATATAGATACAACCCGGGAAGAGAGGGATGAGGACAAAGGTCAACAGAACCAATGCCTGGGTTCGGAAGTCGGTTATGCAGGGGGAAGGTATTAGCACCCCCTACATCCATCGTACTCGATGGGAACCATCTAAGTTATCACGCGCGAAAGGATGTCTATGCTTAATGAGTTACTTGCTAGAGGGAAATGAGTTTAAATTATAAGTTAGATTGATCCTAGGTGCTTGGCAAGGATTGAGATCCTTGTGCCTACGTACTCCGTCGTGCAATGGGAAAATCAGAGCCTCGTAGTTCAGCCTACTACGGTTGATGGATGTTGATTTTATTACCTTCCTTCGATGAAAGGGTTTAGGAGTTGAATTTCACTAAAGACTATGGGTAGCTTATTCCGTCCAACAAGACGAGCGTCTTGCGTCGAAATAATCGGAGCGAGTAACGAGAGCTCGTTATCCTCCTTTCTACCGCTTAAGGCTCGTGACGTACAATCTTTCTCGTATTATTAGAATATTTTATTTCCTAAGACCGCTTGACGTTGGATCAAGGGTTTGGATCTAAAAAAAGAATCGTTTTGGTTTTTTGAAGTTTATGGGTGAATGCGAATGGAGGGTTATTTTGTGGTTTGTTAGCGAGGTACAAAGCGCTCGTCTCGCAAAGGTGGAGTGGTTCCTAATAAACGATAGCTGAAAAATAAAGTGCGAATGTGCGAGTGCAACCGCTTGGCGTTGGACCAAGGATTCGCAGACTAAACTAAATCGATAAAATATGGAAAATAAAATGCGTACATAAAATGGGGGAGGGATACAAAATAAATTACAGGGGATTGCGAGAAATAAAGGGGTCTTGTAATTTGCCCAAGAGAAAGCGTGTGTGCAGTGTTTTTGAACTGTTCGAAGGCGTTCGACATTTTTGTTCGGATGCAACTGTTCGAAGGCGTTGGACCTTTTTCGGACGCGTCGAGATGTGGTTCGTTAACTGCCTTAGAGACAATTTAATGAAATCGTTCTATGAGGAGTCGAATCGTTATTTTTTAAATGCGATAATAAATAAATAAATTGAATTGAATCGCGAAAATCAAAAAATAATAAATACAAATTAATAAATAAATTGATAATATTGATATAATGAATAATATAAATTAAATTAAATGTTATTGGTCAAAATAATAAAATAAAATAAAATAAAAACTGATTAAAAGGAGGGCCTCATATTGACCGAGTATCACCGATTTAATGAAATCGGGCGAAACATCGGCCTTTTGTTATGTCATTGGCCCTAAAAGGAGAATTAAAATTAAATGAGTCACTAAAAGTTCTCTTCTTTTTTTTTTTTAGGCATTTTCTTATGCTAAGAGATCATCAACAAGAGAAATTAAATTATATAAAAAATATATAGATTTAAAATGAAACAAAAAAGAAACAGTAAGTTATTAATATATAAAAAAAACAAGATGAACTTTGTAAAAGAAAAAAGAAGGAAAGAAAGAGCCATAGAGGGGGGTGGCTGCGTACTGTGATGTTTGTGAGAAGCAAAATATTGGGTTCTGGACTAAGTCCAAACATTGTTATCAATAATAGAAAAAGTAAATGAAAATAAAAAATAAAAATAATAAAAAACAGAAAATAGGGTGATTGCTAGAAAATAGTGTGCCTGTTGATTTACTCAAACATAAATAATGATATAAAACTTGCAGAATAAAAACTCATTGTCTTTTTTTTTTGAAAACACGCAGAAGAAAAAAAAGCAAAAACCCACCCAAAATCACTTTAAAGGCACGACTTCAAGAGTGCTCCTGGTAACGTGTTTTTTTCCCGATCCCGTCTCTCTAATTTCGGTCTCGCATCACAGTGTTTAAGGGCTTGACGGCTTCGTTTTCAAGGGTTTGGCGGCAGTGTTTGATGAGTTTTGGCTCCGTCGATGTTTTGTTCTCACAGTGACTTTGATTTGGTTTCAAATTCGTTTCAGTGGGTTGTTACTCTCATAGATCTTGCGCTCCTTCGATCTCACTCAGTCGCTCTTAAGTCTCTCTCTCGGATCTGAATCTCTCTCGCGGATTTCGATGAGTGGCGTTTTGGTTTATGACGGAACGGTTTCATGGCGATGGTTTGACGGCCGGCGGTTCGCGGCTGAACAATGGTGATGTTGTTTGTTGGTTTCTTTTTCTTTCTCTCATTTTTGCTTCTGTTTTTTTGTTTTTTTTGTTTTTGGATTTGAAGGAGAGGAGTTCAATGGTAAAGGGTTGAAAAAGATTCAACTATGGTTTTATGTTGTTGAAGGTATATTTTTGGTTGGCGAGTTTGAAGGCAAGCGTTTTATGGGTTTTGTGCAGGTTTTCTGTGTGTTGATTTCAGCGGTTTAAGTTGGTGAGTTGGGGTGGATTTTGGCAGGTTGAGTTTTTTTTTTCTGTCCGTGATTGACGAAAAAAATTGTTTATATAATGGAATCATCAAAGGGTATTGTGAGCAGAGCGATAAGGAGAGGTTGTTATGAGTGATGAGGAGAAGTCGTTATGCGAGAAACGTTTTTTGTGGATGGAAGTTGTTGTGCGTTTTGTAAGAGTTGATGAGGAATCGTACGATTTGTAGTGGGAATCATGGTCATGTGCTGAAAATGCCTATGGGGACCTTACTGTGACATAGCAATCTTTTATGAAATTTTTTAATAATAGTGAAGTTTTTGGATGTCACGCATATAAATAAATGTATATAAAAAAATGTTTAAAAATATAGTAATGATAATAATAATAATAATAATAATAAATAAATAAATAAATCAATAAAATAAATAGTAATAGTAATAATAATAATAATAATAATAATAATAGTAATAAAAAATAAAAAAGTTTAATGATAATAGTAATAGTAAAAAATTGTTTGGTAATGGAAAATTAAAATAGAAATGCTTATAATGATAGTAATAAAAAAAAGAAAATGAAACATGCTAATAATAATATAAGTGATAATAATAGAAACTATAGAAAATGTAAATACTAATAAAACTAATAATAAAAAGTATTAATAATAACAATAAGAAATAGTTTTTTTTTAATTTTTGAATAATGACTAAATAACAAAAATAAAATAAATAAAATGCTCATAATATTGAAGATAAAAGAAGATATGAATTTGTAAAGAGAAATAAACGCATGTTTTTTTTTTACTTTTTCCGAATATCACACTGAAAAATAAAATGGTATGCAATAATTTTTATTTAAAATATGGTTAAATAAAATAGCACATGTAGGACAAAATTGGGGTATGACATAAGGAAGTCGGCGTCCCACTGTTTTTGTACCTCTTCTTTTATCTTCATTGCCATGTCCGGACGAGTGCGGCGCAATTTCTGTTTTACTGGAGGACAGTCTTCCTTTAGAGGCAGCTTGTGCATAACAATGTCGGTGTCCAGACCTGGCATATCCTGATAAGACCATGCAAAAACATCCACTTACTCTCGAAGCATGTCAATAAGTTTTTCCTTCACTGAATCTTGCAGACGGGCCCCGATCTTCACTTCTTTCAAGTCTTCCTTGGTACTAAGATTAACTGTCTCCACTTCCTCCTGATGAGGAGTGATAACCTTCTCCTCTTGCCTTAACATCCTGGCTAGATCTTCAGGTAGCTCATAATCTTCTTCAACCCATTCATCGGCCTGATTAATCGGATTGTCAAAGTCATACGAAGTCATAGCAGTGTCGTTATCGGTGCGGTCTGGAGGGCACTCTCTGCAAGGGTTTAGATTTGTTCATTTTAGTGATCAGTTTTATCTTGCTTAGAAAAAGTGAAAATGAAGTTATTATTTTGAAAAACATTGTCATTTTATTTTTGTACAAAAAATGAAAAATGAAAAACAGTGAGCGGGAAAAAAGGAGAGACTCGTTTGCAAAAGATGTCCTGATATTCATTAATTGATCGTTTGCACAAAATACAAGATGGCCCGATTACAAAATGAGCCCTGACATCTTGGGCAAGATGCAGGACTTGATGCATGCTTAAAGACAGGAAATAATAATTACTCTACAGGAGTAACTCTTATAATTCCCTGGGAAGACCAGTTTGAGACTTGGTTCCCCGGGATCTTTGGACGTATCCAGTTTTCCAGGTTGCGTTCGTCTTCTTCCTCGTCTTCTAGACTGTTCACAGCATCCGGGCTAAGCATTCCCCCGCTGACAAATTTGGGCTCCGTTGCAGCCTCTGGTTGATCTTGTCGAGTTGGTCTATAACCCAACCCGAATCTGTCTTCTTTCTTTTCTACTGGCAGCGCTTGCCCCAGCCTTGAGCGGTACCCTCCTCAACAACCTTTCGGGCTTGTTGATATGAAGTGATGGAAGTTCCAGACACAACATTTGCCTCATTGATGTTAAGGGCCTCAAACCCCTGACTCATAGTCTCATGGATCTCCCCATCCATCTCTATATACTTATAAGTAGCCAGCTGGCTAACGAAAATGTCTTCCTCTCCGTAGATTGTGATGATCTGGCCTTCCCACTCAAATTTTAATTTCTGGTGAAGGGTAGATGTAACAGCGCCAGCGGCGTGGATCTAGGGTCTACCCAACAAACAGCTGTAGGCCGACTATATGTCCATCACGAAGAAAGTAGTTTTAAAGGTTTGTGGGCCAACCATCACAGGTAAATCAATCTCTCCAAGCACTGATCTCTTAGAGCCATCAAACGCTCTCACCACCAAGTTACTTGGACGCAATGCCAAACCATCATTCTCCAACTTTACCAAGGCTTTCTTTGGGAGGACAAGCGTTTCCTTGAACATTCCTTATACCATTAACATCGGGGTTCAAATGGGGCCCAAACTCTGGTGGGTCAATGCGAGGCTACCCGCGTTCATTATTGTCGGTTCCTCATGTACCAGGGTGAGGCTCTTCAAGTGTTTGTCTTTCCACTAACTCCCTCAGCCTTTCTTGACTCTGAGCCAAGCCAGTCATTACAGCCATAAACTGGGTCATTTGGTTTCTCATCTCGACCCTTTCGTTTGCCATTTGATTTCTAACTTCATTCAGGTCCTGCTGTACCCGATCCATCTGAATGCTTGGAAGGTTGATACGGGTTGGGTACCGGTGTGCACGGTTGACAGGGAACACTCTGCGACGAGCAATGTTTCCTGAAACCACAACAAAGTGAGAAACAAGATAATAAACAAAACCTACAAAACAAAGAAATAGGTTAGTATGCAATGCAGTATGCTTATTTGTTTTCCAAGGTATCCGGTTTGGTTCTTGGTTTTGACCTTTCCAGACCTCGAGGAGATGTTTGATGATGTTGAGAGAAAGCCCACCAAAATAAAACAAACTGATATATTACAAATAACGGAAATACATTGTCTGTTTACAATGAATGCCCATGGTGGGTCAAAAATACAACAATTAAAAGCAAAAAGTACATCAAAAGAAAAGAAATACAAGCAAAAGGATCAGTCATCCAATCCGAAGTCATCTTCCTTGACTTCCTTCAGGAGAGCCTCCGTCACTGGACTAGCTGGGTGCTTTGTAATGGTCCGAATGAGGAGGTTCCTGGTAGCAATGGCATTGGTCAGCTTCTTATGCCTGTCCTGATCTTTGGATCTCTTTAACCCCGCCCGGAGTTTTAACTCTGATATCTCCTTCTGTGCTGCCAACAAAGCTTCCTGCTGCTTCTTCTCATTGACCTCCAATTGCTCAATCTTGGCTTGAGTCCTCTGGTCTTCTTGTGTACGGGCTTCGGTGATCCTGACCCACCTAGCCTGGCTTTCTTCTAGATAATGCTCTGCCCTAGCTTTCTGGATTTTGGCTTCCTTGCAGGCATTCTTCAGTATCTGCTCCCCGGCTCTTGCTTTCCTGATGTAGTCTTATGTCCTCTCAATCTTGGTCAGATGCTCAATTTTGAGTCTTTCCAATCTCTCAATGTCCAGACGACCGTCACTTCTTTCCCAAAGAGTCTTCTTTAGAGCTTCAGATAGCTGCTCATTCCTTTCCTTCAGCTTTTCAAATTCTTCCAGGCTGACAGTTGCTGCTGGCTGTACAGTAGAGGGTCCAGGGGTGTCTTCCAAGGTGAAAGGCATTTTGGTGATCTGAGCTCTAGCACGGGACCAGTCAGAGTACTGGGCTGAAGCAATATTGTTGCATCTTCCAAGGATAGATGTCCCTTTGGTCTGGATGTTGTCCCAGGCCCGAGTAGCTTGCCTCACAACAACAGAGCCAGATTGGATCTCACAGTATAGGGTCTCAGCTAAATCCTGTCCCCTGGGAGGCTGAACCAAGGCATATCCCAATTGCCTTTTAAATAGTAAAGGGTTGTAGTTGATGCAACCTTTTACTCCTATCAAAGGCACATTAGGATATTTCCCACAGCTGGTGATAATATCCTTGCCTTTGGTGCTCTGGGTGCACCACCTGATGTCATCTGAAGTCAAGGAGATGAACCTTTTGGCCCAATTCTTCTGCTGATGGGGGTACTAGAAGGCATCTGACTTAGGCAAGTGTCTGAGCAGCCAAGAATAGAATAAAGGAGCACAACATCTGACTAGCTTCCCCCTTTGCTTTTCATTTCTCTGGTGGACTGAGTAGTAAAAATCCCCTAACAGTGTAGGCACAGGGTTCTTCAGCAGGAACAAGTGGATGGCATTCTTACTTACAAATTTGGGCTCATCTGCAAACAATATAGCCCCATATATGCTGAGCGCTAAGAGTGCACAGACCGCCTTCCATTCTCCCACTGCAGCCTTCAGGGTGGCCTGAGAAATCAAGAAGTCCAGATGTAAACCAGGAATCCCAGCTTTTGTTGTCATGTGCTGCTCAATGAGGGCAGGCTCCAGATACAATGCCCTTGCTATCTCTTCACTTCTGGGGGCAATCATCTCTGGGTTGAAAGGAATTCCTTTTCTGATAGGAACTCCAATCAATAAAGAAAACTCCTCTAGCAGTGGTCCCATCTGAAAATCAGGAAAGGTGAAGTATCTAAGAGGAGGGTCATAGAACTGCATGCATGTGTGGATCATGCTCCTCTGAGATGAATCAAGATCCATAACCATGTCCAAAATTCCCCCATGGTGCTCTCTGAATAGTGGGATGTGGTCAGGTGTGACAAGGGACTGGACCTGTCTGATACCAGTCAGTATAGGCTCAAAGAAATGATAAGATATGTTGCTTTTCCTTGGAGTAGTCATGAATGTTGATGAAGAGGCTGAAAATAAGCTAATGAAGATCACATGCAGAGAAGCTGGAGGTGAGTTCTGGCAGACTGATGCAGGTGCTGAAGGGGATAGCTGAAGCAAATGCTGAAGAAGATAACTGAAGCAGAGGTCTAAGCAGTAGAAGGGGTCAAAACCAAACCAAATATGAAATGATTGATACCCTGAAAAACAAACAAACAAATGTTAAATGATGCAATGATGATGTATGAAAATGATATGCAAGGGTTTGTGATCAAGAGCTGGATCTGATTATCTGTCTTGATATAAGGTCCATGTATGTTCAGAGGTCCGGATGAAGGCTCAGAAATCCGGTAACCAGGGTGGGGGGCTCAAATAAAGAGCCACATGTCCGGGGTAAATCACAAGAATTGTCCAAAGTGAAGTACTCTTAAACAATACAGTAATAGGGTATGATGTGGCCAAGGGTTCCTGCAAACCTATAAACAACCCAACCCCCTCACATGTAATGCTCTAGAACAAAGATCCTCAGACTTGGATCAGTTATGAGAAGTGTAAACACTTTTAACCCTGAGGAACAGTGTTTACAATAAGCATAAAAGATCCTCCTCTAATTCACCCCAGTTTCTGAAGGTCAAAATAAAGGTCATCCAGACTTAGCAGGCTTCCCAGATAACCCTAGCACTACAGGAAATCTGTAGCACATAGTTCTCAAAAAGAAACCCACATCTGAACCGTGTTTCATATTCCCGCACTAGACCGAAATGGAATGGGAAAGAATATGAACCACTCTAGACTAGGTGTCACTCAGGTCCCAGGTATAGGACCTTAATCACTCAGTGGAACCCCACCCACCAAAGAAAACCAGATCCAGCAATGAAAGTATGATGTATATAAAACTGTAAAGAAATCAGTAAATAAAACTGTACATAAAGCAATAAATAAAGCAAATAAATAAACACAATTAGCACATAATACCCCCATAAACATAAATCAAACAAGCGCTAGGAGGAACCCACAAAAAGAACCAGAAGCCCTGGTTGCAGAATATGGGTCCCCAACAGAGTCGCCAAGCTGTCGCTCCCACCAAATGACACCTTGTCAAGAGGGGTACAGACGCGAATGGTCGGCGAATGGAGAGAACATGAAGATGAACTGAAAAGAGTCGACAGCTAGGCATTTTTATCCCGAACGAAAGGTAATGCTGCATAAACCTAGAAAGAGATGGATAAGACAATCGCGAACCAGAGAAACTGAGAAAGGGGGTTGGTTACAACCTGGGAAGGTATTAGCACCCAGATTGTCCGTCGTACTCGACGAGATCCATGCTTAAAAGATTTGTGCTTAAAGGGGTAGTGTCAGTGTTATTCTGTGTGCAAAAGCTGGAAAAGAATGCAAGTGTCAGTGTAAGAGAAATGTGAAATGAAATGCTCAGGAATGAGGCTTAAAGAATGATGCTGGAAGAGGGGGGAAGAGACAAAGACTTTTGTTCGATAACAGTTAAGTTATGCCTACGTATCCTCTCGTGCAATGAGGAAGTCAGAACACCGTAGTTCGACTCAAAGAGACTGAAAGATAAATTGACTGGTGAACTGCTTACTTGTCTATGCTCAGGTGTATGAACTGTCTGGCTCAGGTGCTAACTGTCTTGCATTAGACGGAAGAAGCAAGTTCTCGTTTGTGAGTGAATGAGATGAGAAAAGAATCCCAGAGGAGAAGATTATTGTTTGTTTTGGTGTTTTCCATCTTTTATTTCTTTTTGTGTTTGTCACAAGAAAATGAGCTTAAGCCTAAACCAAGGGTTAGTAAACTCATCACATCTTCCCTTTGATTAGGGGTAATGAGAATACCTTAAATATGAAGTAAACACGTCGCACTTAATTACCATGATGTAGGATTAAGATCATTAACCTATTTGCATTTATTTAGATGTTTTTGGAGTTTTTGTTTAGTGTTAAGTAATGAGTTTAAGCCATAATCAAGGATTTAATGGACCCATTACACCATCCTAATAGAAGGATGATAGATGCGAACATTTAAGCTGAGGAAGGCTCCTCAACTTAATCCATGATTAGGGATTAACCTCATGACAAAACAAAGCCTTTATTAGAGTGGATTTTAGTTAATGGTAAGATTAAGAAGTGAATTTTATGGTTTGTAAGAAAACTTGAGAGGGACTTGTCCATTAACACTAGGGTTAGTCCTTCTTAACCAATTAAGGAAGAATTAGAACCCTAATGCAAGGCCCAAGTTACAAGCTTGATGTCTTAGTGATTATTAAGTGGATTGATTAAGAGATTTAAACACATTAAGTGTTTAACACTTAGGATTAAAGTTATACACTCCATCCTAAGAGAAGGATGCAGGCATAACCTTAATCACAAAGCCTTAAATCCTTTAAGGTTTAGTCCCTGATTATGAGATAAGAAGAGAAGACACAAAAGATGACACAAAGGTAAAACTAATGGGGGGACTAATCAAACCCTAAATATTATCATGCTTGGGTGTTCCTAGGGTTTATGAGGCTTGCAAATAGTCTTCAGGATGAGCCACCAAGGAAGAAGCAGATGAAAGGAGGAGAAGCAGAAAGAAGCAAGTCAACTTACCTCACTTAAGAAGATAAGTTGCTTGAAGAAAGAAAGTGAGGAAGGAACATGAATGAGCAAGCTCAGTCTAAGACAAAAGCAAAATGCAGCAATGAATTCATAAGAGAGATGAGAAGAGATTGTGAGAAGTGAAGGAAAATTCACTTCTCAAAGTAACTTACCACCTGAAAAGTTAGCAAAAGGAAATGAAATGAAATGAAAATGAAATGAATGCAAGGATGCAAACCAAAACCAGAAACATATTTATGATACAAATGATGCTAAGAGATGTGAATGATCATACAAGGATGAGGATGCAAATGAAGCATAAAGGAAGTATGAAAGTTCATGAATGCATATGAAATGAAATGAATGCAAAACATGGCAAATGGATGATGCAATGATCAAACATGATTCTAATGTGTCCTAAGATGTCTTATAAGTCATGTGAATGCTTAAAATGTCATGGCAAGTTCTTATATGCAAGCATATGCAAGATGAATGCAAATGAAGATGCAAAGTTAGGGTTTTATGAAAGGCTGAGATGCAAAACTCAAAATCAGAAGCAAATGACAAGATAATAAATTGAAAATGCACTCAAAGGAACCCTAAACCCATGTGATTTCATACCCCAAAGGAGAAAACCTAACTCTTAACCCTAAGGGACTTATGATTTTTCTAAGTTTTCTAGGGTTTTAAGGTACCTAAAGGGAAAAAATGCCAATCAATTCAAAAAGGCAGAAGAAATTCATGACAAAAATATGCTAGAAAATTCATTTCAAATGAAGATCAATGCAAAAAGAACCATGGTCATACCATCCTTGGTTACGCAGGAAATAATTCTTGAAGTCAGAGTTCTAAAATGGGATTTTATGAACCCTAAATTCAAAGAAAAAATGTCAAAATGATTCAAAACCAAAAAGGAATTTGTGTGGATGGTATGACAATGTCTCTAAATGTTTAAAGATGCAACATGAATTTTTTGGGATTTTTTAGAAACCTAAATGATATTTTAATTAATTAATTTTCATTAATTAATTAAAATAAACAATTAAATGTCTAAAAAATGATTTTTAAATGCAAAAAATAAAACTAAAAATATTTTTGGGTTCTGAAAATTAATAAAAGGTTTGATAAACATTTTCAGAATTTTTTTGATGGTTTTTACGATTTTTAAAAATTCGTACAAAATAAAATGAGGAAAATGAAATAAAGTTAAAATAAATGGAAAGTATGCAAAATGGAGAGACAGGATTGATTCTGGATTTGAAAATGTTGACTGGCGCGTGATCTAAGGGCTAGGATTTAAACTGGCCTAATTAATTGATTAACTTAATTAATTACGGAATTAGGGTTAAGTGTGAAGATCCTGACCATCCACACACGCGGGAAACCTCATCCAACGGCCCAAGTTCAAACTACATTAATTAACCAGAAATTAAACCCTAATGACTCTCAGATGGCCGGAGGGGACCTCCGGTCATCTTCTCCGGCGAGTCAAAAACGTCATCTTCTTCCCTAAGCCACTAACCCCCATAAAAACTGCCCAAAAATAATCCCCAAACATCATACATCATGAATCAATCAACAAACAACATTTTCATTGCGCAATGAGGCTGAATCGAATAAAAACAAATTTTAGGTCAAACTTTCAGAACATCGTATCATACTCATTTCTTGCTCATTTTTAAAATTAAACATATCCTCATGATCAGTGCAACATATAGAACAAGATTTTAACAAGAAATCAGGATTCTGAAAAAAATGTTCATCATGTTACCTGAGCTGATGAACTGCAAATGAGAGCTTTCAGGGCCCCTCCTTCATGCAAAAAGTCTCCTTTGATCCTCCTGAGGCTAATGGAATGCTTCAAAAGCTTTGATGGTGGCTAGTTTGAAGGTTCCAGTTCTGGTGTAGCAGAATTTGATGTTTGTGTGTGTAGTGATTCTGGCTATTTCAGGAGGTGGGTTTTGTTCTATGAATGAAGGGTGATTTGTTGGTGAAGGAATTTTTGGATTTTGTTATGTTTTGAGGTTGTTTCGAAGAGAACAAGCTTTGTGCACAAATTTGTGAATCTGATGTTGTGTGTGTTCTCAGCTTGTGTGATGTTTGTTTTAAGGAAAATTGCGATCTAAACGCAGCGGAAAACAAAAATTTCCTTTAGTGATCCTTACGAATGAGCATGGTCAGTGATAGAATCGTTACCTCTTTGTGGCGATTCAGATCTTTGATGCAGCGATCACAAGCGTTGATGAAGTGCAACGCCTCTACTCAGTCCACACGAACAGCTTCCGGTCACAGTGCTAGCTGCTTACGAACGGAATTATTTGAGTGAGAAAAGAGAATCAAAACGAAATTGCATCAAGTGAAAGCTTCATCACAAGGGTTCCTTTTATAGACTCTCTTGTGGGCTGCGGGCTAAAAGCCCAATTCACATGATCCATAATAATATTATATATTATTATAATAACTATTATTATAATAAATATATTTATTTTATTATTATTTTATAACCATTATAAAATAACAATAATTATTATTATATTATCCGAATTTCTATTTTCACTTAAGTGCACCGTACCTTACGGTGTTCCTTTGATTTCTCTATCTCTCATCAAACTGTCCTTATGTGTGTGACCCTGTAGGATTTCGTAACGTTGGTAATTATATTAAATTATATATTTAACATAATAAACAGTGAGCGGTATCTAGCAACACATCACTGCTACCCATGTCACGAAAATGTCATGTGATCTGACAAAACCTTTTTCGTGATAATATATGTTTGTACAATTACCCTTTTGCCCCTATGTCTATATTGAACACAAGGCATACACTGTGTCATCCTTGTCCAGTTCAATATTGGGCCCTTAGACATTTCTCCTGTTATGCAGGATTGGCAAATTCCATCTAGGACACTCATGTCCCTCAGCATGCTTCGTGGAGTGCCCATCAACTATCTTTATGATCATCCAGTTACGGATAATGTTTGATCAGCAATAAAGCACCCGACTCTACATCTAGGGTCCATAGTGGTTTCAGGTCGAAGGGTGGTAATACACCATTATCACCATGAGAATAACTTATGACACTTTGCATAACATACTATGTAGTATTCTCATAGCGGGTCAATCCGGTATAAATATTACTCCTAATATTTATACCTATGTCAAGACTTGATAACTCTTTATCCATGATCCATGAGATGTGATCATCAGTCTATCTTCATAATAGTCTCAATGCTTTAAAGTTATCCCACTTTGCAATAAAGCTTGACTACGGATATTTTAAGAATAATGTCTTTATGTTTAATGGGATCTCATGATTAAGTCACACTTAACATTTCATTAAACAGACTAACTATTCTAGGGACTTTATTATTCTGAAAGACAAACATAATAAAGAAATGCCTTTTATTTTTAAACGAATAATCTGATACAAGTACCAAAAAGTATTGGCCTCTAGGGCTTACACCAACAATCTCCCACTAGCACTAGAGCCAATTAGGCATACCCTTAATACCCATAGATCTAGTATGACCATCATGCTTCTGTTGCGCAAGAGGCTTTGTTAATGGGTCAGCGATATTGTCAAATGTAGGTACTCTGCATATCTTCACATCTCCCCGATCGATTATCTCTCGAATGAGGTGATAACGCCTAAGTATGTGTTTGGATCGTTGGTGAGATCTAGGCTCCTTAGCTTGTGCGATAGCACCATTGTTATCACAATATAAACCAATGGGATCCACAATGCTAGGGACTATGCCAAGTTCACTAATGAACTTCTTGATCCAAACAGCTTCCTTTGCTGCATTTGAGGCAGCAATATACTCGGCCTGAGTTGTAGAATCAGCAACTGTTTCTTGCTTTGAACTTTTCCAGCTCACAGCGCCACCATTGAGACAGAACACATAACCAGATTGTGATCTAAAATCATCCTTATCTGTCTGGAAGCTAGCATCAGTGTAACCAATGACATCAAGCTCTTCCTGACCTCCATATATTAAGAATGAATCCTTAGTCCTTCTCAAGTACTTAAGGATATTCTTGACAGCTACCCAGTGAGCATCACCGGGATCAGATTGGTACCTACTCGTTGCACTTAATGCATACGAGACATCTGGTCGAGTACATAACATGGCATACATGATAGATCCTATTGCAGATGCATATGGAATCTTATTCATGCGATCCCTTTCTTCCTTAGTTGAAGGGGATTGTGTTTTTGATAAACACAGACCATGTTGCATAGGTATGAATCCTTTCTTGGAATCATGCATATTAAAGTGTCTCAACACTTTATCTATGTATGTACTCTGACTTAGGCCAAGCAGTTTTTGTGATCTATCTCTATAGATCCTAATTCCTAATATATAGGCTGCTTCACCTAGGTCTTTCATAGAAAAACAATTCCCTAACCAAGTCTTCACTTGTTGCAAGGTAGGGACATCGTTTCCAATGAGTAATATGTCATCTACATATAATACCAGAAACACGATCATGCTCCCACTAACCTTCTTGTAGACACAAGGTTCATCTTCATTTTTGATGAATCCATATTGTTTTACGGTTTCATCAAAACGAAGATTCCAGCTTCTGGAAGCTTGCTTCAATCCATAGATTGATCGCTGTAACTTGCATATCTTTTGGGCATCTTGTGGTATGTCAAATCCTTCAGGTTGTGTCATGTACACATCCTCAAGAAGATTCCCATTAAGGAAAGCATTTTTGACATCCATCTGCCATATTTCATAATCATGATATGCAGCGATGGCAAGTAAAATCCGAACAGATTTAAGCATTGCAATTGGTGAAAAGGTTTCATCATAGTCAACCCCATGAATTTGTTTATAGCCTTTTGCAACCAGTCTTGCTTTATAGGTATGTACCTTACCATCCATGTCAGTCTTCTTCTTGAAGACCCACTTGCATCCTATAGGGTTAACTCCTATAGGAGGTTCTACCAAGGTCCAAACCTGGTTTGTGTACATGGAATCCATTTCAGATTTCATGGCTTCTAGCCACTTCTCAGACTCAGGACCAGTTATGGCCTCTTTGTAGGTCACAGGCTCATCTTGATCCATGAGTAATACATCACCCTGATCACTTATGAGATATCCATATCTCTCAGGTTGGTGACGTATCCTGCTTGACCTATGCTGGTCTTGTTCTACTTGAGCAGGTTGCTCTTCCACAACTACTTGTGTTTCCTGCTCTAGTTCCTCCATAGGTGTTTCAATGTTTTGTGATTCTTGAATTTCTTCAAGCTCTATTTTCCTCCCACTGTTTCCTTTGGAAATAAAATCCCTTTCCAGAAAGACTCCAGTTCGAGCGACAAACACTTTGCCCTCAGAAGGATTGTAGAAGTAATATCCTCTTGTTTCTTTAGGATACCCCACAAATAAGCATTTGTCAGATTTGGGCTCAAGCTTGGTTGAAATTTGTCGTTTGACGTAAACTTCGCAACCCCAAATCTTCATGTAAGACATATGTGGTTTCTTACCACTCCATATCTCATATGGTGTCTTATCAACCTTTTTGGATGGAACACGGTTAAGTGTGTAAGCTGCTGTTAATAATGCATGTCCCCAAAAGGAGTTTGGAAGATCGGCGTGACTCATCATGGATCGGACCATGTCTAACAAGGTTCGATTTCTTCTCTCAGATACACCATTCCATTGTGGTGTTCCAGGAGGAGTAAGTTGGGATAGAATCCCATACTCTTTTAGATGGTCATCAAATTCTAGGCTTAAATATTCACCGCCTCGATCTGATCGAAGAACTTTAATATTCTTACCTAGTTGGTTTTGTACTTCATTCTTGAATTCCTTGAACTTTTCAAAGGACTCAGATTTGTGTTTCATTAAATACACATATCCGTATCTACTGTAGTCATCAGTAAAAGTGATGAAGTACTGAAAACCTCCTCTGGCTGGTATGTTCAGTGGTCCACATACATCAGTATGTATGAGTGCCAAAAGATCATTAGCCCTTTCACCTTTTCCTGTGAATGGGGACTTTGTCATCTTTCCAATTAAACAAGATCTGCATGTCTCATATGATTCATAATCAAAAGAGTCCAAGAGTCCATCTTTATGGAGTTTGGAAATGCGTTTCTCATTTATGTGGCCTAATCGACAGTGCCAAAGGTAAGTTGGATTCAACTCATTAGGTTTCAACCTTTTAGTATTAATGTTATAAATTGGCATTTCAAGATCAAGGACATATAGTCCATTATTCATTTTTGCAGTAGCATAGAATATATCATTCAAATAAATGGAGCAACAATTGTTCTTTATTATGAATGAAAAACCAAACTTGTCCAAACAAGAAACGGAAATAATATTCCTTCTAATTGCAGGTACATAATAACAGTTCTCTAACTGAATTATTAAACCACTAGGTAAAGTTAAAACATAAGTTCCTACAGCTAAAGCAGCAACCTTTGCTCCATTGCCAACTCGTAGGTCAACTTCACCTTTTGCCAAATCTCTACTCCTTTTTAGCCCCTGCACATTAGTACAAATGTGAGAACCGCATCCAGTATCTAATACCCATGATGCAGACGTAGATAAATTAATTTCAATAACAAAAATACCTGAATTTGAAGTCTCTACTCCATTATTCTTATCTTCCAGGTACTTTGGGCAATTTCTCTTCCAATGTCCGGTCTTACCGCAATGGAAGCAAGTGCCCTCCTTTGCTATTCCTCCACTAGGCTTCAAAACAGGAGGAGTCGGTTTGGGTTTGGCAACTTCCTTGCCTTTCCCTCTACCACCCTGTTTGATGGGCCTCTTGTTCTGTTTCTTTCCATTACTGACCATCAGAATGGATTTCCCTTTTGTCTTCATATTCTGCTCAGCAGTTCTCAACATGCCTAGCAGTTCTGGAAGACTTTTGTCCAAGTCATTCATATTGAAATTCAGGAAAAACTGACTGAAGCTCTCTGGCAACGATTGCAAGATCAGATCAATCGCAAGTTCTTTTCCAAGGGGAAACCCTAATCTGTCAAGGTTCTCCACATACCCAATCATCTTGAGTACATGGGGACTTACAGGGGCTCCCTCAGCTAACTTGCTGTTAAAAAGGGACTTTGAAACCTGAAACCTCTCATTTCTTGCTTGCTCTTGATAAAGCATTTTCAGATGTCCGATCATATCGAACGCAGACATGTTCTCGTGTTGCTTTTGCAACTCAGAGTTCATGGTAGCAAGCATGAGGCAAGCGGTTTCATTGGCATCATCGAAATGCTTCTTATAAGCATCTCTTTCTGCCTTTGGTGCAGAACTAGGAGGTTCCTCCTCAGGAACTGGTGTCTCCAAGACATACAGCTTCTTATCGTGCTTGAGGACAATCCTCAGATTACGGTGCCAATCCAGGAAATTTGTCCCAGACAATTTTTCCTTATCTAGGATGGATCGCAAAATATTGTTCGATGTGTTTGTTGTCATGGTAATCTACAAGAGAAATATGAAAATATAAGTATCATTAAAAACAACATATTTAATTAGGCCTTTAATCAAATATGCTCCCACTATTTTATTCAAAACAAATGACCCTCATCATTTGATTCGGAAAATCCCGTTGGAAGACTTTCTAGTGGGTCGAGATCCATGTTTCACTTTGTTTTAAGTCAGCGTTAGGCTGATTACACAAAACTAAGTTATTTAGGTAGGAACTCCTTCCAATTGTATCTCATACAACTCTCGAATATTTTCAATTGGGTGAATAACTCCTTATTCTGATCCATCACATGAATCATTCCCAATTCTTGCTTCTAAACATGTATAATCTTATTATAATTTGTTTAGTTAAGTTTGACCCATTGTTTTAGAAATTGGATATTACAATTATCCCATCACACCTTACTAATATAGAACATGCACCTCGCGTAGGTGAAACCTACAATGCTCGATACTAGTCTTGATGAGTGCTAAAAATTGGAAAGCATAAACTTAATATTTAATTTTGAGGGAATTTGTTATTAGTTTGATCTCACCGGCTTAACATGCAAAACGTCTCTCACATGCATCAACATACAATTACATGCATCAACATACATATAAAAAGATACAATTATGGCCCCTAACGCAATTGTTCTCTCAAGCCAATGAGAGAACCTAAGCTAACCTAATAACGATCTAAGCTTCTCCAAGCATGATCTCCAAGGTTATCCTCCTTTAATATTGAATACTTCTTTTTTTTCTTCATAACATAATATTACATTACATATAAGAAAACTCGTTTTACATACGAGGGAGTGAGATGAGAAAAGAAGTTACATAAAGAGATTGAGAGAGAGGCACGACACGCAGGCCGTATTTAAAAATCCCAAAACAATAATAAAGGATAAACTAAGGCCATAACTGATCACCACAAATAAATAATAATAAACACACTTTTATTATTAGTTTAAAATTCCGATAATTAAATAAACTAAATTAAATTTCGGCTGATTGATCACACTTTGCAGACTTAGCCGGGGGTTCCGCTGCCCGGTCAGGGGGGCAGCGCCTCCTTGCGGGGTTGTTAGGGGCAGCGCCCCGACGAAAAATTTTATGAACACTTCATTGTATTTCACGTCGTTTCCTGCACAACTTTTGTGCATTTACAACCCCAACCGGAAAAGTCTGCGGCAATACAACACTTGTACTGCCATTAATCCTAATGCAACAATTTCATGCCGTCAAACACAACTCGATTGATAACTCAATATGATAGATCAACATGTCATTGCTTCACCATACTAACGTCGGATTCTGAAGCGAATGAAAATGATGATCTTTCAAAAGAATTACAATCCTTATGTGATTGAATGGATGAAATCAAAACAGTATATCCCATATACCATCTTTGCATCAGAATTTCTTATATCTTATATAAAAGTGATCGATCTAATTGTGTAACCTATGGATGATCAATGTATCGCACAACTTCACCATACTAATGTCGGTTTCTGAAGCATAATCAACATCAATCATCCAAATCGTACACAACAGATGCCAAATTTAATTAATCGTTTATTGTTAAATTCATTCTGTGTTTTAATCGAATCAAATACAGAAAAGACGGAAATTTAACAGCTATCAGATCCATGGTTTCGTAAGTGGCTCTGATACCACTTAAGTAAAATTGCGATCTAAACGCAGCGGAAAACAAAAATTTCCTTTAGTGATCCTTACGAATGAGCATGGTCAGTGATAGAATCGTTACCTCTTTGTGGCGATTCAGATCTTTGATGCAGCGATCACAAGCGTTGATGAAGTGCAACGCCTCTACTCAGTCCACACGAACAGCTTCCGGTCACAGTGCTAGCTGCTTACGAACGGAATTATTTGAGTGAGAAAAGAGAATAAAAAACGAAATTGCATCAAGTGAAAGCTTCATCACAAGGGTTCCTTTTATAGACTCTCTTGTGGGCTGCGGGCTAAAAGCCCAATTCACATGATCCATAATAATATTATATATTATTATAATAACTATTATTATAATAAATATATTTATTTTATTATTATTTTATAACCATTATAAAATAACAATAATTATTATTATATTATCCGAATTTCTATTTTCACTTAAGTGCACCGTACCTTACGGTGTTCCTTTGATTTCTCTATCTCTCATCAAACTGTCCTTATGTGTGTGACCCTGTAGGATTTCGTAACGTTGGTAATTATATTAAATTATATATTTAACATAATAAACAGTGAGCGGTATCTAGCAACACATCACTGCTACCCAAGTCACGAAAATGTCATGTGATCTGACAAAACCTTTTTCGTGATAATATATGTTTGTACAGTTACCCTTTTGCCCCTATGTCTATATTGAACACAAGGCATACACTGTGTCATCCTTGTCCAGTTCAATATTGGGCCCTTAGACATTTCTCCTGTTATGCAGGATTGGCAAATTCCATCTAGGACACTCATGTCCCTCAGCATGCTTCGTGGAGTGCCCATCAACTGTCTTTATGATCATCCAGTTACGGATAATGTTTGATCAGCAATAAAGCACCCGACTCTACATCTAGGGTCCATAGTGGTTTCAGGTCGAAGGGTGGTAATACACCATTATCACCATGAGAATAACTTATGACACTTTGCATAACATACTATGTAGTATTCTCATAGCGGGTCAATCCGGTATAAATATTACTCCTAATATTTATACCTATGTCAAGACTTGATAACTCTTTATCCATGATCCATGAGATGTGATCATCAGTCTATCTTCATAATAGTCTCAATGCTTTAAAGTTATCCCACTTTGCAATAAAGCTTGACTACGGATATTTTAAGAATAATGTCTTTATGTTTAATGGGATCTCATGATTAAGTCACATTTAACATTTCATTAAACAGACTAACTATTCTAGGGACTTTATTATTCTGAAAGACAAACATAATAAAGAAATGCCTTTTATTTTTAAACGAATAATCCGATACAAGTACCAAAAAGTATTGGTCTCTAGGGCTTACACCAACACCTCCTTCGTGCAAAAAGTCTCCTTTAATCCTCCTGAGGCTAATGGAATGCTTCAAAAGCTTTGATTGTGGCTAGTTTGAAGGTTCCAGTTCTGGTGTAGCAGAATTTGATGTTTGTGTGTGTAGTGATTCCGGCTATTTCAGGAGGTGGGTTTTGTTCTATGAATGAAGGGTGATTTGTTGGTGAAGGAATTTTTGGATTTTGTTAAGTTTTGAGGTTGTTTCGAAGAGAACAAGCTTTGTGCACAAATTTGTGAATCTGATGTTGTGTGTGTTCTCAGCTTGTGTGATGCTTGTTTTATGATCCTTATGCAATCCCTAAACCATTGGAATGAGTCAGAAGACTTGACATGCACTGTGGAAATGGTATGGAGCAATTGACCAAAAAGTCAATAGTTGGTGTACTTCAAGCATGGGCCATGACAGAAGCTATTTTAGGGTTGCTCTGAGTTCAGCTGCCTTCAAGGATGGCCATGGGATGATTTAGAGTGATCAGAAGTGAATGGATGGTGAGATGGCACATGTTTTGCATTTTCATAACTTGTTGCACTTTGAGATATTTGGTCATGGAAATGTCTCATTCAAAGCTAAATTCTGGTCATGAAGTGTTACATGATGCTATTGTGATGCTTTGAAACCATTTAGAGACCATGAAAATGCTTAGAGATCATTCTTGCAAAAATCCCTCTTTTGAGAATTTTATGAAAAATAGCTTATGAAACTTGTGATCCAAGGCATGGAACTTTGTGAATTTGGTGCAATTCTGATTTTGGCAAGTTTCAATATGTGGTAATGATGCTTAGAAGTCATTTAGAGGTCATGAAAATGCCTAGAATTTGAATTTGCAAAAATCCCCTTTTGTCATGAAACTTGAAATTATGTGATTTTTGCCAACTTTGAAAAGCCATATCTTGAGTTCCAAAATGAATTAGATCCTGTTCTTGTACTTTTTGAAAAGGGAATGATCTAATCTACAACTTTCATGACCAACAATTTTTCATTTGAAGCATTTTTGGTTGAGAAAGAGGAGGTTGAAAAACTTTCCCAAAATGGAAAGTTTACATTACAAGTCATTTCCATTTTTGGCAACTTTTGGTTTTGCTCATTTTTCTTCAATTTTGTGAACTTCTAAGCACTTAAATGATCAAATAAAGATGATATAACTTAAATTTGATGAAAAATCCACTTTGGTTCCATGTTGGGGGGCCTTAGATGCCCTGATTTTGCTCTGACTTGCTCAAGAAGTTACCCAATGAACATATGACTTCCACAATGAATTTCTTCATCAAACTTGGTATGTATGATCCTTATATCATATTGAGACTATTAGAAACAATAATGACCAAAAAAATTGGAGTTATGGCCTCTGAAACCAAAACCCTAATTTTAGGCCATCTGTGTAGTTAAACCCTAGCCCAACTTCCATGCTTTCCCAGTTCTTGTGATTCTTTAACTTCCTTGATCTTTGGAGGATAAAATATGATGGTTGAACATATATGGACCCTCTTGGAATGATTGGTGGCCTTTGGGGTGGCTTAGATGGACCCTTGATTGCTCAGATCACAAACCCTAGATGCAGATGAACTTGAACCAATGCAGTGAAGCAAAAATGCAATATGAGATGGTATGGTCAAACTAATGCAAATGTGAAGATCACAAGCCATGGTGTGAACTTAGTGAGGGCAAATTTGGGGTGTTTACAGTGTGCAATGAGGAAGTCAGAACAGCGTAGTTCGACTCAAAGAGACTGAAAGATAAATTGACTGTGAACTGCTTGCTTGTCTATGCTCAAGTGTATGATTCGTCTGGCTCGAGTGCTAACTGTCTTGCATTAGACGGAAGAAGCAAGTTCTCGTTTATGAATGAGTGTGATGAGAAAAGAATCCCAAAGGAGACGATTATTGTTTGTTTTTGTGTTTTCAATTTTGTTATTGTTTTTGGTGTTTTGCATAAGTTAATGAGCTTAAGCCTAAATCAAGGGCTTGTAAACTCATTATATCCTCCCTGATTAGGGATAATGAGAATACTTAAGTGTGAGATAAGAATATCAAATTAATTACCATGATGATGTAGGATTAAGATTATTAACCGACTTGTGATTAATTAGATGTTTTTTGGGTTTTTGTTTAGTGTTAAGTAATGAGTTTAATCTCTAATCACAGATTAATGAACTCATTACACCATCATAATAGAAGGAAAATAGATGATAACACTTAAGCTGAGGAAGATACCTCAACTTAATACATGGTTAGGGATTAAATTCATTATATAACAAAGCCTTTATTAAGTGGATTTTAATTAAGGATGAGATTAAGAAATGAGTTTTATGGTTTGTAAGACAACTTAAGGAGGACTTGTCCATTAAACACTAGGGTTAGTCCTTCTTAACCATAAAGGAAGAATTAGAACCCTAATGTAAGGCCCAAGTTACAAGATGAAGTCTTAGTGATTATTAATATGATTTGATTAAGATGTTTTAAACAAATTAAAGGTTCAACACTTAGGATTAAAGTTATACACTCCATCCTAATAGAAGGATACATGCATAACCCTAATTCCAAAGTCCTAAAACTTTAAGAGTTTAGTCTCTGATTATGAAGATGAGAAAAGAGACTCAAGGAGACTCAAAGGTAAAAGCTAAGGGGGACTAATCACAATCCTAATTATTATCATGCTTGGATGTTCCTATGGTTTGTAAGGCTTAAGAAAGATCTTCAAGGAAGCCACCAATGGAAGAAGCAGAAGAAAGGAGGAAGAAGCAGAAGAATAAGTTACTTCTTCATTGAAGAAGATAAGTAACTTAAAGAAATAAAGGAACACAAGTGAACAAGTTCACTTAAAAGACAAACAAAATTCAAATGAAAGAGAGAATGATAAGTGAGAAGTGAAGGCAAATCCACTTCTCAAAGTAACTTACCACCTGAAAAATGTTAGCATGAATGCATAAAGTATAAAGCATAAAGAAATGAAATGAAATGAGATGCAATGAGATGAAATGAACAAAGTCAGAAGTGTTTATGCAATGTTAATGTCATGTAAGATGATGCAAAGGCATACAAAGTGCATATGTATGATCATACAAAGATGAGATGCAAATGGAAACATGCTTTGAAGTTTGAAAATACATGAAAGTTAATGAAATGAAATGAATGCAAATCATGGGAAATGAATGAAGAAATGATCAATCATAATTATAACATGTCCTAAGATGCCTAAGATGACTTATGAATGCAAGAAATGTCATGGCAAGTTCATGTATGGATGCATATGCAAGATGGATGCAAATGAACACATAAAATTAGGGTTTCATGGACAAGCAAGATGCAAATGAACAAAATAGAAGCATATGACATGATAAAAAATTGAAACCAAGCTCAAACAAACCCTAATCCTATACTAGGTCACACCCCAAAGGAGAAGGTCATAAGCCTAACCAATCTAAAGTTATGAATTTCCTAAGTTTTCTAGGGTTTTTGGGTGGTTCAAAGGAAAAAACGCAAATCAAATGGAAAATGCAAGATAAATTCATGAGGAAAATGTCCTATAAACTACATGCAATATATAACACAATGCAAAAAGAATCATCTTCAAACTCTTCTTGGTTAGGCAGAAATGATTTTTTAAAGTTAGGGTTCAAAAAAATGAAATTTAATGACCCTTAATTCAAAGAAAATTCACAAATTATGATCAAACCTAAAAAGAAATTTGTGTGAAGAGTTTGTAAATGTTTCTAAATGCATTGGGATGATTCATGATTTTTTTGGTGATTTTTAGAAACCTAAATGTATTTTTAATTAATTAAAAGACTTTAATTAATTAAAAATAACATTTAAATATTTTAAAAAATGCTTTTTTAATGCAAAAAGTAAAATAAAAATCATTTTTGGAATGAGAAAAATATTTAAAACAGAAATGCAAAGTTTCATATTTTTTGAAAGTGTTTTGATATTTTAAATTAAATTATGAAATGAAATGCAAATAAAATGAAATAAAAACAAAAGCAAGAGAAAGTCATCAAGATCTATGGCCAGGATTCAAACCTAGGGAGACTGCACGCGTGAATGTGAGGCTAGGATTGATTCTGGAAAATTTAATAATTAAACCTAATTAATTAAATTAATTAAAGATTAGGGTTTAAGTGAACTAATCATGTCCCTCCACGCACGCGAGAATCAAGATCCAAGGGCCCAAATTTAAACTGGGGAATTAATCACAGATTAGGGTTTAATGACTTTCAGGTGGCCGGAGAAGACCTCCGATCATCTTCTCCGGCAACTCACACTTCCTATCTCTCTTAAAACGCCATGAAATCAACTCAAACTCTCCAGAATCACTCCCCAAACATCAATAAACAAGAATCAGCCATCAAAAACAATTTATCATTCACAAAAAAAAAGTTTCGAAGCAAATCGTGAAACTGAACAAAACTTTCAGAAGTTCAATACATGCTTAATACTCAACCATTTTCAAAAGTAAACATATCACAGTGATCAGCACATCATGTATAATCAATTTGTAACTTAAAAAACAAGTTCTGGAAAAATTGTTCTTGATGATACCTGAGATGAAGCTTTCTGGACCTCTCCTTGGTGCAAAACCACTCCAATGATCCCCCTTGTGCTTCTGAAAGGCTTGAAACAAGTTTGTATGGCTTGGCTTTTGGGATTCAGTTCTGCTAAGGCAGAAATCATGTTTTTTTTGTGAGGTTTCAGGCCATTGTAATGGTTGCTTTGTGATCCTTATGATGTGTATGATTGAATGGTGCAAAGAGTATTGAGGTTTGATGGTTGTGCTTAGAGTTTCGAAGAGATGAAAGTTTTGGCCAATTTTGTGAATGCTGACTTGTGGGAGGTTCTGAGCTTGTGTGTTATGTGAAATGAGCTCTATAAGATTGGTATAGGCCAATGAGAGTGATCAGAAAGTGGGTGGTGGCATAGTGTGATTGGTATGGCAGCTTTTGCAAAAAGTCAAGATTTTGTACTTTGAGGTATGGGCATGGTGCATGCCCGATTTCTTGGGGTGTCTGGTCTCAGCTGACTTTGTGGAGATCCATGGAAATGGTTTTGATGTGCTGGCACAAGTGGATGAAGAGATTCATACCATTTTGCAATTTTTGAGAGTTTTGGCCCTTTTGTGATTTCATGAAGTTCATGTCATGAAAGTATTGAAAAATTGGGCCAATTATGATGTTTAGAGGTTGCCTTGACATGTTGTGAAGTGTTTGTGTACATTTGAAGTCACTAGAATGTTTGAATATGCCAATTTGCAAAATCCCTCTTTGACATGAAACATGAAATTTTAGGATTTTTGCCAACTTTGAAAGGCCATATATTGAGTTCTAGGATGGATCAACACATGTTCTTGTACTTTTTGAAAAGGGAAAGACCTAATCTACAACTTTCATGACCAAGAATTTTTCATTTGAATCATTTTTTATTAAGAAAGAGGAGGTTGAAAAACTTTCCCAAAATGGAAAGTTTCCATTACAAGACATTTCCTTTTTTTGGCAAGTTTGCAAATGGCTCAAAATTCTTCAATCTTATGAACTTCCAACCACTTATAAGATCAAATAAAGATCATATAACTTCAATTTGATGAAAATACCCCTTTGGTTCCATTGTTGGGGGCCTTAGATGCCTTTATTTTGACTTAACTTGCTCAAGAAGTTACCCAATGAACAAATGACTTCCACAATGTATTTCTTCATCAAAATTGGTACACATGATCCTTATAACATCTTAAGAACATTAGAAACAAGAATGGCCCAAAAATTTGGAGTTAAGGCCTCTGAAACTAAAACCCTAATTTTGGTCATTTGTGTAGTGAAAACCCTAGCTCTGCTTCCATGCCTTGCCAGTTCTTCTGATCTCTTGACTTCCATTAACTTTTAGGGACATAATATGATGATAGAACACACATGGACCCTCTTGGAAATCTTTGAGGCCTTTGGTATGGCTCAGATGGATCCTTGGATTGCTCAGATCACAAACCCTAGATACAGATGAACTTGAAACTATGCAGTGAAACAGATATGCAATATGAGGTGTGTAAACACCCCAAATTTTCCCTCACTAAGTTCAAACCATGGCTTGTGATTTTTCATATTTTCATTAGTTTAAGCATATCATCTCATATTGCATTTTTGTTTCATTACACTAGTTCAAGTTCATCTGCATCTAAGGTTTGTGATCTGAGCAATCCAAGGATCCATCTGAGCCACTTCAAAGGTCTCCAATCATTACAAGAGGGTCCATGTATGTTCTAATATCATTTTATATCCCTCAAAGATCAAGGAAGTCAAAAAATCATAAGAACTTGGAAAGCATGGAAGCAGAGCTAGGGTTTCACTAAATAGATGACCTGAAATTAGGGTTTTGGTTTCAGAGGACATAACTCCAAATTTTTTGGTCATTATTGTTTCTAATGGTCTCAATATGTTATAAGGATCATGCATACCAAGTTTGATGAAGAAATTCATGGTGGAAGTCATCTGTTCATTGGGTAACTTCTTGAGCAAGTCAGAGCAAAATCAGGGCATCTGAGGCCCCCAACAATGGAACCAAAGTGGATTTTTCATCAAATTGAAGTTATATGATCTTTATTTGATCATTGAAGTGCTTGGAAGTTCACAAAATTGAAGAAAATTGAGCTAAACCAAAAGTTGCCAAAAATGGAAATGACTTGTAATGTAAACTTTCCATTTTGGGAAAGTTTTTCAACCTCCTCTTTCTCAACCAAGAATGCTTCAAATGAAAAATTGTTGGTCATGAAAGTTGTAGATTGGATCATTCCCTTTTCAAAAATTACAAGAACAAGTTCTAATTCATTATGGAACTCAAGTTATGATCTTTCAAAGTTGGCAAAAATCCTATAATTTTCAAGAATACACCAAAGAGGGATTTTTGCAAAACCACTTGCCAAGCCATTTTGTGACTTCCAATACACTTCTAAGCATCATACCAACATAGTTCATTGCCTAAAACTCAGAATTGCCCAAAGAATCATCACATTCTATGCCTTGAACATCAAGAAATTCAAAAAGGGCCAAACTTCATGAAAATTGCAAAATGACACAAAACCTTTCACAAACTTGCTGAATCACCACAAAATGCATTCCACGGCTCTCCTTGATCTCTGGTGAACCAAGACAAGCCAAAAAGACAACTGCACAAGAGCCCATACCTCAAGTACAAGTTTTGTTGACTTTGTGCAAAAACACCCATACCAATCACACTATGCCACACCAACTCCTCTGACCAATCACAACATCATATGCAAGCATTATGGAACTCATAACACACAACAAGCAAGCCTGAAACCTCAGAATCATCAAGCTCTCAAAAATCACCCCATTTGCAAAAGCATTCGAAACTCTATGCTCACTCACTCAAACTCCAAACTTTTTTCACCAAACAACTATGCATCGCAAGAGGATCATTTCCCACCCTTCATTGCAACCTGAAAGCCCCCAAAACCAAAATACGATTTCTGGCCAGTTGAGGAACAACCATCCAAACCAGCCCTTAAAAACTTCCTCCAAGCATCAAAGCATCACCTGGAGGATCATTGGAGTCGTTTTGCACAAGAGAGGAGGTTCAAAAGCTTCAAACTGAGAAAGCTTCACTTCAGGTAACCTCAAGAACAAATTTTCCAGAAATGTAATTTTAGGTTATAGAAATGTTCCTTATGTTGTGTTGATCATGCTGATGCTTTTATTTTAAAAAATGGTTGCGTATTAAGGATTTCATGAACTTCTGAAAGTTTTGACCTAAAAATGTTCTTCTTCGATTCTTCATTTTGATGCATGGAAAATTGTTTTTGTTACTGGATTAGTGTTCTATGATGTTTAGGGATGAATTTTGGAGAGTTTGAGAGCCTAGGGTGGTGTTTTGGGGGTTGCTCAGGGAGGAGTTGGCCGGAGAAGATGATCGGAGGTCTTCTCCGGCCACTTGAAAGTGATTAAGAGGTTAATTAGGGTTTAGGGATAGTTTGAATAATGGTCGTAGGATCTTGCTTACCCGCGTGTTTGGATGGCTCAGATTCATCATTAAAACCCTAATTTCCATTTAATTATGATTAATTAATTATTTAACTAAAATTAACTCAGAGTGAATCCCAGCCACTCATTTGCGCACTAGTCAACACAAATCCCCCTAGTTTAAATGTGAACCATCAGATCTTCATACTTTTCCATTTATTTCATTTTATTTTATATTTTATCCATTTCTTTTCATATAATTATTAAAAATAGTAAAAATGATCAAAAAAATCTGAAATTTTTTATCAAGTCTTTTATTAATTTTCAGAAATCAAAAATATTTTTATTTTTATTTTTTGCATTAAAAAATTATTTTTAAATCATTAAAATGTTTTATTTAATTAGTTAATTGATTTTAATTAATTAAAAATACATTTAAGTATTTAAAAATCACCAAACAAATCAGAGAACATTCTTAGACATTTAGAAACATTTACAAACTCACCATACAAATTTCTTTTTGGTTTTGATCATGCTTTGACATTTTTCAATGAATTAGGGTTCTTAAAATTGTTCATTTTCTAACCCTAACTTCAAAAATTCATAACTTTTAAACCAAGTTGGGTTTGTGAATGATTCTTTTTGCATTGTTCTATGTATGCCCTCTAGTTTCTAAAAACATTTTTGTTTCATTTTTATCTCTAATTTTCAATTTTTTTTGGCATTTTACATTGAAGATCACCCAAAAAAACCCTAGGAACTTAGGAAATTCATAACTCCTTCTAGGTTTAGCTTCTGACCTCCCCCTTTGGATGGTAACCTAGTATAGGTTTAGGGTTCCTTTGAATGCATTTTCAATTTTTTATCATGTCATTTGCTTCTGTCTTTGCCTTTTGCATTTCATGTTGCATTAAAACCCTAATTTCTCATGTTCATTTGCATACATCTTGCATATGCATCTACACATGAACTTGCCATGGCATTTCTTGCATCCATATGGCATCTAAGACATATTAGGACACATTAGAATCATGCTTGATCATTTCCTCATTCATTTTCCATGATGTGCATTCATTTCATTCCATGAACTTTCATGTGTTTTCATACTTCAAAACTTGCTTCATTTGCATTCTCATCTTTTGTATGGTCATTCATAACACTTGACATGTCTTTGCGTCATCTCATGGCATCATTTGCATCATGTATTTGCTTCTGGTTTTGTTTTTGCCTTTGCATATGTCTCATTTTCATTTCATTCCTTTTCTTATGCTAACCATTTCAGGTGGTAAGTACTTTGAGAAGTGAATTTGCCTTCACTTCTCATTTCTCTTCATCTTTTTCTTATGCATCCTTGCTGTATTTTCATTTTCTTTAGAGTGAGCTTGCTCATTCATGTTCTTCATTCACCTTCTTTCTCCAAGTTACTTATCTTCTTCAGTGAAGTAAGTAACTTGTTTCTTCTGCTTCTCCTCCTTTCATCTGCTTCTTCCATTGGTGGCTTCCTTGAAGATCTTTCTCAAGCCTTACAAACCATAGGAACATCCAAGCATGACAATAATTAAGGTTTTGATTAGTCCCCTTTAGAATTTACCTTTGTGTCTTCTTTGTGTCTCTCTTCTCATCTCATAATCAAAGACTAAACCTTTAAGGTTTTAAGGCTTTGTGATTAGGGTTATGTCTACATCCTTCTCTTAGGATGGAGTGTATAACTTTAATCCTAAGTGTTAAACCCTTAATGTGTTTATACCTCTTAATCAATCCATCTTAATAATCGCTAAGACAATAACTTGTAACTTGGGCCTTGCATTAGGGTTCTAATTCTTCCTTTATTGGTTAAGAAGGACTAATCCTAGTGTTAATGGACAAGTCCCCCTCAAATTGTATTGCAAACCATAAAATTCACTTCTTAATCTCACCCTTAATTAAAATACATTTTAATTAAGGTTTGTTTTGTCATGAGGTTAATCCCTAATCATGGATTAAGTTGAGGTATCTTCCTCAGCTTCAGTGCTCTCATCTATTATCCTTCTATTAGGATGGTGTAATGAGTTCACTAATCCTTGATTATGGCTTAAACTCATTACTTAACACTAAACAAAAATCCACCAAAAACATCTAAATAATCACAAGTAGGTTAATGATCTTAATCCTACATCATGGTAATTAATTTTGAGATGTTTATCTCCTACTTAAGGTATCCTCATTATCGCTAATCAAAGGGAGGATATGATGAGTTTACTAACCCTTAGTTTAGGCTTAAGCTCATTAACTTATGACAAACACAAAAAAGGCAATAAAAGATTGAAAACATCAAAAACAAACAATAATCGTCTCCTTCGGGATTCTTTTCTCATCATCTTCACTCACAAACGAGAACTTGCTTCTTCCGTCTAATGCAAGACAGTTAGCACTCGAGCCAGACGAGTCATACACTTGAGCATAGACAAGCAAGCAGTTCATCAGTCAATTTATCTTTCAGTCTCTTTGAGTCGAACTACGGTGTTCTGACTTCCTCATTGCACACGAGGATACGTAGGCATAACTTAACAGTTATTGAACAAAAGACTCTGTGTCTTCCCCCTCTTTCAGCATTCTTTTTAAGCCTCATTCCTGAGCACCTCACTTCACATTTTTGCACTGACACTTGTACATTCTTTTCCAGCTTTTGCACACAGATAGCACAGACACTACCCCTTTAAACACAAACTTTTAAGTGTGGATCCCGTCGAGTACGAAGGACAATCTGGATGCTAATACCTTCCCAGGTTGTAACCAACCCCCTTTCTCAGTTTCTCTGGTTCGCAACCGTCTTATTCATCTTTTCCTAGGTTTATGCAGCATTACCTTTCCTTCGGGATAAAAATGCCTAGCTGGCGACTCTATTCACTTCATTTCATTTTCTCTTTCACCGTCCGTTCGCGTCTGTACCCTATCTGACCCTGTGTCTCTTAGCGGGAGCGACAAGGTGGTATGCTTATGCTTATGCAAAAATGAAAGATCACAAGCCATGGTATGATAAAAAGTGAGGGCAAATTTGGGGTGTTTACAGCCTTCTCGCGGGTTTTTCTAGTTTCGTCTGAGCACTAGGCTGCCCACCTAGAATTCTCTTTTTATGACATTCACGTTGTGGCGTAAAGAAATTTTCTGTTTAAGGGAGGCTTCCCTTAGGGCTGCCTCATAGCGGATTTATTCGACGAGGTCTAGCTCGGATCGTAGTGCTTCATCGTTCAGCTCCTCATCACGGGGTGCCTCTATGCGCCTCATTGGCTCCCGAATTTCTACCGGGATGACCGCCTCGGTACCATATGTTAACCTGAACAGGGTCTCCATAGTCGTGGAATGTGGCGTTGTGCAATATGCCCAAAGGACGTTGTGCAGTTCCTTGACCCACGCTTTTTTCGCCTTGCCGAGTCGGTGTTTCAGTCCATGTAGGATGACCCTATTGGCCGCCTCGGCTCTCCTATTAGTTTGGGGGTGCTCGACAGCCGTGAAGTGTTGTTTTGTGCCTAAGTCGGCGATGAAGTCTTGGAATCTTCCATCCGTGAATTGTGTCCCGTTGTCGGTGATGAGGACCTGTGGTATGCCAAAGCATGCGAGAATGTTTCTTTTGAAGAATCAGAGAATGTTCTGTGCCGTTATCTTGGCCAAGGCTTCTGCTTCGATCCACTTAGTAAAGTAGTCCACCCCCATGATGAGGTATTTTTTTTGGTAGGAGCCGGTCACAAAAGGGTCAAGGATGTCCATCCCTCACTAGGTGAAGGGCCACGAAGAGGAGAGCGTCTTTAGTTCGTTGGGGTGCGCAAGATGCATGTCGGCATGCCTTTGGCACCTGTCACATTTTTTGACGTGTTCTTTAGAGTCGTGTTGCATTGTCGACCAGTAATAGCCTGCTCGCAAGGCTTTGTGTGCTAACGAACTTCCTCCGAGATGCTGGGCTTTGATCCCCATGTGTATTTCTCCCAGTATGTCGGGGACCCTTTCCTCCTCGACGCATTTGAGTAATGGAATGGAGTATCCCCTCCGGTAGAGTTTTCCCTCGAGGAGAACATACGAGCACATCCATCTTTTGGTCGTGGCCGCCTCTTTGGGATCTGTAGGGAGTTCGTCTCTTGTGAGGTAGTTGTAGATGGGCGTTATCCAGCAGTGAGTGTCGCCAATTGTGTTTACTTAGAGTGGGGGAGGTGGCAGTTCGATGCTTGGATGGGGAAGGATCTCCTGGATCACAAACTTATTTCCGCCCTTCTTCCTCGTGCTCGCTAGTTTGGATAGGACATCAGCCAGTGTGTTGTGCTTGCAGGGGACATGTTAGACCTCTCATGAATCGAATTTTTCGAGTTTTTCCTTCGCCAAGGCTAAGTATTCAATGAGGTTTTCATTCTTAGCTTGATATTCTCCTCATCCTTGTGATGCCACGAGTTGAGAGTCTGTTGATATGTTTACTTACTTCGCCCCTAAGTCCTCGGTTAATCTTAGACCTGCGAGAATGCTTCATACTCGGCTTGGTTATTGGAGGTCGGGAAGGCTAATGCCAATGAGACCTCGATCAGAACACCATCCTTGTTTTCGAGGATGATTCCTGCGCCGCTCCCCGCCGAGCTGGAGGCACCGTCGAAAAAGATCGTCCACTTGTGGGTGCCGTTAGTAGGGATTAGGTTATGTGTCATTTCTGCGATGAAATTGGCCAGGACCTGAGCTTTCAGAGCTATCCTGCTTTCTTATTGGATGTCGAATTTCGAGAGTTCCAACGACCATTTCAGCATTCGAACGACCATGTCTGGTCGGCCGAGGAGTTACTTTATCGGTTGGTCGGTTAGAACTTTAATCGTATGGGCAAGGAAGTAATGTTGTAGTCTCCTTGCGGCATTTATCAAGGCTAAGGCGACTTTCTTGATCTGTTGGTACCTGAGCTCGGGGCCTTGGAGAGATTTGCTCGTGAAATAAATAGGTTTTTCCCCCTCGATGGTTTCCCAGATGAGGACGGCGCTAATGACCTTAGTCGCTACAAATAGGTATAGGTACATGGTCTCCTTTTCTATTGGCCGGGACAGGACCGGGGGTTCAGAGAGTGCTTTTTTCAGGTGGACAGTGGAGGGGACCACAATCAATTCGGCTAGAGTTGGGCGGCCGAAAATGCAGTTGTAAAGGGAGGGGCACTCTATCACCAGGAATTGGACTTTGACTTCTCTAGATGTTTCTTGCTCTCCGAAGGTGACGAGGAGCTCGATATACCCCCATGGTTTTATGGTGGCCCCATTAAATCCTTGAAGGTCGGATCCAACATACGAGGATAAATTATTCTTGTCCAGCTTGAGAGTCTTGAATAGGTGGACATATATGATATCCACCGAACTACCTTGGTCGACCAGGATGCGTCGAACGTCGAAGCGTGCCATCTTGGCCCTTATTAGTAAGGGGATGCTGGAATTAGGGGAGCCACCTGACAACTCTTCTAGGAAGAAAGATATTGGGTTGGACTTTCCTCGGTACTTCGTCAGTGTTGCCAACTGTTCGGGCGCGGTCAGTAGGAGTTCGTTGAACTTACATTTCACTGAGATGGCAGCATTTTTCGTTGTTCATCCCTCCTCTTGATATAACGAGAGCTGTTGGGAAGTCTTCCTAGGGACTAAGACCCGCGAGTCGTTCCCCTGGTCCTGAGTTGGGAGATGGAAGTCCTCCGGGCATGATATGCACATGGTTACTTGATATGAGGAGTCGTCGGGTGGTGTGTCCTCGTGAGCTCTCTTCGTCTCCTGCTCCTCGTGTCAGGGAGTTTCGTTCCTCTTGGTGTATTGTTTGAGGTGTTCTTCCTGAATCAAGATCTCAATTGTGTCTTTCAGATGGACGCAGTCTTTGGTCACGTGCTCGTGACTTCTGTGAAAACGACAGTACTTAGATTTGTCGGTATGGGGCTTGGGTGCAGAAGGTTTGGGGAACCTTACCCTTACCTGTTTGAACTCGAAATTGATGCACTCGGCGAGGATGCATTCGCGGGGAGCTGTTAGCAACGAGTATTTGCTATAATGGCCCACGAGTCCCCTTCCTTCACGGGTCTCACGGGGTTTCTCCTCCCTCTGCTTATCTCCATTGCAGCGGGGAGCATTGAGATCCTTGCGCTTGGGGTGGTCGGTTTCACCAATATTGCGGTTATTCCGAGCATTATGGGCAACCTGTTTTTCTTCATATCTGATGTAAGCTTGGGCTTTGTGCAGGAGCTTGTCTAGGGTGCGGGAAGGCTCTATCCCGACCGCTTTGCTGAGTTATCTTCCGGGCAAGAGTCCTCTCTCAAGGAGGTATTTATTCATGTGCTCCGTTGTGTCTACCTCGACGGCCTCTTGGTTGAACTGCTCGATGTACGAGCGCAACGTCTCATTCTTCCTTTGTACTCTAGCTTCAAGGGTTGCCTCAGTTTTGGGATGACGTCGGGAGGCTGTGAAGTGCCTCGTGAATGTAGATGTCATGACTTTCCAGGATATGATGGACTCCGGGGCCAGGCTTTTGTACCAGGCCATGGCTCCTTTTCTAAGAGTTGTTGAAAACAATCTGCATTTGAGATGCCCGATGATGTCATTGCGGTAGTCGAGTAGGGCATTGATGTTGTCGACGTGATCATCGGGATCAGTGGTCCCGTCATAGATGGCAAGTGTGGGGGGTTTCTCCATGCCTTTGGGGAGTGGTGCCTCCAAAATTGCTCGCGAGAGCGGGAAATGGGGGCCTTCCTCATCGCTTCTCAACGGGGATAATTCATCATTCCCGGGACTATGCTCGCATCAGGGTGAGGTCCTCGATCGGTCGGTCTCATGGCGTATCCTGGACCTGTTCTTCTTAGGCTCGGGAGAGCATCGTCCCCTTCGTGGAGGAGAACGTCTTTGTTTCTTTGTAGCTTCTGGACATTGTTTCTCGTGCATCATCCTTCATCCTTGTTGGGGGAGATCTACCCGTCAGTCAGCTTTCAAGGCCATGATCCTCTTGTGCCGCTAGTAGAGCATGGAGATGGACTGGTTGAGGGCGTTTACCATAGAAATCATAATGACGTCTCCTTCGACGGGCACTGGGACTGGCTGGAATGGAGTGACCGGCGGAATTTGAGACTGAGGTTAAGGAGCCCCATTATCTTCGGGTTCAGGCGACAGGGTGGCTGGTTACCCATCTCTGTGATCAGATTCGTTGTAGTTCAGATTGTCCTCCGTCGTGTAGTCGACGAGGGAACGATGATGGTTTTTTGCGTGTTCTCCGACCATACTGGAAGGATAAAGGTAGATTTGAGCTTTGATCTTTTGCAATGGAAGAAGGGGATAGCTAGCTTCCCACAGACGGCGCCACTGATCTTACCTGATCAGAAGGGCCTTCTAGTAGTTGAACACGAACAACAAATATGGTTGATGAGTGGGGAGGGGGTGTACTTGCAAGGCACTCTGATGCCAAAGTAAGTAAGCGGTACAGAAAATGGTAAGCAAGAAGTGTTTCAGAAAACCTGACCCTTTGGTGATAAAGGGTATTTATAGTGATCCCCCAGCGTTGGGCCAAGGTCCTTTCTTGGGCTGGATCAGCTAGTCCCAAGAAAGAACTGCCAAGGTACGCGTCAAGAGTGTGTAAGACCTAGCACGTGGTCTTGTTCTTGGTCCAACTATTCCTATCTTTCAGGAGATAATAATGGACAGTTGGGTGATGTGGCAAGAGGGGTAGTGGATCTGTCACTTGCCCGACGTGCCAAGCGTATGCTCGACCCATGAGGAGTCTTCTCGAAAATATAATATGTTTGCCCGAGTGAATGGGCATTTGCTCGACGTATTGGGCCACAACCCAATGTAGTCGCTGGAGGCCCAGTCTGGAACATATATATAATATTGTTTATTGAAAATAAATTATATATAAATTGAACTTAAACTATATATAATTTAATTCATTAGGCTTATAAGTCAACTCAGTTATATATAAATTATCTCATGCAAAGATTCATCGACTTGTGGCGCTAGGTTTTGATTCACCTCTACATTGGAAGAATTCGTCTAGGCCAAATTTATTTCATGAAAAATTTTGTTCACTTGAATATCATATGGAGCTTGGTTCACTTCTTCAACATTTTTTTCAAGTATCTCCTCATAAATATCATTTGTGTCAAAAGATAACAATCTGCAGATTCATAGATGAGAATGAGCAATATTATGTATGTGACAAACCGAACATTAAAGATAACAACTTAAACATGCATATATAAAATATATTGACTAAACTAAACTCATATTACCCATCAAAAGTTGAAGAATACATTATTGGCTTGGTTCAAAATTCCAGAAGAGCAGAAAGTATTCCTTTTTAAATAGTTTATACTATTGAATTTTGTAATGGATATGTTTGATATAAGTGCATATCATATAAATAGGAAAAAAATTTGTTTGTGACTGTCATAACCAAAATTTGTCCTACATATACAATTTTGTTTTACTAACCTCTAACCAAAATACCAAAAATATGTCACAGTTTCCTGTTCTTCTCTCTTTGTGTGTTTGTCGTTTTGCAAGTTTGTCAAAGGCGATGCATTGTTTTCAAATAAAATATGGCTATTCAGTTATGATCCCATTAGATGGAAGTTTGACCTAATCTTGGTCAAACTATCAATAGAATGTTTCAGCTGCAAGTTATCTATGTCAGTGGTTCATTTCTCAGGCGATGCGTAATCAAAGACAGGTTGTCGTGTGTCGAAATTCCACAGATTATTATGCGGTGGTTCAAGTAAAGGTTGTTTCATTGTTAGGTTTGAAGGTTACACCAAATCAGGAGCTTCATGGTCGATGTTTATTAGAATTAAATGCCTTTACTGGTCAGGATTTGGGTAGTTTGTTGAGGTTCATATCTCAATTAGTAGTTCTTTGGTTTCAAGATTCCTTTTTTGTCCATGAAGATTCATAGTCTGGCTCATTATGTATCAATTGGCAAATTTTAAGATAGATTAATCTGGTTAATGGCATTTCTCAAGAATTTGATTCAAGGCCATAATGCGTTCAAAATGAATTTATGATTAACCTTACTCATTTCATTTTGAATTGGTTTAAGAGAAGTCCATAGTCAAGCATTCAAAACATTATAATTTGGTTGCAAGATGATTTTGAATTAACTAGTTTCAAGTTTGTTTCCAAGATATTTTGCAAGTCATTCCAAGTTGTTTCCATTCCATATCCTATGGTAGTTGTTGGCCTTATCATGCTGCGTGTTGAGTGTTTCCTAGGTTTGCTTTTATTTCTAAAGTCATGGTCAATTTATGCTTTGGTTTCAAGCATTGGCTACACTCATTTTTATTTTGGATCCCAAGATATGATAAAATGGCCTTTGGAGTCTTATGTGTGCACCATCTAAAAAAGAGAGGAAAGAATGTTCTAAGGATCATAGAAATTAGAGCATATTGAGTTGTGAAACTTTGTTATGAAACTCAGATTTCAATTTTGAGTTCATTGAATTACACAAGTGGTGAATGAAGTGGTGCTGCAATTTACAAATAGGATTCCAAATTCCAAATTCTCAAACCATAAGTGTGCCTTCAAATTCCTACTTTTTTATCCTGTTGTTCCTAATACTTGATGACATCTAAACATGCTCATTCTTATTCAATTGAGAAACATAAGCCTAAAACTTAAATCTTCATCACTTAAATTTCTGCAGCCTCTTCATCCAAGCAGGCTCTTGTCATTATTGAGCTTTATTCCTCCTGCAAATTCCTCTGCACACTCATATTCCTTCTTGAGCTCTTCATTATTATGCCAAGCCTCACTCTCATAAGTACCTCCAAAAAAGAAGATGAAATTAGTGGAGAAATTTTTTAGCAGGGGTGCAATGCAACGACCAAATGGAGCTTCAAAATACAAGTCTTACATACAAGAAAACTCACCAAGTTTCCACTTCATGCTCCATAGTCATCACAACACCTGAAACATGGAAAATAGGAGGATTAGGTTTTTACAATGAATATAACATTCCCAACCAAATCTCTACAGGACAAGCAAATAAAAAACATTGTAACAAGCATTACTATTGAAGCAGAGCAAATTCAAAGTAACGACAATGAAGAAACGACCAATGGATAAGCTGTAAAATTTCCAATTCTATTAATCAGTACGTGAGAAAATCAGAGGGACCATACCCTCCTTCTAGAAACACTTTCATACTCACTACAAACAAATGAGTCATAATCGTGGGGACCCCATAATATCTCAGCCAAAGATTATTCCTAACGGTTTGTAAAGAATTACAGCTCACACAAAAATGTTTCCCTCACGTATCATTCCCTCATCACAATATAAAACCCACCAATCATTGTGCAATGAAAAGAGACCTACACACTGAAAACCCTAGCATCCATTGATTAAAATAACCAGAGAATCTCATCCTAAAACCAAAATTACAAAGAGCTCAAAATCAAAAATTATTTTGAGTCTCACATTGAGACTCAAAACAATTCAAGCTAGGCCTCCCATCATCATCAACACAATAAAATGCACAGAAGAGAACAAGCCATGAAGAAGAAGCAAACATAAAGAATCATAGAAGAAGATGGAATGCTCTGAATATAGAAGAAAGGTTGAATCGAAAATACTTGGAGATTTCTCATAAAATCTCTTCAAAGAGGTAGATTTATTTTCTCTTTTTCTTTCAATCTTAAACTTGTTTACTCTTGTTTTTATTGTTGCGTGACACCTTTGAATAGTGTAGGAGCTTGTTCGTGTTTGATTTGCTCGTTCTCCGTTTGATTTTGAGAGTCAGAGTGTCATTTGGTGACCCTCGATCCGGACATTTGAGATGTTTTAAGGAGGATTTGAGGCTAGATTCGACTTCTGTAAACACCCCAAATTTGCCCTCACCCATTCATACCATGGCTTGTGATCTTTTAATATGCATAAGTTCCATCATAGCATCTCATATTGCATTTTTGATTCACTGCATTGTTTCTAAGTCATATGCATCTAGGGTTTGTGATCTGAGCAATCCAAGAGCCACTTGAGCAACTCCAAAGGTCATCAATCACTTCAAAGGGGTATATGTATGTTCAAGCATCATAATATATCCTCTCAAAGTCAAGAATGTCAAAAAATCACAAGAACTGAGAATGGCATGGAAGCAAAGCCAGGTTTAGCTGCACAGATGACCTAGAATTAGGGTTTTGGTTACAGAGGCCATAACTCCAAATTTTTTGGTCATTCTTGTTTCTATTGGTCTCTATATGGTATAGGGATCATGCATATCAATTTTCATGAAGAAATTCAATGGAGAAGTCATCTGATCAAGAGTTGACTTTTTGAGCAAGTCAGTGCAAAATCAGGGTATCTGAGGCCCTCAATGACCCAACCAAAGGGTGTTCATCATCATTTTGATTGTGTATGATCTTTATTTGATCATAGAAGATGTTAGAAGTTCACAAAATTGAAGATTTTCAAGCCATTTGCAAAGTTGACTTTTTGGGAAAGTTGACTTATAATGAAAATTGCCATTTTGGGAAACTTTTTCAACCCTTGATTTTTGATTCAAAAATGCTTCAAATGGAAAAACTTTGGTCATGAAAGTTGTAGAATGGATCATTCCCTTTTCAAAAAGTACAAGAACTTGTTCTAATTCATTTTGGATCAAAAGTTATGGCTTGTCAAAGTTGGCCAACATCACATAATTTGAAGTTTTCTACCAAAGAGGCAAAGTTGAAAAACCACTTGCCAAGGCAAATTGAACTTCCAAATGAACTTCTAAACTTCACAAAAACATGAACCAAGGCCTAAAAGTCAGATTGCATCAAGGAATCACTCATTTTTGTGACTTGTGGATCAAGAAACTTTGAAAAGGGCCAAAGATCACAAAGTTGCAAAACCAATGATAAACCATAAACCACTTGCTGCATTGCTTCTAGACCTATTCCATAGCATTCCTTGATTCAAGCTGAGCCAAAGCAAGCCAAAAAGCAAGTTGTACCATTGCCCATACCTCAAGTACAAGTCAAGTTGACATTTTGGCAACTTGCCCATACCAATCACACTATGCCACAACCACTTTCTGAGCCAATCCCATTTGTTTATACAAATCAAAAGCAAGCCATTTCATATAACACACAAGCCTGAAAGCTCCAAGAAGACAACATTCTCACTTTTCACCTCATATGCAAAACCATTCGAAACTCATCATACAAGCTTCAAACACACAAACAAACCTCACCATCAATCTCAACATGACTCACTGATCACAAACCAATCATCAAGACAGCCTGAAAGTCATTGAAACCAAGATACGATTTCTGCCCCCCTTTGAACAGAACTTCAACAATCTTTCAAACCAGCCATTTTAAACTCCAAACAAGTATTGCAAGCTTCTCAGGGGATCCATTAGAGGTGTCTTGGATCAAAGGGCCAGCCAGAAAGTTCCAGAAATCAAAGCTTCGATTCAGGTAGCCATGGAAATTCATTTTTCCAGAACCTTTATTTCTTGTTTCTAAAATGATCTACATGCTTCCCTGAGTGCACTGAACCTTTTACTTTTGAAAATGATTGAGTTTTGAGGATGTATGGCTTGTCTGAAACTTTGCCCGAAACTTTGATTTTTGTTTGTTCTTCATGATTCACGAAAAAGAAATGGATTTTGTGGCTGGATTGTTGTTTAGGATGTTTAGTTGAGTTGATCTGGAGGTTTTGGCATGTTTTAGTAACGTTTTGAGAGAGTTAGGTCAGAGGTCTCGCCGGAGAAGACGATCGGAAGTCTTCTCTGGCCACCTGAGGTTGATTAGGGTTAATCTGTGCAATTAATGTGAGTTTGAATGTGGAGCGTAGGATGGGTTGACCAGGGCTGACTCGCGCGTGATTGAGCGGCTAGGATGCATCATTAGAAACCCTAATCTTCATTAACTTAATTTAATTTCAGTTTAATTAACTTAAAATGAAAATTAGCTCAGTTTGAATTGTGGCCATCAGATTGCGCGCGAAGTCAAACAAAATATCCCCAGAACCAATCCCGTCCCTTGGATGCGCATACTTCTCATTTTATTCAATTTTATTTTCATTTTATTACATTTCTTTTGTACATTTTATTAAAAATAGTAAAAATCATCAAACAATTCTGTAAATTTTTATCAAACCTTTTATTAATTTTCAGAAACCAAAAATATTTTTATTTTTATTTTTTGTATTGAAAATTATTTTTAATTCATTTAAAAGTTTATTTTTAATTGATTAATGATAATTAATTAATTAAAAATACTTTTAAGTATTTAAAAAAAAAAAATTCATGAAACATTTAAAATCATTTAGAAACATTGTCCAACTTTCAAACCAAATTTCTTTTTTGATCTTGATGCCTTTTGACAATTTTCAATGGATTTAATCTCATTTTTAGGCATTATTTTGATTCAAACTTCAAAAATTCATTTCTGCTCAACCATTGAGAGTTTGACAATGATTCTTTTTGCATTGCATCTTGCATATCATGTAGTTTATAGGATTAAATTGGTTTGAATTGATCTTGCATTTTCAATTTGTTTGACATTTTTCTTGACAAGGTACCTTAAAACCCTAGCCAACTTAGGAAATTCATAACTTTCACTAGGTTAAGAATTGGACCCTCTCCTTTGGGAAGTGAGTTTGTATAGGTTTAGGGTTCCTTAAAAAGCATTTTGAAATTTTTATCATGATGTTTGCTTCTGGTTTTGAATTTTGCTTTGTGCATTGATCATGAACCCTAATTTGGGCTTTCTTTTGCATTCATCTTATATTTGCTTGCATACCATGACTTGCCATGACATTTTATGCATCCATTTGATTCATAACACATCTTAGGACATATTAGAATCATGTTTGATCATTTCATCTTTCATTTGCCATGTTGTATGTCATTTGCATTCCATAACTTTTCATGAACATTCATGGTTCTAAACATGCTTCTCTTGCATCCATATGCTTGTATGATCATCCTCATGCCTTGTTTCATGTTTGCATCATCTCTTAGCATCATAAACATCATACTCATGCCTCTGGTTTTGGTTTGCATCATGGCATTGCATCTCATTTGCATTGCACTTCATTTCTTTCACTAACTTTTCAGGTGGTAAGTTACCTTGAGAAGTGAATTTGCCTTCACTTCTCATAATCTCTTTTCATCTCTCTCATGCATAATTGCTGCATTTTTGTATGTGTTTGGGTTGAGCTTGCTCATCATTGTTCATCTTACTTTCTTTCTTCAAGCAACTTGTCTTCTTAAGTGAAGCAAGTTGCTTTGCTTCTCTTTGTTTCATTCTCCTTTCATCTGCTTCCCTCCTTGGTGGTTCTTTGAAGATTCCTTTCTTAAACCCCACAAACCCTAGGAATGACCAAGCATGATAACAATTAGGGTTGATTAGTCCCCCACTTAGTTTTTACCTTTGTGTCTCTTTGAGTCTTCTCTTCTCATCTCATAACCAGGGACTAAACCCTAAAGGCTTTAAGGCTTTGTGATTAAGTTTATGCATGCATCCTTCTATTAGGATGGAGTGTATAACTTTAATCCTAAGTGTTAAACCCTTAATGTGTTTAAATCCTTTAATCAATTCACTTAATAATCATCAAGACATCAAGCTTGTAACTTGGGCCTTGCATTAGGGTTCTAATTCTTCCTTAATTGGTTAAGAAGGACTAACCCTAGTGTTAATGGACAAGTCCCCCTCAAGTTGTCTTACAAACCATAAATCTCACTTCTTCATCTTATCATTAACTAAAATCCATCTAATAAAGGCTTTGTTTTGTCATGAGGTTAATCCCTAATCATGGATTAAGTTGAGGAGTCTTCCTCAGCTTAAGAACTCTCATCTATTATCCTTCTATTAGGATGGTGTAATGAGTCTGTTTAATCCCTGATTATGGCTTAATCTCATTACTTAACACTAAACAAAAACTCCAAAAACATCTAAATAATCACAAGTAGGTTAATGATCTTAATCCTACATCAAAGGTGATTAAGTGTGAGATGCTGACTTCACACTTAAGGTATTCTCATTACCCCTAATCAGAGGGAAGATGTGATGAGTTTACTAACCCATTGGTTTAGGCTTAAGCTCATTAACTTATGACAAACTTCAAAAATCAATAAAAGACTGAAAACACAAAAACAAACAATAATCGTCTCCTTCGGGATTCTTTTCTCATCATCTTCACTCATAAACGAGAACTTGCTTCTTCTGTCTAATGCAAGACAGTTTGCACCTGAGCCAGACAGGTCATACACTTGAGCATAGACAAGTAAGCAGTTCACAAGTCAATTCATCTTTCAGTCTCTTTGGGTCGAACTACGGTGTTCTGACTTCCTCATTGCACGAGAGGATACGTAGGCATAACTTAACAATTATCGAACAAAAGTCTTTGTATATTCCCCCTCCTTTCAGCATTATTCTTTAAGCCTCATACTCTTGAGCATACTCTTTTTCTTACACTGACACTTCACTTATACACTTCACTTTTCTTTTACACTGACACCTGTACATCCTTTTTCCAGCTCTTTGATACACAAATTGCACTGACACTACCCCTTTTAAAACACAAATCTTTTAAGCGTGGATCCCGTCGAGTACGACGGACGATCTGGGTGCTAATACCTTCCCAGGTTGTAACCAACCCCCTTTCTCAGTCTCTTTGGTTCGCAACCGTCTTATCCATATCTTTCTAGGTCTATGCAGCATTGCCTTTCCTCCGGGATAAAAATGCCTAGCTGGCGACTCTTTTCTTTTCCTGTGAGTTCACTCCTGTGTGTTCTCTCTCCTTTCGCCGACCGTTCGAGTCTGTACCCCTCTTGGCCCCGGTTGTCATCAAGTGGGAGCGACAACTTCTCCATAGAAAATTGATATGAGTTTTTGTTTGGATTTTTGGGCTCTGGGTAGGTGTCATACCCTAATTTTTGACCCTAAGATTTGTCGTATTCTCATCTGCATATTGCATACAAACAAGATCACGTACTGGTTCATTTATCCTTCTTGGGTGTAGGTCTATGCCTCACAGGGGATCACTGTGTTCTTACTTGCTTTTATCTGTTTATATTTACTAACCTCTAACCAAAATACAAAAATATGTCAGTTTTCTTCTTCTTCTCTTTGTGTCGTAGGTTTTCAAAGGCATGGCAATGATTTTATTTCATACGTGGTTGTTCAGTTATGATCCAATTCAGATGGAAGTTTAACCCAAGTGGTTTATTTCTCAAAACAATGCGTGTTAGAAATTCAAGATGTGTTGGGTGCGAAAGTCACCAGTTTATCGAGAAATGTTGCGTGTGAAGTTTGGTTTGAATCTCCAGGTTTATCAGTGTTCATCAGTTCATCAATGATTCATCTGTGGTTTTATGTTCCTCAACATGAATTCAAATAATCATGGCAATTTTCAAACGGGCCAAGTGGTTGTGGTTTAGGTTGCAAGTTGTTTAGTGGTTCACATTCGTTCTTATCAGTGGCTTGTGCAAGAAAGAAATCAAGATTCGGTTCTGGGCTAAAAACATCATCACTTTATATCTATTTATCCATTCTAAACCATTTTTCAAATTCCACCTTCCTAATTCCCGCATTATTTTCATTTTTGATCTATATCCATTTCCATCCATTTTTTTATTCGATCCATAAACCATCATTAGTTTTATAGCCATTATCCATTTCTATTCATTTTCTAATTTTTACCGATTATTCATTTTCCATTTCCATATTAAATTCACCTTTCAAAATTCCTATTTTCTTCGAATATCCTTATTCCACTGATTTCCAATTATCATTTTTTTATCCATTTCATTATCCAATAATCAATATTCATTATCCATTTTTTATTTCCATAATCCAATTTATTTTTATTATTCATCCAATATTATCATCACACAAAACAATTTACCATAAAAATAAACAAGTATCATTTTTTTTATAACCCATCATCCATGTTATTCACAATTTGAAAAAAAAATCATAAAGCCCATATTAGTCCATAGGCCCATTGTTTATTTTTGTTTACAAACTAAACTTAGCCATTACCACACGTGTCCTCCATAATTTACTTCTCCAAGCCAATTTTCAGCTTCATCTATAAGCCTACACACCGCCCAAAACGACCCCAAACACAACAGCTTCACGCCAACAAACATCAGCTGTTCACTTCATCAACACGTTGAACATGTAACACTCCGTTTTTATTTTGATTATTATTTGTGAATTAACTAGGAATTGATATAATTAATTGTGTGTTTTGGTGTTATTCGTTGTAATTTTGTATCCATGGTAAGGGATAGTCGCCTTAAGAAGAAGACTTTAAGGTAGTAAGGGAGTGTGACCAAAAGTGTAGAGATTGGTGGTGTGGCGAGCAAAACTAATTAGACTATGTTAGTTATTATATATTTAATTATAATATTAGGAGGATATTGATTTAAATAATATTGAGTGGATAATTAAAATAGTGGATAATTGGAGGGTGTAACTAATAATATTAGTAAAAGTGATATTATTATGGTTAGCATTATTATTATTATTACTACTATTATCATTAGTATTATTGTCATTATTATTATTATTATTATTATGAGTATCATTATTATTATTAAGATTATTATTAGGTAAAAATAAGAGTTTATTAATGATATTGTTAGTGGGAGATAAATAAGGAGTTAGTGGAGAGAAATAAGGAATAAATAAGTTTTAGGTGGAATTAGTGGGAGGTTAACAAAAAGAAAAGGGAAGACAACAAATTTATCACGTAAGAACGACTGAGAGGAAGAATAAGAGGGAGGCAAGGAAAAATCTTCATCATCAATTCTCGCAGAATTTTATCAGGAATTCAGGTAAGGGTGGGTTCGATTTTTATAATCGGGTATGAATCTCAATACTTTAATTTGGGTTGTTTTGGGTAATTAGGTCGATATGTCTTCGTTGATTTTGCGACTGTTATTGAAAATCTAATAACCAATTAATTGTATAGAAACTATGTTGAGATGCTACTAATTACCAATTGTAGATGATATAAATATTAACTGGATTAATACGTTATCGTAGTATATACAAAGAAAAAGGAAAGAAATTGAAGTCTGGAAGTTGTTGGAGAAGGGATTAGAAGAAGGAGTTATTTTTATGGAATTAAATAAGTGGAACAAGATTGGGTGGGGTCCACGTGGCCATGGCGCACGCCCCCTCCCTTCATGAAGTCTGTGGCGCAGGCCACATTCATCTTTCCCCTCACCAAATTCAATGTGTGGCGCAGGCCACACATATTTTCCTCCTCCATCATTTTGGTGTGTGGCACAGGCCGTAAGGGGGCTTCCCACATGCCTGGCGCGCATTGGCTCTTGGGAGAGACATGGGTGGCGCATGCCACCCTGTCTGTTGTAGAAATAATTTCATTTCATTTTAATTAATGATTCTCTATTAGAATATAATAATCCAAACTATTAAATATTAAAGTAATTGTTAGGAAATATTACTTCAATTAAGACAAATATTAATATACATAAAATAAATTACATTTAGTAAGGAGGATTAGTATGTTGGTAAATACATATATAATTCGAACAGTAGAATCCAAGTTTTTGAATAATAATGCAGTGCATAGTTAGTAGAACATGCAGGTATAATACGTTAACAAAAATAATGGAGACAGTACAATTTCTAATACGGATGATATTAATAGAACATATGGAATTTAAGTTTAGTAGGAAGAATCGTACTAATGACATGAAGTATAAAAAAATCAGTGTCGAATTAGCCGGATCGGCCGAATTAGGCGGAAAACGAAGTTGCTCGGATTTTAATGAAATTTGTTGGAGTAATTCGGGTAAAATTTTGGTTGATTTTTGATGAATTATTTTGTTGGAATTATGCTATGAAATGTTGATACAGGTATGACTGCGTTGTTAAATTATTTCGTGTACGGAAAATATGAAAGTTGCTAAGTTGTAGGCTTGATAAGCCAAAGTTGAATATAAGTTGATTATGTTGTAAACATTGTTGTGTTGCTATTATTGTTATGTTGTCGAAGTTTTAAAGTCGTGTATGCATTTAATCCATTTGCATTTGTCGGAGCCGTTGCTCACACCACGTTGGCCTGGATTGGCAGTTTAAGTTGAAAGTTGAAGGCTTATGCCTTGATGCCTCGATAACCTGGCAATTATTAAGTTGGGAGTTTTTACTCCGAATGGTACCACATGCATAATTAGTCGAGTCGCATTAAAGTTGTATTCTTGTTGGGTTATTTGTGTTGATGTTTGGTTGGAGTTGTAAAGTGGTGTTTGTTTATGATCCTTATTTATTGTATTGTTTTTCATATACTGCTTATAATTATCGTAACTCACCCCTTCTGTTGAATGTTGTCCGTATGGACAACGTGCAGGTAATCCTGAGAAGTAGCCGGTTACCGTTGGTCGAGTCAGTGGTCAGTCGCTCTGATACGTAGCACTCGGGGGGGGGGGGGATTATCGCGTGTTTTATTATGGCTAAATTTTATTTAGTTGAAGAATTTAGAGTTGCTTATTTCTTATTTTAAAGTTGTTATTAGGTTGAATAAAAATGCTATGAGTTGTGATGTGAATCTGCTGCGTAAGGTTTTATGAAATTGATTTATTTAAGTAAACTAAAGTTGTTTTATGTTATTATGAAAAGTACTATGTATTAAGTATGACTTCCTTAAGTTGAGATTTGTGTATAGTTGAAGATGTGATATCCCGTTTTGTGGAAAGTTTTTATAAACTCTGATTTCAGTTATATTCGCGGTTAGAAAATGGGGTGTTACATTAGTGGTATCAGAGCAGGTCGGTCCGTCCGGCCAATGTTGTCTAGTGTTGTTAATCTTTTAGTCGTTGTCTGCAGGTGTTGGTTGGAATTAAGTGGGGGAGAAGCTTAACCCCCGGACTGTTGTTGGAATGTCGAAGTTGGTTCAAAGTTGATGTTGATTGCAGGAGTACAAGGTTGTTGAAGAGACATCGTTACCGGCGAGAGCATGGATTCATAAATTCGTATCGGTCGGGTTGAGAAGTGCATGGATTTATGGATGGAGATTGTTTAAGAAAGGAGGATTTATTCCAAATAAAAAGACAAGTTGATGAATTAAGTTGAAGGATCAAGTCGGTAGATTGCGATGCCTTGAGTGTAGTTTAATTAAAGTCGAGAAATTTCAAAGTTGGATCTAGAACAATATTTTTGGTAGGACTTGGAAGTAAGATGGAGAGAGATAGAATTTACATTCATCAATCTAAAAAATTCTGGTTTTTGCAATCTTGGAGCAGCTGTCACGAGAAGTGGCATAACTTTTTAACCGTGATTCGGATTGAAGCGGTTCTGGACTTTTTGGAAAGCTTATTAAATTCCCTACAGTTTGCATATAAGATTTGCATTCAGGAGGTTTATAATGAGGGAGATAAGTGCATTTTAATAGTTGGGTCTGCTGCTGATTTTGGAAATTCTGCATACGAAAATTGTTGACCAGTCCCATTGTGATGGGGACAAATTTTTACTCGTAAGTCGGATTCGAGCGATTCTTGAAGTTCTGGAATCTATACAAAATTTTCATCATGTTAGAATATAATTTTGTGATTTGGAGGTCTGTATTGGAGAAGATAATTGCGTTCGAAGTGGAGCGTGTGTTGCTGGAAATTCTAGAAAGACGAAAATGTTGGAAAATAATAAGATATTGGTATTAGAGGGAATGCATAAGTATTCGGAGAATGAATAAATATGTAATGAGGATGATTAAAGTGCTGAAGTTAGATAGAAGTAATGTCGAGAGGAAGGCAGATGTTTGAATTGTGTTGTTAAGAATTATAATTTGGATGAAAGTCATGATTGGAAGAGATAATTGTGTTCGAAGTTGAACGTCTATTGCTGAAAATTTGGAAAGATAAAAATGTTATTAAATAATGAAATGTTGGTATCGAAGAATGCATAGAGATACGGTTTATGTCGAATGAGGACAATTAAAGTGCCTATTCTAGAAGATGGTGATGTTGGGAGAAAGATGGAAGTTGATTAGTGTTGTTAAATATTTTAACTTGGATGAAAGTTGTAATTGGAACAGACAGTTTTGGATGGTACTTGTTGTAACGACTCCAGTGTTAGATGGATATTGAAAGTCGTGTGGTACTATGTGTGTACATGAGAGAATGTGTATTGGATTTTTGGATGTTGTGTATCGTTGATGAAGTTGGAATTAAGGGGACTAAGAAGAAGTTGATAAGCCGTAGAGAGTTGGCGGAGTATTATGCTTACGGACTCTGGGCACAAGTTGAAGTACGCTATGGCGTTGGGTAATGATGATTGATGCCTCTGTTATGGTTGTCGGATGTCTATCAACAAATTAAGGAACTGATCACCCTTAATCTATTGTTGATAGTAGGCGGAATCATAATTGGTGGATAGATGTGTCATGTCAACTAGTATAGTATGTACGTCGAATTGGTTGGAGTCAAGCCGATTGCTTTAGTATTGTTTGTTTTGTTGATGCAACTTATTATATGAGAGTATTAGTTGGAATTAAGAGGGAAATATGAAATTGCATTTGGATTGAGCTGTAATAAGGAAACTCATAGTTGAACTCTGAATAATTGGAATGTTGGTTAGTGAGGGAGTAATTCGCTTGAGATTTGAAGTTTTCTTAAGATGATTAGAAAGGGAAGTATGGGGATATGTAAAAGGATGATTTGATAAGAATGTCAGACAAGGTTAAGTTGCAAAGTATTAGAAGAAGCGAAATTTTAAGTTGGACTATTATAGTATGATTTTTATTGGAACAAGAAGAGTTGTTTGGTTGTATTGACTCGGATAAGAATTATGAAAGGGTGTATTGGTATGAGTACGAAATCGAGTATTCGGTGGATTGATTTAGTCAGAAGTGAAGGGTATGAGTTATCTTGTGAGAATTCGTGGGAACCAAATACCTTATGTTGTTGTAATGAGGTTGTGTATTTAAGAGGAAAGTCTATGAAAATGTAAGACCATGATTTGAAAAACATGTTGGCAAAGTTGTAATTATATTAAGGATGACTGAGAAGTAGAAGTATATCTTATCTAAGATTTCTAAGTAGTCGCGGTGGTAAGTGTGTTGGACATTAAGAGGTATGTCTTATGAGTCTAAGTTGGAAGTATTCGGTAACTACGAAAGAGTTAGAATACCTATTAGGATGAAAATTATGAGGAATAAGTTGGAGGCTTTGTTAATATGTTGATTTTGGTGATTGTAAGCGGGGGTTAAAATTGGTAAACTTAATCAGAGTGCGCAGCGAGCGCGTGGTGTAGTGTCGTCATTGTACACGAATGACAACGAGGTTGGTAGCTTGGTTGTATTATATGTTATGTTTAAGTTGTGTGTTCTTGTGTTGATGTGTCCTAAGTTTTAAGTTGGTTACTCGTTGTATCATTTTGATAGTTGTCGAGCGTATTCCTTGAGAGTTCTTCGTTTCGTGCTTGACATCGAAGTTATGTATTATTGTTTGTGGTATATGTGGGTTGCCTTTGAATATGAGAGTTGATTAGTTGGATGGAATAAGTAGTTGGAGCATTTGAATCGGATAAATTTTCGAGGACGAAAATATTCTAAGTGGGGGAGAGTTGTAACACTCCGTTTTTATTTTGATTATTATTTGTGAATTAACTAGGAATTGATATAATTAATTGTGTGTTTTGGTGTGTATTCGTTGTAATTTTGTATCCATGTTAAGGGATAGTCGCCTTAAGAAGAAGACTTTAAGGTAGTAAGGGAGTGTGACCAAAAGTGTAGAGATTGGTGGTGTGCCGAGCAAAACTAATTAGACTATGTTAGTTATTATATATTTAATTATAATATTAGGAGGATATTGATTTAAATAATATTGAGTTGATAATTAAAATAGTGGATAATTGGAGGGTGTAACTAATAATATTAGTAAAAGTGATATTATTATGGTTAGCATTATTATTATTATTACTACTATTATCATTAGTATTATTGTCATTATTATTGTTATTATTATTATTATTATGAGTATCATTATTATTTATTAAGATTATTATTAGGTAAAAATAAGAGTTTATTAATGATATTGTTAGTGGGAGATAAATAAGGAGTTAGTGGAGAGAAATAAGGAATAAATAAGTTTTAGGTGGAATTAGTTGGAGGTTAACAAAAAGAAAAGGGAAGACAACAAATTTATCACGTAAGAACGACTGAGAGGAAGAATAAGAGGGAGGCAAGGAAAAATCTTCATCATCAATTCTCGCAGAATTTTATCAGGAATTCAGGTAAGGGTGGGTTCGATTTTTATAATCGGGTATGATTCTCAATACTTTAATTTGGGTTGTTTTGGGTAATTAGGTCGATATGTCTTCGTTGATTTTGCGACTGTTATTGAAAATCTAATAACCAATTAATTGTATAGAAACTATGTTGAGATGCTACTAAATTACCAATTGTAGATGATATAAATATTAACTGGATTAATACGTTATCGTAGTATATACAAAGAAAAAGGAAAGAAATTGAAGTCTGGAAGTTGTTGGAGAAGGGATTAGAAGAAGGAGTTATTTTTATGGAATTAAATAAGTGGAACAAGACTAGGTGGGGTTCACGTGGCCATGGCGCACGCCCCCTCCCTTCATGAAGTCTGTGGCGCAGGCCACATTCATCTTTCCCCTCACCAAATTCAATGTGTGGCGCAGGCCACACATATTTTCCTCCTCCATCATTTTGGTGTGTGGCGCAGGCCGTAAGGGGGCCTCCCACATGCCTGGCGCGCATTGGCTCTTTGGAGAGACATGGGTGGCGCAGGCCATCCTGTCTGTTGTAGAAATAATTTCATTTCATTTTAATTAACGATTCTCTGTTAGAATATAATAATCCAAACTATTAAATATTAAAGTAATTGTTAGGAAATATTACTTCAATTAAGACAAATATTAATATACATAAAATAAATTACATTTAGTAAGGAGGATTAGTATGTTGATAAATACACCTATAACTCGAACAGTAGAATCCAAGTTTTTGAATAATAATGCAGTGCATAGTTAGTAGAACATGCAGGTATAATACGTTAACAGAAATAATGGAGACATTACGATTTCTAAGACGGATGATATTAATAGAACATATGGAATTTAAGTATAGTAGGAAGAATCGTACTAATGACAGGAAGTATAAAAAAATCAGTGTCGAATTAGCCGGATCAGCCGAATTAGGCGGAAAACGAAGTTGCTCGGATTTTAATGAAATTTGTTGGAGTAATTCAGGTAAAATTTTGGTTGATTTTTGATGAATTATTTTGTTGGAATTATGCTGTGAAATGTTGATACAGGTATGACTGCGTTGTTAACTTATTCCGTGTACGGAAAATATGAAAGTTGCTAAGTTGTAGGCTTGATAAGCCAAAGTTGAATATAAGTTGATTATGTTGTAAACATTGTTGTATTGCTATTATTGTTATGTTGTCGAAGTTTTAAAGTCGTGTATGCATTTAAGATATTTGCATTTGTCAGAGCCGTTGCTCACACCACGTTGGCCTGGATTGGCAGTTTAAGTTGAAAGTTGAAGGCTTATGCCTTGATGCCTCGATAACCTGGCAATTATTAAGTTGGGAGTTTTTACTCCGAATGGTACCACATGCATAATTAGTCGAGTCGCATTAAAGTTGTATTCTTGTTGGGTTATTTGTGTTGATGTTTGGTTGAAGTTGTAAAGTGGTGTTTGTTTATGATCCTTATTTATTGTATTGTTTTTCATATACTGCTTATAATTATTGTAACTCACCCTTTCTGTTGAATGTTGTCCGTATGGACAACGTGCAGGTAATCCTGAGAAGTAGCTGGTTACCGTTGGTCGAGTCAGTGGTCAGTCGCTCTGATACGTAGCACTGGGGGGGGGGGGGGGGGGGGATTATCGCGTGTTTTATTATGGCTAAATTTTATTTAGTTGAAGAATTTAGAGTTGATTATTTCTTATTTTAAAGTTCTTATTAGGTTAAATAAAAATGCTATGAGTTGTGATGTGAATCTGCTGCGTAAGGTTTTATGAAATTGATTTATTTGAGTAAACTAAAGTTGTTTTATGTTATTATGAAAAGTACTATGTATTAAGTATGACTTCCTTAAGTTGAGATTTATGTATAGTTGAAAATGTGATATCCCGTTTTGTGGAAAGTTTTTATAAACTCTGATTTCAGTTATATTCGCGGTTAGAAAATGGGGTGTTACAGAACACACTATCGGCGCATACCAACAAAATTCCAGCTGCTAACACACGAACATCATGCACACTCCTGAAGCAAAACCCAAGCTGCACACGAGCATCACAAGTGTGAAACAACGTCCAAAACGCAACTAAATGCAGAATTCCTGCATAAAACGCAACATACAAAACTCAGCAAACTAAAACGCTGAAGCACACTTCCCTCGCGGACCAAAACACATCGAATTGAAACATGAAACGCATCACACGAAATTTGAAAATTCTGCACTTGAACACCAAACTTGTGACCCTTGTAAAACGCAGTGAAAATCCCTTCAAATCGGCAATCTGAATCCCCACTTTCCCTCTATAAATTCAGCTCACTTCTTCTCCAAATCCAAGCTTGAAAGCCACAAAAACCCTGCAGAAAAATCAACAGAATAAAAATCAAGCTTCAAACCACTGAAAAATCACCATATTCTTGATCCAAAATTCACTATCTCTTTCAATCTCAATGCCTTTTTCATCATAAATTCAACAACTCATTTCACTCACTAACCTTTAATCTTCCTTTCAAACACTTCACAAAACATCGGAAAACCGATCATTCACCTTTAAATCCACGAATCAAACAGATTCAGATCGAGAGAGAGGGAGAGACCGGAGTAACGAAAAATCGAAAAAAACTCACTGCACTATTCATACGAGAAAGAGTAGATGGATGGCGGTGATGTGTTGATTTTTTTCGGCGAAAATTGGCAGAGACGGAGCAGCGTGGTCGCGAGGTAGAAGAGAAGTTTTCGTTTTGCTTTTGCTGTAACCGTGTTTTTTTTGTTTCACCAAGAAGATGACATTTTTTTTATTTCTTTATTATTTTGTTTTTATTTTCTTATGAATATTATAAAACTTTTTTGATTGGGCTTAGACCTACTGGACCATTGCTATATCAACACTCTCATTCATGTGTTTCACCTTCTCCTTCAATTGTTATTTTCTTTATTTTGTTTATTTTATGGTTTTTATAATATTTGTTTTCCTATATTTTTAGAATGATTTCCATTCCAGAAAAATGTGAAAGAATATTTGGAAAAGCTAAAAAAATATTTTAATTGTTTTTTTTATGAATTCTATTTTAGATCCACGTTTCTTTATTCATCTCTTATTTATTCTTTTGGTCGATGAGATCTCCGATTCGACGACTATTGGTTTTCTAAGATGTTTAATCTTCATTATTTCAAATCTATGGATGAATGATCATTTGGATCATTCTCCATACATTGGGATCGTGATAGGTTGCATTCGATAATTCAATGCGAAATCTCTATTAAGATTAGACCATTACCGCTTTTCTTATCGTGTGACATATTTTCGGAGAATGATCCATTATATCATTTCTCTAACATGTATTAGCACAAATATTTTCCACCTTAATTGGTTGTGGCCGGCCTCATTTGTAGGGTAATTACTTTGTAAATTACTCGGCGATTGCTTAACATAGACCTAAATGTGTCTCGAATTCGGAATAAAAATCTAATTGGGTACTTGCACTTTCATGGACCGGATCTCTTGTTGATCGCGTAATCCCAAAGTGGTTAATCATATTGCATTAAGAATAGAGACTTATGAATGTTTGATGTGTAGGTGCTTTGGGTCTCCCAATCACCTTTCAAATTTCATTGAATTCGGTTCGATTTGCCTTGATTAATCGCTATAGTGTAAGATGTTAAGCGGATCCGGTTGCCTTTCAATTTTGGTTACTCTTTTGGTTGTGGTTGATTAAATTCACCATACCATTGTTATGTAAATATTATTATACCATTAATATACTAATATTTTAATTCATTCTCGCACCTTATCCTCTTTATTTCAATCTCTCGCTCCTTATCTCTTTTATTATTGTTTTTATTATACTATATCATTCACCATATTGTTTATGTTTATATTGTTATGCTTGTGATTTTTTTTCTTTGTCCATTTGAATACCAAAACATTAATAACGGATTAAACATCTAAAAAACTTGTGACTTTAACTTTGGACTATGTCCACTATCCTTAGCATTGGACTTGGAGTTTTGGACTTAGATTCTAGGATCATTCCTTTGCTTGAATTATTATGGATTGAAGACCTTAGCCGATTTGGTTCACTTGTGTATGAAGATGGAAGTCCTATTATTTCGAAGAATGTTCACCATACGGTTTGATCGTTCTTCCTTTAACTTTTACTTTCAAGTCTTAGGATAGTCCCTTCATCTCTTCCCACTTCTTAGATTTTCAAATGTTCCTATTTTCAAAACTTTCTTTGTTTTAAAACTTCAAACGTTTTCATAATCAAACCTTGACTTAGATCAAGCGGTTTTACCTTTTCATTTCGTTTCTTAATAAATGCTAAACCATATAAGCATATGGAAACTTTCTTTTCAAAATACTTTAAAAAATTCAAAACTCATTCAATTGTTTTTGTGCCCTCGTGCACCTTTCTTTTACCTTTTTATGTTTAGATATGATTCATTCTTTCTAGTGGAATTATTCACTAAAGAATGATGACTTATCTTTACACTTTAAAATCAATTCAACACATTGTTTCTTTTCACATTTTGTTCCAGAACTACGAGGTTTTAATCTCGCATTGCACTTTGTGGCTACGTAGGCATGAGACAATTGTCTCTTCAAACACAAAAATCTTAAAAAACATTTCTCTTCTCATCTCTTCAATCTATTTTCAAACAAACCATTTTCAAACCAAAAAAAGCAATGAATATTTCAAAAGGGCTCCCGTGGAGTACCACAGACATTTTGGGTTCGTAAAACCTTCCCAATTTGTAACATATTCCCTTACCCGTTCTCTGTTCGGTTCTTTTTGCTTTTTGCTTTTAGATTCATTAGGTTTTATTCGCTCTTTTTCCCTTTTCCATTTGGAATAAAATAAAAGCACGGTGGCGACTCTGTTTACCTTGAGTTAAGTTAGCTAATAGCTTACACTCATGATTTTACCGCTACAGAAAAGTGGCGACTCTGCTGGGGAGTCAATCTCTAAGTGGACTCGGCCTACTTTTATTTATTTACTGCTTTGGTTTGATTTGTTTGTTCGGTTTCGGTTTTGGTGATCCCCTGTGAGTGAGATAGATTCTCACCCGGATATGAGTTGAACTTATGATAGGACGGCGATATTCGAAGCGATACGCGATGGAGTAGTCCAAAGCGATATCAATTTGATAATCTCCACTCGGTTAGGCTCTCTTGGATTATCAATGTCATGATGAGTAATCATACGTGTCATTATTTTCCGACCTTGAGCTGATCATACTTAGGACCGTAGAACCCTTAACCCATCCAAGCCAATTTAGGAACGTAGTGCGGAAACTATTCGGGTATAAACCTAAGGTGGTTGTCACGCGATACTACACTCGGACGAGGTCTATTTTAAGAATGTTATCGGTTGGGGAGTAATCCAACGTACCGATAAAATTCTAAAGATGGTTGTTAACTCCGGGAACCTCTGTTAGCACCCTTTTGGTTTTTTGCAGGTACAATGAAGACAAACCTTAGTACATGTCTTTGAGGGTTGTTGGTTCTTATCCCTTGACCCCATGCTCGTGATCCGAACCTTTGAACCTGTGTGCTTTGTGTGATCTTGTTTGTGGTTGTTGCATCTACATATTCATCATGATCGTCCTCACAACCATTTTACAAGGAAAATAATTCCAATTATTGCAAATATTGGAAAAAGTAAATATTCCTTTTTGTCAAGATTTTTCATGACCGTATTCTCGATGTTGATCATGTTTGCAATAATCGAGTTGTTTTTCTGAAAAATGGAAGTGAACATTGCATATCATTGCATCCTCGTATATTCTTGCATTCATCCGAGTTGTGTGGGAACTCATCCCAGTTGTTTCTTTCTTCAGTTGTCTGTTGATCCGTTAAGCTGTCTCCTCACCACAGATACGGTACTAGAGCTGCTAACAGATTGAGGGCTATCAATTTGAGAATGGAAAACCAAGAACAACATAACCTGGAAGTCAGAATGGAGATTGATGAGTTGAAGGTCAGTATGACCAGGCTCACTGAAATGATGCAAGTTCTAATTGCTCGAGGTGAACCACCTCAAAGGATTGTTATCTCTGAAGTTTTTACTGCTGTTGTTGACCCTCCTATGATTCAGCAACCGGCTTCTACTTGGCCAGAATTTAGGTTACCTCCGGATTACGTGCCATTTTCTGCTAATACTCAAATGGGCGGTCCATCTGTTGTGCCAGTCTTTTCAGCTCCGACTTTTGTCGAACCTTAACCTGTTGTGCACACTACTACTCAAACTACTTATTAGAATTCTCCTTTTTTGTACCAGGCTGTTGGTCCACAAGCTGAAAGTCAGGGTGAACCTGGATATATGGATGAAGTTAGAGAGCGATATTTGACTCTTAAGAATAGGGTGAGAGGTTTAGAAGGAAAATATGTCTTTGGTTCTGCTGCAATAGACATGTGTTTGGTTTCTGACTTGGTTCTGCCTGATAAGTTCAAAGTTCCTGTATTCGAGAAATACAATGGGCATACTTGTCCAAAGATTCATCTAATGATGTATTGTCGCAAAATGGTTGCACATGCCAAAGATGACAAGCTACTTATTCATTGTTTTCAAGATAGTCTGAGTGGTGCTTCTATGAAGTGGTATGTGGGACTCGAGAAGAGTCACATCCAAAACTGGAAGGATTTATCTGATGCTTTTGTAAGACAGTATAAGTCAATCTGGACATGATGCCTGACCGTCGTCAACTTCAAAACATGTCACAGAAAGAGAAAGAATCGTTCAAAGAGTACGCTCAGCGTTGGAGAGAGCTAGCTGCTCAAGTGGAGCCACCTTTGGCCGAGAAAGAATTAACTGGTTTGTTTATGGACACTCTTCAACCTTTCTTTTGGGAGAAGATGGTAGGAAGTGTTTCATCTGGTTTTTCTGATCTAGTCACTATTGGAGAAATACTAGAAGAAGGTATCAAGAAGGGTAAGATTACCAATGCTGAATCTTCTAATGCTGCAAGAAAGTCTCTTGGGAACTTTCAAAAGAGAAGAGATGGTGATGCTTATGCTGTTTCAACTGAGAGGAAGCCTTATTGCCCGCAACAAAGATATGTTTAACCATACGTAGTTGCAGTTGCTCCTGTTGTCAAAGTTCAACCAGTTCAAGCTCAAGTTCAAGTTCGAGCTCAACCAGTTCAAGCTCAAGTTCAAGTTCGAGCTCAAGCTCAGGCTCCTCATCCTACTGCTGGACAAAATCAGTATCACAATAGGCCAAACTTTGATCCTATCCCGATGACTTACACTGATTTGTATCCTTCCTTGATTAAGAGTGGTATAATTACTACTAGACCTCCGCCTGCTATTCCAGATCCTCTTCCAGCTAACCATAGATAGGATCTTCGTTGCGGGTTTCATCAAGGTGGAACTGGTCATGACTTGGAACATTGCTTTGCACTGAAAGGTAAAGTGCAAGAACTTATCAGGAACAACATCCTTTCGTTTCATGATACTAATCCTAATGTTGTCAACAATCCTTTTCCAAAGCATGAGAAGGGAATCTTCAGACGACTTCAACAGTCAGATTATCTTCAAGGCCAGAATCTCAAACGGGACAGCTCATCCTTGTTGCTGATGGATCACTAGGCCATTGTTTCTTTATGTTTGCAATTTTCTTCAATTGTATTAAGTTGTTTTCTTTTAAACTCTGTTTGTACTTTCATGTTGGTTTTAATGAAATGAGCATTGCTTTATTTTGATTCAATTTCATTTATTATTTGCATCTTTATGATTTATATTTCAAGTTCATTTTCCTTTCTCAAGTTTTTACAATGATTGGAGGGAGGATGATGAAAACGAGATACCCATAATTGTTGTTGGTAGGATTTCAATTGAGACTTGGCTGATGATATACATGCATTGTTTCAAATCCTAAACACTGGAGAAATAAGGAAGTTAATACTTTGTCAACCCTTTCGAGCCTTGAAGTTGGAGTTTCTTTCTATTCGAAAAAAACCCTCAATTTTAACCCGGGGATGGGTAGTTCTCAATTAATTCAAAGGTGCATTCAGGTACAAGAGAATCATTCAAGACACCTTTCAATAAAGGTTGCAATCTCAAGCTTTCCTTCACACATCAAGAAGTGTTGGAGATGTCTTTCAATTCAAAAGCCAATGATGGTTCGTCGTAATCATTAAGCCATGCAGTCACTATCTTTAAAAAAAATGATATTAAAAAAAATGATGAAAAAAAGCCCGCTAAGTCAAAACCCTATGAAGGAGACTCAGGCAAAAAAAAACTGGGGCATCCCGCTGACTATAAGTTCAAATGACACAGTTCAGGCAAAAGTTAGGGATAATAAAATGAAATATTTGTCAAGAGGTCATCAAAATCCTCAACAAAAATAAGATGAGTAGACCAAAGTCCTCACCATAAATAACAAAAGGGAGAGGTGACTGCTATCTCAAAAATCTCTTGGCTTATGAACCATCTTCATCTGTGCAATCCCAAATGTCTTGGAACTTGAATGCATAGGCTGAATTAATTGAATGTAGGACCGGAGTTCATCACGAAGTTGGGTTGGGTACAAATAAACTTTGAGCCTATATCCTTTATTTCATAAGCCGTGAACCAGACCACGTTACAACCTTCAAAAGTCCTAATTGAATCCAGGTTTCTTTTGAAAAGCATACTAAAGTAAGGTTGCGTAAACCGACTCCCAAGTTCGTTACCAATCATTTGTTTCTTACCTTTGCTTTATCTTTAATTTTGTCTCAACCGCTGTGTTTTGAAAATGTTTTCATTTACTTTACATCATTAAATTTCATTTCAAAAATGAATTTTGATTTCAAACTTTGCATGAACTTTACATTAAAATTACCAGGTTTGTAAAAACACTTTTTATTTGCAAATAAACTTTCCTCATCAAGGAATTTTCAAACAGTTGAGAAACTTGGTCAGTGATCTTATCAGGGGAAAGTTTTTCTCAGGTCCTATGGTTCAAGAGTTGTTGCTCAGTGCAAGTTATTCTCAGACAGTGTAAACCAGAAGATTCTCTGCAAGTTTAATACTGGGTTTATTTTCTCAACATTCATTTCAAGAACTGAAGCCATGATCAGTTTATTCTCTCAACAGTCATTTCAAAGATGTGATTATTTTTCTCTGCCAGTAGTCAAGAACTGAATCCATTATCAGTTTACCCTCATTAGTCATTGAACTTGGGGAAATCTTCTTCAAGAATCTCCAAGCAGCTTTTCATGACTTCTCTCAAAAGATTTTCCACTTGGTACAGTTTACTGGTGTGACAGAGATATGTTCAAGAACAGTAGCATCTCTAATCTCCGAGCAGAATGGCAGTGATCTCCGTGTTGAGGAATCAGTCTTCCTTCTTTCCACTCCTCTAAGAGTCTAAACTGGTTGTCAGTATTTTCTCTCATATTATTTTCTTGGGTGTGTTATTCCCCATTCCTGTTAACGTTTGCATATATGAGTGTGTTATTCCTCATTATGCGTTTTCTTGGGTGTGTTATTCCCCATTTCTTGTATATGTTGGCATATTTGAGTGTGTTATTCCTCATTATGCGTTTTTTTGGGTGTGTTATTCCCCACTTTCCTTGGCATATTTGAGTGTGTCAGTCCTCATTATGTGTTTCTCGAGGTCATGTTGTTTTCAATATCTTACCTTGTGATCAAAGTCCAACTTGCTTGGCATCCATCTATGTCTCTCCCAAACCTTTTCGTCACCTACCTGTTGTGTCTCTCAGATATTACACCTTTTATCTGATGCCATTCTCGGATGTCCATAGTGAAGTCATCATTGATTTAATGTACTGTCCCAGACCTTTTCCCATCTCATTCAGTTATGTTCCTGAATGTTGTGATTCATATTTTTATCTGATTTCTATTCTCGGATGTTGTGATCACTTTCCTTCCGATTGCCATTCTCGAATTTCCATGTTGGAGTCATCATTGATTTGGTATACTGTCCCAGACTTTTTCCCATTTCATTCAGTTCTGTTCCTGGATGTTGTGATTCACATTTTTATCTGATTGCTATTCTCATATGTTGTGATTACCTTTTTATCCGATGCCAGTCTCAGATATCCCTTGTAAATCCGTTAGGTCATCCTTGGATGCTTCTGATGTACTTATTTCGGGACTTTTCTCACTTCATTCGGTGCCATTCCTGGATGTTGTGATCCTTTATGTCCAATTGCGACTCTTGGACATCTTCGCCTCAGTTGAGCCATGTGGTGTTCTCTAGCATGTTGTTTTTCCCTATCGGAGTTTCATTCTCCTTATCTCCAACGTTTATTCTATTTCATGTGTCTTTTTGTTCCTCACATACTTCCCTGCATTTCATATGCTTTCATAACCATTTCATATACTTTCATAACATTTTCATTTGATTTCATATTTGTTTTTATATCATTTTCATACCATTTCATATCGTTCGTTTCATTTCATTTCATTTCAGTTCTCTTTTTTGGCATCTTAGGATCAAAATTTGGGTTTTTTATATTTAAGTATCTTCCATCTTATCGAAACGAAGATTTCAATCTTCATTATCTCTGGATTGAAGAAACTTAAATAGGGGCAGCTGTCATACCCTAATTTTTAACCCTAAGATTTGTCGCATTCTCATCTGCATATTGCATACAAACAAGATCACGTACTGGTTCACTTATCCTTCTTGGGTGTAGGTCTATGCCTCATAGGGGATCACTATGTTATTACTTGCTTTTATCTATTTATATTTACTAACCTCTAACCAAAATACAAAAATATGTCAGTTTTCTTCTTCTGCTCTCTGTGTCGCAGGTTTTGAAAGGCATGGCAATGATTTTATTTCAAACGTGGCTGTTTAGTTATGATCCGATTCAGATGGAAGTTTGACCCAATCTTGGTCAAACTATCAGAAGATTGTTTCGACTGCAAATTATTTGTCCCAGTGGTTTACTTCTCAAAACAGTGCGTGTTCGAAATTCAAGATGTGTTGGGTGCGAAAGTCACTAGTTTATCAAGCAATGTTGCATGTGAAGTTCGGTTTGAATCTCCAGGTTTATCAGTGTTCATCAGTTCATCAGTGATTCATCTGTGGATTTATGTTCCTCAACATGAATTTAAATAATCATGGCAATTTTTAGACGATCCAAGTGGTTGTGGTTTAGGTTGCAAGTTGTTCAGTGGTTCACATTCGTTCTTATCAGTGGCTTGTGCAAGAAAGAAATCAAGATTCGGTTCTGGGCTAAAAAAATCATCACTTTATATCCATATATCCATTCTAAACCATTTTTCAAATTCCACCTTCCTAATTCCCGCATTATTAGCATTTCCGATCTATATCCATTCCCATCCATTTTTTTATTCAATCCATAAACCATCATTAGTTTTATAGCCATTATCCATTTCTATTCATTTTCTAATTTTTACCGATTATTCATTTTCCATTTACATATTAAATTCACCTTTCAAAATTCCTATTCTCTTCGAATATCCATATTCCACCGATTTCTAATTATCATTTTTTATCCATTTCATTATCCAATAATCAATATTCATTATCCATTTTTTATTTCCATAATCCAATTTATTTTTATTATTCATCCAATATTATCATCACACAAAACAATTTACCATAAAAATAAACAAGTATCATTTTTTATATAACCCATCATCCATGTTATTCACAATTTGAAAAAAAAAATCATAAATCCCATATTAGTCCATAGGTCCATTGTTTATTTTTGTTTACAAACTAAACTCAACCATTACCACACGTGTCCTCTATAAGTTACTTTTCCAAGCCAATTTTCAGCTTCATCCGTAAGCCTACACACCACCCAAAACGACCCCAAACACAAAAGCTTCACGCCAACAAACTTCAGCCGTTCACTTCATCAACACTTTGAACACACTATCGGCGCATACCAACAAAATTCCAGCTGCTAACACACGAACATCACGCGCACTCCTGAAGCAAAACCCAAGCTGCACACGAGCATCACAAGTGCGAAACAACATCCAAAACGCAGCTAAATGCATAATTCCTACATAAAACGCAACATACAAAACTCAGCAAACTAAAACACTGAAGCACACTTCCCTCGCGGACCAAAACGCATCGAACTGAAACATAAAACGCAGCACACGAAATTTGAAAATTCTGCACTTGAACACCAAACTCGTGACCCTTGTAAAACGCAGTGAAAATCCCTTCAAAACGGCAATCTGAATCCTCACTTTCCCTCTATAAATTCAGCTCACTTTTTCTCCAAATCCAAGCTTGAAAGCCACAAAAACCCTGCAGAAAAATCAACATAATAAAAATCAAGCTTCAAGCCACTGAAAAATCACCATATTCTTGATGCAAAATTCACAATCTCTTTCACTCTCTCTTTCAATCTCAATGCCTTTTTCATCATAAATTCAACAACTCATTTCACTCACTAACCTTTAATCTTCCATTCATTCTCCTTTAATCTTCCTTTAAAATACTTCACAAAACATCACAACACCGATCATTCACCTTTAAATCCACGAATCAAACAGATTCAGATCGAGAGAGAGGGAGAGACCGATCAGAAATTGAATTGAAACAGAGTAACGAAAAATCGAAAAAAAAACTCACTGCATGATTCATACGAGAAAGATTAGAAGGATGGCGGTGATGTGTTGATTTTTTTCGGCGAAAAATTGGCAGAGACGAAGCAGCATGGTCGTGAGGTAGAAGAGGAGTTTTCGTTTTGCTTTTGCTGTAACCGTCTATTTTTTTTTCTCCAAGAAGATGACTTCTTCTTTTTTTATTTCTTTATTATTTTGTTTTTATTTTCTTAGGAATATTATAAAACTTTTTTGATTGGGCTTAGACCTATTGGACCATTGCTATATCAACACTCCCATTCATGTGTTTCACCCTTTCCTTCAATTGTTATTTTCTTTATTTTGTTTGTATTATGGTTTTTATAATATTTGTTTTCCTATATTTTTTAGAATGATTTCCATTCCAGAAAAATGTGAAAGAATACTTGGAAAAGCTAAAAAATATTTTAATTGTTTTTTTTATGAATTCTATTTTAGATCCACGTTTCTTTATTCATCTCTTATTTTTTCTTTTGGTCGATGAGATCTCCGATTCGACGATTATTGGTTTTCGAAGATGTTTAATCTTCATTATTTCAAATCTATGGATGAATGATCATTTGGATCATTCTCCATACTTTGGGATCATGATAGGTTGCATTCGATAATTCAATGCGAAATCTCGATTAAGATTAGACCATTTCCTCTTTTCTTTTCGTGTGACATGTTTTCGGAGAATGATCCATTATATCATTTCTCTAACATGTATTAGCACAAATATTTTCCACCTTAATTGGTGGTGGCTGGCCTCATTTGTAGGGTAATTACTTCGTAAATTACTCAGCGATTGCTTAACATAGACCTAAATGTGTCCTGACTTCGGAATAAAAATCTAATTGGGTAGTTGCACTTTCGTGGAACGGATCTCTTGTTGATCGCGTAATCCCAAAGTGGTTAATCATATTGCATTAAGAATTGAAACTTATAAATGTTTGATGCATAGGTGCTTTGGGTCTCCCAATCGCCTTTCAAATTTCATTAAATTCGGTTTGATTTGCCTTGATTAATCGCTATAGTGTAAGATGCTAAGCGGATCCGGTTGCCTTTCAATCTTGGTTACTCTTTTGGTTGTGGTTGATTAAATTCACCATACCATTGTTATGTAAATATTATTATACTATAATATACTATTATTTTAATTCATTCTCGCACCTTATCCTCTTTATTTCAATCTCTCGCTCCTTATCTCTTTTATTATTGTTTTTATTATACTATATCATTCACCATATTGTTTATGTTTATATTGTTATGCTTGTGATTTTTTTTCTTTGTCCATTTGGACACCAAAACATTAATAACGGATTAAACATCTAAGAGACTTGTGACTTTAACTTTGGACTATGGCCACTATCCTTAGCATTGGACTTGGAGTTTTGGACTTAGATTCTAGGATCATTCCTTTGCTTGAATTATTATAGATTGAAGACCTTAACCGATTTGGTTCACTTGTTTATGAACATGGAAGTCCTATTGTTTAAAAGAATGTTCACCATACGGTTTGACCGTTCTTCCTTTAACTTTTACTTTCAAGTCTTTGGAAAGTCCCTTCATCTCTTCCCACTTCTTAGATTTTCAAATCTTCTTCCTATTTTCAAAACTTTCTTTGTTTTAAAACTTCAAACGTTTTCATAATCAAACCTTGACTTAGGTCAAGCGGTTTTACCTTTTCATTTCGTTTCTTAATAAATGCTAAACCACATAAGCATATCGAAACTTTCTTTTCAAAATACTTTAAAAAACTCAAAACTCATTCAATTGTTTTTGTGCCCTCGTGCACCTTTCTTTCACCTTTTTATGTTTAGATATGATTCATTCTTTCTAGCGGAATTATTCGCTAAAGAATGACGACTTATCTTTACACTTTAAAATCAATTCAACACATTGTTTCTTTTCACATTTTGTACCACGAACTACGAGGTTTTGATCTCGCATTGCACTTTGTGGGTACGTAGGCATGAGACAATCATCTCTTCAAACACAAAAATCTTAAAAAACATTTCTCTTCTCATCTCTTCAATCTATTTTCTAACAAACCATTTCAAACCAAAAAAAGCAATGAATATTTCAAAAGGGCTCCCATGGAGTACCACAGACATTTTGGGTGCGTAAAACCTTCCCAATTTGTAACCTATCCCCTTACCCATTCTCTATTAGATTCTTTTAGCTTTTTGCTTTTAGATTCATTAGGTTTTATTCGCTCTTTTTCCCTTTTCCATTTGGAATAAAATAAAAGGGAGGTGGAGACTCTGTTTACCTTGATTTAAGTTAGCTAATAGCTTACACTCATGATTTTACCGCTGCAATAGGTTCCCCGGAGAGGAGGGGTGGCGCCATCGCCAACCACCTCCTTCTCTGGAGACTTTAGGTTTCCGACAAGTGATAAATATTGAGAGAGAAAGATGATGAACCGAGAGAGAGAGAATGAGTTAATGAGAGAGATAGAAATGAAATGCATAACTTGCTTCAACTTCCATTTTTTATTTCTGTTTTATATCCTTCTATGGACCATTTGGGCAACCTGTGTGGGGGGTGAAAAGTGTTTTCCCCTGAGACACTTGTCACCGGTGAAATTATGGAAACAAATCAACAATGTCGAACACGATGTCACGACACTAATAACAACAAAATTGTAAAAGACAAAGACAAAAAGTAAAGAACATATAAAGTTGTTACCCCAGTTCGGTGCAATCAAACCTACTATGGGGGCTACCAAGCCAGGAAGGAACTTCACTATCAGTAGTATCAATTCAAAGATCCACAACAAACGCCTACAATTTGCAATCTTTTCACTTAATCCCTACCCAATGACAGTTCTACCTAGGAACTCCAAGATATGAGACCCCTCTCACTCCCTCCATAATCACAGTCAGTGATCTCAACCAACAACATAAAGAAGTATAAGACACTCTTCAAAAATAATCTTTGACCTTGATTAAAAGCTCTAGTCAAATATAAACACTATTGCTTAAAATCTTCGAGTGGATAAAATACAAATGCACACCTAGTCCAAAAGAATCATCAAAAGACAATTGCTTGGCTCACAAGGAACCAACACATACACACAGACACACACGTGAAAAACTCTAAATGCACAACCCTTATTTCCACAAGTTCACACTAGGGTTGATCAACCTTAAGTAGAAACTCCAATGGGTATTGGGCCTGCTAAACTTGTATAAATCAGAATAAATAATTCCTTAAAACAAGGAACAAAAATAGCAAGAACAAATGTTCTACTAAAATAACTCCAAGCTGAATCCTTCTTTTCCTTCTGATAATATTGAGTTAACACCTCAATAAAATCACAACATTAAAGACAGCAGGATGCACGCACAAATTAGGATTCACTTAGGTCTTCAGGCCCAGTCAGAGATGTCATGACATCGGTCTTGACATCCTGAAACCAAACAACTACACACAAAAACTCCACATCTGCATAATGCTTAAATCACATGTCATAACATAGCTTATGACATCCTGAGACACACAAGAGTTTTACCATAAAATATAGCCAATCAAAACATCTACAAACTCTCCCTTTGGCAGATTTTTGGCTAAAATAATTTAAGCATTATCAGCTACAAAATAAATCAGAAAAAAACACAACAGCAATTGTAGCATACAAAAGGGAGGACTCCCCCTCAACAGCAGCTGTATGAACACGACATGTAACACCCACTTTTTCCATTTTCAAAAATAATACAAGTTTTCTAACAAATCAGAGTTTAATTCACAAAGTGAGTAGCTACATTTCAAAAACCAAACAAAGTTCCATTTATTCATAAGCAGCGGAAATAAATCGTTTTAACATTCAAGTACTTAAGACATAATAATTCAATGACTTAAAAGATTTCCTTTAGTTTTCCGGGACGGATACATAACTAAACAAAGTTTTAAAAACATAACATAAAACAAGTGGTAAATCCCCCATTCCCATTACGTATCAAAGCTCATAGGACTCGATCAAGCAACACCAAGCATTTCTCAGGTACCTGGGTTATCGGTACTTCCGGAGAAGCACAGACGCCACAAAACAAACAAAGAGGTGAGAAACAATTTCATATTATAATGGTGTGTCGCTCCCGATAAATGGGAATGGCCCAAATAAAGGTACAGACGCGAACGGTCGGCGAAAAGAACAATGAGAACACACAGCAGTGAACTCACTGGAGATGAAAAAGAGTCGCCAGCTAGGCATTTTTATCCCGGAGGAAAGGTAATGCTGCATAAACCTAGAAAGATATGGACAAGACGGTTGCGAACCAAAGAGACTGAGAAAGGGGGTTGGTTACAACCTGGGAAGGTATTAGCACCCAGATTGTCCGTCGTACTCGACGAGATCCACGCTTAAAAGATTTGTGTTTTAAAGGGGTAGTGTCAGTGCAATTTGTGTATAAAAGGGCTGGAAGAAAATGTACAGGTGTCAGTGTAAAGGAAGTGTAAAGTGTATAAATGATGTGTCAGTGTAAGAATGAGAATGAATTGCTCAAGATCATGAGGCTAAAAGAATAATGCTGGAAAGAGGGGGAATATACAGAGACTTTTGTTCGATAACTGTTAAGTTATGCCTACGTATCCTCTCGTGTAATGAGGAAGTCAGAACACCGTAGTTCGACCCAAAGAGACTGAAAGATGAATTGACTTGTGAACTGCTTGCTTATCAATGCTCAAGTGTATGACCTATCTGGCTCAGGTGCAAACTGTCTTGCATTAGACGGAAGAAGCAAGTTCTCGCTTGTGAGTGAATGAGGTGAGAAAAGAATCCCAAAGGAGACGATTATTGTTTGTTTTTGAGTTTTCAGTCTTTTATTGCTTTTGAAAGTTTGTCATAAGTCAATGAGCTTAAGCCCAAACCAATGGATTTAGTAAACTCATCACATCTTCCCTCTGATTAGGGGTAATGAGAATACCTTAAGTGTGAAGTCAGTATCTCACACTTAATCACCATGATGTAGGATTAAGATCATTAACCTACTTGTGATTATTTAGATGTTTTTGGTGTTTTTGTTTAGTGTTGAGTAATGAGATTAAGCCATAATCAGGGATTAAACAGACTCATTACACCATCCTAATAGAAGGATAATAGATGAGAGTGTTTAAGCTGAGGAAAACTCCTCAACTTAATCCATGATTAGGGATTAAACTCATTACAAAACAAAGCCTTTATTAAGTGGATTTTATTTAATGATATGATGATGACGTGTTTTTTAGGGTTTGTAAGACAACTTGAGTGGGACTTGTCCATTAACACTAGGGTTAGTCCTTCTTAACCAATTAAGGAAGAATTAGAACCCTAATGCAAGGCCCAAGTTACAAGTTTGATGTCTTGATGATTATTAGATGAATTGATTAAAGGAGTTAAACACATTAAGGGTTTAACACTTAGGATTAAAGTTATACACTCCATCCTAATAGAAGGATGCAGGCATAAGCTTAATCACAAAGCCTTAAAGCCTTTAGAGTTTAGTCCCTGATTATGAGGTGAGAAGAGAAGACTCAAAGAGACACAAAGGTAAAATTAAGTGGGGAGACTAATAAAAACCCTAATCATTGTCATGCTTGGTTGTTCCTAAGGTTTGTGAGGTTAACAAGAGAAATCTTCAAAGGAACCACCAGGAAGCAGATGAAAGGATCAGGAGAAGCAAAGTAACTTGCTTCACTTAAGAAGACAAGTCACTTGAGGAAAGAAAGTGAGATGAAAAAGAAAGAGCAAGCTCAATCTCAAACACATAACCAAATGCAACATGGATGCAAGAGAGAGATGAAAAGAAAATGTGAGAAGTGAAGGCAAATTCACTTCTCAAAGAACTTACCACCTGAAAAGTTAGTGAAAGGAATGCAATGCAATGCAAAATGAAATGAAATGGCATGATGTAAATCAAAACCAGAAGCACATATGAGATGATAAAGATGTTATGAGATGATGCAAACATGAAACAACACATGGGGATGATCATACAAGCTCATGGATGCAAATGACACAAGTTAAGGAGCATGAAAGTACATGACAAGCCATGATATGCAAATGACATACAACATGGCAAATATATGATGCAATGATCAAACATGCTTTCAATATGTCTTAAGATGTTCAATGAATCAAAAGAATGCATAGAATGCTATGGCAAGTCATGTTATGCAAGCAAATGCAAGATGGATGCATATGGAAGCTCAAATTAGGGTTTATGACCAAAGCATCAAACACAAACCAAAATCAGAAGCAAACATCAAGATAAAAAATTGAAAATGCACTCAAAGGATCCCTAAACCTATACTAACCCACTTCCCAAAGGAGAATCTCCAACTCTTAACCTAATTCAAGATATGATTTTCCTAAGTTTTCTAGGGTTTTAGGGTTCCTTAACAAGAAAAATATCAAACAAATGGAAAATGAAAGATCAAATCATGCCCATTTAACCTCACAAACTTCATGATATGCTAAACACAATGCAAAAAGAATCAAAGTCCAACTCTTTATGGTTAGGCAGAAGTGATTTTTGGAAGTTTGGATCAAAATAATGCATCAAAAGGATTTTAATTCCATGAGAAATTCTCAAAATGCATCAAGATCAAAAAGAAATTTGGTTTGAGGGTTGGACAATGTTTCTAAATGTTTTTACATGTTTCATGAATTTTTTTGGTGATTTTTAAATACTTAAAAGTATTTTTAATTAATTAATTCTCATTAATTAATTAAAAATAAACTTTTAAATATTTAAAAATATTTTTTAAGTGCAAAAAATAAAAATAAAAATATTTTTGGTTTCTGGAATTTAATAAAAGTTTGTACAAAAAATTTTAGAATTTTTGAATAAGTTTTACTATTTTTAATAAATTGTAGAAAACAATTGTATTTAAATGAAAATAAAAATGAAATTAAATGAATTAATGAAGAAGTCAACTGATCCTAAGGCCAGCATTCAAACTCACACGCGCGGGAGTTGACTAGGCGCGCATCTGGACGGCCTACATTCAAACTCACTAACCCTAATTAATTAGCCCTAATCCAGCCTTAATGACTTTCAGATGACCGGAACAGTGGTTCCGGTCATCTTCTCCGGCGAGTCCAAATGCTAAATCACTCTACACGCAATGAAAATGAAAACTAACTATCCAGAAATCATCCCCATCCAAAAACGAACCAAACCCCTCACTCAAACATCATTTATCCTTCCTAAATCAGCCAAATCGAATCAAAATAGTTTTAGGGCAAAAAGTTTCAGAGACTGCATACATACTCATTTTTCACTCATTTTCGAAAACAATCACATATTCATGATCAGGGAAGCATGTAGAAGCTATTAAGAACTTAAAAATCCATTTCTGGAAAAAAAGTTCATGAAGCTACCTGAGTTTGAAGCTTTTCAGTCTGCAACTCTCTGGCCCCTTCTCTTTGTGCAATCCACTCCTTTTATGTCCTTGATGAACTTCTGATGCTTAGAGAGAGTTTGTGATGGCTGGTTTGGAAGTTTGAACAAGTTCTGTTCAAGGTTAGGTGAGAATCGTATCTGGCTTATGTGAGGTTTCAAGGATGAATGAAGGCAGGGAAATGATCAGGAGGATGTGGTGATGAGTTCTATGAAGTTTGTTTGTGAGTTTGTAGCTTGTATGAGGAATTTCGAAGGCTCTTGCAAGTGAGGGTGAAAATGTGTATGTTGTGCTATGGCTGGTTTCAGGCTTGTGTAATGTATGCTTTGTCTTGCTTTTGATTAACATAAACAAATCCTATTGGTCAGAAGATGTGACATGTCCTTTTGTGATAGGTATGGTTGCTTTTGCAAAATGTCAACTTTTGTGTAAGAGAAGCATGGGTCATGTTCTAGCCAAGTACAGCAAGGGTGTGCTGCGCAGCATGATGTGAGGAAGGGCTAGGATGGTTCAGCAACCTAGGCAGCAAGTGGATGGGATGTTATCATGACTTTTGCAACTTGGCTTGCCTTTGGTTCTTATGAGAGAAACTTGATCCATAAGCCATGAAACATGTGATTCCTTGGGTGCATTCTGATTTTTAGATGTTGTGTGATCATGTTATGTGAATTAGAAGTGCATTTGATGACTTAATTGGCCTTGAGAAGTGAATTTGCAACTTTGCCTCTTTGGTGCATGACTTGAAATTTAGTGATTTTTGCCAACTTTGGCAAGCCATAACTTTTGATCCAAAATGAATTAGGTCATGTTCTTGTACTTTTTGAAAAGGGAAAGATCTATTCTACAACTTTCATGACCAAAGTTTTTCCATTTGAAGCTTTCTTGAATCAAAAAATAAGGGTTGAAAAAGTTGCATAAAATGACATTTTTATTAAAAGTCAAACTTGCCCAAAAAGTCAACTTTGCAAAAGACTTGAAATTCTCCAATTTTGTGAACTTCCAACCCCTTCTATGATCAAATAAAGATCATATACAATCAAAATGATGAAGAACACCCTTTGGTTGGGTCATTGGGGGCCTCAGATGCCCTGATTTTGCACTGACTTGCTTGAAAAGTCAACTCTTGATCAGATGACTTCCCCAAGGAATTTCTTCATGAAAATTGATATGCATACTCCCTATATCATATAAAGACCAATAGAAACAAGAATGACAAAAAAAATGAAGTTATGGCCTCTGAAACCAAAACCCTAATTTTAGGTCATCTATGCAGTCAAGCCTGGCTCTGCTTCCATACCAATCCCAGTTCTTGTGATTTTTTGGTATTCTTGACTTTGAGAGGATATAATATGATACTTGAACACACATAGACCCCTTTGAAGTGATTGTTGACCTTTGGAATGGCTCAAGAGGCTCCTGGATTGCTCAGATCACAAACCCTAGATGCAGATGACTTAGAACCAATGCAGTGGATCAAAAATGTGATATGAGATGGTATGATTGAGTTTATGCATAGGAAATGATCACAAGCCATGGTGTGAAATGGGTGAGGGCAAATTTCGGGTGTTTACACGGTGCAATTAACATGTATGAAGGAGTAATTCACACACATCAATCATAACATACAACATCAATCATTCATTCATATCAATGCAATGTGACTCAATACACAAATCAATATGAGGTACCGACTTCTTCAAATATCCATCGATTCGGACCGGATGCATCACTTACGCTCCTATTGAGACACGATCATCCCTACACATCGATTCACAATGAATCCGAATAATCACTTACACTCCATCCGAGACATGATTATTCCATCAAATGTATGAGTATGCAGACTCGATTACACATACAATATCACAAACACACATGAATACAATCATGCCATCACGATCCTCAAGATCTCCATCATTTATCAATTAATCCATCATGCAATTATATCAAACACATTAATAATTACATACAATTCAAAACAGTCACATAATATTATTTACTAATTGTTAATTGTCAGGTCCTATGGTTACTACTAAACCTGATTCTCAATGCCTTAAACTAACGGTACAAACCTCAACTAACAGAACAGGATGATTCCAGATCAAAACGTCGCAAAATTTCCAATTACAGGGGTCTGACACGGCCCCCCGTGTCCCCTGACACGGCCCGTGTCAGGTGGTCTGGGACACGCCCCCTAAAACCCCAACTTTTCCAAAAGACAGAAGGGTGACACGACCCATGTCACACCCTCTGAAGGTCATTCTCCCAAAAATCTCTTCAATCCTTTTTCCTGTGGCCTGACACGGCCGCCGTGTCAGGAGACCTACACCCAAAAATCAATTTTTCGCATAAAATTCCCTTTTCTTCCCCCTTTCACACCAGCACGAACTCAGTTCAGTTTACTTCACTTTTAGCATCCAAATTAGTCCAATTAACAAGTCTATTACCTATTTATTCCTCTAACATCAATCTATCATTAGCCTAACTTTTTATAAATCAACATAGGGAAAATTTATAAGGTTTTTCATCTTCTCCAATTGCTCTATCCTCCCCAACCAACATATCCCAAACTTCATGATACAACACATACACAACAATTCATCCTCAAACCACAAACATATACAAGAAATCATCAATTATTCACAAACACATCACAATTTCATCAATTCCAATCATCATTCATAAAACCCTAAGGGAGTAAGGATCTCCATATTACCCTTCTATGTTAGATCACCAATATAAAACTCTTTCTCCCCCCTTACCTAGAAATTGAACGAAGCTTTCTCGAACTCTTGACCTTAGAACTCTACGATCCTTGATTTTCCTCATCTTCTCCCTTTTCTCTAGGGCTCTTTGTTCTTCGTCAAAATGTACGATAATGAGAATTGTATCATGTTCTCACTTTTCATAACATAATCAATTTACACCTTTTCCCCTTAGACCTCCAACTAATGATTTTATTATTTAAATAACAATATTATAATAGTATACCTCCTCATTATCATATTATTATTTAAAAACAAAATAATTCTTTAATTATTATCCCAATTATACCTCAAACTCTCCATATTATTTTATAAAAAATAATTTATAAAAATTGAGGTGTTACACGACACACAAAATAAACACCAACAGAAGTAGCAACAGTAGAAGACAGAAGACAAAGGTTGTGCACACACACACACACACACACACACACTAGAAAACCAACAATTGTACCAACAGGTACATCACCACAACTGCAACATAGAAAACCAGAGAGATATTTCATCTCCCCCTCAACCTGTAAGTGTCATACCCTAAATTTGTCCCATCCGCATATTTACTTTATTTATTCAGAAAATCCAAAAAAATATATGTTTAAGATCTTTCAGCAAAGAACCAGTATTTCATTTGAGACAGTCTATGCATCCATGTGTGGAAGTTCGGTCATCAACTTTAATCAGAGAAGGTTCGAGTGCTCATATGGTCGTGAATTAGTTAAATTGAAAAAAAGTCAACTGTGCAAAGAAAAAGTCAACTCTTGATTTTTCGGTCAAAATGGTATCACACGAGTCAAACATAATTAATGGATGTGATTTGATCAACAAAAGTCAAGAGAATATTCAAAAAAAATCAAGGATTATGAAAAATTACTATTTTTGGAATTTTAGAATTTTAGAACTTTCCATTTTTGGCAAGTTTCTTAAGTTTTTTCCTCACTTTAAAGGAAAATTTCTCATTGATCCAAGACTTTTCTCACTTTTTCCTTAGAGATAAAAGTTGTAGACTTTTTTCTAAGCTTTCTTTTGACACGAAAAACGCCTCATTTCAATGCTCCTACCTCAAGTTATGCTCACCCAAAGAAGCCTTCATCCACCATTTTTCATGTAAAAAAAATGCAAATTTTATAAGTTTTAAACTTGGTCAGCAAGTAGCTTTTGTGCCAGCTCATAGTGAACGAATTTCACACCTTATCCAACCCTAAACATGTGCACATGGCATAGTTTCAACACCTCCATCCAAACCACCACCACTTATGTGTTAATTTCCACATTTCTCCTTCCCAAACCTATTTACCAACCCACAAGCCTCTTGATTCGTTGCCAACCCTTATTCATACCCTAAGAATCATTTCTCTATAAATAGAGACTCATTCCACTTCATTTTACAAGCTTGGAGAGCAAAGAAAATTATGTCAAAATATTGCCAAACACCTCTGGTTTTTGATCTCGTGTGAGTTGTACAAGCAACCATAGCAAGAGTTCTTTATCCAGAATTCAAGTAGAGATAACAAGGAAGAGATAGCAAAAAGAATCAGATCAAACGGAGCTCCGTGGAGAGAGAACGAAGCACATCTTTGGAGCAATTTATCACTGCGGTATCGATAACTTTCGTGAGGTTTTCTATTTTTCTTGATGCTATGATATTTTACATGCTCTCTTGATTCTAAATCTATGTTTATTGTTCATTATTCATGCTTGTGAGTGATGCATTTGTGTGATTTAGTTTTGGTGTATTTCAAGTTTGTGCGAAAATCATAAAAACGGTTCGAGATCTGTAAAAACTGACTGCATATTTGGAATCCTTGCGAAATTTCGGTTCAGAAAATGTTATCACTTTTCATTTTTATAATATTACTTGAAACTTCATTTTTGTCATTTTAGTGGTGTGGGTGTTGATATAACATTTTTTTTTCTAATGCTTGTTTCTTCTATACTATTTTTTTATTAGGTTTGTTTTTATTACTTTTCATTATATGACATATTAAAGTGAAGCTAGGAATTTGATAATTATACTAATATTATTTTACCCCATATTACACTAATTCCTGCGCATGGCTATGGAGTTTGGAAGACATTTATTTTGTTTCTTACTTTAATTAGTGATGACATGTTTCTTTTTTTTTTAATAAAAGAAATTAGATGGTTTCTTAATTGGTAATTCTAGCACATTTCCTGCACTACATTTTAATGCTAACAGTGAACTAATAGTGAATAAATAATGGTAGTACTATATTTTTGTATTAAACTTGTGTGAATTTTCGTGCCACCCCGTTTATTCATAAAGTCTGTGTTTTAGATCATTGCTGGCATTTTCTTTTTACTTTTGTGTGAAGTCAGCGTATGATTATGTGCCAAGGGATGCATGTGTTTTTTTTCTTTAAAATAGCTCAGAGTTTTCTTGTGTGGTGCGCTAGAATTAGTAACCATGGTCCATCAACGTTTTGAGCCTTAGATTTGCTTACCTAATTCAATTCCAGTGATCACGTGGCTGATACTTGGGCACAATGAGGACCGTGGATCTGATCATACTTGAGTTTTTATGTTTTTTTATTTTTTTATTTTTTTGCTTGGACCTGGTGATTTACCATATAAACATCCTCACTCTTTTTACACCTCATTTTATTTTTAATTATAACTTCATTTTTTATCCGATTTTCGATTTTCTTTTTTTCAACTTGTATGATTTTCTATTCTCTTTCACTTTTTTGGGCCTATGATAAAAGTTTGGTTTATCAATATTCCATTTAGCGACGTTATCTAAACCGATTTGAGGCCGATTTTTCTTTATTTATTATTTTATCAATTCATTGATTTATTTCTATTGTGGTCTATGATATTATTATCCAATTTGTGACATTCGATTTACCGACGTTGTCCAAATTGATATGAGACCATTTCCTATTATTTCTTATGGTTTCTAATTAATTTTAGATCCATTATTATTTATCGGCTTTATTTAATCCGGCCAATGATAAATGGTGATATTCGATTTCTAATAAATCGACGTTATCCCCTAATTTGAGGCCTCACGTTTATTTTTCTTATTATTTCTCACTATCTCAATTTATTTTATTTTGACCGATGAATAAATATTTAAATATTCGATTTCGAATAAATCGACGTTATTTAAATTAAATATGAGGCCAAACTATTATTTTATTATTGTTTCGACTTTATTTTATTTTTATGGTCGATGATATAACAAACAATCTAAATGTTCGATTTCGACAAATCGGTGTCATTTAGATCAATATGAGACCAATTATTTTTTTTATCGCATTTCTTTTATTTAAATAATTATTTGATTATAAAGTAATGCTCGACTTCTCATAGAATGATTCTAACTTTGAATCGATTCTAAGACAGTTAAAGAGTTAAATTTCGACGCTTCCGGTTTAATCTCGAGCTCCAACGGCTCCGCGTTAGCTTAGGACTAGGACTAGATCCCGCGTAACCAATTAACCCTTAACCTCCATTTTGCACTTACCCTTCGCGATCGCTTTATGCCTCGCAATCGACCTACCAAAATGTTTCTTTTAAATCCAAACCCTTGATCCAACGTCAAGTGGTCTTAGGTGTTAAAATACTGTAATAATATGAAAAAAATCGTACGCCATGAGCCTTAAGTGGTAGAAAGGAGGATTACGAGTTCTCGTTATTCGCTCTGATTATTCCGTCGCAAGACACTTGGCTTGTTGGTTCGAAATAAATTACCCATAGTCTTTAGTACGATTCGACTCCTAAAGAGAAATAATAAAGTTAAATCCTTTTCCCTTTTAGCAAGTAATCCATTAGGCATAAACATCCTTTCGCGCGTGACAACTTAGAATGTTCCCATCGAGTACGATGGATGTAGGGGGTGCTAATACCTTCCCCCTGCATAACCGACTTCCGAACTCAGGCAATGGTTCCGACGACCTTGTCTTTATCCTTTCTTCCCGGGTTTTATCTATATTTTCCCTTTCCCCCTTTGGGAATAAATCAAAATTAGGTGGCGACTCTCAAGTCAGCCCAGCCGTGACTGCATTCGCGAGGATCATATTTTTTGAGGTACGACAGCTGGCGACTCTGCTGGGGACTGGTTCACCCCTATGCAAGTCAAGCCTAATCTAGGTTGCTTCACGCTGGTTTGTATGTTTGCCTTTATGTCTTACTTGTTTATTTTTACCGCTTTCTTTATCACTTTCCATATTATACCTTGTGGTTCTTGGATCGGTACTTTGAATGCAAAAGAAACTTGAGTGAAGGGATTTATACCTGGGTTTTTGAGTGTAAGCATAAGCTAGAAGAGGTTGTGTAGTATGGGCTCCCGATAGAACCGCTCTCGTGGGTTGTCGATACGAAAACCTCGCTTGGAGTAGATTCTAATGAGAACAATGACGACCGTCAAGCTTTTGACGTGTGTGCTCATTTATTTTCATTAGGGTCGTCGACTCTGAGGACCTTTAGAAACTTAAACCGTGTGGCTTAAAACATTGGTTGATGGACGCGTAGTATGGGGCACCAGAGTTCATCTTCGCGTGGCTCCATATGAAGACCTCGCTCAGAATAGACTTTCTCAATGGAGTTGATTGACTGTCAAGGATGTGTATAAAAATTGACACGTGCATCAAACAATTGAGGAAGGTCCATAACTCTGAGACTTTGTTTTAAACCCCGTGTCGACGATCGCGTAGTATGGGGCACCGAGAGACTTCCCTCTCGTGTGGCTTGATACGAAGATCTCACTCAAAAGAGATTCATATGGTGGAGTCAATCAACTGTCATGCTTATGGCGTGTGTGATGAACAACCATAGGGATTGTTAACTTTGAGATTACTTTAAACTTTATAGCCTACCTGGCAAGATCCTTGAGAGGAAAGCAATCCGAGTATCTTTCATTCGTACCTTGGACTTGTGATAACTTGACTTTATATTTAACATCTTTTCGCATTTTATTTGCATGTCATTGCATTCATAGTTGCATTCATTTTGCATTCATAGTCGCTCATGTTCATTCGTTCTCGTATTCAGAGTTGTTGAGTACCCGTTAAGCTGATTCCTCCACGCAGATACAGAACTAGGGCCCACGAAAGAAGAAGAATGGCTGAACAAGAAGAACACAACAAGCGAGTCAAGGAGGACATTGATGACCTGAAGAGCAGTGTGAGCAAGATCATGGAAATGCTCCAAGTCTTGGCTACTAAGGACACTCCAGCTCAGAAGACCGTCACTTCTGAAGTCAGTAGTTTCGTCATTAACGCATAGTCTTCAAGGCCCGCAAGCACATGGCCAGAATTTGGATTGCCACCGGGTTATACTCTGCCATTTGCAACTACTCAGATGACTGGTACATCCACTTTTTTCGAACCCGGAGTGTTCACTGACTCTCAACCCAATGTGAATATTGTTGCCTAAACTGCTTTTGTGAATCCTCCCTTCGTGCATAATCCACCATCTTCGGTACAAGGAGAGGCTGGAAATTTTGAGGATGTTAGGGAACAGTGTATGACTCTGGAGAAAAGGATAAGAGCTGTGGAAGGATTTGATGTCTACAACGCTGCCGCATCAGACATGTGCTTGGTGTCGAATTTGGTTATGCCAGACAAATTCAAAATGCTGGTGTTTGAAAAATACAAGGGAGACACTTGCCCAAAAAGCCACATGATCATGTACTGCCACAAAATGGCCGCCCATGCTGATAAAGACAAACTGCTCATCCATTGCTTCCAAGATAGCTTGAGTGGAGCATCTTTGAAATGGTATATGGGACTCGAGAAAATTCGTATCCAATGCTGGCAAGATCTGCTTGATGCATTCTTAAGACAATACAAATATAATCTGGACACGGCGCCTGACCGCCGTCAGCTTCAAAACATGTCTCAAAAAGAAAAGGAATCATTCAAAGAGTACGCTCAGCGCTGGAGAGAACTAGCTGCTCAAGTTGAGCCTGCCTTGGCGGAGAAAGAGTTGACTGGTCTGTTCATGGACACTCTTCAACCTCTTTACTGGGAAAGGATGATTGGCAGTGTATCATCTAGTTTTGCTGACCTAGTTACTATTGGAGAAAGGCTAGAGGAAGGAATTAAAAAGGGTAAGTTTGGAAGTGCTGAAGCTTCTAATGCTGCGAGAAAGTCCTCTGGGAACTTTCAAAAGAAGAAAGAGGGTGATACTCATGCTGTCAACGCTGAAAGAAGACCCTATTACAGACAACAACAGTATCGTGAAGCCCAAGTAGCTACAGTTGCTCCTATGGTTAATGCTCCGCCAGCTCGAGCTCATCCACAAAGGAATGTTGGTCAGAACCAGACTCGCAATCCCAGGCCCATGGCTCCTATTGATCCTATTCCCATGAAGTATGCTGAGGTTTTCCCTGCCTTGTGCAAAAAAAGGTCTTGTTACCACTAGACCCCTCAACCCTCCAAATACTCTTCCACCAGGATTTAGGAGTGACCTCCATTGCCCGTTTCATGAAGGAGCTGCAGGTCATGATATTGAAAACTGTTATGCTTTCCAGGCTCGAGTTCAAGACTTGGTCAGAGGAGATGTTCTCACCTTCACATAGAGAGGGACTCCCAAGGTCGAAATAGATCCCATGCCAAAACAAAGTGGCTGAAGATTTAGTCGAAGAATCGCAAGTTACTACCTAAAGCCAGTGGATCGGACGGGAAAGCTCATCCTTGCTACTGATTAGACACTAGGCCTTGTTTCTTTTCAGTTTTAATTTCCTTGTTTATGTTATGTGTACTTGCTTAAAGAATTTGTTTGTTCTTTAATGTTAATGTTAATGAAATGAGCATCGCATGTTTTTTAATCAATTTATTCACCTTCATATTTGTGCATATTTATGCTTTTCATTTTCAAAAATTCCAAACAATATATACCATTGTTTCTCTTATTCATTTATTGTATAAGCAATGATTGGAGGGAGGATGACGAAAAATACCCAAACTGTTGAATGGTATGCTTTCAAAATAAAACCTTGCTGATGATATATAGGCATTGTTTCAACTCCCAAACACTGGAGAAATAAGGAAGTTAATCCATTGCCAACCCCTTTGAGCCTAGAAGTTGGAGTTTCTTTCTACACGAAAAAACCGTAATCTTATCCTGGGGCAGGGTAGTTCTCAATTAATTCAAATATGCATTCAATTTCAGGAGGATTATTCGTTACATATTTCAATAAGGATTTCAAGTCCAATTTTTCCTTCGCACATTTGTCGAGGAAGTTAATGGCAGTCATTGTCCAAATCAAAAAGCCGCTAAGTCAACACCCAAAAGGCGACTTAGGCAAAAATAAAAGCATCCCGGTGGACTGAAAATTTCAAAGATACAGTCCAGGCAAAATTTAGGGATAATAAGAATCAAATCAAAAAGAGGTCACCAAAATTCCTCTACAAATACAAGGATGAGTTGATCCAAAATCCTCATCAAATAAACCAACAAAAGGTTGTGAATAGGTAGTGACTGCCATCTCAGAATCCCTTGGCTCTTAAGCCAGCATTGTCAATACAAATCCAAATAACTTGAATGCATGGGTTGAATTAGTTAAGCATAGGACTGGAGATCATCATGGAGTATGGGTCGGGTAAAAATTAAATTTTGAGCCTTATATCCTTTTGTTTCATAAACCGTGAACCAGACCACGTTACAACCTTTTTAAAGACCTAATTGAAGTTCGGTTTGTTTTGAAAGCATATCTCAACAAGGGTGCGTAAGCAGACTCCCAAGAGATTCGCCAATCGTTTGTTTTTGGTATTATACCTTGTACATTATCTTTCACTTTGCATTATCTTTCATATTGAGTGTGTGGATAGAAAATGCATTCTTACCAGTGTCTCATCTTCTTTACATCAATATCATTCCAATAATGATTTTGATTTCAAAATTTTGCTTGAGCGTTGCATTAAAATTAACATTTTTGAATGAATATTTTATTTTCAAGCAAGTACTTATCATCAAGGAATTCTAAACTGTTGAGAAACTTGACCAGTGATCCTATCAGGGGCATATCACAGTCCAAGATCTTGTTAGTCAGAGAAAAACTCTTTCAAGACCCAAGCTGGGGCAAATATTTCAAGCGACCAGTCAAATTGTCATTCCATAATCAATCAACATGGGGCAGTCTACTTAAAGCAATCCCCAAGAAAATCTTATCTCTCATTCCCAACAGGATCAACATCATTAATACTTCTAATTGAAGTAGTTTCAAGACATCTTTCAAGGGGCATAGTTGATAAAGTTCACTGCATTGTGGACTCAGCTATTTCAGCCGCATCTTTCCAAAGGAGTCTTATCCCTTTGGTTTCATCATTTGCATTTGCATTGCAATCATTGACCATTAACATCATACAAATTTCATATCAAGCATAGCTCTAAGTTTACTTGGTGCTCATATGCATTTCCCGAGGTCTTGTCATCTTACCTCGTGGTCAAAGTCCAATTTTTGTTTGGCATCCTTTAAAGTCCATTTTCTATGGACAATCACCAAAGTCAAAGTCCAACTCATTTGGAACCTACTAAAACAGTCGTGTCTGTCACCCTGTCTTTCGTATGTCTAGTCCTTCAAATTTTGTATAGTTTGACGTGGAACTTTTCCTTCAAATTTTCCTCGCTGAGAAATTTGACATGGGCATTTTCTATCCTTCAAACTTTGGAAAGTTTGACGTGGATCCCTTTCCTTCAAAGGTCTCTCTTCGGATAATTCCCATTGAGAAATTTGACGTGGATATTTTCTCCTCCTTCGAACTTTGTGAAGTTTGACGTGGACCTCTTTTCTTTTAATCTTCTCACTCCGGTTAATCCCATTGAGAAGTCATTTGTTTCCTTCCAATTTCTCTCTTCGGTTAATCCCATTAAGAATTTGGAAAGGATCTCTATTTCTAGTTGAAAAGTTTGATGTCTCCCTTGGTGCACCTTCATAAATTGGTCTCATTCCATATCTAATGTTTATTTTTAGATGTTTCGGACGTTGATTTCCAAGTTTGGTGCTTGTGCATCTATAGATTTTTCTGGATGTCTTTATTACCTTTTTCAGGGTTAATCCCTTTTATCTCAAGTATTCCTGATTATTCTTCGTTGTCTAAACAAATTTTCAGAAATATCTTGTGTCCCAACCACTTTTCCCACATCACGGTTTTCAGTATATTCTCATCATTCAATCATTTCATCATTCACACAGACTTCATGTCTCATTATCAAATTGCATTCATATCCTAATTATTGCGTCCATAAATGCATTTCATGTTTCAACATCGCATTGCATTTCGCATCGGACAAATTTTGGGTTTTCTTATATCTAATTGACTCTTACCCTAAAAAATGGATACCGTGCGGTGATTCATTTCTTCATGCTTAAGACAATTAGATAGGGGCATCTGTCATACCCTAAATTTGTCCCATCCGCATATTTACTTTATTTATTCAGAAAATCCAAAAAAATATATGTTTAAGATCTTTCAGCAAAGAACCAGTATTTCATTTGAGACAGTCTATGCATCCATGTGTGGAAGTTCGGTCATCAACTTTAATCAGAGAAGGTTCGAGTGCTCATATGGTCGTGAATTAGTTAAATTGAAAAAAAGTCAACTGTGCAAAGAAAAAGTCAACTCTTGATTTTTCGGTCAAAATGGTATCACACGAGTCAAACATAATTAATGGATGTGATTTGATCAACAAAAATCAAGAGATTATTAAAAAAAAATCAAGGATTATGAAAAATTACTATTTATGGAATTTAGAATTTTAGAACTTTCCATTTTTGGCAAGTTTCTTAAGTTTTTTCCTCACTTTAAAGGCAAATTTCTCATTGATCCAAGACTTTTCTCACTTTTTCCTTAGAGATAAAAGTTGTAGACTTTTTTCTAAGCTTTCTTTTGACACGAAAAACACCTCATTTTAATGCTCCTACCTTAAGTTATGCTCACCCAAAGAAGCCTTCATCCACCATTTTTTTCATGTAAAAAAAATGCAAATTTTATAAGTTTTAAACTTGGTCAGCAAGTAGCTTTTGTGCCAGCTCATAGTTAACGAATTTCACACCTTATCCAACCCTAAACATGTGCACATGGCATAGTTTCAACACCTCCATCCAAACCACCACCACTTATGTGTTAATTTCCACATTTCTCCTTCCCAAACCTATTTAACAACCCACAAGCCTCTTGATTCGTTGCCAACCCTCATTCATACCCTAAGAATCAGTTCTCTATAAATAGAGACTCATTCCACTTCATTTTACAAGCTTGGAGAGCAAAGAAAATTCTTTCAAAATATTGCCAAACACCTCTGGTTTTTGATATCGTGTGAGCTGTACAAGCAACCATAGCAAAAGTTCTTTATCCAGAATTCAAGTAGAGATAACAAGGAAGAGATAGCAAAAAGAATCAGATCAAACGGAGCTCCGTGGAGAGAGAACGAAGCACATCTTTGGAGCAATTTATCACTGCGGTATCGGTAACTTTCATGAGGTTTTCTATTTTTCTTGATGCTATGATGTTTTACATGCTCTCTTGATTCTAAATCTATGTTTATTGTTCATTATTCATGCTTGTGAGTGATGCATTTGTGTGATTTAGTTTTGGTGTATTTCAAGTTTGTGCGAAAATCATAAAAACGGTTCGAGATCTGTAAAAACTGACTGCATATTTGGAATCCTTGCGAAATTTCGGTTCAGAAAATGTTATCACTTTTCATTTTTATAATATTACTTGAAACTTCATTTTTTTCATTTTAGTGGTGTGGGTGTTGATATAACATTTTTTCTAATGGTTGTTTCTTCTATACTATTTTTTTATTAGGTTTGTTTTCATTACTTTTCATTATATGACATATTAAAGTGAAGCTAGGAATTTGATAATTATACTAATATTATTTTACCCCATATTACACTAATTCCTGCGCATGGCTATGGAGTTTGGAAGACACTTATTTTGTTTCTTACTTTAATTAGTGATGACATGTTTCTTTGTTTTTTTTTAATAAAAGAAATTAGATGGTTTCTTAATTGGTAATGCTAGCACATTTCCTGCACTACATTTTAATGCTAACAGTGAACTAATAGTGAATAAATAATGGTAGTACTATATTTTTGTATTAAACTTGTGTGAATTTTTGTGCCACCCCGTTTATTCATAAAGTCTGTGTTTTAGATCATTGCTGGCATTTTCTTTTTACTTTTGTGTGAAGTCAGCGTATGATTATGTGCCAAGTGATGCATGTGTTTTTTTTCTTTAAAATAGCTCAGAGTTTTCTTGTGTGGTGCGCTAGAATTAGTAACCATGGTCCATCAACGTTTTGAGCCTTAAATTTGCTTACCTAATTCAATTCCAATGATCACGTGGCTGATACTTGGGCATGTTGAGGACCGTGGATTGATCATACTTGAGTTTTTATGTTTTTTATTTTTTTATTTTTTTGCTTGGACCTGGTGATTTACCATATAAACATCCTCACTCTTTTTACACATCATTTTATTTTTAATTATAACTTCTTCATTTTTTATCCGATTTTCGATTTTCTTTTTTTCAACTTGTATGATTTTCTATTCTCTTTCACTTTTTTGGGCCTATGATAAAAATTCGGTTTATCAATATTACATTTAGCGACGTTATCTAAACCGATTTGAGGCCGATTTTTCTTTATTTATTATTTTATCAATTCAATGATTTATTTATATTGTGGTCTATGATATTATTATCCAATTTGTGACATTCGATTTACCGACGTTGTCCAAATTGATATGAGACCGTTTCCTATTATTTCTTAAGGTTTCTAATTAATTTTAGATCCATTATTATTTATCGACTTTATTTAATTCGGCCAATGATAAATGGTGATATTCGATTTCTAATAAATCGACGTTATCCCCTAATTTGAGGCCTCACGTTTATTTTTCTTATTATTTCTCACTATCTCAATTTATTTTATTTTGACCGATGAATAAATATTTAAATATTCGATTTCGAATAAATCGACGTTATTTAAATTAAATATGAGGCCAAACTATTATTTATTATTGTTTCGACTTTATTTTATTTTTATGGTCGATGATATAACAAACAATCTAAATGTTCGATTTCGACAAATCGGTGTCATTTAGATCAATATGAGACCAATTATTTTTTTATCGCATTTCTTTTATTTAAATAATTATTTGATTATAAAGTAATGCTCGACTTCTCATAGAATGATTCTGACTTTGAATCGATTCTAAGACAGTTAAAGAGTTAAATTTCGACGCTTTCGGTTTAATCTCGAGCTCCAACGGCTCCGCGTTAGCTTAGGACTAGGACTTGATCCCGTGTAACCAATTAACCCTTAACCTCCATTTTGCACTTACCCTTCGCGATCGCTTTATGCCTCGCAATCGACCTACCAAAATGTTTCTTTTAAATCCAAACCCTTGATCCAACGTCAAGTGGTCTTAGGTGTTAAAATACTGTAATAATATGAGAAAAATCGTACGCCACGAGCCTTAAGTGGTAGAAAGGAGGATTACGAGTTTTCGTTATTCGATCTGATTATTCCGTCGCAAGACACTTGGCTTGTTGGTTCGGAATAAATTACCCATAGTCTTTAGTACGATTCTACTCCTAAAGAGAAATAATAAAGTTAAATCCTTTTCCCTTTTAGCAAGTAATTCATTAGGCATAGACATCCTTTCGCGCGTGACAACTTAGAAGGTTCCCATCGAGTACGATGGATGTAGGGGGTGCTAATACCTTCCCCCTGCATAACCGACTTCCGAACTCAGGCAATGGTTCCGATGACCTTGTCTTTATCCTTTCTTCCCGGGTTTTATCTATATTTTCCCTTTCCCCCTTTGGGAATAAATTAAAATTAGGTGGTGACTCTCAAGTCAGCCCAGCCGCGACCGCATTCGCGAGGGTCGTATTTTTCGAGGTACGACAGTAAGTACCAGCCCTGCAGAACTCAACAGTTGACTATAGGAACCATCAACACACAACCATACAAGCTAGCTAATTACTCCCCCATTTTAGCCATAAATTTGACCAAATCGGATCACAATCATATAGCAAAAGAAACAGATAGAACCACAAGCTCATAAAGAGAAAATAAGCTAGGTAAATAAGAGCCCCAACAAACATAAACAACAACTTGTTCTTAACTCTCTTGATCACTGTAACACGGTGGGAGAACTGACTTTTAGTTTTTTGTCGTAAAATATGTTGTAGTAAGCAAAAGTCACCACCGACCTTTATTTCATCCAATTAGGAAAGGCATAAAAGAACAAGAAATACCTTTTAAAAGATTTTGATTTCAGGGGGTAAGATATACAAAGGGAAGGTGTTAGCATCCTTTGTATCCATGGTTATCCACGAGCTCTTAAATGCTTATCTCACTTTATACTTGTTTTGCTTGAAAAGTGTAGTGTGTGATTAAAATATTTTTGTAAAGATTTAACTTTGTAATGATTCTCGTATGAATGTATACAAAGTGTTTACTTGTTTGAAAGTATTTTGAAAAAGAGGGTGGGGTGTAAAAAGTATTCGTTTTGAAAGTTGTAAGCAAACGTTTAAGAGTTACTTACCCTAAGTTGTAAGGTCTTTCTTGTCATTTTTCGTTTCCTTAGAGGAGAATTGTCCTTACTATGAGTTATTAAGTAGTCTTACCCTTGGATTTGGAGGGACAAGCGTAGGGTCATTATTATGGTCATAGAAGGAAACATGTAGGGATACCTTAACAATTCGAAGGGACTATCATCATTTTCATAGGGACAAGATGATTTATTAGAAGGCAACTTGAAGGGTCATCGAGGGACTATGGTCTTTTTCGTAGGGACAAAATCATTTATTCAAAGACAACTTTGAAGGGACAACGAGGGACTTTGATCTTTTATTCGAAAGGCAACTGTGATGATTTATTTCTTTAGGCAACAAGTTGAGGTATCCCTACGTTCGAGGGACTTGACCATTTATTGTAAGGAAACAAAGAGATATTACCCTAAAGGTGTAGGTGTGCAAGTGTGTTTTATTCAGTTATTTTAGTATTGGAAATTAGGGTTATCTAACAGTTGTATTTAGTCTTTCCATACAATCCTATTAAGCATGTATCTAACAATTTATAATGAAGAAAATAAAACCCTAATTTAAGATATTACATGGCCTTGGGAGAGATACATAATTATAAAAATCCTGGCAGAAAATGTAAAGTGCAGAAAGTAAACCTAAATTATTACAAGGCTTGAGCAGTTACATTATTTGAAAAAAAAACGGGCGAGAAAAATAAATCTAACTATTACAAATTCATGCAACCTATACAATCATTCTAAGAAATAAAATCAGGAAGAAAAGAATGAAGACAGAAGTTTTGGGTATTCATTTTATGAAATTGATTAATGATTGATTTATTAAAGAAATTAATTGGATTAATAAATCTAATTTTATTTTATTATCTATAAAAATATTTTTTTGGATACTTTATGATTTTATAAAAAAATATTATTAAGTTCCTATTTTTTCTATTGGTTAAAAAAGTTAATTGAATTAAATAATTAATTTAACAAAATAAAAGAAATAAAGAAAAAGGAAAAGAAAATAAGGAAAAGGTCCAAAAAAAGGGGGGACACTGGGAATCGAACCCAGGTCCCTTAGATCACCAGCATGCACCTTTACCACCAGGCTATGTAGCTTATGCTATTAAGAAATAGAAAACAAATATTATATAATAAAAACAAATTTAAAATATTTTCAAACGAAAAAATACGCGCCCAGGCCTCCTTCTTCTTCATCGTCCGTCCATACTTTTACCTACGGACGATTTTCGTCACTAAAGCCTATAGTGACGGTTTTGTCCGTCACTATAACACCTGCAAATTTTCAAAACTCAAAATATGCATTATCAATACAATCTAAAGGTATAGATCAACTGGAAATTGTCCTATGGATCCATTGGTACCCTCAATTTGGCTTGAAATTACCTCTAGCTAGGGTTCCCCAAAATCACAGTCGTGAACCCTAACAATGGTGGTTTGCGATTCCTGCACTTAAAATCAATTTGGATGATCCAGAAAGCTTGCAAACATCATTATGAACAAAAATAAGTAATCAAATTGAATTTATAATGTGTGTATGTATGAAATCGATTTTGAGAAAAATGTCAATAACCAAGTTTCGGTTATGGGGTTTTACGAGTCTTTGGAGGATAATGATGATTGAGATACCTTCAGAGGAACCTCAGGAACGTGTTTGAACCTTCAAATCACCTTGGAAGAGGCTGCAACTTGGAAACCGAATCTCATTTGTTCTTGAATTTATTTGAAGTTTTTTTGTGCTCTTTTGATCCAAATTTTTGTCCCCTTGATATCTGAAATTGTTATATACTTATAGAAGAATGAATTAGGTCAACTTGTGGGCTTGGATTTACATATTTTTGGGATGATAGGATTTGATATTGAAAACTTTCTATTTTGGTCATTATTGTGCTATCATGACTTTCCCTCTTGTTGTGCACAAATTTGGATCATATATCATGGAAATAATTTCAATATTTGATCCCAAAGTAGTCTAAATATCAAATCTTTGATTTTTCAATATTTTTATTTATTAAAATTTAATTTAAATGAATTAAATCCAATAAAATATAAAATAAACAAAGAAAGTCAAAAGATATGACCTAGGGATCGTGGATCAACTAAGGATTAAGTTTGTATTGTGAAAAGATAGGCCCATTTAGCAAAAACTCAAGTTTTGGTCATTGTTTGCCTTATACACGTCCTCAATTTTTCTCAACTTTAACAATGCACAACTCTCTTAATTATTATCCTATGAATGTGCTATTGGACTTTTTAGAAAGCTTAAAGTGTCCTTTAATCACTCCTTTTGGTCCCATGTCAATTTAATCTTCCATGTTCAAGTTATGAACTTTTGAAAAAGTTGACTTTTTGTTGACTTTTTAGAGGACCTATAATGTCTTGGCCCATATCTCTCAAATGAAGTATTTCTGGACTTGGCTTGTGAGACACAAAGTTGTAAAGAATTTAATTTCCTTCAAAATGAGCTTTGGATGGGAAATTTATGATGAAGCATGTGAAAGTTAGATCTGGTCAAAGTTCAGTTGACTTTCTCCTTAATAAACCCTAATTTAGCAACTTTTGCCTTGTGATGAATTTGAGGTTTTCTTGATGAATCGTGATTAACCCTTGATCAAATGATGAATATTACTTCATAATCTTGATATTAACCAATTTTTTTGATGTTTGTCTGTATGTTGACCATAATTGACTTTTTACCCAAGTTAACTGATTATTGATTATCTGAGCACCTGACTGACCAAACTTGTAGGGCAAGTCTTGAAACTTGACATGAGGATACTTTAAAGTATATGGGATACCATGAAGTCCACTTGAGGTTTTAGAAGTCCTATTTTATTTGAGTAACACAAAACCCTAATTTGAGATCCAATGCTTATGAGGAGGCTTTGTCTGATGAAACCTTGAGTTTCTTTAAGCAATTGAGAATCTTATGAACATTAGGAGACCTCTTGAGACATATTTTCTTGAAGATATGAGGGAAATGTTTGGGTTACAACAACTACCCCTGTTCAATCGTCTTAAACCCGAGGGATTAGATTGGCATACATGCCATTCGTGACCTGAAAGTGGAAGAGGATTGAACACCTAAAGCCCATAAATTTGCACTATCCGGTGCGTAAAGTAACACTATCGGTTGATTGTATTGCTTGAATGGGCCTAGAGATTCCTTTCAGAGTAATTAGTATCTGGTGGAGAGACGAAGATCCCGGAGAAAACATTTCTCAAATGTAATTCCTGGAGGATAAAACAGACCAAGATGTAGATACACATAATGTTGGGGAATAAAGCATCCTGTAATATTGATAGGTATGACCATGGGGGATGTAGTAGCTCAAGACACCAATAGACATAATCCTGGGGGATGTAGCATCCCAAAATGCCGATAGATGTGATCCTGGGGGATGTAGTAGCCCAAATTACTTGATGTAATCCTGGGGGATAAAGCAGTCCAAAATGTTGATAGAGCCTTGGAGGATAAAGCAGTCTGAGACATTGATAGATGTAATCCTGGTGGATAAAGAAGTCCAAGATATTGTTTGATATGATCCCGAAGGACAAAGCAGCCTGAGATGTCATTTGAAGGATAATAAGTCTTTGACAATATTTGTCAGTTGGGAAATTAACCTGAAAGAACGAGGTTAGTTCTATGTAGTGTCATGATGTATGTAATGCATTGCATGACACTCTTAATGCGAATGAGAATGTTATATGTATGTTGCATGTGTATATTATGATATGTGGTAGATAATGTATAGATGAAATATATAGTAGGAGCATATTAGTGGCTTCCTATAGCAACTGTTGGCTGGGGAAAATAAATCCCGATTTGCTGTTGAGGAATATGAAGACATCATTTCCGTTTTGTTTCAGAATATTGTACTTGGGATCTTTTGACTTCTGTTTGGAAATGAAGGAATTCTAGGAGAGTTAACCGTTCGTCGTGCTTTTTATTGAAGGATTAAGTTCCTAAATACCCTGACTGGGGATAAAAGAGACGGACATTCCCCTGAGAGACTTATCCAACCAAATGTCAATTCTTCTGGGGATATCAGGCTTAAGAGAATCCTGCCTGGGGCTTTGTAGGGTTTGAAGTATAAGCGCTTTGGGGGAAGAGGCTACTTGGAATATTTTGTTGAAACAAAATTGTAAAGATAACTCAGTGGGGATGACCCTGTGTTGGATATAAGCTCTGCTGGGGATTCCAACCTCCAAGAGTCCTTAGTAAATGATATTATTTTAATTTTATATATTTTTGATTTGGTAAACATCAATCATATTCAAAAACATACATTCATTCAAAATAACCAATGGACGTTTATGCGTAAGTAAAAACAAGAAAGGTGAAATAGAGTTTGAAATAGAATTGTATTGATTTTGGAAATGGCCTATAAACAGGAAATTCTGAACAAAGAAACAGAAATCCTAGTAAGAGGAATTCGTCGTAGAAAACTAAAAAGGTACATAAAAACAAGGAAAAACAACTATGCATAATTGATCCTATCAAGTTTCAATTCTGTTATTGCTATTATCTTCAAGTGTCTCATATTTTGCTGTCGGAAGAGAACTGACTGGACTGATCTGTGCCGTTTGAACTCGATATTGGTAACACAACTAGTTGAAGTTAAATGAGTGATCCAACGAGACATAGTCGTATGCTTTTAATCCCTAACTTTTGCCTGTACCTCCTTTTCAGGTTTTCAGTCCACCGAGATACCCTTTTTTGTCCAAGCTGCCTTTTTCAGGTTTTTGACTTGCCGGGTGTACAATATTTTTTTATATATATCCCTAATTTTTACCCGAACCCTTTTGGTTTGCCGGGATGCCCTTATTTTTGCCTAGGCCAATCAACCTAATGAGTCTCTTTTTCTGCGTAGTATTTTTTTTACTATGTCTGCATTCACAGGGTGTGGGAAATCTTCACCATCCATGGTGGTAAGTGTAGATGTTTAAGAATTGGCAGAATTTTTGACCAAACAAGAAATGCTAAATTCAGTTCAGAATGTCCTATCAGATGTTGGGACATTATCAAACAGAGTATGTGAATTTATTTCAGGATGTCTCATCAGATGTTGGGACATTGTGTGAATAAATTAAGTTCAGTTTTTCAGGATGTCCCAACAGATGTTGAGACATCTCAGACCTGCTACCAGAATTAATTATTGATTAACAGATCAGAGATATTTAAGGAGAACTATCTGGGATTAATTAATGCTGGATAAAAACAGAACAAGGCGCATCTGTAGGGAGTTTTAAATTGAAGATTCAGATTAAAACAGAAGACCTAATGCACCTAGAATATAGGAGGTAACAAACCCTAAATTCAAGGTGACAGTTGCTGCACATTAGGGCTGGATCATTCTACAGAAAGCCCAAAATTCAGATACCTATTTAAACAACAGAAACTCATAGAATTGAGTATGAATTTCAGAAGACCAAATAGGGTGTCTAGTGTTTTAAATAGCAGGTTGTTTTTATGTACCACTTTATGAGCTTTTAAGCAAAAGTGCATTTGTGACTTGATTGAAACTGTTAAGTAAGATCAAGCTGTTTTGTTTGAAGGATGTCTTCAATTTCAGTAAACTTGTAAACTTGATCACTGGGTGATTGAGGGGGAGTGAGTAGGGTACTCTTATCTAAGTGAGTCTTAGGTAGAAATTGCATTGGGTAAGTATTAAGTGATAGATTAAACAGGGTGGTTTAAGTCCAGAATTAATATTACTAATAGTGGATTTCCTCCTGGCTTGGTAGCCTCCAGATGTAGGTGTGGTTATACACTGAACTGGGTTAACAAACTTCTGTGTTGTTTACTTTTCTTGCTGTTTAAGTTTTGGTTAAATTTGTCAAATGTCCTATTAAGTGTTGGGACATCTCTTAGGACATCTCATACCTGATCACAGAATTTCAATTGGCATCAGAGCAGGCACCCTGCCTGTTTATACTGGGTGAGATCTAGGGAAAACAAATTCTGTAACATGGACAGAGATATAGGGTCAGTAAATAGACCACCTATACTGGATGGTTCTAATTATGACTACTGGAAGCCAAGAATGATTGCATTCTTAAAGTCACTTGACAACAGGGCATGGAGAGCAGTAAATGTTGGATGGAAACATCCTGTTCAAGACACCAAAGATGGATCAATAGTTCTGAAACCTGAAGAAGAATGGAGTAAAGAGGAAGAAGATTCAGAACTAGGCAACTCAAAAGCCCTAAATGCTTTATTCAATGGCATTGATAGAAATATTTTCAGACTAGTGCATCATTGTGAGCTGGCCAAAGATGTGTGGGATACCCTCAAGACAACTCATGAAGGAACATCAAAAGTAAAAATGTCAAGACTTCAACTTCTCACCACCAAGTTTGAGAACTTGAGAATGAAGGAAGATGAATCAATTCATGAGTTCTACTTGAACATCTTGGATATAGCCAATACTTCTGGAGCCTTGGGAGAAAAGATGACTGATGAAAAGCTTGTAAGGAAGATTCTCAGATCTTTGCCAAAAAGATTTGACATGAAAGTCACAGCAATAGAAGAAGCACAAGACATATGCTCCATGAAAGCTGAAGAACTAATTGGTTCCCTTCAAACTTTTGAGATGGGAATGAATGACACACATGCTAAAAAGAACAAAAGCATTGCCTTGGTTTCAAATGCAGATGAAGAAGAAGATGATGAACTAGCAAATGATAAAAGCTTATCAGAAAACCTTGCATTGATTACAAGACAGTTCAAACAGATTCTCAGAGGTATGGAAGGTAAATCAAATTCCAGTGGAAGATTCACAAACTCTTCTGAAAACAAGAGAACTTATGATGCTAACAGAAGATCAAATCTTGCTGAAAAGACCAGTCAAGAAAAAGGAATCAAGTGCCATGAATGTGAAGGATATGGACACATCAAGAAGGAATGTCCTAACTTCTTAAAAAGACAAAAGAAGGGACTATCTGTAACCTGGTCTGATGAAGACTCAGGAGGAGATTCAGAAGAAGAATCAGCTAAGCATATTACTGCTTTAGCTGGACTGTGTGAATATGATAGTGATTCCAGTTGTGGAGAGCTTACTTATGAACAACTTGAGCAAGCATTCAAAGATCTATACAAAAGAAGCTCTGAAATATGCAGTGAGGTTATAAAGCTAAAGAAGCAGAATGAAATACTAGAAGAGGAAAAAGCAAGTGATCAAGTAATCATTGATACCTTGAAAAGTGAAGTAACTCTTCTCAATTCTAAGATGGAACATATGTCCAAATCTGTTAGAATGATGGACAGCAGCTCAAATACACTGGATGTTATTCTCTGCAATAATAAACATTCAGGGGACAAAAGTGGACTGGGATATAACAGAGATGAAGCCAGCTCTAGCAAAGCTACTTCAAAAATTACACAGTCAAACAAGATGTCCCAACAAATGCTTCAACATCAGAACACAAAGACTAACATAATGTTCCAACAGATGTCTCAACATTCTGGAAAGAACAAAATGAAGAAGAAGTATCAAAGATGGAGATGCCATCACTGTGGAAGATTTGGGCATATCAAACCTCACTGTTATAAGTTACATGGATATCCAAATCAGATGTGTCAGCAACCTTCCAAGCAGAAAGTAGAAGGTACCAAGAAAGTGCTGCTTAGAAATCAGCAACCTCCTAAGCAAAAGACAGAAGTAATCAAGAAAGTTTGGAGACCAAAAGCTGACATTCAGACTGATCAAAGCCACATACCCAAGAACAAGATCAACAATCAAGCTTGGAGATCAGCTGAACAACACTCAGAGCAGAGGCATCAAAAGAAATCTCAACTCATCTGGTCAAATAAAAGTACTGCATACATAGCACATACATCATTGAAAGTATCAGCTAAAGAAGACTGGTACTTTGACAGTGGATGCTCAAGACACATGACTGGATTGAAGAATTTGCTAGTAAACTTAAAGCCACATTCATCCAGGTATGTTACCTTTGGAGATGGAGCTAAAGGAGAAATCAAGGGAGTTGGAACCTTGAATTGTCAAGATGTTCCAAGATTAGATGATGTGCTGCTTGTTAAAGGTTTAACTGCTAATCTGATCAGCATAAGTCAACTATGTGATCAAGGATACAGTGTAAACTTTACCAAATCTGAATGCATAGTGACTAACAAAGAACAAGAGGTTGTCATGAAAGGATCCAGATCTAAAGACAATTGTTACATGTGGGAGCCACTAGACTTCAGTCCCACTTCAACTTGTTCTCTAGCTAGAGAAGAAGAAGTAAAACTATGGCACCAAAGGCTAGGTCATCTTCATTTCAGAGGCATAAAGAAGATCATATCTATGGATGCTGTAAGAGGTATCCCTAAACTGAAGATTGATGATGGCAAAATCTGTGGTGAATGTCAAATAGGCAAACAAACCAAGATGTCCCATCCAAAGCTCCAACATCTGACAACTTCCAAAGTTTTGGAATTGTTACATATGGATCTCATGGGACCTATGCAAGTTGAAAGCCTTGGTGGTAAGAGGTATGCATATGTGGTGGTTGATGACTTTTCAAGATATACATGGATAAATTTCATTAAAGAAAAGTCAGATGTCTTTGATGTATTCAAGGAATTATGTCAAAGATTACAAAGAGAAAAATCCAGCTGTGTGATCAGAATTAGAAGTGATCATGGAAAGGAATTTGAGAATCAAAAATTCTTAGATTTCTGCTCTTCAGAAGGAATCAATCATGAATACTCTTCTCCTATCACTCCTCAACAGAATGGGATTGTTGAGAGAAAAAATAGAACTATTCAAGAATCTGCAAGAGCTATGATACATGCTAAAAAGCTACCTCTGTATTTCTGGGCTGAAGCCATGAACACTGCCTGCTATATCCATAACAGAGTTACCTTGAGAAAAGGAACTTTGTCCACAATATATGAAGTCTGGAAGGGCAGAAAACCCACTGTTAAGTATTTTCATGTATTTGGAAGTAAATGCTATATTCTGGCAGATAGGGAGCAAAGGAGAAAAATGGATTCTAAAAGTGATGAAGGAATTTTCCTTGGATACTCTATAAACAGCAGAGCATATAGAGTATTTAACTACAGAACAAATGTTATCATGGAGTCCATAAATGTGATAATTGATGATGCTCCTACAGATGTCCCAGAAGATGTTGGAACATCTGCTGATATCAAGATTGAAGCTGAAGAAAAGAATGATCAATATAACTTCACTCAAAATGATACAAGGTCAGAAGATTCAAGCAAACCTCCCTCCATCAGAATACAGAAGGATCATCCCAAAGATTTAATAATTGGTGATCCCAACAGAGGTGTGAGCACTAGATCAAGAGAAGTGATTTCAGGTTCTTGTTTTGTATCCAAAATAGAACCTAAAAACATCAAGGAGGCTCTCACTGATGAATACTGGATTTGTGCTATGCAAGAGGAATTAGGTCAATTCACAAGGAATGAAGTGTGGAATCTTGTTCCTAGACCAAATGACATAAATGTGATTGGTACAAAATGGGTGTACAAGAACAAGTCAAATGAACAAGGAATTGTTACAAAGAACAAAGCTAGACTTGTGGCTCAAGGATACACTCAAATTGAAGGAGTAGACTTTGATGAAACCTTTGCACCAGTAGCAAGGCTTGAATCAATAAGACTACTGTTGGGAATTGCTTGTATCTTAAAGTTCAAGCTATTTCAAATGGATGTGAAAAGTGCCTTTCTTAATGGTTATCTTAATGAAGAGGTATATGTAGAACAGCCTAAAGGATTTGTTGATCCAAGCTGTCCAAATCATGTATACAAACTCAAGAAAGCACTTTATGGTCTGAAGCAAGCTCCAAGGGCATGGTATGAAAGACTTACCACATTTCTTATCAAGCAAGGATACAGAAAAGGTGGGATTGATAAAACCCTGTTTGTTAAAGATGAAGAAGGAAATGTCATGATTGCACAAATATATGTTGATGACATTGTGTTTGGTGGGATGTCTGATAAGATGGTCAAACATTTTGTCAAGCAGATGGAAGCTGAATTTGAAATGAGTCTAGTAGGTGAATTAACCTATTTTCTTGGTCTGCAAGTTAAGCAAATGGAAGACTCAATGTTCATCTCACAAAGCAAGTACTCCAAGAACATAGTGAAGAAATTTGGAATGGAAAATGCTTCTCATAAAAGAACTCCTGCTCCTACACATTTAAAGCTGACTAAAGATGAGAAGGGTGAGAATGTAGATCAAAGTTTATATAGAAGCATGATTGGAAGCTTGTTATACTTGACTGCTAGCAGACCAGACATTGCATTTGCAGTAGGAGTTTGTGCAAGATATCAAGCTGATCCAAAAGTCAGTCATCTCAATCAAGTCAAGAGAATCCTTAAATATGTTAATGGTACTTGTGACTATGGCATTATGTACTTTCATGGTTGCAAACCTATTCTCACTGGCTTCTGTGATGCTGATTGGGCAGGAAGTGCTGATGACAGAAAAAGCACTTCAGGAGGATGCTTCTTTCTAGGAAACAATCTGATTTCTTGGTTCAGTAAGAAACAGAATTGTGTATCCTTGTCTACAGCTGAAGCTGAGTACATAGCAGCAGGTAGCAGTTGTTCACAGTTGGTCTGGATGAAGCAGATGCTCACTGAGTACAATGTCCCACAGGATGTCATGACATTGTACTGTGACAACTTAAGTGCAATCAACATATCAAAGAATCCTATCCAGCATAGCAGGACCAAACATATTGATATTAGACATCATTTCATTAGAGATCTTGTAGAAGAGAAGGTGATTTCATTGGAGCATGTTGCTACAGATCTGCAATTAGCTGATATATTTACCAAAGCATTGGATGCTACACAATTTGAGAACTTAAGGGGCGAACTTGGAATCTGTTTATGTGATATCTAGCAGTTAATGAGATGTGCCAACATGTCATATGACATTGCATGGCATAAGTTCCAGATGGCAAAGCTAGTCTGGACTAGATCCTTGGGAATTTCATTCCTAATCATTTGGACTGTAACGGCTACTTATTTAGTAATTCCTTATAAGCAGCTATCAAGAGTCTTATCACACCATCGCAAGCAAATCACATTAACTAGTAATCCTTCAGAAATCATAAATTCTAAAGTTGCACATTCATCTTCTTCAACAATGTCTCAAAACCCTAAAACAGCTGATGAAGTTCTCAACCAGGAAGACGTGGTTCATGCCACTCCTATTTCTATGGTACCAATGCAATCAACACCATTAGACGAGCTCAGGGGAAGCGCCTCTCACACTAAGAAGGCAAGAACACCAAAAAGAGGTAAAGATCAAATCAGAAGCAAAGCTAAAGACATTCCTTCTCATGCTAAATACTCCAAATATGTTGATGATTCCATCAAGGAGATTGTCAACCAAGTTTTCTCTGAACAAAGAGTAGTGAAAGGAATCTCTGTTCCCTTGAACACCATTCCTGCACCTCAAGAAGAACCAGCTCAAGATACAAAGAACACTGCTGCAGAACAAGATGTCCCAACAGATGTTGGAACATATGCAGATAAGAAAGCAAACTCATCTGATGCTGATACTGAACAGACTGAGGACAAGAAAGAGGTATCAAGTGAAAGTGATAAAGAAGTTTCTGTGGAACAGGCTAAAGACTCAAATGAAGATCAATCTTCTGCTGATCAACAAGCTGATGAGGAGACTGCTCAATCTTCTCCAGTAGTCAATCTGGAACAGGAGTCTGATGCAGAGATCATATCATCTGTGAAACCCAGCATTGCTAAAAGACTAAGGTCCAGGAAAGGAAAGATGCAAGATGAACCTGTCATCCCTGAGACTAAGAAGGCTAGTCCAAAGAAAGGCAAAGCTAAAGCTACCTTTGGTCCAACAAAACCCTGGAGCAAAGTCCAATCTCAGAAGAGAAAAGCTTTCACACCATCAGATTCAGATGTTGAATCAGATGTCCCAACATCTCCTCCAAAGAAAAGACCAACATCAGCAAGAGCTTCAACTGCTGTTCCAGAAGCTCCCCTGGACAACATATCATTTCATCTTGTCTCTAGTGTCAACAGATGGAAGTATGTGTACCAAAGAAGGGTTGCCCTGGAAAGAGAACTGAGCAGCAATGCACTTGAGTGCACAGAACTCATTGACCTAATCTCTGCTGCAGGATTATTCAAGACAGTCTCAGAGTTCTCTCCCTGCTATGAACTTCTTGTCAAAGAGTTCATTGTGAATCTTCAGGACGATTGCTCAAATGGTAAGTCCTCAGAGTTCAGAAAGGTATTTGTAAGAGGTAAGTGTGTTGAGTTCTCTCCCCAAATCATTAATCAGTATCTAGGAAGGGACACAGATGGACCCAATGAGCTAGGGAAAACAGATAATCAAATCTGTAAGGTGATCACTGCAAACCAGGTCAAAGCTTGGCCTGTGAAGGGAAAGCTCTCTGTGAGCATGCTTACTAGAAAGTATGCCATGCTTAACAGGATTGGAACTGCAAACTGGGTGCCTACCAATCACACTTCATCAATCTCAACTGGTCTGGCCAGATTCATCTTTGCTGTGGGGACTCAAACCAAGATGGATTATGGAGCATATATTTTTGATCAGACTATGAAGCATGCCATCTCTACTGCAACAAAGCTGCCAATAGCTTTTCCATCATTGCTGTGTGGTATTGTACTCAATCAATATCCTGGGATTTTAACTGACAAGGATACTGCCTGCAAGAGAGGGAGCCCCCTGGCTTTTCACTACAAGTTATTCCTCAGTCATCATGCTGCAGATGTTGAAGCTCCTTCTGGGACATCTGCTGGTCCATCCACTGTTAAGAATCCAATCTCCAGGAAGACTTTAATCGCTGAACTCAAAAGCACCTGCAAAGAGCTTGAAGCTAGAAAGCAGAAGCTTGAGGAAATAATTCAAAGGTTGGAGAATGAAGAAGATCTGAAAGCAAACTCTGATGAAGACAGTGCTGCTGATAAAGAAACAGAAGCTGATGAAGAGACAGAAGTTGAGGAGGGAACTGAGAGTGATGATTCTGAGTGATCAAATGTTTGTGAGGCAAATGTAATGACAGCAATGTAATGACTGAAATAGTGTCTTTGGCCCCTAATTTTGTGTCTACCAAGGGGGAGAACAACATCAAATGTAATTGCTGTTTAAATGAATGAAATCTGTTTGTTTCTGTCTGAACTGAATCAGTGTGTATTTCTGTTGAAACAAGACTGGACACATATTTGTTTGAGGGGGAGTAATCTCAAATAAAAATCAACAGAAAAGTAATGATATACTCTGATAAAAAGAACTTCTGCTGCACTCTGAAAACCAGGAAAGATGTTAGCCAAAAATTAGCCAAAGGGGGAGTTTGTAGATGTTTAAGAATTGGCAGAATTTTTGACCAAACAAGAAATGCTAAATTCAGTTCAGAATGTCCTATCAGATGTTGGGACATTATCAAACAGAGTATGTGAATTTATTTCAGGATGTCTCATCAGATGTTGGGACATTGTGTGAATAAATTAAGTTCAGTTTTTCAGGATGTCCCAACAGATGTTGAGACATCTCAGACCTGCTACCAGAATTAATTATTGATTAACAGATCAGAGATATTTAAGGAGAACTATCTGGGATTAATTAATGCTGGATAAAAACAGAACAAGGCGCATCTGTAGGGAGTTTTAAATTGAAGATTCAGATTAAAACAGAAGACCTAATGCACCTAGAATATAGGAGGTAACAAACCCTAAATTCAAGGTGACAGTTGCTGCACATTAGGGCTGGATCATTCTACAGAAAGCCCAAAATTCAGATACCTATTTAAACAACAGAAACTCATAGAATTGAGTACGAATTTCAGAAGACCAAATAGGGTGTCTAGTGTTTTAAATAGCAGGTTGTTTTTATGTACCACTTTATGAGATTTTAAGCAAAAGTGCATTTGTGACTTGATTGAAACTGTTAAGTAAGATCAAGCTGTTTTGTTTGAAGGATGTCTTCAATTTCAGTAAACTTGTAAACTTGATCACTGGGTGATTGAGGGGGAGTGAGTAGGGTACTCTTATCTAAGTGAGTCTTAGGTAGAAATTGCATTGGGTAAGTATTAAGTGATAGATTAAACAGGGTGGTTTAAGTCTAGAATTAATATTACTAATAGTGGATTTCCTCCTGGCTTGGTAGCCTCCAGATGTAGGTGTGGTTATACACTGAACTGGGTTAACAAACTTCTGTGTTGTTTACTTTTCTTGCTGTTTAAGTTTTGGTTAAATTTGTCAAATGTCCTATTAAGTGTTGGGACATCTCTTAGGACATCTCATACCTGATCACAGAATTTCAGTAAGTATCATGGCGCCTCCAGAAAATACCCTTTTAATTACAAATGGTCCTTCATATGTCAGAGTCCATTTGCCCCTGGGATCACCTTATGGTAATATGAAATGCTTTATTACCAAATCACCAACTTGATATGCCTAATGCTTGACTTTCTTGTTAAAAGCTTTGATCACGCGCTTCTGATACATCTGACCATGACAAACAGTCGCAAGCCTCTTTTCCTCAATCAAATTTAATTGGTCAAGTCGAGTTTGGATCCATTCATCTTCATCTAACTCTGCATCTTTCATAATCCATAAGGAAGGAATTTGCACTTCAATAGGTAAACAACCTCCATACCGTAGACGAGAAAATGGGGTTGTCCTAGTTGAGGTACGTACTGCGGTGCAGTAACCTTGGAGAGCAAATGGTAACATCTCATGTCAGTCTTTGTATGTTACTGTCATCTTTTGCACGATCTTCTTGATATTCTTGTTGGCGGCTTCTACTGCACCATTCATTTTTGGTCGATACAGAGACGAATTGTGATGCTTAATCTTAAACTGCATGCAGAGTTCAGTGATCAAAATGTTGTTTAGATTAGTACCATTGTATGTGATAATCCTTTCAGGGATGCCATATCGACAAATAAGATTATGCTTGATGAACCGAGCCATAACATTCTTGGTAACAGAGGCAAACGAGGCTGCCTCTACCAACTTCGTGAAGTAATCAATGGCGACAAGGATGAAACAATGTCCATTTGAAGTGGTAGGTTTAATCTCTCCAATAATATCAATGCCCACATTGCAAAAGGCTAAGGAGCAGTTAGAACATTCAAATGAACCGGAGGTACATGTATTATATCAGCATAGATCTGGCACTTGTGACAAGTTTTGGAGTGCTGATAGCAATCAGTTTCCATGGTAGACCAGTAGTAACCTGCTATCAAAATTTTCTTAGACATTGTATGTCCACTAGAATGAGTACCAAAGATCCCGTCATGCATGTCTTCCATAATTTATCTTGCTTCCTTCTTGTCCACACAGCGAAGCAAAGTCGAATCGTGATTGCTCTTGTACAAAATTTTGTTACTCAGGAAAAACTTGGCAGAAAATCTCCTTAGAAACTTCTTGTCATTGATAGATGCCCCTTCAGGATACTCCTGAGCTTCGAGATATCTTTTTACTTTGTGGAACCAAGGTTTTTCATCTACTCCCTTAGTATCAACCTCATAACAGTATGTTGGTTCATCTAATCTATAAATAGTAATTCTAGGAGCTTCATGGTCCCAACTAACTCTGAACATAGATGACATGGTAGCTAATGCATCTGCTAACTAATTCTCTTCACGTAGAATATGTTTGAAAGAGATCTCTTCAAAGTACGGGATCAAAGCCAACACATGTTCTCGGTAAGGAATGAGATTTGAATGCTTTGTGTCCCATTCTCCTTTAATCTGGCTAACTACTAGTGTTGAGTCCCCATATACATTCAAGAATTGGATCTTCATCTCAATGGCAGCCTTAATTCCCATGATACATGCTTCATATTCAACCATATTGTTGGTACAATCAAAGCAAAGTCTAGAAGTAAACGGCGTATAACAACCCTCAGAAGCGATAATCACAACACCAATACCATTGTCAAGTGCATTAGAAGCTCCATAAAAAAGATAGTCTATTGGGATCCCTGTTTAGGTCCTTCATATGGTCTAGGTTCTTCATGACCAGTAACAAGCATAATATCCTATTCCGGGAACTCAAAATTCATAGACTGATAGTCATCCAGTGCTTGATGAGCCAAATTACCAGCTACTACACTTCCCTTAATTGCCTTCTGAGTAGTGTATTGAATGTCATATTCTGTCAAAATCATTTGCCATCTCGTTATTTGTCCGAAGAGATCAAGTTTCTCAAATATGTATTTGATAGGACTCATCTTCGAAATCAATAAAGTGGTATGAGTCAACATATATTGTCTTAGTCGGTGAGAAGCCCATGCCAAAGCGTAACAAGTTTTCTCGAGCAGTGAGTATCTTGTTTCACAGTCGGTAAACGTTTTGCTAAGGTAGTATATTGCTTGCTTTTTTCGACCAGACTCGTCATGTTGCCCTAGTACACACCTCATTTAATTGCCTAACATTGTCAGGTACATAATCAAGGGTCTTCGTGCAACTGGTGGAATTAGTATTGGAGGTTCTTGGAGGTTTTTTTGATCTCATCAAAAGCTATATGACATTCGTTGTTCCATTCCATTACTTGATCTTTCTTCTACAATTTGAAGATTGACTCACAAGTAGCGGTTAAGTGGAAAATAAATCTTGTAATGTAGTTCAGGCGTCCCAAGAAACCTGTGACTTCCTTCTTAGTACGGGGAGCGGGCATATCTTGTATAACTTTTACCTTCGTAGGGTCAACTTCAATACCTTTACCACTGGCAACTAAACCCAAAAGTTTTCCAGATCTAACCCCATAGGTACATTTGTTTGGATTCAATCTCAACTTGTATTTCTTCAACCTCTCAAACAGCTTGTGCAGATGGTTAAGATGTTCTTCTTTAGTCTGGGATCTGGCTATCATGTCATCAACATATACCTCTATCTCGTGATGGATCATATCACGGAAAAAAGCTACCATAGCATGCTGGTATGTTTCCCTAGAATTCTTCAAACCAAATGGCATTACTTTGTAACAAAAGGTGCCCCAATGTGTGACAAACGTAGTTTTCTCCATGTCTTCAGGCGCCATCTTAATTTCATTATAACCAGAGAAATCATCCATGAAAGAGAATACCTTATGTTGAGCAATGTTGTCTATCAGAACATCAATATGCGGAAGTGGAAAATCATCTTTGGGGCTGGCCTTGTTCAAATACCTGTAATCCACGCACATGCATACTTTTCCAACCTTCTTAGGAACTGGTACCACATTTTCAACTCATTGAGGATAAGAAGTGACAGCTAGGAACACTTCCTCAATTGTTTCATCACTTCAGCTTTGATCTTTTCTGACATTTTGGGACACATACGACGAACTTTCTTCTTTATCGGGCGACAACCTTCCTTCATTGGTAGATGGTGAACCACGATATCAGTATCAAGTCCTGGCATATCTTCATAAGACCAAGCAAAGATCTCCATGTAATCACATAGCATTTGAATTAATATGTTCTTAATATTGTCTTCTAATCCAGCACCTATCTTGACCTATTTCTTATCTTCCTCTGTACCCAGATTCATAACTTCGATCAGTTCTTCGTGCGGCTGTATAACTTTCTGTTCTTGTTGTAGCAACCTAGCAAGTTCTATGGGAACTTCACAATCTTCCTCATTTCCATCCCCGACTTGGTAGATTGGATTTTCAAAGTCATAATTGGCAATAACATAACTATTATCAATGGGATCCAAAGTGGATGAGGATCTCCAGTTTAGTGATGTGGGTGTGTGTAAGAATACATAGCGAAAAAAATAAATAGAAAGATAAAAATCACAAAATTTGAAATTACAATGGTAAGGAATAAGGCATAAGGCCTAAAAGTTTAATTGTTCAAATTACAAAACCAAAATAAGAAAAACAAAAAATAACATTTACTCCTGACTAAAGGAGATAGGAATAATGTCTTCAGTCTTCCAGTTGTTGAGCCCACTGCCAATGGTAGGAAAAATCCAATTGTCTGGGTTGTAGTCCTCATCAGTATTTTCCACAACATTGACTTGATCCTTCTGAACTCCTTTGTTGGTGTTACGAATAGCGCGAGCACAACGAACAACCTTCTGAGCTCCGAAGTGAACCCAGACCAAATTTGTCAGAATTGTAAGGAATGTCAGGAAGCTGACCCCAAATAGTGCAACCACCTTCTTCAACCACGGCTTTTGCATCTTTCAGAGAGGCCATTACATGAGATTCTCTAGTAACCTTAGGAACAATAGGAATTGTTTTAACAACAAGAACATTCCGAGGAACCACTTCAAATGCCTGACAAGGAGTCTCGACGAATTTGCCATCCATCTCAACATACTTGAAAGTACTCACATGACTGAACATGTACTCTTCTTCACCATAAACAGTGACAATCTTGTTCTTCACAGGATATTTCATCTTCTGGTGCAAGGTAGAGGTTACAACACCTTCCCCATGTATCCAAGGGCGCCCAAGCAAGCAAGTGTAGGCAGGACGAATGTCCATCACATAGAAAGTAGAGTCAAAGACTTGAGAACCTACTTTGATTGGAAGATCAACTTCTCTATACACCGTTCTCTTTGAACCATTAAAGGCTCTCACCACCATGTTACTAGGTCTTGGTATCACATCTTCATAGTCGAGCTTGTCAAGAATGACCTTTGGTAACACATTGAATGAGGAACCATTATCCACCAACACATGAGTAGAGTAATGCGTCTACACTCAATAGAGACGTGCATAACTTTGTTGTGGTTTCTTCCAGCGGGAGTCAGATCAGCATCAAAAAAGCCTAAGCCATTAAAAGTTGTTAGGTTTGCAACACAATTTTCAAACTGGTCTATAGAGATTTCGTGCGGTACGTGCGCAGATTTCAAAAATTTCACCAAAGCCTTAGCATGGGCCTCAAAGCATAACAATAGATATAACATAAAGATCTTGGAGGGAGTGTGTCCCAACTGTTCGACAATATTGTAATCATTATTGCGGATGATCTTTAGCACTTCTTCCATTTTCTTAGAGAGATCTTTAGTAGCCGGTGTCTCAACCTGAACATGCTCAATCACTGGTCCTTTTCCTCGAACTTTAGTACCTGGCTCGGAGGTAGAAATATAAACTGGAGTAGCAACAATCTTTGAAGTGTCTTTTGGAGAGAAAATTCTTCCACTTTGAGTAACTTTACTAGTCCCAACGATATTGTCGACATCGGGATCAGTATCCTCAATAGGTCAATCAGTTAAAGGCTCTTGCTTGACACAATGGACATAAACATCAACACCATAATTCCAGGGGATGGCCTTGTCATAAGAATATGGGATCGGACCGGGAGTAGTAATAATCAGGGGAGCTACTTTTGGCTCAACAATAATCTTCACAGGACCCTTAGAGGTGATCCTTACAGGGGTTTTAGAGGTAATCTTTACAGGAGTTTTAGTAACCACAGACACGTCCTCCATCTTCAGACATTGGGATAAAATTTCACATAAACTCTCCATAGAAGGTCTATTCTCAAACAATATAGTATGGTCGTCCATCAAACGCTGAATACCTTCTTTCAGCTTCCAACAACCATTGGATTGAGATGCACGGTAATAACAATTTTCATCGCAGCCCGGAAATAAACTGGCTTGCAACAACTTCCTTTTCACAATTGATAGAGGAGCGGTCAAGTCAGCCACAGTAGAAACATAAGAACCATTATCAATAGCATTAACAGTCTTATCATGATTGGGCATATGAGCGGTAATCACATTAGGAATCTCAGGGGGATCAAACTCAATCTCCCCAACATCAATCATATCTTGAATTTTATTTTTCAATGCCTATCAATTATTAGTGTCCTATCCAAGAAAGTTGTGTAGCGGTAAAAATTATGAGTGTAAGTTATTGGTTAACTTAACTAAAAGTAAATAGAGTCTCCACCGCGCTTTTATTTTATTCCATGAGGAAAAGGAAAAAAGAGCGAATAAATTCCTAATGAATCTAAAAGCAAAAAGCTAAAAGAACCAATCAGAGAAACAGGTAAGGGGATATGTTACACAATGAGAATGTTTTACGCACCCAAAATGTCTGTGATACTCCACGGGAGCCCTTTGAAAAATTTACTGCTTTTGGTTTGAAAATGGTTTGTAAAATGTGAGTGGAGGGATGAGAAAAGAATTATTTTTTTAATATTTTTGTGTTTGTAGAGGTTTACCACCTCATACCTACATACCCACAAAGTGAAATGCGAGATCAAAACCCCGTAGTTCGTGGTACAAATAGTGAAAAGGGTGGGTTATCATTGATTTTATTAAGTGAAGAGAATTTTTCATCTTCAAGTGGATGACCAAACAAACTAACATGATAATGAAGGCATGAACTCATACATCATTATAAGGAGGGCGCCAACTCGGATAAAATCAACGAGTAAGCCACTAAACCCCACAAATGACAAGAGACTCAATTACATCAAACTTCAACCATGGATATTGAAAGACTTGTGTAAACACCCCAAATTTTCCCTCACTCTTTATCACACCATGGCTTGTGATCTTTCATTTTTGTTTTAACATAAGCATTACATCTCATATTGCATGTTTGCTTCATTGCATAGTTCAATTTCATCTACATCTAGGGTTTGTGATCTGAGCAATCCAAGAATCCATCTGAGCCATCCCAAAGGTCTTAAAGGTTTCCAAGAGGGTCCATGTGTGTTCTATGATAATATTATGCTCCCCAAAGTTCATGAAAGTCAAGGGATCACAAGAATTGGCAAAGGCATGGAAGCAGAGCTAGGGTTTTCCTACACAGATGACCAAAATTAGGGTTTTGGTTTCAGAGGCCTTAACTCCAATTTTTTTTGTAATTCTTGTTTATAATGTTCTTAATATGTTATAAGGATCATGTGTACCAAGTTTTATGAAGAAATTCATTGTGGAAGTCATCTGATCATTGGGTAACTTCTTGAGCAAGTTAAGTAAAAACCAGGGCATCTGAGGCCCCCAACAATGGAACCAAAGGGTCATTTTCATCAAATTGAAGTTCTATGATCTTTATTTGATCTTATAAGTGGTTGGAAGATCACAATATTGAAGAATTTTGGGCCAATTGCAAACTTTCCATTTTTGGAAATGACTTGAAATGCAAACTTTCCATTTTGGGAAAGATTTTCAACCTCCTCTTTCATGACCAAAAATGCTTCAAATGAAAAATTCTTGGGCATGAAAGTTGTAGATTAGGTCTTTCCCTTTTCAAAAAGTAAAATAACATGTCTTGGTTCATCCTAGAACTCAAGATATGGCCTTCCAAAGTTGGCAAAAATCACATAATTTCAAGTTTCATGCCAAAGAGGGATTTTTGCAAATTCAAGTTCTAAGCACTTTCATGACCTCTAATTGACTTCTAAACATCATTAAAACATCACACAACTTGCCTTGATTAGAATTGGGCATTGGACCTTAGGTTTTCATGGCTTGTGATCCAAGAAATTTCAAAGAGGAAAATTTGCAAAACATGTGATAACTCTTGTATCATGCCATCCAGATCCTCAAATCCAATCCCATGGCCATCCTTGATGCAAGCTGAGGCAGGACAAGTCCCCAAGCCAGCTCTGACCCGTGCCCATGCCTCATAGTACACAATCTTGACTTTTTTCAAAACACACCATACCAATCAAGTTATGCCACTACCAACTTTCTGACCAATCGCAACACATTATACAAACCTCAAGCAACACAAAACACATAACACACAAGCCTAAATGCAACCCTAAGCTCAGATTTCCCAAAACTTGCAAAAACTTCAACTCTTCGAATCTCTCAGCATAGCCACTCAAACTCACTCATTCTTTCACCATTCACCTCAAAATCATCCATAGAACACAAAGCACCCTCCATTTTGCCCTAAAAGCCACTCTAGCAAAAATACGATTTCTGCCAAACCAGAAATGTATCATACAAACCAGACACTCTAAGCTTCATTCAAGCTTGCCAATAGCCTCAGGAGGTCAAAAGGGACTGGATTGCACAAGGGAGAGGCCCAGAAAGCTAAAAAATTGCAAAGCTTCATCTCAGGTATCATGAAGAACTTTTTTTCCAGAACTCTTGTTTTAAGTTCCTAAATGATTCTACATGCTTCACTGATCATTGTGATATGTTTATTTTTGAAAATGGTTGAGGATTGAGCATGTATGTTGTTTCTGAATTTTTTTGACCTAAAGCTTGTTTGATTCGATTCAGTTGATTCATGAAATATAAATGGTTTTTGATGCTTGATTCTTGTTTAATGTTGTTTGGGGATGCATTCTGTAGATTTTGGGGGCTTGGGTAGCTTATAGAGAGAGATAGGGAAGAAGAGTCGCCGGAGAAGACGACCGGAACACTGTTCCGGTCGCCTGAGATTGATTGGGGCTAATCTCATTAATTAGCTAAGTTTAAATTCTGACCCTTAGATCTTAGGTTTACCGCGCGTGTGAATGGTCCAGATTGCCTCATTAAAACCCTAAACATAATTAATTAGTTTAATTAAATTAATTTGTTCAGAAGCAATCCCCGGCGTCCAATAGCGTGCCAGTTAACTGACCCCTCCCCAGTTCAAATCCTGACCACTGGATTCTTTGACTTTCATTTAATTTCAATTTTATTTCATTTAACTTCATTTCTTTTGTGCATTTTATTTAAAATAGCTAAAAACATCAAAAAAATGTGATCCTTTGCATTTTGGTTTTAAATATTTTTCTCAACCTGAAAATAATTTTTATTTTATTTTTTGCATTTAAAAAGTATTTTTAAAATATTTAAATGTTATTTTTAATTAATTAAAGTATTTTAATTAATTAAAAATGCATTTAGGTTTCTAAAAATCACCAAAAAAATCATGAAACATTCCAATACATTTAGAAACATTTTCAAACTCTTCATACAAATTTCTTTTTAGGTTTGATCATAATTTCGTAATTTTCTTTGAATTAGGGTTCTTAAAAATCACATTTTTCTAACCCAAACTTGAAAAACTCATTTCTGCCTAACCAAGAAGAGTTTGAACTTGATTCTTTTTTAATTGTTTCACATATTGCATGTAGTTTCTAGGTTATTTTTCGCATGAATTTATCTTGCATTTTAAAATTGATTTACATTTTCCCTTTTGAATCACCCAAAAACCCTAGCAAACATAGAAAAATCATAACTTTCAATAGGTTAGGCTTCTGACCTCCTCCTTTGGGGTGTGACTTTGTGTGGGATTAGGGTTTGTTTGAGCCTGGTTTCAAATTTTTATCATGTTGTATGCTTCTGTCGTGTCCCTTTGCATCTCATGTGTCCATAAAACCCTAATTTCTCATGTTTATTTGCATCCACCTTGCATATTCATCATCACATGAACTTGCCATGACATTACAAGCATTCATATGTCATCTTAGAAATATTAGGATATGTTAGAACATTGCTTGATCATTTCTTCATTCATTTTCCATGTATTGCATTCATTACATTTCATAAACATCCATGCGTTTTCAAACTTCTAAGTATGCTTCCATGACATCTCATCTTTGTATGAACATCCATATGCACATTGTATGACTTTGCATCATCTCATAACACCTTAGCATTGCATGATCACTTCTTACTTTGGTCATTTCAATTCATTTCTTCATGCTTTATATCTAATGCATCCATACTAACTTTTCAGGAACTTTTGGTAAGTTATTTTGGGAGGTGGATTTGCCATCACCTCTCACTTCTTCTTATCTCTTTCATATGCATTTTAACTTGTATTTGAAGTGAATCTAATTCACTTATGTTCCATATTTCTCACTTTCTTCCTTTATGTTACTTATCTTCTTAGGAAGTAAGTAACTTATTCTCCTGCTTCCTCCTATTTTCATCTGCTTCTCCCATTGGTGGCTTCCTTGAAGATATTTCTCTAAGCCTCACAAACCATATGATATCCAAGCATGATAATGTTTAGGGTTGTGTCTAGTCCCCTTTAGCTTTTTACCTTTGAGTCTCCTTGAGTCTCTCTCCTCATCTCAATAATCAGAGACTAAACCCTTAAAGTTTTAGGACTTAGGAATTAGGGTTATGCCTGCATCCTTCTCTTAGGATAGAGTGTATAACTTTAATCCTAAGTGTTAAACATTTAATTTGTTTAAACCTCTTAATTAAATCACATTAATAACCACCAAAGACTTCATCTTGTAACTTGGGCCTTACATTGGGGTTCTAACTCTTCCATATGGTTAAGAGAGACTAACCCTAGTGTTTAATGGACAAGTCCCCCTCAAGTTGTCTTAAAAACTTAAAATCCACTTCTTAATCTCATCCCTTAATTAAAATACACTTAATAAAGGCTTGTTATATAATGAATTTACTCCCTAACCATGGATTAAGTTGAGGTATCTTCCTCAGCTTAAGTGTTCTCATCTATCATCCTTCTCTTAGGATGGTGTAATGAGTTCACTAATCCCTTATTAGAGATTAAACTCATTACTTAACACTAAACAAAAACCCAAAAACAGTTAATAATCACAAGTAGGTTAATGATCTTAATCCTACATCATCATGGTAATTAAGTTGATATGCTTATCTCATACTTGAGTAGGCTCATTATCCCTAATCAGGGAGGATATAATGAGTCTACAACCCCTTGATTTAGGCTTAAGCTCATCAACTTATGAAAAACACCAAAAACAATAACAAAGATGAAAGCACAAAAACAAACAATAAACGTCTACTCTGGGATTCTTTTCTCATCACATTCACTCTGAAAACGAGAACTCGCTTCTTCTGTCTAATGCAAGACAGTTAGCACTCGAGCTAGACGAGTGATACACTTGAGTATAGACAAGCAAGTTGTTCACAACAAAAACACTTAGTATCTTTGAGTCGAACTACGGTGTTCTGACTTCCTCATTGCACGAGAGGATATGTAGGCATAACTTAACAGTTATCGAACAAAAGTCTCTTTGTCTTCCCCCACTCTCAACATTCTTTAAAAGCCTTAGTTCCTGAGCATTCACCCTTTTGCACTGACACCTGTACATTCATCCTTAGCTTTTGCACACAAATAACACATACACCTACCCCTTTTAAACACAATCTTGTAAGCGTGGATCCCGTCGAGTACGACGGACAATCTGGGTGATAATACCTTCCTAGGTTGTAACCAACCCCCTTTCTCAGTCTCTCTGGTTCGCAACCGTCTTATCCATCTTTTTCTAGGTTTATGCAGCATTACCTTTCCCTCGGGATAAAAATGCCTAGTTGGCGACTCTATTCATTTCACCTTCATTTTCTCTTTTCGCCGACCGTTCGCGTCTGCACCGGGATACAATTTTTCGGGAGCGACAACTTGCACCTGACTAAAGAATAATGACTCATAATCGACACTATTTTTAAAGAAAATAAGCAAAAGTGCACAAAGGCACAAAACAAGTTGAATGAGTATGATTCTTTTTATTTTTTGAATTAAGGTCAACATGATTAGATTCATTGATTTTAAAATAAAAGAAAAAGGGTAAAAGTCCACTTGAGAAAGAAAATAAGGAGATAAGGGAAGAAAGATCTAACCAAACTTGATGATACTTCAAATTATGAGCATAAGAGTTCCATCCTTATAAGCTAGTAAATGGCCAAATAAAGGCAAGTTTCAACTTCATGAAGGTCAAGGCAAAAGAAACGTGTCATAAGAATCTAAGTCCAAATCTTCATTCCAAAGCCAAGGATAGTAACCAATAGTCCACAAATTAAAGTCACGAGTTTTTTAGAGGTTTAATCCTTTATTAATGTTTTTGTGTCCAAATGGACAACATGGAAAATCAACAACAAAATAAGAGCAAATAATAAACATGATAATGGATGAATAAAGCATAATAAAGCAAAATAAAATAAAAACAATAAAAGTGCAAGAAATTAAATGTTAGTAGAAAAAGCAATTAAAGTGCAAAAATATAAAATATTAATAATAATAATATTATAATAATATTTACATAAGAGTGGTATGGTGAACTTAATCAACCACAACCAAAAGAGTAACCAAAATCGAAAGGCAACCGGATCCACTTAGCATCTTACACTATAGCGATTAATCAAGGCCAAAACTGAATTGAATTCAATGAAATTTGAAAGGCGATTGGGAGACCCAAAACACCTACGCATCAAACATTCATAACTCTCGATTCTTAATGCAATATGATTAATAACTTTAGGATTACACGATCAACAAGAGATCGGTCCACGAAAGTGCAAGTACCCAATTAGATTTTTATTCCGAATTAAGGACAAATTTAGGTCTATGTTAAGCAATCTCTGAGTAATTTACGAAGTAATTACCCTACAAATGAGGCCGGCCACCACGAATTAAGGTGCATAATGTTAGTGCTAATGCATGCGGGATAAACGATATGTAAATCGCTATCCAGACGCAATAACGCACAAAACTAATGGTGAATACCAAATTGAGCCGCACTCATGGAATTCTTCCATCCTTAAGTTCAATCACTCATCTCGGTGGATTCAAGCATGAAAATGTATCACTAACGCAAAATACCTTAAATGAATTGAATAATCCACTTAAAGATAGTTTTGAATTAATGAACATTAACTACTCTAATCTTCACCCAAAGTGTTAGAACAATTATGGTTCTAAACCTCTAAGAGTTTTGATGATAACAAATATTATTATGCAAGAATAGAAGTTCTAATGACTCTCTTTGTTATATGTGTAGAAGACGAAGTTATTTAAAGAAGATGTGCTTTATTAGAAGTTACATTGAGCCGTATATAGAAGATATATTTATTGAAGAATCCATCATTTAAAGACATGGTTTAAAAGCTGCGTATCAAGAATTTATTCTCTCTGATTTATGTCTAGAAGATGATGATCCTCATAATAAAGGCATTAATTAAAGAATATATTAATTAATGGTGAAGACAAGTATCTCTTATTATGGAAGGAGTTTATGGTATTAACTAATATCCTAAATTAGCTCAAGATGTCTCCAACGGCTACAATATTCAAGCAGTATATAAAGGAATCAAATTGAAGATTTGAGAAACAGCTTCCACAAGAAAAAGACTTATTCATTTGTGCTAAACCTCTTGTAACAATTCACTTAGTGATTATAGCTTTATTAGAAGCAAAATAGTTATTATATTTTTATTATTGTAAAAGTTAAGGTAAATCCCTTGAGTGACTAGTTTCAGTCAGAAGACTCAAGAGGACATTGACTGTAGGTCAGTGTGTGTATTCAATTAATGAATAGTGGATTAAAACCTCAGTGATAGAGGCAAAATCACCTTGGTGGGTGGAATGGACGTAGTTTGAGTTCAAACGAACCATGATAAATCAACTTGTCATAGAAGTTAATTTTAAGTTGTTAAGAAAACCTAATTCCAACCCCCCTTCCTTGTGTTTTACGCACCTTCAATTGGTATCAGAGCGCTAGGTTCTGAGAAATACACTTAACCGTGTCAGTAAAAGATCCAGAAGTTAAAACACATGGCAGACGCTGACAATAACAACAATGACTACCAAAATTACAAGATCAACGCAAAACCTCCAGTGTTCAATGGTGACAACTTTGACTACTGGAAGGATGTTCTGGAAAGTTTCTTTCTAGCTCTGGATGGAGATCTTTGGGACATGGTGACAGATGGATACACTCATCCTGTTGGACCAGATGGTCAGAAGATTGAAAGAAAAAATATGACAGCTCAACAGAAGAAGGAATTTAGAAATCATCACAAAGATAGAACCATACTTCTGAGTGCTATCTCATATACAGAATATGAGAAAATTACAAACAGAGACTCAGCCAAACACATGTTTGATTTCCTGAGAATGACACATGAAGGCAACACTCAAGTCAAGGAGACTAAAGCTCTGGCCCTCATCCATAAGTATGAAGCATTCAAAATGGAAGAAGATGAGACAATTGAAAAAATGTTCTCAAGGTTCCAAATTCTGGTAGCTGGACTGAAAGTTCTGGACAAAGGCTACTCAACAGCAGATCATGTAACGAAGATCATCAGAAGCTTGCCAAAGCCTTGGAGGCCCATGGTCACTGCTCTAAAGCTATCAAAAAATCTGAATGAAATATCTTTAGAAGAACTGATCAGCTCCCTGAGAAGTCATGAGATAGAACTAGAAGAAGATGAACCCCATAAGAAAGGTAAGTTTGTAGCTCTTAAATCTAATAAATTTGTTTCTAAAGCTTTACAGGCAGAAGAAGAAGAAAGTTCTGGATGCTCATCAGAAGAAGATGAATTATCTCTTCTATCCAGAAGAGTCCAACAACTCTGGAAGCATCGTCAGAAGAAGTTCAGAAATACCAGAAGAACAAGCAATCACTCTGAAGCAACATTTGGTCACAAGAAACCCAGAAGCAAAGAAGTTGTGTGCTATGAATGCAAAGAACCAGGACACTACAAGAGTGAATGTCCAAAACTCCAGAAAGAGAAACCCAGAAACAAATTCAACATAGAAAAGAAAAAGAGTCTCATGGCAACATGGGATGATTCTGAATCATCTGAAGCAGAGTCAGATTCAGAAGATGAACATGCTAACATTGCACTAATGGCAAAAATACCAGAAGATAAATACTCATCAGAATCAGAATCAGACTCAGATACATAAGAGGTATTCTCTAAACTTTCTAGATCTCAATTAGAAGCTAGCCTCTCAGAAATTATTGGAAAATATCAGAAGCTTCAATTCAAATACAAAGACATGAAACAAAGTCTGGTATCTCAATTAGAAAAAGTTATAAAACTAAAAACAGAAAACTCTGAGGTGAAAGAAAATATTTTTGAATGCAAAAACTCTCTTGAAAAATTAAAGCTCAGAAGGAATATGAATTAGAAGATCTAATCAATTCTGATAGTATCATAAAACAATATGACTATGGTTTTCAAAAATTTCTAACTAAAAGCATAGATAGAAGCAAAATTGCATCTATGATCTATGGAGTTAGCAGAAATAATAGAAGAGGCATAGGCTATGTGAAAACTAAAGAAACTCTGAAGTTTAAAAAGATTGATGACGTTGTCATAAAAACTAATACTCCTCTAAGTTCTCATTTTACCTATGGTCATAACCATGACTTAATATATACTAGTGAGTCATCTTGTTCCACAAGTTCTGATTTGAAACCTAAAATAAATAAGAAGTTTGTGAAAACTAACAAACAAGGACCCCGAAAAATATGGGTACCCAAAGATAAAATTGTGTATGTTGCAAATGTCTTTAACAGCAAAACTGAAACACCAATCATGGTACCTGGACTCTGGATGCTCACGACACATGACGGGAAGAAAGCATATGTTCCAAAGTCTTGAATTAAAAGATGGAGGCCACGTAGGTTTTGGAGGAAACCAAAAAGGAAAACTAATTGGCTCTGGAACTATTGGTAATGGAAATCTTCCCTCTATCTCTAATGTTCTATTGGTAGAAGGATTAATGCATAATCTATTATCCATAAGTCAATTAAGTGATAATGGCTATGACATAATCTTTAATCAAAATTTCTGTAAAGTTGTTAGTCAGAAAGATGGAACAATCCTCTCCAGTGGAAAGAGAAAGAACAACATATATAAAATAAAACTTTCTGAATTAAAAAATCAGAATGTTAAATGTCTAATGTCTGTGGAAACTGAGCAATGGGTCTGGCACAGAAGATTGGGACATGTTAATATGAGAAGATTATCTCAACTTAACAAACTCAATCTGGTCAGAGGACTTCCAAACTTGAAGTTCAACTCAGAAGCTCTGTGTGAAGCATGTCAGAAAGGCAAATTTTCAAAATCTGCCTTTAAAGCTAAAAATGTTGTATCTACCTCTAGACCACTAGAACTTCTGCACATTGACTTGTTTGGACCAGTGAAAACTGCTTCAGTCAGTGGCAAGAAGTATGGATCGGTGATCATAGATGACTTCAGCAGATGGACATGGGTAATGTTCCTTAGACACAAGGATGAGTCAATTGCTGTATTCTCTAACTTCTGCAAACAAGTTCAAAATGAAAAAGAATTTAAAATTATTAAAGTCAGAAGTGATCATGGTGGAGAATTTGAAAACAAAAAATTAGAATCATTTTTTAATGAAAATGGCATCTCTCATGATTTTTCTTGTCCTAAAACTCCACAACAAAATGGGGTTGTAGAACGTAAGAATAGAACATTGCAAGAGATGGCCAGAACCATGATCAATGAGACTAACATGGCTAAACATTTTTGGGCAGAAGCAGTAAATACAGCATGCTATATTCAGAATAGAATCTCTATAAGACCTATTCTTGAAAAGACTCCTTATGAATTGTGGAAGAACAGAAAGCCCAACATTTCATATTTTCATCCTTTTGGGTGCAAATGTTTTATTCTGAATACTAATGATCCTCTGAATAAATTTGACTCTAAGGCACAAAAGTGTTATATGTTAGGATACTCTGAACGTTCAAAGGGATACAGAGTATACAACACAGAAACACTTATAGTCATAGAGTCTATTTATGTCAGATTTGATGATAAGCTTGGTTCTGAAAAACCAAAGCAGAATGAATCTCTTGCAGATATAGAAGTTGAAATCTCTACAAACAGAACATCTGAAGAACAATCACCTACAGAACAAAACAAGACAGTCACTCCAACAAGCTCTGAAGAACCCACTCAGAAAAGACTATCCAGAAGCAAGCTGAATCACCCAGAAGACAAAATCTTGGGAAAGAAGGATGAACCAATCAGAACAAGATCATCATTCAGAAACTCTGAAGAATATCTAATGGGACTTGTCTCCCTGATTGAACCAACTTCTGTAGAAGAATCTCTCTCAGAAAATGATTGGATTCTGGCTATGCAAGATGAACTTAATCAATTCACCAGAAATGATGTATGGGATCTAGTTCCTAGGCCCAGAGGATTCAACATCATTGGCACTAAGTGGGTATTCAGAAACAAGCTAAATGAGCAAGGAGGAGTTGTCAGAAACAAAGCAAGACTGGTTGCACAAGGTTATAGTCAACAGGAAGGAATTGACTACACAGAAACCTATGCCCCAGTCGCCAGGTTAGAATCTATCAGACTTCTAATTTCATTTGATGTAAACCATGATATCATTCTATATCAAATGGATGTCAATAGTGCATTTTTAAATGGTTATATTGATGAAGAAGTGTATGTACACCAACCCCCTGGCTTTGAAAATACACAATTTCCAGAACATGTTTTCAAACTCAAAAAATCCTTATATGGTCTGAAGCAAGCTCCCAGAGCTTGGTATGAAAGACTAAGCACTTTTCTTCTGGAAAATGATTTCATCAGAGGGAAAGTGGATACAACACTCTTCAGCAAAAACATTAAAAATGACATTATGATTTGCCAAATTTATGTGGATGATATAATATTTGGTTCTACTAAAAGTGCTTTGGGAAAGGAGTTTGCTAAGTCTATGCAAGCAGAATTTGAAATGAGCATGATGGGAGAATTAAAGTTCTTTCTGGGAATCCAAATAAATCAAACATCAGAATGAACATATATTCATCAAAGCAAATATGTCAAAGAACTTCTGAAGAAATTTGATTTATCAGAAAGTACCATCTCTAAAACTCCTATGCATCCTACATGTATTCTGGAGAAAGAAGAGGTAAGTAAGAAAGTAGATCAGAAATCTACAGAGGTATGATTGGCTCTCTCCTCTATCTAACTGCTTCTAGACCAGATATTCTATACAGTGTATGTTTATGTGCTAGATTCCAATCAGATCCTAGAGAAACTCACTTAACAGCAGTTAAGAGAATGTTTAGGTATCTTAAAGGTACTACTAATCTTGGTTTAAACTACAGAAGATCCAAAGATTACAAACTTGTAGGATATTGTGATGCTGATTTTGCTGGAGACATAACAGAAAGAAAAAGTACTTCTGGAAGTTGTCAATTTCTGGGAGATAATCTAATTTCTTGGTCTAGCAAAAGGCAGTCAACCATAGCATTATCAACTGCAGAAGCTGAATACATTGCAGCAGCTGGATGCAGTACTCAGATGCTCTGGATGAAAAATCAGCTTGAGGATTTCAATATTTATGAGAGTAACATTCCCATCCTCTGTGATAATACTTCTGATATATGTCTCTCTAAAAATCCAATTTTACATTCTAGAGCTAAACACATAGAAGTTAAACATCATTTCATTAGGGACTATACTCAGAAGAGAATTTTAATGTTAAAATTCATAGATACAAATCACCAATGGGCTGATATTTTTACAAAACCCCTTCCTAAGATAGATTTAATTTCATTCTAACCAACCTTAGTATGAAATTATGTCCATAATGAAAATGCTTTAATTGTATGTTTTTTATCTCTTAGAAGTTCTGAACTTAATCCTCTGTTTTATTCTTTCAGAAGATATTTTTTTTAACTGTTTAAATTCTGAGAACTTCTGTTCAAAAGAATAACCTGCAGATCTTTACATCAACACGTGTCAACAAAGTTCTAAGGAATCCTATCAGAATCAGAACAAGTGTCCAAATTCTGAAGAGTGACAGAACATGCAATTGGACAACTGTCCTCTACAGAAGGACATCTGTTAAAATTCTGGGAAACTGAAACGGCTGACGTGACACAATAAAGGCAAATATCTTTTTGGTAACTGTTCCAAGATCTTTACGCCTTCCCCTATGTCTGCTGCATTTATTACATTCCATCATTATGTTTTTAAATTAATTTTTTCCCACAAATTTCTCGTATTAATCAATGAAATTTTTTCTATATAAAAACTTTTTACCTTCACTTTTCTCTTTTACCTTCATTGTCTTTTTACTGTCAAACTTTTCACTTTCATATTTTCGTCTTCTCTGAATTTTTCTTAAAACCCTAAACCCTAAAAACTCATTTTAGTAATAATGTTTTCCTCCTCACAACAACAACAAGACTCAACAGATGTGCTCTTTGTTTCACCTGTGAAGACACTTCTCACACCAACTGACAAACTTGAAGTTCTGTGTGAACTATTTGTGGATTTTGATAGCTTGAAAGACAATGGTTTTGACCTGCTTCCTGCCGTCAAAGCTCAAGGCTGGGAGAAATATTTTGATCGTCTCATGGGGCCAGTTTTCTCCAAATTGGTTAAGGAATTCTGGGTGTTTGCAAGTGCTTCCAACACTCATGTTACTTCATATGTGCTGGGGAAGAGAATCATAATCTTAGAAGACCACATTGCTAGGCTCATTGAATCTGATGGTAATGGGATCAAATGCAGTGAAATGGACAAACTATCAGATACAAAACCAATAGCTAAAGAAATATTCACTAATGGGCAACCTTCTAACAAGATCAAGGATCTGAAGATTCATCTTAGAATATGGGCCAAGATCATTCTTGGAAGCATCTGCCACAGAAAAGCAACCAACTCTCCTGATTACATCAACATGGATCAGCAGTTCTTGATGTACTTCATTGCTAAGCAGAAGAAGGTTAACCTAGCCCACTCCTTATTTAATCATCTGAAAAACAGTGTGAAAGAAACAAGGGAAGAAGAGAAAACCAAGAGGGACTGGATACCTCTAGGGCGTTTAATCTCTGATATTCTCAATGAGAATAAATTGGTGGATGTCGCTCCCGATAGATGGGACCGGCCCAAATAAGGGTACAGACGCGAACGGTCGGCGAAAGGGACAATGAGAACACACAGCCGTGAACTCACTAGAAAAGAAAAGAGTCGCCAGCTAGGCATTTTTATCCCGGAGGAAAGGCAATGCTGCATAGGCCTAGAAAAAGAATGGATAAGACGGTTGCGAACCAGAGAGACTGAGAAAGGGGGTTGGTTACAACCTGGGAAGGTATTAGCACCCAGATTGCCCGTCGTACTCGACGGGATCCACGCTTAAAAGATTTGTGTTTTAAAGGGGTAGTGTCAGTGCTATTTGTGTATCAAAGAGCTGGGAAAGGATGTACAGGTGTCAGTGCAAGAGAAGTGTGAAGTGTAATATATACAGTGTCAGTGTAGGAATGAGAATGAATTGCTCAAGATCATGAGGCTAAAGAAAAGAGCTGGAAGGAGGGGGAATATACAGAGACTTTTGTTCGATAACTGTTAAGTTATGCCTACGTATCCTCTCGTGCAATGAGGAAGTCAGAACACCGTAGTTCGACCCAAAGAGACTGAAAGATGAATTGACTTGTGAACTGCTTACTTGTCTATGCTCAAGTGTATGACCTGTCTGGCTCAGGTGCTAACTGTCTTGCATTAGACGGAAGAAGCAAGTTCCCGTTTGTGAGTGAAGATGATGAGAAAAGAATCCCGGAGGAGACGATTATTGTTTGTTTTTGAGTTTTCAGTCTTTTATTGCTTTTTGAAGTTTGTCATAAGTTAATGAGCTTAAGTCTAAACCAATGGATTTAGTAAACTCATCACATCTTCCCTCTGATTAGGGGTAATGAGAATACCTTAAGTGTGAAGTCAGATTCTCACACTTAATCACCTTTGGTGTAGGATTAAGATCATTAACCTACTTGTGATTATTTAGATGTTTTTGGTGTTTTTGTTTAGTGTTAAGTAATGAGGTTAAGCCATAATCAAGGATTAAACAGACTCATTACACCATCCTAATAGAAGGATAATAGATGAGAATGTTTAAGCTGAGGAAAGCTCCTCAACTTAATCCATGATTAGAGATTAAACTCATGACAAAACAAGCCTTTGATTAAGTGGATTTTATTTAATGATATGATGATGAAGTGAGTTTTATGATTTGTAAGACAACTTGAGGGGGACTTGTCCATTAACACTAGGGTTAGTCCTTCTTAACCAATTAAGGAAGAATTAGAACCCTAATGCAAGGCCCAAGTTACAAGTGTGATGTCTTGATGATTATTAAGTGAATTGATTAAGAGATTTAAACACATTAAGGGTTTAACACTTAGGATTAAAGTTATACACTCCATCCTAATAGAAGGATGCAGGCATAAGCTTAATCACAGAGCCTTAAAGCCTTTGGGGTTTAGTCCCTGATTATGAGGTGAGAAGAGAATACTCAAAAAGAGACACAAAGGTAAAACTAAGGGGGGATTAATCAAAACCCTAATTATTGTCATGCTTGGTTGTTCCTAAGGTTTGTGAAGTTTACAAGAAAAGTCTTCAAAGGAACCACCAGGAAGCAGATGAAAGGATCAAGAGAAGCAAAGCAACTTGCTTCATTCAAGAAGTCAAGTCACTTGAAGAAAGAAAGTGGGAAGAAGAAGAATGAGAAAGCTCAAACTCAAACACATATAAAAATTCAGTATGGGTGCAAGAGAGATGAGAAGAAAGGTTATGAGAAGTGAAGGCAAATTCACTTCTCAAGTTCACTTACCACCTGAAATGTTAGAAAAGGAATGCAATGCAATGCCAAAATGGGATGAGATGACATGATGAGAAACAAAACCAGAAACAAATACATGATGCTAATGATGTTATGAGATGCTACAAACATGAGGCAGCACAGGGAAATGATCATACAAGCTCATGGATGCAAATGAGGCAAGTTATGAACCATGAACATACATGAAAAGTTATGAAGTGCACATGACATATAACATGGCAAATACATGATGCAATGATCAAACATGCTTTCAATATGTCTTAAGATGCCAAATGAATCAAATGGATGCTTGAAATGTCATGGCAAGTCATGTTATGCAAGAGAATGCAAGAAGGATGCATATGGAAGCTCAAATTAGGGTTTATGAACCAAGCATCAAACAAAAGTCAAAAACAGAAGCAAACCCTAAGATAAAAAATGGAAAATGCCACACAAAGGACCCCTAATCCCATACTAAACCAATGCCCAAAGGAGAGGTTTCAACTCTTACCCAATCTCAAGATATGAATTTTACAAGTTATTAGGGTTTTTAGGGTTTCTAAACAAGAAAAATGCCAAACAAAATGAAAATGAGGAATCAAATCATGGCCATTTAATATCAAAAACTACATGCTAAACACAATGCAATGCAAGAAGAATCAATGTCCAACTCCTCATGAATAGGCTGAGATTGATCCTGGGTTTGAAAGGGTTGACCAGCGCGCATCTGGACGGCTGGGATTGCATCTGAGTTAATTAAACTAATTATGATTTATTTAATTAATTAAAGTGGATTAGGGCAAAGCAAAGTGATCTGGGCCACTCATGCGCGCGGGAAGTCCACTAAGTCAACCAATCTAACGCTCCACATTCAAACACCCTTAATGACCTGAGTTTAGGGCTAATCACATTCAGGTGACCGGAGAGAAGCTCCGGTCATCTTCTCCGGCACCCCAAAAACCCTAAAACATGATTCAGGCACCTATTCCACAAATTAAGCACACCCAAGTGATCCTCTAACATCCTAGGACACGAATCTATGCTCAAACATCATTTAAACACCATGAATCAAACGAATCGAAAGAAACAAAATCCACGGGCAAAATTTCAGAAGGATCATACAAACTCATTTCTCACTCATTTTTGATTCTGAAAGCATCCCCATGACCAGCAAAGCATAAACAATCATATTATAACTTAAAATGCAAGCTTTGGGAGAAAGTGTTCATGTTCATACCTGAGCTGGAAACTTCAATTTCTGGGCTTTCTGGACTGCTTCTTGGTGCCAACTTACTCCATTGATCCTCCTGATGCTAATGGCAGGCTTGGAATAAGCTTAAGCAAGCTATTTTGAGAGGTTCCAATCTGATATAGCAGAAAATGAGCTCTGTGTATAGGCAGCTTCAGATCAATGTGAAGGGTGGTTTTGACTCCTTGTGATGTGCTTGACTTGTTGGTGAAGAAAAATGGTGTGTTTGATGACTGGATAAAGGGATTCGAAGAAAAATGCAGGCTGAGGTGAAAAATGGTAATGGAGTGTTCTTGTCTGATTCAAGCTTGTTTCTTGCTGGTTTCTACTCAATGAGGCACTGTGGGTTGATGCATGAAAATGGTTTGAGTGTTTGAGGTTTGTGGAGGCAGACTCGAAGAGAAATGCCAAATGGGGTGGTTTTTGGAATGTGATGTTGTGGTCTGTTTTTGCTTGGCCTCTTGATATGTTTTGCTAGCAGATGGAAAGTATAAACAATTGCAAGTGGCCAGAGGATGTGACATGGCCTGCTGTGATTGGGATGTTTGCTTTTGCCAAAAGTCAACTTTTTTGTGTAAGGAAGGCATGGCTTGGTTCTAGGCTAGTACAAGGCATGGGGCTGTGCAGCAAGGGTGAGGGGAAGGGCTAGCAAAGTGCAGTAACCAAGGCATCAAGTTGGTGAGATGTGATGATAGTTTTTGCAAGTGGTTTCATCCTTGGTTCACATGTGATTTCCCATTCCATAAGCCATGGAACATGAGAATTCTTGGTTCAATTCTGACTTTTAGGACTTAGGTGATGTTTATACATTGGTTTGATGTCAACTAGAAGTTACAAACAGCCTTGGTTCATGATTTTGCAAAATTCACATTTAGTGCACATCTTGAAAATCAATGATTTTGGCCAACTTTGTCACACCATAACTTTTGATCCAAGAAGAATTAGATCATGTTCTTGTACTTTTTGAAAAGGGAAAAATGTGATCTACAACTTTCATGACCAAGGTTTTTCCATTTGAAGCTTTCTTGGATCAAAAATCAAGGCTTGAAAAGTGACCTAAAATGACATATTCTTGAAAAGTCAACCATGCCCTAAAAAGTCAACATTGCAAAAACTTCAAATTCTTGATTTTTGTGAACTTCAATCTTCTTCCATGATCAAATAAAGACCATATACACTCATAATGATGAAGATCACCCCTTGGTTGGGTCATTGGGGGCCTCAGATGCCCTGATTTTACACTGACTTGTCTGAAAAGTCAACTCTTGATCAGATGACTTCCCCATGGAATTTCTTCATAAAAATTGATATGCATACTCCCTATACCATATAGAGACCAATGGAAACAAGAATGACCAAAAAAATTGGAGTTATGGCCTCTGAAACCAAAACCCTAATTTTAGGTCAACTGTGCAATCAAACTTGGCTCTGCACCCACACCAATCCCAGTTCTTGTGATTCTTTTGTATTTTTGACTTTGAGAGGATGTAATATGATACTTGAACACATATAGACCCCTTGAAGTGATTGTTGACCTTTGGAGTGGCTCAAGAAGCTCTTGGATTGCTCAGATCACAAACCCTAGATGCAGATGACTTTGAATCTATGCAGTGAATCAAAACTGTGTCATGAGATGATGTGATGGTGTTTATGCATATGAAATGATCACAAGCCATGGTGTGAATGGGTGAGGGCAAATTTGGGGTGTTTACAGCTGCCCCTATTCAAACATGAGTTAGCTGTGCAGGATGTAAGCAACGGCTTAACAGGCAAGCGAGATAACTTGTGGTTGAATACCAAAGACAATCCAAAATTTGCACTCACAGAATGAAGAAAAGGGATATAGATTGTAAAGGAAAATAAAGTATATTGTAAAGTGTGGGCGACGGAGGGATACCGTCGAGCAGAGGACGACTGCTGGGTAAAGAGCAATGACGGGGACGGCCGACATGCTGGGGAAAGTGCTGAAAATAAAGCAATGACGGGGACGGCCGACATGCTGGGGATAAAAGGTAAAGCCAAGACGGGGACGGCCGACTAGCTGGGAAAAGTAAGAAATTATGATGGGGACGGCCATCAAGATAAAGTAAGATTCTCTGGGAATTAATGAACATGACGGGGACGGCCATCAAGTTCATAAAGCAAAGTAAACAACGATGGGGACGGCCATCGGGATAAAAAGGAAAAGGGACCACGACGGGGACGGCCATCGGGTTAAAGAATAAATGGAATAAACAGATGATGGGGTACGGCCATCGGATGAGCATGATGGAGGACGACCATCAAGAGGTGGAGGACGACCACCTAGCAGGGGACGGCTGCTCTCAGGGTTTACCATGACATAGGACGAATGCCAGATAACCAAAATCAACAATGGGGACGGCCATTGGATAAAAAATGATGAAGGACGATCATCAAGAGGTGGAGGACGACCACCTAGCAGGGGACAACTGCTAAAATATCAACGATGGGGACGGCCATCGGATAAAAGGTCAACGATGGGGACGGCCATCGGACGAGCATGATGGAGGACGACCATCAAGAGGTGGAGGACGACCACCTAGCAGGGGACGGCTGCTCTCGAGGTCTATCATGACATAAGACGAATGCCAGATAACCATAATCAACAATGGGGACGACCATTGGATAAAATGATGAAGGACGATCATCAAGAGGTGGAGGACGACCACCTAGCAGGGGACGGCTGCTAAAAATCAACGATGGGGACGGCCACCGGATTGAGCATGATGGAGGACGACCATCAAGAGGTGGAGGACGACCACCTAGCAGGGTACGGCTGCTCTCAGGTTTTATCATAACACAGGACGAGTGTTAGATAAAAAAGATAATTTGCTTTGTTGGCGATCTACTGGGGAGTAGTAAACATGGACGAGCGTTTACATCCAAGAGACAAAAGGTATAAGTGTTTAGATGTTTGTGTATAGATTAAAGATGCGGACGAGCATCCTTAAGACTATGATACGGACGAGTATCGGGTAGAAACAAATACTGACACGTGTTCAGAGATGATGATACGGACGAGTACCAACTGGTTAACAAGGAACACGGACGAGTGTTGAATCTGAAGGGATTCCTCTGGGGAATAGTGGACACAGACGAGTATCTATATTCAAGAAGACACAAGTGTTTGACACGGTGTATGGATTAAAGATGCGGACGAGCATCCTTAAGACTATGATACGGACGAGTATCATGTAGAAAAAAACTCTCGACGCATGCTCTGAGACGATGATACAGACGAGTACCATCTGGTTAACAAAGAACAAGGACCGAAGTCGAATCTGTGGGGATATGAATGGTATATACAAGATACGGACGAATATCTGTATGAGTGTGACATGAGTAGTGAGTAAGAGTATTGCATAGATGAGTGTTTATCTGTTGGGGGGGGGGTGACACGGACGAGTGTCAAGAGAGAAAAGTATAATAATATCAACAAGTATATGGGTTGTAAAAGTGTAGGCGACTGCGCTAAGGATACGACACTGACGGGTGTATATAGGTACCTGCGAGTGCAAAGAGGATGTCTTTGGCTTTCTGCTGGGGTATGACACAGACGGGTGTCAGGACGTATCTGTAATACGGGTGATCTTGTTTGCAAAGAGTGTTCAGGCGACTTTACTGGGGAAGTGATGACACGGACGGGTGTCCAAAACGAGTATATACTGGTGTTTGGTTTGTGAGGCAGCTGCTTTTGCTGGGACTCTGGTGGGGACTCTGGGGGAAAGTATTCTTCATTCTGACGAATGGTCATTATTCACAAGCGTTCGATTCATACACGGCTTATGATTATGCTATGTGTTTGATTTTTGCCGTAATGCTCCGTACTAGACAGAATGCTACGCTTTGTGGGTGAATACGATGCGAATGCTATGATTATGCAAAGATACCAAACCGGGATCCTGGTCCCGTTGCTGCGAAGATCTCTGATCGATCTGCTTGAAATGGACATCCCAGCTGGGGGTGAGATCATTAGTAGATCTGATGATATGATATCTGCTTGGGGATTCGGGCCATTGATAGACCTATCCTTTATAAATGAGAGACCCAGCTGGGGTTTGTAGAAGCTTTCTTCACTCTGTTGTGATCTTCTATGCGCTGCTCTTCTGGATAGAGGCTGGAACTTTGTGGGGAGATAATTCCCTGACTTTGTGTATTTCGGCTGAGGATAAAAAGGCAACTCGGCTGGGGAGAAAGGGAGGAATCACTGAAAGACCTCCCTAAGGATTCTATTGAAGAGGATCCCTGACTCAGCCGGGGATATAGGTGCCTTTTGTGATACCTACCCATTCTGATGGGGGTAAGTAATACGTGGCAACTTAGCTGGGGAAGTCATGAGAGACAACTCAGCTGGGGAGAGAGAGCATTTCGGGTGCTAAAATTGAGTGTGGATTTGCCAGCTTGCTGGGATAAAGTTTTCATGCCCCAAGTCGCGTTCTGGATAACTGCAATCCTGAAAAGATAGAGAAACGCACAAGATAATCCCGAGGTATCCCTTACTGGATTCCGTCATAGGAATTTAGATACTTCTGAGGATAAGCATATTTCCTGCAAGCATGTTTTTATTTGAAGATAAGCATCTGTATTCTTATGCAATCAGTTTTTTTCTTTTTAAGACATCAGACATTTTTTGCAAATAAAATGTACAAAACGAGACATGACTGAAAATCTGATTTTATTAATTCATATGCCCTGAATTGGCGAGATACAGTCAAAGGAACATATCCCCTGAAATGAGGAGATTGTTATAAATTGAGAAACAAAATGTTGGTGGTGTTGATGACGCTTTGAGGAGCTTCCTCTTCACTATGACCCGTATGACTTTTGACGTTCTTCTCATCTTGCCTTTTGAAGAATGTTGATTCTGATTGAAGCTTGGTCCTCTCGAAGCTTACCAAGTTGTAGGTGATACAGACGAATTCAGAATGCAGTTGTTCGCTTATTCCCTTATTTTGCATGGATCGCCCTTTCGGGTTTTCAATCCATCGGGATACCCATTTTTGCCTGAGTTGTCCAATGCGGCTTTTCAACTCAGCGGGTGTACGCATTTTTTGTTTATTTTCCCTTATTTTTGCCCGAGTCTTTTATTCTGTTTTTGACTCGCCGGGATGCCCTATTTTTGCCTGGACTTACATTCTGTTTTTGTGTCCAGCGGGTCTTTTTATGCGAAGTATTTTTTAACCGCATCCGAATTCACAGGGGACGGGAAATCTTCACCATCCATGGTGCTGAGCATGAGTGCTCCACCAGAGAAAACTTTCTTTACTACAAATGGTCCTTCATAATTCGGAGTCCACTTGCCCCTGTGGTCTGTATGAGGAGGGAGGATTCTTTTCAGCACAAGATCTCCCACTTGGTACTCTCGGTGCCTGACTTTCTGATCGAAGGCTTTCTTCATTCTTTTCTGATACAACTGCCCATGACAGATTGCAGCCAATCTTTTCTCTTCAATCAGACTCAGTTGTTCGTATCGGGCCCGAACCCATTCTGCTTCACTCAGTTTAACATCCATTAGTACCCGCAGAGAGGGTAATTCAACTTCAACAGGTAGGACTGCTTCCATACCATACACAAGCTGATACGGTGTTGCCCCAGTGGATGTTCTGATTGACGTGCGGTACCCATGCAAGGCAAATGGTAGCATTTCATGCCAATCTTTGTAAGTGACTACCATCTTCTGCACAATCTTCTTGATATTCTTATTTGCTGCCTCAACAGCGCCGTTCATCTTTGGCCTGTAAGGAGAAGAATTGTGATGTTGGATCTTGAAGTCCCGGCACAGCTCTGCCATCATTTTGTTGTTTAGATTGGAACCATTATCAGTAATGATTCGCTCGGGCACTCCATACCGACAGATGATATCTCTTTTCAGAAATCTGGCTACCACTTGTCTTGTGACGTTTGCATATGAGGCTGCTTCAACCCACTTGGTGAAATAATCAATGGCAACCAGGATGAATCTGTGGCCATTCGAAGCAGTCGGCTCAATCTTACCAATCATGTCGATGCCCCACATAGCAAAGGGCCAGGGTGAAGACATCACATTCAAAGGATTGGGAGGCACATGCACCTTATCTGCATAGATCTAACATTTGTGGCATTTTCTGGCATAGGCACAACAGTCAGCATCCATCGTGATCCAGTAATAGCCTGATCTTAGCAACTTTTTAGCCATGGCATGCCCTCCAGCATGGGTACCAAAAGATCTTTCGTGCACTTCATGCATTAACAAGTCTGCTTCTGCCTTATCAACACATCTGAGGAGTACCATATCAAAGTTCCTTTTGTATAAAGACCCATCAGTGTTCAGGAAGAAACTACCAGCAAGCCTTCTCAAAGTCTTCTTATCATTGGAAGATGCTCCAGGTGGGTATGTTTGATCCTCCAAGAAGCATTTAATGTCATGGAACCAAGGCTTATCGTCTTTAACAACATCTGCTGCGAACACATATGCTGGTCTGTCAAGTCTGGACACTGAAATCTGAGGTACAAAGTTGGCAGCCTGAACTTTGATCATGGATGAAATGGTAGCCAGGGCATCTGCAAACTGATTCTCGTCCCGAGGGATATACTCAAGCTTGACTGTTGTAAAGAAAGTCAATAACCTCCTCGTATAATCCCTGTAAGGTATCAGATGATCCTGGTGGGTGTACCATTTTCCGTTGGTTTGATTGACTACCAGAGCTGAATCTCCGAATACAGTTAATGTCTTGATCCTGAGGTCAATGGCTTCCTCAAGACCCATAATGCAAGCTTCGTATTCAGCTTCGTTGTTAGTGCAGTTGAAAGTGAGCTTTGCCGAGAAAGGCATGTGAACCCCTTTAGGTGTAATGAGTACTGCACCAACACCATGACCATTCATGATAACAGCCCCATCAAACATCATAGTCCATTCTCCTTCCGGGTCAGGCCCTTCAGTGTGAACAGGCTCTTCATGATCCTTTGCTTTTATGAACATGATGTCTTCATCAGGGAAGTCAAATCTCATAGGCTGGTAATCATCAATAGGTTGCTCAGCAAGATATTCAGATAGTACACTGCCTTTGATGGCTTTCTGAGAGGTGTACTGGATGTCATATTCTGTGAGAATCATTTTCCATCTTGCAACCCGTCCGGTAAGAGCTGGTTTCTCGAAAATGTACTTGACTGGGTCCATCTTTGAGATCAACAAAGTAGTGTAGGTCAACATATACTGTCTCAGTCGGCGAGCAGCCCACGCTAAAGCACAACAAGTTTTCTCGAGCAGTGAATAACGTTGTTCACAGTCGGTAAACTTTTTGCTCAGGTAGTATATTGCATACTCTTTTCGACCAGACTCGTCATGCTGGCCCAGCACACACCCCATTGACTCTTCTAATACTGTCAAGTACATTATCAGGGGTCTTCCTTCAACTGGAGGCATGAGGATTGGAGGTTCTTGTAAGTATTCTTTGATCTTGTCAAAAGCCTTCTGGCAGTCTTCATTCCACCTGACCGTCTGTTCTTTTCTTAACAGCTTGAACAAGGGTTCACAGGTTGCTGTAAGGTGAGATATGAACCTTGAAATGTAGTTCAATCGACCTAAGAACCCTCGAACTTCTTTCTCTGTTTTCGGTGCAGGCATCTCTTGAATAGCTTTGACTTTATCAGGGTCAACTTCAATCCCCTTCTCGCTTACAATAAAGCCCAGCAGCTTACCAGATCGCACCCCGAATGTGCATTTGTTGGGGTTCAACTTCAGTTGGTACTTCCTCAGACGCTTGAATAACTTAAACAGATTCACCAGGTGGTCTTCCTCAGTAAGGGACTTGGCGATCATGTCATCCACATAACATTCGATTTCCTTATGGATCATATCGTGGAATAATGTCACCATAGCCCGTTGATATGTTGCGCCAGCATTCTTCAGTCCGAACGACATTACTTTGTAACAGAACGTGCCCCAGGGTATGATGAAAGTTGTCTTCTCCATGTCTTCAGGCGACATTTTAATCTGATTGTATCCTGAAAATCCGTCCATGAAGGAGAATACCGAGAACTGAGCCGTATTATCAACCAGTACATCAATGTGAGGTAAAGGGAAATCATCTTTCGGGCTGGCTCTGTTCAGATCCCGGTAGTCGACACACATCCTTACTTTGCCGTCCTTCATAGGCACAGGTACTATATTAGCAACCCACGGCGGATAGCTAGTTACAGCAAGGAACCCGGCGTCCCATTGCTTTTGTACCTCTTCCTTGATTTTCATTGCCATGTCCGGGCGAGTACGGCGCAGTTTCTGCTTAACCGGCGGGCATTCTTCTCTTAAAGGCAGCTTGTGCACAACAATGTCGGTATCCAACCCTGGCATATCTTGATAAGACCAAGCAAACACGTCCACATACTCTCGAAGCAGGTCAATCAGTTGTCTCTTCACTGAGTCTTGCAGGCAGGCCCCGATTTTAACTTCTTTCACATCTTCATCTGTACCAAGATTAATCACTTCAACCTCCTCCTGGTTAGGAGTAATAACCTTTTCCTCTTGTCTTAACAACCTGGCTAGCTCTTCAGGAAGCTCATATTCTTCTTCAACCCCTTCATCGGCTTGATTGATTGGATTGTCAAAGTCATACAAAGTCATAGCCGTGCTGTTGTCGGTGCAGTCTGGAAGGCACACTCTGCAAGGTTCAGTTGTTCATTTTAGTGATTTGATTTTAGTCTTGTTTTAGAAAAGTGAAATAAAGTTATCATTTTGAAAACACTGCCATTTATTTTTTGTACAAAAAGAAAAATGGAAAAACAGTGAGTGGAAAAGAAAAAGACTCATTTGCAAAAAGACGTCTGATATTTCATTGATTAATCTTGTTTGCACAAAAAGTACAGATGGCCCGATTACAAAATGAGTCTTGTCATCTTGGGCAAGATGCAAGACTTTGATGCATGCTATAAAAATACAGGAAATAATAATTACTCTGCATGAGTAACCCTTATAATTTCCTGGGAAGACCAGTTTGAGATACTGCTCCCCGGGATCTTTGGACGAATCCAGCTTTCCAGGTTGCGTTCTCCTTCATCCTCGTCTTCCAAATTGTTGACAGCACCAGGGGTGAGCATTCCCCCACTAACAAAGTTGGGCTCCTTAGCAGCCTCTGCTTGATCTTGTTGAGTTGGTTTGTAACCCAACCCAAATCTGTCCTCTTTCTTCTCTACCGATAGCAGTTTGCCCCAGCCTTGGGCGTTTCCTCCTTCAACAACCTTCCGGGCTTGTTGGTATGATGATATTGAAGTACCAGGCACAGCAGATGTTTCATTGACATTCAAAGCTTCGAACCCCTGGCTCATTGTTTCATGGATCTCCCCATCCATCTCAATGTACTTATAGGTGGCCAGGTGGCTGACAAAAATATCCTCTTCTCCACAGATTGTAACGATTTGACCCTCCCACTCGTATTTTAACTTCTGGTGAAGGGTAGAGGTCACGGCGCCAGCGGCGTGAATCCATGGCCTACCCAATAGACAGCTGTAGGCAGGCTGTATATCCATCACGTAGAAGGTAGTTTTGAAGGTCTGCGGGCCAATCGTTATGGGCAACTCAATCTCTCCCAGAACCGATCTCTTTGAACCATCAAAGGCTCTTACCACCAGGTTGCTGGGTCTCAACGCTAATCCTTCATACTCTAGCTTCACCAGGGCCTTCTTTGGTAAGACATTAAGGGATGACCCTGTGTCCACCAGTACATGAGAAAGGACTGTTCCTTTGCATTCCATGGTGATGTGCAAGGCTTTGTTATGGTTGCGGCCATCCGTTGTCAAGTCAGTATTGGTGAACCCTAGCCCATTGCTAGCAGTAACATTTCCAACCACGGTTTCCAATTGATTGACAGTGATCTCTTCAGGCACGTAAGCTGCGTGCAAGACTTTGAGTAGTGCATTCCGATGGGCTTCGGAGCACATAAGCAGTGAGAGGATAGAGATCTTGGATGGCGTCTGGTGAAGCTGGTCCACTATTTTATAATCACTCTTCTTGATGATTCGCATAAACTCATCAACTTCTTGATCGAATGGTGTCTTCAAAGCTTCCTTAACAGTTTGATCTTCCTGCACCGGGCTCTTTCCTTTTGCCTTGGCAGCAGCTTCTGCTTCGGCAGTGGGTCTTTGAATTTGTGGAGCGAAGAGACGTCCGCTTCGAGTGAAGCCTCCGCCTCCTCCCACATTATCTATTTGTGGTGCAGGTGTTGATGTATCAAGAGTGATTCTTTTTCCTTCGCAGTACACGTCAGAGCCATAGTGCCAAGGGATGGCCCTATTGCTTTCATAAGGTACGGGTCCCGGCACTGTGACAGTGACTGGGCTGACTGCAGCTGTAGAAGGAATTGTGATAGTCTGTGGATCGTAATAAATCGTAACTGGTGCTCTAACGGGAGCAGCATTTTCTGAATTGTAGGCAGAGTTGCTTTCAGGATCATAAAATATTGTGACAGTAGAGACATCTTCATGATTGGTTGCTGATGTTGTAGGAGACATTGTTGGAAGAATGGATGTTGTTGTTGTAGGAGGTTCAAAATGGAGTGATGCTGAAGTTGTAGCAGGAAAATTTGTTGAAAACTGATCAGTTGAGAAGACAGATGAAGTACTTGTTGATGAAGCCGAAGAATTGTCGGGAACAACGGTTGCTGCAGTTGTAGGAGGTTCTGAAACCGTTGCTGATGAGATTGCTGGATTTGTTGGAAATGATGTGGTGATCTGGAGTTGGCCACTCTGAATAAGGCCATCTATGCCACTTCTCAGATTATCGCACCCGTTTACTGAAATATTGCAGTAAGCGCACCCTAACTCGCACCCTGGGAACATTTGACATTCGAAGAGTTGAGCCTTGATTTCTACCAACGGTGTCCTGATCTGACCCACACTGGTTATTAAATAAGACGGCTTGTCTTCTTCAATAGCGTTAATTCTGGGACCTCCGTGGTTCGGCATTAGGTTCTTATTGACATTGGGTGGTGGTGCGAAATTCAGAGCTTTTGAGTCTACCAGGTCTTGTACCTTCATGTGCAAGGCTCTGCACTTTTCTGTACTGTGACCAGGTGCGTTGGAATGAAAAGCACACCTAGCGTTGACATCGTAGTTTCTGGGTAGATTGTTGGGATCTGGAGGTGCCAACGTCCTTAGCTCAACTAGGTTGAGTTTCAGGAGTTGTGGCAACAAAGTAGCATATGGCATAGGGATCAGATCGATTACCCTGTTGGCTTGAGAAGGCCTCTGTTGGAATGGTCTTTGCTGGTTATTGTTGTTGGTGTTGCTGTTGTTGTAGTTTCTTGGAGGGTACTGATTTTGTGGATGGTACTGAGGTTGTTGTTGATAGTTCTGTTGCGGAGGTTGATAAACTGGCTGAGGATGAGCTGGAGCAGGAATGGTGACTGCTGCCACTGATCTGTGAACGTACTGGGGTCTGCCCCTGTTGGTGTGGATGGCATTGGTCTCGCCAGTTCTTCTTGGGCCTGCAAAAGGCTTCCTTGTACTACTGGACGAGCTGGCACCATTGTCAGAAATCTTTCCCATTTTTAACAGGCTCTCAATTCTCTCCCCAGCTATGACAACATCTGCAAAGCTAGTGGAAGAGAAAGCAGCCAGCCTGTCAATATATGTCCCCTGAAGGGTGTTCATGAACATGTCTGCCATTTCCCTCTCAGACATAGGTGGCTGAACAGCAGCAGCCAATTGCCTCCATCTCTGGGCATATTCTCGGAAACTTTCTCTTGACGACTGTGACATTCCCATTAGGAGAGTCCTGTTGGGTGCCATGTCCAGGTTATACTGATACTGTCTGATAAAGGCCTCTGCCAGGTCCTTCCAGCATCTGATAGTTGCCCTTGTCAAGTGAGAGTACCATTCTCTTGACGCTCCAGTCAAGCTGTCTTCGAAATAGAACATCCAGAGCTTCTCATCCATAGTATAGGCCTTCAGCCTCCCCAGAAATGATTGCAAATGAGTGCGGGGGCATGAAGTCCCGTTGTATTTTTCAAAACAAGGAGGCTTGAACTTATGGGGAATCCTGACCCCGTCTACCAAGCCCATGTCCATGACGTCGAATCCCAAAGAGTTTTGGGACTCTAAGGACCTCAACTTCTCAGCTATCTCATCCAACCTTCTATCATAAGCTTCTTCCCCAGCACCCATTACTGTAAATTGGTCCTCTTGGGGGTCTTCTTGAAGTACCCTGGCTGCAGTGGCAGTTCCTTGAACATTTGCAGGGATGTTGACCTCAGGATGGAGATGTGGTCCAAATACAGGGGGATTTACATGAGGTTGGACCCTTTCATTGTTGCTGGTGCCGGCAGTCCCTATATGTGGATCTTCTTGATTCTGCCTTTCCACCATGGCCCTTAATCTTTCCTGGCTCTGAGCCATGTTGTTCATTACTTCCATAAACTGCGTCATTTGATTCCTCATCTCTAGCCTTTCATTCGCCATTTGATTTCTGACCTCAGTAAGGTCCTGCTGCATCTGATCCATTTGAATGCCCGGAAGATTGTTACGGGTCGGATAACGGTGCGGACGGTTGAGGGGAAATACTCGGCGTCGAGCAATAGTTCCTGAACATCACAACAGAGTTAGTGGCAATAAATCAAAAACCTGCAAAACAAACAAAAGGGTTAGCATGCAATGCAGTATGCCTATTCGTTTTCAAGGTATCCGGTCTTGGCATTCAGTTTTGACCCTTCCAGACCCTTGAAGGTGTTGTTGATGTTGCTTTTGAAGTGAAACTCGGATGGAACAAACTAATACATATATTACAAAAAGCCAAAATGGTACATAGTTTGTTTTACAAATACAAGCCCTCTGGGGGGTCAAAATACATTACAGGAAAACAAAAGTACATGGAATGAAAGCAACAACAAACAAATGGTCAAACACCAAGACCAAACTCATCCTCACGAACTTCCTTGAGAAGTGCTTCGGTCACAGGATCAGCCGGGCGCTCCGTGAGATTCCTGATGAGGAGATTTCGGATGGTTACAGCTGCTGTTAGCTTCTTGTGCTGACTTTGGTCTTTTGACCTCTTCACCCCAGCTTTGATCTTCAGTTCTGATATCTCCCTCTGGGCTGCTGCCAGGGCTTCTTGCTGCTCTTTTGCACTAGCTTCCAGTTGCTCCATCTTGTCTTGAACTCTTTTGTCCTCCAGAGTACGGGCTTCGGTGATCCTGACCCACCGAGCTTGACTCTCCTTTAGATACAAGTCTGTCCTTGCTCTCTGGAACTGGGCTTCTTTGCAAGAATTCTTCAGAATTTGTTCTCCAGCTTTAGACTTTTTGATATAATCCCCAGACTTCTCAATCTTAGTCAAATGCTCCACTCTCAACTTCTCTAACCTCTCAACCTCCATCCTACCCTCACTCCTCTCCCGGAGGGTCTTCTGCAAAGCCTGGGTTAACTTCTCATTTCTTTCTTTCAAACTCTCAAACTCCTCCAAACTGACAGTGGCAGGGGGTGGTGCTGAAGATGATTCAGGCATATCTTCTATGGTAAAGGGCATCCCCGAGAATTGAGCCCTGGCACGGGACCATTCATAATATTGTGCTGATGCCACATTATTGCACTTCCCCAAAATGAGTACTCCCTTGGTTTGAACATTATCCCAGGCCCAGGCTGCCTGCCTAACAATAGCCAGATTAATCTTGTTCTCACAGTAGAGAGTTTCAACCAAGTCCTGTGCCTTGGGAGTGTGGACTAGTGCATAGCCCAGTTGCCTTCTGAACAGCAGAGGGTTGTAATTAATATTACCCTTAACTCCTATTAGGGGCACATTGGGAAAATGCCCACAGCTGGTGATGATATCCCTGCCCTTGGTGCTTTGAGTGCACCATCTGATATCGGCTGAAGTTAGAGCAGTGAGTCTCTTAGCCCAGTTGCTCTGCTGATGAGGGTTCAAAAATGCATCTGTCCTGGGTAAATGCCTGAGAAGACAAGTATGGAACAATGGAGCACAGCACCTCACTAATCTTCCCCTCTGCTTTTCATTCCTCTGATGCACTGAATAAAAGAGATCCCCCAATAAAGTGGGCACTGGGTTCTGCAAAATGAAAAGATGGATTGCATTCTTGCTAATGAATCGAGGCTCATCTGCAAATAACACAATTCCATATATACTCAAGGCCAGTAAAGCACAGACAGCTTTCCACTCTCCTAAAGAAGCTTTCAGGGTAGCTTGAGAGATCAAGAAGTCCAGATGAAAACCCGGGATTCCAGCTTTGGAAGTCATATGCTGCTCAATCAGGACAGGTTCCAGATGCAAAGCCTTTGCTACTTCTCCATTACCAGGAAAGGCCATCTCAGGGTTGAAAGGGATTCCACCCCTGATAGGCAGACCAACCAATGATGAGTATTCTTCCAATAAGGGGCCCAGCTGAAAGTCCTGAAAAGTGAAACATCTCAGTGGGGGATCATAGAACTGAATGCAAGTGTGGATCAGGCTTCTCTGTGAAGGGTCCAGATCCATAACCACATCAAGTATATCCCCATAATGTTCCCTGAACAATGGTATGTGATCTAGAGTGATCAGGGTCTGAATCCTCCTGATGTCAGATAGCTCTGGCTGGAAGAAGTGATAGGTGATGTTGCTCTTTTTAGGAGCCATGATGCTGAAGATGAGTGGTGACAGGTACTGATGATAATACTGAAGAAAGGGCCACTGATTGGCTGATGCAGATAACTGAAGTAGATAGCTGAAGCAACTGCTGATGATGATAGGTCAGTACTGAAGATGGGGTCAAAACTAAAACCAAAGATGAGGAGGGATACCCTGAAATACAAACAAGCAAATGTCAATATGATGCAATGTTTATGTATGCAAATGATATGCAAGGGTCTGTGACTGAGCTGGATCTGATCAATAACTCTGATATAGGTCCATGTGTGTAAGAGATCCAGATGGAGGCTTATAAATCTAGTAACCAAGGTGGGGGGCTCAAATAAAGAGCCACATGTCCAGGGTTTAGAATCACAAGAACTGTTCCAACATGAAGTATTCTTAATCAAGTCAAAGTAACAGGGTATTCTGAGGTCAAGGTACCTGCAAACCTGTAAACAGCCCAACCCCCTCACAGGTGGTGTTCTAAAACAAGGATCCTCAGACTTGGATCAGTTATGAGAAGTGTAAACACTTCTAACCCGGAGGTACAGTGTTTACAATAACCATAAAAGTTCCTCCTCTAATTCACCCCAGTTTCTGAAGGTCAATACTAAAAGGTCATCCAGACTTAGCAGGCTTCCCAGATATCCCTAGCATTGCAGGAAATCTGCAACACAGAGTTCTCAAGAAGAAACCCATATCTGAACCGTGTTTCATATTCCCGCACCAGACCGAGATGGAATGGGAAAGAATATGATTCACTCTAGCCTAGGTGTCACTCAGGTCCCAGGTATAGGACCTTAACTCTCAATAGAACCCCACCCACCAAAGCAAAACCAGATCCAGCCAGACAGCATGACAGTATGATATATGTAAAGCAGTAAAGAAAGCAGATAAACAACTGTACATAAAGCAAAAATAAAACATATATAAACACAAATAGACACATAACACCCCAGTAAACACAAATCAAACAAGCGCTAGGAGGAACCCACAAAAAGAACCAGAAGCCCTGGTTGCAGTATAAAGGGTCCCCAGCAGAGTCGCCAAGCTGTCGCTCCCGATAGATGGGACCGGCCCAAATAAGGGTACAGACGCGAACGGTCGGCGAAAGGGACAATGAGAACACACAGCCGTGAACTCACTAGAAAAGAAAAGAGTCGCCAGCTAGGCATTTTTATCCCGGAGGAAAGGCAATGCTGCATAGGCCTAGAAAAAGAATGGATAAGACGGTTGCGAACCAGAGAGACTGAGAAAGGGGGTTGGTTACAACCTGGGAAGGTATTAGCACCCAGATTGCCCGTCGTACTCGACGGGATCCACGCTTAAAAGATTTGTGTTTTAAAGGGGTAGTGTCAGTGCTATTTGTGTATCAAAGAGCTGGGAAAGGATGTACAGGTGTCAGTGCAAGAGAAGTGTGAAGTGTAATATATACAGTGTCAGTGTAGGAATGAGAATGAATTGCTCAAGATCATGAGGCTAAAGAAAAGAGCTGGAAGGAGGGGGAATATACAGAGACTTTTGTTCGATAACTGTTAAGTTATGCCTACGTATCCTCTCGTGCAATGAGGAAGTCAGAACACCGTAGTTCGACCCAAAGAGACTGAAAGATGAATTGACTTGTGAACTGCTTACTTGTCTATGCTCAAGTGTATGACCTGTCTGGCTCAGGTGCTAACTGTCTTGCATTAGACGGAAGAAGCAAGTTCCCGTTTGTGAGTGAAGATGATGAGAAAAGAATCCCGGAGGAGACGATTATTGTTTGTTTTTGAGTTTTCAGTCTTTTATTGCTTTTTGAAGTTTGTCATAAGTTAATGAGCTTAAGTCTAAACCAATGGATTTAGTAAACTCATCACATCTTCCCTCTGATTAGGGGTAATGAGAATACCTTAAGTGTGAAGTCAGATTCTCACACTTAATCACCTTTGGTGTAGGATTAAGATCATTAACCTACTTGTGATTATTTAGATGTTTTTGGTGTTTTTGTTTAGTGTTAAGTAATGAGGTTAACCCATAATCAAGGATTAAACAGACTCATTACACCATCCTAATAGAAGGATAATAGATGAGAATGTTTAAGCTGAGGAAAGCTCCTCAACTTAATCCATGATTAGGGATTAAACTCATGACAAAACAAGCCTTTGATTAAGTGGATTTTATTTAATGATATGATGATGAAGTGAGTTTTATGATTTGTAAGACAACTTGAGGGGGACTTGTCCATTAACACTAGGGTTAGTCCTTCTTAACCAATTAAGGAAGAATTAGAACCCTAATGCAAGGCCCAAGTTACAAGTGTGATGTCTTGATGATTATTAAGTGAATTGATTAAGAGATTTAAACACATTAAGGGTTTAACACTTAGGATTAAAGTTATACACTCCATCCTAATAGAAGGATGCAGGCATAAGCTTAATCACAGAGCCTTAAAGCCTTTAGGGTTTAGTCCCTGATTATGAGGTGAGAAGAGAATACTCAAAAAGAGACACAAAGGTAAAACTAAGGGGGGATTAATCAAAACCCTAATTATTGTCATGCTTGGTTGTTCCTAAGGTTTGTGAAGTTTACAAGAAAAGTCTTCAAAGGAACCACCAGGAAGCAGATGAAAGGATCAAGAGAAGCAAAGCAACTTGCTTCATTCAAGAAGTCAAGTCACTTGAAGAAAGAAAGTGGGAAGAAGAAGAATGAGAAAGCTCAAACTCAAACACATATAAAAATTCAGTATGGGTGCAAGAGAGATGAGAAGAAAGGTTATGAGAAGTGAAGGCAAATTCACTTCTCAAGTTCACTTACCACCTGAAATGTTAGAAAAGGAATGCAATGCAATGCCAAAATGGGATGAGATGACATGATGAGAAACAAAACCAGAAACAAATACATGATGCTAATGATGTTATGAGATGCTACAAACATGAGGCAGCACAGGGAAATGATCATACAAGCTCATGGATGCAAATGAGGCAAGTTATGAACCATGAACATACATGAAAAGTTATGAAGTGCACATGACATATAACATGGCAAATACATGATGCAATGATCAAACATGCTTTCAATATGTCTTAAGATGCCAAATGAATCAAATGGATGCTTGAAATGTCATGGCAAATCATGTTATGCAAGAGAATGCAAGAAGGATGCATATGGAAGCTCAAATTAGGGTTTATGAACCAAGCATCAAACAAAAGTCAAAAACAGAAGCAAACCCTAAGATAAAAAATGGAAAATGCCACACAAAGGACCCCTAATCCCATACTAAACCAATGCCCAAAGGAGAGGTTTCAACTCTTACCCAATCTCAAGATATGAATTTTACAAGTTATTAGGGTTTTTAGGGTTTCTAAACAAGAAAAATGCCAAACAAAATGAAAATGAGGAATCAAATCATGGCCATTTAATCTCAAAAACTACATGCTAAACACAATGCAATGCAAGAAGAATCAATGTCCAACTCCTCATGAATAGGCAGAAATGATTTTTTGAACTATGGATCAAAATAATGCACAAAAATGATTTTTATTCAATGAAAAATTCTCAAAATGCATCAAGATCAAAAAAGAAATTTGGTTTGAAGGTTGGACAATGCTTCTAAATGTCTTAGAACATTTCATGAATTTTTTGGTGATTTTTAGATACTTAAAAGTATTTTTAATAAATTAATTTCCATTAATCAATTAAAAATAATCTTTTAAATATTTAAAAATACTTTTTTAATGCTAAAAATAAAAACAAAAATATTTTTGTGTCCTAAAAATTAATAAAACTCTAAAGAAAAAGTTTCATAATTTTTAGACATTTTTTACTATTTTTAATAAATTATGCAAATAAAATAAAAAGAAATGGAATTAAATTAAAATAAATGGAAAAGTAAACGAAAGGAAAGGCTGAGATTGATCCTGGGTTTGAAAGGGTTGACCAGCGCGCATCTGGACGGCTGGGATTGCATCTGAGTTAATTAAACTAATTATGATTTATTTAATTAATTAAAGTGGATTAGGGCAAAGCAAAGTGATCTGGGCCACTCATGCGCACGGGAAGTCCACTAAGTCAACCAATCTAACGCTCCACATTCAAACACCCTTAATGACCTGAGTTTAGGGCTAATCACATTCAGGTGACCGGAGAGAAGCTCCGGTCATCTTCTCCGGCACCCCAAAAACCCTAAAACATGATTCAGGCACCTATTCCACAAATTAAGCACACCCAAGTGATCCTCTAACATCCTAGGACACGAATCTATGCTCAAACATCATTTAAACACCATGAATCAAACGAATCGAAAGAAACAAAATCCACGGGCAAAATTTCAGAAGGATCATACAAACTCATTTCTCACTCATTTTTGATTCTGAAAGCATCCCCATGACCAGCAAAGCATAAACAATCATATTATAACTTAAAATGCAAGCTTTGGGAGAAAGTGTTCATGTTCATACCTGAGCTGGAAACTTCAATTTCTGGGCTTTCTGGACTGCTTCTTGGTGCCAACTTACTCCATTGATCCTCCTGATGCTAATGGCAGGCTTGGAATAAGCTTAAGCAAGCTATTTTGAGAGGTTCCAATCTGATATAGCAGAAAATGAGCTCTGTGTATAGGCAGCTTCAGATCAATGTGAAGGGTGGTTTTGACTCCTTGTGATGTGCTTGACTTGTTGGTGAAGAAAAATGGTGTGTTTGATGACTGGATAAAGGGATTCGAAGAAAAATGCAGGCTGAGGTGAAAAATGGTAATGGAGTGTTCTTGTCTGATTCAAGCTTGTTTCTTGCTGGTTTCTACTCAATGAGGCACTGTGGGTTGATGCATGAAAATGGTTTGAGTGTTTGAGGTTTGTGGAGGCAGATTCGAAGAGAAATGCCAAATGGGGTGGTTTTTGGAATGTGATGTTGTGGTCTGTTTTTGCTTGGCCTCTTGATATGTTTTGCTAGCAGATGGAAAGTATAAACAATTGCAAGTGGCCAGAGGATGTGACATGGCCTGCTGTGATTGGGATGTTTGCTTTTGCAAAAAGTCAACTTTTTTCTGTAAGGAAGGCATGGCTTGGTTCTAGGCTAGTACAAGGCATGGGGCTGTGCAGCAAGGGTGAGGGGAAGGGCTAGCAAAGTGCAGTAACCAAGGCATCAAGTTGGTGAGATGTGATGATAGTTTTTGCAAGTGGTTTCATCCTTGGTTCACATGTGATTTCCCATTCCATAAGCCATGGAACATGAGAATTCTTGGTTCAATTCTGAATTTTAGGACTTAGGTGATGTTTATACATTGGTTTGATGTCAACTAGAAGTTACAAACAGCCTTGGTTCATGATTTTGCAAAATTCACATTTAGTGCACATCTTGAAAATCAATGATTTTGGCCAACTTTGTCACACCATAACTTTTGATCCAAGAAGAATTAGATCATGTTCTTGTACTTTTTGAAAAGGTAAAAATGTGATCTACAACTTTCATGACCAAGGTTTTTCCATTTGAATCTTTCTTGGATCAAAAATCAAGGCTTGAAAAGTGACCTAAAATGACATATTCTTGAAAAGTCAACCATGCCCTAAAAAGTCAACATTGCAAAAACTTCAAATTCTTGATTTTTGTGAACTTCAATCTTCTTCCATGATCAAATAAAGACCATATACACTCAAAATGATGAAGATCACCCCTTGGTTGGGTCATTGGGGGCCTCAGATGCCCTGATTTTACACTGACTTGTCTGAAAAGTCAACTCTTGATCAGATGACTTCCCCATGGAATTTCTTCATAAAAATTGATATGCATACTCCCTATACCATATAGAGACCAATGGAAACAAGAATGACCAAAAAAATTGGAGTTATGGCCTCTGAAACCAAAACCCTAATTTTAGGTCAACTGTGCAGTCAAACTTGGCTCTGCACCCACACCAATCCCAGTTCTTGTGATTCTTTTGTATTTTTGACTTTGAGAGGATGTAATATGATACTTGAACACATATAGACCCCTTGAAGTGATTGTTGACCTTTGGAGTGGCTCAAGAAGCTCTTGGATTGCTCAGATCACAAACCCTAGATGCAGATGACTTTGAATCTATGCAGTGAATCAAAACTGTGTCATGAGATGATGTGATGGTGTTTATGCATATGAAATGATCACAAGCCATGGTGTGAATGGGTGAGGGCAAATTTGGGGTGTTTACAGTGGACTATCTGATTGATGCCAAGCAGATAGAGCTTCTAGAACCTGATGTTGGTAAGCCTCTCAATGCTAAGAATCTGAAGAAGATGAAGTTCATAACTTCTATCAAGAAAGATCCTGTCCTCTACTCCAGAGAGGTTATAACCACAAGGAAGATTCCTTTGCAGAACTTCCCACTCTTTTCTTCTGACACACCTCCAGAGGTTGTGGTCAGATACTTGGATTCCTACAAGCAAGATGGTGTGGATCCAATGTTCAAAGAAACAGAACTTACTAAACAAACTCCAGATGCTGCATCAGCAAGGAGCAAGAAAAGGAAGGCTGGGGAAGGAACTTCTCAGAAGGCTCCTAAAACTACCAGAAAAATAGGTAACACTTCTGCCCCTACCTCTGATTTCATTTCTGTGGTAGAAGCAGTAACAGTAGAAATGTCTGAAGCATCTTCTGAACCCATTTCACCTTCTAACCCTATTCCCACTGTCATACCTACAACTACTGATGTCTCCTCCATATTATCTTCACTATATCCACCAGAAAATGAACCTCATCAACCACAAACTCTATCAAACTTTGATATACCTATTGATACAACACCCCTATCTGATATAGACCGTTCACCATCCGCTGAAACACACACTGCCTTTCAACATGTTCTTTCTGACATTGATGATTTCCAACCCCCTGAATCCCATCAAATCCCATCTTCTCAAACTTTTGAAACAAACCAACCTAGCAGTTTCCAACCACTAAATTCTGATGGCCTTGTTTTTAACCTTTCACCAATTAGAGAAAGCTCCCTGTCTTCCTATGAATCAACCCCACCAAACTCACCAATCTTCATAAATATACCAGACACACCTCCAGGAGAATCTGAACCAGAAAATCCTCTTAGAACTTCTATCAACATAGAAGCTCTACATAAACTATCCTCTGTGTCAAATAAAACTGCCATTCCAGCACCAAAACAAAAACCAACCAAAACAGACATGGATGCACTGTTGCTTGCTTTTGAAACAGTAATGAAAATCAAGTTAGAGGATCTGAAACTTGCTTTCTCAGAGCTTCTTGATCCAGCAGCTTCTGATTTTCTTTGGGCTACATTCAGAAAATGGTTCAATGTTGAGACCAAACGGCTGAAGGACATCTGCTATGACATTGCTCATCAGAACTTCTGTGAGTACCTCAAAGCAGTAGTTTCAAACATTGAAAAGAACAAACCATTTCTTCTGGACAACAAACCCTGGACAAAATCAGAACCTCTGGAATCACACTCTGGACTTCAAATGGTTTTAGTTCCTTCTGATTAAGCTCAGGATGTTGATTCTGCTCAACCAACAGCAACTGAAGAATATTCTGAAAATCAAAATGCTCCAGAAGCTGAAGAACCTCTGCCAACCACTCTTGTACTGAAGACCTTGGAAGAATTGAAAAAGGAAAATGAGATGGTCAAGCAAAGGCTGGATAAACAGGATGAAACTAATGCGGAATTGAAGACTATGATTGGAAAGCAAGTGGAATCTTCCTCTGAAATCAAGTCTCTTCTGGAAGCATTAGTTACTAAGATGAATCCATGATCTTCTGTTTATTTTCTGCTTATCTTCTGATTATCATGACTATTTAAGTTCTACTGGTTGTTTTCTTGTTGGCTTTAATTCTGTTTAATGAAAACCTATTTTGCTTCTTTACTCTTGCATTCTCTTTTGCATTTTTACTTTTTGATTATGACAAAAAGGGGGAGAAACGTAGAAGATCTTGATCTATAGCAGTTATTAAGATTTACCTCTAACATCTATATTCTAATAAAAATGGTTGAGTTGTGATTCTAAAATAAAAACATGTCAAGTAATCAACTCAGGGGGAGCTAAGGCTGATAAAACTTCTGAAGGATAAAACTTCTGAAGGAACCTCTAATAGAAATATCTGAATTAATTTAATCAAAGGGAGATCTTCTAATCCTATTAAACTTTATTCTTAAAATCTAAATAAATGTTTTGTCATCATCAAAAAGGGGGAGATTCTTAGAACAATTATGGTTCTAAACCTCTAAGAGTTTTGATGATAACAAATATTATTATGCAAGAATAGAAGTTCTAATGACTCTCTTTGTTATATGTGTAGAAGAGGAAGTTATATAAAGAAGATGTTCTTTATTAGAAGTTACATTGAGCCGTATATAGAAGATATATTTATTGAAGAATCCATCATTTAAAGACATGGTTTAAAAGCTGCATATCAAGAATTTATTCTCTCTGATTTATGTCTAGAAGATGATGATCCTCATAATAAAGGCATTAAATTAAGAATATATTAATTAATGGTGAAAACAAGTATCTCTTGTTATGGAAGGAGTTTATGGTATTAACTAATATCCTAAATTAGCTCAAGATGTCTCCAACGGCTACAATATTCAAGCAGTATATAAAGGAATCAAATTGAAGATTTGAGATACAACTTCCACGAGAAAAAGACTTATTCATTTGTGCTAAAACTCTTGTAACAATTCACTTAGTGATTATAGCTTTATTAGAAGCAAAATAGTTATTATATTATTATTATTGTAAAAGTTAAGGTAAATCCCTTGAGTGACTAGTTTCTGTCAGAAGACTCAAGAGGACATTGACTGTAGGTCAGTGTGTGTATTAAATTATTGAATAGTGGATTAAGACCTCAGTGATAGAGGCAAAATCACCTTGGCGGGTGGACTGGACGTAGTTTGAGTTCAAACGAACCAGGATAAATCAACTTGTCATAGAAGTTAATTTTAAGTTGTTAAGAAAACCCAATTCCAACCCCCCCCCCCCCTTCCTTGTGTTTTACGCACCTTCACAAAGTTCATTGAAATTAAGGAGAAATCACTCCCAAAATTGCTTCCCAAGGTAAAAATAAAAGGAGGAAGAAGAAGAAAGAGGAACAAAAAAGGGGCTTAAAACAAGCCAAAAACACCATTCTGACTTGTGTTAACCGGTTAACCAGATTGCACTGGGAATGGTTAACCGGTTAACGCAAGCAATTTTCAAATATTGCACTGATTTAAGACTAGTTAACCAGTTAACCAATTTACACTATAAATGGTTAACCGGTTAATCTTGTACCGGTAGCAGAAAAATGCATCAAATTCAGCATGATCAATTTTAAAACCTTTTTACAAACATTTGGTGATCATGATCTGAATTTCCAAGAATTTTAAAACCAAAATACAGTGAAATCCCTGCAATCAAACAACAAATTAAGATCCAAAGGATCTAGAATCAAAGGCACCAAAGATCTACATCTTGAATGTTGATGGTGAATATGGGTTTATGGAGAGAGTGAATTACCAAAAGCACTTATTCAAATTGGACCAAATAGAGCTAGATCTACTGAAATTGATGGACAAGAAAGAGTAGGATGAAGGTTTATCTCAAGTTAGTCAAGAATTCAATGTGAATTCTTGATAACTTCAAAAAGAGGAAAAGAGCTTTAGTGAGATTTTTGGTTTTGGGAGAATGTTTTGAAAGGGATTTTTTGGCTCTCAAAAGCTTTGTGAATGAATGAAATTATGGTCCTATTTAAAGACTTTAGGTATGGGAATTTGGTGGAATGGAGCTTGCTTTGGTAATTAAAATTAGGCTTGGTAATTGCAAATTTGGTGGGAAATGGAAAAGAGTGGTGATTAGTGAGGGTTTATGATAAGAAATGATCAAAGTGATGTCGAGAAATCAGAGACCAATGGATCTAGAATATTCCAATTATATCAATGATTTAATGGTGCTGAATTTGAATAAAATATTCAAATTTCGCGCTGGTTAACTGGTTAACGCATATGGTTAACCGGTTAACCAAGCTAAAATTTGAATATTTTGTTCAAATGTGATTGCTTGGTTATTGTGGCCCGATTCTTTTTGTACATCGAAGAAGGCATGTAAATAAACACATGAACCTTGGAAATCCTTTGAATGAATCAATTAACTTGGGAAATCCTTGATCAGATAAATTTGAATTATTTGCGGATCAACTTTGACTTTTGTATGTGAAATTTTGCTTGAGCTGCAGGACTGCTATTTTTGGCATTTTCAATGGTTCCTCTTCCTGAAAAAGGTTAGTAAAAGGAAACAAAATATTTTTTGGATTTTAATTAATGGTTAGTAATCATAAACAAATTAAGTAATTAAAGACAACGGTGATCCCCTATGAGGCATAAACCTAACCCGAGAAGAACCGTGCAACCAATGCAATCTTGTTTGTATGCAAGATGCAGATGAAAATGTGAAGAAAAATTAGGGAAAATATTAGGGTGCTACATCATCCCCTATTTAAGTTTCTTCAATCAGAAGATATGAAGATTGACATCTTCGTCTCAGCAAGATGGGAGAGACTTAAATACAGAAAACCCAATTTTTGTCCTAAGAGAACATGATATGATATGATATGATATGAAAACCCAAGATCTATGTGGGGAAAACACGACCACCAGAGGAAAGCGAAAGCTTGGGGACACAGAAGAAAATCCCGCTGGGGAAAATGAAAGACACCAAAAGAGTTTACCAGGAAAATAAATCACTGGATAGCTGACTCTACATGGGGGAAAAGTTCAATGATATAATCAAGGTAAAATATTCAACGAGGGAGATTAAACACTCTTCCAGGGAATAAAAACCAATCAAAGTATTCGAGTCCAAAGATGGAGGAATACCAAGTTTGAAAAGAATCATCAACTACCGGTTTACTGGGTAGAAGATATGAAAATGATGGACTCAATTATCGATTTACTGGATAGGAGCAAAACAAAGAGGGATAACCTCCACTACCTTTTTACTGGGTAGAAAATTCTCAACTACTGGATTTACTGGGTAGTAGTACAAGCAATGAGAGATAACCTCTGCTACCTTTTTACTAGGTAGAAAAATCTGTATAGGTTAAAATAATTCTCAACTATCGGATTTAATGGGTAGGAGCTCAAGCAAAGGGAAACAACTTATATTACCTTTTTACTGGGTAGAAAGAAGAACTCTTGACTACCGAATTTATTGGGTAGGAGTGTAACACCCCCTTTCTATACCCCCAAACAATCAATTAATCATTTAAGCACAAATTAAAAATTCCATCAGAGTATAATTAAAACATAGTATAAAAGAGGCATGTCACATTAAACATGAAATTAAAACATCCAACACCTGCTCATTTAATGATATGCAACAATGGGGTAACTTGCAACAGAGGGATTTAATCCTTACACCCATACCTTAACATTAAAATAACAGTGAAAACTAAACATTAATCAATGTCAAACATATATACTTATATATATCATCAAGTTTGATCCACCACATAATTCATGTTTACATAAACATTCATCACCTATATACATATACAAATGCATCACAAAAAGGCATCAAGCCAACCCTAGTTACCCGGTGCTACAAATCAGAGCCGACCGACCAAAAGAATGAAGACACGCTTCACAAAAGACCTCCAACAAACCTACTCTACAATGCCTAATAGAGCATCATAAAACAACAGAAGAGTGAGAAATATTATCATAATAATAATGCATATAATTATATATCTTAACATAAAAATATACATATATATTCTCACCATGATTCATCACTCATCACACATATACATCACAATGTATATATACAAACCAAGCATATTCATCATGCAAAATTTCACCATTTCACATCATTTTATATAAACATATACGTTCATGTTTATTCACCAATTTCTATCACTCTGCATAAACATACATTATTCATGTTTATTCACCAATTTTCAATTATAGATGATAAATGCAAATCATAGAGACCGACTCACGACTCTATGCAAATGCAATGCGGTACCGACTCATTGGGCATACGATGTTCAACCATTGCTCACACCCCACATGGGCACACAATGTTTATATATTGCTCACACCCCACACGGGCACACAATCCGATTGCTCACACTCCACACGGGCTCACAATCATTCGGGATTAAATCACCCATTGCTCACACACCACATGGGCACACAATGTTTATGGATTGCTCACACCCCACACGGGAACACAATCTGATTTCTCACACCCCACACGGGCACACAATCATGTTGTAATCATCGCTCACACCCCACATGGGCACACAATGTTACAACAGATTCACATAGAATCCCACAATACAAGAATGCATACATTATGCTTCACATGCAAAATGACCCATAACATTCTTGAAAATGCATACATATTCACAATACAATTATGCATTCATCTCATACAATCACAAACAAACTATACACATTCACATCAATTACGCCAAATGGCAACAAACTTTTTCACTATCAACATGCATTCATATTCACTTCACGAAATGCATTTATTTGCCAAACGGTCACTATACCACAATCAATCCCACAATTCCTTAACTAACATAATTACATTTTATCAGAAAAGTCGGGTAAAAGTCAGCTAAAAATTACATCTTTTAGCATCATTAGTTTCTACATGTGTCGCTCACGGGATTTTCATCCTAGTACAAACGCGAAAGTGGCGCGGAAAAGGTAGAGTCGCCAGCCAGACATTTTTATCCCGAAGGAACGAGAAAGGTAATGTTGCACAAACCTGAGGAAGAAGGAAATGACAAGGTCTTACTAACCAAAGATCTGGGTTCGAGAGTCGGTTACGACCTGGGAAGGTATTAGCACCCCAGATCGTCTGTCGTACCCGACGGGATCCATGCTTGTTTGTCTGTTTCAAAGGGTAAAAGAATATAACTGCTGCTGAATAAAACCGTTGACTAGAATGGAATGAGAATGGGTATTGGAAAAGAAAATGGAAAGAAAGTGGGAAATGTAGGGAAAATAAAGAATGTGCTCGAACGGGCCCTACCCCGCTGCCTACATACCTCATCGGGAAAATGAGGATCAGAGTCGATGTAGTTCGCCTAACTAAGTCGGGAACTATTTGTTTGTGTTTTTTATGCGCTGGAACTGCATATGTCTATGCTCAGGTGTTGCATCCTCGTCTAATGTGAGTGCATTTACCATCTTGCATGTGAGGCAAGTTGTCGCAAGTTCGCATTGTGAATGAATGAGGTGAGAAGAGAATTCCCATAGGAAAGTCGCTTATTATTTGTTGTTTGCCTTTTATGAGAAGTATTTTGAATTTTTTGTTTGTGAATATTCTCATACTAAGACTTATCCATCGTGGTAGATAACTTACACCTCGCCCTGAAACGGGACGTGCATAAGTACTCCGTAACAAATTCTCATGTCGTATGAGAACATTCAACCTTTATTAAGTGTTTTATTATTTTCTTTATAAGATGAGAAAGAAAGACTCAAGTTGTAAAAGGACAAACTAATGGGATTAAGAAACAACCCAAAGTTATTTATTATATACAAAAGGGAGATCCTAATGGTTTGTGAGTGTCGCTCCCAGAAAAGACACTAGGTCCCACGGTGCAAACGTGAACGGTCGGCGAAAGAGAAAGAGGTTGAATTGAATAGAGTCGCCAGCTAGGCATTTTTATCCCGAAGGAAAGGTAATGCTGCATAAACCTGGAAAGAGATAGATAAGACGGTTGTGAACCAAAGAAACTGAGAAAGGGGGTTGGTTACGACCTGGGAAGGTATTAGCACCCAGATCGTCCGTCTTACTTGACGGGATCCACACTTACAAGATTGTGTTTAAAAAGGGTAGGTGTTTGTGCTATCTGTGTGCAAAAGCTAAGGACAGAAAGTACATGTGTCAGTGCAAAAAGGTGTGAATTGCTCAGGAACTGAGGCTTAAAAGGGAATGCTGAAAGAGGGGGATGACAAAGAGACTTTTGTTCGATAACTATTAAGTTATGCCTTTTGACTCAAAGAGACTGACAATGAATTGCCTGTGAACTGCTTACTTGTCTATGCTCAAGTGTATGACTCGTCTGGCTCGAGTGTTAACTGTCTTGCATTAGACGGAAGAAGAAAGTTCTCGTTTGTGAATGAGTGTGATGAGAAAAGAATCCCGGAGAAGAGGGTTATTTTTTATTTTTGATGTTTTCAGTTTTTTATTGCTTTTGGTGTTTTGCATAGGATTATGAGCTTAAGCCTAAATCAAGGGTTTGTAAACTCATTATATCCTCCCTGATTAGGGGTAATGAGCCTACTTAAGTATGAGATAAGCATCTCAACTTAATTACCTTAATGATGAAGCATTAAGATCATTAACCTACTTGTGATTATTTATATGTTTTTGGATTTTTGTTTAGTGTTAAGTAATGAGTTTAATCTCTAATCACAGATTAGTGAACTCATTACACCATCCTAATAGAAGGATGATAGATGAGAACACTTAAGCTGAGGAAGATACCTCAACTTAATCCATGGTTAGGGATTAAATTCATTATATAACAAGCCTTTATTAAGTGAATTTTAATTAAGGGATGAGATTAAGAAGTGGATTTTATGGTTTGTAGGACAACTTGAGGGGGACTTGTCCATTAAACACTAGGGTTAGTCCCTCTTAACCATAAGGAAGAGATAAAACCCTAATGTAAAGCCCAAGTTACAAGATAAAGTCTTAATGATTATTAATGTGTGTTGATTAAGAGGTGTAAACAAATTAAAGGTTTAAAACTAAGGATTAAAGTTATACACTTCATCCTAAGATAAGGATACACTAATAATCTTAATTCCAAAGTCCTAAAGCTTTAAGAGTTTAGCCTCTGATTAAGAGATGAGAAGAGAGACTCAAGGAGACTCAAAGGTAAAAAGTTAGGGGGGACTATATACAACCCTAAAAGTTTTCATTCTTGGATATCCTATGGTTTGTGAGGATTAAGAGAAAGGATCTTCAAGGCCACCAAGGAAGAAGCAGATGAAAAGAGAAGGAGGAAGAAGAATGAGTTACTTACTTCCTAAAGAAGATAAGTACCTTAGGAGAATATAAAGGAGAAAGAGAGACATAAGTGAAACAAGTTAACTTCAAAGAAAAATAAAGGATGCAAATGCAAAGGAAAGAAGAGGTGGGAGGTAAAGGCAAATCCACCTCCCAGATAAATTACCAAAAGTTCCTGAAATGTTAGTATGAATGCATAAGACATAAAGCACAAAGAAATGAGATGAACAAGGATGCAAAGACCAAAGTCAGAAGTGATTATGCAATGCAAATGTGTTATGAGATGATGCAAAGTCATACAATATGCATTTGAATGCTATACAAGGATGAGATGCAATGGAAGCATGTTTAGAAGCATGAAAACACATGGATGTTCATGAAATGTAATGGATGCAAAGCATACCAAAATGATGCAACAATGATCAAGTAATGTTTCAAACATGTCCTAAGATGTCTAAGATGACATACAAAAGAATGGAATGGCATGGAAAGTTCAAAAGTTCATGAAATACAAAGGAGAATGCAAATGAAGATGCAAAATTAGGGTTTTAAGACAACATGAGATGCATATGCCAAAACAGAAGCATTCAACATGATAAAAAATTGAAATCAAGCTCAAACAAAACCTAAACTAATATAAGATCACACCCCAAAGGAGAAGGTCAGAAGCCAATCCTAGTGAAAGTTATGAAATTCCTAAGTTAACTAGGGTTTTTGGGTGCTTCTAAAGGGAAAATGCAAATCAAATTGAAAATGCCAGATAAAAATATGAGATAAATAACCTAGAAACTATATGCAATATGTGAAACAATGCAAAAAGAAACAAGTTCAAACTCATCATGGTTAGGCAGAAATGAAATTTTCAAGTTTGGGTTAAAAAATGTGAAATTTAAGAACCCTAATTCAAAGAAAATTGTGAAAATGTGATCAAACCTAAAAAGAAATTTGTATGGTGAGTTTGAAAATGTTTCTAAATGTATTAGAATGCTTCATGGATTGTTGGGTGATTTTTAGAAACCTAAATGCATATTTAATTAATTAAAATCAATTAATTAATTAAATAAAACATTTAAATATTTTAAAAATACTTTTTTAATGCAAAAAAAAATAAAATAAAAAATTTTTTTAGGTTAAGAAAAGTATTTAAAACAGAAATGCAAAGTTTGAAATTATTTTGATGATTTTTGCTATTTTAAATAAAATGGACAAAGAAATGCAATAAAAATGAAATTAAAATGAATTAAATGAGAAGTATGTTGATCTGAGGGTCAGGATTTAAACTTGAGAGGGAAAGGTTGACTGCGCGCACTATCCAAGGGTCAGGATTCAAACTGAGTTAATTTTAATTAATTAAACCTAGTTAACTAATTAATTATGAATTAAGTTTAATGATGCAATCTGGACCACTCAAACGCGTGTTAACCCTAAGATCCAAAGAGCCATATTCAAACTGACTGATAAACCCTAATTAGAACCCTAACCATTTTCAGGTGACCGGAGCAAGCTCCGGTCATCTTCTCTGGTCAACCCTTCAACCTAACTTCTTCCCTAGGCTACCCTAAACCCTCTAAAGCTCCAGAATTAATCTTCTAACATCCCTAAGCATGAATCCAACATCAAACAACATTTATGTTCCACCAAAATCATGAATCGAAGAAAAACAGAAAAATACACAAAACTTTCAGAAACTAAATACATGCTTGATACTCAACCATTTTCAAAAGTAAAGACATCAGCATGATCAGGAAGCATGTAGTTTGATATTGTAACTTAAAAAGAGATTTCTAGAAAAAAAGTTCTTGATGATACCTGAGATGAAGCTTTCTCAATCTGAGCTTTCTGGACCTCTCCTTGGTGCAAAACCACTCCAATGACCCCCATTGTGCTTCTGAAACGCTTGAAACAAGTTTGTATGGCTTGGTTTATGAGTTACAGTTCTGAATAAGCAGAAATCGTGTTTGTGTTTGGGATTGTTTCAGGCCATAGAAAGGGATGGGAAACGATCCTTATGTTATGTGGAGTTGAATGGTGAAATAAATTTTGAGTTTGAGTGGCTGAGGAGTGAGTTTCAAAAGCTTGAAGGTTTTGGGGATTTTTGAGCAATCTGAGTTGTGGGATGATTCAGGCTTGTGTGTTGTATGAAATGAGGTGCATAAGGTTAGTATAGGCCAATGAGAGTGATCAGAAAGTGGGTGGTGGCATAGTGTGATTGGTATGGGCCAAGTTGCAAAAATGTCAACATTGTGTACTTGAGGTATGGGCATGGTTCAGAGCTATTTTTAGGGATGTCTTGGCATCAGATGAGTTTGTGGAGAGCCCTAGGATTGAATTTGTGTAGCTGGATCACCTGGATGAAGAGATATCATGTGTTTTGCAAATTTCCAACTTTTAAGATTTTGTGAAAATGAGGCATGGTTTCTTGTGATCCAAGGCACAATTCTGGTCCAAATGTGTTGCAATTTGTTGGTATGATGTTTAGAAGTCAATTAGAGGTCATGAAATGGCTTAGAACTTGAATTTGCAAAAATCCCTCTTTTGGTGCACACTTGAAAATTATAGGATTTTTGCAAACTTTGAAAGGCCATATCTTGAGTTCTAGGATGAATCAAGACATGTTCTTGTACTTTTTGAAAATAGGAAGACATAATCTACAACTTTTATGTCCAATAATTTTTCATTTGAAGCATTTTTGGTCATGAAAGAATAGGTTGAATATCTTTCCCAAAATGGAAAGTTTCCATTACAAGTCCTTTCCAAAAATAGCAAGTTTGCATTTGGCTTGAAATTCTTCAATATTGTGAACTTATAACCACTTCTAAGATCAAATAAAGATCATAAAGACTCAAAATGATGATGATGGCCCTTTGGTACCCTTGATGGAGGCCTCAGATGCCCTGATTTTGACTTTACTTGCTCAAGAAGTTACCCAATGATCAGATGACTTCGATAGTGAATTTCTTCATCAAAATTGGTACACATGATCATTATAACATATTAAGACCCTTAGAAACAAGAATAACCAAATTTTTTGGGATTAAGGCCTCTGAAACCAAAACCCTAATTTTAGGTCATTTGTGTAGGAAATCTTCAGTCTGCCTCTATGCCTTTGCCATTCTTTGTGATCCCTTGACTTTTATGAAATTTAGGGAGCATATTATGATCATGGAACACACATGGACCCTCTTGGAAAGATTCAATATCATTGGGATAGCTCAGATCACTCCTTGGATTTCCTAAATCACAAACCCTAGATGCAGATGAAATGAACTATGTAGTGGGATATGACATGTTTATGCTAATGCAAAAATGAAAGATCACAAGCCATGGTGTGAGAAAAAGTGAGGGAAAATTTGGGGTGTTTACAGCTTCCCATATTCAAGCATGAGTTAGCTGTGCAGGGTGTAAGCGCCTGGCTTAACAGACAAACAAGATAACTTGTGGTTGAATACCAAAGACAGTCCGAAATTTGCACTCATTGGGGAGAAGAAGAAAAGGGATATAAATTGTAAAAGATAGTATAGTATGAGTATCAAATGAAAGCGATGGAGGACGACCATCAAGCAAAGGACGACTGTTGGGGGTAAAACGATAAGCAAAGCAATGACGGGGACAACCATCGTGTTGGGGAGTAAAGAGACTGCGACGAGGATGGCCATCGAGTAAACTGGTGAAGGACGATCATCAGGATAAAGGAAAAGACCACGACGGGGACGGCCATCAGGTAAAGAAATAAGACTCTCTGGGGATTACAAAAATGAGGAAAGCACTGACGAGGATGGCCATCAGGTTAAAGGGTAAATAAACTGCGACGGGGACAACCATCGGGTAAAAGAATAAATGCAATAATGATGAGGGACGATCATCAAAAGGTGAAGGACGATCACCTAGAAGGGGACGGCTGCTGAAAATATCACGACATAGGACGAACGCCGGATAGAAAAGATCAACGATGGGGACGGCCATCGGATAAGCATGATGAAGGACGATCATCAAGAGGTGAAGGACGATCACCTAGCAGGGTACAGATGCTCTGTTGGGGATTATCTCGACATATGAAAAATGTCGGATAACAAAGATCAACGATGGGGGCGACCATCAGATAAATGATGAGGGACGGTCATCATAAGGTGAAGGACAATCACCTAGCAAGGGACAACTGCTAAAAATATCACGACATAGGACGAATGCCGGATAAAAGGTCCCAACAATGGGGATTCCACTAGGGAAAGGATGAGGGGCGGTCATCCAAAGGTGAAGGAAGATCACCTGGCAGGGGATGGCTGCCGAATCTATCACGACATAGGGCGAATGTCGGATAGAAAAAGTTGTTTTGTCTTTGTAGGGAGGTAAACACGGACGAGTGCTTACGCTTTAAAATAACAGGTATAAGTGTTTGACAGTGTGTATAGGCTAAAGATGCGGACGAGCATCCTTAGGACCACGATACGGACGAGTATCAATAGAAGAAAACGCTGACACGTGTTTGAGGATGATGGACGGGCATCAATCGGTTAAGCAAGGAACACAGACGAGTGTTGAATTTTCTGAGGGGTGATATATACAAGATACGGACGAGTATCAAAGACTTCTGTATAAGTATGCACAAGTATGATCTGCTGGTGAAGTATATGCAAGACACGGACGAGTGCTAAAAGGTTGAGCAAGGGACACAGACGAGTGTTTTGGCTTGTTGGGGAAGTATGACATGGGCGAGTGTCAAAAAGAATATGTACAAGTATGAACAAGTGCTTGAGAATTCTGTATAAGGATTTAAGGCGACTTTACTGGGGAAAGACGACACGGAAGAGTGTCAAAAAGAGCATGTATAAATATGAACAAGCATCTGTGTTTGAGAGTGCAAAAAGGATGTTTTGTCTGCGGGGGATAAGTTTTGTATATTGCTGATGGAGTGATTTGGTGTTTGCAGGTGATCGGCTCGAACCTGGCTTATGATCATGCAAATGTTTGATTTTTGTCGTAATGCTCCATATTAGACGGAATGCTACACTTATTTTGGTGAATATGATGTGAATGCTATGATTATGCAAATGAGAAACCCGATTTGAGATCTGGATCCTGCGGGGATAAAGATCTCTGGTTTATCTGTCCAGAGGGAGAACTCCGCTGGGGACGAGGAAGTTTCAGCAACTCCACTGGGGAAGTATTTCATGTATTGCTCTATCGGGGAGAGAATGGCAACTCTGTGGGGAAGCAAATCCACCGACTCTGCTGAGGATGAGAAAATCCTGGCAACTCTGATGGGGAATAGAAAGTTCCTGACCATTTTGCTGGGAAAAAGCCGTCAGGCATTGCTCGGGAGATCCCGATTGGGGAGGAGATATCTTCTGGGAAGTAATACGCTGGGGATTGATGAATTCCTCAAGGGATCCTTTGGGGGGATAAAAACTTTGCGAGGGAGTACCTTTTGCCAAGGATTCATACTGATGAGGTGATTGCTAGCTTGGTTGGGGATATAATGCCCGATATGCCCCATGCTGAAATGGTCTGCCTTGAGTACCTAAAACCTGTCAAAGATAAACGTACAATTGTCCCGAGGTATCCTCAACCGGATTCCGTCATAGGAGTTAGATTTTCTTGAGAGTAACATATTTCATGCAAGCATTTATTAAAATGGCTCATATGTTTTATGCAAGTGTTGTACCATGAACTTTGGAGATTTTTCAAACGAAACAAAGATGTACAAAATAAAGTATGACTGAAAATTCTGATTTTATTGATTTGTGCGCCCTGAATAGGAAAGTACAATCAAATAAGCGAATCTCTGAAAGGAGGAGATTGCTATAAATTGAGAAAATAAAAGTGTTGGCAATGTTGAAGATGACGATCCAATGAGATTCCTTTGCTATGACCTATATGACCTCAACTTTCTTCTTATCTTGCTTTCTAAAGAAGGTTGATTCTGACTGACGCTTTGTCCTTTCGAAGCTTGCCATGTTGTGAGTGATACAGACGAATTCAGAATGCAATTGTTCGCTTATTCCCTGATTTTCCGTGGATCAGCCTTTCAGGTTTTCAAACCACCGGGATACCCATTTTTGCCTGAGCTGTCCGATGTGGCTTTTCAACTCAGCAGGTGTACATGTTTTTTTTTATATTTTTCCCTTATTTTTGCCCGAGTCTTTTATTCTGTTTTTGACTCGCCGGGATGCCCTATTTTTTCCTAGACTTACATTCTGTTTTTGTGTCTAGCGGGTCATTTATGCGAAGTATTTTTTAACTGCATCTGAATTCACAGGAGACGGGAAGTCTTCACCATCCATAGTACTGAGCATCAGTGCTCCACCAGAGAAATATTTCTTTACTATGAATGAGCCTTCGTAGTTTGCCGTCCATTTGCCCCTGTGGTCTGTATGAGGAGGAAGAATCATTTTCAGAACAAGCTCTCCCACTTGGTATTCCCGAGGTCTGACTTTCTAATCGAAGGCTTTCTTCATTCGCTTCTGATACAACTGCCCATGATAGATGGCTGCCAATCTCTTTTCTTCAATCAGATTCAGTTGATTGTATCGAGACCGGACCCATTCTGCTTCATCCAGTTTCACATCTATCACTACCCGTAAGGAGGGTAGTTCAACTTCAACGGGTAGGATAGCTTCCATACCGTACACAAGCTGATAAGGTGTTTCCCCAGTAGATGTTCTGATAGAGGTTTGGTATCCATGCAAGGAAAATGGTAGCATCTTGTGCCAGTCTTTGTAGGTGACTACCATCTCTTCCACAATCTTCTTGATATTCTTGTTAGCAGCCTCAACAATGCCATTCATCTTTGGCCTGTAAGGAGAAGAGTTGTGATGTTGAATTTTGAAGTTCCGACAAAGTTTTGTCATCATCTTGTTATTCAAATTGGAACCATTATTAGTAATGATTCGCTCGGGAACTCCATATCGTCAGATGATATCCCTTCTCAGAAATCGAGCTACCACTTGCCTGGTGACATTTGCATACGAAGCTGCTTCGACCCATTTAGTGAAGTAATCAATGGCTACCAGAATGAATCTGTGACCATTTGAAGCAGTCGGTTCAATCTTTCCGATCATATTAATGCCCCACATGGCAAAGGGCCAAGGTGAAGACATTACATTCAAAGGATTCGGAGGCACATGCACTTTATCTGCGTAGATCTGGCATTTGTGGCATTTTCTGGCATAGGAACAACAGTCTGCATCCATCATGATCCAATAGTAACCCGATCTTAACAACCTCTTTGCTATTGCATGTCCTTCGGCATGGTTACCGAAAGAACCTTCATGTACTTCGTGCATCAGTAGGTCTGCTTCCTTCTTGTCAACACATCTGAGAAAGACCATGTCGAAGTTTCGCTTGTACAAAGAACCATCAGTATTGAGGAAGAAACTGTTGGCTAGCCTTCTTAATGTCTTCTTATCATTTGACGATGCCCCATGTGGGTATGTCTGAGTTTCCAAGAAGCATTTGATATCACGGTACCAAGGTTTGTTATCAGTGACAGTGTCCACAGAGAATACATATGTCGGTATGTCCAATCTGGATACCAAAATCTGAGGCACATAATTGGCAGCTTGTACTTTGATCATGGATGAAATGGTAGCCAAAGAGTCTGCAAACTGATTCTCATCTCGAGGGATGTATTCAAGCTTGACAGTTGTGAAGAAGGTCAATAATCTCCTCGTATAGTCACGGTAGGGAATCATATGCTCCTAATGAGTGTACCACTTGCCGTTGGTCTGGTTGATTACCAAAGTTGAATCTCCGAATACATTCAAGGTTTTGATCCTGAGGTCAATGGCTTCCTCAAGACCCATGATACAAGCTTTGTATTCTGCTTCGTTGTTAGTGCAGGAAAAGGTGAGCTTTGCTGAGAAAGGCATATGAACCCCTTTAGGTGTGATATGCACTGCACCAACTCCTTGACCGTTGTAATTAATTGGCCCGTCAAACATCATAGTCCATGATTCTTCTGGGTCAGGCCCTTCAGTATGAACTGGCTCTTCATAATCTTTTGCTTTCAAGAACATGATGTCTTCATCAGGGAAGTCAAATCTCATAGGCTGGTAATCATCAATGGGTTGCTCAACCAAATAGTCAGACAATACACTGCCTTTGATGGCCTTTTGAGATGTGTACTGATTGTCATACTCTGTTAGAATCATTTGCCATCTTGCAACCCTTTCGGTAAGTGTTGGCTTCTCAAATATGTACTTGACTGGATCGATCTTTGAGATCAATAAGGTAGTATGAGTCAACATATACTGTCTTAGTCGGCGAGCAGCCCACGCTAAAGCACAACAAGTTTTCTTGAGCAGTGAATAATGTTGTTCACAGTCGGTAAACGTTTTGCTTAGGTAGTATATTGCATACTCTTTTCGACCAAACTCGTCATGCTGGCCCAACACACACCCCATTGACTCTTCTAATACTATCAGATACATGATTAAAGGTCTTCCTTCGATTGAAGGCATGAGAATTGGAGGTTCTTGCAAATATTCTTTGATCTTGTCAAAAGCTCTCTGACAATCATTGTTACACCTGACTGTTTGTTTTTTTCTTAACAGCTTGAACAAGGGTTCACAGGTTGTAGTGAGATGAGATATGAACCTTGAGATGTAGTTCAATCTACCTAAGAACCCTCGAACTTCTTTTTTAATCTTAGGTGCAGGCATTTCCTGGATGGCTTTCACTTTGTCGGGATCAACCTCAATTCCTTTTTCACTTACAATAAAACCCAGCAGCTTACCGGAACGTACCCCGAATGTGCACTTGTTGGGGTTCAACTTCAACTGATACTTCCTCAAACGCTTAAACAATTTCAGCAGATTCACCAGATGATCTTCTTCTGTAAGGGACTTGGCAATCTTATCATCCACATAGCACTCGATTTCCTTATGGATCATATCGTGGAATAATGTTACCATAGCCCCTTGATAAGTTGCACCAGCATTCTTCAAACCGAACGACATTACTTTGTAGCAGAATGTGCCCTAGGGAGTGATGAAAGTTGTCTTCTCCATGTCTTCAGGTGACATCTTAATCTGATTGTATCTAGAAAATCCGTTCATGAAAGAGAATAACGAGATCTGAGTTGTGTTATCCACCAATACGTCAATGTGAGGTAATGGGAAATCATCCTTCGGGCTTGCTCTGTTCAGATCCCGGTAATCCACACACATACACACCTTGCCATCCTTCTTAGGTACGGGTACAATATTAGCAAACCATGACGGGTAACTAGTTACAACAAGAAAACCGGTGTCCCACTGCTTTCGTACTTCTTCTTTAATTTTCATGGCCATGTCTGGGCGAGTACGACATAGCTTCTGTTTGACAGGCGGACAAAATTCTTTCAGTGGCAATCTGTGCATGACAATATCCGTATCTAGACCTGACATATCTTGATAGGACCAAGCGAACACATCAACATATTCCCGAAGCATACTGATGAGTTGTTCTTTCACTGGAGCTTGCAAACCGGCCCCGATCTTCACTTCCTTCACATCTTCCTCGGTACCAAGATTGATAGTTTCAACCTCCTCCTGATGAGGGGCAATCACTTTTTCCTCTTTTCTCAACAACCTAGCCAACTCTTCAGGAAAATCATAGTCTTCATCAACCCATTCATCTACTTGATTAATTGGATTGTCGAAGTCATACAAGGTCATAACAGTGTTGTTGTCGGTGCAATCTGGAGGATTAACTCTGCAAGGGTTGAGATTTGTTTATTTTAGTGACTGATTTAATTTTTTTATAGAAAAAGTGTGAATGGAGTTATTATTGAAAAACATTGCCATTTATTGCTTTGTGCAAAAATAACAAAAATGAAAAACAGTGAGTGAAAAAAAAGATCGTTTGCAAAAGATGTCCATTTGTTCATTAATCATTCATTTGCACAAAATACAAATATGGACCTATTACAAAATGAGTCCTGACACCTTGGGTAAGATGTAGGACTTGATGCATGCTTAAACAGGAAATAATAATTACTCTGCAAAAGTAATCCTTATAATTTCCTGGGAAGACCAGTTGAGGACTTTCTGGCCTGGGACCCTTGGACGAATCCAGCTTTCCTGGTTGAAGCCACTTTCAGCCTTGTCTTCCACATTGTTGATTGCATTCGGGGTTAGCATACCCCCACTGATAAACTTGGGAGCTTCAACAACCTCCTCTTGGACCTGTCGGGATGGTTTGTAACCCAACCTGAACTTGTCTTCCTTGACCTGAACTTGCAGCAGCTTGCCCCAGCCCTGGGCATTCCCGTCTTCAACAACCTTCTGAGTTTGCTTATAAGAGGAGATCGAAGTACCAGACACTTTAGTTGTTGCTTCATTGACATTGAGGGCCTCAAACCCTTGGCTCATTGTCTCGTGGATCTCTCTGTCCATCTGAATATACTTGTAAGTAGCTAAATGACTAACAAAGATATCCTCCTCCCCACAGATTGTGATAACTTAGCCCTCCCATTCGTATTTTAACTTCTGGTGAAGGGTAGACGTTACAGCGCCAGCGGCATGAATCCATGGCCGACCCAACAAACAACTATAGGCAGGCTGAATGTCCATCACGTAGAAGATAGTTTTGAAGATCTGTGGGCCAATCACCACAGGCAGCTCAGTTTCCCCAAGAACCGATCTTTTAGAACCGTCAAAGGCTCTCACTACCAGGTTACTTGGACGAAGTGCAAGACCATCATATTCCATCTTGACTAATGCTTTCTTTGGAAGAACATTGAGAGAAGACCCAGTGTCAACCAAGACATGAGAGAGAACAAAACCTTTACACTCCAAGGTGATATGCAAAGCCTTATTATGGTTACGGCCCTCCGTAGCTAGATCAGCATCGGTGAACCCTAGTCCATGACTAGTGTTGACATTAGAAACCACCGTTTCTAGCTGATTAACTGTAATCTCTTCTGGCACATAAGCTGCGTGCAGGACTTTGAGAAGTGCATTCCTGTGGGCTTCGGAACACATTAGCAGTGATATAATAGAGATTTTGGAGGGTGTCTGATGGAGCTAGTCCACAACATTATAGTCACTCTTCTTGATTATTCTCATGAATTCATCTACTTCCTGGTCAAAGGATGTCTTCTGAGTTTCCTTCATAATAGGCTCTTCAGGCACCACACTCTTTCCCTTAGCCTTGGCAGCAGCTTCTGCTTCAGCATTAGTTCTTTGGAATTATGAGGAAAAGAGACGTCCGCTTCGAGTGAAGCCTTCGCCTCCCTCCACATTATCAATCTGTGGTGTAGAAGTGTCAAGAGTGAGTTTCTTTCCGTCGCAATACAAAACTGAGCCATAGTGCCAAGGCACGACAATGCTGTTGTCATATGGAACTGGTCCTGGTACCGTGATAGTAACCAGACTGATTGTTACGGAAGAAGGAATTGAGACAGCTTGAGGTTCATAATAAATTGTGACAGGAGGTCCGACTGGAACGTGGATTTTTGCAGGATCATAGTAAATAGTAACTGTGGAAATTTCTTCATTGATGGTTGTTGTTGTTGTAGAAGGATGTGTTGAACTGATGTCTGTTGAAGTTGAAGAAGGGATGGTGTAAACACCCCAAATTTGCCCTCACTCATTTCACCATGGCTTGTGTTCTTTTCATTTGCATAATTTCCATCATAGCATCTCATATTGCATTTTTGCTTCACTGCATTGGTTCTAAGTCATCTGCATCTAGGGTTTGTGATCTGAGCAATCCAAGAGCTATCTGAGCCACTCAAAAGGCCTTCAATCTTCTCAAGAGAGTCCATATATGTTCAAGCATCATATTATATCCTCACAAGGTCAAAGGAGTCAAAGAATCACAAGAACTGAGAAAGGCATGGAAGCAGAGCCAGGCTTAACTGCACAGATGACCTAGAATTAGGGTTTTGGTTTCATAGGCCATAACTCCAATTTTTTTTGGTCATTATTGTTTCTATTGGTCTCCATATGTTATTAGGATCATGCATATCAATTTTCATGAAGAAATTCAATGGGGAAGGCATCTGATCAGGAGATGACTTCTTGAGCAAGTCAGTGCAAAATCAGGGCATCTGAGGCCCCCAATGACCCAACCAAAGAGGTTTCTCCATCATTTTGAATGTGTGTGATCTTTATTTGATCATAGAAGATGTTAGAAGTTCACAAAATTGAAGAATTTCAAGCCATTTGCAAAGTTGCCTTTTTGGGAAAGTGACTTGTAATGTAAACTTGCCATTTTGGGAAAGTTTTTCAACCTCCTCTTATTGATTCAAAAATGCTTCAAATGGAAAAACTTTGGTCATGAAAGTTGTATATTAGATCATTCCCTTTCCAAAAAGTACAAGAACTTATTCTAATTCATTTTGAATCAAAAGTTATGGCTTGTCAAAGTTGGACAAAATCACTAAATTTCCACTTTTGGCACCAAAGAGGGATTTTTGCAAATTCAAGTTCTAAGCACTTTCAAGACCTCTAAATGACTTCTTTGCATCATTACAACATATTGAAACTTAGAAAAGTCATAATTGCCCAAGAGTTTACAAGGTTCATGCCTTGGATCACAAACTTGCAAGAATGATGTCCAAGGATTGGTTTGACTTCTAATTGGTATCAAAACACCATAACAACATCACATAACTCATTTTGATACAAATTGCTCAAGAAATCATAAGGTTTCATGCCTTGGATCACAAGAAACTTCAAAGAGGGCAAAATGCAAAATTTATGCCATCTTGCTATCCAAGCCATCCAGCTGCATCTTTTTGATCCTAGGGCTCACCATAAACTATGCTGAGGCAAGACACCCCATTGAACCACCTCTGTTCCAGCCCATGCTTATAGTACACAAACTTTTGACTTTTTGCATTTTTTTCCCATGCCAATCACACTGTGCCACCAACAACTCTCTTCCCAATCAGAGCCTCATATGTGGACCTCAAGCATCCCAAAACACACCACACACAAGCCAGAAACTTCCCACAAGTCAGCATTCACAAAAATTCCCCTTTATGCATTTTTCTTCGAATCTCAATACACAAGCCTAAAACCTCAAAGCAAACTTCACAAAACCATTCACCATGATCCACTGACCATTTCCCAATCATCATCTGGCCCTGAAATCACCCCAAGCAGAAATACGATTTTTCACCCCCTTTGGACAGAACTTCATCAATCTCACAAACTAGCCACAAAAAACCTCAATTAAGCCTCAAAGCTTCTTCAGGGGTATCATTGGAGGGGTTTTGAAGCAGAGAAGCAGTCTGAAAGCTCCAAGTTGAAAGCTTCACTTCAGGTAGCTTCGCAAAATCATTTTTCCAGAAACCTTTTTTTAAGTTATTGAAATAATCTACATGCTCCCCTGAATGCTTTGCACTTTTTATTTTTGAAAATGATTGATTATTGAGCATGTACTGCATCTCTGAAAGTTTGGCCGTTTTTAGGTTTTGATTCGTATCTAGATTTTGAGTGAAAAGAAATGGATTTTGAGGGTGGATTCGTGTTTAGGGAGGTTGAGAGGTTTGATCTGGAGCTTTACAGCTCTTAAAATGGTCCAGGGAGGTTTTTGTTCTTGAGAGGTCGCCGGAGAAGACGACCGGAACCACTGTTCCGGTCGCCTGAACTTGTTTAGCCCTAATTAGGGTTTAGCCACGTAATTAAGTCAGTTTGAACTTGGAGCGTTGGATGAGGCTTAGCGCGCGTGAACCTAGGGCCAGGATCTCCCAATTAATTTTTAATCCTGATTATTTAAATTAATTAATTAGGGTTAAGTTAAATTAGCCAGTTTGAATCTGGACCATAGGATCTGGCGCCAGTCAACTCCCTCCAATTCTATTTGAATTCCAGCCACAGGATTTGCATACTTCTCCATTTAATTAATTTTAATTCATTTTGTTTGTATTTTATTTACACGAATTTTTTAAAATAGAAAAATGCATTGAAAAATTCTGAAATTTTTTGTCAAACCTTTTATTAATTTTCAGAACCCAAAAAATATTTTTATTTTCATTTTTTGCATTAAAAATTATTTTTAAATCATTTAAATGTTTATTTTTAATTAGTTAATGGAAATTAATTAACTAAAAATGCATTTAGGTATTTAAAAATCACAAAAAAAATTCACATTGCATTTTAGAACATTTAGAAACATTATCAAACTCTCAAAACAAATTTCTATTTGGTCCTTGATGTATTTTGACAATTTTCATTGGAATTAAAGTGGTTTAAAGGCAATATTTTGGTCCAAACTTAGAAAAATTCATTCTGCCTAACCATGAAGAGTTTGATGATGGTTCTTCTTGCATTGCATCCTTCATATCATGTAATTTTTAGGGTAAAATTAGTTTGAATTTATCTTTCATTTTCAATTTAGTGAGCATTTTTTCTTTTGAGGTGCCTTGAAACCCTAGTTGACTTAGAAAAATCATAACACCCATTAGGTTAAGAGTTATGTCCCCTCCTTTGGGCAGTGAACTTGTGTAGGGTTAGGGTTCCTTTTATCCCATTTTCAATTTTTTATCTTGTCATTTGCTTCTGATTTTGAATTTTGCATTGCATATTGTATGTAAACCCTAATTCTTGCCTTCCTTTGCATCCATCTCTCATATGTTTGCATTCAAGAACTTGCCATGACATTTTGTGCATCCATATGACATATAATACATCTTAGGACATATTATAATCATGTTTGATCACTGCATCATCCCTTTGCCATGTTTTGTATCATTTGCATTACATAAACTTTCATGAACTTTCATGGTTCAAAGCATGCTTCATTTGCATCCACACCCTTGTATGATCATCCACAACTCTTGACATGTGTTTGCATCATCTCTTAGAATCATTAACATCATGTTTATGCTTCTGACTTTGGTTTGCATCATTGCATTTCATCTCATTCTCATTACATTTCATCTCCTTTGCTAACTTTTCAGGTGGTAAGTTGTTTTGAGAAGTGAGTTTGCCTTCACTTCTCACAATCTCTTCTCACCCCTCTTATGCATCATTTCTGCATTTTATATTTGCCTTTGAGTGAGCTTTCTCATTCATGCTCCTTCTCCTCTTTCTTTCTTCAAGCAACTTATCTTCTTAAGTGAAGTAAGTTGTCTTGCTTCTCTCTGCTTCTTCCTCCTTTCATCTGCTTCTTTCCTGGTGGTTTCTCTCTTGGAGATCTTTTGCAAGCCTCATGAACACTAGGAACAACCAAGCATGATCACAATTAGGGTTTGATTAGTCCCCCATTTAGTTTTGCCTTTGCGTCATCTTTGAGTCTTCTCTTCTCACCTCATAATCAAGGATTAAACCTTAAAGGCTTTAAGACTTTGTGATTAGGGTTACGCCTATATCCTTCTATTAGGATGGAGTGTATAACTTTAATCCTAAGTGGTAAACCCTTAATGTGTTTAATTCCTTCAATCAATCCACTTAATAATCATTAAGACATCAAGCTTGTAACTTGGGCCTTGCATTAGGGTTCTAATTCTTCCTTAATTGGTTAAGAAGGACTAACCCTAGTGTTAATGGACAAGTCCCCCTCAAGTTGTCTTACAAACCCTAAAACCCACTTCTTAACCTTATCATTAATTAAAATCCACTTTAATAAAGGCTTTGTTTTGTCATGAGGTTAATCCCTAATCATGGATTAATTTGAGGAGCCTTCCTCAGCTTAAATGTTCTCATCTATTATCCTTCTATTAGGATGGTGTAATGAGTCCATTAGATCTTTGATTATGGCTTAAACTCATTACTTAACACTAAACAAAAACAACAAAAAACACCTAAATAATTACAAGTAGGTTAATGATCTTAATCCTACATCATGGTGATTAAGTGTGAGGTGTTTACTTCATACTTAAGGTATTCTCATTACCCCTAATCAGAGGGAGGATGTGATGAGTTTACTAACCCTTGGTTTAGGCTTAAGCTCATTATCTTATGACAAACACCAAAAAGAAATAAAAGATTGAAAACACCAAAAACAAACAATAATCGTCTCCTCCGGGATTCTTTTCTCATCTCATTCACTCATAAACGAGAACTTGCTTCTTCTGTCTAATGCAAGACAGTTTGCACCTGAGCCAGACAGGTCATACACTTGAGCATAGGCAAGCAAGCAGTTCATCAGTCAATTTATCTTTCAGTCTCTTTGGGTCGAACTACGGTGTTCTGACTTCATCATTGCACGAGAGGATATGTAGGCATAACTTAACGGTTATCGAACAAAAGTCTCTGTATATTCCCCCTCCTTCCAGCATCATTCTTTAAGCCTCATAGTCTTGAGCTTCATACTCCTGTTCTTACACTGATACTTCCCTTATACACTTCTCACTTCTTTTACACTGACACTTGCATTCTTTTCCAGCTTTGATACACAAATTGCACTGACACTGCCCCTTTTAAACACAAATCTTTCAAACGTGGATCCCTTCGAGTACGACGGACAATCTGGGTGCTAATACCTTCCCAGGTTGTAACCAACCCCCTTTCTCAGTTTCTCTGGTTCGCAACCGTCTTATCCATATCCTTCCCCAGGTTCATGCAGCATTACCTTTCCTTCGGGATAAAAATGCCTAGCTGGCGACTCTATTCATTTCTTCTCTTTCGCCGACCGTTCGCGTCTGTACCCCATTTGACTTAGCCTCATTTTGGTGGGAGCGACTGATGGTTGTTGATGTTGTAGAAGAATTTGTTGGAATGATTGTTGTTGAAGTTGTAGGAGGAATGGTTGTTGATGTTGTAGGAGTCGGGACTGTTGAAGTGATCTGTAAAGTGCCTTCTTTGATGAGGTTGTTGATACCGGTTTTCAAACTTGCACAACCGTTGATAGAAATCTTGCAAGCTTCGCAATGGGCCTCACAACCCGGGAACACTTAGCACTTTAAAAGCTGGGCTTTAACCTCGGCCAGAGGTGTTTGAATACTTGTAACACTGTCAATTAGGCTTACCGGTTGATCCTCCTCAATGGAATTAATCCTAGGCCTACCATGGCTAGGCATAGGATTCTTGGTAACACTTGGAAGAGGTGCAAAGTTGATTGCCTTAGAATCAATCAAATCCTGAACCTTCATGTGCAAGGCTCTGCACTTCTCTGCATTATGGCCAGGTGCAATTGAGTGGAAGGCACACCGGGCATTGATATCATAGTTTCTTGGAAGATTTTGGGGATCTGGTGGGTCCAGAGTCCTCAATTCAATCCGATTGAGCTTTAATAATTGTGGAAGTAAGGCAACATAGGGCATCAGAATGGGATCGATAACCCTGTTGATTTGTGAAGTCCTCTGTTGAAATGGACGTTGTTGCTGATTGTTATTGTTGTAAGATCTCTGTTGAGGAAATTGTTGTTGTGGTGGGAAGTGTTGTGGTTGTGGAGGATACTGTTGTTGAGGTGTTGGTGCTGGAATGGTGACAGCAGCTATTGATCTTGGCATGTATTGAGTCCTACCTCTGCCCATATGTACTGAGTTGGCCTCACCTGTCCTACGAGGTCCTGCAAAAGGTTTCCTTGCATTGCTGGAACTAGCACCGTTATCTGAAATTTTGCCCATCTTCAAAAGACTGTCAATTCTCTCTCCAGCTATAACTACATCAGCAAAGCTGGTGGATGAGAAAGCAGCAAGTTTGTCAATGTAAGTTACTTGCAATTTGTTCATAAACATGTCGGTCATTTCTCTCTCAGACATCGGAGGCTGGACAGCAGCAGCAAGCTGTCTCCATCTTTGGGCATATTCCTTGAAGCTTTCTCTTGAAGACTGAGACATTCCCATTAGGAGAGTCCTGTTGGGAGCCATATCCAAGTTATATTGATATTGTCGTATGAAGTCTACAGCTAAATCCTTCCAGTTCCTGACTGTCACACCCTAAATTTTGACCGAGTATCTCTCAATAATTTCATTCATCTGACGCATTTTTATCGTAGCATCGATAGTCAGTCATTTTAGCATAAACATTTCATTGGTCAATAATCATGTAATTTTACCTGATTTTTATCATTCCATACCATTTTTTTATTTTTTTTATTTCTATTTAGATAAATATTTTAGTTTATTTAGAATTGATCTTAGTTTTTATTTTGATTTTAATTTATATTTTAATTAAATTTAGTTTAATTTCAATTTCAATTTATTTAGTTTATCTTTGATTTAGTTTAACTTCAATTTATTTAATTCAATATAATTTCTGTTTTTTAATAACCATTTTCAATTTATTATTATTATTATTATTATTATTATTAATTTTATTATTATTATTATTATTAGTTTTATTATTATAATTTATTATTATTACTACTTTTCTTTTGTTTTTCTTCATATTCAAAAAAGGAAAAATGGCAAGTGGGGTCCACTACAATGTAGTACAAACATTTCACATGGATTGCCAACTTGGAATTATCAATGGCCAAGAATTATTCTCACACTTCACATGGATTGCCAACTTGGAATTATCAATGGCCAAGAATTATTCTCACACTTCACATGGATTGCCAACTTGGACTTATCAATGATCAAAAATCATTCTCATAAAGTCACATGGATCGCCATATCATCACTCTTACCTCATTCACACTATAAATAAGATCTCTCTTTATCTCATTTGAGACTAACAAGAATACCCTTAAATTCTCAAAATCTAGCACATTCATTACATATTTTTCAAAGTCAAAATTCTTTTCTTACTTACACAATACCTATAAACATTCACCATCTTCACCACAACAACAACCTCCATCAAAATACCTTCACTTTATTCTACACAACAAGCTCAACATTTGCTAGCTTTGAAGTTTGTGAGTATCATTCATCATTTTTATATATTTTAGTTTTTTATCTATTTAAATTATTTAAAAAATTCCTTATTAGTTTAAGTTATTAGATTGACTTTAATTTCTTCATTTCAAAATATAGTTTTTGTTTAATTTATTTATTAATGTTAGAAGTAAAGTATATATGTGATTAACACTTAAAAATATAAAAAATAGTATTGTTTAGTAAGTTAATTTAAATTCTTGGTCCAACGCCATGTAAACAATTCATGCGCCTACATTTCGCACACACGTAAGTCGGTCACTTATGTGATCGCCATCTGCACGACTTTATGCGTCATAATTAAAGTACGAAAGAACTGAACTTCAGAATCTAGCATTTTGTGGGTTCTTTAATGAACCACTCTTGAGGCTAGCCTTCGAGTTGTGTTTCATTTACTCCTTCGTTTCTAAAAACATTAAACCCTAAATCATCAAACAAACAATCTACTCTTAATTAACATATTAATCGCGAAAGAACTAAACTCAGGAATCTAGCATTCCTCGGGTTTTTGAATTGAATTACTCTTGAGAATAGCCCTCGAGCTGTAATTCATTCGCCCTTTCGTATTCAAAACATCTTAACCTCAAATTAAAATTGTGAAAGAACTAAACTCAGGAATCGAGCATTCCTCGGGTTTTTGAATTGGATTACTCTTGAGGCTAGCCTTCGAGTTGTAATGCATTCACCCTTTCATAATGAAAGAATACAACTTAAAACCTACAAACAAATACAAAAGTCATTTTCCTAATTACTTAACGAATAACTGAACTCTGGAGTCTAGTACTCCACGGGTTCTTGAATGCAATCACTCTTGAGGCTAGCCCTCGAGTTGTGCTTCATCCGCTCTTTCGTTTAAAACACTTTAACAAAGGTCAAACGCCTTTTCTTCAAATGAACATTGTTTAAATCTTTCTATCCCACAAACAAGCTAGCGCTTCCGCCTCCACTGCGAGTATAAGTCAATGCTTAGTAGATTAGAAAGCATTTTCAATCAATCATTCCATTAAAAAACACAAACCATAGTCGCACGAACTACGAAGCTCTAACTTTCCTATTATACAAGGGAATACGTAGGCACGGGGATTTTAATCCTTCGCGAGCACAATAATTAAAAACTTTAATCTTTCCCCCGTAATATTAATAATAATAATAATAAAATTTAATTTCCTTTAGAACAAACATATTAATAACCATTTAGAAGACATAAGACTTAGATCAACATTTAATAGCACAGTTAGCTAAGAGGTTCCCGTTGAGTACAACGGACATGAGGGGTGCTAATACCTTCCTCTTGCGTAACCGACTCCTGAACTTAGAACTTGGTTTCGTAAACCATTTCTTATCTTTCCTTTAGGTTGTATCTATATCTCCCTTTTATTTAATTAGAATAAATAGAATTAGGTGGCGACTCTGTTGATTGTTTTAGGATCGTATTTTTCGAGGTACGACAGCTTGGCGACTCTGCAAGGGATAGCTCCATGCTAGAGAGGGTCGAGCCTAACTTAGCTTTGTGCGTTTGTTTGTTTGATCTTGTCTTTTTGTCTTCTCTATATTTGTTATTGTGTTCTTTTATTCTCTTTCTCTTATTTCTTATTATTATACTTGCCTGCGGAGTCTTGGGTTTATATCGCAAGTAAAAAATGAGTTGTGGAAAAAGAAGAGGGAACTCCTTGGTTAGAATTGGTATTTATTAGTGTTAGTATCCAAGAACTCGCTTCTTGAGGGCCTAGCATGAAAGCTCCCCAGATAGTTAGACTTTTCGTAGATCTTATCACAACGCAGCTAGTCTGTCGCGTGACCTGATTCATGAAAGGGTTGTGATTCTGGGATCCACTGTTAAGAACCTGTTTCGATATTGGTAGTTGTAGTGTTAGTATCCAAGGTCTCGCTCTTGAGGGCCTAGCATGAGAACTCCACTCAGGGTAGACCTTATCGTTATTATCGTCAAAATTTAGCTAGCCTGCGGCGGGGTGTTAGTACGATAAACGTCTGTGACCTTGAGTTTCTTAATACCTTCACCGTAGAAACTATCATGTGAGTAGGGTTTTATGGGTACAAAATATAGAACCAATCTCTTACAGCCTACCAAATAGGAAGTTTCAATTTATTTCTAACTTCTGAGTCTGTTTGTGCTTATGACCTTAAACATATCTGCATTGCATGGCGTTGCATACCATTTGCATCATTTGCATTTTTTTCATACACCCGGGTTGTTCATCAATTCATTCAAGTTGTCTCTGTCTTCTAGTTATCTATCGACCGTCAAATTGAAGCTTCGTAGCCGAGCTTACCACAAACGCAGGATGTCAGAACAAAAGGTTCACAATGCTGAGGTCCGAATGGAAATTGATGAGTTGAAGATGAGTGTGACAAAGCTGACTGAGATGCTTCAAGTTTTGATTACTAGAGGAGAGCCGCCTTAGAGGACAGTGATCCAAGAGGTTGAAAATGTTGTTGTCGAACCTCAGCCTACCCAGTTGCCACCTTCAACTTTGCCGGAGTTTGGTTTTCCACACAACTACTATCCACCTCATGTTACTACATCTGTGGTAGGTCAGGCGTCCAGATCCACTTTTCAAGTTCCTATTTTCACTAAATCCAGACCTTTGATTCATACTGGCCAAATTCCCTATGAACATAATGCTGGTAGTGCTCAGGGTGAAGATCTCGAAGATTATGTTGAACCTAAAGTTGGTCATGAGCAGTATCGAGCTATTGACAAGTGATTAAGGGCTGTAGAGTGTAATGACTTCTTCAATGTTGATGCAAGTGATATGTGTTTGGTATCCAATCTCATCGTGCCTACCAAGTTCAAGATTCCAAAATTTGAGAAGTACAAGGGGCCCACTTGTACAAAACTCCATTTAACGATGTATTGTCTGTTGCACCCCAAAATTTGCCCTCACAATACAAGACTTTGTGTTCTAAGAAGGTTCACAAGGTTCACAAGTTCTCCAACACTTGTATAACCTTTCATGAGGTTCATGAAGTCTACAAGTTACTTCTTGAAGGTTCACAAGGTTCACAAGTTTCTCAATGCTTATATAACCTTTCATGAGGTTCATGAAGTCTACAAGTTACTTCTTGAAGGTTCACAAGGTTCACCAGCTTCTCAACATTTACAAGACCTTTCATGAAGTTCATGAAGTACATAGGTTGCTTCTTGAAGGTTCACAAGGTTCATAAGTTTCACAATGATTACAAAGCTTTCCTGAGGCTTATGAGGGCTACAAAGCCACTTCATGAGGGTAACAAGGTTCACAAGCTTCACAATACCTCCCATGGGTATCACAAGACACTTTATGAAGGTTCACAAGGTTCACAAAGTTCACAATTGGTCAAAGAAGTTGACAATTCCCTCAGACAATGCACCTCCTAAGCAGTGCATCCAAAACTAGGGTTTTGACTTTAATCAGGCTAAATGGACTTCCAATACCTCAAGTGAGTTTCATAACATCTTATATGTGTGTAAGAATCCCCATGTCAAGTTTCAAGACTTTTCTCAAAAGTTTGCTCAGTCAGATGATCAGATAAGTCAAAATCAGTCAATGCAGTTAAAAAGTCAAACTGAGGTCAACTGTGGTCAAACCAAAGTCAAACTTCATGATTTTTTCCCAACATCAATTATATGAAGTAAAATTCATCATTTGATCAAGGGTTGATCATGATTCATCAAGGAGATTCCAGATCATCAATAATCAGGAGTTTCTAAATTAGGGTTTCCTCAGTAAAAGTCAACTGAACTTTGACCAGGCATAACTTTCACATACTTCATCACCAAGTTTCCATCCAAAGCTCATTTTGAAGGAAATTTAATTCCCTACAACTTTGATGTTGCAGGTTAAGCCCAAAAATGCTTCATTTGAAAGATATGATCTAAGACATTATAGGTCATTTCAAAAGTCAACAAAAAGTCAACAACTTCAAAAGAGCATAACTTGAGATTGGTAAATGGTATGGACCTGAAACCAATGGGGTTGTTTAGAGGACTCTTCAAGATTTCCATAAAGTCCAAGAACACCCTCATACCTTTAAAATTGAGGGAGATGTGCCCTTGCAAAGTTAGGCATTTTTGTGATGGTTTATGTTGAAAATGGAGGCTTAGAAGTATTTCTTTCCAAATGGGCTGCCTAATTTATGATCCAATCCATACTATATCACTATGCACGACCCAAACCACTTAAAATCTGATTTTTATTATTTTTATTTCTATTTATTTTGATTTAAATCATTAAAAATCATTTTAAATATAAATAAAATATAAAAATTAAAGATTTTATTTGGATAATGTTTCTAGAATTTCATAATTGGTGATTTGAATCAAAGAGGAATGAAATCATGTGATCTCTCCCAAAATAGCAAGCATCCATGAGCCAATATTTGAATTTCATGACACCATCTTTTTCAATCTTTTTAAATCAAATTATCCACATAACCATTGAATTTTCTGACCTAGATTGATTCACCTATAAGTATTAATCATAAGCATAACCCTAGCCACGGATTTCCAGCAGCCACAAGTAAGTTCACAAAGTCAAAAAATCTTCCAAAAAAACTCACTTTCGGTTTCTGATTTCTAGGTCTCCACAAGGTATTTTGAAGACATAGCAAGTTTCCTTGGACTCTTCTGATCATAAATCATCATCCATATGCATCTCATATGCACCCAATTGCTTAACCCGAATTCATCTTGACCTTGAATATATTTTTTCGAATCCATTGATTTACTATGTTTAAACTGTTTTTGATTGTTGTATGATGTTTAGAATGGACTATAGAACGATTCTGGGTGGTTCAATTGGATTTTCCTTACAGGTACAAGAATCCACCATGATTAGGGTTTTCGGCCCTCTTTAGGGTTTCACGATTTCCAAATGATAAATGGATTTGAAAGACATAGGACGATTGCAAAACTCATTAGCAATTCAATAATATAATCAATTTGGTAAAATTTTGTTGTTTGGATTGAGTTTGTGATTCGCAGGGATGAAGAACTCGTAACAATATTCGCAGGAAAAAAGGGAGGAAAATTCGCAGGAAATTTGGAGAAGAAGGAGTTGACTGGCGCGAATTTCCTATTTGAAATTTGATTATAAAATATAATTAATTCTTTCTGTTTGTATCACAAGCTGGCTGCTTGGCCCAGTGGAAGGGAGCGTGTGTGCATTGGCAGCATGACCTGCGTTCGAAACCTGGTCATGGCAATTGTTTTTTGGTTTGTTTCATTTACATATTAAATATCATATATTATTATTACTGGGTGGTTTGTTAACAGATTGGCTCTTCCAGCCGGGTGGTGATGCGTACGCTTGCTAATGTAAAGGTCCTGGGTTCAAGTCCTATCCCAGGCCTTTTGGTTTTTTTTTTTATTTTTCTGGATTTTCAAAGGGCAGGGCTTAAAACCAATTATTCCCATCCTTCTTGCACCTGCGCATGTGGTAGCTTGTTGGTGATTACTCTGACTTGCAAACATCCTGACCTGGGTTCAAATCCCAGTCAGGTAAGTTTTTTTCTCTCCCTTTATTTGTCTTAAATATATTTTTGTATATATGTCTTTTCTTCTAAAATAATACTAATAGTAAATATGATTAATATTTTCTAAACAAATCCTAAAACATGTAAATGTTCTTAAATTATTTTTTGTATTACAAATTAAACCCTAAATATTTTTCTAATAAAACCCTAATCTTGTAAAAAGAAAAATCATAAAATAGTTTTTCTTATTCAAATTTTGTAAAACTTAATTCTATCTTTATTTGTTTAAATATAATTATAATATATAATTATTTGTTTATTTAAATATGATTCATGTAAATATTATAAATATTATTATAAATTATTTCTCTCAAAATATAAATATATTTCATATTATTAAAAAAGTAAAATTTTGTAAATACACTTATAATTTATTTTTCTCTTTATATATTAAATAAACATTTTTTATAACTTTTGTTTAAAAATAATTGTGTTTAGATTTTTGTAGTAACTTTATAATTAAAATATAATTAAAATATAACTTAATAAGTTATAAATTAAAAATAATTGTTTATTCATATTTGTTTTTTTAGTTGTTTATATCAAAAATTGTTAATTTCTTATTATTATAATATTTTGATTAATTTTGTTTATTCTTATTTACTAACCATATTATTATTTATTATTATTATTATATTTCTAACCTTGTTTATTATTTCTAAATTATTATTATTATTATTATTTTGTTACTAACCCCTAATTATGATTTGCTTATTTATTTATTCAATATTTATATCTTGCTATTATATTTATTTATTTGCTATTTATTTTTATAATTATTATGTAATTGTTCCTGGATGTAAATTTGTAATTATTTAATTATTATTGCTATGGTTAGTAATTAGGGAGTGTTAATATGTTTGTTATTTAAAATAAATTTAGATAATTTTTAACATAAGATAATTAAATTAAACACGTCACACACGTAAGTCGATTTTAATCGCCGTCTCACTTTCTAGGGTTATCCTTCAAGTTGCCTACGAATAATGGTTAAGTGGGGTGTATAAAGCAAGTCCCTCGGAAGAAAATCATCAAAGTCCCTTATGGTTGCCTTTACGAATCGAGTCCCTTTCGAATAAATGATGATAGTCCCTTATATGTGCTTATTACACCCCACAATTGCCTTCAAAATCAGAATGTCCCTCATATGTCCCTTAAACATCCAAAGTAAGGGCTACCTACTCCTTAATAGTAGGGATAGTCTTACTAAGGAAAGAATAAAGAATAAGAAAAGACCTTAAACATTAGGGTAGGTTACTCCTAGATACTTGCTCACTTCAAAACTTTTTCACACTTAAACAAATTTCAAACAAATTTTCAAACAAGTTTCTTACACATCCGTACATGGATTATTATTAAACTATTCTGAAAATTTTTCTATTCACACACTACATTTTTAAAAAACAATTTAAAGTGAGCTTAAGTACCTAAGAGCCCATGGATAACCATGGATGAAAAGGGTGCTAACAACTTCCCTTTTCATAACTTACCCCCCGGACCCAAAACATTCTCTTAAGGTCTTTCCTGTTCTTTTATAACCTTTCCTTTGGATAAAATAAAAGTCGGTGGCGACTCTTGCTATCCGCAACATTGCTTAAAGTCAGTTCTCCCACCGTGTTACAGAACTGGCGACTCTGCTGGGGATTTAAATTTAAGAGGGGTACCCTTAGGAATTAAGATCACTTTAAATTACTTGCCTTGTTTGCTTTATATTATTTGTTGGGGTGCTCTTATGTGTGAAAGGTCCTAACCCGGATCTAGTGTACCTTAGGTAAATGGCAATAGACCAAGGAAACTGTACGACGTATATCGATACGGTTGATCTGGTGGCCATAGTTAGTGTGACTTCTTGGTTGGTGCTTATGTTCCTTAAGTCAAGTTGAGGATAATATGAGGCTGCCATATGTTGTCAATGCACTAACTAACTTTTAGAACCCTAGTTATCCCATCTTGGCCTTTAGAAAGTAGTGAGGTAACCGGCTTTGGTGCAGACTGAAGTTGGTTGACACTCGATACTACGCTCATTGAGATTCTAAACTTGGAGGGTTTTGGTTGGCAAGTAAGTTGCCTTCTGATCAACCACCCTTGTGAAGGATCAATGATATTGAGATCCCTTAGAACCCGGTTACTTTTGTAGGACAGGATGAACCATCTAACTTCAGGGGAGGGTACTTACCTTAAACCTCATGCAAGCCTTTAAACCTAGGGCTATGGTGTGACTTGCTTGTGTGTGCCACATGTTTGTGATTGAGCATAACATCATGACATCATCATGCATCATAAGCATAGCATTTTCCCTAACCATTTCAAGGACCAAGGGATTTATCTTTGTTCTTTGTCGCAGTTCATGGCTTCTGCTCGTAGAAACACCATCAGGATCAACTTTGTAGGGATACCTCCCAAGCTTAAAGAGTTGGTTTCTCAAGTGTCTGATCACTCCCGGTTCAACAAGAGACATGGTCATCTATTGGATCTGGTCACTTCAGGGTTCAATGAAGACATGATGAGTGTCCTGTTTCAGTTCTTTGACCCTAAGCACCATTGCTTTACATTTCCTGACTATCAGCTAGTTCCAACCATGGAGGAGTTCTCTAAACTTCTGGATATACCTGTTCTTGATCAAAGACCCTTCACAGGTTTGGAGAAAGAACTTAAACCAGAGGTTATTGCTGCAGCTCTACATCTGAAAAAGTCTGACATTGTTCTAGAGACGAGAAGTGGAGTCAAGGGTATTCTTGCCAAGGTGTTAGTGGATAAAGCTCAAATGTTCTTGAAGGCCATGAGCTATGATGCTTTTGAGGAAATCTTAGCCTTGCTGATATATGGCTTAGTATTGTTCCCCAATCCAGATCAGTTCATAGATGTTCATGCCATCAACATTTTCCTGAGTCACAATCCAGTGCCTACATTGCTTGGAGACATCCTGCATTCTCTTCACACCCGTACTACAAGGGCAAGAGGAACTTTGATGTGCTGCATACCTTTACTTTCCAGGTGGTTTATTTCTCACCTTCCTCGCTCAGTAATGAAGAATGAGCAAGGGTTCAGATGGTCCAAAAGGATCATGTCACTATCTCACTCAGATATCCATTGGTGCTCCAGATCTATGGAGAATGTCACCATCATCGACCGTTGTGGGGAGTTTCCTAATGTGCCACTTCTAGGCATAAGAGGAGGCATCACCTACAACCCTTCTCTGGCTTTACGACAGTTTGGTTACGCTCGAAGCGATGGCCCACATGACATGTTGATTCAGGGCATTGTATTTGACTACGACAACGATCTTCAGGGTTACCGTCAGAGATTCATACGAGCCTGGGGAAAAGTAAACAGGGTTGACAGCAAGACACTGGAGCCTAAGTACACTATTCCTATGGAGGCTTATCTCAGATGGGTACGATCTCGTGCTCAGACACTCATGATGCCATATCCTGCCATCCTACCAGTTACCATGGAACCTGTTGCTGAAGGAGACACATCTTATACCATCCTTCACCCAGACATGCCTACCGATAAGGAAGACTTGCAGAGATCATGGATCCAACTGAAGGAGCAAAGGGATACTTTCGAGGCTCATTACAAAGCAAGCCAAGCAAGAATCCTAGAGCTCACAAAGCAACTTCACGAGGAACGAAACCTCAACTCATACCTCAACACAAAGAGGAAACGTCCATGGGAGACTTAAAACCCCATCTTTTGTACTTATTTCACTTTCATTTTTGTAAGCCTAAAAGGCAAAACACGTTATTACTAATAAAAAGTTTACCTTCTTGTTTGTTTAAACAAATTTAAATCCTGCGGTCCTTGAAAACATTGCATATGCATTCCCATATCATTTCATTGCATCACAGGTTTATTATTTGTGCACAGGTTTCTCATCTTCTCGCTGTTTATTTCAGCAATGGCTCTTGAACAATCAGTTAAGGATCTTCAGGCACAAAATGCACAGTTCCAAGAGCTGATCTTGAACCTGTCCAAGGGGCAAGATGATTTGAAGGCACTGCTGGCCAAGAAGACTAAGAAGACTAGAAGGTCTGCTGGGTTGCTCAACATGGGAAGAAGGTTCAAGGGTCCTGTTAAGACCAAGGAACAAATTGATGACTATGAATCTGAGGAATCTGAGAAAGAGAGAGGCAGTCTCCACAACACTATGGGGGACTCTGATTCTGAGGCTAATTACTACCATGAGCCTAATGAAGACAAATTCAAGATGCTGGTGGATAGGATGGATGCTATGGAATTGCAGAAGTCATCTGGGCTGGATTTTGAGGATTTGAGTCTGATATCTGGGGTAGTCATACCCATTGGGTTCAAAGTTCCTACATTTGTTGTCTATGATGGGGTCTCCTGTCCCAAGCTGCATTTAAGGTCTTATGTCAGAAGGATTCAACCTCACACTGCTGACAAGAAGTTGTGGATCCATTTTTTTCAAGAGAGCTTGTCTGGAGCTCAGCTGGAGTGGTATTATCAGTTGGAGAGTGTCAACATCAGAGACTGGAATGATCTTGCTGAAGCTTTCTATAAGCAGTACCAATACAATGCTGACTTAGCCCCCACTCGCATGCAGCTTCAGAGCATGTCTATGGGTGCCAAAGAAAGTTTTAAGGAGTATGCTCAGAAGTGGAGAGACTTAGCTGGAAGAGTTCAACCCCCTTTGACTGACAGGGAATTGGTTGATATGTTCATGTGTACGCTGAATGGTCCGTTTTACAGTCATCTCATTGGAAGCTCATCATCTGGCTTCACTGAGTTGATCATGACAGGAGAGCGGGTAGAGAATGGTATCAAGAATGGTAAGATCCAAGTGGGTACTTCTTCATCAGGTACTGCAAAGAAGCCTCCCACTGGGAAGAAGGAATCAAATGCTGTTTATGGTCAACCTGATCGTAACAGAAGGCATCAGTCTGTTAGTGCAGTTCATATTTCAAATCCAACTCCTGCAACAACAGAGCAGCCTCAGGGCAACCAACAGAGGGCTAGAAGACAGTTCACGAAGATCAACATGTCAATGGCTCAGGCATTGCAACACTTGTTGAAGGCGGAACTTATTACCCTGAGAGAGGCTCCTCAGAATCCCAATGTTACCTCTCCCAAGTACAATCCCAATGCACGATGTGCATATCATTCAAACTGTCCAGGACATGATACTAATAACTGCTGGGTCTTGAAGAACAAAATTCAAGATATGATTGATGTTGGAGAAATTGAATTTGATCCACCAAATGTGATTACAGCACCACTGCCAAATCACGAGAAGACTGTCAACGCCATTGATGAAGACATTGAGGAAGATCTGCATGTCTATTCAGTCATGGAGTTGAGCACACCATTGTCTGTTATCAAAAAGAGGTTAGTACAAGCTGGGATCTTTCCAGGTTGTCGTGAAGATTGTTTGTATTGTACCTATAAGCCGGATAGTTGCTTCATTTTGAGAGATGGAATTCAATGTCTCATGGATAAGTATACTATAGTGTTTGAAAGAAGACCAGCATCTGTAGAAGATATGGTGGATCATCTGACTCGGGGTAAGAAGATTGAAGAGGTTGACATGGTTGACAAAGTACCGGTAAGAATCACTTCAAAGAAGCCTATTAAAATTACTCGTCAGGTCCCAATCAAGATTACTGCTGAAGGTCCTGTGAAAGTTGTTGCTGAGGCCAGAGTAGCTCCTCTGATCATCACTACTCCTGGTCCTATTCCCTATACATCTGACAAAGCTGTGCCTTGGCACTATGGGTCTGATGTTTACATCCATGGTGTTAAGCAGGAGCCTTTACCTGATGTGCCTGCTGACATTGATAATATTGCTGGATCTAGCAAGATCACTCGTAGTGGAAGAGTCTTCTCTCCTCCAGTTGCTTCTAAGAGAGCAGTTACTCCTGCTGCTACTTCCACCACTGATGCTCGGGGCAAAGGTCCTGTTATTGAGCCTGTATCTACTGATGTGCCAGCTGCTGATGATCTCTCTAAGCAGATGGAAGAAGTATTGAAAATCATTCGCAAGAGTGATTATGACATTGTGGATCAGTTGGGGCATACTCCCTCAAAGATTTCTATGTTGTCCTTATTGCTGTGTTCTGAGGCTCATGCCAAGTCCTTGATCAAGTTTCTGAAGTCTGCTCATGTGCCCAGTGCAATTTCTGTTGACCAATTTGAGAACTGTGTTGCTCATCTGACCTATGACAATGGGTTAGGATTTTCTGATGCTGACTTAACCCCTGCCAAGAGGGATCATAACAGGGCCTTGCATATTTCAATTGAATGCAGGGGCACCACTCTGTCACATGTGCTAATAGACAATGGTTCCTCTCTGAATGTGTTACCCAAGGAAGTCCTGAATAAGCTGAGTCCTGAAGATACGGTGCTGAAGCCCAGTAATATTGTGGTAAAGGCTTTTGATGGTTCTAGAAGAGTAGTGCATGGGGAGATTGATCTTCCTATCAAAGTTGGTTCTCAGGTGTTTACTGCTACATTTTATGTGATGGATATTCTTCCTTCATACTCTTGTCTGCTTGGTCGTCCCTGGATCCATGGGGCAGGTGCTGTGATCTCTACATTGCACCAAAAGTTGAGATATCCGGTGAATGGAAAGGTTGTTACTGTCTTTGGAGAGGAAGAATACTTTGTCAGCCATGTAAACACTTTCAAGTATCTGGAAGTAGAAGGTGAATACATTGAGACTCCATGTCAGTCATTTGAAGTGGTTCCCTGGGTTGGTAATGATTGTGTGGCTCCTCCTGCTGTGAACAAAGTTCCTGTGGTCATCAGGAAATCTCCAACAATGGCAATGGCCTCCCTCAATGATGCTAGAGCTGTGGTGGATGAAGGTGGTTGTACTATTTGGGGTCAGCTTCCTGATATTCCGTACAAGTCTGACAAGTTTGGTTTGGGTTTCACTGCAGAGTCCCAGAAGGCTGTTCGTCGTGCTCGTGCTGCTCGTATCACCAATCAAGGGGTTATCAATGCTGTGGGAGATCAAGATGAAGACTACAACTTGGATGCATGGATTTTTCCTACTGTGGGTGCTGGACTCAATAATTGGAAAGCTGAAGATGTTATCCCTATCTCCTTTAGTCAGGAGTAAATACTATTACTGTGTTGTGTTTTTTACATTTGTAATTTCTGAACAATAAAACTTTCAAGCCATGTGCCTTACCCGGGGCACAATGGTGTGCTTGTTACGGGCTGTCATTTCATTTGCATACTTCATTCAATAAAATCAGTGGACGTTTCGTTTTAGTAAATATTGTGTTCCTTGTCTTTCTTTTCTTTATTTTTGCTTTATCAGCTATGTGTTCTTACACACACCCACATCACTAAAATGCAGATCCTCATCCACATCTGGATCCTGTTGATAACAGTTCTACTATTGCCAATTATGATTTCGAGAATCCGATCTATCAAACTGAAGACGGAAATGAGGACGATTGTGAAATACCTGTAGAGCTTGCTAGGTTATTACAACAAGAAGAGAAAGCTATACAGCCACATGAAGAGCCAGTCGAAGTTGTGAATTTGGGAACTAAAGAAAACAGAAAAGAGGTCAAGGTAGGGGCTGATTTAGAGGACAGTGTCAAGAGCAAGTTGATTCAGATGTTACGTGACTATGTGGAGATCTTTGCTTGGTCCTATGAAGATATGCCAGGGTTGGATACAGACATTGTGGTTCACCGGTTGCCAGTGAAAGAAGATTGTCGTCCAAAGAAGCAGAAGGTTCGTCGTATGCGTCCTGAAATGTCAGAAAAGATCAAAGCAGAGGTAATGAAACAGTTCAATGCAGGGTTCTTGGCAGTGACTTCTTATCCTCAGTGGGTTGCAAATGTGGTACCAGTTCCTAAGAAAGATGGTAAGGTACGTATGTGTGTAGACTACAGAGATTTGAACAAGGCTAGCCCCAAAGATGACTTTCCACTTCCTCATATTGATATTCTGGTAGACAATACTGCTCAGCATAAGGTATTCTCTTTTATGGATGGTTTCTCTGGTTACAATCAAATCAAGATGGCACCTGAAGATATGGAGAAGACAACGTTTGTGACACAATGGGGCACCTTTTGCTATAAGGTGATGCCATTTGGTTTGAAGAATGCAGGGGCAACATATCAGCGTGCTATGGTGGCTTTGTTTCATGATATGATTCATCATGAGATAGAGGTATATGTGGATGATATGATAGCCAGATCTCAGAATGAAGAGCAACATCTTGATCATCTGCACAAGTTGTTTGAGAGGTTGAAGAAATATAAGTTGAGGTTGAATCCAAACAAGTGTACTTTTGGAGTCAGATCTGGAAAGCTCCTGGGTTTCATTGTCAGTGGAAAAGGTATTGAAGTGGATCCTGCAAAAGTGAAAGCTATACGAGAGATGCCAGCTCCCCGTACTGAGAAGGAGGTTAGAGGTTTCTTGGGACGATTGAACTACATTGCAAGATTTATTTCCCAGTTAACTACCATCTGTGAGCCAATCTTCAAGTTGTTGAAGAAAGATCAGGTGATGGAATGGAATGATGAGTGCCAGACTGCCTTTGATGAAATCAAGAGATACCTGCTAGAACCACCAATTTTGATGCCACCAGTGGATGGAAGACCCTTGATCATGTACTTAACAGTGTTAGACAACTCAATGGGGTGTGTGTTGGGGCAACATGACGAGTCTGGTCGAAAAGAGCAGGCAATTTACTACCTTAGCAAAAAGTTTACCGACTGTGAAACAAGATACTCACTGCTCGAGAAAACTTGCTGCGCTTTGGCATGGGCTGCTCGCCGACTAAGACAGTATATGTTGACCCATACTACCTTGTTGATTTCAAAGATGGATCCAATCAAGTACATATTTGAGAAACCTGCTCTCTCCGGAAGAATTGCAAGATGGCAAATGATCTTGACAGAATATGATATACAGTATACTACTCAGAAGGCCATTAAGGGAAGTGTTGTTGCTGATCATTTGGCTCATCAAGCAGTAGATGATTACCAATCAATGAATTTTGAGTTCCCTGATGAAGACATTATGACTGTTACCAAAGAACCTGGACAATATGACGGACCTGAACAAGGATCCCGATGGACTATGGTTTTTGATGGTGCCTCTAATGCACATGGTAATGGTGTTGGTGTTGTAATTAGTTCCCCTGAAGGTTGTCATACCCCGATTACTGCCAGACTTTGTTTCTATTGTACCAATAACATAGCTGAGTATGAGGCATGTATCATGGGTATTAAAGTTGCTATTGATATGAAGATTCAGTTCCTTGATGTGTATGGAGATTCAGCCCTGGTAGTAAGTCAGATTAAAGGAGATTGGGATACCAAGCATGATAATCTCATTCCTTACAGAGAGCATGTGTTGTCTTTGATCCCACATTTCAAAGAGATTACCTTTGGACATATTCCACGAAGAGAGAATCAGTTGGCAGATGCATTGGCCACCATGGCATCTATGTTTGAGATTAGTTGGGAAGATGAAGCTCCCAAGATTACTATTGATAGATTTGAAAAGCCTGCATACTGCAATGAGATTGATACAGAAGAGGCAGAGGAGAAGCCTTGGTTCTATGAAGTGAAAAGATATCTTGAAGCTCAGGAGTTTCCTGAAGGGGCATCTGTCAAAGATAGGAAGTTTCTGAGGAGGTTCTCTGCTAAGTTCTTTTTGAGTAATGGGATTCTGTATAAGCGTAATCATGATTCAACTATGCTTCGTTGTGTGGATAAGAAGGAAGCTACAGAAATTATGGAAGAGATGCATGATGGGACCTTTGGCACTCATTCTAGTGGTCATACCATGGCAAAGAAGATTTTGAGAGCAGGTTACTATTGGTCTACCATGGAAGCTGATTGCTATCAACACTCCAGAACATGTCACAAGTGTCAAATTTATGCTGATAAAGTTCATGTACCTCCATCACCATTGAATGTGTTGACTGCTCCTTGGCCCTTTGCCATGTGGGGCATTGATATGATTGGTGAGATCAAGCCTACTGCTTCTAATGGGCATCGTTTCATCCTGGTTGCTATTGATTATTTCACGAAGTGGGTGGAGGCAGCTTCATTTGCATCTGTGACTAAGAATGTTGTGGCTCGGTTCATTAAGAATAATCTCATATGTAGGTATGGCATCCCTGAGAGGATTATCACTGACAATGGCTCTAATCTGAACAACACTATGATTACTGATCTCTGCACGCAGTTCAAGATTAAGCATCACAACTCTTCTCCGTATCGTCCAAAAATGAATGGGGCAGTTGAAGCTGCTAATAAGAACATTAAGAAGATTGTACAGAAGATGACTGTTACTTACAAGGATTGGCATGAGATGTTACCATTTGCTCTTCATGGTTATCGTACTACAATACGTACTTCAACAGGGGCAACCCCATTCTCTTTAGTCTATGGTATGGAAGCAGTTCTGCCCATTGAAGTTCAGATCCCCTCCTTGAGAATTATGAAGGATGCAGGCTTGGATGAAGATGAGTGGATTCAGACTCGACTGGAGCAGATAAATTTGATTGATGAGAAAAGGTTAGCAGCAGTTTGTCATGGCCAGATGTACCAGAAACGGATGATCAAAGCTTTTAACAAGAAGGTTAAGCCAAAGGTATATCAGGCTGGTGACTTGGTAATCAAGCGTATCATATTACCACAGGGTGATCCTAGGGGCAAGTGGACTCCAACATATGAAGGACCATTTGTAGTCAAGACAGTATTCTCAGGAGGTGCCATGATATTGACTACAATGGATGGTGAGGACTTCCCACAGCCTGTAAATGCAGACATAGTTAAAAAATACTACGCATAAAAAGAGACTCGCTAGGTTGACAGGCCTAGGCAAAAATAAGGGCATCCCGGCAAACCAAAAGGGTTTGGGCAAAAATTAGGGATATATATAAAAAGATGTACACCCGGCAAGTCGAAAACCTGAAAAGGCGGCTTGGGCAAAAAAGGGTATCCCGGTGGATTGAAAACCTGAAAGGGCAATCCAGGCAAAAGTTAGGGATTAAAGCGTATGACTATGTCTCGTTTGGATCACTCATGAAACTGCAACCAGTTGTACTACTTACTCGAGCTCGAACAGATAAAGCTCAATCCAATCGTTTCCGTCTCAACAGCAAGAAGATGAGATACTTGAGTGGCAATAGTAGAATTGAAACTCAATAGGATTGTTTCCCACATAGCTGATTCTCTTTTGTAAAACTTTATGACAAAATCCTCTTACTAGGGTTTATGTCTCCTTGTACAAACTTACCCGTGTATGGGTCACTTTTTGATATAAATAAATTCCATCTTTTGAATCCAGATTTACTTTTACCCTATTTACATAAGCGAAACGTCCATTGGTTGTGTTTGAATGTATGTATGCTTTTGAATATGATTAATGTTTACCAGAAATGCATGAAAATGCAGTAATAGTATTTACTAAGGACGAACGAGGGAAGGATTTCAACGAAGTTTCGCCAGTTCACCTTTACAAGACAGTTATAAAACCCTCAGTAGGACTAATCCATCTTCATAAAGTCTAATCTCCCCTGGAATTTATATCCATCTCTTTTATCCTCATACGGATGTACGGGAATTTACTTTCCAATAAGGGTACGACGAACGGAGACGGGATGTTATACTTATCCTACTACCAAACGAAGACGAAGGTTATATATACCCTACTATCCCCAACAACGGGAGGTTATATATATATCACCATCCCCAACAACGGGAGGTTATCTGTACCTTGCTATCCCCATCATACGGGAAGTTATCTATACCCTGTTACCCCCAGCAGACAGAGGGTTATATATTCTTCAACAACGAATCGGGATTTATTTTCCCCGGTCAGCAGTTGTTATACGAAGATATCCAGACGCTTCCTGCAGTATCATATCATACATACATCATTTACATCATACCATAGCATACATATCCATAGACATATAGAACATTACCTAAGTGCATCATATCATACATGCATACATAAAGCATGAACTAATGTTATTATTTAGATGCTACCTTGTTTTCAGGTTAATTATCCAACAAACAAACTTATGGTCTTCGGGACTGCTTTATTGTAACCTCAGGGTTACTTTATCCTCCTGATAAGCTTCTTATTACTTTGGGACTGCTTTATTGTAACCTCAGAGTTACTTTATCCTCCTGATAAGCTTCTTATTACTTTGGGACTGCTTTATTGTAACTTCAGGGTTACTTTATCCTCCTGATAACACCTCATTACTTCAAGACTGCTTTAGAGCTATTGATTGCTCTATCCTCCTGAAGACATATCACATTATTATTTCAAGACTGCTTTAGAGCTATTTATTGCTCTATCCTCCTGAAATCATTACTTCAAGACTGCTTTAGAGCTATTGATTGCTCTATCCTCCTGAAGACATATCACATTATTATTTCAAGACTGCTTTAGAGCTATTTATTGCTCTATCCTCCTGAAATCATTACTTCAAGACTGCTTTAGAGCTATTGATTGCTCTATCCTCCTGAAGACATATCACATTATTATTTCAAGACTGCTTTAGAGCTATGGATTGCTCTATCCTCCTGGAATCATATTATTATTTCAAGACTGCTTTAGAGTTGTCATTATTGATGGCTCTGTCCTCCTGAAATCATTACTTCAAGACTGCTTTAGAGCTATTGATTGCTCTATCCTCCTGAAGACATATCACATTATTATTTCAAGACTGCTTTAGAGCTATTTATTGCTCTATCCTCCTGAAATCATTACTTCAAGACTGCTTTAGAGCTATTGATTGCTCTATCCTCCTGAAGACATATCACATTATTATTTCAAGACTGCTTTAGAGCTATTTATTGCTCTATCCTCCTGAAATCATTACTTCAAGACTGCTTTAGAGCTATTGATTGCTCTATCCTCCTGAAGACATATCACATTATTATTTCAAGACTGCTTTAGAGCTATGGATTGCTCTATCCTCCTGGAATCATATTATTATTTCAAGACTGCTTTAGAGTTGTCATTATTGATGGCTCTGTCCTCCTGAAATCATTACTTCAAGACTGCTTTAGAGCTATTGATTGCTCTATCCTCCTGAAGACATATCACATTATTATTTCAAGACTGCTTTAGAGTTGTCACTATTGATTGCTCTATCCTCCTGAAATCATATTATTTCTTCAAGACTGCTTTAGGGTTATCATTATTGATTGCTCTATCCTCATGAAGACATGCTGTTACATCAGTATTACTCCAGACTCCTGACAACTCTCATTATACTGCTGAAGAACTTTCCCCTAGTGGCATCTTTAAGCCCACTCAATCATGTTCAATCAACCATCAATATCACTCTATGCACTGGTGAGTGCAAATTTTTGGGCTTTTGTGTTCAATCCCCTTCAACCTTCCAGGTCACGACTGGCAAATATACCAATCTAACCCCTCGGGTTTCAGAAAATTGAACAGGGGCAGCTGTTGCACCCCAAAATTTGCCCTCACAATACAAGACTTTGTGTTCTAAGAAGGTTCACAAGGTTCACAAGTTCTCCAACACTTGTATAACCTTTCATGAGGTTCATGAAGTCTACAAGTTACTTCTTGAAGGTTCACAAGGTTCACAAGTTTCTCAATGCTTATATAACCTTTCATGAGGTTCATGAAGTCTACAAGTTACTTCTTGAAGGTTCACAAGGTTCACCAGCTTCTCAACATTTACAAGACCTTTCATGAAGTTCATGAAGTACATAGGTTGCTTCTTGAAGGTTCACAAGGTTCATAAGTTTCACAATGATTACAAAGCTTTCCTGAGGCTTATGAGGGCTACAAAGCCACTTCATGAGGGTAACAAGGTTCACAAGCTTCACAATACCTCCCATGGGTATCACAAGACACTTTATGAAGGTTCACAAGGTTCACAAAGTTCACAATTGGTCAAAGAAGTTGACAATTCCCTCAGACAATGCACCTCCTAAGCAGTGCATCCAAAACTAGGGTTTTGACTTTAATCAGGCTAAATGGACTTCCAATACCTCAAGTGAGTTTCATAACATCTTATATGTGTGTAAGAATCCCCATGTCAAGTTTCAAGACTTTTCTCAAAAGTTTGCTCAGTCAGATGATCAGATAAGTCAAAATCAGTCAATGCAGTTAAAAAGTCAAACTGAGGTCAACTGTGGTCAAACCAAAGTCAAACTTCATGATTTTTTCCCAACATCAAGTATATGAAGTAAAATTCATCATTTGATCAAGGGTTGATCATGATTCATCAAGGAGATTCCAGATCATCAATAATCAGGAGTTTCTAAATTAGGGTTTCCTCAGTAAAAGTCAACTGAACTTTGACCAGGCATAACTTTCACATACTTCATCACCAAGTTTCCATCCAAAGCTCATTTTGAAGGAAATTTAATTCCCTACAACTTTGATGTTGCAGGTTAAGCCCAAAAATGCTTCATTTGAAAGATATGATCTAAGACATTATAGGTCATTTCAAAAGTCAACAAAAAGTCAACAACTTCAAAAGAGCATAACTTGAGATTGGTAAATGGTATGGACCTGAAACCAATGGGGTTGTTTAGAGGACTCTTCAAGATTTCCATAAAGTCCAAGAACACCCTCATACCTTTAAAATTGAGGGAGATGTGCCCTTGCAAAGTTAGGCATTTTTGTGATGGTTTATGTTGAAAATGGAGGCTTAGAAGTATTTCTTTCCAAATGGGCTGCCTAATTTATGATCCAATCCATACTATATCACTATGCACGACCCAAACCACTTAAAATCTGATTTTTATTATTTTTATTTCTATTTATTTTGATTTAAATCATTAAAAATCATTTTAAATATAAATAAAATATAAAAATTAAAGATTTTATTTGGATAATGTTTCTAGAATTTCATAATTGGTGATTTGAATCAAAGAGGAATGAAATCATGTGATCTCTCCCAAAATAGCAAGCATCCATGAGCCAATATTTGAATTTCATGACACCATCTTTTTCAATCTTTTTAAATCAAATTATCCACATAACCATTGAATTTTCTGACCTAGATTGATTCACCTATAAGTATTAATCATAAGCATAACCCTAGCCACGGATTTCCAGCAGCCACAAGTAAGTTCACAAAGTCAAAAAATCTTCCAAAAAAACTCACTTTCGGTTTCTGATTTCTAGGTCTCCACAAGGTATTTTGAAGACATAGCAAGTTTCCTTGGACTCTTCTGATCATAAATCATCATCCATATGCATCTCATATGCACCCAATTGCTTAACCCGAATTCATCTTGACCTTGAATATATTTTTTCGAATCCATTGATTTACTATGTTTAAACTGTTTTTGATTGTTGTATGATGTTTAGAATGGACTATAGAACGATTCTGGGTGGTTCAATTGGATTTTCCTTACAGGTACAAGAATCCACCATGATTAGGGTTTTCGGCCCTCTTTAGGGTTTCACGATTTCCAAATGATAAATGGATTTGAAAGACATAGGACGATTGCAAAACTCATTAGCAATTCAATAATATAATCAATTTGGTAAAATTTTGTTGTTTGGATTGAGTTTGTGATTCGCAGGGATGAAGAACTCGTAACAATATTCGCAGGAAAAAAGGGAGGAAAATTCGCAGGAAATTTGGAGAAGAAGGAGTTGACTGGCGCGAATTTCCTATTTGAAATTTGATTATAAAATATAATTAATTCTTTCTGTTTGTATCACAAGCTGGCTGCTTGGCCCAGTGGAAGGGAGCGTGTGTGCATTGGCAGCATGACCTGCGTTCGAAACCTGGTCATGGCAATTGTTTTTTGGTTTGTTTCATTTACATATTAAATATCATATATTATTATTACTGGGTGGTTTGTTAACAGATTGGCTCTTCCAGCCGGGTGGTGATGCGTACGCTTGCTAATGTAAAGGTCCTGGGTTCAAGTCCTATCCCAGGCCTTTTGGTTTTTTTTTTTATTTTTCTGGATTTTCAAAGGGCAGGGCTTAAAACCAATTATTCCCATCCTTCTTGCACCTGCGCATGTGGTAGCTTGTTGGTGATTACTCTGACTTGCAAACATCCTGACCTGGGTTCAAATCCCAGTCAGGTAAGTTTTTTTCTCTCCCTTTATTTGTCTTAAATATATTTTTGTATATATGTCTTTTCTTCTAAAATAATACTAATAGTAAATATGATTAATATTTTCTAAACAAATCCTAAAACATGTAAATGTTCTTAAATTATTTTTTGTATTACAAATTAAACCCTAAATATTTTTCTAATAAAACCCTAATCTTGTAAAAAGAAAAATCATAAAATAGTTTTTCTTATTCAAATTTTGTAAAACTTAATTCTATCTTTATTTGTTTAAATATAATTATAATATATAATTATTTGTTTATTTAAATATGATTCATGTAAATATTATAAATATTATTATAAATTATTTCTCTCAAAATATAAATATATTTCATATTATTAAAAAAGTAAAATTTTGTAAATACACTTATAATTTATTTTTCTCTTTATATATTAAATAAACATTTTTTATAACTTTTGTTTAAAAATAATTGTGTTTAGATTTTTGTAGTAACTTTATAATTAAAATATAATTAAAATATAACTTAATAAGTTATAAATTAAAAATAATTGTTTATTCATATTTGTTTTTTTAGTTGTTTATATCAAAAATTGTTAATTTCTTATTATTATAATATTTTGATTAATTTTGTTTATTCTTATTTACTAACCATATTATTATTTATTATTATTATTATATTTCTAACCTTGTTTATTATTTCTAAATTATTATTATTATTATTATTTTGTTACTAACCCCTAATTATGATTTGCTTATTTATTTATTCAATATTTATATCTTGCTATTATATTTATTTATTTGCTATTTATTTTTATAATTATTATGTAATTGTTCCTGGATGTAAATTTGTAATTATTTAATTATTATTGCTATGGTTAGTAATTAGGGAGTGTTAATATGTTTGTTATTTAAAATAAATTTAGATAATTTTTAACATAAGATAATTAAATTAAACACGTCACACACGTAAGTCGATTTTAATCGCCGTCTCACTTTCTAGGGTTATCCTTCAAGTTGCCTACGAATAATGGTTAAGTGGGGTGTATAAAGCAAGTCCCTCGGAAGAAAATCATCAAAGTCCCTTATGGTTGCCTTTACGAATCGAGTCCCTTTCGAATAAATGATGATAGTCCCTTATATGTGCTTATTACACCCCACAATTGCCTTCAAAATCAGAATGTCCCTCATATGTCCCTTAAACATCCAAAGTAAGGGCTACCTACTCCTTAATAGTAGGGATAGTCTTACTAAGGAAAGAATAAAGAATAAGAAAAGACCTTAAACATTAGGGTAGGTTACTCCTAGATACTTGCTCACTTCAAAACTTTTTCACACTTAAACAAATTTCAAACAAATTTTCAAACAAGTTTCTTACACATCCGTACATGGATTATTATTAAACTATTCTGAAAATTTTTCTATTCACACACTACATTTTTAAAAAACAATTTAAAGTGAGCTTAAGTACCTAAGAGCCCATGGATAACCATGGATGAAAAGGGTGCTAACAACTTCCCTTTTCATAACTTACCCCCCGGACCCAAAACATTCTCTTAAGGTCTTTCCTGTTCTTTTATAACCTTTCCTTTGGATAAAATAAAAGTCGGTGGCGACTCTTGCTATCCGCAACATTGCTTAAAGTCAGTTCTCCCACCGTGTTACATTGTCACAAGATGGCTGCTTACGCCAAGAACGACAAAATACTTATTCATTGTTTTCAAGACAGTTTGAGCGGTGCCTCTATGAAGTGGTACATGGGACTTGAGAAAGATCGTATCCATAGTTGGGCGGATTTGGGTGATGCTTTCGTGAAACAATACAAGTACAACTCTGACATGGCACATGATCACCGTCAATTGCAGAATATGTCTCAGAAGGATAGGGAATCCTTCAAGGAATATGCTCAATGTTGGAGAGAGTTGGCATCTCAAGTTGAACTTCCTCTAGCTGAGAAAGAAATGACTAGTATGTTCATGGATACTTTGGCTCCCTTCTATTGGGAAAGATGATCGGACGTGTCTCTTCCAGTTTCACTGATCTGGTTACCATTGGACAAAGGCTTGAAGAAGGAATTAAGAATGGAAAAGTGTCCAAAGTTGTTGAGTCTTCCATTGTTGCTAAGAAACCTTTTGGGAATTTCCAAAGGAAGAGGGAAGATCAGACCAATGCTATTTTCGCTGTAGGTAGAAGGCCTCAATACAGGGCTCAACATGATAATCAAGCTTATGTTGCTGTTGTTGCTCCTGTGATTGCTGCTCAACCAGCTAGAGCTCTTCAACCTCTGGCTTTATGACAAACTCATAATCGTTATAGGGTTCACTTTGACCTTATTCCCATGACGTACACTGAGTTATATCTTGGTTTGGTTTAGAAAGGTTTGATTACCACTAGACCTATGCCTCCTCCCCCAGATCCTCTCCTGCCAGGCTACAGGGAAGATCTTCATTGTGAATTTCATCAGGGTGGAGCAGGCCATGATTTGGAACATTGTTTTGCTTTGAAGACAAGAGTGAAAGAGTTGATCAGAGACAAGATCCTCTCCTTCCGTGATACCAATCCAAATGTAAAGGACAATCATTTGCCAGGGCATGCAACTTAAAGCTTCAATCAACTTCAACCAGTTCTCCCTAAAGCCAGTGTTTCAAGACAGGACAACTCATCCTTGTTTACTGATTAGTCACCAGGCCTTTGTTTCCTTTATGTTTGTATTTTCCTTGTATTTGTAACAATTGTTTGCCTTTCAATTATGTTTGTACTTATTTGATTAATGAAATGAGCATTTGCAATCTTTTGAATTCAGTTCATCTGTTTATTTATGTCTTTACACTCTCTATTTCAAAAAATACATATATACCTTTTGTTCAAAACATTTGATTATGCAAATGTTTGAAGGAGGATGATGAAAAAATACCCATATCTATTGTGGTTTGCTTTCGGATAAAATCTTGTCGATGATGTACATGCATTTTTCAATTCCCAAACACTGGAGAGATAAGGAGTTAATTCCTAGTTCACCACTTCGAGCCTAGAAGTAGGAGTTTCTTTCGGATCTAAACCCTTATGTTTAACCTGGGGCAGGGTAGTTGTTCAATTATTTTGATTACACATTCAAATTACAAGATGAACCATTACAACCAATGGTTTGGCAGTCATAGGTTTCAATATTTCAAAAAATACAAAAAAAAATCCCGCTAAGTCAAACACAAAAAAACACTTAGGCAAAAGTTAGGGATTAGTTCAAAAAAGAAAATCAGCAAAGGAGGCCCTCAAATCCTCAACATCAAACAAACAAGATTTAGTGACCACCATGTCCAAAATCGATGGGTCACTACAAACATCCATCAAAGCTAAATAAAATGACTGTCATTACCAATGAACCTCAAATCATCATCTTTACCCTTACATTGTCAAGATAAATGTGTGTAGATTTAACTGAATGTAGGACTGGAGATTCATCACGAAGAAAGGGTGGGTACAAACAAAATCTTTAGCCATTATCCTTTGTTTCATAAACCGTGAACCAGGCCACGTTACAACCCTTAAAAGACCTAATTGAGGCAAAGTTTATTCTGAAAGCATACTACAGTAAGGTTGTGTAAACTGACTCCAAAAAGATCTTTGCAAGTCATTTTGTTTTGTACATATCTTTGCTTTACCTTTCACTTTAAATGTCATAAACCACTGTGTTTTGACTAGTGATTCATTTGCTTTTCTTCCAACCATGATTTTGATTTCAAAAGTTGCATTTGCTTTTAATGACCATGATTGTATAAATGTTTTTGTTCGCAAACTATCTTTTCTAGCAAGGAATTTTCAAACGGTGAAGAACTGGGTTGGTGATCCTATCAGGGGCAAGTTCCTTCTAGACCATGTTGAAAATCAGGGCAAGGTTGTTGTTCAGTGAAAGTCCATCTCAGAGTTGGTTTATCCAAAAGATTTTACAAGACTTATACTGAGGCAAGCTTCCAAGCGCAGCATAAGGCAATCATTTTCAGAATCAGTCAAGTTGAGGAAACAATCAGCTCATCTACAATAGTCATCTTATCTGGGGAAATCCATTGGAAGAATCCCTAAAAGAACTTTTCATCCCTTCTCCAAGGATCATCAACTTGGTACAGTTTATTAGTGCTGCAAAGGTCTGTTCAACATCAGCATCCTTAGTCCCCGAGAAGAATAACGGTGATATCACATTATTGAAGAATGAGCCTTCCAATCTTGTCATCTCCAAAAAAGAGTCAATCCATATTGCCAGCATCTTCATTACATGCGTTTGATCATACATCATAACAAATTCATATATATGCATAACAAAGTGTTTTATCCTTATTTGCATTTACCGTAGGTCATGTTGTGGTCAAACATTTACCTCACTTTAAAAGTCCAACTTCTTGGCACCTACCAAAAACTTACCTTTCTTTCACTTCAGTGCCATTCCTGGATATTTTATTCCTACAGTGTTATTCCTGAGTCTTTGTATTATTCCTCCAGTGTTGTTCCTGGATCTTTGCATACTTCTTCCAGTGTTATTCCTGGGTCTATATCTTGTTCCTTCAGTGTCATTCTTGAAATTTTTATCTGCATATCCAGTGTCATTCTTGGATATAGTGATTTTCCTTTAACTTCAGTGCCATTCTTGGAAATTTTATTTGTATATTCAGTGCCATTCCTGGATATTTTCTTTCCTCTAGTGCTATTCCTGGGTTTATATCTTGTTCTTTTAGTGTCATTCTTGAAATTTTTATCTGCATATCCAGTGTCGTTATTGGATATAGTGATTTACATTTAACTTCAGTGCCATTCCTGAAAATTTTATCTGTATATTCAGTGCCAGTCCTGGATATTTTCTTTCCTCCAGTGCTATTCCGGGGTCTATATCTTGTTCCTTCAGTGCCATTCCTGAAAGTTTTATCTGTATATTCAGTGCCATTCCTGGATATAGTGATTTGCCTTTACCTTCAGTGTCATTCCTGGATATAGTGTTTTTCCTTTAACTTCAGTGTCATTCCTGAAAATCATTGTTCACCTTATCCAATGCCATTCTTGGATATTGTGTCCCTTGTTTAAAGTTATAATTGGATGTCTTGACTTTTGTTCAAAGCCATGATTAAAAATCTCTTACATTACATTCGTCCAATACGATCCATGGATGTTGTTCCTCTTAGTCATCCAATACAATCCGTGGATGTCAGCTTTTATTCGACTTCGTCCAGTACAATCCATGGACGTTGTTCCTCTTTTTCATCCAATACAATCCATGGATGTCAGGTTTTATTCCACTTCGCCCAATCCAATCCATGGACGTTGTTTCTTTTTGTTACTATTCTTAGTATCAGTTGGTCGCATCGTGCCACTGCATATTCACTTTGAACATTTTCTTGTCATCTTAAGTATCGACTTGACTTTACCCGTGTTAGTTGAACTAATGCTTCAGATTTCCTTTTGTTTCTGTCTTCTGTTATTCTTAGTGTCAGCAGTTACACATGAACCTATTGATTTATCACTTTGAATACTTCCCGTCTCTGTTTCTGCATCCTCAGTGATCTCAAACCTTTTTCCCAGTGGAACCCTCTCTTGTTAGCCTTTTTCATGTGGCATCATTGCCTGCATGATTCAATCTTTCATACATCCATTCATATTGCATTTCATCTGCATTCGGTCAAAATTCCAGGTATTCTAATATTTAATCCTCTTCTACCTTGAATATAAAAAAAAACTTTGTTATTCATACATTCATGTTCAAGATGATTAAATAGGGGCATCTGTCACACCCTAAATTTTGACCGAGTATCTCTCAATAATTTCATTCATCTGACGCATTTTTATCGTAGCATCAATAGTCAGTCATTTTAGCATAAACATTTCATTGGTCAAAAATCATGCATTTTTAACTGATTTTTATCATTCCATACCATTTTTTTAATTTTTTTTTCTATTTAGATAAATATTTTATTTTATTTAGAATTGATCTTAGTTTTTATTTTGATTTTAATTTATATTTTAATTAAATTTAGTTTAATTTCAATTTCAATATATTTAGTTTATCTTTGATTTAGTTTAACTTCAATTTATTTAATTCAATATAATTTCTTTTTTTTTAATAACCATTTTCAATTTATTATTATTATTAGTTTTATTATTATTATTATTATTATTATTATCATTTTTATTATTATTATTATTAGTTTATTATTATTATTACTACTTTTCTTTTGTTTTTCTTCATATTCAAAAAAGGAAAAATGGCAAGTGGGGTCCACTACAATGTAGTACAAACACTTCACATGGATTGCCAACTTGGAATTATCAATGACCAAGAATTATTTTCACACTTCATATGGATTGCCAACTTGGAATTATCAATGGCCAAGAATTATTCTCACACTTCACATGGATTGCCAACTTGGACTTATCAATGACCAAAAATCATTCTCATAAAGTCACAAGGATTGCCATATCATCACTCCTATCTCACTCACACTATAAATAAGATCTCTCTTTCTCTCATTTGAGACTAACAAGAATACCCTTAAATTCTCAAAATCTAGCACATTCATTACATATTTTTCAAATTCAAAATTCTTTTCTTACTTACATAATACCCATAAACATTCACCATCTTCACCACAACAACAACCTCCATCACAACACCTTCACTTTATTCTACACAACAAGCTCAACATTTGCTAGCTTTGAAGTTTGTGAGTATCATTCATCATTTTTTTTATATTTTAGTTTGTTATCTATTTAAATTATTTAAAAAATTCCTTATTAGTTTAAGTTATTAGATTGACTTTAATTTCTTCATTTCAAAATATAGTTTTTGTTTAATTTATTTATTAATGTTAGAAGTAAAGTATATATGTGATTAACACTTAAAAATATAAAAAATAGTATTGTTTAGTAAGTTAATTTAAATTATTGGTCCAACGCCAGGTAAACAATTCATGCGCCTACATTTCGCACACACGTAAGTCGGTCACTTGTGTGATCGCCATCTGCACGACTTTACGCGTCATAATTAAAGTACGAAAGAACTGAACTTCAAAATCTAGCATTCCGCGGGTTCTTTAATGAACCACTCTTGAGGCTAGACTTCGAGTTGTGTTTCATTTACTCATTCGTTTCTAAAAACATCAAACCCTAAATCATCAAACAAACAATCTACTCTTAATTAACATATTAATCGCGAAAGAACTAAACTCAGGAATCTAGCATTCCTCGGGTTTTTAAATTGAATTACTCTTGAGGCTAGCCCTCAAGCTGTAATGCATTCGCCCTTTTGTATTCAAAACATCTTAACCTCAAATTAAAATCGTGAAAGAACTAAATTCAGGAATCTAACATTCATCGGGTTTTTGAATTGGATTACTCTTGAGGCTAGCCTTCGAGTTGTAATTCATTCACCCTTTCATAATGAAAGAATACAACTTAAAACCTACCAACAAATACAAAAGTCATTTTCCTAATTACTTAACGAATAACTGAACTCTAGAGTCTAGCACTCCACGGGTTCTTGAATGCAATCACTCTTGAGGCCAGCCCTCGAGTTGTGCTTCATCCGCTCTTTTGTTTAAAACAATTTAACAAAGGTCAAACACCTTTTCTTCAAATTAACATTGTTTAAATCTTTCTATCTCACAAACAAGCTAGCGCTTCAGCCTCCACCGCGAGTATAAGTCAACGCTTAGCAGATTAGAAAGCATTTTCAAACAATCATTCCATTAAAAAACACAAACCGTAATCGCACGAAATACGAAGCTCTGACTTTCCCATTGCACAAGGGAATACGTAGGCACAAGGATTTTAATCCTTCGCGAGCACAATAATAAAAAACTTTAATCTTTCCCCCATAATATTAATAATAATAATAATAATAAACTTTAATTTCCTTTAGAACAAACATATTAATAACCATTTAGAAGACATAAGACTTAGATCAACATTTAATAACATAGTTAGCTAAGAGGTTCCCGTTGAGTACAACGGACGTGAAGGGTATTAATACCTTCCCCTTGTGTAACCGACTCCCGAACTTAGAACTTGGTTTCGTAAACCATTTCTTATCCTTCCTTTAGGTTGTATCTATATCTCCCTTTTCTTTAATTAGAATAAATAGAATTAGGTGGCAACTCTGTTGATTGTTTTAGGATCGTATTGTTCGAGGTACGACACAGACTGTTGCTCTGGACAGGTGAGAATACCATTCACGAAATGCCCCAGTCAGACTGTCTTCGAAGTAGAACATCCATAACATTTCGTCCATGGTATAAGCTTTCAGTCTCCCCATAAAGGACTGCAGGTGAGTACGTGGACAAGAGGTACCATTATATATCTCATAGCATGGAGGCTTGAACTTGTGAGGAATCATGACTCCCTCAACTAGACCCATGTCCATTACATCAAATCCCAAAGAGTTTTGGGACTCCAAAGATCTCAACTTTTCCGCTATTTTGTCCAGACGACGATCATAGACTTCATCCCCAGCACCAATTACTGTAAACTATTCCTCTTGAGGGTCCATTTGCAAGGCACAACCTTTAGTGTTTCCTTGAGTATTCCTGATAGCATTAACTTCATGATTAAGGTGAGGCCCAAACTCTGGCAAATCTATTTGTGGTTGCCCGTTATCATTGTTACTAGTACCTCCTGTACCTGGATGATTCTCTTCTGGAGTTTGCCGCTCGACTAAACCTTTTAATCTTCCTTGGCTTTGGGCAAACCCAGTCATCACTGTCATGAATTGGTTCATCTGAGCCCTCATCTCAGTTCTCTCATTAGCCATATGAGTTCTCACGTCAGTCAAATCTTGCTGAACTTGGTCCATCTGTAAGCTCGGAAGGTTGTTTCTGGTCGGATATCGGTGAACTCTGTTGATGGAGAAATTATTTGTCTTCCAAGGGTATCCAGTTTGGTTCCTTGGTTTTGACCTTCCAGACCACTAGGAATGAAGATGTTGAAGAGAAACGAAGCCCATCAGAAAATACAAGTAATACATAAACCATATATTACAAATGCAAAAGATACATAATTTATGATTACAACAAGTTCCCATGGTGGGTCAAAATACAATTAAGTCGAGAAATACAACAAAATCATCATGAGAAATAAAGTACAACCAAAGTAAAATATAAGTACAAATAAATCAAACATCCAGCCCAAAGTTATCCTCCTTGACTTCCTTCAGGAGAGCATCGGTCACTGGTCCAACTAGATGCTCTGTGATGGTTCTGATAAGAAGGTTCCTAGTGGCAATGGCACTTGTCAACTTCTGGTACTTGTCTTGGTCCTTTGATCTCTTCAACCCCGCCCGGAGTTTCAACTCGGATATTTCCTTCTGTGTTGCTAACAAGGCCTCCTGACTCTTCTTCTCTTTAGCTTCCAGCTGCTCTATCCTAGCCTGTGTCTTCTGATCTTCTTGCAAACGAGACTCAGTGATCCTGATCCACCTAGCTTGACTCTCTTCCAAGTAGTTCTCAGCTCTGGATTTCTGAATCTTAGCTTCTTTGCAAGCATTATTCAATGCCAACTCCCCTGCTCGGGCTTTTCTGATGTAATCATCAGTCTTCTCAATTTTAGTCATATGCTCGTTACAGAGCTTCTCTAACCTCTCATTGTCCAGACGACTATCATTCCTCTCCCAGAGGGTCTTCTTTAGAGCTTTAGAAAGATGAGCATTCCTCTCTTTCAGATTCTCAAACTCCTTTTAACTAAGTGTAGCTATTGGCTATACTGCTGATGGCCCTGGCACATCCTCCAGGGCGAATGGCATGCGGGTGATCTGTCCTCTGATACAAGACCAATTAATATACTGAGCTAAAGCTATGTTGTTGCACTTGCCAAGAATAGCAGTCCCTTTTATTTGTATGTTATCCCAAGCCCATGCTGCTTTTCGGATGATGGCATGATTATTCTGAACATCACAGTAAAGGGTCTCTGCTAAATCCTGCTCTCTGGGTGGATGTACCAATACATATCCCAACTGTCTCTTGAACAACAAAGGATTGTAGTTTATGCAACCCTTCACTCCAATAAGAGGTACATTGGGATACTGCTCACAGCTTGTAATCATGTCCCTGCCCTTGGTGCTCTGAGTACACCACCTGATGTCTTCTGAAGTGAGAGCAATCATTCTCTTAGCCCAGTTTCTTGACTGATGAGGATTCAGGAAAGCTCCTGTCTTTGGCAGGTGTCTCAATAACCAACAGTAGAAGAGAGGTGTACAACATCTGACTAGTCTTCCCCTCTACTTCTCATTTCTCTGATGCACTGAGTAGTAGAAATCCCCTAGCAAGGTAGGAACTGGATTCTTCAGCAGGAAGAGGTGGATATCATTCTTGCTTACAAACTTAGGCTCGTCTGCAAACAAGATGAGTCCATATATACTAAGAGCCAGGAGAGCACAAACAGTTTCCTACTTCCCTGCTGCAGCATGACTGGTGGCCCGAGTGACCAAGAAGTCCAAATGGAGGTCTGGGATTCCAGTCTTGGAGGAAATTCCCTTTGGCTTCTTTTCTTGAATTTCGTGCTTCTCGAGCCTTCCAAGTTCCAATTCGTGCTCTTGAAGTTTACCGAATAAGGACGCGGATGTCATCGTTGAGAGACTCTTCTTTTCCAAAATAGCGGTCACTTTCGGTTGCCATTCCCTTGTCAAAAATCTTAGAACCTTCAGGTTGAGATCATCATTGGTGAAGGTTTTCCCGAGAGCAATTAAATGATTTTTTAGGTGGACAAATCTCTTCTGCAAGGCAACAATAGATTCACCGGGCTGCATACGGAACATCTCATATTCTTGACTCAATGTGTTTAGCCTCGATCTCTTTACTTCAGTAGTTACTTCATGCGTTTCTACCAAGGTGTCCTAAATATCTTTTGTTGATTTACACTGTGATACATGGAAGAACTCGTCCATACTGAGGGCGCTTTGGAGTATGTTGATTGCCTTCTTCTTATTTAGAATCTTTTTCTTATCGTCTTCATCATATGTGCTTTTCAACTTCGCGGTTCCAACACCATTGATCATGTTTACACGATTGTGTGGACCTTCTTCGATTTCTTCCCATATACCTTACCTTTGTGCTTCAAGATGTGCTTTCATTCTGATTTTCTAGGAACAAGTTACCTATAACTTGCTCTGATGCCAATTGTAGTTACAAAGATAGCCTAAGAGGGGGGATGAATTAGGTTATATGAAATTTTCTCGGTTATTTTCTCGGTGGATGTGTTGTACCCCAAAGTTTTCCCTCCCACAATCAAAGCAAGGTTTCCCTAGAGTTCTCTCAAGGTTCACAATTGGTCAGAAAGTTTGAAAGTTATCTCAGACAAAGCATCCTCCTAAGCAATGGATCCACAACTAGGGTTTTGAGTTTATCTGAGCTAAATGGACTTCCAAGGCCTCAATTGATCTTCATAACCTCCCACATGTCTTCAAGAATCCCCATATCAAGTTTCAGGGCTTTCCCAACAAGTTTAACCAGTCAGATGATCAGATATTCAAAAACTAGTCAAAGCAGTTAAAAAGTCAATCTGAGGTCAAATTAAAGTCAAAATTCAAGATGTTTGGCCAACATCAAGTTTATTAAGTAAAATTCATCATTTGATCAAGGGTTGATCATGATTCATCAAGGAAGTCTCAGATCATCAAGAATCAGGAGGTTTCTAAATTAGGGTTTCCTAGGAAAAGTCAACTGAACTTTGACTAGCCATAACTTTCTCATGCTTCATCAAAAATTTCCCATCCAAAGCTCATTTTGAAGGAAATTTAATTCTCTACAACTTTGTGTCTCACAAGCCAAGTCTAAAAATGCTTCATTTTGAGAGTATGAGCTAAAACATTACAGGTCACTTCAAAAGTCAAGAAAAAGTCAACGTTTTCCAAAGAGCATAAGTTGAAAATGGTAAAAGATATGGACATGAGACCAAAGAGGTTTGTTATAGGACTCTTTAAGCTTTCCAAAATGTCCAATAACACCTTCATAGACTTAAAATTGAGGGATTTGTGCCTTGTCAAAGTTTGAAGTTTTTCAAGGGGTGTATGAAGAAAATAAGGTCTTAAATCCATTTTTTTTTCCAAATGGGCCTATCATTTTGCAACCCAATCTTAATAATAACATCAAGAACGACCTAGGTCTCATTCTTTTTTTTTGTTAATTGCGCTATTTTTTCAGGTTTGTTTTACTGAACATTGTTCATTCCAATATCACCACAAGTGCGCAGCCCAGTGGTCAGAGGTTTATGGTTGGGGGTTGGAGACCTGGGTTCGACCCCAGGCTCCTGCAGGTTTGTTTTTTTTTGTTTATTTTCACTTTTTTATAATTTTATTTAAATCATTATTATTTTAAATTAAAATAAAAAAACTAAAAAAATAAATAAATACTATTTTGTGAATTCATTAGTTTTTTTTTTTTTAATTTTTTAATTTTATTTTTATTATGAATGGATTTTGTAAATAAATAACCAAGTATTAAATTTTTCTAATTAAAAATACCTAATCATTTTTTTAATATAAATAATTCTGTTTATTCATTTTATTTTATTTTATATAATCTTTTTTTTCTATTATATATTCATATTTGTAAATAATTTAGTTAAATCCTTAATAATTTTATTTATTCTAATATTGTATATAATTAATTTATAAATAACCTATTAATTTAATAATTTAATATTTTCTATAATCTTTATTTATTTTGTAAATATTAACTTAATACTTTTTTTATTATTTTTAATATAATAAGTGTTCTAGACTGGCCCAATTCCCCTAATTGGGCTACGCAAACCAACTTGATAGAAGCGCTCGACGTCGAGAAGAATCAAGGATAGTGGTCTCTGTCGACAAGAAGCATACCGACCAAGACAAAGTCCTCCAACGACTAGTTTTGACCGTTACCTATTTCTACGGATTCCCCGATCCGCGCCCCACAATACGGACCAATAGTCTTCCACCTAGCCCCTTATATAAACCCTCTCATTTGGGAGGGTTAGGTATTCAATTCTCTGACCTTAGCTCTGGTACTTGCTCACTTTTGCTCGGTTACTTACTTTAGCATCGGAGTGCCTTGCAGGTATACCCCCTTCCTCTCCTCATCGACCGTCTTTCAACAACTCTCGAAGCCAGCCGTATCGGATCCTGATCTCTAGGTACGATCAGGTGGCGCCGTCTGTGGGAATCTGATTTCCCCGTTCTTCTCTCTCAAAGTCTTCAAAGAACCAAAGTTTTTACCAAGATCCATGGCTGCTCGGGACAACCAAGACAACCGATCAAACGACAGCATGATTCTCACGCAACGTGAGAGCAACATTCATCCTCCTCCACACGAGGAAACTGTGCAAGATCACCCCGACGGGAAGACAGCATCGCCTTCACCCGATCGCGATCAACCTCTGGAGAGTCGCCCGGAAACTCTCTTTCCCTCGACTCCTTCATGATCGGATTTCGCCACATTGGCCGAAATCCTAAATCAAACAAACCTGCTGCTCCTCGCCCATGGCGAGAAAATCGCCCGTCTCGAAGATAATTGCCGTCGACCATCGTCTCCCGCGAGACCCCAAAGAAAGCGCACTCCCTCTCCTCCCAGGAAAAAAAGGAAAGGGCACGCCGACGAATCAACGGGCGACAAACACCCTCGTCAGGCCTCTCCACGATCTTCTCCAAGAAAATCAAGAAGGAGCAGATCAATATCTGCATCTCTCCGGCGAGCGAAGAAACGCGCTCACAGATCTCCTTCGTTCAACTCCAGTGAAGACGAGGACGCTCGGGGTCCCCTCTCATCAGAAATCATGGCGGCTAAACTTCCAAGAGGTTTAGAGAAACCTCCACCGCTAGGCTCGTACGACGGAACCACAGATCTAGACGAGCATATCGAGAATATTGATGCGCTGCTCGATTACCGAGGAGTACGAGGAGCGATCAAATGTCGCCTCTTTCCTACAACCCTGAGGAAAGGAGCGATGACGTGGTATAAAAGCCTCGAGGCTGAGTCCATCACCTCCTGGAAACAACTTGGACGCACGTTCTCCAGGCACTTCACCGCCTCAAGGAGACACCCAAAGATAGAAGCTTCGCTCGAAGCGATCATCCAGGGAAAAGACGAACCTTTACGAACTTACATCGAAAGGTTCAATAAAGAGGCAGTCCAAGTATCCACGACCGACGACATGAAGAAGTACCTGTTGGAACGAGGCCTACGCCCGTCAACTGAATTTCACCGAGCAGTCGGCATCGAGACCCCTGCCACCCTCGACACGTTCTTGCTGAAAGCCCAAGCCTATATCCAATATGAGGAAAAACAGGCAGCCAGCTCGGTAAGAGATGCCCGACGTCGTGAAAATGCGAAGCCCCACCGGGTCGATGAACCCTCAACATCTCGTCGGGGAGGAGACAAAAGAAAGGACGACCTCTCCTGTGAACCGCGGGAGCACAGAGGACCCATCGGCCGATTCCACGAAGATACTCCTCTCCTGGCTTCCAGGGAGAAAATCTTGTCAGAGTGTGCCAACTCGGAGTTCAGGCAAGCGGGGGTACGCTTTCCAAAGCAGCAACCTAGCAAACCGGGCACGGACAAGACGAAATATTGCAGATTCCACAAGAGTCATGGTCACAACACAGAAGACTGCATCCATCTCAAGGACGCAATCGAAATTCTTATCAAGGACGGGCACCTTAAGCAATTCACCAAATCCAGAGACATTCCTCGGCAAGAAGCACGAGAGACTCAAAAGGTCGAGGAAGCTGTACCCGTTCCTGCAGATGCGAGCATGCAAGTTGCCCTAAGCATCTATCGCCCAGAAGATTTCTTCCTACCCGAGCACAACGGGAGCCCGGGGTACCTTTCCTCCCAGAGTCCATGGGAAACCTTTCCATCCGCGATGGTCATTTCAGGAGGAGGGTTCAACAAAATCACGGTCGGATCCGTAAAGCGAAAGTTCGACCAGCTGATTGCGAAGGGGCCCGCACAAAACGCAACCCTGGACCCACCAAGATAAGGCTCGGTATCCCTTGCCTTTTACCGAGAAGAACTCCTGGGAGGAGCACCCAACGCCAGCATTCCTTTGCTCATCCGGGCGCGTATGGCAAATTTTGATGTGAGGATAATCTTGGTGGACCAGGGCAGTTCCTGCGACATTATGTACTCCCAGCTGTTTTCAACACTCCAGTTGAACGAGACACACTTGACTCCGTACGTCGGATCAGACCTGCAGGGTTTCAACGGAGCGGTTTCCCGACCGTGGGGCTATGTCGATCTGTTTGTCACTTTCGGAGCAGCTGAGACAGCCAGGACGGTCATAGTCCAGTTCCTAGTCATGGACTGCCCGTCGCTGTACCGGTGCATCCTGGGTCGACCAACACTAGCCGAGCTTATCGACGTGCCATCCACCGTCCACCTGAAGATGAAGTACTACACTACTTCGGGCAAGGTTGCCACACTGCACGGGGACGTCGACGCTGCTCGCAGATGTTTTGAAGCAACATCGTAGGGTCTTAGCTCAATACCATACCAACTAAACACTTCGACATCGAATTCACCAGATGTTCCCAGGGCTTTCCCTCAGGTAGACTCAATCGACCTGGACTGCAGGTTCTCGGACAATAACGAGGGCGTCCAAAGGCCAACAGATTCGCTATCCCGACCAATCCCGGATGGAAAGTTCGAGCTAATTCCCCTGGGAGAAGACCCAACCCGGTGCATTAAGATCAGAGCACATATGCCCGACTTGGTGAAACGACAGTTGGAAGCTTGCCTCAAAGGGAACGCAGATCTGTTCTCCTGGAGCGCCGCGGAGATGCCAGGACTCGACCCCGAGACTGCCTGCCATCACCTCTCCATCGACCCCACACACAAAGCGGTCGCTCAGCGTAGAAGGAAGCAGTCGACCGAAAAAACTGAAGCGGCTGAATCTACTGTAAAAGACCTCCTAGAGGCAAAATTTATAACCGAGGCCAGGTACACAACCTGGATCTCAAATGTTGTACTTGTCAAGAAATCTAATGGAAAGTGGAGAATGTGTGTTGATTATACTGATCTCAACCGGGCATGCCCGAAAGATGCATACCCTTTGCCTAACATTGATAAATTGGTCGACAATTCGTCCGGTTTCAAACTGTTATCCTTCATGGACGCCTACTCAGGGTATAATCAAATACCCATGGTCGTGTCCGATAAAAAATACACGGCCTTCATGACTGAATCGGGCAACTATTATTACAACGTCATGCCTTTCGGCCTAAAAAACGCAGGCGCGACATATCAGCGCATGATGAATAAAGTATTCCGAGCAGAAATCAGAGATATGCTCAAGGTATACATGGACGACATGATCGTAAAATATCAACAAGAAACAGACCACGCGTCCCACTTACGAAAGGTGATCGATCAGGCACGAAAGTGCAAAATGCGTTTCAACCCCGAGAAGTGCACATTTGGAGTCCGAGTAGGGAAATTCCTCGGATTCTACCTGACCGAATGAGGCATCGAAGCCAACCCCGACAAATGTCGGGCATTGACGGAACTCCCGACTCCTACTTCTAAAAAATCCATACAATCACTAAATGGGGTCCTCACCTCCCTCGCTCGGTTCGTAGCGAAATCTGCTCAACACGCTCTCCCCTTTTACAAGCTCCTCCGCAAAGAGGCAACTTTCGAATGGACAGAAGAGTGCGACCTAGCGTTGTCCCACCTAAAAAGGGCACTAAGTGAACCCCCAGTTTTGTCTAGACCCGAAGAGGGGGAGATACTTTATCTCTACCTTGCCGTTGCAAACAAAGCAGTAAGCGCGGAACTCATACGCGACTTACCCGAGGGGCAGAGGCCTGTTTATTTTACGAGCAAAGCACTCCATGGCCCGGAAATTCGATATCTCCATGTAGAAAAAGTGGCTTTGGCCCTCCTTCTCGCAGCCAGAAGGCTGCGCCATTATTTCCTGGCTCACACCATCATCTTAAGAACCGATCAGCCCATAAGACAATTTCTCGGTCGACCAGATATGGCCGGACGAATGCTAAAATGGTCGTTGGAACTATCTGAATTCGACATCAAATTCGAGGGAAGACAAGCTCTCAAACCTCAAGCGCTGGCCGACTTCGTGGCTGAACTTACTTTCACTGAGCAAGAGCCAAAATCTCCATCCAAGTGGACTATTTTCGTGGACGGGGCATCCGTCCCAGCAGGTAGCGGAGCTGGGGTTATCTTGGAGAACGAGGAAGGAAACGTCATCGACGTATCCTTAACCTTATCTTTTCCCACTTCAAACAACCAGGCAGAATACGAAGCTTTCCTAGCGGTCATACGGCTCGCGACTGACTTGGAGGCAGAAGAGATCACAATTTACACGGATTCTCAGTTGGTCGCTAGCCAAGTCCGAGGAGACTTTCAAGCCAAAAACGATAACATGGCCAAATACATGGCCCTCGTAAAAGGCGAGCTGAAGCGATTCAAAAGCGTGGAAATCAAACACGTCCCGCGAGAGAACAATATTCGGGCCGACATCCTTTCCAAGTTGGCAAGCACTAAAAGGAAAGGAAACAACAAATCCGTCATACAGAAAACGCTTCCCCGACCAAGCATTGGGCAATCATCGGTCCACGTAGACATTAATCTCGTGGGCGACACGAGCTGCTGGATGACCCCAGTATTTAATTACCTGACTAAAGGAGAATTACCGACCGATCCAAAAGCGGCTAGTATAATACGACGAAGGGCATGCTCATATTCTCTAGTGGGTGGAGGTATGTATCGTCGAGGATTCTCTACGCCCCTCCTCAGATGCGTAGAAGAAGAAAACATCCCGCACGTACTAAGAGAAGTCCATGAAGGAATCAATGCGCAACATCCTGGCCGACGGTCGTTGGCTCGAAAAATTCTTCGAGCAGGATACTATTGGCCCACACTCCAACATGACGCAAAGGAGCACGTAAAAAGATGCGACAAATGCCAACGACACGGGGATGTACACGTAGCACCCCTATCCGAGCTAAAATCATTATCGTCGCCTTGGCCATTCGCATGGTGGGGGATGGATATCTTAGGACCATTCGTCGTTGGATCCGGCCAAAATAAATACTTAATTGTAGGCGTAGACTATTTCACCAAGTGGATAGAAGCCGAGGCCTTAGCCAAAATCACTGCGCTCAACATACTACGTTTCTTCAAAAGGAACATCCTCGCCCGATTCGGGGTACCGCTCGCCATCGTGACCGACAACGGCATCCAGTTCACAGATAAACACTTCAAAGAATTCGTTGCATCAATATGAACGAAACCGGGGAGTCCCCGTTCCGATTAGCGTATGGAACCGAGGCGGTGATCCCTATAGAAATGCACGTCCTATCCAGACATACAAAATTCCCCATGGACCAAGACACCAACTCCGAGGCTTTGAGGGACGAGCTCGACCTAGTCGAGGAAGTTCGATCAGAAGCTGCTCTTCGAGTGACCATTCTCAAACAAAAAATAGCCGCTCGGTACGATTCTATAGTCATAAGACGAACGTTCGAGGTAGGCAGTCTTGTTCTCAGAAGAAATCACAGGGATCCCCGCGAGGGAAAGCTTACACCCAATTGGGAGGGCCCGTATCGCGTCCGAGCGAAAACCAAAAACGGAGCCTATTACTTAGAAAATTTACACGGGGAAGAGCTCACTAGGCCGTGGAACGCCGAGAAGCTCAAGCAATATTACAGCTAACTTACAAAGTCACCCTGCTCAACGCTCAAGCGAGGAGCAATAGGACCGATTGAAAACTGCGTGCCTAGGTACAAGCACGACATCCCAAATATGACAATCAATCAGGATATCCTTTCGAGGGAAGGAGAAACCTTCCGCACGGACGGATACTCAAACGAGTCCGACGTCGCCTAAGTACCACGACCAGGTAGAACCCCAGCTCGCGATGGGACGTTCAAGCCATGGAGCCCGGGCCATTACCTTGGCCCGGGCACTGACCAGGAGTAAAAACTTCAGAATCTACTTGGTCCCCCAAACCAATGGATCACGAACACACCCCGTATACATCCAATCAAGTGCAAAAACGCACGACAAACACTTAGCATTTGAAATATAAATAACATTCCTCCGACGGACGAGCGATTGAACAATGGAGATAATAAAACAAACGACCATTAATAAACATCAAAATGAGAGCACAAAATTGCGACCTTGAAGGGCCGACTTGTTCATAATTAATTACAAAGGGGACTACGCCCCAAAAAACTAAGATACATAAAATTACAAGGCACGCAGGCCAGAAACTAGTTACCCTCGCCCTCCGGGCGGCCTTCTTCCCGGCGAGCCTCCTCCTGTTCCGGTCGCGCTTCAGGCTGGTCGGGCTGAGCAATCGACCCCGGCTGAGAATCAGCTACCTGTACAAGGTCAAGGATGGCCAGATCGTGGTTCCTTCGGACCTGGTAGTAGATGATTCGACCAACGTCCAAGGCCAAGTCAGGGTGGAGGGCCCTTATCTGATCCACTACATTCTAGAAACTAAGCTCAGTTGATGAGTTCAGATCTTCCATGTCTTGGTCGATCCGAGCAAGAAACTGAGCCCTCGTTACCATACTTTTGGTCTCATCATCCTCGTCCTCCTTCGGGCAGAAAGCATCCTTCAGCTTTTTGTTCTGCTCTAGCACCCTTTTCTTATCGACCTCCAACTTGGCAATGACGTTGACCCTTTCGGTCAACTCCTTGGCCGTGGCACTAGCTTCTTCAGTGGCCGTTTTCAGTTTTGCCTCAGCGGCAGCCAGCTGCTCCTTCAGCCTGCTCATCTACCTCTCCTGTCCAGGACTCCCTTCGGCCGTCAGCCAGGCCATTGTCAGGACCCGCATGACCGCACTTGCGTCTTGAGCCAGGTACAACCGCCGGGCAGGACGATCCATGCCTTCCAGGAACAAGGAATCTGCACGGTCCACCTCCATGCTCGTCCCCTCGAAAAAATTGTGCTTCACGAAGCACGGCGGCAGCCCATGCTTCGGCTTCGGAGGAGCGTTAGCCGTCAGGTCCACAGTAGCTGCGGACTTGTGTTTCTTCATCAGAGAGCCAGTCGAGGCGCTCGGAGAGCCTTGGACCAAGGGGCCCGACCCAGAGCCACTTGTCTCGGTCAACTTGGTCTACACAACCCTCGATCTTTTCTTTTGCTGCTGGCGCAGGCGTTCATGGATTTTATCAAGCGGGTTCGACAGAGAGCTTGAAAAAATAAAAATATTAGATTAGTCGTGGACGACAAAATTAAATCAAAGATATGACTAATAGAAATAAACAGATACCAAAGAAGTCGGACACTTCTTGCCCGGTATTGCAGGCCAGTAATTCTATAACATCGATCAAGGGACGCTCCACAGCTTCCCCCCCATCCTGATCGAGCATAACTTTTCCCTCTCCGTCCAGAAAGGGGGTCGGAGTGAAGGACATTATCAATCTTCTGAAGGCCTCGAAACTGGCCGCATCGTCTTCATTCAAAGAGTCCCCCACCTGGACGAACTCACCAACATGCCTCTCATAATGGGCGTAACTCCAGGAAAAGGGGAACAACCAAAGCCTCCTCGGGATCACCTTCCCTTGATCGTCGAGCTTGGGTTCGTCGTTCTCGTCGGTGTCTATCCCCAGAAAGCTCATCGCCCTCACGGCCACCGCGCTCGCGGGTTTGATCAGAAAGTAGTCTATTTTGAAGGCTCGGATGGATTCTGAATGGGCCTTGAAAATCTTCGTCCTCTGTTTAAAAGACACGAACCCTTTCCGATCAGTTCCTTGCCCGACTTGGCGCTGTAGGGAGAACAGACGGAAGAACAGAGGAAGCGTGGCACCAACACCCAGATGGCCCCACGTCAACTCAAACGCCTTCAGGAATGCATATGAATTAGGATGCAGCTAGGAAGGAGCAATGCACAGGTGCCCGAGCACGGCACTCACCAAGTCACTGAACGGAAAAGTTACCCCCAGGACCGAAACTTCATACTCGTACATAGAGAACGCCCGACCTCTAAAATCTGAGAAGATGCGGTCGACATCTCCCGGGCAAGTTACGACCCAATCAGTAGGGTTACCGATGACAGGCAGCGGCTCCGCTCGAGGTCTTGAAAATGAGGACACCTTGTCCAATAGATCCTCCACCACCCATTCTTCAGGCGAGATCCTTGTCTGTTCGGGACACTGTGGCGAATCTGTTGATGCTCCCTCTTCTGTAGTGCTCGTGCCCGAATCTCCCGAGGAACTCCCGGAACCAGAGGGGACTGACGCAGAAGATCCAGAATCTTCCGAGGACGTCTCTTCCGAGGACACGTCTAATGGATCCATAAGCGAGTTTTCACCTGAAAAGCATAGGAAAGGCGTCAGTGAATTCGATTAAGAATATCAAATCCACCCTTCCACCGCTCGACAAGTGAAAGGGCGCGCATCAGCTCAGGGACTGGGTCCCGAGCTGTAGCCCTGGCTAACCATCGCTCGGAGCAATGGCTTACGCCCAACGTTATGAATTACGGGATCTAACCTAAATACTTGTCAAATCACAAGTCAAGGTCGACCAACACCCATGTCGACCATGAGTTAGGGTTTGCAGCCGACCGACAATGGTTGCAGAAGTCCTAAAGTTTATCGGTTCTAAATCTAAGACTACCGTTAAAACTATCCTAAAACACATACATTTCTATGATATCTAACCTATAACCACCAAAAACGGCGAAAAAGAACCGTACCTTGTGCTTGGGAAGACATTTTGCAGAAGATGAAGGTTCTGGAAACGATGGTCGACAATGAGGTACAGTGGTCGACGACTGGGAGCGGTGGCAGTTGAACGAGCAAGGCGTCGGAGAAGATGATGAAGCGAAAAGTTGGAAATGGGGCCTAGAAACCCTATTTATAAGAGGGAAAACACGTGCAAGCACGCGTGACCCCTACACACTAGCCCCTAGGCTAGCCGTCAAATCATTAATAAGCGCGAATCCCCAGATATTCCAGCTTTTCGTTTCATATTCTCCCGTCGGGCAACGTACCAACTACTCGTCCCTCGAAGGTCGGCAACATGAAATTCCTAGCCTTGACACTGCCCGTCCTCGAGCAAGAAATCATTACTAAGTCACTGCTCTTCCGCACGAGCAATGACTTGGGGGGCTCCTGTTCTGGACTGTCCCAATTCCCCTAATTGGGCCACGCAAACCAACTTGATAGAAGCGCTCGACGTCGAGCAGAATCAAGGATAGTGGTCTTTGTCAACCAGAAGCATACCGACCAAGACAAAGTCCTCCAACGACTAGTTTTGACCGTTACCTATTTCTACGGATTCCTCGATCCGCGCCCCACAATACGGACTAATTGTCTTCCACCTAGCCCCTTATATAAACCCTCTCATTTGGGAGGGTCAGGTATTCAATTCTCTGACCTTAGCTCTGGTATTTGCTCACTTTTGCTCGGTTACTTACTTTAGCATCAGAGTGCCTTGTAGGTACACCCCCTTTCTTTCCTCATCGACCGTCTTTCAACAACTCTCGAAGCCAGCTGTATCGGATCCTGATCTCCAGGTACGATCAATAAGTAATTATTTTTTCTTTTATTATTATTACTAAATTATTTAAACTTATATTTTCTTTAAAAAAACTTCTAAAAAACTTTCTAATTCATCTAACTTAGAATAATTTCTTCTAAATTTCCTTAATTTATTATTATTGTTGCTTTATTATATTTTTATTATTGCTTTATTATCATAATTTATTTTCTGTCTGATTATATTGTATATATCCCAAAGCCTTGTAATAGCGTAGTTTATTTTTCTGTTTTATATTAATTATATTGTTTAATTGCGTGGTTAGTAAATAGGGAGTGCAAAATTTAACTGTAAATAATTGAACATAGAAAATTAAATTCAAGGTAAATATTTAAAAATGTACACTCACACACGTAACTCGATCTAAGATCGCCGTCTACACTTCCGAGGGTATCCCTCTTGGTTGCCTTCTTTAAATAGTCTAGTCCCTTGAATATAGGGGTGTCTTAAGCAAAGTCCCTTCATGAATAACTCATCAAGTCCCTACAGATTTAAATGATCAAGTCCCTTCGAGGTTGCCTATGATAATGATCTTGTCCCTTCTAATAAATGATGATAGTCCCTACGAATTGCTAAAGACACCCTACAATTTCCTTCATTGACCATACGATGACCTTACGCCCGTCCCTACATAAAATCCAAGGTAATAACTATCTATTCCTTAATAATAGGGATAGTCTTACCCTTGAAAGGACATATAAGAACATGAATGACTTAGTCTAGGGTAGGTATCTCATAGTTACTTGCTCACTCTTCAAAAATACTTTTCACACCTCACAATATTTTCAAACATTTTCAAACAATGCTTTGTATACACCCATACGAGGATCATTACAAAATACTTAGAAAAAATTTCTAATCACACACTTCACATTTTCAAAAATATTTAAGTGAGCTAAGTAACTAAGAGCCCATGGATAACCATGGATATAAAGAGTTCTAATACCTTCCCTTTATATAACCTACCCCCTGAACCCAAGTCTTTTCAAAACGGTATTTCCTGTTCTTTTATGTCCCTTCCTTATGGATAAAATAAAAGTCGGTGGCAACTCTTTCTATCTGCACAACTCTTTCTATTTTTCTTATGGAGGTCACAATACATTTCTTGAAGTTTTTTTTGGGTTTCTTTTATGTGAAGAATTGGCGCTTCAATCAAGTAAGTAATCTCGATTCTCCATTTTAATGCACCATTCTAGTTGTATGCAACCTAGGATCATATAACTTAAGGTGCATATTGAGTCCTCCCACCTGAGGCACTGGATTTCTTTGTGATTTATGTTTATTTGTGTCTATTTCGGAGCTTAGGATTAGGTTACGGACAATAGAATTCACTTCCTTTTGTTTTCCCTTAAAACACCATTTTTCGCCCGTTTCGTCGCAATTATTAAAAATAGTTTTAGGTGTGATAAAATTCTGGAAAAAATTCATGAGTGATCCTTATCCTCTTTATTAATTTTTCATAATTTTTGTTTCCATATTTGAATGGTTTTAGTAATTAATTTGGATTTTTCATTCCAAGCTGTCCCAAAAGGGAGTGTTTTGACATAAGGGACCAAAAACCATTTCTTCCCATAGGTGTGAAACCTATTTTTTGTAAGTGACCACTGGAATTTTTGACATTTTGATTCTCCTTAGATATTTTTTTAATAATTTTTTCTGACATTTTTTATCCACTTTGTGGAGTTGTTTTTCGGCGATCATGCCTTGTTATCTTGCTCATCAAGTAATTGTTTTGGCACTTTGGTGCATAATTTTGTGAAACCCTTTTAGAACATGTAAGTTACTGAATCCAAAATTCCAAGGATTTAATTTCATAATTTTTAAATCTTTTTTGCTATTTTTCCATGTCACCTAGATCATAGGTTGATTTATGTGTTTATGTGCTCCATACCCTAGATGTTAGGAAGGCATTCATGCCATTTGCTTGAGGCATCTGTTGGTAACTTTTAGGAGTTAATTATAGGTCACTTTTAGGTCCTTAATTCTAGTTATAGGTCACTTTTTGAACCATACTTATTTGGTTTGTTTTAGTGTTTCAAAGTGCATCTTTATTTGAACTAATTTTGCCTAAACTAGCATCTCTTCTCCTCTCATGTTTAATTTGATTTATGTGGGAACCATAAATACCAAACCGTGAATTCTAATTGCATTTCATATCTTGTATGATACTGACCCATAATCATCTCATGCATATCCATATGCCATTCATCCTCAACTTGCATCATTTGTGATCTTATGCGATGTTTGCTCCATTTGTTCTCACATCTTCTTCTCCTTACTCCATAGGGCTTAAGTCATTGCATCCATAATTGAATATTCATTCATCCACATTCATAAGAATTCACTACTGACTTTAATTATCATTTTATGTATTAATTCATGCTTGTAAGCCATACGCATCCATACTTCATCCTTGAACTCTAACTTGTATTTAGGTGAACTTATGTGATCTTTTTGTACATAGTTTGACATAGTTTGAACTTGTGAGGTATCCTAGCATAATTAGGGACCTATAGGATGTAGCTACTGACTTTATAAGTTATATAACCTTTAGGTACCTTCACCTTTAGACTTAGGTCTTATTTTGAACTCTAGTTCCATTCTAGGACGTTTATAGTACTTAATTTCTTTTAGGCTTTGATTTTACTTTCAATATGCATTATCATGCTAATTTTTGTTTTGTAGGGGGGAAGATTGAGGTAAGCCTCACTTTATTCCTATCTTTTATGCATTCAATTTTCACTTGCCTTACATCTCATATTTGTGCTTGTATAGGCTTTCCCTTTCTTTAGTACCAACTTAACTTCCTTAGGAAGTAAGTTGAGTTCTAATTCTCTTTTCTTCTTTTCCTTTTCTTCCTTAGGATTAGAAAACTTCACAAACCATTAGGATCTCCCTTTTGTATATGATAACTAACTTAGGTTTGTGTCTTAGTCCCCCTTAGTTTTTTCCCTTTTTCCACTTGAGTCATTCTTTCTCATCTCATAAAGAAAAACAATCAAAAACCTAATAAAGGTTGGATGTTCTTATATGCCATGAGACTTTGTTGCGGAGTACTTATATGCGTCCTGTTTCGGGGCGAGGTGTAAGTATTTACAATGATGGATAAGTCTTAGTATGAGATTGTTCACAAACAAATTAAAAATACTTCTCATAAAAGACAAAAACAAACAAATAGCGACTATCCTGCGGGAACTTCTTTTCTCACCTCATTCATTCTCAACGCGGACTTGCGAAGACTTGTCTCGTATGCATGACGGTAAACGCACTCGTACTAGATGAGCTTGCAACACCTGAACATAGACATACGCAGTTCCAACCATAAAAAACACAACCAAATAGTTCTCGCCTTAGTTAGGCGAACTACGTCGACTCTGATCCTCATTTTCCCGATGAGGAACGTAGGCAGCGGGGTAGGGCCCGTTTGAGCACTTTCTTTATTTTCCCTACATTTCCCCATTTCTTTCTTTTCATTCTCTCTTTTTCAACTCCTTTCTCATTTCCATCCCCATTCCAGTAGCAGTTCATTTGTTCAGCAGCTTTATTCTTTTACCCTTTGAAACAAGCAAACAAGCGTGGATCCCGTTGGGTACGGCGAACCATCTGGGGAGATAATACCTTCCCAGGTCGTAACCGACTGCCGAACCCAGATCTTTGGTTCACATGACCTTGTCCTTTCCTTCTTCCTCAGGTTTGTGCAGCATTACCTCTCCCGTTCCTTTGGGATAAAAATGCCTGGCTGGAGACTCTACCTTTTCCGCGCCACTTTCGCGTTTGTACTAGGATGAAAATCCCAGGAGCGACAGCTGGCGACTATGCTGGGGATCGAACCCAGAATCTCTGGTTTCCCTTGTAGAGTCAATCCTAGTGCCTGTTTGGTTTCGTTTCTTTGGGTGTTTATCTGTTTGCTGTTGTGTGTTTTAGTTTAGCTTTACTGTTTTCATTTATAGTTTTACTTTACAGCTTTACTTTACAACATTTATTTACTGCTTTCAGTATTTATTTTTCATGCATCATATTATACTGGACTGTCTCGCTGTGCTGGTTTTCATTTTTTCTGCAGGATGAAAGTTACTGTGAGATAAGCCAAATACTCGGCTTGAGTGCACCACAGGATTAGCGTGGACACGTTGTACTCGCATGGTGTCTCAACATGATGAGTGGCGATGTGTTCCACACCCAAGTTGCGACCGTCTTGGAACTATCTTGTGTGGGGATTTTGCCCCACTTCGGGATACGACCTTGATAGTTATGTGCAGCCGGGGACCAATCATTGAGAACCTTAGTGGAAACAACCCTCTCCAGTGATGACAGTGGCATACCACATTTGTTGGCAAACCCACTCGCATCCGAGGGTCCACTGGGAACTCGCATAAGATGGCCTGGTTCTCTCATAGGAATCCAGTTAAAGCAAAATGTCCATATGACGATAGTATTGTACCTTTCGGGATGAATGTACTATTATTTCTCGATTCAGTGCTCAAAGCTGGGGACTTATGAGGGATTCTTGTTTCCTTGAACTCAACTGAGACCTCCCCGAGTAGTACATAATGCCAAACCGATTCCCTGATTTGGTCATGAGTCATTTCTCGGAAATGGTGAACGTATTATTTCTATTCAGCTTTAAGAGTCTGTGATGTTGACCCGAGCAGCACACCCGTGAGATTGGGAGGGGTTTACAGGTTTGCAGGAACCCTAAAACTTCAACATACCCGCTTTGCAAGCGTTGTTTTGTGATATGATCCGGTTCCACATGGTCCTTTGATTCTGAGATCTGGGATTTCTATTTAGAGGAATTGTTATTGTGATTACCATTGTGACCCTGATATTGTGACTGTTATTATGACTCTCCACAGACACTTGGCTCGTTGTTCAACTTCAACACCATCAGTGACTGTTCTATTATGTGATCCAGTTCCACAATTATTGGGTTCTCAGTTATGGGGTTATATACAGAGATGGTACTACTGTTGTGGTTCTATACAGACAGTTAGTTCACTGCTCAACACCAACATTAGACTATTGATCACATGCTTGTTGCATACATGACTTCATAGCATTTCTGCATACATGTTCAGTTATTTTCGAGAATCACATATATGAATCACGCTGTTGGATTTTCTGTGTCAAAACTTGAATCAAAGCATAAAGATTCCTTAGAAATAATTGAACATGGCATTTGCATACATCCTTGCATTCATGACAGGTACTCAGAGACAGATTATTATCCTGACTTGATTTCTCATCAAAGTGGCCAACTTGAATCACAAGCATCAAGGAATGGTTTTGGAACAACTTCGGGCGGAGGTAATCAAACGAAGACTCAGCTGAGGCAATTCAGGGTAGATGTGCAAGCTTTATTTCAGAATCAGAAACTGCTGAAAGAGGAAGTCAACCAGATGAAGACTCAGATGAGCTTGGTTATGGAAATTCTGAACGAAGCTATTTTCATCCCTAGTAAGGGGAACTACGCTGCTCTGATTCTCCATTGGTCAATGGAGATACGTAGACAGGAGATCACATGAGATCTTTCCGAACAACCTTATATATCAAATTTATTTATCAACCTCTTCCCTCCAGACGTCATTTGTCGGCATCCAATTTCAGCTTCCCAAGAGAGTCCTAGGGGTAGAGCATAAGGGAAAAGGCCAGAATAACTCGAGAAGAAGTTTGATCATATTCTGAGGTTGTACGTGCAACGGGTTTCCTCATTTGCTCAAATTCAGGTTGGTTTAGCTAGTCGCATCAGGATCATCTCTGACAAAAAAAATTCCTTTAGGGTTACAATGCCAAGTATGACCACCATTTTGGGGCACCTAACCGTCTAGTTGTAGATTGCAAGTCTTTCAGAGGCAAAGGTAAAGACACGGTCGTGAACTTGATCGACTTTAAGACTATTGTGTTCGCACCAGGAAAAGGTGGGAATATGGCACCAAAACAATAATTGAATGAACATCTAGACTATTGACTGATGAAAGTCTCCAAGAGTAATAAGTCCAGACGGAGTTAGGCGTACCATTGACAACTGTGATGTGTTCAAGCACAAGGTTCAGGATATTGACTGACTCAAAGGTCATCATACCAGACAGTCTTCCTACAAATGGAAGCGTCCTCATCAGATTGACCTCCCAATTTGCAAGGGCATCCACAGAAGAAATAAAGCCATCAATATTCAAATACTCTTAGTGATGGCATTTGTGTGTTTGTCTTGCTTCAATCAGTTTTTCATCCCTATTAAGGGGAACTACGTCGCTCTGATTCTTCATTGATCTTTGGTCAATGGAGATACGTAGGCGGAAGATCATCAAGTCTTTCCAAGCAACCTTATAAAACAACTTTACTCTCCATCTTCACTCTTTCCTTCAGACGTCTCGTGTCAGAGTCAGAATAACTAAAAGAAGAGGTATGATTGTCGTGGTTGGGTATACAACTGCAACTTGAAGGCTACAAGTCTGTGAAAGAGCTATTTATCACTTAAAGTGTCTAAGACTGATAGGTCCAGACAGAGTCAAGCCTTCTCAACAACGACAATATTTAGTTTCTTTACTGCATTTCCATTTTGTAGTTTCTCTTATTTGCTAAACATTTGTCTACATGTATGAAATTTGTTTGCTTTTAAATGTTAGTAATAATAAAACTCACATGTTTTTATTGTAGTAATTCATACGCATTCACTTATAACTTTGCATGTTTACATCGCAATACCAATTGTCGTGCTTAAACTCTACAAAGGAGAATGACGAAACAAAAATGCAAGAATCTCTAATTGTGTGCTCTCGAATAAGACCTTGTTGAAGATGTACAGGCTTTGTTTCAAATCCCTAAACACCGGAGATATAAGGGAGATAGACCCTCACTAACCCTTTGAGCCTTGAAGTAGGAGTTTCTATGAAAAAACCCTTATGTTTAACCCAGGGGCAGGGTAGATGTCAGCTAGTCGGACCAAGCGTTCAGGCTTTCATAAAGGAGTGTATTTGAGGATCCATTACATTCCACTATGCTAATCAAGAGGTCCAGAGACCGAAAACCATGATGGCTATCCAAATCAAGAGGTCCAAAGACCGAAAACCACAATGGTTATCCAAATCAAGAGGTCCAAAGACTGGAAACCACAATGGTTATCCTTCATCAACCAAAGAATGAGGTAGCCACAACCCTCGTGAAGCAATCAAGACAAACAATGTCACACGATTTGTTCAAAAAAAAGAAAGAATTGAAAATCCCGCTAAGTTGAAACTTGAAAACAAGCGACTTAAGCAAAAATTAGGGCATCCCATTGGACTTCACATTCAAAGATTCACAAGAATCAGTCCAGGAAAAAGTTAGGAATAAGCAAAAGAATGAAAGGAGAAAGACAAAAAGGATTACACAAGAAAGATCCTTAAACAATAACAAAATTGTGTGGCACAGACACAAAAGACAAAGGGGTGACTGACTCCAAATGGCAACCTGATTGACGCTTAAACCGTTAGTGTAATTGGTTCCTCAACCATCACAAAACCCTTTTTGAGAGGTGAGCGCGTGTGAAAGCTAGCTGAACATAGGAATGGAGAATATCACGAAGAGGGGTGGGCACAAATAAACTTCGAGCATATATCCTTTGTTTCTATAAGCGTGAACCAGGCCACGATACAACCCTCAAAAGTCCTAACTGAAATAGGGTTATTTCGAGAGTGCACTACCATGAGACCGCGTTCTTGACTTCTATGAGTTGTGCTAAAATATCTGGGTTGGTTTAAACACCCCAAATTTTCCCTCACTTTTCTCAACACCATGGGTTGTGATCACTCATTTGCACAAGCATATCATTACATCTCATATTGCAAAGTTTATTTCACTGCATAATTTGCATAGCTAGGGTTTGTGATCAGATGAATCCAAAAAGTGATCTGAGCCATCTCAAAGGCTTTGAAGCTTGTCAAGAGGGTCCATGTATGTTCTATGATCATCTTATGCTCCCCAAGGTTCATTAAAGTCAATAAATCACAAAGCATTGCACAGAGGCCCAGGCAGGCTAGGGTTTTCTACACAAATGACCTAAAATTAGGATTTTGGGTTTGAGGCCCTTAATCTCAAATTTTTTGGTCATTGTCGATTCCATTGGTCTTAATATGTTATAAGGATCATGTGTACCAAATTTGATGAAGACATTCATTGTGGAAGTCATCTGATCAACTGATAACTTATTATGCAAGAAAAGTCAGAATCAGGGCATCTGAGGCCACCACCAATGGTACCAAAGGGTCATCTTCATCTTTTTTGAGGTTCTATGATCTTTATTTGATCTTATAAGTAGTTAGAAGTTCACAAGATTGAAGAATTTCAAGCCATTTGCAAACTTTCCATTTTTGGACATGACTTGTAATGAAAACTTTCCATTTTGGGAAAGATTTTCAACCTCCTATTTCTTGATCAAAAAGGTTTCAAATGAAAAATCTTCAAACATGAAAGTTGTAGATTGGATCTTACCATTTTCAAAAAGTACAAGAACTCCTCTTGATTCTTCTTAGAACTCAAGATATGATGTTTCAAAGTTGGGAAAAATCTTATAATTTTCAAGTTCATGCCAAATAGGGATTTTTGCAAAACCAAGTTCCAACACTTCTAATGACTTTTAATCCACTTCTAAGCTTCATAACATGTTCATACAACATTGCAAGACCAAATTTGTGCCTTGGATCACAAGTTTCTATGAGCCATTTTCACAAAATCTCAAAGAGGGAAATTGTAAAACATATGATATCTCTTGCATCAAGTGGTACAGATCCTCAAATCCAATCCAAAGGCCATCCTTGAATGAAGCTGAGGCAGGACAAGCCTTGTGATCTCCTCTGACCCATGCCATACTCATAGTTTCCAAACTTTGACTTTTTGCAAAACACACCATACCAATCACACTATGCCACCACCCACTCTCTGGCCAATCAGTACATCTTATGCAAACCCTAAGGACCTCATTACACACAACATTGAAGCCTGGAACATCTCATCAGCTCAGATTTCCAAAAAATTGCCAAAAACTTCATTCCTTCGAATCTCTCAATACAACCATCAAAACTCAAAGCTTTCTTCACCATTCATTCCCACATCACTCATAGAACACAAAGCACCCTTCACAATGCCCTGAAAACCACTGAATCACAAACACGATTTCTGCCTTAGCAGAACTGAAACTCTCAAACCAGCTCATATAAACTCCATCTAAGCCTTTCAGAAGCACAAGGGGATCCATTGGAGTGGCTTTGCACAAGAGGAGAGGCCAGAAAGCACCAAACTGAAAAGCTTAAACTCAGGTAGTCATCAAGAACATTTTTTCCAGAACCTTTATTTCAAGTTATAGAATGAATCTACATGCTCCTCTGATCATCATGATGTGTTTGGTTTTGAAAATGAGTGGAAAATAAGCATGTATTGACCTTCTGAAATTTTGCCAATGAAATGTTCTTGCTTCGATTCTCTCTTTTGGTGCATGATAAATGTTTTTGATGGCTGGATTCTTATTCTATGTTATTTAATGAGTGATTCTGGAGATTTTGGGAGCATGGGGTGGCCTAGGGAGTGAGTTCAGATGAGGGTGTCGCCGGAGAAGACGACCGGAACACTGTTCCGGTCGCCTGAAAAAGATTAGGGTTAATTAGCCAGGTTTGAATTTTGACCCTAGGATCATGTTTCCCGCGTGCGTGAATGGCCAGGATTGAGTCATTAAAACCCTAAACCTAATTAATTAATTAAATTAATTTTAATTAATCAGAGTGAATCTCAGCCACCCAAACACACGCCAAGTCACCCCAACTTCAAATCATGGCCTTTGATCTTGCATACTTTTATTTTCTTTTAATTATTTCATATTTCTTTTCATATATTTATTAAAAATAGCAAAAATATGTTTAAAAATCTCATTTTCTTCCATTTCACTTCAAATATTTTTCTAAACTCAAAAATTTTTTTACTTTTAATTTTTGCGTTAAAAAAGTATTTTTAAATCATTTAAATGTTATATTTAATTAATTAGTTGATTTTAATTAATTAAAAAAACATTTAGGTATCTAAAAATCACAAAAAAATTCATGATGCATTCTCATACATTTAGAACAATTTACAAACTCACCATACAAATTTATTTTTAGTTTTGATCATGTTTTCACAATTTTCTTTGAATTAGGGTTCATAAATTCACATTTTTCTAACCGTAACTTGAAAAAATCATTTCTGATCAACCATGATGAGTTTGAATTTGGTTATTTTTGTATTGTTTCATACTTTGCATCTAGTATTTATGTTATTTAACTCATAATTTTGCATTGCATTTTCTAATTGATTTGCATTTTTCCTTTAGAACCACCCAAAAACCCTAGTTAACTTAGGAAATTCATAACTTCCTCTAGGTTTAGCTTTTGAACTCCACCTTTGGGGAGTGTTCTTGTGTGTGTTTAGGGTTTGTTTGGTTACATTTTCAAATTTTTATCATGATGTATGCTTCTGTTTTGATCATGTGCATCTCATACTTTCATAACACCCTAATTTCTCATGTTCATTTGCATTCATCTTTGCATATCATCATCATATGATCTTACCATGACATTACATGCTCTTGTTTACCATATTACACCTCTTAGGACATGTAAGAACATTGCTTGATCATTTCTTTATTCATTTGATATGCTTTGCATTCATTACATTTCATGTTTATCCATGTCTTTTCAAGCTTCTAACATGCTTCCTTTTGCATCTCATCCCTTGTATGAACATTCATAAGCATCTCACATGTCTTTGCATCATTCTATAACACATTTACATTGCATGATTGCTTCTGGTCTTGGTCTTTGCACCTTCATTTGCTTTATTTCCTTTTGCTTTGCATCTTATGCATTCACACTAACATTTCAGGGGCTTATGGTAAGTTGTTTGGGATGTGAATTTGCCTTCACATCCCACCTCTTCTTATCTCTTCATTTGCATATCTTTTACATGTCTTTAAAGTAAACTTGCTTCACTTGTGCCCTCTTGCTCCTATCTCTTTCTTTTAGGTTACTTATCTTCCTCAGGAAGTAAGTAACCTATTCTCTTTCTCCTTCTCTTTCTCATCTGCTTCTTCTTCCTTGGTGGCCTCCTAAAGATCTTTCTTTAAGCCTCACAAACCATAGGAACATCCAAGCATGATAATTTTAGGGTTGTACATAGTCTCCCCTAGTCTTTTACCTTTGAGTCTCCTTGAGTCTCTCTTCTCATCTCATAATTAGAGGCTAAGAACTTAAAGCTTTAGGACTTTGAATTAGGGTTATGCCTGCATCCTTATCTTAGGATGGAGTGTATAACTTTAATCCTTAGTGTTAAACTTTTAATTTGTTTACACCTCTTAATCAAAAACACCTAATAATCATTAAGACTTAAGCTTGTAACTTGGGCCTTATATTAGGGTTACATCTCTTCCTTATGGTTAAGAGGGACTAACCCTAGTGTTTAATGGACAAGTCCCCCTCAAGCTAGTCTTATAAACATAAAAAGCACTTCTTAATCCCACATTTTAATTAAAATCCACTTTAATAAAGGCTTTTTACCTAATGAATTTAGTCCCTAACCATGGATTAAGTTAAGGAGTCTTCCTTAACTTAAGTGTTCTTATCTATCATCCTTCTCTTAGGATGGTGTAATGAGTTCACTAATCCCTGACTAGAGATTAAACTCATTACTTAACACTAAACAAAAAACAAAAAGCATCTTAATAATCACAAGTAGGTTAATTATCTTAATCCTATATCATCATGGTAATTAAGTTGAGATGCTTATCTCACACTTGAGTAGGCTCATTATCCCTAATCAGGGGTGATATAATGAGTTTACAACCCTTGATTTAGGCTTAAACTCATTATCCTATGCAAAACACCAAAAACAATAAAAAAACTTAAAACACCAAAACAAACAATAAACGTCTCCTCCGGGTTTCTTTTCTCATCACACTCACTCTGAAAACGAGAACTCGCTTCTTCCGTCTAATGCAAGACAGTTAGCACTCGAGCCAAACGAGTCATACACTTGAGTGTAGACAAGTAAGCAGTTCACAACAAATCATCCAGTCTCTTTGAGTCGAACTACGGTGTTCTAACTTCCTCATTGCACGAGAGGATCCGTAGGCATAACTTAACAGTTATCAAACAAAAGTCTCTTTGTCTCCCCTCTCCTTCCAGCTTTCTTTCTAAGCCTCAGTCTTGAGCATTTCACCCTCTCTTTTTGCACTGACACACTGTACTTTTTTCCCTAGCTTTTTTATACACAGTCAACACATACACTATCCCCTTTTAAACACAATCTTGTAAGCGTGGATCCTGTCGAGTACGACGGACGATCTGGGTGCTAATACCTTCCCAGGTCGTAACCAACCCCCTTTCTCAGTTTCTTTGGTTCAGAATCGTCTTATCCATACCCTTCCAGGTTTATGCAGCATTACCTTTCCTCCGGGATAAAAATGCCTAGATGGCGACTCTATTCAACCTCAACCTCCAACATCGCCGACCGTCTGCGTCTGCACCGGGACGAGAGTCCAGGGAGCGACAGCTTGGCGACTCTGCTGGGGATTCTTTGCAACCAGGGCTTCTAGCTCTCTTGTGGGTTTCTCCTAGCGCTTTTTTGTTTGTGTTTATGGGGGTGTTATGTGCTATGTGTGCCTTTTGTTTTTTGTTTTATTTATTTCTTTCTATACAAATTTACTTATTGCATTTACTTTATCGCTTTCATTTACCGCTTTATGCATTTCAATTTTTTATTATCATATCATTTGTGCTGGATTTTCTAGTTTGCTTTGGTGGGAGGGGTATTCCAGTGAGAAAGGTCCAACACAAAGGCCTGAGTGACAGACATAGGATTAGAGTGGATTCATATTATTTCCCATTCCATTTCGGTCTGGTGTGGGAATATGAAAACACGGTTCAGACATGGGTTTCTTCTTGAGAACTATGTGCTACAGATTTCCTGTAGTGCTAGGGCTATCTGGGAAGCCTGCTAAGTCTGGATGACCTTTCTAGATGACCTTCAGCGTCTGAGGTGAATTAGAGGAGGATCCTTTATGATTAGGGTAAACATTACCTCCGGGTTAGAAGTGTTTACACTTCTCATAATAGATCCGAACCTGAGGATCCTTGTTCTAGAATAATACCTGTGAGTGGGTGGGGTTGTTTACAGGTTTGCAGGAACCCTTGGCCTCAACATACCTTTTTACTGGATTTGTTTTAAGGTCACACTATTTTGGACTGATTCTTATGAAACCCTGGACAAGTGACTCTTTATTTGAGTCCCCCACCTGGTTACTGGTTCTCAAGCCTCCATCCAGAATTCTAAACACTCAAGGACCCTATCAAAGCAACTGACAATCCAACACCTGGTTATAAACCCTTGCATATCATAAGCATACATCATACTGCATCATTTAACATTTGTCTATTTTTTTTACAGGGTATCCACATCTTCTTTGGTTTGGTTTTGATCGTTCTTCTGCTTCAGCCATTTTCATCAGATATCTTCATCAGTTGTCCTCTTCAGCTATATGCTTTGGTTATCTTCTCCAGTTATCTTCATCAGCTTATCTTCAGTATGGATTCAACCAGGAAGAGCAACATCACATACCATTTCTTTGAGTACCCTTTGACAGGCATCAGGAAGATACAAGTCATTATCACTCCCGATCATGTTCCCTTATTCAGAGAACATTATGGTGCTATTCTGGACATGATCATGGACTTGGACACTTCACAGAGGAGCATGATTCATACCTGTCTTCAGTTCCATAACCCTCCTCTACGATGTTTCACTTTCCCGGATTTTCAGATAGGTCCTCTATTGGAAAATTATTCTATGTTGTTGGGTGTCCCTATCAGAAGAGGAATTCCTTTCAACCCTGAGATAAATGCTCCTAAGAATGAAGACATAGCTAAGGCTCTACATATGGAAGCAACTATCATTGATGAGCATATGACCACCAAGGCTGGAATCCCATGCCTTCATTTGGATTTCTTAATCACCCAGGCTACCAGTCATGCTGCAATAGGGAAGTGGGAAACTGTTTGTGCTCTCCTGGCTCTTAGTATATATGGTATCATCTTGTTTGCAGACAAGCCTAAGTTTATAAGCAAGAATTCCATCCACATCTTCATGATCAGGAATCCAGTTCCTACCTTATTGGGAGATTTCTACTATTCAGTTCATCAGAGAAATGAGAAACAGAGGGGAAGACTGGTGAGATGTTATGCACCCCTTTTCTACAGTTGGTTGATGAGACATATACTGAAGAAGGAAGCTTTCCTGAATCAACATCGGTTAAGGAATTGGGCTAAGAGGATGATAGCCCTTACTTCAGAAGACATCAGGTGGTGTACTCAGAACGCCAAGGGCAGGGACATAATTACAAGTTGTGGACAATATCCTAATGTACCTCTTATCGGAGTAAGGGGTTGCATCAATTACAATCCTTTGCTATTTAGAAGACAATTAGGTTATGCCCTGATACATCCACCAAAGGAGCAGGACTTAGCAGAGTCTCTTTATTGTGCTTTTCAGAACAATCATGCCACCTTCAGACAAGCAGCCTGGGCTTGGGACCTCATACAGACTAAAGGGATTGCTATTCTAGGCAAGTGTAACAACATAGCTTCTGTTCAATACATTGAATAGTCACACATCAGAGGACAGATCACTCGCATGCCATTCACCCTGGAAGATGTGCCAGGTCCATCAGCAGTTGAGCCCATAGCCACAATAAGTCTGGAGGAATTTGAAAAGTTGAAAGAGAGGAATGCTCAGCTTTCTGAAGCTCTGAAGAAGATCCTTTGGGAAAGGAATGATAGTCGTCTAGACAATGAGAGGTTAGAGAAGCTCTGTATCGAGCATATGACCAAGATTGAGAAAACATAGGACTTCATCAGAAAAGCCCGAGCAGGGGAGCTGATATTGAAGAATGCATGCAAAGATGCCAAGATTCAGAAGGCCAGAGCTGAACACTATCTGGAAGAGAGTCAGGCTAGATGGATCAAGATCACTGAAGCTCATTTGCAATAAGATCAAAAGACACATGCTAAGATGGAGCAGCTAGAAGCCAATGAGAAGAAGAGCCAGGAAGCCCTGTTAGCAGCACAAAAGGAAATCTCCGAGCTGAAACTCCGGGCGGGGTTGAAGAGATCAAAAGAACAAGACAAGTACCAGAAGATGACAAACGCCATTGCAACCCGAAACCTTCTTATCAGGACCATCACAGAGCACCCAGTTGGGATAGTGACTGATGCTCTCCTAAAGGAAGTCAAGGAGGATGACTTTGGGCTGGATGTTTGATTTTCTTTACTTGTATTTTATTTTGGTTGTACTTTATTTCTCCATGGTGATTTTGTTTGTATTCTTGACTTGATCGTATTCTGACCCACCATGGGAACTTGTTGTAATCATAAAATATGTATTTTGGCATTTTATAATGTTATGGTTTATGTGTTACCTGGATCTGCTTGTGGACTTCATTTCTCTTCAACATATTTCTCAAAGTTCTGGAAGGTCAAAACCAAAAAAACCAAACCAGGATACCCTCTGAAGACAAATAGACATACTGCATTGCAAGCTAACCTCATCTCTTTGTTTGCAGGTGTTTTTCTTGTTTTTTTTCTCACTCTGCTGATTGTTTCATGAAATATTTCTCGCATGAGGGTCTTTCCCGTCAATCGCATCCACAGATATCCGAACCATAACAACCTTCCGAGCTTACAGATGGATCAGTTACAACAAGAACTGACAGATGTGAGGACTCAGATGACTGATGTGAGGAAAAAAGTGAGGACCCAGATGAACCTATTCATGGTTGTGATGACTGGGCTGGAACAAACCCAGGAAATATTAAGGGAGTTAGTCGAGCGGAAAACTCCAGAAGATAACCATGCAGGCACTGGGGGTACAAGTAACAATGCGCGCGATCAGCCGCAAACAAATCCACCAGAGTTTGGGCCCCACATCAACTCTGAAGTCAATGTTATTGGAAATACCCAGAGAAACACTGGAGATCATGTTCTACAACAAGATCCTCAGGACAAGCAGTTTATAGTGTTAGGTGTTGGGGCTGATGAAGTTTATGATCGTCGTCTGGAAGAAATATCCGAGAAGCTGAGATCTCTGGAGTCCCAAAACTCTTTGGGATTTGATGTGATGGATATGGGCCTAGTTGAAGGAGTAAGGATTCTTCACAAGTTCAAACCTCCTTGCTTTGAGAAGTATAACGGTACCTCCTGTCCTCGTACCCATCTTCAATCTTTTCTGGGGAGATTGAAAGCTTACACCATGGATGAGAAGCTGTGGATGTTTTACTTTGAAGAATGTTTAACTGGGGCATCTAGAGAATGGTATTCACACCTATCAAGGGCTACTATCAGAAACTGGAAAGACTTAGCCGAAGCCTTTATACGCCAATATCAGTACAACCTGGATATGGCTCCCAATAGGACCCTCCTGATGGGTATGTTTCAATCTTCGAGAGAAAGTTTCCAGGAATATGCCCAGAGGTGGAGACAACTTACTGCTATTGTCCAGCCACCTATGTCTGAAAGAGAAATGGCTGACATGTTCATGAATACTTTACAAGGAACCTACATTGACCGACTTGCTGCTTTCTCTTCTACCAGTTTTGCCGATGTGGTTATAGCTGGTGAAAGAATTGAAAGTCTATTGAAGATGGGTAAGATCTATGACAACGGTGCTAGCTCCAAAAATTCAAGGAAACCTTTCTCAAGACCTAGAAGAACAGGTGAAACCAACTCAGTGCATATGGGTATAGGTAGACCTCGGCACATGCAAAGATCAGTAGCCGCTGTCACCATTCCTACTCCAGCACCCCAGCAAAAACACTTCCCACAACAACAACAGTTCACACAATAGCAGAGGTCTTACAACAACAACAACCAACAACAACGTCCATTCCAACAAAGGCCTTCACAAATCAACAGGGTTATCGATCCCATCCCGATGCCCTATGCAACTCTACTTCCACAGTTATTGAAGCTCAACCTGATTGAATTGAGAACCTTAACCCCACCTGATCCTCTGAATCTTCCAAGGAACTATGATGTCAACGCCAGATGTGCCTTCCACTCCAATGCACCTGGCCATACAACAGAGATATGTAGGGCATTGCACATAAAAGTTCAGGACTTAGTTGACTCCAAAGCTTTGAATTTTGCACCTCCACCTAATGTCACAAAGAATCCAATACCGAATCACGGTGGGCCCAGGATTAATGCCATTAAAGAGGACCAACCGACAATTCTAATTGATGACATTGCAAGTATTCAAACACCACTGGCCGAAGTGAAAGCTCAGTTATTGAAGTACCAAGTGTTCCCGGGTTGTAAGGCCCATTGTGAAGCTTGCAAGATTTCTGCAAATGGTTGTTCAAATTTGAGAAAGGGTATCAACAATCTTATCAAAGAAGGCATTCTACAGAACACATCAACGGTTCCCACTCCAAAAACTACCACAAAAATCTCTCCTACAACACCATCAAATAGCATTTCAAAGGAATCTCCTAAAACATCAGCAAACATTATCTCAACAGAGTCTACTACAACCATAACAACCATCAATGACGACATCTCAATGGTCACCATTTATTATGACCCAGCAACCATTCATGTTTCGGATTCTTTTGACAACAACTCACATCAACACCCTCATCAACATCAACATCAACAACATCCTGCACCTGCACCATCTTCGATCAGACCTCATGTCACCATCTATTATGATCCACAAACTGTCACAACTCCTTCTTCCGCAACAATCAGTCCGGTTACCATCACGGTGCCTGGACCAGTTCCCTATGACAACAGCAGTGTCGTGCGTTGGCACTATGGCTCAGATCTATATTGCAACGGGAAGAAAGTAACTCTTGATTCTTCAACTTCTACACCACAAATTGATAATGTCGGGGGAGGTGGAGGCTTCACTCAAAGCGGACGTCTCTTTGCCTCACAGTTTCCCAGAGTTAATGCCGAAGCAGAAGCTGCTGCCAAAGCTAAGGGCAAAAGTGTGGTTCCAGAAGAACCAGCTGCAAAAGAAACTCATAGGACACCCTTTGATCAGGATGTAGACGAGTTTATGAAGATTATCAAGAAGAGTGATTACAAAGTTGTTGATCAACTTCACCAGAATCCCTCCAAGATCTCTATATTATCTCTTCTCATGTGTTCCGAGGCTCACCGGAATGCATTTCTCAAAGTCTTGCACACAACTTATGTGCCTGAGGAGATTACAGTTAATCAGCTAGAAACAGTGATTTCAAATGTCAATACTAGTCATGGACTAGGGTTCACCAATGCTGATCTGACTACGGAGGGCCGTAACCATAATAAGCCTTTACATATCACCTTGGAATGTAAAGGTGTTATACTTTCTCATGTTTTGGTTGACACTGGGTCATCTCTCAGTGTCCTTCCAAAGAAAGCCTTGGTCAAGCTGGAATATGATGGTCTTGCACTCTGTAACGCCCCAAAAATCTAAATTTAATTATTTAATCATTTATTTAATTAATTTAGAAAAATTGGAGAGTTTGGATTAATTAGAGAATTTTGGAGAAAAAGAGTATTTTTATATAATAAGGATAAATAGTGTTTTATTATACTATTTTTTTTATTATTTAAAATATATTAAAGAAAAGGGTAAGGTGGTCCTTTTGTGAAAATTATGAGGGTAAAGTGGGAAAATACTTAACTGGAATAATGTATCCAAAGAGGGGAATACGATTAGTTTTCTAACATTATCGTGTTTTTGGGAAAAGAGGTGCTCTGAAGGAAAAAGGGAGAGGAAGAGGAAGCTCAGAGTCAGGAGGTTGTGGAGAACCCCAGAGAAGAGTGTAAAGCGGCGAAATTCTCTAAGGTATGGGGAGTTTTCATAATCTATTGTAATTGTATAAGGATTGGATTATGAGTAGATTAGATTTGTAAGAATTTAGTGAGTTTAGGGGTTTTTGATTTAGGTTGAGCTGATGAGTAAAATCTTGATGAATTAGAGTGATTAGAATGAGTTATAAACATATATTTGTTGGTATAATTGTTATCTTGATGTTGTTGATGTTCGATTGATGTTTTTGAATGGTTTTTGAGTGTTTTGAGGTGAAACCCGTAATGAGATTTGGGGGTTTTTGGTGTTGAAACAGTCTGCAATTGTATAGCAGAGAACTGCTGGAAAACGTGCGTTAACCGGTTAACGCTATGGGTTAACCGGTTAACCATTGTAAATTTTGGTGAAAATCTGGAATTTCGTAGGCGTTAACCGGTTAACGCTATGGGTTAACCGATTAACACTGTTTGAGAAGAAAATTTTAATTCTTTAAAAATTCATAACTTTCAAACCGTAAGTCCGATTCGCATTCCGTTTGAAGTGTCGGTACGAGCATAAACTGATCTTTATTTTGATGAATAAAAATGAGGAAAAATGCAATAGTTTTTATAAATGAATTTATGAAATAACCTTGTAATTGCCTCATAATTTACCAGGTACGGGTCAATTCTGGATGTGTTAGAGTGGTTAGAGAACCAGTGTTCTGGGTGTAATGTCATGATGATATATATGATTATTTGATGATTTTTTTGCTGATTGAAATGAATGATGTGAATTATTTTGATGAATTTACGATGTAGCGCATCATTGCATTTCATAACATTCACGATGGGGCTTCAGCCTATTTATTTGCTTCAATCCCATTGTGTGGATTGAAGTGTCTCGATGATTTAGGATGTACTCATTTGTGGAGGGTTGATGGTCATGTATCCATCTCACGATGAAAATGGTACCACATGCATATTGCATATCAGGATGTTAGAATTGCATATTCTAGATGAATTTCATAACTGTGTTGGTGTTGCTTGATTTCATGATCGTGTTGTTGTTGTTGCTGAATTTTATAGTTGATGATGTCATGATATGTTGCATTAATTTATTTATGTTCTATATTCTTGTACGTTTATGATATATTATGATTACTCACCCTGCCTGCTTGGAAATGTTACCTCCTTCGTGGGTAACTTGCAGATGTCGAAGAATAGTCTTGCAGTGCAATAGGAGTTTTTCATGAGTCTCGGAGCGTGCTTTAGTGTTCCTTAGAAGTGGTTCTGGTCAATGTGTCCTGCTCTGTGTCATGTAACATTGGGATGGGTTTTCTTTTGCTAAACTGTTTCCAGTTATGTTATTATTTGGATAAATGTTTTCCCGTGTTATGATGTGAAATTCAGGATGGTGAAAATTATGTTTATGAAGTAAACTAATGAAGTTTGAATTATGAAGTTTAAATTCCGCTGCGAAATGATTTATGATATTCTTGATGTTGATTAACCCGTGTTACGGGACAGGACACTATTTGTGTTGAATTATGATGATATGTGATACCCTTTTTCGATGATTACTCTGATATTATTTAAATATTTTCTTTTGGGGTAGAAGGGTGTTACATTAGTGGTATCAGAGCAGGTCGGTATGTCCGGCCAAGTCTTGTTGTTGTCAGTCAGTTGTCAAGTCGTTATTTACTTAACGATTATTCTCATCTGATGTGGTGAGTGTTGTGCAGAATGGCTGGAAACAAAACGCGTGCTCTCGCTGATGCTACTGCAGCTCTGGCTTAGACTGCTGCTCGTAACAATGCGCATGATGAGTTTCATGCCTTGGATAAATTCCAGAGGAATAATCCACCCGTGTTTGAAGGAACTCATGACTCGGCGAGTGCACAGAAGTGGCTCAAGGCAATTGAGAAGATTTTCAGAGTGATGGCGTGTGCTGACACGCAGAAAGTTTAATTCAGGACTCATATGTTGTCTGAGGAAGCTGAAGACTGGTGGGATAATACTCGTCAACGTCTAGAGGATGAGGCTGTTATGGTGACTTGGACTATGTTTAAGGCAGGGTTCCTTAAGAAGTATTTTCCGGAAGACGCTTGTGGTAAGTTGGAGGTAGAATTCCTTGAACTGAAGCAAGGAAACATGACAGTGGCAGAGTATGGTGCCAAATTTGAAAGGCTGGTGAAGTTTTGTCCTCACTACAACAGGGCAGATACGAAACTTTCCAAGTGCCTTAAGTTTGAGAATGGGCTGAGACCTGAAATTAAGCAGGGAATTGGATGCCAACAAATTCACAAGTATGCAGAGTTGATCGATAAGAGTCGTATTTATGACGAGGACAACCGAGCTCGGTCAGTTCACTATAAACAGCTGAGCAAGAAGAAAGACAAGAGTCGGTATAGAGGGAAACCTTATGTGACTACTAGTGATAAAGGGAAGCAGAAGGCATCTGATGAGAAGAAGCAAAGTAGGGGAGCTACTAATGTACCTGTTAAGTGTTACAAGTGTGGAGAGGCAGGTCATAAGGCCGATGTGTGTACCACCAGAGTTATGAAATGTTACCGTTGTGGCAAGCTTGGGCATAAGATGAGTGATTGTCCTAATGAGGGCCCAACCTGTTACAATTGTGGTGAACAGGGGCATATCAGCGCCCAATGCCAGAAACCAAAGAAGAATGCTGCTACTGCTCAGAATGCTGGGACAGTTTTTGCGTTAGCTGGTTCAGAAGCTCCAAAGAAGGACAACTTGATCAGAGGTACATATTTTATTAATAATACTGAGTTGATTTCTATTATTGACACTAGAGCTACACATTCATTTATTTCTCTTGAGTGTGCTAATAGATTGGGTTTAAAGTTTTCTAATATGAATGGTAATATGATAATAGAGACTCCTGCTAATGGTTCTGTGACTACCATGCTTGTTTGTTTGAAGTGTCTTTTGACAATTTTTGAGAAGAATTTTGTGATGGATTTGGTGTGCCTACCATTACACCAAATCGATGTTATCCTTGGTATGAACTGGTTGAAATTCAATTATGTTCATATTAACTGTTATAGTAAGACAGTGAAGTTCCCTGAATTGAGCGAGAATGGTGAGTTGATGTTTTTATCCGCTAAGCAAGTGGATGAACTTGTATTGGATGAAGCTTTGATGTTTGCAGTGTCTGCGTCATTGCAAGTTGATGATAAGACTGTCAGTGCAGAGTTGCCTGTGGTTTGTGAATTTTAAGATGTGTTTCCTGGTGATATAAATGATTTAACACCGTGTCGCTCCCCAGATTTCCATCCTGGTACAAACGCGAAAGTGGTGCGGAAACGAAAAGAGTCACCAGCCAGAAATTTTTATCCCGAAGAAAAGGAATGGTAATGCTGCACAAACCAGAAGAAAGAAGAGGAAGGACACGGGTCCTGCGAACCAAAGAGACTGAGTTCGGGAGTCGGTTACGACCTGGGAAGGTATTAGCACCCAGATCGTCCGCCGTACCCGACGGGATCCACGCTTGCAAAGAAAATTGTTTCAAAGGGTGAGGGAATGAAAGTTGCCGCGAATGACATGAGAAAAGAATTCCCGAAGAAAAGACGCTTATTATTTGTTTGTGTTTTTTATGAGCTTTTTTATGAGTGGAGTTTGCATATGTAAGTGTACCTAAGTCTTACTCAATGGGATATGTACGTCTCACATCATCCTGAAATGGAATGCGCAAGAGGCACACCTATCTATGGAGGAAATCCCCAAAGCTAGTCCCACAAGTGAAGGCTCAGACACACTGGCCTATTACCATTATTAAGTATTTTTGTGGTTTTTTGGTTAAGAAGTATTTTTAGCTTTTATTTGTGAAATACTCATGCTAAGACCTATCCATCACGAGGGATAACTTACACCTCGCACCGAAACGGAACGCGTGCAAGTATCTCATAGCAAAGTCTCATGTCACATGAAAGTACTCAACCTTTATTAAATGAATTAGAATTGAGTTTGAAGATGAGAATAGAAAGCACCAAAGGATCTAAAAGGCAAAATTCTAAAGGGGAACTAAAGAATCCTAAGTGCTATCATGCATGGATGTCCTAAGGTTAGTGAGGTTTCTATCCTAATGAAGAAGGAAAGAAGAAGAGAAGAGGAAGATAGAAGAAGAGATGAGAAAATCCTAAGCCCAACAACAAAAGGTTAGCTCAATAAGAAATAAGAAGAAGAAGATGAGACTTGGAGATGCGGAACTCAATTCCCACACCTCACACTTACCATAGCCCCTGCAAGGTTAGTAACATGCATATAAGTGAAATGAAATGAACAACATAACATGCCATCATCATACAAACAGAAGTGAAATGATATGTACACATGCTCAATGCAAATGCAACTCAAAAGAATAAGAGATGAAGCTTACAAATCAACATGATGTAATATGAACAGAAATGACAAACACATGTAAAATTAAAAAAAGATGCAAAGCAAATATGCACAAATATGGACTCAATGCACAAGATCAGAACCAAAACAAGATGAAGAAGGGCTTATGAAGCCAACAAGATGAAGAGAATGGAGGTATAAGACCAAACAATTGCAAAATGGGGGTGAAAGAAGTAAGAAAGAAGTGAAAGCACACTTGAGAAAAGAAAGGACTTAAAGGTAAGCAAGACACCAAAATTCCAAAGACACAAACCCTAAGCTAGGACCAGGAAGGTACCCATACCCCAAAAGAACCCCAAATGAGAAGAATAAGTTGGCACAAGTTCCCTTCTAAGCTTATAAGAGAGCTAAAGGTCCAAAGGAAGCAAAATGGGACAAGGTTCAAGATAAAATTCAAATCAAATCAATCAAGCACCTAAAAATTCCACAACTCAAGTCAAATGATCTTCAAACATGGTATATCAATGAACCAAAAGGGTTTAGAAAAATTCAGAAGCAAACTAGGTCAAATGGAGACAAGAACACAAACTAAGGTTACAAACTTCCACCATGAGTCAAAGGACCAAGACCCATGAAATAAAATTCTAAAAATCAGGAGAAAAATCACAAAAGAAGTAAATTGTCTTAGGAATCCAGAGCAAAAAGAATGGGAACAAAATTCAAAATAATGAAGTGTATGGAAATTGGACAAGGCAGTATACTCAAAATTAACTTAAAAAGAAACTAATTGAAATGAAGAATTAATTGTAACACGTGGAAAATAAAGAAAATAGAAAATAAAAAGATGGAAAAATAAAAGTCACTTCAAAGATGACTCATGAATATTTTGGGAATTTTTTAATAAAGGGAAGTATTTTAATTAATTAGAAACTAAAATGAAATAAAAGAATAAAAATAAGAAAAAAGAAATTAAAAGAAATGGCTAGGGGGTGTATATAGCAAGGGTTTCATGTAGGTTTGAATTTGGCTGAGGTTATGAGGGGTGCGAATAACACTGCTGAGGCCCAAAGCTGGCGCAGGAATATGGTTGATATTGTGGAAATTATTGAAATAAGCTGGAAAATAAGGGAGGCGTTGGATCAATCAGACGGGTGCTGTGCAACTTTCATTAAATGATGTGGCACCATGCTTGTTTATGAGTGGATGGTGTATGGTAATTAACATGGGCTGAGAAACATAAAGCATTAAATGAAATTAAAAGAAAACGTGAGGGAGAGGGTGTTCCTAGGGCTACGTGGCACAGATCCAGGGCGTACAAGGTTTGATCCAAGGGCTGGTGGCTTTCTCCTACTTCACGCAAACCCTAATCTTCATGAACCCAGTTTCCGGTGACCGGAGCTATGGCTCCGGCACCAGAATTCATCACAGAGTCACAAACCTTAAAATAAATGGACCAAAATGTCCAGATTGACTAAATCAACTATGCTGAACATGAATATGGGCTCGAAATCTACTAAAACTCAATGAATCAAAGGGATCGAAGAAATAAAGTTTGACCATGAAACTTTAAACTCAAATATCTCTCACTACCATGCATCATTTTCGAAACCAACAATTGCAGAATGCTCAGTGCAACTCACAGATCACAAAACACATCATTAATTTCATTTCCAGATCTCAAAATTCAGAACCATACCTGAGGTGAAGATCTTGTTCAAGATGATAGAAGACCAAATGCTGCGTGCAAATTACTCCACACTCACTCTAGATGCAAAATAAATGCATCTAAAGTCTTTAAATAAGCTGGATCTGAAGCTTCTCTCACACCTGCCCTGAAATGGCAAGCTTGCTGAACTTGAAGGAAAACTTGAAGGAATGGGTGCTTAATGATCCTTAGCTCTCACTGATCACAAATCCATAATTTGTTTTGAGATTGATCACTTGTATGAAGAGAAATGAGAGACAATGCAAAGGTTGCAAGAAGTTGGAAATGAGAGAATGAGAGAGAGATCCACAATTCTGAAAACCCTAGCTGCTTAAGTGTGATTTCACAAACCCTTGCTGAAAGAATTGAGAAGTTTGCACGTGTGGATCGTGAGATTTTTATGAATTTGCTTAATTTGCAATTTGTGAGATAAGCATGCCACCCTCATGCTTTGCTTGCATTCTCAGCCCATGTGCAATGCAATCTGTACCCTTAATCATAATACAAAGGATCTTGGCCATTGGATTGAGGTATCACACTTTTTCCAAGATTTTGCAAAATATCCTCTTTGTAAGCAACTTTCTTATTGTGCACGAAAATTGGAGTTTCTTTGGAGAAAATTGATCAAAATGAAATGTATTGTAACATTAGAAACCAATTTGAACCATATCAAGTCTTACAAACAAGTTTTGGAGCTTTTTGCATTTAGTGCATGCATGAAAGTTGAATTTGCCCTAATTTTGACAAGATTTTCGAAGGGCCTATAGGATGAACCACAAATCCTATGAAAATGTACTTGTACTTTTTGAAAATGGAAGCCCTTAATCTCCAACTTTCATATTTGACTTTGGTCCATTTGAAGAATTTTTGATCATGTTAAGGCCATTTGAAAATTAAGGCAAAAGTTGCCAAATTTGGAAAATCTCAAAAACCAACTTTGTACCATTTTTGCAAAACCCTTCAAATCTCCATGATTCTTGAACTTTGATCATTCCAAACCTCTTATAACATTGTAAGGACACCCCTTGGCCAAAAAAATTGGGTTAGACCCCTTGAAATTACACAGTTGACTTTTTAAGGGCACAGTTGACCAATTATTTCATCTGCAAGCAACTGAGGAATTCTCTGACTTCCACATGGAATTTTCTCATGAAAATTTACACATAGGATCCTCTTGACATATAGAAGACTTTGCCCAAATTAAATGGCCAAATTTTTGGAGTTTTGGTGCTTGAATCTCAAACCCTAGTTTAGGTGCCTTATGTAGGAGCTTTGCCTTGTCCTGGGATCTCTGAGGATCATGCAATCTTCTGAGCTTTTGCCAATGGACCTGATCTTCAAAATGGAGTGTAGACCCACCATAGGACTTTTATAAATCCATTGGGACCCTTGTCATGGCTTTTGGTGCCTCAAGAACCTCCACAGATGACCATATGCTTGATGCTAGGATATGAAGGATGTTATGCCTCATCTTTCCATGCTAGGATGCTGAGAAAATGATATGTTCATGATGAATATGTTGTGATATTATGCTTAAAATGAAGAGGGAAAATTTGGGGTGTTAAGGCTAAGGATCATTAAGCACCCATTCCTTCAAGTTTTCCTTCATGTTCAGCAAGCTTGCCATTTCAGGGCAGGTGTGAGAGAAGCTTCAGATCTAGCTTATTTCAAGACTTTAGATGCATTTATTTTGCATCTAGAGTGAGTGTGGAGTAATTTGCACGCAGCATTTGGTCTTCTATCATCTTGAATCAAGATCTTCACCTCAGGTATGGTTCTGAATTTTGAGATCTGGAAATGAAATTAATGATGTGTTTTGTGATCTGTGAGTTGCACTGAGCATTCTGCAATTGTTGGTTTCGAAAATGATGCATGGTAGTGAGAGATATTTGAGTTTAAAGTTTCATGGTCAAACTTTATTTTCTTCGATCCCTTTGATTCATTGAGTTTTAGTAGATTTTGAGCCCATTTTCATGTTCAGCATAGTTGATTTAGTCAATCTGGACATTTTGGTCCATTTATTTTAAGGTTTGTGACTCTGTGATGAATTCCGGTGCCGGAGCCCTAGCTCCGGTCACTGGAAACTGGGTTCATGAAGATTAGGGTTTGCGTGAGGTAGGAGAAAGCCACCAGCCCTTGGATCCAACCTTGTACGCCCTGGATCTGTGCCACGTAGCCCAAGGAACACCCTCTCCCTCACGTTTTCTTTTTATTTCATTTAATGCTTTATGTTTCTCAGCCTATGTTAATTACCATACACCATCCATTCATAAACAAGCATGGTGCCACATCATTTAATGAAAGTTGCACAGCACCCGTCTGATTGATCCAACACCTCCCTTATTTTCCAGCTTATTTCATTAATTTCCACAATATCAACCATATTCCTGCGCCAACTTTGGGCCTCAGCAGTGTTATTCGCACCCCTCATAACCTCAGTCCAACTCAAACCAACATGAAACCCTTTTTATATACACCTCCTAGCCATTTCTTTTAATTTCTTTTTTCTTATTTTTATTCTTTTATTTCATATTAATTTCTAATTAATTAAAATACTTCCCATTATTAAAAAATTCCCAAAATATTCATGAGTCATCTTTGAAGTGTCTTTTATTTTTCCATATTTTTATTTTCTATTTTCTTTATTTTCCACATGTTACAATTAATTCTTCATTTCAATTAGTATCTTTTTAAGTTCATTTTGAGTACACTGCCTTGTCCAATTTCCATACACTTCATTATTTTGAATTTTATTCCCATTCTTTTTGCTCTGGATTCTTAAGACAATGTACTTCTTTTGTGATTTTTCTCCTGATTTTTAGAATATTATTTCTTTGGTCTTGGTCCTTTGACTTGTGGTGGAAGTTTGTAAACTTAGTTTGTGCTCTTGTCTCCATTTGACCTAGTTTGCTTCTGAATTTTTCTAAACCCTTTTGGTTCATTGATATACCATGTTTGAAGATCATTTGACTTGAGTTGTGGAATTTTTAGGTGCTTTATTGATTTGATTTGAATTTTATCTTGAACCTTGTCCCATTTTGCTTCCTTTGGACCTTTAGCTCTCTTATAAGCTTAGAAGGGCACTTGTGCCAACTTCTTCTTCTCATTTGGGGTTCTTTTGGGGTATGGGTACCTTCCTGGTCCTAGCTTAGGTTTTGTGTCTTTGGAATTTTGGTGTCTTGCTTACCTTTAAGTCCTTTCTTTTCTTAAGTGTGCTTTCACTTCTTTCTTACTTCTTTCACCCCCATTTTGCAATTGTTTGGTCTTATACCTCCATTCTCTTCATCTTGTTGGCTTCTTAAGCCCTTCTTCATCTTGTTTTGGTTCTGATCTTGTGCATTGAGTCCATATTTGTGCATATTTGATTTGCATCTTTTTTTAAGTTTACATGTGTTCGTCATTTGTGTTCATATTACATCATGTTGATTTGTAAGTTTCATCTCTTATTCTTTTGAGTTGCATTTGCATTGAGAATGTGTACATATCATTTCACTTCTGTTTGTATGATGATGTCATGTTATGTTGTTCATTTCATTTCACTTATATGCATGTTACTAACCTTGCAGGGGCTATGGTAAGTGTGAGGTGTGGGAATTGAGTTCCACATCTCCAAGTCTCATCTTCTTCTTCTTATTTCTTATTGAGCTAACCTTTTGTTGTTGGGCTTAGGCTTTTCTCATCTCTTATTCTATCTTCCTCTTCTCTTCTTCTTTCCTTCTTCATTAGGATAGAAACCTCACTAACCTTAGGACATCCATGCATGATAACACTTAGGATTCTTTAGTTCCCCTTTAGAATTTTGCCTTTTAGATCCTTTGGTGCTTTCTATTCTCATCTTCAAACTCAATTCTAATTCATTTAATAAAGGTTGAGTACTTTCATGTGACATGAGACTTTGCTATGAGATACTTGCACGCATTCCGTTTCGGGGCGAGGTGTAAGTTATCCCTCGTGATGGATAGGTCTTAGCATGAGTATTTCAAAAATAAAAGCTAAAAATACTTCTTAACCAAAAAACCACAAAAATACTTAATAATGGTAATAGGTCAGTGTGTCTGAGCCTTCACTTGTGGGACTAGCTTTGGGGATTTCCTCCATAGATAGGTGTGCCTCTTGCGCATTCCATTTCGGGATGATGTGAGACGTACACATCCCATTGAGTAAGACTTAGGTACACTTAACTATGCAAACTCCACTCATAAAAAAGCTCATAAAAAACACAAACAAATAATAAGCGTCTTTCCTTCAGGAATTCTTTTCTCATCTCATTCGCTCCGTACGCGAACTAGCTCCTACTTGTCACTTGGCAAGACGGTTACACACTCGTCGTCCGAGTCTACAACACCTGAGCAGTGGCATAGGCAGTTCAAGCCTTAATTCACAAGAAATTTCCTCGCCACCCCTAGTTAGGGGAACTACGGCGTCTCTGATCCTCATTATCCTGATGAGGTACGTAGGCAGCGGGGTAGGGCCCGTTCGAGCACAATCTTTATTTTCCCTACATTTTTTTCTCTTTGATTTCTTTCTCAGTTCTTTTATCCAGTTTAGTTTATTTTCTTCGCAGCAGCTTTCATTCCCTCACCCTTTAAAACAATTTTCTTTGCAAGCGTGGATCCCGTCGGGTACGGCGGACGATCTGGGTGCTAATACCTTCCTAGGTCGTAACCGACTCCCGAACTCAGTCTCTTTGGTTCGCAGGAACCGTGTCCTTCCTCTTCTTTCTTCTGGTTTGTGCAGCATTACCATTCCCTTTCTTCGGGATAAAAATGCCTGGCATGCGACTCTTTTCTTTTCCGCGCCACTGTCGCGTTTGTACCAGGATGGAAATCCGGGGAGCGACAGCTGGCGACTCTGCTGGGGACTAACACCAGAATCTCTGATTCCCCCGTGAGTCTCTCCTAGCGCTTGCTTGTTTCTGTTTCTTTGGGTGATCTTTGTTTCCTATGGCTTGTTGTATTTTACTGTTGTTTATTTACAGCTATATTTACAGCTTTATTTACAATTTTCAGTATTTATTTTCCGCATCATATATATCATACTGGACTGTCTGGACTGGTTTTCTGTTTGGCGGGCTCGGGTGATACTGTTTCTGAGAGATAAGCCAAGTACTCGGCTTGAGTGCACTATAGGATTAGAGTGGACATATTGTACTCACATGTGACATGATGAGTGGCAGTGTGTTTCACGCCCAGATTGCGACTGTCTTGGAAATATCTTGTGTGGGGATTTTCTCCACTTCGGGATAGGACCTTGATAGTTATGTGCATCTGGGGACCGATCATTGAGAACCTTTGTGGAAACAACCCTCTCCAGTGGTGGCAGTGGCAGACCACATTGTGTGGCAAACCCATTCGCACCCGAGGGTCCACTGGGGACTCGCATAGGATGGTCTGGTTCTCTTATAGGAACTCAGTCAAAGCATCTGGTCGTATGACATTAGTACTGTATCCTATGGGCTGAATGTACTATTGTTTCTCGATTTCAGCACTTGAAGCTGAGGACTTATAAGGGATGCTTGTTTTTCCCGGACTCAGCTGAGGCCTCCCTGCGTAGTACATAATGCCTAACCAATTCCCTGATTTGGTCATGAGCCATTTCTCGGAAAGGGTGAAAGTATTATTGCTATTCGGCTTTGAGAGTCCGTGATGTTTGACCCGGAGTACACCTGTGAGATTGGGAGGGGTTTACAGGTTTGCAGGAACCCTTGACCTCATCATACCCATGCTACCAATGCAGTTTCATGTTCTGATACAGTTACTTTGGTTCCGGAGTTCTTGAGTTTATCTAGTTCTTGATTGGGTTTATCTGAGCTTATCTGAGTGTTTATGGGCTTATATTCAGAGGATTTGGGTTTCTGATCATGTGGCCTTGGTATCCAGATTCCAGACTGTCCCAGATGGATCATATGTCTTTGCATTTACATTTGCATTGCATCATTTCATCATTAATCATGTTTTGTTTTCATTCACAGGTTCATATCTTTGCTTCCGGTTCTGGTATCCTCTTCAGAGATGGAAGATCCTCGCAAGCAGAATATTCACTTCAAGTTCTTTGACACTAAGGTTGGCCTGTTACAGAAGATGATGGAGCTGATTACACCCAATCATGTAGAGAGATTCAGGAAAGCTTATGGGAGTATTCTGGATGTGGTGGTAGAGCTAGATCCTTCTAAGAGAAGTGCCATTCATACCCTGCTTCAGTATTATGATCCTCAACTCCGTTGTTTCACTTTTCCTGATTTTCAATTAGGTCCTTTGCTGGAGGAGTATGCTTTGATCTTGGGAGTTCCTGTTCGAGACCAGATTTCGTTCAATGCTGAGATGAGTAGACCTACACCAGAGGCTATTGTTAAGGCTCTTTATTTGAGCACTTCTGCTGTGAATTCTATGACCATCATTAAAGGAGGTGTACCTGGGTTTTCTTTGGAGACTTTGGTAAAGAAGGTGGAAGAGTTGGCTGTTGAGGAAGAATGGGATGCTATCTGTGCTATCTTGGCTCTTTCTATCTATGGCATTATCTTGTTTGCTGATATGGAGAAGTTCATAGATATGAATTTCATACACCTCTTCTTGCTGAAGAATCTTGTGCCTACATTGCTCGGAGATTTGTATTACTCAGTGCACTACAAGACTGAGAAGAAGAGGGGAGGGTTAGTTCGTTGCTGCACTCCTTTATTTCATACGTGGTTCATAAGGCATCTGCCTAGTACTGGAGTGTTTAGTGACCATACCTTGGTATGGGCTCAGAAGCTGGAAAAGTTGCTTGCTAAGGATGTCAGGTGGATTACTCAAAGGCTACAGGGTGCACGTTTCATCACTAGCTGTGGGAGTTATCTTAGTGTACCTTTATTGGGAATAACTGGAGAGATCAATTATAATCCAATCTTGTTAAGAAGACAGTTGGGATATGCCTTGAGAGAGGTACCAGAAGAATTGAAGTTGACGCCTATTTTCTACTTCCCAGTAAAGGACAATATGCCTTTAGTGAGGAAAGTGGCTGGAGCTTGGAAGTGCATTAAAGGAGAAGGGATAGCTAGTTTTGGAAAGTGCAACAATCAGACATTCCCGGAGTATGAAGCTTGGTTGAAAGACAGTGCCAGAAGGGTATTGCTGCGATTCTCATCTCCAGTTCCTCCAGTTGTTGAGTCTACTGATACTGTGTCCTTAGAAGAGTTCAAGAGGTTGGAAGCCCAGCTGCATGTAGTCAGAGTGGAGAACACTGAAGTGGTTAGTCTGTATCATCTTGCCAATCGGGCCAAGAATGAAGCTGAAGAGAAATTGTTGAAGATGCAGAACACCTTGGAGGCTTAAGAGAAAGACTTTGCTGGAAGGGAAGCTCAATTTCGCAGGTTGGGTATGATGGAAGCAAAAAGAGAAGCTGAACGCAAGAAGAATTCAAAGACTCTCAAGGAAACGCGTCAGTCTATTGTCTGGTTGCAGGGACAGAGAGAGCAAGAGTTGAAGAGATATAAGGAAAGAGAAGAGTTTTTTGAAGTGCAAATGGCTTTCAAGAAGGAAGAGGTGGAGCAAGTCCACAAGATTCGAAGGGAGAAGACTCAGCAATTAGCAGATAGTCAACAAGCCCTAGAAGCAGCACTTAAAGAGATTGAAGACCTCAAGTTGATGGTTGGAGTCAAGAAAGATAGGTCTGGTGTGGGGCCTATTGAGGGAGGTTTAGGATCTTCAGGCAGTGGTTTTGCTTCTTAGTTTGTTTCTCTTGTATTTGGATTACCTACAGGCATGTTGTAGGAATCCTGGTTGTTTTCTTTTCTCTTTAGAAACTTGTACCCTACGGGGAATTCTGTTTTGTTTGCCTAATAGGCTGATTTATGTTATGTCATTTTTTCAGTTCACCATTTCTTTGTGTGCTTGCTGTTGTGGTTTGAATATGGTTTCTTTGCGAAGGTTTCTGAAAGTCGAGGATCAGTATTCATCCGGTTTTCTTTGCTAAATATCGGAACCGAAGCATGAATGACCTGGGATTGGAAACATAAACAACTGCATTGCATACATATAACCTGTTTGTTTGTTTTGCAGGTAATGCTACAATTTCTAACGTCTTTTGTGTTACAGGCACTATAGCTCCTAGGAAAGTTCGGGAACAACCAGACGCACACAGATATCCAACAAAGGTCAACAGAGAGAGAATTATGGATCAGATGCAAGCTGACTTAGCTGACCTGAGGCTGAGGATGGATAACTTTATGACTCTGATGGCAGGCATGGGCCAGAATCAAGAGCGTCTGCGGGAGATGATAGAAAATGGCCAAGCCAGGAACAACACCACTGCTGATGGTAATCGTAACGGTGCGGGCGCACGTCAAGTTGAAATCCCTGTAGCACAGCCAGGAGTTACTATAATCAATGATGGGCTGAATAATATTCAGATGGATAACCAGGACGAACAGTTCACTCTGTTGGACGAAGCTGAAGGCCAGGGGGCTGAGATGAACAAGAGGTTTGAGGAAATGGCAGAACAAATCAAAGCTATTCAATCCCAGAGTTCTTTGGGATTTGACATTACATACTTGGGCTTGGTTCCAGGGTCAGGATCCCTTACAAGTTCAAAGTTCCAACTTTTGAGAAATACAATGGCACTGCATGCTCGAAGACCCATCTTCAGTCCTTCGTAGGAAGGATAACTGCTCACACTGATGATGAAAAACTCTGGATGTACTACTTCCAAGACAGCTTGGTTGGAGCTTCTCTGGAATGGTATATGAAGCTTAGTAGAGTCAACATTAAAAGCTGGAAAGACCTGGCAGAAGCTTTTGTGAGACAATACCAGTATAATTTGGACATGGCTCCAAATCGCACTCAATTGCAACACATGTCTCAGACTGCTAAGGAGGGTTTCAAAGAATATGCTCAGAGGTGGCGTCGGCTTGCTGCCAGAGTGCAACCACCACTGCTAGAGAATGAGATGGCTGACATGTTTATGGGGACTTTGCAGGGTGTGTTTCTTGAAAGATTGGCGTCCAGTTCTGCCACCAAATTCAATGACATTGTAATTGCTGGAGAGAGGGTTGAGACCTTGTTGAAGATGGGGAAGATCCAAGATACAAGTGCTAGCAGCTCGAATGGAGCGAGGAAAGCTTTCAGTGGACCTCCTAGGAGAAGGGAGGGTGAGACAAATGTTGTATTTGGCCGAGGCCGGGGCCGTGGTCATAGAAGACCGTATGAGCATGTGGCAACAGTCACAATTCCTTCTACTCATGTGCAACAGATGCAACATCAACAACAACAACAGCAACAGCAACAACCACCCCGTAACAACTATCAGCAAAGACCGTGTCAGCCAAGGCAAACTCGCCTGGCTAATAGGGTGATTGAGGCCATCCCCATGACTTATGCTGCTTTGCTTCCAAGACTGTTAGACCTGAATCTGATTCAACTGAGAACTTTAGCACCACCACCTCCTGGAGAGCTTCCAGTGGGTTATGATGTCAATGCAAGATGCGCTTTCCACTCAGGAGCACCCAGGCACTCGACTGAGAAGTGCAGGGCGTTGCACCACAAGGTTCAAGACTTGATAGACTCTAAAGCAATCAACTTTGCACCACCGCCGAATGTTAATTCAAACCCTATTCCGAATGATGGAGGGGCAAGAACCAATGCCGTTGAGGATGGTGAAAAGTTGAGTCTGATGCTGAGTATTGAAGAAGTGAAGACTCCTTTGAGAGTAGTGAAGGAGAGGATGCTGAATGGTCAAGTGTTCCCTGGCTGCAGTGCTGTCTGTGAAGAATGTCTGAAGGCTATGAATGGGTGTGAGAAGCTGTAGATAGGATTGCAGGGTTTGATTGATGATGGATCCTTGTAGTTCAACAGAGTTGGTACTGAAGCTGATGATGTGTCAACCATTACCATTTTCTATGATGAAGCTGACATGCCTGTCAGAAGAGAGCCTGTAATAATCTATGCTCCTGAAATTAGTCCTATGGCTATCACCGTGCCTGGGCCTGTTCCTTACAGAGATGATAAAGCCATTCCATGGCATTACGGCTCAGATGTCTACGTAGCTGGATAGAAGATTGAGAGAAAGTCTACTGCTGTTGACCCGACTGTGGAGAACGTCGGAGGAGTTGGAGGCTTTACCAGAAGTGGTCGTTTATTTGCTCCCCATGTGCTGAGAGGGGATCCTGAGGCTGAGGCTTCGTCCAAAGCATAAGGAAAGCAAGCTGTGACTGATGAATCAACTACTCCTGTTGCTGGGCAGGGTACATTTGAAAAAGAGGTCGAGGAATTCATGCGCATTATCAAAAAGAGTGATTATAAGGTGGTCGAGCAGTTGAACCAGACACCTTCCAAGATATCCATTCTATCACTGCTGATGTGTTCTCTTGCACACAGAGAGGCCTTATTGAAAGTGCTGCAGATGGCCTATGTTCCTCAGGAAATCACTGTCAACTAACTTGAAGCTGTTGTAGGCAGTGTTAATGCAAGCCATGGCCTAGGCTTTACAGACAGGGACCTCACGTCAGAGGGACGAAACCACAACAAAGCACTACATATTACTATGGAGTGCAAGGGTGTTGTGTTGTCTCATGTTCTTGTAGACACAGGTTCTTCCCTTAATGTGCTTCCGAAGAAGGCATTAATGAAGCTCAGTGTTGATGGTATAGTCCTGAGACCAAGTGATTTGATTGTCAAAGCGTTTGACGGGTCCAGAAGATCAGTTTTTGGAGAAGTTGAGTTGCCTGTGAAGATAGGTTCTCAAGTTTTCAAAAGTATCTTCTATGTTATGGACATCCAGCCTGCGTACAGCTGCTTGTTGGGACGCTCGTGGATTCATGTTGTCGGTGTTGTGACGTCCACTCTGCATCAAAAGCTCAAATATGTGGTTGATGGCCAGGTCATCACAGTCTACGGAGAGGAAGACATCTTCGTAAGCCACTTGTCAACGTTCAAGTATGTAGAGATGGATGGAGTGATCCATGAGACTTTATGTCAAGCTTTCAAAGCAGTCAATGTCAGCATCTTGACTCCTGTAGAGAAGAGCAATGAGAAAGAAGGAACTTCCATCTATTCATACAAGCAAGCAAAGGAGGTAGTTCAGTCAGGAAGTGCCCAGGGCTGGGGAAAATTGCTGGAGCTAGAAAAGAAAGATGACAAGTTTGGTTTGGGATATCAGCCTGTTGGATCTACCCCAAGTGGTAAAACTATCACCTTTACAAGTGCTGGGTTGCTCGACCGCAACCAGATCTGTGTGGCAAGCCAAGATGGGGACAGTGATGGTGACTGGGACAACTGGATACATCAATGCGCGCCCGGGGAGGAGCTAAGGAACTGGTCTGCTGAAGACATTGTTCAAGTTACCTGGCACTCAGAGTAATTTATTTGTTTCCTTTTATTATCATACTGCATTGTCAAATCCATCATTCTGCCCAAGATGCTTGGATCCATTGTATTGGGCCACCATGTTTTGTATGCATCTTTATTTTGCTATGAAATAAAAGGACATTTTCAGACAAATTGCGTTCTCTTTCTTTTTTTTAAGATTTTTCACAAAAATATAAAAATGGCAATGTGTTTTTCCTTTTTGTTTTTGTGTTAGCGTTTCTTTTTCAAAATAAGCAGATTCTGAATGAGAACATCATCTGTGCAGTGTTGATCATCTGGATTCCATTAATAACGTTCCTGCTATGACTACGCATGACTTTGACAATCCTGTCTACCAAGCTGATGAAGGGGTTGAGGAAGACTGTGACCTCCCTGAAGAATTGGTCAGATTGTTGAAATAAGAGGAACGGGTTATTAAGCCTCATCAAAAAGAGATTGAGATCATCAACATTGGCAGTGAAGATGTGAAGTAAGAGATCAAAATTGGGGCCAGTCTGCAGGCCAACGTCAAGACAAAGTTGATCAGTATGCTGAGAGAGTATGTGGATATCTTTGCTTGGTCATATCAAGATATGCCAGGGTTGGATACCGACATCGTTGTGCATAAGCTACCTCTGAGAGAGGATTGTCCTCCTGTGAAGCAGAAATTGAGAAGAACTCGCCCTGACATGGCGATGAAGATTAAAGAGGAGGTTCATAAGCAATGGGATGACGGTTTCCTTGCTGTAACTAGTTACCCACCTTGGGTAGCTAACATTGTACCTGTATCGAAGAAGGACGGAAAGGTCCGGATGTGCGTTGACTACTGGGATTTGAATAGAGCAAGCCCAAAAGATGACTTTCCGCTGCCACACATTGATGTGTTGGTAGACAATACTGCTCAATTCTCGGTATTTTCCTTCATGGATGGCTTCTCCGGATATAATCAGTTTAAGATGGCGCCGGAAGACATGGAGAAGACAACGTTCATTACCCCGTGGGGTACATTCTGCTATAAGGTCATGCCTTTTGGTTTGATGAAAGCCAGAGCAACTAATCAGCGGGCGATGGTCACATTGTTCCATGACATGATACACAAGGAGATTGAGTGTTATGTGGACGATATGATTGCTAAGTCCCGAAACGAAGAAGAGCATCTAGTCAATCTGAAGAAGCTGTTTGATAGACTAATCAAGTACAAGCTGAGGTTGAATCCAAACAAGTGCACTTTCGGAGTGCGTTCCGGGAAACTGCTGGGTTTCATTGTTAGTCAGAGAGGAATTGAGGTAGATCCTGCTAAAGTAAAAGCTATTCAAGATATGCCTGCACCGAGAACTCAAAAAGAAGTGCGCGGGTTTTTAGGGAGGTTGAACTACATTTCTCGGTTCATATCTCATCTAACTGCCACATGCGAACCAATATTCAAGTTGCTAAGAAAAGAGCAAACAGTCAGGTGGAACGATGACTGCCAAAGAGCTTTCGACAAAATAAAAGAATATTTGCAGGAGCCTCCAATTCTAATGCCTCCAGTTGAAGGAAGACCTTTAATCATGTACTTGACTGTGCTAGATGGGTCAATGGGGTGTGTTCTAGGCCAACATGACGAGTCTGGTCGAAAAGAGTACGCTATTTATTACCTTAGCAAAAAGTTTACCGACTGTGAATCCCGTTACTCACTGCTCGAGAAAACTTGATGCGCTTTGGTATGGGCTGCTCGCCGACTGAGGCAGTACATGTTGACTCATACCACATTGCTCATTTCCAAAATGGATCTTGTCAAGTACATCTTTGAGAAACCAGCATTAACCAGAAGGGTTGCTAGGTGGCAGATGATTTTAACAGAATACGACATCCAGTATACTTCTCAGAAAGCCATCAAGGGAAGTGTATTGTCGGAGTACCTTGTACAGCAACCTCTTCAGGATGATTATCAGCCAATGAAGTTTGATTTCCCTGATGAGGACATCATGTACCTTAAAGCAAACGATTGCGAGGAACCACTTCCGGAGGAGGGGCCAGACCCTGAATCCAAATGGAAGTTGATGTTTGATGGGGCAGTCAATATCAATGGACGTGGAGTTGGTGTCGTTCTTATTACTCCCGAAGGTGTTCACTTTCCCTTCGCTGCCAGAATTACTTTTGGCTGCACCAACAATGAAGCGGAATACGAGGCATGCATAATGGTGTAACACGGTGGGAGAACTGACTTTAGTTATGTTGCGGATAGCAAGAGTCGCCACCGACTTTTATTTTATCCAAAGGAAAGGCATAAAAGAACAGGAAAGACCTTTTAAAAGATTTTTGGGTCCGGGGGTAGGTTATGTAAAGGGAAGGTGTTAGCACCCTTTACATCCATGGTTATCCATGGGCTCTTAGTTACTTAGCTCACTTTAAAATGTTTTGGGAAGTGTAGTGTGTGATTAAAAATTTTCTTAAGTACTTTATAATGATCCATGTATGGATATATATAAAGACTTTGTTTTGAAATTTTGTTTGAAAATGTAAAGTGTTTTGAAATTTTTTGAAGAGTGAGCAAGTATCTAAGAGGAATCTACCCTAAGTTTTAAGTCTTTTTTGTTCTTGAATATCCTTTAAATGGTAAGACTATCCCTATTATTAAGGAATAGGTAGTCATTACCTTGGATGTGAGGGACAAGTGAAGGGTCATCTGTTATTTAGGCAACTGTAGGGTGTATAAGCAATTTTGAAGGGACTTATCATCTTTATTCGAAAGGGACAAGATCATTACAAAGGCAACATTCGAAAGGGACTTGATCTTTTATCTGTTAAGGGACTAGATGATGTGAATTTGAGGGACTTTTGCTTTATACACCCTACTTGACCTTTTTGTAATAGGCAACATGAGAGGTATCCCTAAGGAAGTGAGATGGCGATCCAGGATCGACTTACGTGTGTGAGTGTACAATTTTAATATTTATCTTTAAATTTAATGATCTAAATTTATTTTACACATACAAACATGTTGCACTCCCTATTTACGAACCATAGCATAAAATATAAAAAATAAACATTATTACTAAATATTACACCAAGGAACAATTACATAATAATAATAAAGCAAAATTAAATATAATAAACAAAAATAAATAATAATAATAATAATTGGGTTAGTAGAAAATAATAATAATAAAAATAATACCAAATTAAATGGGGTTAGTAATAAATAAATATCATAAGAATATAATTAATAATAATGAAATAAACAAGAATATTATAATAATTAAAAGTTCAATTTTATAAACAATTATTATTTAATATTAAAATATAAACAATTATACTAATTACTATAAAGTTTTAAGTTATGTGCAAATTATAAAAATTAAGTTAATTATGAAAATATTATGAAAATAAAATTATAATTACAAAAATTAAATTAGCAATTTTTAAACATATAATAAAAATTATTTACATACAAAATTAAATTATAAACAATTTATGTCATATTATCATATTAACAAAATTAAATTAAGAATTTTAATTTTAAACATATTTATATACAAGATTAAATTATAAACAAATATTAAAATATACATGATTAAATAAAATAGAATTAACTATAATCATACTATTATATTTACAAAAAAAATTATTTTAACAAGTTTTAATTATTTTTTTAAATTTATGTTGAAAATTATTTATATAAGAATTAAGTTATAAACAAATTATATAATATACATATATGATTAAATGATAAATTAAAAATTAAAAATTAAATGTCACATAGAAGAAAAATTAGGGTTTTTTTATGAAAATATTTTTTAGGGTTTATTAAGTTAAAGTTTTAATTAAAATTAATAATATTAATAAACAATCAAAACAAATAATAAAAAAAAAAAGAAACTTACCTAGGCTGGGAATTGAACCCAACCCCTTTGCCTCCAAGAACTCCAGCCAGCAAGACTCTCCACTGGGGCAGCGCGCGCAGGTGACAAAGAAAAGGATCCAATTGCTTTTGTTGTTATTCCTGAAGAAATCATGAAAAATAAACAAAACAAAAGGCCTAGGGGGGATCGAACCCAGGACCTTTACATTGCACACAAACACACTTTCCATTCCAGCCGGGAGGGCGCATCTGATATAATAGTAACTATAATTCATACTATATTAAGTTTAATAGTTAAATGAGAAAAATATGAAAAAACTGCCACAGCCAGGATTCGAACTCCAGTCATCCAACAATACACGCGCATCCTTTAGATAACTGAGCTACCACACAACTGTCAAACAATATCAAAAACAAAACAAAAAATATTATATCCAGTTTTCAAAATCTGAAATTCGCGCCAGGGCATCATCTTCTTCCTCCAGCCCTAGGATTTTTGCTGCGAATTCTGTTGCCAAATCTCCTGCGAATTCAAAACTTGCAGCAAGACCTATGAATCTTATACACCATAAAAACTGTAAAATTTCATTAAATTAATTGTTCAAACATGATCCAGAGACGAATTGGCATTGATCTGTGTTTTTAGAATTAATTTATATTAGCTTGAGAGTGAAACCCTAATGGAGGCCGAAAACCCTAGCAATGGTGGAATTCACCCCAGTTCATGAAACTCGAATTAAACTATCCAGAATTCATCACAAGCTTCCAACAATCACAAATCAATAAACAAAATTAGTTAATAATAGCTAAATAATTGAAATCGAAAAATTTAAATTCAAGAACAAGAGAGATTCAGTTCATGCGATATGAGATGTTTTGGATGCAAATGATCATTGGGAATGATTCAATGATGTCTCAGAAACATGTCTCAACCTTCAAATTGGTTCAAAAAGGCTTGAATTGAGAAATCCGATTTTGAGTTTTGTGATGAGTTTTGAAAACTTGAACTTACTCTTGGAGGCAAAATTTCGTGTCCCATGATTAGGTTTGTGTTATGTATTTATAGTGGGATGAATCTAGGTCAAAAAACTTGATCATTGTATGAAGAAATTGATTGAAAAAGATTGAAAAATATTAAGCTTTAAAATTCAAATATCCTTGCATAAACCCTTTCTATTTTAGGCCAATCACCATTATTTTTGTATCAATTTGATCCAAGTTGCATTCATGATTTTCTAGAAGCTCAATCTCTTTTAAATATTTGATTTTTCTATTTTATTTTAATTTAAAATGATTTTAAATGAATTAAATCAAAATAAATAAAATAAAATGATAAAAAATCTGATTTTTAGAGACTTGGGTCGTGCATGAAGTATTGGTATGGATTGGGTCATCATATGGCAAGCCCATTTAGAAAAAAATGGTTTTAAACCTCCATTTTCTTCATGAACCAACCAAAAATTTCCCAACTTTGCAAGGGCACAAATCCTTCAATTTTAATGCTATGAGGGTGTTCTTGGACATTTTGGAAAGCTTGAAGAGTCCTCTAACCAACCCCACTGGTTTCATGTTCATATCATTTACCATTCTCAAGTTATGCCCTTTTGAAGTTGTTGACGTTTTGTTGACTTTCAAAAGGACCTATAATGTCTTAGCTCATACCTTCCAAATGAAGCATTTTTGGGCTTGGCTTGTGAGACACAAAGTTGTAGAGAATTCAATTTACTTCAAAATGAGCTTTGGATGGAAAATTGGTGATGAATCATGTGAAAGTTATGGCTGGTCAAAGTTCAGTTGACTTTTCCTAAGGAAACCCTAATTTAGAAACTCCTGATTCTTGATGATCTGAAACCTCCTTGATGAATCATGATCAACCCTTGATCAAATGATGAATTTTACTTCATATACTTGATGTTGGCAAAAAATCATGAAGTTTGACTTTGGTTTGACCACAGTTGACTTCAGTTTGACTTTTTAACTACTTTGACTGATTTTGACTTATTTGATCATCTGACTGAGCAAACCTTTGAGAAAAGTCTTGAAACTTGTCATGGGGATTCTTAAACACATATAAGATGTTATGAAGCTCACTTGAAGTCTTGGAAGTTCATTTAGCCTGATTAAAGTCAAAACCCTAGTTTTGGATGCACTGCTTAGGAGGATGCATTGTCTGAGGGAATTGTCAAATCTTCTGACCAATTGTGAACTTTGTGAACCTTGTGAACCTCATAAGATGTCTTGTGAACCTCATGGGAGGTCTTGTGAGCCTTGTGAACCTTGTGAACCTTGTGAACCTCATAAAGTGTCTTGTAAACTTCATGAACCTCATGAAAGGTCTTGTAAGTATTGTGAACCTTGTGAACCTTGTGAACCTCATAAAGTGTCTTGTAAACTTCATGAAACTCATGAAAGGTCTTGTAAGTATTGTGAACCTTGTGAACCTTCTTAGCACACAAAGTCTTGTATTGTGAGGGCAAATTTTGGGGTGCAACAGCTGCCCCTGTTCAATTTTCTGAAACCTGATGGGTTAGAATGGTTTATTTGCCAGTCGTAACTTGGAAGGTTGAAGGGGATTGAACACAAAAGCCCAAAAATTTGCACTCACCGGTGCGTAGAGTGATACTGATGACTAGTTGAGTATGCTTGAGTGGGCTTAAAGATGCCACTTGGAGAAAGGTTCTTCAGGTACATTTCTTGGAGGATAAAGCAGTCCAAAATATGAAGGTATAATGATAGCTTTCAGGAAGATAAACAACGTCCCGAGGTAGTGGTAATAGCTTTCAGGAGGATAAACAACGTCCTGAGGAAACGATATGCTTTCAGAAGGATAAATAACGTTCTGAGGTAATAATATGCTTTCAGGGGGATAAACAACGTCCTGAGGTAGTGGTGTAACCTTTGGGAAGATAAACAACGGCCCAAGGTAATAATATGCTTTCAGGAGGATAAACAACGTCCCTAGGAGATAATATGCTTTCAGGAGGATAAACAACGTCCTGAGGAACAACGGCCTAAGGTAATAATATGCTTTCAGGAGGATAAACAACGTCCTGAGGAAATGATATAACCTTTGGGAAGATAAACAACGGCCCAAGGTAATAATATGCTTTCAGGAGGATAACAACGTCCCGAGGAGATAATATGCTTTCAGGAGGATAAACAACGTCCTGAGGAAATGATAACTTTTTGGAAGATAAACAACGGCCCAATAGTCACAAGTTGTTAATGAAGTCTGTCTGCTGGAGAATTAATCTGAAAAACAAGATTATAACATTCTGTGTGATAATATTAGCTTATGCATTATGTATGCATGTATGATATGATGCACTTAAGTAATGTATTATGTATCTTGGTATATGTATGATATGATGTAAATGATGTATGTATGCATCATGCAGCCTGAAGCGTATGGATATCTTCGTATAACAACTGCTGGCCAGGGAAAATAAATCCCAATTCGTTGCTGAAGAATATGAGGAACTCGTTCCCGTCTTGTTTGATAATATATTATACATAACCTCTCGTCTTCGTTTGATAGTAAGGTATACATAACCTTCCGTCTGCTGGGGATAGCAAGGTATACATAACCTCCCGTCTTCGTTCGATAGTAGGGTATACATAACCTCCCATCTTCGTTCGTCGTACTCCTATTGGAAAGTAAATTCCCGAATATCCGTATGAGGATAAAAGAGATGGATATAAATTCCAGGGGAGATGTGACTTGGAGTACTTCATGAAGATGGATTTGCCCTACTGGGGATTTGTAACTATCTTGTAGGGATGAACCGGTGAAGCTTCGTTGGAATCCTTCCCTCGTTCGTCCTTAGTAAATACTATTACTGCATTTTCATGCATTTCTGGTAAACATCAATCATATTAAGCATTTTATGCATTTCTGGTAAACATCAATCATATTCAAAAGCATACATACATTCAAACACAACCAATGGACGTTTCTCTTATGTAAATAGGGTAAAAGTAAATCTGGATTCAAAGATGGAATTTTATTTATATCAAAAAGTGACCCATACATGGGTAAGTTTGTACAAGGAGACATAAACCCTATGTAAACACCCCAAATTTGCCCTCACCCATTCACACCATGGCTTGTGATCATTTCATATGCATAAACTCAATCATACCATCTCATATCACATTTTTGAGTCATTGCATTGGTTCTAAGTCATCTGCACCTAGGGTTTGTGATCTGAGCAATCCAGGAGCCTCTTGAGCCATTCCAAAGGTCATCAATCACTTAAAAGGGGTCTATGTGTGTTCATATATCATATTATATCCTCTCAAAGTCAAGGATGTCAAAAAATCACAAGAACTGAAAATGGCATGGATGCAGAGCCAGGCTTGACTGCACAGATGACCTAAAATTAGGGTTTTGGTTTCAGAGGCCATAAATCCAAGTTTTTTGGTCATTCTTGTTTCTATTGGTCTCTATATGGTATAGGGAGTATGCATATCAATTTTCATGAAGAAATTCCATGGGGAAGTCATCTGATCAAGAGTTGACTTTTCAAGCAAGTCAGTGCAAAATCAGGGCATCTGAGGCCCCCAATGACCCAACCAAAGGGTGTTCTTCATCATTTTGAGTGTATATGATCTTTATTTGATCATAGAAGAAGTTGGAATTTCACAAAATTGAAGAATTTCAAGTCTTTTGCAAAGTTGACTTTTTGGGCAAGTTTGACTTTTAATGAAAATGCCATTTTTGGCAACTTTTTCAACCCTTACTTTTTGATTCAAAAAAGCTTCAAATGAAAAAACTTTGGTCATGAAAGTTGTAGAATAGATCTTTCCCTTTTCAAAAAGTACAAGAACATGACCTAATTCATTTTGGATCAAAAGATATGGCTCATCAAAGTTGGCAAAAATCACTAAATTTCAAGTTATGCACCAAATGGAAAACTTGCATTTTCTCATGCCAAGCATTCTATTGACTTCAAAATGATTTCCAAACTTCATCACATAATCATACATGACCTAAAAACAGAATTGGCCCAAGGAGTATCTCATTTTTGTGCTTTGATTTTCAAATGTTCATAAGTCATTTTTCATAAAGATGCAAAGAGGGATTTTTGGCAAAATCACCCTCCAAGGAATTATGTGATCACTAGTTGATTTCTATGCATTGCCATGACTAAATGAAGTTCCATACACCAAAATTCAGCAAGAATCATCTCATGAACATAGCACAAAATCATAAGAAAACACAAGTGGGCAAGTTGCAAGTTCTATCATAGCTCATGATCCACATGCTGCAGCCATTCACAAGCGATCTAAGGGTCATCCTTGACTCAAGCTGAAGCAAGACAAGCCCTTAGACAGCTGCTGCCATAGCCCATGCTGCAAGTACAAGTCACCTTGACTTTTTGGCCAAAACCCCCATACTCTTGGAACAGTAAGCAGCCACCTCTACTGACCTGCTCCACAGGCTACTCATACATCTTGGGAGTGTTATAGCATTACATTGGCCATTGAAACAAGACACAACACAGCCCACACAAAATCTGTCAAAAAACTCCTCTTCTTCGAATCACCTTCCACAGCCATCAAACACTCATTCTATCTTCACCAATCAACCAGAAATCATTCATAGAACAAATCCCACCCTTCACAATGATCTGAAACAGCCCACATAAGAACCTCATTTTCTGATACACCAAAACTGAACCTCTCAAAACAGCCTGTTTAAACTCCATCCAAGCTTGCCATTAGCACAAGGGAGATCATTGGAGTGAGTTTGTACCAAGGAACAGCCCAGAAAGCCCAGAACCAGAAGCTTCCATCTCAGGTATAGCTCAAGAACTTTTTTCTCAGAACTTGCTTTTCTTGTTATAAAATGAAAGTGTATGTTGTGCTGATCATAATGATGTGCTTGGATTTGAAAATGAGTGAAAAATGAGGATTTATTGATGCTCTGAAATTTCTCCCGTGAAAAATGTTTGCTTCGATTTGCCTGATTCTTGAAGTTTAAATGTTGTTTGAGGGGTGATTTGTGTTCTAGGATGTTAGAAGATCATTTCCCTGTGTTTAATTTGAAGTGGGGTGGCTTGTGGTGAAACCTAGGGTTTTGGTTCGCCGGAGAAGACGACCGGAAGTCTTCTCCGGCCACCTGAGAACCATTAACCCTAATCCCTGTAATTAATGGATGTTTGAATCTAGTGCGTTGGATCCGTTGACTTAGGCTGACTGGCGCGCGTTTGTGTGGCCCAGATGCATCCATTTTGCCCTAATCTCCATTAACTTAATTAATCCCAATTAATTAATTCATAAAACCTGATTTAAGCCAGAAATGATCCTGACCCTTGATTCACGCGCCAAGTTAACAGCCCCTCCCAACTTTGAATCTGATGCGTTGGATGTGATTACTTCTCATTTTCATTATTTTTTATTTCAATTTTTCTCATTTAATTTCTCCATTATTTTAAAATAGCAAAACCATTTTAAAAATTCTGAAATTTTTTGTACAAACTTTTATTTAATTTCAGAAACCAAAAACATTTTTATTTTTATTTTTTGCATTTTAAAATATTTTTAAATCATTTAAAAGTTTATTTTTAATTAATTAATGAGAATTAATTAATTAAAAATACTTTTAGGTATTTAAAAATCACACAAAAATTCATGAAACATTTAGAAACATTGTCCAACCCTCAAACCAAATTTCTTTTTTGATCTTGATGTCTTTTGAGAATTTTTCATGGAATTAAAATCATTTTTAGGCATTATTTTGATCCAAACTTCCAAAAATCATTTCTGCCTAACCATTGAGAGTTGGACCTTGATTCTTTTTGCATTGCATTGTGTTTAGCATGTAGTTTGTGAGATTAAATGGTCATGATTTGATTTTTCATTTTCCATTTTTTTGACATTTTTCTTGTTAAGGAACCCTAAAACCCTAGAAATTTTAGGAAATTCATAACTTGAATTAGGTTAAGAGTTGGAACTTTTCCTTTGGACAGTGAGTTAGTATAGGTTTAGGGATCCTTTGAGTGCATTTTCAATTTTTTATCTTGATGTTTGCTTCTGATTTTGGTTTTTGTTTGATGCATTGATCATAAACCCTAATTTGGGCTTCCATATGCATCCATCTTGCATTTGCTTGCATACCTTGACTTGCCATGACATTTTATGCATCCATTTGATTCATTTGACATCTTTAGATATATTGAAAGCATGTTTGATCATTGCATCTTGCATTTTCCATGTTGTATGCCATATGCACTTCATAACTCTTCATGTATGTTCATGGTTCCTAACTTGCTTCCTTTGCATCCATTGGTTCATATGATCATCCTCATGCCTTGATTCATGTTTGCACCATGTCATAACATCATTATCATCTCATATATGCTTCTGGTTTTGATTTACATCATGCCATTTCATTTCATTTTGCATTGCATTGCATTTCTTTTCTAACTTTTCAAGTGGTAAGTAACTTTGAGAAGTGGATTTGCCTTCACTTCTCACAATTTCTTTTCATCTCTCTTGTGCATCATTGCTACATTTTTATCTTGTGTTTGAGATTGAGCTTGCTCTTTCTTCTTCTTCTTACTTTCTTTCCTCAAGTGACTTGACTTCTTAAATGAAGCAAGTTACTTTGCTTCTCTCTGCTCCTTTCATCTGCTTCCTGGTGGTTCTTCAGAAGACTTCTCTTGTTAACCTCACAAACCTTAGGGACAATGATTAGGGTTTTGATTAGTCTCCCCTCTTAGTTTTGCCTTTGTGTCTCTTTGAGTCTTCTTTTCTCACCTCATAATCAGGGACTAAACCCTAAAGGCTTTAAGGCTTTGTGATTAAGCTTATGCCTGCATCCTTCTATTAGGATGGAGTGTATAACTTTAATCCTAAGTGTTAAACCCTTAATGTGTTTAACTCCTTTAATCAATTCACTTAATAATCATCAAGACATCATACTTGTAACTTGGGCCTTGCATTAGGGTTCTAATTCTTCCTTAATTGGTTAAGAAGGACTAACCCTAGTGTTAATGGACAAGTCCCCCTCAAGTTGTCTTACAAATCATAAAATTCACTTCATCATTTTATCATTAACTAAAATCCACTTAACCAAAGGCTTGTTTTGTCATGAGTTTAATCCCTAATCATGGATTAAGTTGAGGAGTTTTCCTCAGCTTAAACATTCTCATCTATTATCCTTCTATTAGGATGGTGTAATGAGTCTGTTTAATCCCTGATTATAGCTTAATCTCATTACTCAACACTAAACAAAAACACCGAAAACATCTAAATAATCACAAGTAGGTTAATGATCTTAACCCTACATCAAAGGTGATTAAGTGTGAGAAGCTGACTTCACACTTAAGGTATTCTCATTACCCCTAATCAGAGGGAGGATGTGATGAGTTTACTAAATCCATTGGTTTAGGCTTAAGCTCATTATCTTACGACAAACTTCAAAAAGCAATAAAAGACTGAAAACTCAAAAACAAACAATAATCGTCTCCTCTGGGATTCTTTTCTCATCATCTTCATTCACAAACGAGAACTCGCTTCTTCCGTCTAATGCAAGACAGTTAGCACCTGAGCCAGATAGGTCATACACTTGAGCATAGGCAAGTAAGCAGTTCACAAGTCAATTCACCTTTCAGTCTCTTTGGGTCGAACTACGGTGTTCTGACTTCCTCATTGCACGAGAGGATACGTAGGCATAACTTAACAGTTATCGAAAAAAAGTCTGTATATTCCCCCTCCTTCTAGCTTCATTCTTTTAAGCCTCATAGTCATGAGCATTTCACTCTTATCCTTACACTGACACTGTATATATTACACTTCACACTCCTTTTACACTGACACCTGTACATCCCTTTCCAGCTCATTTATACACAAATTGCACTGACACTACCCCCTTTAAAACACAAATCTCAGTCTCTCTGGATCGCGACCGTCTTATCCATATCTTTCTAGGTCTATGCAGCATTGCCTTTCCTCCGGGATAAAAATGCCTAGCTGGCGACTCTTTTCTTCTCCGGTGAGTTCACTGCTGTGTGTTCTCATTGTTCTTTTCGCCGACCGTTTGCGTCTGTACCTTTATTTGGGCCTTTCCCATTTATCGGGAGCGACACCCTAGTAAGAGGATTTTGTCATAAAGTTTTTTACAAAACAAAGAAAATCAGCTATGTGGGAAATAATCCTATTGAGTTTCATTTCTACTATTGCCATTATCTTCAAGTATCTCATCTTCTGCTGTTGAGACGGAAACGATTGGATTGAGCTTTATCTGTTCAAACTTGAGTAAGTAACACAACTGGTTGCAGTTTCATGGGTGATCCAAACGAGACACAGTCATACGCTTTAATCCCTAACTTTTGCCTGGATTGCCCTTTCAGGTTTTCAATCCACCGGGATACCCTTTTTTGCCCAAGCCGCCTTTTCAGGTTTTCGACTTGCCGGGTGTACATCTTTTTATATATATCCCTATTTTTTGCCCAAACCCTTTTGGTTTGCCGGGATGCCCTTATTTTTGCCTAGGCCTGTCAACCTAGCGGGTCTCTTTTTATGCGTAGTATTTTTTAACTATGTCTGCGTTTACAGGCTGTGGGAAATCTTCACCATCCATGGTAGTAAGTATCATGGCACCTCCTGAGAATACTGTTTTGACTACAAATGGTCCTTCATATGTAGGAGTCCATTTTCCCCTAGGATCACCCTGTGGTAATATGATACGCTTGATTACCAAGTCACCAGCCTGATACACCTTTGGCTTAACCTTCTTGTTAAAAGCTTTGATCATCCGTTTCTGGTACATCTGGCCATGACAAACTACTGCTAGCCTCTTCTCATCAATCAAATTTATCTGGTCAAGTCGAGTATGAATCCACTCATCTTCATCCAAGCCTGCATCCTTCATAATTCTTAAGGAGGGGATCTGAACTTCAATGGGCAGAACTGCTTCCATACCATAGACCAAGGAGAATGGGGTTGCCCCTGTTGAAGTACGTATTGTGGTACGATAACCATGAAGAGAAAATGGTAACATCTCATGCCAATCCTTGTAAGTAACAGTCATCTTCTGTACAATCTTCTTAATGTTCTTATTAGTAGCTTCAACTGCCCCATTCATCTTTGGACGATACGGAGAAGAGTTGTGATGCTTAATCTTGAACTGCGTGCAGAGATCAGTAATCATAGTGTTGTTCAGATTAGAGCCATTGTCAGTAATAATCCTTTTAGGGATGCCATACCTACATATGAGGTTGTTTTTAATGAATCGAGCCACAACATTCTTGGTAACAGATGCAAATGAAGCTGCCTCTACCCACTTCATGAAGTAATCAATAGCAACCAGGATGAAACGATGTCCATTAGAAGCAGTAGGCTTGATCTCACCAATCATATCAATGCCCCCACATGGCAAAAGGCCAAGGAGCAGTCAACACATTCAATGGTGATGGAGGTATATGTACTTTATCAGCATAGATTTGACACTTGTGACATGTTCTGGAGTGTTGATAGCAATCAGCTTCCAAGGTAGACCAATAGTATCCTGCTCTCAATATCTTCTTTGCCATTGTATGACCACTAGAATGAGTGCCAAAGATCCCATCATGCATATCTTCCATAATCTCTGTTGCTTCTTTCTTATCCACACAATGAAGCATAGTTGAATCATGATTGCGCTTGTACAGAATGCCATTACTCAAAAAGAACTTAGCAGAAAACCTCCTCAGAAACTTCCTATCTTTGACAGATGCCCCTTCAGGGAATTCCTGAGCTTCAAGATATCTTTTCACTTCATAAAACCAAGGCTTCTCCTCTGCTTCTTCAGTACCAATCTCATTGCAGTATGCAGGCTTCTCAAATCTATCAATAGTAATCTTGGGAGCTTCACCATCCCAGCTAATCTCAAACATGGATGCCATGGTAGCTAATGCATCTGCTAACTGATTCTCCCTTCGTGGAATATGTCCAAAGGTAATTTCTTTGAAATGTGGGATCAAAGACAACGCATACTCTCTGTAAGGAATGAGATTATCATGCTTGGTATCCCAATCTCCTTTGATCTGACTAACTACTAGGGCTGAATCTCCATACACATCAAGGAACTGAATCTTCATATCAATAGCAGCTTTAATACCCAGGATACATGCCTCATATTCAGCCATATTATTGGTACAATAGAAACAAAGTCTGGCAGTAATCGGGGTATGACAACCTTCAGGGGAACTAATCACAACACCAACACCATTACCAAGTGCATTAGAGGCACCATCAAAAACCATAGTCCATCGGGATCCTTGTTCAGGTCCGTCATATTGTCCAGGTTCTTTGGTAATAATCATAATGTCTTTATCAGGGAACTCAAAACTCATTGACTGGTAATCATCCACTGCTTGATGAGCCAAATGATCAGCTACAACACTTCCTTTAATAGCCTTCTAAGTAGTATACTGTATGTCATATTCTGTCAAGATCATTTGCCATCTTGCTATTCTTCCGGAGAGAGCAGGTTTCTCAAATATGTACTTGATTGGATCCATCTTTGAAATCAACAAGGTAGTATGAGTCAACATATACTGTCTTAGTCGGCGAGCAGCCCATGCCAAAGCGCAGCAATTTTTCTCGAGCAGTGAGTATCTTGTTTCACAGTCGGTAAACTTTTTGCTAAAGTAGTATATTGCCTGCTCTTTTCGACCAGACTCGTCATGTTGCCCCAAGACACACCCCATTGATTTGTCTAACACTGTTAAGTACATAATCAAGGGTCTTCCATCAACTGGTGGCATCAAAATTGGAGGTTCTAGCAGATATCTCTTGATTTCATCAAAGGCAGTCTGGCACTCATCATTCCATTCCATCATCTGATCTTTCTTCAACAACTTGAAGATTGGCTCACAGATGGCAGTTAATTGGGAAATAAACCTTGCAATGTAATTCAATCGTCCCAAGAAACCTCTAACCTCCTTCTCAGTACGGGGAGCTGGCATCTCTCGTATAGCTTTCACTTTTGCAGGATCCACTTCAATACCTTTTCCACTGACTATGAAACCCAGGAGTTTACCGGACCTAACTCGAAAAGTACACTTGTTTGGGTTCAATCTTAACTTGTATTTCTTCAACCTCTCAAACAACTTATGTAGATGATCAAGATGTTGCTCTTCATTCTGGGACCTGGCTATCATATCATCCACATATACCTCTATCTCATGATGAATCATATCATGAAACAAAGCCACCATAGCACGCTGATATGTTGCCCCTGCATTCTTCAAACCAAATGGCATCACTTTATAACAAAAAGTGCCCCACTGTGTAACAAATGTTGTCTTCTCCATATCTTCAGGTGCCATCTTGATCTGATTGTAACCAGAGAAACCATCCATAAAAGAGAATACCTTATGCTGAGCAGTGTTGTCTACCAGAACATCAATGTGAGGAAGTGGAAAGTCATCTTTGGGGCTGGCCTTGTTCAAATCCCTGTAGTCTACACACATACGTACCTTACCATCTTTCTTAGGTACTGGCACCACATTTGCAACCTATTGAGGATAAGAAGTCACAGCTAAGAACCCTGCATCAAACTGTTTCATTACCTCTGCTTTAATCTTCTCTGACATTTCAGGACGCATGCGACGAACCTTCTGCTTCTTTGGACGACAATCTTCTTTCACTGGTAAACGGTGAACCACAATGTCTGTATCCAACCCTGGCATATCTTCATAAGACCAAGCAAAGATCTCCACATAGTCACGTAGCATCTGAATCAATCTGCTCTTGACACTATTCTCTAATTCAGCCCCTATCTTGACCTCTTTCCTATTTTCTTCAGTTCCCAAATTCACAACTTCGACTGGCTCTTCATGTGGCTGTATAGCTTTCTCTTCTTGTTGTAACAACCTAGCAAGCTCTACAGGTACTTCACAATCGTCCTCATTTCCATCTTCAGCTTGATAGATCAGATTCTCGAAATTATAATTGGCAATAGTAGAACTGTTATCAACAGGATCCAGAGTGGATGAGGATCTGCATTTTAGTGATGTGGGTGTGTGTAAGAGCACATAGCTGATAAAACAAAAATAAAAGAAAAGAAAGACAAGGAACGCAATATTTACGAAAACGAAACGTCCACTGATTTTTATTGAATGAAGTATGCAAATGAAATGACATCCCGTAACAAGCACACCATTGTGCCCCGGGTAAGGCACAAGGCTTGAGAGTTCAATTGTTCAAGAAATTACAAACTTAAAAAGCAACAACACAGTAATAGTATTTACTCCTGACTAAAGGAGATAGGAATAACATCTTCAGCTTTCCAATTATTGAGTCCAGCACCCACAGTAGGAAAAATCCAAGCATCCAAGTTGTAGTCTTCATCATAGTCACCCACAACATTGATCTGGTCTTTCATAATCCCCTGATTGGTGATACGAACAGCACGAGCACGACGAACAGCCTTCTGGGACTCTGCAGTGAAACCCAAACCAAATTTGTCAGACTTATAAGGGATATCAGGAAGCTGACCCCAAATAGTACAATCACCTTCATCCACCACAGCTCTAGCATCTTTAAGGGAGGCCATTGTTGGAGGTACTCTGGTGACCACAGGAACTTTCTTGACAACAGGAGGAGCTTCATAATCATTAACAATCCAAGGAACCACTTCAAACGTCTGACACGGAGTTTCAACATATTCACCTTCCACTTCCAGATACTTGAAGGTGTTCACATGGCTAACAAAATAATCTTCCTCTCCATAGACAGTAACAACTTTTCCTTCCACCGGATATCTCAGCTTCTGATGTAATGTAGAGGTTACAACACCTTCCCCATGGATCCAGGGACGCCCAAGCAAACAAGAATACGATGGACGAATATCCATGACATAAAAAGTAGCATTGAAAACTTGAGAACCAACTTTGATTGGGAGATCAATTTCTCCATGCACCACTCTTCTCGACCCATCAAAAGCCTTCACCACTATATTACTGGGCTTCAGCACAACATCTTCAGGACTCAGCTTATTCAGGACTTCTTTGGGCAACACATTCATAGAGGAACCATTGTCTATCAATACATGTGACAGGGTAGTGCCCCTGCATTCAATTGAGATATGCAGAGCCCTGTTATGATCTCTCTTGGCAGGAGTCAAATCAGCATCAGAGAAACCTAACCCATTATCATAGGTCAGGTGGGCAACACAATTCTCAAACTGGTCAACAGAAATTGCATTGGGTACATGAGCAGTCTTCAGAAACTTAATCAAAGCTTTGGCATGAGCTTCAGAACATAACAACAAAGACAACATGGAAATCTTGGAGGGAGTATGCCCCAACTGATCAACAATGTCATAATCACTCTTGCGAATGATTTTCAATACTTCTTCCATCTGCTTAGAGAGATCATCAGCAGCTGGCACATCAGTAGGTATAGGTTCAATAACAGGACCTTTTCCCCGAGCATCAGTGGTGGAGGTAGCAGCTGGAGTAACTGCATTCTTAGAGGTAACTGGAGGAGAGAAAACTCTTCCGCTTCGTGTGATCTTACTAGATCCAGCAATATTATCAACATCAACGGGCATATCAGCTAAGGGTTCCTGCTTAACACCATGGATATAAACATCAGACCCATAATGCCAAGGCACAGCTTTATCAGACGTATACGGAATAGGACCAGGAGTGGTAATGACCATAGGAGCCACTCTAGCTTCAGCAACAATCTTCACAGGGCCTTCGGCAGTAATCTTAATTGGACCCTTATGAGTGATTTTAACAGGTCCCTTGGAAGTGATCCTTACCGGTAATCTATCAACCATATCAACCTCTTCAGTCTTCCTACCTTTAGTAATATGATCCACCATACTCTCTACAGACGATGGAGTCCTCTCAAACACTATGGTATATTTATCCATGAGACGTTGAATTCCATCTCTCAACTTCCAGCAACTATCCGGCTTATAGGTACAATACAAACAATCTTCACGACAACCTGGAAAGAACCCAGCTTGTACTAGCTTCTTCTTAATGACAGACAATGGTGTGGTCAACTCTGCAACTGAATAGATATGTGAATCTTCATCAATGGCGTTGACAGTCTTCTCATGATTTCGCATGGGAGCAGTAATCACATTTGGAGTACCCGGAGGGTCAAACTCAATCTCTCCAGCCTCAATCATATCTTGAATTTTGTTCTTCAAGACCCAGCAGCTATTAGTATCATGTCCCTGACAGTTCGAATGATATGCACATCGTGCATTGGGATTATACCTGGGAGAGGTAACATTAGGATTCTGAGGAGCCTCTTTCAGGGTAATAAGTTCAGCCTTCAACAAGTGTTGCAATGCCTGAGCCATTGACATGTTGATCTTAGTGAACTGCCTTCTAGCCCTCTGTTGGTTGCCCTGTGGCTGCTCTGTTGTTGCAGGAGTTGGATTTGAGATATGAACTACACTCACAGACTGATGCCTTCTATTACGATCAGGTTGACCATAAACAGCATTTGATTCTTTCTTTCCACTGGGAGGCTTCTTTGCAGCACCTGATGAAGAAGTACCCACTTGAATCTTGCCACTCTTTATACCATTTTCCACGCGCTCTCCTGTCATTATCAACTCAGTGAAGCCAGATGATGAGCTTCCAATGAGATGACTGTAAAATGGACCATTCAACGTACACATGAACATATCAACCAACTCCCTGTCAGTTAAAGGGGGTTGTACTCTTCCAGCTAAATCTCTCCACTTCTGAGCATACTCCTTGAAACTTTCTTTAGCACCCATAGACATGCTTTGCAGCTGCATGCGAGTGGGAGCTAAATCAGCATTGTATTGATACTGCTTATAGAAGGCTTCAGCAAGATCATTCCAATCCCGGATGTTGACACTCTCCAACTGATAGTATCACTCCAATTGAGCTCCAGATAAGCTCTCTTGGAAGAAATGGATCCACAACTTCTTATCAGCAGTGTGAGGTTGGATTCTTCTGACATAAGACCTCAGATGCAGCTTGGGACAAGAGACCCCATCATAAACAACAAAAGTAGGAACCTTGAAACCAATGGGTATGACTACCCCAGATATCAGACTCAAATCTTCAAAATCCAGCCCAGAAGACTTCTGCAACTCCATAGCATCCATTCTATCCATCAGCATCTTGAATTTGTCTTCATTAGGCTCATGGTAGTAATTAGCCTCAGAATCAGAGTCCCCCATAGTGTTGTGGAGACTGCCTCCCTCTTTCTCAAACTCTTCAGACTCATAATCTTCAACTGGTTCTTTGGTCTTGGCAAGACCTTTGAACCTTCTTCCCATGTTGATCAGGCCACCTGACCTTCTAGTCTTCTTAGTCTTCTTGGCCAGCAGTGTCTTCAATTCATCCTGCCCCTTGGACAAGTTCAGGATCAGCTTTTGGAACTGTGCATTTTGTGCCTGGAGATCCTTAACTGTTTGTTCCAGAGCCATTGCTGAAATAAACAGCGAGAAGATAAGAAACCTGTGCACAATTATAAACCTGTGATGCAATGAGATGATATGTGAATGCATATGCAATGTTTTCAAGGACCGCAGGATTTAAATTTGCTTAAACAAACAAGAAGGTAAACTTTTATTAGTAATAAATTTGTTTTGCCTCTTGGGCTTACAAAAAATGAAATGAAATACAAGAGATGGGGTTTTAAGTCTCCCATGGACGTTTCCTCTTTGTGTTGAGGTATGAGTTGAGATTCCGTTCCTCGTGAAGTTGCTTTGTTAGTTCCAGAATTCTTTCTTGGCTTGCTTTGTAATGAGCCTCGAAAGTATCCCTTTTCTCCTTCAACTGGATCCAGGATCTCTGTAAGTCTTCCATGTCAGTAGGCATGTCTGGGTGAAGGATGGTATAAGATGTATCTCCTTCAGCAACAGGTTCCATGGTAACTGGCAGGATAGCAGGATATGGCATCATAAGGGTCTGAGCACGAGATCGCACCCATCTGAGATAAGCTTCCATAGGAATAGTGTACTTAGGCTCCAGAGTCTTGCTGTCAACCTTGTTTACTTTTCCCCATGCTCGTATGAATCTCTGACGGTAACCTTGAAGGTCGTTGTCGTAGTCAAACACAATGCCCTGAATCAACATGTCATGTGGGCCATCACTCCGAGCGTAACCAAATTGTCGTAAAGCTAGAGATGGGTTGTAGGTGATGCCTCCTCTTATGCCTAGAAGTGGCACATTAGGAAACTCCCCACAACGGTCAATGATAGTGATATTCTCCATAGATCTGGAGCACCAATGGATATCTGAATGAGAGAGTGACATAATCCTCTTGGACCACCTGAACCCTTGTTCATTCTTCATCACTGAGCGAGGAAGGTGAGAAATAAACCACCTAGATAACAAAGGTATGCAGCACATCAGAGTTCCTCTTGCCCTTGTAGTACGGGTGTGAAGAGAATGTAGAATGTCTCTAAGCAATGTAGGCACTGGATTGTGGCTCAGAAATACGTTGATGGCATGAATGTCTATGAACTGATCAGGATTGGGGAACAACACTAAACCATAAATCAATAAGGCTAAGATCTCCTCAAAAGCATTGTAGCTCATAGCTTTCAAGAACCCTTGAGCTTTATCCACTAATACCTTAGCAAGAATACCCTTAACTCCGCTTCTCGTTTCTAGAACAATGTCAGACTTCTTCAGATGTAGAGCTGCAGCAATAACCTCAGGTTTAGGCTCTTTCTCCAAGCCTGTGAAAGGCTTCTGATCAAGAGCAGGTATACCCAGAAGTTTAGAGAACTCTTCCATTGTAGGAACCAGCTGATAGTCGGGGAATGTAAAGCAATGGTGCTTAGGGTCAAAGAACTGAAACAGAACACTCATCATGTCTTCATTGAATCCGGAGGTGACTAGATCCAATAGGTGACCATGTCTCTTGATGAACTGGGAATGATCAGACACTTGAGAAACCAACTCTTTAAGCTTAGCAGGTATGCCCACAAAGTTGATCCTGATGGTGTTTCTACGAGCAGAAGCCATGACCTGCAACAAAGAAAAAAGATAAATCCTTTGGTCCTTGAAATGGTTAGTGAAAATGCTATGCTTATGATGCATGATGATGTCATGATGTTATGCTCAATCACAAACATGTGGCACACACAAACAAGTCAAACAATAGCCCTAGGTTTAAAGGCTTGCATGAGGTTCAAAGGTAAGTACCCTCCCCTGAAGTTAGTTGGTTCATCCTGTCCTACAAAAGTAACCAGGTTCTAAGGGATCTCAATATCATTGATCCTTCACAAGGGTGGTTGTTCAGTAGGCAACTTACTTGCCAACCAAAACCCTCCAAGTTTAGAATCTCAATGAGCGTAGCATCGAGTATCAACCAACTTCAGTCTTCACCAAAGCCGGTTATCTCACTACTTTCTAAAGGTCAAGATGGGATAACTAGGGTTCTAAAAGTTAGTTAGTGCATTGACAACATATGGCAGCCTCATATTATCCTCAACTTGACTTAAGGAACATAAGCACCAACCAAGAAGTCACACTAACTATGGCCACCAGATCAACCATATCGGTATATGCCGTACAGTTTCCTTGGTCTATTGCCATTTACCTAAGGTACACTAGATCCGGGTTAGGATCTTTCACACATAAGAGCACCCCAACAGATAAGTATAAAGCAAACAAGGCAAACAATTTTAAAGTGATCTAATTCCTAAGGGTACCCCTCTTTTATTAAATCCCTAGCAGAGTCGCCAGTTCTGTAACACGGTGGGAGAACTGACTTTAGTTATGTTGCGGATAGCAAGAGTCGCCACCGACTTTTATTTTATCCAAAGGAAAGGCATAAAAGAACAGGAAAGACCTTTTAAAAGATTTTTGTGTCCGGGGGTAGGTTATGTAAAGGGAAGGTGTTAGCACCCTTTACATCCATGGTTATCCATGGGCTCTTAGTTACTTAGCTCACTTTAAAATATTTTGGGAAGTGTAGTGTGTGATTAAAAATTTTCTTAAGTACTTTATAATGATCCATGTACGGATATATATAAAGACTTTGTTTTGAAAATTTGTTTGAAAATGTAAAGTGTTTTGAATTTTTTTGAAGAGTGAGCAAGTATCTAAGAGGAACCTACCCTAAGTTTTAAGTCTTTTCTGTTCTTGAATATCCTTTAAATGGTAAGACTATCCCTATTATTAAGGAATAGGTAGTCATTACCTTGGATGTGAGGGACAAGTGAAGGGTCATCTGTTATTTAGGCAACTGTAGGGTGTATAAGAAATTTTGAAGGGACTTATCATCTTTATTCGAAAGGGACAAGATCATTACAAAGGCAACATTCGAAAGGGACTTGATCTTTTATCTGTTAAGGGACTAGATGATGTGAATTTGAGGGACTTTTGCTTTATACACCCTACTTGACCTTTTTGTAATAGGCAACATGAGAGGTATCCCTAAGGAAGTGAGATGGCGATCCAGGATCGACTTACGTGTGTGAGTGTACAATTTTAATATTTATCTTTAAATTTAATGATCTAAATTTATTTTACACATACAAACATGTTGCACTCCCTATTTACGAACCATAGCATAAAATATAAAAAATAAACATTATTACTAAATATTACACCAAGGAACAATTACATAATAATAATAAAGCAAAATTAAATATAATAAACAAAAATAAATAATAATAATAATAATAATAATTGGGTTAGTAGAAAATAATAATAATAAAAATAATACCAAATTAAATGGGGTTAGTAATAAATAAATATCATAAGAATATAATTAATAATAATAATGAAATAAACAAGAATATTATAATAATTAAAAGTTCAATTTTATAAACAATTATTATTTAATATTAAAATATAAACAATTATACTAATTACTATAAAGTTTTAAGTTATGTGCAAATTATAAAAATTAAGTTAATTATGAAAATATTATGAAAATAAAATTATAATTACAAAAATTAAATTAGCAATTTTTAAACATATAATAAAAATTATTTACATACAAAATTAAATTATAAACAATTTATGTCATATTATCATATTAACAAAATTAAATTAAGAATTTTAATTTTAAACATATTTATATACAAGATTAAATTATAAACAAATATTAAAATATACATGATTAAATAAAATAGAATTAACTATAATCATACTATTATATTTACAAAAAAAATTATTTTAACAAGTTTTAATTATTTTTTTAAATTTATGTTGAAAATTATTTATATAAGAATTAAGTTATAAACAAATTATAAAATATACATATATGATTAAATGATAAATTAAAAATTAAAAATTAAATGTCACATAGAAGAAAAATTAGGGTTTTTTTATGAAAATATTTTTTAGGGTTTATTAAATTAAAGTTTTAATTAAAATTAATAATATTAATAAACAATCAAAACAAATAATTAAAAAAAGAAACTTACCTTGGATGGGAATTGAACCCAGCCCCTTTGCCTCCAAGAACTCCAGCCAGCAAGACTCTCCACTGGGCCAGCGCGCGCAGGTGACAAAGAAAAGGATCCAATTGCTTTTGTTGTTGTTCCTGAAGAAATCATGAAAAATAAACAAAACAAAAGGCCTGGGGGGGATCGAACCCAGGACCTTTACATTGCATACAAACACACTTTCCATTCCAGCCGGGAGGGCGCATCTGATATAATAGTAACTATAATTCATACTATATTAAGTTTAATAGTTAAAAGAGAAAAATATGAAAAAACTGCCACAGCCAGGATTCGAACTCCAGTCATCCAACAATACACGCGCATCCTTTAGCCAACTGAGCTACCACACAACTGTTAAACAATATCAAAAACAAAACAAAAAATATTATATCCAGTTTTCAAAATCTGAAATTCGCGCCAGGGCATCATCTTCTTCCTCCAGCGCTAGGATTTTTGCTGCGAATTCTGTTGCCAAATCTCCTGCGAATTCAAAACTTGCAGCAAGACCTATGAATCTTATACACCATAAAAACTGTAAAATTTCATCAAATTAATTGTTCAAACATGATCCAGAGACGAATTGGCATTGATCTGTGTTTTTAGAATTAATTTATATTAGCTTGAGAGTGAAACCCTAATGGAGGCCGAAAATCCTAGCAATGGTGGAATTCACCCCATTTCATGAAACTCGAATTAAACTATCCAGAATTCATCACAAGCTTCCAACAATCACAAATAAATAAACAAAATTAGTTAATAATAGCTAAATAATCGAAATCAAAAAATTTAAATTCAAGAACAAGAGAGATTCGGTTCATGCGATATGAGATGTTTTGGATGCAAATGATCATTGGGAATGATTCAATGATGTCTCAGAAACATGTCTCAACCTTCAAATTGGTTCAAAAAGGCTTGAATTGAGAAATCCGATTTTGAGTTTTGTGATGAATTTTGAAAACTTGAACTTACTCTTGGAGGCAGAATTTCGTGTCCCATGATTAGGTTTGTGTTATGTATTTATAGTGGGATGAATCTAGGTCAAAAAACTTGATCATTGTATGAAGAAATTGATTGAAAAAGATTGAAAAATATTAAGCTTTAAAATTCAAATATCCTTGCATAAACCCTTTCTATTTTAGGCCAATCACCATTATTTTTGTATCAATTTGATCCAAGTTGCATTCATGATTTTCTAGAAGCTCAATCTCTTTTAAATATTTGATTTTTCTATTTTATTTTAATTTAAAATGATTTTAAATGAATTAAATCAAAATAAATAAAATAAAATGATAAAAAATCTGATTCTTAGAGACTTGGGTCGTGCATGAAGTATTGGTATGGATTGGGTCATCATATGGCAAGCCCATTTAGAAAAAATTGGTTTTAAACCTCCATTTTCTTCATGAACCAACCAAACATTTCCCAACTTTGCAAGGGCACAAATCCTTCAATTTTAATGCTATGAGGGTGTTCTTGGACATTTTGGAAAGCTTGAAGAGTCCTCTAACCAACCCCACTGGTTTCATGTTCATATCATTTACCATTCTCAAGTTAAGCCCTTTTGAAGTTGTTGACTTTTTGTTGACTTTCAAAAGGACCTATAATGTCTTAGCTCATACCTTCCAAATGAAGCATTTTTGGGCTTGGCTTGTGATACACAAAGTTGTATAGAATTCAATTTCCTTCAAAATGAGCTTTGGATGGAAAATTGGTGATGAAGCATGTGAAAGTTATGGCTGGTCAAAGTTCAGTTGACTTTTCCTAAGGAAACCCTAATTTAGAAACTCCTGATTCTTGATGATCTGAAACCTCCTTGATGAATCATGATCAACCCTTGATCAAATGATGAATTTTACTTCATATACTTGATGTTGGCAAAAAATCATGAAGTTTGACTTTGGTTTGACCACAGTTGACTTCAGTTTGACTTTTTAACTGCTTTGACTGATTTTGACTTATCTGATCATCTGACTGAGCAAACCTTTGAGAAAAGTCTTGAAACTTGTCATGGGGATTCGTAAACACATATAAGATGTTATGAAGCTCACTTGAAGTCTTGGAAGTTCATTTATCCTGATTAAAGTCAAAACCCTAGTTTTGGATGCACTGCTTAGGAGGATGCATTGTCTGAGGGAATTGTCAAATCTTCTGACCAATTGTGAACTTTGTGAACCTTGTGAACCTCATAAGATGTCTTGTGAACCTCATGGGAGGTCTTGTGAGCCTTGTGAACCTTGTGAACCTTGTGAACCTCATAAAGTGTCTTGTAAACTTCATGAACCTCATGAAAGGTCTTGTAAGTATTGTGAACCTTGTGAACCTCATAAAGTGTCTTGTAAACTTCATGAAACTCATGAAAGGTCTTGTAAGTATTGTGAACCTTGTGAACCTTGTGAACCTTCTTAGCACACAAAGTCTTGTATTGTGAGGGCAAATTTTGGGGTGCAACAAATGGGAATAGTGGAGGCTATTAATCTTCGGATTAAGAACCTCGATATATTCAGAGATTCAGCCCTCGTCATTAATCAAATTACCGACAAGTGGTATACGCATCAAGAGCATTTAATTCCATACAGGGATTATGCTAGAAAACTGTTGACGTTCTTCACAACAGTTAAACTCCAGTACATACCACGTGATGAAAATCATATTGCCGATGCATTGGCCACTCTTTCTTCGTCTATCAAAGTCTTGTGTTGGAATTATGTGCCCAGAATTGACATCTCCAGGCTTGACGCTCCAGCTCATGACTTCTCTGTAGACGCCATGTCTGATGAGAAACCTTGGTACTTTGATATCAAGTTATTCCTGGAAAAGCAAGAATACCCAGCTGGGGCATCTTCCAACTACAAGAAGACCTTGAGGCGACTTGCTGCTAGCTTCTTCTTGAATACAGATGGGGTTTTGTACAAAAGAAACTTCGACATGGTCTTGCTCAGATGCGTGGATATACACGAAGCAAGCCTGTTAATGCAGGAAGTCCACGAGGGATCTTTCGGTACCCATGCAGGAGGGCATGATATGGCAATGAAGTTGTTGAGATCAGGGTATTATTGGATGACAATGGATGCAGACTATTGTTCATTCGCTCGTAAGTGCCACAAGGGCCAAACATATGCAAACAAAGTGCATGTTCCTCCTAGCCCGCTCAACGTCATGTCATCTCCTTGGCCCTTTTCTATGTGGGGAATTGACATGATCGGGAAGATAGAGCCTACTGCTTCAAATGGCCATCACTTCATCTTGGTCGCGATTGATTACTTCACCAAATGGGTAGAAGCAGCATCTTATGCCAACGTCACTCGTCAAGTGGTGGCAAGATTTCTGAAAAGGGATATCATATGCAGATACGGAGTGCCCGAAAGGATCATTTCTGACAATGGTTCTAATTTCAACAACAAGATGATGGCAGAGTTGTGTCGGGACTTCAACATCCAGCATCACAATTCTTCTCCTTACCGACCAAAGATGAATGGTGCGGTAGAGGCAGCAAACAAGAATATCAAGAAGATTGTGCAGAAAATGGTTTTCACTTACAGAGATTGGCACGAGATGTTACCATTTGCGTTGCATGGGTACCGAACGTCAGTCAGGACGTCTACTGGGGCAACTCCCTTCTCTTTGGTATATGGTATGGAGGCAGTCTTGCCTGTTGAAGTAGAGATTCCTTCATTGCGAGTGATGATGGATGTGAAGCTTGATGAGGATGAATGGGTGCGTGCTCGTTACAATCAGCTATGTCTAATTGAGGAAAAGAGATTAGCGGCTATCTGTCATGGTCAGCTTTATCAGAGAAGAATGAAGCGTGCATTTGACCAACGAGTACGTATTCGGGAGTATCGAGTGGGAGAGCTTGTGTTGAAGAGAATCATTCCTCCAGGTTCAGATCACAGGGGCAAGTGGACCCCAAACTACGAAGGACCATTCATAGTGAAGAAAGTCTTCTCAGGAGGAGCACTGATGCTCACCACTATGGATGGAGATGACTTCCAGTCCCCTGTTAACTCGGACGCAGTTAAAAAATACTTCGCATAAAGAGACCCGCTAGACACAAAAACAGAAATAAAGTCCAGGCAAAAAAAGGGCATCCCGGCGAGTTAAAAACAGAATAAAAAGCTCGGGCAAAAGTTAGGGAAAATAAATAAAAAAAATGTGTACATCCGCTGAGCCGAAAAGCCACATTGGACAACTCAGGCAAAAAAGGGCATCCCGGTGAGTTAAAAACAGAATAAAAAGCTCGGGCAAAAGTTAGGGAAAATAAATAAATAAAATGTGTACACCCGCTGAGCTGAAAAGCCACATTGGAAAGCTCAGGCAAAAAAGGGTATCCCGGTGGATTGAAAACCCGAAAGGGCGATCCACGCAAAACAAGGGAATAAGCGAACAACTGCGATCTGAGTAATCTGAACCGCGTCATCGTTTCGTACAACTTGACAATATCAGAAGGATAGGAAACAGTCCCCTCATCCTCTCAGAAAGCAAAAGCAATAATGGAGAGTCTCGAAGACATTCTGGTCATAGCAGAAATGGAACTCCTTGGAATGTCGTGTCCATTGCCAATAGGATAGTTTCTTTTCTCAATTTTTATGGTGGCTACTTCTTTCCAGGTGGTTGCTTCCTGTTGTAAAATATTTGCCTATTCAGAGGCCTTTCAATAAAAAGAATATTCAGTCAAAAAGCTGTGTGTGTTTATTTTTGTCTGCAAAATGTCCCGAATCTTTGGCAAAAAATAGCATTGCATTTAAACATGGTGATAATTTGAGAAAAAACTGACATGCAGGGAAACTGTAAACCCTCTTTGAGTGTCGGGTGATGATGGATGAACAGATCATACCATGCAAATCCCGGGACACACTTGTGTTTTCTGTTGTTGCAGGTTGCAGGATGGCATCACATTCTCCCAAGCAATTTACTCTTTCCCAGCAGAATTCTCCCGAGAAATTATTCCCCGCAGGTGGCCCAAGTAGTCTATATTCCCCAGTGGAGTATGCCCAACAGGTAGCTGAATGCCTGACGTGCCCAGCAGAACTTCAAGGCTAATTGAACAGTTCTTATCCCCAAGCGGAGTCATCTTTCCACAGTGAAGTATTCCTAACAGGAAGCTGAATGCCTGTTATCCCCTCAGAGTTAGAATTGCCAGAATTCTATCCCCAACAAGGGTCACAGCCAGAGTTCAGAATCAGCAAATGCTCCCCCCAGCTAGAGTATTGTTGAAGCATCTTTCCCAGCCAGGTCTGAAGATGATCTGTCCCCACAGAGGTTCATATTTGATTTTCACTCCCGTCAGTGAAATATTCCCCAGTGGAGTATGCCCAACAGGTAGCTGAATGCCTGACGTTCCCAGAAGAACTTCAAGGCTAATTGAACAGTTCTTATTCCCAAGCGGAGTCATCTTTCCACAGTGAAGTATTCCTAACAGGAAGTTGAATGCCTGTTATCCCCTCAGAGTTAGAATTGCCAGAATTCTATCCCCAACAAGGGTCACAGCCAGAGTTCAGAATCAGCAAATGCTCCCCCCAGCTAGAGTATTGTTGAAGCATCATTCCCAGCCAGGTCTGAAGATGATCTGTCCCCACAGAGGTTCATGTTTGATTTTCACTCCCGTCAGTGAAATATTCCCCAGCGAAGTTGCCAATTTATTTTTGGCTATTATGATGATACAGTCAGGTATTTATCACCTCAGTCAGAATCAGATGTTCAGGCCTCTCTGCTTGTCTTCCCCTGCAGAGTTGTAACTCTTGTGGCCAATTAGGAATTTGTTATTTGCTCGTCTGCATTCTCCAGCACTCGTCTGTGTTCTCACTTTATAACGGCTCGTCAGCATTTGTCGACACTCATCTGTGTTATCCCTAAGCAGAGTATCCCCAACAGTTACCTATGGTTGTAATTGTTTGTTGTTGCTTATTTGTTGCTCGTCTGCATCTGCCAACACTTGTCTGTGTTATCACTCTGGTATTGTTCGTTTGCTTTCCCCAGCAGTGGACTATGTTTACTTTGTTATTGCTCATCTGCAATTGCCAGCGCTCGTCTGTATTTGCTATGTATTTTCTGCTGTTGCTCGTATGCAACTTTCCAGCACTCGTCTGTGTTGGGTATCCATATCTGTTGTTGATCATCTACAATTTCCAATACTCGTCTGTGTTGGGTATCCATACTTGATGCTACTCCCCAGTGAAGTCGCCAACACTCGTCCGTGTTTGATCTCTGTTTCTTGCTCGTCTGCAACTTCCCAACAATCGTCTGTGTTGTATGGGTGATAATCTTTGCTGTTTGCTCGTCTGCATTCTTCGGTACTCGTTTGTGTTTGTTTGAAGCTCGTCTGCTTTTTATCCCCAGAGGTCGTCTATGTTCTGAAGTTCGTCTGCTTTGTTTGGATGCTCGTCTGTATCATCCCCAGCACTCGTCTGTGCTAGCTTATATCTTTTTGTGAGGATTTGCTGATTATCCTGATATTCTTCTACTGCTATTCTGAATGCTTGTATGTGTTTGAATTTCTGGTATTCGTCTGTACTAGTGGATGATACTCGTCTGTATCATTGCCCGAAGCGCTCGTCTGTGTTTCTTAGATCATCGTCTGATACTCGTCTGTATCGTTGACTTTTGGCACTCGTCTGTGTTATCTTGGTGAACTCCCAATACTCGTCTGTATTGAAGAGGTTTAAAATCCTGACTGTGGGAATTAATGTCAAAATGGTTACAGGGTCCTGGCGTAACAGGTAAATCCGAAGGAGGCTCGTCTGTCTCAGGCACCAGTTATTATTGTTGCACCTGGCGTAACAGGTTTGCTCAAAGAAGACTCGTCTGTCTTATACCATATATCCACGGATAATATATGAAGAAGGTTCGTCTATCTTAATTATGCATGTCCATCTCACAGACTTTAATGCATCCCGGTCTTGGCGTAACAGGTATATCCGAAGGAGGCTCGTCTGTCTCAGGTTATTTGTTCTTGCAAAGTGATTGAGGACTCGTATGTCCAGTTCCTGGCGTCACAGGATTGTTCGAAGAAGACTCGTCTGTCTTAGTATTCTTATTCCATATATCAGTTTCAACTTGGAAGAAGCTCGTCTGCTTTTTCTCCCTTTCAGTCACCAAAGCGTCATTTGGTTGGGTTTATTTCCCAGTTTTGCATTCTTCGTCAGAGTGCAAATTTCAGGTCTTTTTGGTATTCAATCACAGTTTATCTTGAATGGTCGATAACCCGTGCTACCGTCCTTTTTAGATCAACACTTGTTTGAATAGGGGCAGCTGTAACACCCCAAATTTTCCCTCTTCATTTTAAGCATCATATCACAACATATTCATCATGAACATATCATTTTCTCAGCATCCTAGCATGGAAAGATGAGGCATAACATCCTTCATATCCTAGCCTCAAGCATATGGTCATCTGTGGAGGTTCTTGAGGCACCACAAGCCATGACAAGGGTCCCAATGGATTTATACAAGTTCTATGGTAGGTCTACACTCCATTTTGAAGATCAGGTCCATTGGCAAAAGCTCAGAAGATTGCATGATCCTCAGAGATCCCAGGACAAGGCAAAGCTCCTACACAAGGCACCTAAACTAGGGTTTGAGATTCAAGCACCAAAACTCCACAACTTTGGCCATTTCATTTGGGCAAAGTCTTCTATATGTCAAGAGGATCCTAGGTGTCAATTTTCATGAGAAAATTCCATGTGGAAGTCAGAGAATTCCTTAGTTGCTTGCAGATGAAATAATTGGTCAACTGTGCCCTTAAAAAGTCAACTGTGTAATTTCAAGGGGTCTAACCCAATTTTTTTGGCCAAGGGGTGTCCTTACAATGTTATAAGAGGTTTGGAATGATCAAAGTTCAAGAATCATGGAGATTTTAAGGGTTTTGCAAAAATGGTACAAAGTTGGTATTTGAGATTTTCCAAATTTGGCAACTTTTGCCTTAATTTTCAAATGGCCTTAACATGATCAAAAATTATTCAAATGGACCAAAGTCAAACATGAAAGTTGGAGATTAAGGGCTCCCATTTTCAAAAAGTACAAGTACATTTTCATAGGATTTGTGGTTCATCCTATAGGCCCTTCGAAAATCTTGTCAAAATTAGGGCAAATTCAACTTTTCATGCATGCACCAAATGCAAAAAGCTCCAAAACTTGTTTGTAAGACTTGATATGGTTCAAATTGGTTTCTAATGTTACAATACATTGCATTTTTATCAATTTTCTCCAAAGAAACTCCAATTTTCGTGCACAATAAGAAAGTTGCTTACAAAGAGGATATTTTGCAAAATCATGGAAAAAGTGTGATACCTCAATCCAATGGCCAAGATCCTTTGTATTATGATTAAGGGTACAGATTGCAATGCACATGGGCTTAGAATGCAAGAAAATCATGAGGGTGGTATGCTTATCTCACAAATTTCAAATTAAGCAAATTCATAAAAATCTCATGATCCACACGTGCAAACTTCTCAATTCTTTCAGCAAGGGTTTGTGAAATCATACTTAAGCAGCTAGGGTTTCAGAATTGTGGATCTCTCTCTCATTCTCTCATTTCCAACTTCTTGCAAACTTTTAATTTTCTCTCATTTCTCTTCATACAAGTGATCAATCTCAAAACAAATTATGGATTTGTGATTAGTGAGAGCTAAGGATCATTAAGCACCCATTCCTTCAAGCTTTCCTTCAAGTTCAGCAAGCTTACCATTTCAGGGCAGGTGTGAGAGAAGCTTCAGATCCAGCTTATTTCAAGACTTTAGATGCATTTATTTTGCATCTAGAGTGAGTGTGGAGTAATTTGCACGCAGCATTTGGTCTTCTATCATCTTGAATCAAGATCTTCACCTCAGGTATGGTTCTGAATTTTGAGATCTGGAAATGGAATTAATGATGTGTTTTGTGATCTGTGAGTTGCACTGAGCATTATGCAATTGTTGGTTTCGAAAATGATGCATGGTAGTGAGAGATATCTGAGTTTAAAGTTTCATGGTCAAACTTTATTTTCTTTGATCCCTTTGATTCATTGAGTTTTAGTAGATTTTGAGCCCATATTCATGTTTAGCATAGTTGATTTAGTCAATCTGGACATTTTGGTCCATTTATTTTAAGGTTTGTGACTCTGTGATGAATTCCGGTGCCGGAGCCCTAGCTCCGGTCACCGGAAACTGGGTTCATGAAGATTAGGATTTGCGTGAGGTAGGAGAAAGCCACCAGCCCTTGGATCCAACCTTGTACGCCCTGGATTTGTGCCACGTAGCCCTAGGAACACCCTCTCCCTCACGTTTTCTTTTTATTTCATTTAATGCTTTATGTTTCTTAGCCCATGTTAATTACCATACACCATCCACTCATAAACAAGCATGGTGCCACATCATTTAATGAAAGTTGCACAACACCCGTCTGATTGATCCAACGCCTCCCTTATTTTCCAGCTTATTTCATTAATTTCCACAATATCAACCATATTCCTGCGCCAGCTTTGGGCCTCAGCATTGTTATTCACACCCCTCATAACCTCAGCCCAACTCAAACCAACATGAAACCCTTTCTATATACACCTCCTAGCCATTTCTTTTAATTTCTTTTTTCTTATTTTTATTCTTTTATTTCATTTTAGTTTCTAATTAATTAAAATACTTCCCATCATTAAAAAATTCCCAAAATATTCATGAGTCATCTTTGAAGTGTCTTTTATTTTTCCATATTTTTATTTTCTATTTTCTTTATTTTCCACGTGTTACAATTAATTCTTCATTTCAATTAGTTTCTTTTTAAGTTCATTTTGTGTACACTGCCTTGTCCAATTTCCATACACTTCATTATTTTGGATTTTGTTCCCATTCTTTTTGCTCTGGATTCTTAAGACAATGTACTTCTTGTGTGAGTTTTCTCCTGATTTTTAGATTTTTATTTCTTGGGTCTTGGTCCTTTGACTTGTGGTGGAAGTTTGTAACCTTAGTTTGTGTTCTTGTCTCCATTTGACCTAGTTTGCTTCTGAATTTTTCTAACCCCTTTTGGTTCATTGATATACCATGTTTGAAGATCATTTGACTTGAGTTGTGGAAGTTTATGTGCTTGATTGATTTGATTTGAATTTTATATCGAACCTTGTCCCATTTTGCTTCCTTTGGACCTTTAGCTCTCTTATAAGCTTAAAAGGGCACTTGTGCCAACTTCTTCTTCTTATTTGGGGTTCTTTTGGGGTATGGGTACCTTCCTGGTCCTAGATTATTGTTTGTGTCTTTGGAATTTTGGTGTCTTGCTTACCTTTAAGTCCTTTCTTTTCTTAAGTGTGCTTTCACTTCTTTCTTACTTCTTTCACCCCCATTTTGCAATTGTTTGGTCTTATACCTCCATTCTCTTCATCTTGTTGGCTTCTTAAGCCCTTCTTCATCTTGTTTTGGTTTTGATCTTGTGCATTGAGTCCATATTTGTGCATATTTTCTTTGCATCTTTTTTTTAAGTTTACATGTGTTTGTCATCTGTGTTCATATTACATCATGTTGATTTGTAAGCTTCATATCTTATTCTTTTGAGTTACATTTGCATTGAGCATGTGTACATATCATTTCACTTTTGTTTGTATGATGATGGCATGTTATGTTGTTCATTTCATTTCACTTATATGCATGTTACTAACCTTGCAGGGGCTATGGTAAGTGTGAGGTGTGGGAATTGAGTTCCACATCTCCAAGTCTCATCTTCTTCTTCTTATTTCTTATTGAGCTAACCTTTTGTTGTTGGGTTTAGGCTTTTCTCATCTCTTCTTCTATCTTCCTCTTCTCTTCTTCTTTCCTTCTTCATTAGGATAGAAACCTCACTAACCTTAGGACATCCATGCATGATAACACTTAGGATTCATTAGTTCCCCTTTAGAATTTTGCCTTTTAGATCCTTTGGTGCTTTCTCTTCTCATCTTCAAACTCAATTCTAATTCATTTAATAAAGGTTGAATACTTTCATGTGACATGAGACTTTGCTATGAGATACTTGCACGCGTTCCGTTTCGGGGCGAGGTGTAAGTTATCCCTCGTGATGGATAGGTCTTAGCATGCGTATTTCACAAATAAAAGCTAAAAATACTTCTTAACCAAAAAACCACAAAAATACTTAATAATGGTAATAGGCCAGTGTGTCTGAGCCTTCACTTGTGGGACTAGCTTTGGGGATTTCCTCCATAGATAGGTGTGCCTCTTGCGCATTCCATTTTGGGATGATGTGAGACGTACACATCCCATTGAGTAAGACTTAGGTACACTTACCTATGCAAACTCCACTCATAAAAAAGCTCATAAAAAAGACAAACAAATAATAAGCGTCTTTCCTTCGGGAATTCTTTTCTCATCTCATTCACTCCGTACGCGAACTTGCTCCTACTTGTCACTTTGCAAGACGGTTACGCACTCGTCGTCCGAGTCTGCAACACCTGAGCAGTGGCATAGGCAGTTCAAGCCTTAATTCACAAGCAATTTCCTCGCCGACCCTAGTTAGGGGAACTACGACGTCTCTGATCCTCATTATCCTGATGAGGTACGTAGGCAGCGGGGTAGGGCCCGTTCGACCACAATCTTTATTTTCCCTACATTTTTTTCTCTTTGATTTCTTTCTCGGTTCTTTTATCCAGTTCAGTTTATTTTCTTCGCAACAGCTTTCATTCCCTCACCCTTTGAAACAATTTTCTTTGCAAGCGTGGATCCCGTCGGGTACGGAGGACGATCTGGGTGCTAATACCTTCCCAGGTCGTAATCGACTCCCGAACTCAGTCTCTTTGGTTCGCAGGACCCGTGTCCTTCCTCTTCTTTCTTCTGGTTTGTGCAGCATTACCATTCCCTTTCTTCAGGATAAAAATGCCTGGCTGGCGACTCTTTTCTTTTCCGCGCCACTTTCGTGTTTGTACCAGGATGGAAATCCGGGGAGCGACACACCGGAACATGAAATTGATTTTTCTGTGGACTTAGTACCGGGTACGAGTCCTGGCTCGATGGCCCCTTATAGAATGTCGGCTTCAGAGTTGAATGAGTTGAAGAAGCAATTAGAAGAATTATTAGAGAAGAGGTTCATTAGACCCATTGTTTCTCCTTGGGGTGCTCCGGTGTTGCTCGTTAAGAAGAAGGATGGTAGTATGAGATTGTGTGTCGGTTACCGATAGTTGAATAAAGTGACTATCAAGAATAAGTACCCACTTCCGAGGATCGATGATTTGATGGATCAGCTAGTAGGTGCTTGTGTCTTTAGTAAAACTGATCTGAGGTCTGGTTATCATCAGATTCGAGTTAAAGCTGATGATATTCCGAAGACAACTTTCAGGATGAGATATGGGCATTACGAGTATACGGTGATGCCGTTTGGGGTTTCTAATGCGCCTGGTGTGTTTATGGAATATATGAATAGGATCTTTCATGAGTATCTTGATAAATTCGTGGTGGTTTTCATAGATGATATCTTGGTATATTCTAAATCAGAAGAGGAACATGCCGAGCATTTGAGGGTTGTGTTGCAAGTATTGAAAGAAAAGAAATTGTTTGCTAAATTATCTAAGTGTGAGTTCTGGTTAAAGGAAGTGAGTTTCCTAGGCTATGTAATTTCAAGTGGTGGAATTTCGGTGGATCCTTCGAAGATTGATGCAGTATTGCAGTGGGAGACTCCGAAGTCAGCTACAGAAATTCGTAGTTTTCTTGGGTTGGCTGGTTACTATCGTAAGTTCATTAAAGGTTTCTCTAAGATAGCTTTACCGTTGACACAATTGACTAGGAAGGGTCAAGCGTATGTGTGGGATGTTGCTTGTGAAGAGAGTTTCATAGAATTGAAGAGAAAATTAACGACCGCACCAGTGTTGGTCTTACCGAATCCAGATGAGTCCTTTGTAGTTTATTGTGATGCTTCCAAGATGGGTCTTGGTGGAGTTTTGATGCAGGATAATAAGGTGGTTGCTTATGCTTCTAGACAGTTAAGAGTTCATGAGAGGAACTATCCTACTCACGACTTAGAGTTAGCAACTGTGGTGTTTGTGCTTAAGATTTGGAGGCACTACTTGTTTGGTTCGAAATTTGAAGTATTCAGTGATCACAAAAGTTTAAGGTACTTGTTTGATCAGAAAGAGTTAAATATGAGACAGAGGCGGTGGCTTGAATTATTGAAAGATTTTGATTTTGATTTGAATTACCATCCTGGTAAGGCAAATGTTGTGGCTGATGCTTTGAGTAGGAAGTCGTTGCATATTTCGATGCTTATGGTGAAAGAATTGGAAATGATCGAGAAATTCAGAGATATGAGCTTGTTGTGTGAAACTACTACTGATAGCGTGAAATTGGGAATGTTAAAGCTGACCAGTGAGATTTTGGAAGAGATTCGTAATGGTCAGAAATCTGATTTGAAATTAGTTGATCAATTGATGTTGGTTGATCAAGGTAATGCAGGTGACTTTCGAATTGATGAAGATGGAGTTTTGAGATTCCGAGATAGAGTATGTGTTCCGGATATTATAGGAATTAAAAAGAGTATTTTAGAAGAGGGACACAAGAGTCGACTGAGTATTCATCCTGGTGCTACGAAGATGTATCAGGATTTACGCAGGTTGTTTTTGGTGGCCAGGTATGAAAAGAGACATTGCTGAATTTGTATATGCTTGTTTGACATGTCAGAAGTCAAAAATAGAACATCAGAGACCTTCAGGTATGATGCAACCATTGAATGTTCCTGAGTGGAAATGGGATAGTATTTCCATGGATTTCGTGACTGGGTTACCTAAGACTGCTAGAGGTAATGATTCGATTTGGGTAATTATTGACCGGTTAACTAAGTCGGCACACTTCTTGCCGATGAAGATTAACCATTCCATGCAAAGGTTAGCTGAGATTTATATTGAGGAAATTGTAAAGTTGCATGGTGTACCTTCAAGTATTGTATCAGATAGAGATCTGCGGTTTACGTCGAGGTTTTGGAAGAGTTTGCAGGATGCCTTGGGTACTAAGTTGAGGATGAGTTCTGCTTATCACCCGCAAACGGATGGTCAAACGGAAAGAAAAATCCAATCTTTAGAAGATTTGCTGAGAGCTTGTGATTAGACCAAGGAGGGTCTTGGGATAGTCATTTGCCGTTGGTCGAGTTTACGTACAATAATAGTTTTCATGATAGTATCGGTATGGCTCCATATGAGGCGTTGTATGGTAGACGTTGTCGTACTCCATTATGTTGGTATGAGACAGGAGAGAGTTTAGTGCTTGGGCCAGAGATTGTCCAAGAAACAACTGAAAAGATAAAAATGATTCAGGAAAGGATGAAAACGTCGCAGAGTCGTCAAAAGAGTTATCACGATAAGAGGAGGAAAGCACTTGAGTTCCAAGAGGGAGATCACGTGTTCTTAAGAGTTACTCCTATGACTGGTGTGGGAAGAGCTTTGAAGTCTAGAAAGCTCACTCCACGTTTTGTCGGTCCGTATCAGATTATGCAGAGGATAGGGGAAGTGGCCTATCGAGTGGCTTTACCTCCCTCTCTTGCGAATTTACATGATGTATTCCATGTATCACAGTTGAGGAAGTACATTCCGGACCCGTCGCATGTAATTCAGATAGATGATGTTCAGGTGATAGATAATCTGACGATTGAAGCTTTACCAGTGAGGATTGATGCTAGAGAATTGAAGCAACTTCGTGGCAAGGAAATTTATTTAGTGAAGGTATTGTGGGGAGGACCAGCTGGAGAAAGTTGGACTTGGGAGCGGGAAGATCAGATGAGGAAGTCGTATCCGACTCTATTTACTTCATGTAATTTTCGAGGACGAAAATTCTTTAAGTAGGGGAGAGTTGTAAGCCCCGAAAATCTAAATTTAATTATTTAATCATTTATTTAATTAATTTAGAAAAATTGGAGAGTTTGGATTAATTAGAGGATTTTGGAGAAAAAGAATATTTTTATATAATAAGGATAAATAGTGTTTTATTATACTATTTTATTATTATTATTAAAAATATATTAAAGAAAAGGGTAAGGTGGTCCTTTTGTGAAAATTATGAGGGTAAAGTGGGAAAAGACTTAACTGGGATAATGTATCCAAAGAGGGGAATACGATTAGTTTTCTAACATTATCGTGTTTATGGGAAAAGAGGTGCTCTGAAGGAAAAAAGGGAGAGGAAGAGGAAGCTCAGAGTTAGGAGGCTGTGGAGAACCCCAGAGAAGAGTGTAAAGCGGAGAAATTCTCTAAGGTATGGGGAGTTTTCATAATCTATTGTAATTGTATAAGGATTGGATTATGAGTAGATTAGATTTGTAAGAATTTAGTGAGTTTAGGGGTTTTTGATTTAGGTTGAGCTGATGAGTAAAATCTTGATGAATTAGAGTGATTAGAATGCGTTATAAACATATATTTGTTGGTATAATTGTTATCTTGATGTTGTTGATGTTCGATTGATTTTTTTGAATGGTTTTTGAGTGTTTTAAGGTGAAACCCGTAATGAGATTTGGGGGTTTTTGGTGTTGAAACAGTCTGCAATTGTATAGCAGAGAACTGCTGGAAAACATGCGTTAACTGGTTAACGCTATGGGTTAACCGGTTAACCATTGTAAATTTTGGTGAAAATCTGGAATTTCGTAGGCGTTAACCGGTTAACGCTATGGGTTAACCGGTTAACACTGTTTGAGAAGAAAATTTTAATTCTTTAAAAATTCATAACTTTCAAACCGTAAGTCCGATTCGCATTCCGTTTGAAGCGTCGGTACCAGCATAAACTGAACTTTATTTTGATGAATAAAAATGAGGAAAAATGCAATAGTTTTTATAAATGAATTTATGAAATAACCTTGTAATTGCCTCATAATTTACCGGGTACGGGTCAATTCTGGATGTGTCAGAGTGGTTAGAGAACCAGTGTTCTGGGTGTAATGTCATGATGATATATATGATTATTTTATGATTGTTTTGCTTATTGAAATGAATGATGCGAATTATTTTAATGAATTTAAGATGTAGCGCATCATTGCATTTCATAACATTCACGATGGGGTTTCGGCCTATTTATTTACTTCAATCCCATTATGTGGATTGAAGTGTCTCGATGATTTACGATGTGCTCCTTTGTGGAGGGTTGATGGTCATGTATCCATCTCACGATGAAAATGGTACCACATGCATATTGCATATCAGGATGTTAGAATTGCATATTCTAGATGAATTTCATGACTGTGTTGGTGTTGCTTGATTTCATGATCGTGTTGTTGTTGTTGCTGAATTTTATAGTTGATGATGTCATGATATGTTGCACTAATTTATTTATGTTCTATATTCTTGTACGTTTGTGATATATTATGATTACTCACCCTGCCTGCTTGGAAATGTTACCTCCTTCGTGGGTAACTTGCAGATGTCGAAGAATAGTCTTGCAGTGCAATAGGAGTTTTTCATGAATCTCGGAGTGTGCTTTAGTGTTCCTTAGAAGTGGTTCTGGTCAATGTGTCCTGCTCTGTGTCATGTAACACTAGGATGGGTTTTCTTTTGCTAAACTGTTTCCAGTTATGTTATTATTTGGATAAATGTTTTCCCATGTTATGATGTGAAATTCAGGATGGTGAAAATTATGTTTATGAAGTAAACTAATGAAGTTTGAATTATGAAGTTTAAATTCCACTGCGAAATGATTTATGATATTCTTGATGTTGATTAACCCGTGTTATGGGACAGGACATTGTTTGTGTTGAATTATGATGATATGTGATACCTTTTTTCGATGATTACTCTGATAATATTTAAATATTTTGTTTTGGGGTAGAAGGGTGTTACACACTCCGCCCGAGTAACCTAGTTGTGAGAGCCTTCGACAGTTCTAAGAGATCGATTCTCGGAGAGGTTGAGCTTCCTGTGGTAATTGGCCCACAATTTCTCAAAATTACCTCCTATGTGATGGACATACAACCTGCCTACAACTGTTTGTTGGGTCGACCCTGGATTCATGCCGCTGGCGCAGTAACATCGACCCTTCACCAGAAGTTAAAATACGAGTGAGAGGGCCAAATTATCACCATCTGTGGAAAGGAGGACATTTTTGTCAGTCACTTGGCCACCTATAAGTACATAGAGATGGATGGGGATATCCATGAGACAATGAGTCAGGGTTTTGAAGCTCTGAATATCAATGAAGCAACCGCTGAGGTGTCGGGTACTTCAATTGCTTCTTACAAAAAAGCTCGGAAGGTTGTTGAAGACGGGAATGCCCAAGGATGGGGAAAGCTGCTGCAAGTTCAGATAAAAGAAGACAAGTTCGATTTGGGTTACAGACCATCCCGACAGGTCCAAGAGGAGGCTGCTAAAGCTCCCAAGTTCATAAGTGGGGGAATGCTGACCCCGGATGCTATCAACAATGTGGAAGACGAGGCTAAAAGATACTAAAACCTGGAAAGTTGGATTCGTCCAAGAGTCCCAGGCCAACAAGTCCTCAACTGGTCTTCCCAGGAAATTATAAGGGTTACTGCTGCAGAGTAATTATTATTTCCTGTTTAAGCATGCATCAAGTCATGCATCTTGCCCAAGGTGTCAGGACTCATTTTGTAATAGGGCCATATATGTATTTTATGCAAATTGAAATTAATGAACAATGGACATCTTTTGCAAACAATCTTTTCGCTCACTGTCTTTTCATTTTTGTTATTTTCGCACAAAACAATAAATGGCAATGCATTTCTTAATAAACTTCATTCACCTTTTTCTAAATAAGATAAAATCAATCACTAAAATGAACAAATCTCAACCCTTGCAGAGATAGTCCTCCAGATTGCACCGACAACGACACTGCTATGACCTCGTATGACTTCGACAATCCGATTAATCAAGCAGATGAAGGGGTTGATGAAGACTATGATTTGCCTGAAGAGTTGGCCAGGTTACTAAGACAAGAGGAAAAAGTGATTGCTCCTCATCAGGAGGAAGTTGAGACTATCAATCTTGGTACTGAGGAAGATGTGAAAGAGGTAAAGATCGGGGCTAGTCTGCAAGCTCCAGTGAAAGACCAACTCATCAGTATGCTTCGGGAATATGTCTACGTGTTCGCTTGGTCCTATCAAGATATGCCAGGCCTAGATACGGATATTGTCATGCACAGGTTGCCACTGAAATAAGATTGTCCGCCAGTCAAACAGAAGTTGCATTGTACTCGCCCAGACATGGCCATGAAAATCAAAGAGGAAGTGCAAAAGCAGTGGGACGCCGATTTTCTTGCTGTAACTAGTTACCCGCCGTGGGTTGCTAGCATTATGCACATACCTAAGAAGGATGGAAAGGTGCGTATGTATGTGGATTACCGGGATTTGAACAGAGCTAGCCCGAATCACGGTGGACCGAGGATTAATGCTATTGAGGAAGACCAACCATCAATTCTGATTGATGACATTGCAAACATTCAAACATTCAAACACCACTAGCCGAAGTTAAAGTTCAGCTATTGAAGTGCCAAGTGTTTCCAGGTTGTGAGGCCCATTGTGAAGCTTGCAAGATTTCTGCCAATGGTTGTGTAAATCTGAAGAAAGGTATCAGCGATCTTATCAGAGAAGGCATTCTACAGATCACATCAACGGTTCCAACTCCTACAAAAAACATCTCTCCTACAACTTCAACAAACACCTCTTCTATAACATCAGCAAACACCATTTTAAAGGAATCTCCTACAACATCAGCAAACATTATCTCAACAGAGTCTACTACAACAACAGCTACCATCAATGACGACATCTCAACGGTCACCATTTATTATGACCCAACAATCATTCATGTTCCGGATTCTCTTGACAACAACTTACAGCAACATCAACATCAACATCAACAACTCCCTGCACTTGTATCATCTTCAAATAGACCTCCTGTCACAATCTACTATAATCCTCAGACTGTTACAACTCCTTCTTCCGCATCAATCAGTCTGGTTACCATCATAGTGCCTGGACCAGTTGCCTATGACAGCAGCAGTGTCGTGACTTGGCATTACAGCTCAGATCTTTATTGCAACGGAAAGAAAGTTACTCTTGACTCTTCAACTCATACACCACAAATAGATAATATAGGGGGAGGTGGAGGCTTCACTCGAAGCGGACGTCTCTTCACTTCACAAGTTCCGAGAGTAAATGCTGAAGCAGAAGCTGATACCAAAGAAAAAGGCAAGAGTGTGGTGCCTGAAGAACTAGCTGCAAAAGAAATTCAAAAGACACCCTTTGATCAGGATGTAGACGAGTTTATGAGGATTATCAAGAAGAGTGATTACAAAGTTGTTGATCAGCTCCACCAGACACCCTCCAAGATCTCCATTCTATCTTTGCTCATGTGTTCCGAAGCTCACAGGAACGCACTTCTCAAAGTCTTGCACGCAGCTGACATGTCTGAGGAGATTACAATTAATCAGCTAGAGACGATGGTTTCAAATGTCAACACTAGCCACGGGCTAGGTTTCACCAATTCTGATCTGACTATGGAGGGTCGTAATCACAATAAGGCTTTGCATATCACCTTGGAATGTAAAGGTGTTGTACTTTCTCATGTCTTGGTTGACACTAGGTCATCTCTCAATGTTCTTCCTGAGAAAGCCTTGGTCAAGTCCTGCATCTTGTCTAAGGTGTCAGGATTCATTTTGTAATAGGTCCATATATGTATTTTGTGCAAATGAAAGATTAATGAACAAATGGACATCTTTTACAAACAATTTTCGCTCACTGTCTTTTCATTTTTGTTATTTTCGCACAAAACAATAAATGTCAATGCTTTTCTTAATAAAATTCATTCACTTTTTTCTAAATAAGATAAAATCAATCACTAAAATGAACAACTCTCAACCCTTGTAGAGATAGCCTTCCATAATGCACCGACAACGACACTGCTATGACCTCGTATGACTTCGACAATCCGATTAATCAAGCAAATCAAGGGGTTGATGAAGACTATGATTTGCCTGAAGAGTTGGCCAGGTTATTGAGACAAGAGGAAAAGGTGATTTCTCCTCATCAGGAGGAGGTCGAGACTATCAATATTGGTACCGAGGAAGATGTGAAAGAGGTGAAGATCGGGGCCAGTCTGCAAGCTCTAGTGAAAGAACAACTCATCAGTATGCTTCGAGAATATGTCGATGTGTTCACTTGGTCTTATCAAGATATGTAGGGTCTAGATACAGACATTGTCCTGCACAGGCTACCATTGAAAGAAGATTGTCCACCGGTCAAACATAAATTTTGTCGTACTCGCCCGGACATGGCCATGAAAATCAAAGAGGAAGTACAAAAGTAGTGGGATGCCGGTTTTCTTGCTGTAACTAGTTACTCGCCTAGGGTTGCTAACATTGTACCCGTACCTAAGAAAGATGGCAAGGTGCGTATGTGTATGGATTATCGGGATATGAACAGAGCTAGCCCGAAAGATGACTTCCCATTACCTCACATTGACGTATTGGTGGATAACACAACTCAATTCTCGGTATTTTCTTTCATGGATGGATTTTCTGGATACAATCAGATTAAGATGTCACCTGAAGACATGGAGAAGACAACTTTCATCACGCCTTGGGGAACGTTCTGTTACAAGGTAATGTCGTTTGGTCTGAAGAACACTGATGCGACTTATTAACGGGCTATGGTAACGTTATTCCACGACATGATCCATAAAGAAATTGAATGCTACGTGGATGACATGATTGCCAGGTCCCAAACAGAGGAAGATCATATGGTAAACCTATTAAAGCTTTTCAAGCATCTGAGGAAGTATCAACTGAGTTTAAACCCCAACAAATGCACAATCGGGGTACGTTCTGGTAAGCTACTGGGTTTTATTGTAAGCGAAAAAGGAATTGAGGTTGATCCCGATAAAGTCAAAGCTATTCAGGAAATGCCTGCACCTAAGACTGAGAAAGAAGTTCGAGGGTTCTTAGGTAGATTGAACTACATCTCAAGGTTCATATCTCATCTCACTGCAACCTGCGAACCCTTGTTCAAGCTGTTAAGAAAAAAGCAAACAGCCAGGTGGAACGATGATTGTCAGAGAGCTTTTGACAAGATCAAAGAATATCTGCAAGAACCTCCAATTCTCATGCCTCCAGTTGAAGGAAGACCTCTAATAATGTACCTGACAGTATTAGAAGAGTAGATGGGGTGTGTGTTGGGCCATTATGACGAGTCTAGTCGAAAAGAGTATGCAATATACTACCTAAGCAAAAAGTTTACCGACTATGAACAACGTTATTCACTGCTCGAGAAAACTTGTTGTGCTTTAGCGTGGGTTGCTCGCCGACTAAGACAATATATGTTGACTCATACTACCTTATTGATCTCAAAAATGGATCCAGTCAAGTACATATTTGAGAAGCCAGCACTTACCGGAAGGGTTTCCAGGTGGAAAATGATTCTAATAGAGTATGACATTCAGTACACCTCTCAAAAAGCCATCAAGGGAAGTGTATTGTCTGACTATCTGGCTGAGCAACCCATTGATGATTACCATCCTATGAGATTTGACTTCCCTGATGAAGACATCATGTTCTTAAAAGAAAAATATTGTGAAGAGCCTATTCACACTGAAGGGCCTGACCCAGAAGAAGCATGGACTATGATGTTTGACGGGGCAGTTAATTGCAACGGTCATGGGGTTGGTGTAGTTCTTATTACACCTAAAGGGGTTCATATGCCTTTCTCAGCAAGGCTCACCTTTGCCTGCACTAACAACGAAGCAGAATACGAAGCTTGTATCATGGGTCTCGAGGAAGCCATTGACCTCAGGATCAAAACCTTGAATGTATTCATAGATTCAGCTTTGGTAATCAACCAGACCAACGGCAAGTGATACACTTATCAGGAGCATCTGATTCCCTACCATGACTATACAAGGAGATTGTTGACCTTCTAAACAACAGTTAAGCTTAAATACATCCCTCGAGATGAGAATCAGTTTGCAGACGCTTTGGCTACCCTTTCATCCATGATCAAAGTACAAGTCGCCAACTATGTACCTCGGATTTTGGTATCCAGACTGGACCGACCGGCATATGTATTCTCCGTGGACACTGTCACTAATAACAAGCCTTAGTACCATGACATCAAATGCTTCTTGGAAACTCAGACATACCCACTTGGGGCATCGTAAAACGATAAGAAGACATTGATAAGGCTAGCCGACAGTTTCTTCCTCAATACTGATGGTTCTTTGTACAAGCGAAACTTCGACATGGTCTTGCTCAGATGTGTTGACAAGAAGGAAGCAGGCCTGCTGATGCACTAAGTACATTAATGTTCATTCGGTACCCATGTCGGAGGACATGCAATGGCCAAAAAGTTGTGAAGATCAGGTTACTACTGGATCACAATGGATGCAGACTGATGTGCTTATGCTAGAAAATGCCACAAATGCCAGATCTACGCAGATAAAGTGCATGTGCCTCCGAATCCTTTGAATGTAATGTCTTCACCTTGGCCCTTCGCCATGTGGGGCATTAATATGATTGGAAAGATTGAACCGACTACTTCAAATGGTCACAGATTCATCCTGGTAGCCATTGATTACTTCACCAAATGGGTTGAAGCAGCTTCGTATGCAAATGTCGCCAGGCAAGTGGTAGCTCGATTTCTGAAAAGGGATATCATCTGTCAATATGGAGTTCTCGAGCGAATCATTACTGATAATGGTTCCAATTTGAATAACAAGATGATGGCAGAACTTTGTCGGGACTTCAAAATTCAACACCACAACTCTTCTCCTTACAGGCCAAAGATGAATGGCGTTTTTGAGGCCGCTAACAAGAATATTAAGAAGATTGTGCAAAAGATGGTAGTCACCTACAAAGACTGGCACAAAATGCTACAATTTTCCTTGCATGAGTACCGAACCTCTATCAGAACATCTATTGGGGCAACATCTTATCAGCTTGTGTGTGGTATGGAAGTTGTCCTACCTGTTGAAGTTGAACTACCCTTGTAACGCCCCGATTCGATTTTCCCAAATTTTTGTGGAGTCTTTTATTTTATTTGTATGATAATTGTTTTTTTTAAATTATCATGATGATATGATATGTTGAGGAATTAATGTGATAATGTGATATGTTGGTGTGATATGTGATTTTACCGATTTGTGAATTTTCGGGTAAAATTGGATAAGAGGGTATTTTAGATATTTGTTAATTAGTGTTAAGTTAGAAATTAGTAGAATTGGTAATTTTGAGAGAAAATGATATTTGGTTGGAAAGAAATAGAAAGAATAGAGTTAAGTGTAGAAATAGGAAGGAAAGAATAAGAATAGTTAGTAAGAATAGAAATAGAGAGAAAAGAGTATAAGTTATGAGAAAGAGAAAGAAAAGGAAATAGAAAGAAAAAGAAAAGAAAGAAAGGAAGAGAAGAGAAAAGAGAAGAGAAAAAGAGGAAAAGCTAGGTTTTGATCAAGATTGCTCCGTGTAGACGAAATAATCGGGTAAGGGTGATAAACATTGTTATCTTAATCTTGTATATGATTATGTATGTGTTAGATTTTGTTGGTTTTTGATTTGGTGGAGTTTTAGAGAAAATGAAAAGTTAGGTTTTGATGAGATTGTGACAAATTTATGGATTAATCGATTGGAAATTGTTATAGTCGAGGTATGATAGCTAGAACATGTTATTTATCATGTTTGTGTGAGTTTAGAGAGGTTTTGGGATCATCTTGATGGACTGTTGCGCAGCTGGGTTTTTCTGAAAAACACTGTCGTCGCTCAGCGAGCTGTCCGTCGCTGAGCGAGGTTTCCAGGACGATTTTAGCTCAGCGAGCTATTCGTCGCTCAGTGAGCCTGGGAGGATTTTTGGGTTTTTACGTTATGTTTCGTAACTTGAGTTTCAGTTATCCGTTTTTAGTGTTCCTTATATTGATTCGAAGCTAGAAACGCGTAGAAACTAATGATGCTAAGAAAAGTAATTTTTAGCCGACTTTCACCCGAATTTTCCGATAAAACATAAATGAATTAATTATGGAAATGTGGGTTGATGTGATGTTGTGGTCGTTTGGCAAATGAATACATTGTTTGAATTGAATGTTAATGTATGTTAATTGAATGAGATGAATGCATAACTATATTGTGAATATTGTTGCGGTGAGAATCGGATACCAAGCTATTGATTAAGCTTGAATCACAATTATTAAATGTTCACCACCGACTTTAATTTAATCCAAAGGGAAAAGGGAAAAAGATCGTAAAAACCCTAAATGAGGAGAAACTAGGTTCGGGGGTTGATTATACCTAGGGAAGGTGTTAGCATCCTAAGCATCCGCAGTATCCTGCGGGAACCTCTTGTTAATATTTGTGTTATTGTTATTTATTGCTTGCTAAAATGATGGGAACCTAAGGTTTTATTTCTAATGGTGCTCGCACAACATCGCATCGATGCCTACGTATCGGGTATAGAATCAGAGCACTCGTAGTTCTCCTAAGGATTAACGAACACTTGGTTACGCTCAAGGTTCGCGAGGGAAGGTAAGTGTTATGGCAAACACTCACGTGACTTTAGCAAAGTCACAAAAAGTTGTAAAATAAAAATTCCTAATGGTTAATGTAGATGTTTAGAATTGGCAGAAATTTTGACCAACAAGAAATATTGAATTCAGTTCAGAATGTCCTATCAGATGTTGGGACATTATCAAACAGAGTATAAGAACTTAATTCAGGATGTCACACCAGATGTTGGGACATTGTGTAAATGACTTAAGTTCAGTTTTTCAGGATGTCCCAACAGATGTTGAGACATCTCAAACCTGCTACCAGAATTAATTAATGACTAACTGATCTGAGAAATTTAAGGAGAGTTATCTGGAATTAATTATGGATGGACAAAAACAGAATAAGGCGCATCTGTAGGGAGTGTTGTTATGAGGCTTCAGCATAATCAGAAGAACTAAATCACCTAGAATCTAGGAAGTAACAAACCCTAATTCAAGGTGGAAGCTGCATGCTTTTAGGACTGGATTAACCTACAGAAAGCCCAAAATACAAACACCTATTTAAGCAACAGAATATCTCAGAATTGAACACGAATTTCACAAGACAAAATAGAGTGTTGTGTGTTTTAATAGCAGGTTGTTTTTATTGTACCACTTTATGAGCTTTTAAGCAAAAGTGTATTTGTGACTTGATTGAAACTGTGAAGTAAGATCAAGCTGTTTTGTTTGAAGTATGACTTCAATTTTATTAAACTTGTAAACAATATCACTGTGTGATTGAGGGGGAGTGAGTTGGTACTCATATCTAAGTAGTGTCTTAGGTAGAAATTGCATTGGGTAGATATTAAGTGAAAGATTAAACTGGGTGGTTTAAGTCTAGAATTAATATTACTTATAGTGGATTTCCTCCTGGCTTGGTAGCCTCCAGATGTAAGTGTGGTTATACACTGAACTGGGTTAACAACCTACTGTATTTAATTTTCTTGCACTTTAAGTTTTGGTTAAATCTGTCAAGTGTTGGAACATCTCATAGGACATCTCATACCTGATCACAGAATTTCAATTGGCATCAGAGCAGGCACCCTGCCTGTTTATACTGGGTGAGATCTAAGGAATACAAATTCTGGAAACATGGACAGAGATATAGGATCAGTTAATAGACCACCTATACTGGATGGATCTAATTATGACTACTGGAAACCAAGAATGATTGCATTCTTAAGATCACTTGACAACAGGGCCTGGAGAGCAGTCAACATTGGATGGGAACATCCTGTCCAAGACACCAAAGATGGATCAAAAGTGTTGAAACCTGAAGAAGAATGGAGTAAGGAGGAAGAAGATTCAGCACTAGGCAACTCCAAGGCCTTAAATGCTTTATTCAATGGCATTGATAGGAACATCTTTAGACTTGTGCATCACTGTGAGCTGGCCAAAGATGTTTGGGACACACTTAAAACAACTCATGAAGGAACATCAAAGGTAAAGATGTCAAGACTTCAACTTCTCACCACCAAGTTTGAAAACTTGAGAATGAAGGAAGATGAGACAATTCATGAATTCTACATGAACATCTTAGAAATAGCCAATACTTCTGGAGCCTTGGGAGAAAAGATGACTGATGAAAAGCTTGTAAGAAAGATTCTCAGATCTTTGCCAAAAAGATTTGACATGAAAGTCACAGAAATAGAAGAAGCTCAAGACATATGCACAATGAAAGTTGAAGAGCTCATTGGTTCCCTTCAAACATTTGAGATGGGAATGAATGACACAAATGTAAAGAAGAACAAAAGCATAGCCTTGGTGACAAATACCGATGAAGAAGAAGAAAATGATGAAGCAGAAACTGGTGAAAGCTTATCAGACAACATTGCTATGCTTGGAAGACAATTCAAACAGATTCTCAGAAAGATGGAAGACAAATCCAAACCCACTGGAAGATACACAAAATTTTCTGAGAACAAAAGACCTTATGATGCTAATAGAAGGTCAAATTATGATGAAAAGACCAGTCAAGAAAAAGGAATTAAATGCCATGGATGTGAAGGATATGGACACATCAGGAATGAATGCCCTACCTACTTAAAAAGGCAAAAGAAAGGACTCTCTGTAACCTGGTATGATGAAGACTCAGGAGGTGATTCAGAAGAAGAATCAGTTAAGCATATCACTTCTCTAGCTGGATTATGTGAATCTGAAAGTGAATCCAGTGATGGGGAGCTTACTTTTGAAGAACTTGAACAAGCATACAAAGAATTATTCAAAAGAAGCACTGAAATATGCAGTGAGATTATAAAGCTAAAGAAGTAGAATGAGGCACTAAAGAATGAAAAAGCAAGTGATCAAGAGATCATTGACACCTTGAAAAGTGAAGTAAGTCTTCTTAACTCCAAGTTGGAACACATGTCCAAATCTGTTAGAATGCTGAACAGTAGCTCAAGTACACTGGATGTTATTCTCAGCAACAATAAGCATTCAGGGGATAAAAGTGGACTGGGATTTAACAGAGTTCATAAGGATGAAGCTAGCTCAAGCAAAACTACTTCAAAGTCCATACAGTCAAACAAGATGTCCCAACAGATGCTTCAACATCATGAAAAGAACACAAAGTCAAACATAATGTTCCAACAGATGTCTCATCATTCTGAAAAGAACAAAATGAAGAAGAAATATCAAAGATGGAGATGTCATCATTGTGGAAGATTTGGACATATCAAACCTCATTGCTATAAGTTGCATGGATATCCAAATCAGATGTATCAGCAACCTCCTAAGCAGAAGATAGAAGCTACCAAGAAAGTGCTGCATAGACATCAAAGAGATCAGCAACCTCCTAAGCAGAAGACAGAGGTCATCAAGAAGGTATGGAGACTAAAAGCTAGTTTTAATGCTGATCAAAGCTACATACCCAAGAATAAGATAAACAAACAACCTTGGAGCTCTACTGATAAACAATACACATGGCAGAGGTATCAAAAGAAATCTCAACTCAAATGGTCAAAGAAAGGTGTTGCATATATAGCACATACATCACTAAGAGTATCAGCCAAAGAAGACTGGTACTTTGACAGTGGATGTTCAAGACACATGACTGGATTGAAGAATCTGCTAGTAGACTTAAAGTCACATTCATCCAGATATGTAACCTTTGGAGATGGAGCTAAAGGAGAAATCAAGGGAGTTGGGACCTTGGACTGTCAAGATGTACCAAGACTAAATGATGTGCTACTGGTTAAAGGTTTAACTGCTAACCTGATCAGTATAAGTCAATTATGTGATCAAGGGTACAGTGTAAACTTTACCAAAACTGAATGCATAGTGTCTAACAAAGAACAAGAAGTTGTCATGAGAGGAGCCAGATCTAAAGACAACTGTTACATGTGGGAACCTCAAGACTTCAGTCTCACTTCAACTTGCTCTTTAGCTAAAGAAGAAGAAGTGAAACTATGGCACCAAAGACTAGGTCATCTTCATTTCAGAGGCATAAAGAAGATCATATCTATGGATGTTGTAAGAGGTATTCCTAAACTGAAGATTGATGATGGCAAAATATGTGGTGAATGTCAAATAGGCAAGCAAACCAAGATGTCCCATCCAAAGCTCCAACATCTGACAACTTCCAAAGTTTTGGAGCTATTGCATATGGATCTTATGGGACCTATGCAGGTTGAGAGCCTTGGTGGTAAGAGGTGTGCCTATGTGGTGGTTGATGACTTTTCAAGGTATACATGGATAAATTTCATCAAAGAAAAGTCTGATGTATTTGATGTATTCAAAGACTTATGCCAAAGAATACAAAGGGAAAAAGCTAGCTGTGTGATCAGAATAAGAAGTGATCATGGAAAAGAATTTGAGAACCAAAAATTCTTAGATTTCTGTTCTTCAGAAGGAATCAATCATGAATATTCTTCACCAATCACTCCTCAACAGAATGGGATTGTTGAGAGGAAGAATAGAACTATTCAAGAATCAGCAAGAGCTATGATCCATGCTAAAAAGTTACCTCTGTACTTCGGGGCTGAAGCTATGAACACAGCTTGTTACATCCATAACAGAGTTACTCTAAGGAAAGGAACTTTGTCCACAATCTATGAAGTCTGGAAGGGCAGAAAACCCACAGTTAAGTACTTCCATGTGTTTGGAAGTAACTGTTATATTCTGGCAGATAGGGAGCAAAGAAGAAAAATGGATCCTAAAAGTGATGAAGGGATTTTTCTTGGATACTCTATAAACAGCAGAGCATATAGAGTATTTAATTCTAGAACCAAGGTTATCATGGAGTCCATAAATGTGATAATTGATGATGCTCCTACAGATGTCCCAGAAGATGTTGGAACATCTGCTGATATCAAGACTGAAGCTGAAGTAAAGAGTGATCATTATGACTTCACTCAAACTGATGCAAGGACAGAACAATCCAGCAAACCTCCCTCCATCAGAATCCAGAAGGATCATCCCAAAGATTTGATAATTGGTGATCCCAAAAGAGGTGTAAGCACTAGATCAAGAGAAGTGATTTCAGGGTCCTGTTTTGTTTCTAAAATAGAACCTAAGAACATCAAGGAAGCTCTTACTGATGAATACTGGATTTGTGCTATGCAAGAGGAATTAGGTCAATTCACAAGGAATGAAGTGTGGAACCTTGTTCCTAGACCTGATGACATAAATGTGATTGGAACTAAATGGGTGTATAAGAACAAGTCAAATGAGAAAGGAGTTGTTACAAAGAACAAGGCTAGACTTGTAGCTCAAGGATACACACAAATTGAAGGAGTAGACTTTGATGAAACCTTTGCACCAGTAGCAAGGCTTGAATCAATCAGACTACTTTTGGGAATTGCTTGTATCTTAAAGTTCAAGCTATTTCAAATGGATGTGAAAAGTGCCTTTTTAAATGGTTATCTTAATGAAGAGGTATATGTAGAACAGCCTAAAGGATTTGTTGATCCAAGCTGTCCAAATCATGTATACAAACTAAAGAAGGCTCTTTATGGTCTGAAGCAAGCTCCAAGAGCATGGTATGAAAGGCTGACTACTTTTCTTATCAAGTAAGGGTATAGGAAAGGTGGAATTGACAAAACCTTGTTTGTTAAAGATGAAGAAGGAAATGTCATGATTGCTCAAATATATGTAGATGACATTGTCTTTGGTGGGATGTCAGACAGGATGGTCAAACATTTTGTCAACCAGATGGAATCTGAATTTGAAATGAGCTTAATAGGAGAATTAACCTACTTTCTTGGACTGCAAATAAAGCAAATGGAGGACTCCATGTTCATTTCCCAAAGCAAGTATGCTAAGAACATAGTCAAGAAATTTGGAATGGACAGTGCTGCTCATAAGAGAACTCCTACCCCCACACATTTAAAGCTAACTAAAGATGACAAGGGTGAGAATGTAGATCAAAGCCTATACAGAAGTATGATTGGAAGCTTGTTATATCTGACTGCTAGCAGACCAGACATAGCATTTGCAGTAGGTGTATGTGCAAGATATCAAGCTGAACCAAAAGTTAGTCATCTTAACCAAGTCAAAAGAATTCTGAAATATGTTAATGGTACTTGTGACTATGCTATAATGTACTTTCATGGATGCAAACCAATTCTCACTGGCTTCTGTGATGCTGATTGGGCTGGAAGTGCTGATGACAGAAAAAGCACTTCAGGAGGATGCTTCTTTCTAGGAAACAATTTAATTTCTTGGTTCAGTAAGAAACAAAATTGTGTATCCTTATCTACTGCTGAAGCTGAATATATTGCAGCTGGAAGCAGTTGTTCTCAGTTGGTTTGGATGAAGCAAATGCTCACTGAGTACAATGTCCCACAAGATGTCATGACATTGTACTGTGACAACTTAAGTGCTATTAACATATCAAAGAATCCTATCCAACATAGCAGGACCAAGCATATTGATATCAGACATCATTTCATCAGAGATCTTGTAGAAGAAAAAGTGATTTCACTGGAACATGTAGCTACAAATCTGCAGTTGGCTGGTATATTTACCAAAGCCTTGGATGCTACTCAATTTGAAAACCTAAGGGGCAAATTGGGAATCTGCTTATGTGAAATTTAGCAGTTATGGAGATGTGCCAACATGTCATATGACATTGTGTGGCATAAGCACCAGATGGCAACACCAGTCTGGTCAAGGACCTTGAGTATTCCTCTCCTAAAAAGTCTCAAAGTAACGGCTACTTATAATATATCAGCTTGCTTTCAGCTATCCATCTTCTCATCATACTCTCAAAAACGAATTGCATTCTCTAACTGTTTTTCAGAACTCATCAAACCTAAAACTCTTCATCCACCTTCTTCGAAAATGTCTCAAAACCCTAACATTCCTGAAGAGATCCTCAACAAGGAAGATGTAGTGCATGCAACCCCCATTTCTGTGGTACCCATGGATTCAACTCCAATGGACGAAATCAGAGGAAGTGTTCTTATTGCTAAAAAGCCAAGAACTCCAAAAAGAACAAAAGATCAAGTTTGCAGCAAATCCAAAGGCATTCCTTCACCAGCAAACATCACTCCAAAATCTTCTGAATATGTGGATGATTCCATAAAAGAGTTGGTAAACAGGATTCTTTCTGAACAAAGAGTGGTAAGTGGCATTTCTATCCCTCTGAGCACCATGTTATCTCCACAAGAAGATCAACAAACTCAGGCTGCAAAGGACACTCCTGCTCAACAGGATGTCCCAATAGATGTTGAAGCATCTGAAGACCAGCAAAAGGTATCATCTGATACTGCTGATGATATATCTGAGGACCAGAAAAAGGCCTCCACAGATAGTGATGAAGAAGCATCTGAGGTCCAGCACAAGGCCTCCACTGAAGAGCACATCTCTGTTGATCAACCAACTGAAGAGGAGACTGCTCAAACTCCTCCTGTTGTGAACCTAGAGCATGATTCTGATACAGAAATCATTGCCTCTGTAAAACCTAGTATAGCCAAAAGGCTCAGGACTAGGAAAGAAAATATGCATGTGTAAACACCCCAAATTTGCCCTCACCCATTCACACATGACTTGTGATCATCTCATATGCATAAACACAATCATATCATCTCATGTCTCATTTGGTTTCACTGGATAGCTTCTAAGGCATCTGCACCTAGGGTTTATGATCTGAGCAACCTCAGGGCATCTTGAGCCATTCCAAAGGCAACCAATCAACTCAAAGGGGTCCATGTGTGTTCTTATATCATGTTACATCCTCACAAAGTCAAAATTGCAGAGGGATCACAAGAACTAGGGTTTGAGTGGATGCAGAGCCAGGATGAACTGCACAGTTGACTGAAGATTAGGGTTTTGGTTTCAGAGGCCATAACTCCAAATTTTTTGGTCATTCTTGTTTCCATTGATCTCTATATGGTATAGGGAGTATGCATATCAATTTTCATGAAGAAATTCCATGGGGAAGTCATCTGATCAAGAGTTGACTTTTCAGACAAGTCAGTGCAAAATCAGGGCATCTGAGGCCCCCAGTGACCCAACCAATGGGTGATCTTCATCATTTTGAGTGTATATGATCTTTATTTGATCATGGAAGAAGGTTGAAGTTCATAAAAATCAGGAATTTAGGGTTTTTGCAAATGTTGACTTTTTAGGCATAGTTGACTTTTCAAGAATGCACCATTTTAGGTCAATTTTCAAGCCTTGATTCATGATCCAAAAAGGCTTCAAATGGAAAAACTTTGGTCATGAAAGTTGTAGATCTCATCTTTCCCTTTTCAAAAAGTACAAGAACATGATCAAACTCTTCATGGATCAAAAGTTATGGCAATGCAAAGTTAGCAAAAATCATTGATTTTCAAGCTATGCATCAAATGGAAATTTTGCAAAACCTTGGATTAATGCATTATGTGACTCCTAATTCCTCTCAAACCAGTACACAAACATTTCTTCAAGTCATAAAATCAGAATTTGACTAAGTTTGCCCATGGTTTCATGCTTGGTTGGATAAAAAGTCACATGTGAACCAAAGCTAGCCAACTTGCAAAACACTCATGATCACTTCTCACAACTTGGTGCATTGGCTGCTGAGCTTTGCTAGGCCTCTCCCTCACCTTTGCTGCGCCAGCCATGCCTTGTACTTGCCTAGATCTTGCCCATGCCCTATCTTACACAAAGTTGACCTTTTATGCAAAAGCAAACTTACCTATCACAGCTGCACAAGTCACATCCTCTGGCCACTTGGATTAAAATATGTTATCAATTTGCTAGCAAAAACACCCAAGAGGCAGGGCTGAAACACACACATTCATCACTTACAAGAAAACCTTCCATTTTGCAACTTCTATCGAATCTCTCTACACAGCCTGAAAACACACAAACTAACTTCACCATTCTTCTCACCTGGCCTCATAGATCACAAAGCACCCAAAGCCCAAGCTTGAAACAGCCAGAAACTCTTGCTGCCATCTCTCACCTCAAGCTGCAGATTCTATCGAATCTCTCCCCACAAGCCACAAACACCCAAACAAACACCATAGACCTTCTCCATTAACCCTCAGGATCACAAACAAACTCTTCTCATAGCCTAAAACTGCCTGAAACTCCATGGCCATTTTTGACTGAACTGAAGCAGGAGCCTTCGAAACTCATCATCCAGCAAACTTAAACTCTCATTGAGCATTCAAACATCCTTGGGGGATCAAGAGGAGTGGTTACACTGAAAGAGGAGCCCAGAAAGTTCTCAAACTGAAAGCTCCAAATCTCAGGTAGCTTGAAAATAATTTTTCCAGAAATCATTTCTTTTGTTCCAAACTTGTTCTATGTGATTCACTGATCATCCTGATGCTTTTGGTTTTTGAAATGGTTGCGTTTTAAGAATTTAATTCGTGTTTGAAGCTTACGAACCCTAGAACTAGTTCCTTTCGATTCAGCTTGTTTAGGTTATATAAATTTGTTTTAAGTTAGGGGTTTGATTCGCGAGGGTGTTAGAAACGTTTCCCAATTCATAGATTTCAGTTATATTACGTTTTGAGAGGTTTTGAGATTTTTCAGGTGAGCTTCTGGCCGGAGAAGACGACCGGAAGTCTTCTCCGGCCACCTGAGAGTGTTTATGCCCTAATTTCGTAATTAAGTCAAGTTTGAATTCTGGCCGTAGATACGCGTTGACTGGTTGACTTCCCACCCTTTTTGATGGCCAGGATCTGTCCCATTAGCCCTAATCCACGTGTTAGGGTTAATTAATCCATATTTTATTTAATTTAATCTGAAGCAATCTTGGCCTCTCATTCTGGCGCGCAGTCAATGCCTTTGAATCCAGAGCGCATCCTGGCCATTCATCCTGCTTACTTTCATTTTCTTTTAATTTTTATTCATATTTATTTCATTTAAATTGCACAATTTATTTAAAATAGTTAAAAAATCATAAAAATTATGAAACCTTTTCTTTAAGGTTTTATTAATTTTTATGACACAAAAACATTTTTATTTTATTTTTTATCATTAAAAAAGTATTTTTAAATATTTAAAAGATTATTTTTAATTGATTAATGAGAATTAATTAATTAAAAATACTTTTAGGTATTTAAAAATTACAAAAAAATTCATGAAATGTTCTAAGACATTTAGAAACATTGTCCAACCTTCAAACCAAATTTCTTTTTTGATCTTGATGCATTTTAAGAATTTTTCATTGAATTAAATCATTTTTGATGCATTATTTTGTTCATAAGTTTGAAAATTCATTTCTGCCTATTGGTGAAGGTTGAGACATTGATTCTTCTTGCATTGTTTTCCATTTAGCATGAACTTTCAAGGATAAAAAGGCCATGATTTGATCTTGCATTTTCTAATTGATTGGCATTTGTTTTGTTACAAACCCTAAAAAACCCTAATAACTTGCAAAATTCATAACTTGAGTTTGGTTGAGAGTTGAGAGCTCCCCTTTGGGCAGTGGTTCATTATAGGTCTAGGGTTTCTTTGGGTACCATTTTCCATTTTTTATGTTAAGGTTTGCTTCTGTTTTTGGTTTGTGTTTGATGTTTGATCCATAAACCCTAATTTGGGCTTTCATTTGCATCCCTCTTGCATTCTCTTGCATAACATGACTTGCCATTACATTTTGTGCATTCTCATGATTCATTTAACATCTTAAGACATGTATGAATCATGTTTGATCATTGCATTGCATATTTGCCATGTCATTTGTCTTGTATGTTTCATAACATTTCATGTTTGTCCATGCTCCTCAACTTGCATCATTTGCATCCATGACTTTGTATGAACATCTCATTGTCTTGTCTCATGTTCATAGCACTCCATAGCATCATCATCATCATCAACATGCTTCTGGTTTTTGCTTATCATATCATTTCATCTCATTTAGCATTGTATTGCATTTGTTTCTAACATTTCAGGTGGTAAGTAAAACTTGAGAAGTGGATTTGCCTTCACTTCTCATAACTTTTCTTTTCATCTCTCTTGCATCCATTGCTGCATTTCTATGTGTGTTTGAGTTTGAGCTTGCTCATTCTTCCTCCTCCCACTTTCTTCCTTCAAGTGACTTGACTTCTTGGATGAAGCAAGTCACTTTGCTTCTCTTGATCTTGTTCATCTGCTTCCTGGTGGTTCATCTGAAGATTGTTCTTGCAAACCTCACAAACCTTAGGGACAACCAAGCATGATAATGAATTAGGGTTTTGATTAGTCTCCCCATAGTTTTTACCTTTGTGTCTCTCTTTGAGTCTTCTCTCCTCACCTCATAATCAGGGACTAAACCCTAAAGGCTTTAAGACTTTGTGATTAAGATCATGCCTGCATCCTTCTTTTAGGATGGAGTGTATAACTTTAATCCTAAGTCTTGGACCCTTAAGGTGTTGAACTCTCTTAATTAATCCATCTAATAATCATCAAGACATTACACTTGTAACTTGGGCCTTGCATTAGGGTTCTAATTCTTCCTTAATTGGTTAAGAAGGACTAACCCTAAAGTTAATGGACAAGTCCCCCTCAAGTTGTCTTACAAATCATAAAAAACACTTCATCATCATATCATTAATAAAATCCACTTAATCCAAGGTTTGTTCTGTCATGGGTTTAATCCCTAATCATGGATTAAGCTAAGGATCCTTCCTCAGCTTAAACACCCTCATCTATTATCCTTCTTTTAGGATAGTGTAATGAGCCTGTTAAATCCCTGATTATGGCTTAACCTCATTACTTAACACTAAACAAAAATCACAAAAACATCTAATTAATCACAAGTAGGTTAATGATCTTGATCCTACACCAAAGGTGATTAAGTGTGAGAATCTGACTTCACACTTAAGGTACTCTCATTACCCCTAATCAGAGGGATGATGTGATGAGTTTACCAAATCCATTGATTTAGGTTTAAGCTCATTATCTTATGACAAACTCCCAAAAAGAAATAAAAGACTGAAAACACAAAAAAACAAACAATAATCGTCTCCTTCGGGATTCTTTTCTCATCATCTTCACTCACAACCGAGAACTTGCTTCTTCCGTCTAATGCAAGACAGTTTGCATCTGTGCCAGACAGATCATACACTTGAGCATAGGCAAGCAAGCAGTTCACAAGTCAATTCATCTTTCAGTCTCTTTGGGTCGAACTACGGTGTTCTGACTTCCTCATTGCACGAGAGGATACGTAGGCATAACTTAACAGTTATCGAACAAAAGTCTCTGTATATCCCCCCCTCTTTCCAGCTTCATTCTTTGAGCCTCATGATCTTGAGCAATTCATTTCATTCCTGATCTCACTAACACTGTATATATCACACATCACTTTCTTTTACACTGACACCTGTACATCTTTTTCCAGCTCTTTGACACACAAATTGCACTGACACTACCCCTTTATAAACACAAATCTTTTAAGCGTGGATCCCGTCGAGTACGGCGGACAATCTGGGTGCTAATACCTTCCCAGGTTGTAACCAACCCCCTTTCTCAGTCTCTCTGGTTCGCAAACCGTCTTATCCATCTCTTTCTAGGCTTATGCAGCATTGCCTTTCCTCCGGGATAAAAATGCCTAGCTGGCGACTCTATTCTTCTCCAGTGAGTTCACGGCTGTGTGTTCTCATTGTCCCTCACGCCGACCGTTCGCGCTTGTACCAGGATGCAAATCTTCGGGAGCGACAGCTTGGCGACTCTGCTGGGGAACCTTATACTGCAACCAGGGCTTCTGGTTCCTTTTGTGGGTTCCTCCTAGCGCTTGTTTGATTTGTGTTTACTGGGGTGTTATGTGCTTGTTTGTGCTTGTATTTATTTTTGTTTATTGCTTTGTGTACAGTTACTTTACTGCTTTCTTTACTGCTTTTATATATCATACTGTCATACTGTGCTGGCTGGATCTGGTTTTTCTTTGGTGGGTGGGTGTTCCATTGAGAGTTAAGGTCCTATACCTGGGACCTGAGTGACACCTAGGCTAGAGTGAATCATATTCTTTCCCATTCCATTTCGGTCTGGTGCGGGAATATGAAACACGGTTCAGATATGGGTTTCTTCTTGAGAACTCTGTGTTGCAGATTTCCTGCAATGCTAGGGCTATCTGGGAAGCCTGCTAAGTCTGGATGACCTTTTAGTATTGACCTTCAGAAATTGAGGTGAATTAGAGGAGGAATTGTTATGGTTATTGTAAACACTGTACCTCCGGGTTAGAAGTGTTTACACTTCTCATAACTGATCCAAGTCTGAGGATCCTTGTTCTAGATCACTACCTGTGAGGGGGTTGGGCTGTTTACAGGTTTGCAGGTACCTTGACCTCAGAATACCCTGTTACTTTGACTTTGTTAAGAATGCTCCATGTTGGATAGTTCTTGTGATTCTAAAACCCTGGACATGTGGCTCTTTATTTGAGTCCCCCACCTTGGTTACTGGATTTATAGACCTCCATCCGGAATTCTTGAACACACATGGATCTATACCAAGGCAGTTTATCCAGATCCAGCTCAGTCACAAACCCTTTGCATATCATTTGCATACATCCTCATTGCATCATATTAACATGTGCTTATTTGTTTTTCAGGGTATCCATTTTCATCAGGTTTTGGTTTTGACCCCATCTGCAGCTTTGACCCATCTTCACCAGCATCTGCTTCGGTTTAGCTGTCTGCTTCAGCACCAGCCAGTCAGTGGTTTTCTCTACTTCAGCATTGTCATCAGCACTCTACCCAGTCTTCAGCATCATGACTCCAAAGAAAAGCAACATCACTTACCATTTCTTCCAACCAGACTTATCAGACATCAGGAGGATCCAAACCCTGATCACTCCAGAGCACATACCCCTGTTCAGGGAGCATTATGGGGATATACTTGACTTGGTTATAGACATGGACCCATCTCAGAGGAGCCTGATCCATACCTGCATCCAGTTCTATGACCCCCCATTGAGGTGTTTCGCCTTTCAAGACTTTCAGTTGGGACCTCTCTTAGAAGAATATGCATCTTTGGTTGGTTTGCCTATCAAGAGAGAAATTCCTTTTAACCCTGAAATGGTCTTTCCCAGCAATGGAGAGATAGCAAGAGCTTTGCACCTGGAACCTGCTTTGATTGAGCAGCATATGACCTCTAAAGCTGGGATCCCTGGTTTTCATCTGGACTTCCTGATTTCTCAAGCTAGTTTGAAGGCCTCCCTGGGGGATTGGAAAGCTGTTTGTGCATTGTTGGCCTTGAGTGTATATGGAATTGTGTTGTTTGCAGATGAGCCCAGATTCATCAGCAAGAATGCCATCCACCTGTTCATCCTGAAGAACCCAGTGCCAACCTTGTTGGGTGACCTCTATTACTCAGTACATCAGAGGAATGAGAAACAGAGGGGTAAGCTAGTGAGGTGTTGTGCTCCACTATTCCATGCTTGGCTCCTCAAGCATCTACCCAGGACAGATGCATTCCTGAATCCTCATCAGCAAAGCAACTGGGCTAGGAGGCTCACTGCTCTCACTGCAGCAGACATCAGATGGTGCACCCAAAGCACCAAGGGCAGAGATATGATCACAAGCTGTGGGCACTTTCCCAATGTACCTTTGGTAGGAGTTAAGGGAAGTATCAACTACAACCCCCTGCTGTTCAAGAGGCAATTAGGCTATGCACTGGTTCATGCTCCTAGGGAACAAGACCTGGTTGAGACCCTCTACTGTGAGAACAAGATCAGTTTGACTGTTGTTAGGCAGGCTGCCTGGGCCTGGGATCATGTTCAAACCAAGGGAATCACCATTCTGGGGAAGTGCAATAATGTGGCATCAGCCCAATATCATGAGTGGTCCTATGCTAGGGCCCAAATCTCAGGATTGCCCTTCACCATCAAAGACATGCCTGAGTCATCATCAGCACCACCCCCTGCTACTGTCAGTTTGGAAGAGTTTGAAGGCTTGAAAGAAAGAAATGAGAAGCTATCCCAAGCCCTGCAGAAGACCCTCAGGGAGAGGAGTGAAGGTATAAGGGAGATTGAAAGATTGGAGAAGCTGAGAGTGGAACACTTGACTAAGATTGAGAAGTCTGGAGACTATATCAACAAGTCTAAAGCTGGTGAGCAGATTCTGAAAAATGCTTGTAAAGAAGCCCAGTTCCAAAGAGCAAGGACAGACTTGTACTTGAAAGAGAGTCAGGCCAGGTGGGTCCGGATCACTGAAGCCCGTACTCTAGAAGACAAAAGAGTTCAAGATAAGATGGAGCAGATGGAAAAAGCCCTGGCAGCAGCCCAGGAGGAAATTTCAGAGTTAAAAATCAAAGCTGGAGTGAAGAAATCCAAAGACCAAAGCCAGAACAAGAAGTTGACTGCAGCTGTTGCAACAAGAAACCTTCTCATCAGGAATCTTACGGAGCATCCGGCTGATCCTGTGACCGAAGCACTTCTTAAGGAAGTTCGCGAGGATGAATTTGGCCTTGGAGTCTGATTATTTGCTTGTTGTTGTTCCTTTTCCATGTACTTTTGCTTTTTGGTGATGTATTTTTTGACCCCTTAGAGGGCTAGTGTTGTAAAAGATGAACAATTTGTATTATTTTACCTTTGTAATATATTTGCGTTTGTTTCCATCTGGGTTCACTTCAAAAGCAACTTCAACAGCATCATCTTCAAGGGTCTGGACGGGTCAAAACTGAAGACCAAGCCGGATACCTTGATAGCAAATAAACATACTGCATTGCATACTAACCCTTTTGTTTGTTTTGTAGGTTTTGTTTTATTGTTTCTAACCTCTGTTGTGACATTCAGGAATTATTGCTCGCCGCAGGCTATTCCCTCTCAACAGGCCACACAGGTACCCTACAAGAAACAACCTTCCGGGCATCCAGATGGACCAGTTGCAGCAAGACCTCAATGAGGCCAGAACCCAGATGGCTAATGAAAGGGTGGAGATGAGAACCCAAATAACTCAGTTCATGGAAGTGATGAATAATTTAGCTCAAAGCCAGGAGAGGCTCAGAGTTCTGGTAGAGGGGAGAACTCAAGATGACCCCCATGTGGGAACTGCTGGCACCAGTAACAATGAAAGGGTGCAACCACATGTTAACCCCCCTGTGTTTGGTCCACATCTACATCCTGAGATTCATATTCCTGCAAACGTTCAAGGAACAGCTACTGCAGCCAGAGTACTTCAAGAGGATCCTCAGGAGGATCAGTTTACAGTCATGGGTGCTGGAGAGGAAACCTATGATAGGAGATTGGATGAGTTGGCTGAGAAGTTGAGGTCTTTGGAATCCCAAAATTCTTTGGGGTTCGATGTCATGGACATGGGTTTAGTAGAGGGGGTCAGGATCCCTCATAAGTTCAAGCCTCCTTGTTTCGAAAGATATAATGGGACTTCTTGTCCTCGAACCCATCTGCAATCTTTTCTCGGAAGATTAAAAGCTTACACCATGGACGAGAAATTGTGGATGTTCTACTTCGAAGACAGTTTGACAGGAGCATCGAGGGAATGGTATTCCCACTTGACAAGGGCAACTGTAAGATGCTGGAAGGACCTGGCAGAGGCCTTCATCCGACAGTATCAATACAACTTAGACATGGCACCCAACAGGACTCTCCTAATGGGAATGTCGCAGTCGTCAAGAGAAAGTTTCCGAGAATATGCCCAGAGATGGAGGCAATTGGCTGCTGCTGTTCAACCACCAATGTCTGAGAGAGAGATGGCAGACATGTTTATGAACACTCTCCAGGGAACGTATATTGACAGGTTGGCTGCTTTCTCGTCCACTAGCTTCGCAGATGTTGTTATAGCTGGGGAGAGAATTGAAAGCCTGTTAAAAATGGGTAAAATTTCCGATAATGGCGCCAGTTCGTCCAGCAGTACAAGGAAGCCTTTTGCAGGCCCTAGAAGAACTGGCGAGACCAATGCCATTCACTCCAGCAGGGGTAGGCCCCAATATGTTCCAAGAACAATAGCAGCAGTCACTATCCCTGCTCCAGCACATCCTCTGCCAGTCTATCAACCTCCTCAACAAAACTTCCAACAACAACCCCAGTATCAGCAGAATCAGTATCCTCCAAGGAACTTCAACAACAACAACTCCAACAACAACAATCAACAGAGGCCATTCCAACAGAGGCCGTCTCAAGCTAACCGAGTGATAGATCCGATCCCAATGCCATATGCTGCTTTGCTGCCACAACTTCTGAAACTCAACCTAGTTGAGCTAAGAACGTTGGCACCGCCGGATCCAAACAGTCTACCAAGAAACTATGACTCTAATGCTAGGTGTGCTTTTCACTCAAACGCGCCTGGTCACAGTACAGAAAAATGCAGGGCACTGCATATGAAGGTACAAGACTTAGTAGACTCCAAGGCTTTGAACTTTGCACCTCCGCCCAACGTCAACAAAAACCCAATGCCAAACCATGGTGGTCCCCGAATTAATGCTATCGAAGAAGACCAACCGTCTTATTTGATAACCAGTGTGGATCAGATCAGGACACCATTGGTGGAAATCAAGGCTCAACTCCGTGAAAGCAATATATTTCCGGGGTGTGAACTAGGGTGCCCATACTGCAATATTTCTTGGAATGGGTGTGAAGACTTGAGGAATGGCATTGACAACCTTATTCAGAGTGGCTTACTGCAGATCACTACATCATTCCCGGCAAACCCGACGACTTCATCAGCAATGGTTTCAGATCCTCCTACAAATACAGCAACAATTGTTCCCAACGATTCATCAGCAACATCAGCAAGTACTTCATCTGTTCTACCCAATGATCAGTTTTCAACAGTTTCTCCTGCTACAACTTCAGCTTCAGTCCACTTCGACTCCCCATCAACAACAACAACAGTCCTTCCAACAGGACCTTCTACAACACCAGCAAACAATCACGAAGATGTCTCCACTGTTACCATATTCTACGATCCAGAAAACAATTCCGCTTATCATTCAGAAGGTGCTGCTCCCACTAGAGCACCAGTTACAATCTTTTATGATCCACAGACAATAACAGTCCCCTCAGCAGCAGCAATCGGTCCAGTCACCGTCACGGTACCTGGACCTGTACCATATGAAAGCAATAGGGCCATCCCTTGGCACTATGGCTCTGACTTGTATTGCGAGGGAAAGAGAATCACTCTTGAAACATCAACACCTGCACCACAAATTGATAATGTGGGCGGAGGCGGAGGCTTCACCCGAAGCGGACGTCTCTTTGCTTCACAAGTCCAAAGACCTACCGCCGAAGCAGAAGCTGCCGCCAAGGCAAAAGGAAAAAGCCCGGTGCAGGAAGATCCAGCTGCCAAAGAAGCCCTGAAGACCCCATTCGATCAGGAAGTTGATGAGTTTATGCGGATCATCAAGAAGAGTGATTATAAAGTTGTGGATCAACTTCACCAAACTCCATCCAAAATCTCCATCCTCTCACTGCTTATGTGCTCCGAAGCCCATCGGAATGCACTACTGAAAGTACTGCACGCAGCTTACGTGCCCGAGGAGATTACTGTCAACCAATTGGAAACCGTTGTTGGAAATGTTACTGCTAGCAATGGGCTAGGGTTTACCGATTCTGACTTGACAGCGGATGGCCGCAATCACAACAAAGCCTTGCACATAACCCTGGAATGCAAAGGAGCTGTCCTTTCTCATGTGCTGGTGGACACAGGTTCCTCCCTGAATGTCTTACCAAAGAAGGCTCTGGTGAAGTTAGAATATGATGGATTGGCATTGAGACCCAGCAACCTGGTGGTTAGAGCTTTTGATGGCTCAAAGAGATCGGTTCTGGGAGAGATTGAGCTGCCCGTGACAATTGGCCCGCAGACCTTTAAAACTATCTTTTATGTGATGGACATTCAGCCCGCCTACAGCTGTTTGTTGGGTAGACCCTGGATCCACGCCGCTGGCGCTATAACGTCTACCCTTCACCAAAAGTTAAAATTTGAGTGGGAGGGTCAAGTTGTCACAATCTGTGGAGAAGAGGACATCTTTGTTAGCCACCTGGCTACCTACAAGTACATTGAGATGGATGGAGAAATCCATGAAACGATGAGCCAAGGTTTTGAGGCCTTGAATGTCAATGAAGCATCTGCTGTTTCAGGAATCTCCATGTCGTCATATCAACAAGCCCGGAAGGTTGTTGAAGAAGGAACTGCCCTAGGCTGGGGCAAGGTCTTATCTGTGGAGGAGAAGAAGGACAAATTTGGGTTGGGTTACAAACCAACTCAACATCAAGCAAAGGCTGCTGGAGAGCCTGGATTTGTCAGTGGGGGAATGCTAACCCCCGATGCTATCAACTGTCTGGAAGACGAGCTGGAAGAAGAACGCAACCTAGAGAATTGGATTCGTCCAAAGGTCCCGGGGAGCAGTGTCTCGAACTGGTCTTCCCAGGGAATTATAAGTGTTACTCGAGCAGAGTAATTATTATTTCCTGTATCTTTTATAGCATGCATCAAAGTCTTGCATCTTGCCCAAGATGACAAGACTCATTTTGTAACCAGGGCCATCTGTACTTTTGTGCAAACAAGATTAAATTAATGAAATATCAGACAATCTTTTTGCAAACGAGTCCTTTTCTTTTATGCTCACTGTTTTTTCCATTTTTCTTTTTGTACAAAAATAAATGGCGGTGTTTTCAAAATGATAACTTCATTTCACTTTTTTCTAAAGCAAGATTAAAATCAATCACTAAAATGAACCGACTTAACCCTTGCAGAGAGTGCCTTCCAGACAGCACCGACAACAGCACAGCTATGACATCGTATGACTTTGACAATCCGATCAATCAAGCTGATGAAGGGGTTGATGAAGAATATGAGCTTCCTGAAGAGCTAGCCAGGTTGCTGAGACAGGAGGAAAAATTTATTACTCCTCATCAGGAGGAGATTGAAGTGATTAATCTTGGTACGGAGGAAGACGTGAAAGAAGTCAAAATCGGGGCCTGCCTGCAAGACTCAGTGAAGAGACAGCTGATAGATCTGCTTCAAGAGTATGTTGATGTGTTTGCTTGGTCCTACCAAGATATGCCAGGGTTGGATACCGATATTGTTGTGCATAAGCTGCCTTTGAGGGAAGAATGCCCACCAGTCAAACAGAAGTTGCGCCGAACTCGCCCAGACATGGCTATGAAAATCAAGGAAGAGGTACAAAAGCAATGGGACGCCGGGTTCCTTGCTGTGACTAGCTATCCTCCGTGGGTTGCTAACATAGTACCTGTGCCTAAGAAGGACGGAAAAGTAAGAATGTGTGTTGATTACCGGGATCTGAACAGAGCCAGCCCGAAAGATGACTTCCCATTACCTCACATTGATGTATTGGTGGATAACACGGCTCAGTTCTCGGTATTCTCCTTCATGGATGGATTTTCGGGATACAATCAGATCAAGATGTCACCTGAAGACATGGAGAAGACAACATTCATCACACCTTGGGGCACGTTCTGTTATAAAGTGATGCCATTCGGACTGAAGAATGCTGGTGCAACGTATCAACGGGCTATGGTAACATTGTTTCATGACATGATCCATAAGGAAATAGAATGTTATGTGGATGATATGATTGCCAAGTCCCTTACAGAGGAAAACCACCTGGTGAATCTGCTCAAGTTATTCAAGCGTCTGAGGAAATACCAATTGAAGTTGAACCCCAACAAATGCACATTCGGGGTGCGATCCGGTAAGCTGCTGGGCTTTATTGTAAGTGAGAAAGGGATTGAAGTTGACCCTGATAAAGTCAAAGCTATTCAAGAAATGCCTGCACCGAAAACTGAGAAAGAAGTTCGAGGGTTCTTAGGTCGATTGAACTACATTTCACGGTTCATATCTCACCTTACAGCAACTTGTGAACCCTTATTCAAGTTGTTAAGAAAGGAGCAAACGGTCAGGTGGAACGAAGACTGCCAGAAAGCTTTTGACAAGATCAAGGAGTATTTGCAGGAACCTCCAATCCTTATGCCTCCAGTTGAAGGAAGACCTCTGATTATGTACTTGACAGTATTAGAAGAATCGATGGGGTGTGTACTAGGTCAGCATGACGAGTCTGGTCGAAAAGAGTATGCGATATACTACCTAAGCAAAAAGTTTACCGACTGTGAACAGCGTTATTCACTGCTCGAGAAAACTTGCTGTGCTTTAGCGTGGGCTGCTCGCCGACTGAGACAGTATATGTTGACCCATACTACTCTATTGATCTCAAAAATGGATCCAGTTAAGTACATTTTCGAGAAGCCAGCTCTTACCGGACGGGTTGCAAGATGGCAGATGATTCTCACAGAATACGACATACAATACACATCTCAGAAAGCCATCAAGGGCAGTGTACTATCTGAATATCTTGCTGAGCAACCCATTGATGACTACCAGCCTATGAGGTTCGACTTCCCCGATGAAGACATCATGTTCATTAAAGCAAAAGATCATGAAGAGCCTATTCACACCGAGGGGCCTGACCCAGAAGAAGAATGGACTATGATGTTTGATGGGGCTGTCAACATGAATGGCCGTGGTGTTGGTGCAGTACTCATTACACCTAAAGGGGTTCACATGCCTTTCTCGGCAAAACTCACTTTCAACTGCACTAACAACGAAGCTGAATACGAAGCTTGCATTATGGGTCTTGAGGAAGCCATTGACCTCAGGATCAAGACATTGACCGTATTCGGAGATTCAGCTTTGGTAGTCAATCAGACCAACGGAAAATGGTACACCCACCAAGATCATCTGATACCTTACAGGGATTATACAAGAAGGTTATTGACTTTCTTCACAACAGTCAAGCTTGAGTATATCCCTCGGGACGAGAATCAGTTTGCGGATGCTCTTGCTACCATTTCATCCATGATCAAAGTTCAAGCTGCTAACTTTGTACCTCAGATTTCAGTATCGAGACTTGATAGACCAGCATATGTATTTGCAGCAGATATTGCTAAAGATGATAAGCCTTGGTTCCATGACATCAAGTGCTTCTTGGAGGATCAAACGTACCCACCTGGGGCATCTTCCAATGATAAAAAGACTTTAAGAAGGCTTGCTGGAAGTTTCTTTCTGAACACTGATGGATCTTTATACAAGAGGAACTTTGATATGGTACTCCTCAGATGTGTTGACAAGACAGAAGCAGATTTGTTGATGCATGAAGTGCACGAAGGATCCTTTGGTACCCATGCAGGAGGGCATGCCATGGCTAAAAAGTTGTTAAGATCAGGCTATTACTGGATCACAATGGATGCAGACTGTTGTGCTTACGCTAGAAAATGCCATAAATGCCAGATTTATGCAGACAAGGTGCATGTGCCTCCCAATCCCCTGAACATAATGTCTTCACCATGGCCCTTTGCTATGTGGGGCATTGACATGATTGGCAAAATTGAGCCAACTGCTTCGAACGGCCACAGATTCATCCTGGTCGCCATCGATTACTTTACAAAGTGGGTTGAAGCAGCCTCATATGCAAATGTCACAAGGCAAGTGGTAGCCAGATTTCTGAAAAGAGATATCATCTGTCGGTATGGAGTGCCCGAGCGAATCATTACTGATAATGGTTCCAACTTGAACAACAAAATGATGGCTGAGCTATGCCGGGACTTCAAAATTCAACATCACAATTCTTCTCCTTACAGGCCAAAGATGAACGGCGCTGTTGAGGCAGCAAATAAGAATATCAAGAAGATTGTGCAGAAGATGGTAGTCACATACAAAGACTGGCATGAAATGCTACCGTTGGCCTTGCATGGGTACCGCACATCAATCAGGACATCCACTGGGGCAACACCGTATCAACTTGTGTATGGTATGGAAGCAGTCCTACCTGTTGAAGTTGAACTACCCTCCCTACGGGTACTAATGGATGTTAAGCTAAACGAAGCAGAATGGGTTCGGTCCCGATACGAGCAACTGAGTCTGATCGAAGAGAAGAGATTGGCTGCAATCTGCCACGGGCAGCTATATCAGAAAAGAATGAAGAGAGCCTTCGATCAGAAAGTCAGGCACCGAGAGTACCAAGTAGGGAATCTTGTGCTGAAAAGAATCCTCCCTCCTCATACAGACCACAGGGGCAAATGGACTCCGAATTATGAAGGACCATTCGTCGTAAAGAAAGTTTTCTCTGGTGGAGCACTGATGCTCAGCACCATGGATGGTGAAGATTTCCCGTCCCCTGTGAATTCAGATGCAGTTAAAAAATACTTCGCATAAAATGACCCACTGGACATAAAAACAGAATGTAAGTCCAGGCAAAAATAGGGCATCCCGGCGAGTCAAAAACAGAATAAAAGACTCGGGCAAAAATAAGGGAAAATAAATAAAAAAAATTGTACACCCGCTGAGTTGAAAAGCCGCATTGGACAGCTCAGGCAAAAATGGGTATCCCGATGGATTGAAAACCCGAAAGGGCGATCCATGCAAAATAAGGGAATAAGCGAACAACTGCATTCTGAATTCGTCTGTATCACCTACAACTTGGTAAGTCCCAAAGGATCAAGCTGCAATCAGAATCAACTCTCTCCAGAAAGCAAGACGAGAAGAACGTCATTGTCATACGAGTCATAGCAGAAGAGGAAGCTCCTTGAAAGCAGCGCCAGCACCGCCAGCACTTTATTTCTCAATTTGTAACAATCTCCTCATTTCAGGAGATATGTTTCTCTGACTGTATCTTGCCAATTCAGGGCACACGAATTAATATAATCAGATTTTCAGTCATGTCTCGTTTTTACATTTATGTTTTGCAAAGAGTTGTCTGATGTCTCTAAAAACACAACTGCATAAGTACAGATGCCTGTCTTTAAAAATAAAACACATGCTTACAGGGAATGTGATTACTCTTGAGAGTACCTAGCCCCTATGACGGAATCCGGTAAAGGATACCTCGGGACCTTTTGTACGTTTCCTTATCTTTGCAGGATTGCAGGTATCCAGGACGCGACCTGGGGCATGCAAGTTGCGTCTCAGCAACTGGCAAATCATTATCAACTCACCTGGCACTGGGAGGTGCCCACTTCCCCAGCAAAGTTGCCAAATCAACGTACAGCATCGGAGACACTCTATCCCCAGCTGAGTTTGCTTCTTGTTGCTCGCCCCAGCTGAATTACCAACAGCATCTCCCAGCTGCAATACCAACCATTATTCCTCAGCAGGATGCGAGAATCAAGGAATCATCTCCCCACAGAGCTTCAGGCCTCTAGTCAGAAGAGCAGCGCACGAAGAAGTCACAACAGAGAGAGAGATAGCTTCTACAAACCCCAGCTGGGTCCCGTATTATAAGAGTATGTCAACCAGTGACCTCTATCCCCAGGCAAAACAGATACATCATTAGATCTACCAATGATCTCATCCCCAGCTGGGATGTTCACTTCAAGCAGATCGATCAGAGATCTTTGCAGCAACAGGATCCGAATCCCGTATCTGCCCCCCTTTGCATAATCATGGCATCCGCATCATAGTCACCCCCCAGAGCGTAGCATTCCGTCTAATACGGAGCATTACGGCAAAAATCAAATACATAGCATAATCATAAGTCATGCTGTGAATTGAACGCTTGTGATTAGTAACCATTCATCAGAATACAGATTACTTTCCCCAGAGTCCCCATCAGAGCCCCAGCAAAAGCAGTTGCCTCCCAATCACAAACACCAGTGTATACACTTTTTGGCACCCGTCCGTGTCACCTTTCCCCACAGGTCGCCTGGGTACACTCTACAAACAAGATCACCTGTATTACAGATACTTTATGACACCCGTCCGTGTCAAATCACCAGCAGAAAGCCAAAGACACCCTCTTTGCACTTACATATACCTATACATTTCCTTGACACCCGTCCGTGTCATATCCCCAGCGTGGTCGCCTATACTTGAATATACACTTTCCTGACACCCGTCCGTGTCATATCCCCAGCAGATAAACACTCACCTATACATTATATACTCACTACTCATTGGTACACCTACTCAGATACTCGTCCGTATCTTGTATACACCATGTATATCCCCGCAGATTCGACAAGTAGTCCTTGTTCTTTGTTAACCAGTTGGTACTCGTCCGTACCATCATCTCAGAACATTGCGTCTAATGTTTGTTTCTACATGATACTCGTCCGTATCATAGTCTTAAGGATGCTCGTCCGTATCTTTAATCCATACACCGTGTCAAACACTTATGTCTTCGTGAATATAGATGCTCGTCTGTGTCTACTATTCCCCAGAAGGATACTTTCAGATGCAACACTCGTCCGTGTTCCTTGTTAACCAGTTGATACTCGTCCGTATCATCAGCTCTGAGCACGTGTCAGTTTGTTTCTACATGATACTCGTCCGTATCATAGTCTTAAGGATGCTCGTCCGCACCTTTAATCTCTACACAATACCAAACACTTATACCTTTTGTTTCTTGGATGTAAACGCTCGTCCGTGTTTACTATCTCCCCAGTAGATTGCCAACAAATTTTCTTTTTATCTAACACTCGTCCTGTGTTATGATACTTCTGAGAGCAGCCGTACCCTGCTGAGTGGTCGTCCTCCACTTCTTGATGGTCGTCCTCCATCATGCTCATCCGATGGCCGTCCCCATCGTTGATTTTAGCAGCCGTCCCCTGCTAGGTGGTCGTCCTCCACCTTTTGATGATCGTCCTTCATCACTTTATCCAATGGCCGTCCCCATTGTTGATTTTAGTTGTCTAACACTCATCCTGTGTTATGATAAACTTTGAGAGCAGCCGTCCCCTGCTGAGTGGTCGCCCTCCACTTCTTGATGGTCGTCCTCCATCATGCTCGTCCGATGGCCGTCCCCATCGTTGACCTTTTCTATCCGATGGCCGTCCCCATCGTTGATATTTTGGCAGCCGTACCCTGCCAGGTGGTCGTCCTCCACCTTTGATGGTCGTCCCCATCATATTTCTTTTATGCCCAACAGAGCAGCCGTCCCCTGCTAGGTGATCGTCCTTCACCTTTGATGGCCGTACCCCATCATCTGTTTATTTCATTTATTCTTTAACCCGATGGCCGTCCCCGTCGTGGTCCCTTTTCCTTTTAACCCGATGGCCGTCCCCGTCGTGGTCCCTTTTCCTTTTTAGCTCGATGGCCGTCCCCATCGTTGGTTACTTTACCCTTATGAACTTGATGGCCGTCCCCGTCATGTTTCATTAATCCCCAGAGATTTTTATAACTTTATCTTGATGGCCGTCCTCATCATGATTTTATTTTCCCCAGCTAGTCGGCCGTCCCCGTCTTAGCTTTGCCTTTTTTCCCCAGCTAGTCGGCCGTCCCCGTCGTAGCTTTACTTGTTTCTCCCCAGCTAGTCGGCCGTCCCCGTCTTAGCTTTACCTGTTATCCCCAGCTTGTCGGTCGTACCCGTCATTGCTTTATACACTTTACCAGCATGTCGGCCGTCCCCGTCATCGCTTTGCTTCACATACCACCTTACCCAGCAGTCGTCCTCTGCTCGACGGTCGTCCTCCGTCGCCCACACTTTACAATATACTTTATTTGCTTTTACAATCTATATCCCTTTTCTCCTTCATTTCTGTGAGTGCAAATTTTGGACTGTCTTTGGTATTCAACCACAAGTTATCTTGTTTGCCTGTTAAGCCGCCGCTTACAACCTGCACAGCTAACTCATGCTTGAATAGGGGCAGCTGTAAACACCCCAAATTTGCCCTCACCCATTCACACATGACTTGTGATCATCTCATATGCATAAACACAATCATATCATCTCATGTCTCATTTGGTTTCACTGGATAGCTTCTAAGGCATCTGCACCTAGGGTTTATGATCTGAGCAACCTCAGGGCATCTTGAGCCATTCCAAAGGCAACCAATCAACTCAAAGGGGTCCATGTGTGTTCTTATATCATGTTACATCCTCACAAAGTCAAAATTGCAGAGGGATCACAAGAACTAGGGTTTGAGTGGATGCAGAGCCAGGATGAACTGCACAGTTGACTGAAGATTAGGGTTTTGGTTTCAGAGGCCATAACTCCAAATTTTTTGGTCATTCTTGTTTCCATTGATCTCTATATGGTATAGGGAGTATGCATATCAATTTTCATGAAGAAATTCCATGGGGAAGTCATCTGATCAAGAGTTGACTTTTCAGACAAGTCAGTGCAAAATCAGGGCATCTGAGGCCCCCAGTGACCCAACCAATGGGTGATCTTCATCATTTTGAGTGTATATGATCTTTATTTGATCATGGAAGAAGGTTGAAGTTCATAAAAATCAGGAATTTAGGGTTTTTGCAAATGTTGACTTTTTAGGCATAGTTGACTTTTCAAGAATGCACCATTTTAGGTCAATTTTCAAGCCTTGATTCATGATCCAAAAAGGCTTCAAATGGAAAAACTTTGGTCATGAAAGTTGTAGATCTCATCTTTCCCTTTTCAAAAAGTACAAGAACATGATCAAACTCTTCATGGATCAAAAGTTATGGCAATGCAAAGTTAGCAAAAATCATTGATTTTCAAGCTATGCATCAAATGGAAATTTTGCAAAACCTTGGATTAATGCATTATGTGACTCCTAATTCCTCTCAAACCAGTACACAAACATTTCTTCAAGTCATAAAATCAGAATTTGACTAAGTTTGCCCATGGTTTCATGCTTGGTTGGATAAAAAGTCACATGTGAACCAAAGCTAGCCAACTTGCAAAACACTCATGATCACTTCTCACAACTTGGTGCATTGGCTGCTGAGCTTTGCTAGGCCTCTCCCTCACCTTTGCTGCGCCAGCCATGCCTTGTACTTGCCTAGATCTTGCCCATGCCCTATCTTACACAAAGTTGACCTTTTATGCAAAAGCAAACTTACCTATCACAGCTGCACAAGTCACATCCTCTGGCCACTTGGATTAAAATATGTTATCAATTTGCTAGCAAAAACACCCAAGAGGCAGGGCTGAAACACACACATTCATCACTTACAAGAAAACCTTCCATTTTGCAACTTCTATCGAATCTCTCTACACAGCCTGAAAACACACAAACTAACTTCACCATTCTTCTCACCTGGCCTCATAGATCACAAAGCACCCAAAGCCCAAGCTTGAAACAGCCAGAAACTCTTGCTGCCATCTCTCACCTCAAGCTGCAGATTCTATCGAATCTCTCCCCACAAGCCACAAACACCCAAACAAACACCATAGACCTTCTCCATTAACCCTCAGGATCACAAACAAACTCTTCTCATAGCCTAAAACTGCCTGAAACTCCATGGCCATTTTTGACTGAACTGAAGCAGGAGCCTTCGAAACTCATCATCCAGCAAACTTAAACTCTCATTGAGCATTCAAACATCCTTGGGGGATCAAGAGGAGTGGTTACACTGAAAGAGGAGCCCAGAAAGTTCTCAAACTGAAAGCTCCAAATCTCAGGTAGCTCGAAAATAATTTTTCCAGAAATCATTTCTTTTGTTCCAAACTTGTTCTATGTGATTCACTGATCATCCTGATGCTTTTGGTTTTTGAAATGGTTGCGTTTTAAGAATTTAATTCGTGTTTGAAGCTTACGAACCCTAGAACTAGTTCCTTTCGATTCAGCTTGTTTAGGTTATATAAATTTGTTTTAAGTTAGGGGTTTGATTCGCGAGGGTGTTAGAAACGTTTCCCAATTCATAGATTTCAGTTATATTACGTTTTGAGAGGTTTTGAGATTTTTCAGGTGAGCTTCTGGCCGGAGAAGACGACCGGAAGTCTTCTCCGGCCACCTGAGAGTGTTTATGCCCTAATTTCGTAATTAAGTCAAGTTTGAATTCTGGCCGTAGATACGCGTTGACTGGTTGACTTCCCACCCTTTTTGATGGCCAGGATCTGTCCCATTAGCCCTAATCCACGTGTTAGGGTTAATTAATCCATATTTTATTTAATTTAATCTGAAGCAATCTTGGCCTCTCATTCTGGCGCGCAGTCAATGCCTTTGAATCCAGAGCGCATCCTGGCCATTCATCCTGCTTACTTTCATTTTCTTTTAATTTTTATTCATATTTATTTCATTTAAATTGCACAATTTATTTAAAATAGTTAAAAAATCATAAAAAATTATGAAACCTTTTCTTTAAGGTTTTATTAATTTTTATGACACAAAAACATTTTTATTTTATTTTTTATCATTAAAAAAGTATTTTTAAATATTTAAAAGATTATTTTTAATTGATTAATGAGAATTAATTAATTAAAAATACTTTTAGGTATTTAAAAATTACAAAAAAATTCATGAAATGTTCTAAGACATTTAGAAACATTGTCCAACCTTCAAACCAAATTTCTTTTTTGATCTTGATGCATTTTAAGAATTTTTCATTGAATTAAATCATTTTTGATGCATTATTTTGTTCATAAGTTTGAAAATTCATTTCTGCCTATTGGTGAAGGTTGAGACATTGATTCTTCTTGCATTGTTTTCCATTTAGCATGAACTTTCAAGGATAAAAAGGCCATGATTTGATCTTGCATTTTCTAATTGATTGGCATTTGTTTTGTTACAAACCCTAAAAAACCCTAATAACTTGCAAAATTCATAACTTGAGTTTGGTTGAGAGTTGAGAGCTCCCCTTTGGGCAGTGGTTCATTATAGGTCTAGGGTTTCTTTGGGTACCATTTTCCATTTTTTATGTTAAGGTTTGCTTCTGTTTTTGGTTTGTGTTTGATGTTTGATCCATAAACCCTAATTTGGGCTTTCATTTGCATCCCTCTTGCATTCTCTTGCATAACATGACTTGCCATTACATTTTGTGCATTCTCATGATTCATTTAACATCTTAAGACATGTATGAATCATGTTTGATCATTGCATTGCATATTTGCCATGTCATTTGTCTTGTATGTTTCATAACATTTCATGTTTGTCCATGCTCCTCAACTTGCATCATTTGCATCCATGACTTTGTATGAACATCTCATTGTCTTGTCTCATGTTCATAGCACTCCATAGCATCATCATCATCATCAACATGCTTCTGGTTTTTGCTTATCATATCATTTCATCTCATTTAGCATTGTATTGCATTTGTTTCTAACATTTCAGGTGGTAAGTAAAACTTGAGAAGTGGATTTGCCTTCACTTCTCATAACTTTTCTTTTCATCTCTCTTGCATCCATTGCTGCATTTCTATGTGTGTTTGAGTTTGAGCTTGCTCATTCTTCCTCCTCCCACTTTCTTCCTTCAAGTGACTTGACTTCTTGGATGAAGCAAGTCACTTTGCTTCTCTTGATCTTGTTCATCTGCTTCCTGGTGGTTCATCTGAAGATTGTTCTTGCAAACCTCACAAACCTTAGGGACAACCAAGCATGATAATGAATTAGGGTTTTGATTAGTCTCCCCATAGTTTTTACCTTTGTGTCTCTCTTTGAGTCTTCTCTCCTCACCTCATAATCAGGGACTAAACCCTAAAGGCTTTAAGACTTTGTGATTAAGATCATGCCTGCATCCTTCTTTTAGGATGGAGTGTATAACTTTAATCCTAAGTCTTGGACCCTTAAGGTGTTGAACTCTCTTAATTAATCCATCTAATAATCATCAAGACATTACACTTGTAACTTGGGCCTTGCATTAGGGTTCTAATTCTTCCTTAATTGGTTAAGAAGGACTAACCCTAAAGTTAATGGACAAGTCCCCCTCAAGTTGTCTTACAAATCATAAAAAACACTTCATCATCATATCATTAATAAAATCCACTTAATCCAAGGTTTGTTCTGTCATGGGTTTAATCCCTAATCATGGATTAAGCTGAGGATCCTTCCTCAGCTTAAACACCCTCATCTATTATCCTTCTTTTAGGATAGTGTAATGAGCCTGTTAAATCCCTGATTATGGCTTAACCTCATTACTTAACACTAAACAAAAATCACAAAAACATCTAATTAATCACAAGTAGGTTAATGATCTTGATCCTACACCAAAGGTGATTAAGTGTGAGAATCTGACTTCACACTTAAGGTACTCTCATTACCCCTAATCAGAGGGATGATGTGATGAGTTTACCAAATCCATTGATTTAGGTTTAAGCTCATTATCTTATGACAAACTCCCAAAAAGAAATAAAAGACTGAAAACACAAAAAAACAAACAATAATCGTCTCCTTCGGGATTCTTTTCTCATCATCTTCACTCACAACCGAGAACTTGCTTCTTCCGTCTAATGCAAGACAGTTTGCATCTGTGCCAGACAGATCATACACTTGAGCATAGGCAAGCAAGCAGTTCACAAGTCAATTCATCTTTCAGTCTCTTTGGGTCGAACTACGGTGTTCTGACTTCCTCATTGCACGAGAGGATACGTAGGCATAACTTAACAGTTATCGAACAAAAGTCTCTGTATATCCCCCCCTCTTTCCAGCTTCATTCTTTGAGCCTCATGATCTTGAGCAATTCATTTCATTCCTGATCTCACTAACACTGTATATATCACACATCACTTTCTTTTACACTGACACCTGTACATCTTTTTCCAGCTCTTTGACACACAAATTGCACTGACACTACCCCTTTATAAACACAAATCTTTTAAGCGTGGATCCCGTCGAGTACGGCGGACAATCTGGGTGCTAATACCTTCCCAGGTTGTAACCAACCCCCTTTCTCAGTCTCTCTGGTTCGCAAACCGTCTTATCCATCTCTTTCTAGGCTTATGCAGCATTGCCTTTCCTCCGGGATAAAAATGCCTAGCTGGCGACTCTATTCTTCTCCAGTGAGTTCACGGCTGTGTGTTCTCATTGTCCCTCACGCCGACCGTTCGCGCTTGTACCAGGATGCAAATCTTCGGGAGCGACAGCATGCAGGACATGCAATTCCTGAGAAGAAACAAGCTACACCAAAGAAGGACAAAGCTAAAGTTGTCTTTGGTCCTACAAAACAATGGAGCAAGGTGCAAACACAAAAGAGGGAAGCTGTCTCTCCTCCAGATTCAGATGTTGAAGCAGATGTCCCAACATATCCTCCAAAGAAGAAATCAGCACCCTCAAGGTCATCAACTGCTGTTCCAGAAGCTCCCTTGGACAACATTTCCTTTCATCATGTTTCAAGTGTGAATAGATGGAAGTTTGTTTATCAAAGAAGGGTAGCACTTGAAAGAGAGCTGAGCAGTAATGCACTTGAGTGCACAGAGTTAATTGATCTCATCTCTTCTGCTGGCCTCTTCAAAACTGTCTCCAACTTCTCTCCCTGCTATGAGCTACTTGTCAAGGAATTCATAGTCAATCTTCAAGAAGATTGTGCCAATGGTAAGTCTGCTGACTTTAGAAATGTATTTGTAAGAGGCAGGTGTGTAGAATTCTCTCCTCAGGTCATCAACCAATACCTTGGAAGAGAATCTGATGGTCCAAATGAGTTAGGGAAGACTGATAACCAGGTCTGCAAGGTTATCACTGCTAACCAGGTCAAGGCTTGGCCAGTTAAAGGAAAGCTCTCAGTGAGCATGCTGACAAGGAAATATGCCATGCTGAACAGGATTGGTACAACAAACTGGGTACCGACCAATCATACATCCTCAATATCCACTGGCCTGGGCAGGTTCATATATGCTGTAGGCACACAAACAAAGCTGGATTATGGAGCTTACATCTTTGATCAGACATTGAAGCATGCTGGATCATCTGCAACAAAGCTGCCAATTGCCTTCCCTTCCTTGCTATGTGGAATAGTGCTGAGTCAGTACCCTGGGATCCTCACTGAAAAGGACACAATGTGCAAAAGAGAAAGCCCTCTGGCCTTCCACTACAAGCTGTTTCTGAGTCATCATGTAGCTGATGTTGAAGCACCCTCTGGGACATCTGCTGGTCCTTCAACTGCAAAGTCTCCAATCTCCAAAGCTGCATTGATTGCTGAACTGAAGAGCACTTGCAAAGAACTGGAAGCAAGGAAGCAAAAGCTTGAGGAGATTATCCAAAGGCTGGAGATTGAAAGTGCTCAGAAAGCTGCTTCTTCTGATGAGGAGACTGAGGAAGATGAAGAAACTGACTGTGAGGAATCTGAGTGAAAATTGTATGTGAGGATTATGTAATGACAGCTTCTGCATTGTAATTTTGAATTAGTATCTTTGGCCCCAAATTTATGTCTAACAAGGGGGAGAACAACAACAACAACAACAATGTATAATGCTGTTTGATTATGAATGAAAAATCTCTGTTTGCTTCTGAACTAAATCTGTAAAATATTTCTGTTGCAACAAGACTGAATACATGTATGTTTGAGGGGGAGCAATCTCACACATGATTCAACATAAAAGATATGCTATACTCTGATAAAAGAACTTCTGCTGCACTCTGAAAATCAGAAAAGAATGTTAGCCAAAAATTAGCCAAAGGGGGAGTTTGTAGATGTTTAGAATTGGCAGAATTTTTGACCAACAAGAAATATTGAATTCAGTTCAGAATGTCCTATCAGATGTTGGGACATTATCAAACAGAGTATAAGAACTTAATTCAGGATGTCACACCAGATATTGGGACATTGTGTAAATGACTTAAGTTCAGTTTTTCAGGATGTCCCAACAGATGTTGAGACATCTCAAACCTGCTACCAGAATTAATTAATGACTAACTGATCTGAGAAATTTAAGGAGAGTTATCTGGAATTAATTATGGATGGACAAAAACAGAATAAGGCGCATCTGTAGGGAGTGTTGTTATGAGGCTTCAGCATAATCAGAAGAACTAAATCACCTAGAATCTAGGAAGTAACAAACCCTAATTCAAGGTGGAAGCTGCATGCTTTTAGGACTGGATTAACCTACAGAAAGCCCAAAATACAAACACCTATTTAAGCAACAGAATATCTCAGAATTGAACACGAATTTCACAAGACAAAATAGAGTGTTGTGTGTTTTAATAGCAGGTTGTTTTTATTGTACCACTTTATGAGCTTTTAAGCAAAAGTGTATTTGTGACTTGATTGAAACTGTGAAGTAAGATCAAGCTGTTTTGTTTGAAGTATGACTTCAATTTTATTAAACTTGTAAACAATATCACTGTGTGATTGAGGGGGAGTGAGTTGGTACTCATATCTAAGTAGTGTCTTAGGTAGAAATTGCATTGGGTAGATATTAAGTGAAAGATTAAACTGGGTGGTTTAAGTCTAGAATTAATATTACTTATAGTGGATTTCCTCCTGGCTTGGTAGCCTCCAGATGTAAGTGTGGTTATACACTGAACTGGGTTAACAAACTACTTTGTTGTTTAATTTTCTTGCACTTTAAGTTTTGGTTAAATCTGTCAAGTGTTGGAACATCTCATAGGACATCTCATACCTGATCACAGAATTTCAGTTAAGGTTGAAAAGGAACTAGGGATGGCTAAACTTCCTAGGACATTGAGTCAATTGCAGGAGATCTTTCCCTTTTGGATTGAAATGCGAAAAATAAAGTAAACAAATGAAGGTGCAAGCTCCTAAGTCTAAGGCATAGGTTGCTACTTGCAAAAATGAACTGAATGAAGTAAATGGAAATTTAAGGTAAAAGGCTTAGCAAACGGGCTATGGCTCGATATATGGATCGAGAATGCGGGGGTGGAAGACAAGCATGGTACGTCAATTTGCTTAAGTTGGAAAGTTGCGAAGTGTAAAGATTGTGCAGACGGCGATCGTAGAACGACCGACTTACGTGTGTGAGTGAAGTGTGCAAAGAACTCAACTTGGCGTTGGACCAAGGATTATTATCTTGAAAATTAATGTGTTCTTTCAATTTTATTTTAACAGGTATATGGTCATGATGCGAAATACAATAAATATAAACATAGTGTGCATACAACTGAAATGATAGAAAAATTAAACACACACTCACACCAAAGAGAAAATAAACTCAAGCTCAAACCCCTCACCCTAAGTGATCTAAAGCTAACTACTTAGAGGAAATATAGACAAGGCATTATTTTCAGGATTTTTTGAATTAAATTAAAATGAATTGAGTTAAAAAATAAAAATATAAAACCTAATTAGATAAGCTAAAATTAAATAAGGATTAAGAAAATAAATATAAAGATTATGAGAAAACATTTTTTGATTTTTGAATGTATTAAAGGAACTATCAAATAAACAACTAAAGACTAAATCCTAAAAAAAATTGATTAAAAGAAAATATTTTGTATTTTTGATATATTGAATGAAATTGCCAAAGAAATTAATAATAAACCCTAAGTAAAATTTAATTAAATAAAGTTTAATCCACAATATATAGAAAAATGTTTTAAATTTTTTTTTATAACTGAATTAACATCTCTATTTTAAATTTTTACTATATTGAATTAAAATTATATTAAGAAAATAAAATCTCTAATTAAATCAACATTAGCAAAAATGAGACCAAAATAAATTTAGGAAAATAAATCTTTTGTTTTCAATTTTTAAAATAACTTTAGAAGAAAAGAAAAACTAAACTAAATCTAAAAAGAAAAAGAAGAACTAATGGGTCTGGTTGTAGAAATATAGATCAAGGATAAAAGAAAGTACAAGGGGCGGCCCATATGAGCCCGATTGGAACATGGGCGGGTCAAACTGTGACCCGGTTTGGTCAAGGTAAGGAGAATGGGTTGAAAACCCTAAAACTGATGGAAACGGCCAAACGAAAATCAAACGGAACCTCTCACGAAAATTCACGATACCCAGTCCTCTCTCTCTCTCCATGGACCATTCTCGTTCTCACTCTCAAATTTGTTCATCTTCTTCTTCTACTCTCTTTTTGTTTCTGGATCTGTTTTGACTTGAGATTTGTGCATCACGATGAGTATTGTTGGTGATGTTGAGTGATGAATGATTGAGTTGTTTCGGTGATTGGGTGTTGAAGAGGAAGGAAGGTAAACAATTGTCGGTTTTGGTGTGCCTGTGTAAGTTTACGGTGGAGGAAGGTCGGGGATGCTTTACGGGATTATTGAGGTGAGATTTTGAAGAGTTTGTGCGTGTAAGGTTTGCTGCAACTTTGGATTTATTTTGCAGGTGAGGGTTAACGAAGTTTGGATGAGAAAAAATGTTGTGTCAAAGTTTGTGTTTGTTTTTGTTGAAGAATCGAGAACTGATTTGTGGTGTTGGAGGAAAATAAATGAAGGTGAAAGAGGTTATGGTGTTATGCGATGGAGTGGATTTTTTTGTAAGATTACTGAGAGGAGTGTTGGTATGTATTAAAGGAGATTGCAATTGGAATTCTTGTGACAAATTTGTGTGGGAAGAAAACTATGAGAGTTTCCAAGAAGAAAATATGGAGGTTATGCAGAATTTTTAAAGAGAAATTGAAGAGAGAATGAGAAATGTGTGTAATGGTTGTGCGTTGTAAATCCTGAGAGGAAAAATGAAGGCTGGCAATGAGTGTTTGTTTCGGATTCTGTGTGATGCGTGTTGCTGCAAGTTTGGTGGGAGAGGCTAGCAAAAAGTGTGAGTGTTATGCAGTGTGAAGAGTGATGAAATGAAACTGGAAAAAAACCTAGCTAGTCGAAATCAAAATCAGCCGTAAACACAAACATGGCTATAAGAGGAATCAAGCAAAATGAACGATATTCCGAAAAAAGGTGAAGGAAATGGAGAATATTATCGACCCGAATGTTATCGGGATGACGAATCCACAATGGTAAGCTTTGCTTGTACACTTCCTTCTTCTATTATTCCTCCTTCGTGTAGCTTTTTCCCTGTTCCTTGCTATTGTTGTGTTGCTGTTAAATAGGGAAGCTGAACTTTGATGATTATTTCTTCTTATTTGCAGGTTTGCTGTTTGCTATCGATGAAGGGAAATTATGAAGACTTTGTGTTGGTGGAGTTGTCGCAGTTATGGCAGAACTTATGAGGTGCGGTTTTGAGAGAGACTGGGTGTTAGAAGGTGAGGGCGGTGATGCTGTAAGGGTGAAGATTGATGGTGTTTCTGTGAAATTATTCAGATGGGCTAATGGGAAGGTTTGTGTTTTCTTCTTGCGGCTGAGTTTCTATTGCTTCTTATTCTATGAGACATTTTTTCTGAATTATTTGGTATGATAGAATTAGGTTGATGTGTCTGCTGGATGAAAGTTGTATTGGTTTATTTTTTGTGAATGTTCTCCCCTTTTATGAATGAAACAGTGCCATATATGTAGGAAGAAATTAGGTTTTTTTTTTGGGTTTGAATTTCTGTACTCTATTGCTTGTTGATGAAGGGTTGGGACAAGGGAGACAAATTCTGAGTTTGTGTGTGGTGGAGGAAGTGGAGCAGGGTGGTACAATGCAGTCATGCTGCAATGTTTTGCCTGATTTTTTTGTTGAAATTTTTGTCTATTAAAACTTATTATGGTGGTCCCCTGCTTGTGCTTTTTTCTGCTACTGTCTTTTTGTGAAATTGCAACATGAATAATTGAAAAGTGATTATGTTTGAATGAAATGTGAATGCTAACTCTAGTTTTGTTTTGAATTTTCAAGTGCATTGGAAATATTTGGCATGATTTTGATGAACACTAATTTTTATTATTATTTCTATGTACATGAGAATGGAAGAAGCATGGATATTCCCGGAGCTTGACGAGATAAACCAAAGTCATCAGTTATGAGTTTTTGGAGACTTGCAAGATGTGGATTTACATCCCTCTTTGGAAGAAATTGATTTCACTAGGCTCATGGAATTTGAATCTCATGTCTTAAACCTTTGTATTACATGAAAATAAATTAAAAAGTTAGAAATGTGAAATAGAAATTAAATTTAAAAAAAGCTTGGAAGTGAGAAGAAATTAAAATTAAATTTATAAATAACTTGAAAATGAGTTAGAAGCAACAGAAAAAATAAATCTGGAATTTCTCTTTTAAATGCGATGAATGATGATGCGAGCAGTTAGGGGTAAAATTTGGGGTGTGACAGTTGCCCCTATTTAAATAACTTCACCAGATGGCGTGAGTGATGGTAATCCTCATGGAATCAGGGTGAAAGGTATTTAAATATAGAAATAACCGTAAATTTTGCCCCTAAATGCAATGTTATGTTGGACTACAAACTATCTAACTTTGTAACTCTTATGCGATGAATGTTGATTATGGTATGAATGATTAGAAAGAGATATATCGACAACCACATGCCAAGACTCACTGGGGTCGACAGACACTGGGGATAAAGAAACGAAAACGGGAAGTATTCGAAGTGATAAAAATCAACAGGTTCAAGTGTAACTGTTGACACTAAGAATAACAAAAGACGGGAACAAAAGGAAATCCAACGCGTTGGATAAACGAACACAGGTAAAGTCAAGTTGACACTTAGGATGACAAAACAAAATGAAATCCAAAGTGACTGCACAATGGCTCGATACAACCAACTGACACCAAGAATAAAAATAAGACAAGGAAATAAATCAAAGTGGTAGATCAATGGCTCTTTGCGACCAATTGACTTTGAGAAATAAAAAGCAACAACATATTCAAAGTGAATGCGCAGCGGCTCGATGCGACCAACTGACACCAAGAATACAACAAAATAAACATTCAAAGTGAATGTGCAGCGGCCCTATGCGACCAACTGTCACTGGAAATGATAAACATAAAAATTCAAAGTGAATGCGCAGCGGCTCGATGCGACCAACTGACACTAGGAATAGAAACGACACAGTATTCAAAGTGAATACGCAGCGGCTCGATGCGACCAACTGACACCAAGAATAGAAACGACACAGTATTCAAAGTGAGTGCGCAGCGGCTCGATGCGACCAACTGACACTAAGAATACAACAGAATAATCATTCAAAGTGAATAAACAGCGGCTCGATGCGACCAACTGTCACTGAGAATGACAACAACAAACTTATTCAAAGTGAATGCGCAGCGGCTCAGTGCGACCAACTGACACCATGAATAACAACAAAAATATTCGAAGTGAATGCGCAGCGGCTCGATGCGACCAACTGACACCATGAATAACAACAAAAATATTCGAAGTGAATGCGCAGCGGCTCGATGCGACCAACTGACACTAAGAATACAACAAAATAATCATTCAAAGTGAATGAACATCGGCTCGATGTGACCAACTGTCACTGAGAATAACAACAAAAATATTCAAAGTGAAAGCGCAATAGGTTCGAGACCTATTGACACTAAGAATAGAAGCCAAGATACACTCAAAGTGAATGCGCAACAGGTTCATGACCAGTCGACACTAAGAATGATAAAGACAAAGTAATCAAAGTATTCAAAACGGTAAATTAGCAGGTTCTAATGTAACTGCTGACACCGAGGATAAGGAAGGAAATCACAGTGATTTAGAAGCGGCTCTATGCGACCAGCTAGCATTGGGGATAGAATGCAAATCACCCAAAGATAGATCAATGGCTCTAGGCAACCGGCTAACACGAAAAAGTAACAACAAAATATGTTGGAGTTTTCAAATAAGATAAAACATCCAACCTCTGGAAATTCCTTCAGGAACCATCAGGAGAAAGGTACAAGTATGTGCCAAAATCAAATGGACTTGGATTTAAGCAAAAGGTTTCACGACCCGCTTAAAAGATTTGTGCCAATGACAATTGGACTTCAAGGAGATATTGATGGTCGTAAAGACAAATACCAATCACAATTAGAATTCCACGGGGGACACCAGCAATTACTGGGGACAGAAACATTGGTAAACCAAACTTCGGGTACCAACAACAATGAATTTTTAAATTGAGCACTAATGATATATGGACTTGTAGTTGGACAGACGACAACTGGGGAAAGACAAATGCTAATGTCAAATGCGCATGATTGAGCATGATGCGAATGATCATGATATGCAAATGTTGACTCTAAAGAGACAAAGAGTTTTGACGAGACTCAATGAGGAGTAGGCTCTCAACACCACTACTTAGATGAGCAAAATGAAAAACACTGGGGAGATGTCTTCGAATTTTGGAAATCATGTTTGGCCCAAAGATCCATCCAAGAGTGTTATCAGTTTTGAACTTCTATGGGGATTTCTGTAATAATAGTATAAAAGTGTTGTTGCAAACCAGGACTTCTTGGGGAAACAAAAGGTTTTTCCAATTTTTCCAAAGTCAAAGAAACTTGAAAGTTTTTCAGTATGTTTTCAAAAAAACATTTCCTTGAAAAAAACTTGTCATTTTCAGAGTTAAATTGTAATCAAGTGATGGCATTTTGCATAACAAAAGAAAATAAGAGGCTGAACAACAAAATTCATAAGCAAAGTTTGTATTTTATTCAAGAATGGTAGCTTGCCAATGGCAAAAACTCCATGGGAAATTACAATTTGAAAATGGCAATGGGAAAGGTCTACATTGAATCCAACGACCACTACAATCCCTAATAACTACGACTGCCCGACACCTTGCTTCTGACAAAAACAATTGGATTGGTCATCCATTATGATTCTTCAGTAATGGTAAAAACCATCTGATACAGTTAAATGCCTTCGTCCCTAACTTTTGCCTGGATCGCCCTTTCGGGTTTTCAATCCACCGGGACGCTCTATTTTTCCTAAGCCGCCCTTTTGGGTTTTTAACTTAGCGAGCTCTTATTTTTTCATTTTTATCCCTAACTTTTGCCTGGATCTCCTTCATAGGTTTTGATCCACCGGGATACCCATTTTTTTTGCCTAGGTCGCCATTTCTGGTTTTCGACCTATCGGGTTTTATTTAGGCATAATATTTTTTGACTACATCAGAATTCACCGGGTGTTTCAGCTGTTCACCATCCATAGTTGTAAGGATTAAGGAACCTCCGGAGAATGCCACCTTCACAACATATGGGCCTTCATAGTTAGGACTCCATTTTCCATGCATGTCTTTGTGGACTGGCAAGATTTTCTTGAGTACAAGATCTCCTTCTTTGAATTCTCGGAGACGGACTTTCGTTTCAAATGCTCTCTTGATGCGCTTCTGGTACAACTGGACATGGCACATGGCGGTCATTCTCTTCTCATCAATAAGGTTCAGCTGGTCATACCTATTCTGGACCCACTCAGCTTCCTCCAGTTTGGTTTCCATCAAGATTCTCAAAGAGGGTATCTCTACTTCAATAGGGATAACTGCATCCATCCTATACACTAGAGAGAAAGGGGTTGCCCTTGTTGAAGTGCGAACTGATGTTCTGTATCCGTGTAAATCATATGGTAACATCTCGTGCCAATCTCTGTAAGTTTTTAACATCTTCTCTAGAATCTTTTTGATGTTCTTGTGTAAACACCCCAAATTTGCCCTCACCCATTCACACCATGGCTTGTGATCATCTCATATGCATAGACACAAACATATCATCTCATATCTCATTTTGGTTCACTGCATAGTTTCTAAGGCATCTGCACCTAGGGTTTGTGATCTGAGCAATCCCAAAGCATCTTGAGCCATTCCAAAGGCCACTAATCAACTCAAAGGGGTCCATGTGTATACTTATATTATTCTCCATCTTTTCAAAGTCAAAAATGCAGAGGAATCACAAGAACTAGGGTTTGAGTGGATGCAGAGCCAGGATGAACTGCACAGTTGACCTAAAATTAGGGTTTTGGTTTCAGAGGCCATAACTCCAAATTTTTTGGTCATTCTTGTTTCCATTGGTCTCTATATGGTATAGGGAGTATGCACATCAATTTTCATGAAGAAATTCCATGGGGAAGTCATCTGATCAAGGGTTGACTTTTCAGACAAGTCAGTGCAAAATCAGGGCATCTGAGGCCCCCAATGACCCAACCAATGGGTGATCTTCATCATTTTGAATGTATATGACCTTTATTTGATCATGGAAGAAGGTTTAAGTTCATAGAAATCAAGAATTTAGGGTTTTTGCAAATGTTGACTTTTGGGCATAGTTGACTTTTCAAGAATGCATCATTTTAGGTCATTTTTCAAGCCATGATTCATGATCCAAAAATGCTTCAAATGGAAAAACTTTGGTCATGAAAGTTGTAGATCTCATCTTTCCCTTTTCAAAAAGTACAAGAACATGATCAAACTCTTCTTGGATCAAAAGTTATGGCAATGCAAAGTTGGCAAAAATCACTTATTTTCAAGATATGCACCAAGTGTGAAAATTGCAAAATCATGTGCTAAGTCAAATTGCAACTTCTAATTGGTATCAAACCAGCACATAAGCATTCTCTAAGTCCTAAAAATCAAATTTGAACCAAGATCACATGTGTTTAGTTCATGTAACAAGGCATTTTTATCATGAAAGTCCATAAAGCAACAACTTGCAAAAGCACTCATAACACTTCACCAACTTGTCACATTGGGTGCTGAACCAAGCTGACTCTTTCCCCTCATTTTGCTGCGCATAGCCCATGCCTTGTACCAAGCCTAGATCAAGCCATGCTTTCTCTTACAAAGAAATGGACATTTTGCAAAAGTAAACTTACCAATCACTATAGGCCAGGTCACATCATCTGACCTATAGGATTATAATACAATATCCCTTGGCAAGCCAAAGATATGAGAAGGCAAGGCTGAAACCATTCATTCCAGACATTCACAAAAACACTCCCAATTGCAAGTTGCTTCGAATCTGTCTACACAGCTTGCAAACATTCAAACCCTCTTCACCATTCAACTCACCTTGCTCCATAGACCACCCAGCACCAAGAACACAAGCCTGAAACAGCCTGAACATCTCACTGCCATTTCTCACTTCATTTTGCAGTTTCAATCGAATCTCCTTCCACAAACCACAAACACACCAACACACACTCCAGACCTTCTCCATTCATCCTCAGGATCACAAACCATCATTCACAATGGCCTGAAACCTCCAGAAACTCCATTGCCATTTCTGACCAAGCTTGAGCAGGAGCTTTCGAATCTCACTATCCAGCCAGCTCAAACTTCTTTTGAGCATTCAAACATCTTCTGGGGATCAAGTGGAGTGGTTTGCATTGAAAGAAGTGGCCAGAAAGTCCTCAAGTTGAAAGCTCCAAATCTCAGGTAGCTCGAAAATTATTTTTTCCAGAAATCATTTTTCTTGTTACAAACTTGTTCTATGTGATTCACTGATCATCCTGATGTTCTTAGTTTTTGAAATGACTTTGTTTTGAGTATTTAATTTGTCTCTGAAGCTTGCGTGCCCTAGAACTTGTTCTCTTCGATTCAGCTTGTTTAGGAAGAATAAATTTGTTTTGAGAGAGGGGTTTGATTCGTGAGAGGTTGGAGATCATTTCCCAATTCATAGATTTTGTTTTTGTTACGTTTTGAGGGAGTTGGTGAGTTTCCCGGTGAGGTGCTGGCCGGAGAAGACGACCGGAAGTCTTCTCCGGCCACCTGAGTCATTAAACCCTAATCTCAGGTCATTAACTCTAGTTTGAATTTGAGCCATGGATGTGCGTTGACCTGTTGACTTCCCTCTCTTTTGGATGGCCCAGATCATTTCATTTGCCCTAATCTCTCTCATTAGCTTTAATTAATTCGTAATTAAATTAATTAAGTCAGGTGCAATCCACACCCTTCATTCACGCGCCAGTCAACACTTTCAAACTCAGAATCAATCTCAGCCGTCCTTCCTGATTACTTCATTTTATTTTATTTTAATTTCATTTTTATTTCAATTAACTTGCACAATTTATTTAAAATAGCAAAAATGTCTTAAAAATTATGAAACTTTTTCCTCTGAGTTTTAATAATTTTTATGACCCAAAAATATTTTTATTTTATTTTTTATCATTAAAAAAGTATTTTTAAATATTTAAAAGATTATTTTTAATTGATTAATGGAACTTAATTAATTAAAAATACTTTTAGGTATTTAAGAATTACCAAAAAATTCATGAAATGTTCTAAGGCATTTAGAAACATTGTCCAACCTTCAAACCAAATTTCTTTTTTGACCTTGATGCATTTTAAGAATTTTTCATTGAATTAAATCATTCTTTATGCATTATTTTGATCATGGATTCAAAAATTCATTTCTGACTATTGGAGAAGGTTGAGACATTGATTCTTCTTGCATTGTTTTGTGTTTGGCATGTAGTTTCTAGGGTAAAATGGCCATGAATTGTTCTTGCATTTCCAAATTGTTTGGCATTTCTTTTGTTAAGAACCCTAAAAAACCCTAATAACTTGCAAAAATCATATCTTGAGATTGGTTGAGAGTGGAGAGCTCCCCTTTGGGCAGTGGTTTATTATAGGTTTAGGGTTTCCTTGGATGTCATTTTCCATTTTTTATCTTAGGGTTTGCTTCTGTTTTGGGTTTTTGTTTGATGTTTGATCCATGAACCCTAATTTGGGCTTTCTTTTGCATCCTTCTTGCATTTCCTTGCATAACTTGACTTGCCTTTGCATTTTGTGCATTCTTGTGATCCATTTGACATCTTAAGACATATAGAAAGCATGTTTGATCATTGCATTACATATTTGCCATGTCATTTGTCTTGTATGATTCATAACATTTCATGCTTGTTCATGCTCCTTAGCTTGCATCATTTGCATCCATGATCTTGTATGAACATCCCCATGCCTTGCCTCATGTTTGCAGCATCTCATAGCATCATTATCATCATCAATATGCTTCTGGTTTGGTCTAGCATCATACCATTTCATCCCATCTAGCATTGCATTGCATTTCTTTCTAACATTTCAGGTGGTAAGTAAACTTGGGAAGTGAATTTGCCTTCACTTCTCATAACTTTTCTTTTCATCTCTATTGCATCCATTGCTGCATTTTTGTTTGTGTTTGAGATTGAAGCTTGCTCATTCTTCTTCCTCCCACTTTCTTTCTTCAAGTGACTTGACTTCTTGAATGAAGCAAGTCACTTTGCTTCTCTTGATCCTGTTCATCTGCTTCCTAGTGGCTCCTTTGAAGATTTCTCTTGAAAACCTCACAAACCTTAGGAACAACCAAGCATGACAATGATTAGGGTTTTGATTAGTCTCCCCTCTTAGATTTTACCTTTGTGTCATCTCTTTGAGTCTTCTCTTCTCACCTCATAATCAGGGACTAAACCCTAAAGGCTTTAAGGCTTTGTGATTAAGCTTATGCCTGCATCCTTCTCTTAGGATGGAGTGTATAACTTTAATCCTAAGTGTTAAACCCTTAATGTGTTTAAATCTCTTAATTAATCCATCTAATAATCATCAAGACATCACACTTGTAACTTGGGCCTTGCATTAGGGTTCTAATTCTTCCTTAAGTGGTTAAGAAGGACTAACCCTAGTGTTAATGGACAAGTCCCCCTCAAGTTGTCTTACAAATCATAAAAAACACTTCATCATCATACCATTAAATAAAATCCACTTAATCAAAGGCTTGTTTTGTCATGAGTTTAATCTCTAATCATGGATTAAGTTGAGGAGCTTTCCTCAGCTTAAACATTCTCATCTATTATCCTTCTATTAGGATGGTGTAATGAGTCTGTTTAATCCTTGATTATGGCTTAACCTCATTACTTAACACTAAACAAAAACACCAAAAACATCTAATTAATCACAAGTAGGTTAATGATCTTAATCCTACATCAAAGGTGATTAAGTGTGAGAATCTGACTTCACACTTAAGGTATTCTCATTACCCCTAATCAGAGGGAAGATGTGATGAGTTTACTAACCCATTGGTTTAGGCTTAAGCTCATTATCCTATGACAAACTTCAAAAGCAATAAAAGATTGAAAACACAAAACAAACAATAATCGTCTCCTCCGGGATTCTTTTCTCATCACCTTCACTCACAAGCGAGAACTTGCTTCTTCCGTCTAATGCAAGACAGTTAGCACCTGAGCCAGACAGGTCATACACTTGAGCATAGGCAAGTAAGAAGTTCACAAGTCAATTCATCTTTCAGTCTCTTTGGGTCGAACTACGGTGTTCTGACTTCCTCATTGCACGAGAGGATACGTAGGCATAACTTAACGGTTATCGAACAAAAGTCTCTGTACATTCCCCCTCCTTCTAGCTTTATTCTGTAAGCCTCATTATCATGAGCAATTCATCTCACTCCATTCCTACACTGACACTTTCATACTTCACATCACTTATACACTTTACACTGACACCTGTACATCTCTTTCCAGCTGTTTTACACACAGATTGCACTAACACTACCCCTTTAAAACACAAATCTTTTAAGCGTGGATCCCGTCGAGTACGGCGGACAATCTGGGTGCTAATACCTTCCCAGGTTGTAACCAACCCCCTTTCTCAGTCTCTCTGGTTCGCAACCGTCTTATCCATCCTTTTCTAGGTTTATGCAGCATTCCCTTTCCTCCGGGATAAAAATGCCTAGCTGGCGACTCTATTCATTCTCCAGTGAGTTCACGGCTGTGTGTTCTCATTGTCCCTTTCGCCGACCGTTCGCGCTTGTACCTGGATGCTAATCTTCGGGAGCGACAGCTTGGCGACTCTGCTGGGGACTCTTATATTGCAACCAGGGCTTCTGGTTCTTTTTGTTGGTTCCTCCTAGCGTTTGTTTGATTTGTGTTTACTGGGGTGTTATGTGCTTGTTTGTGCTTGTATTTATTTTTGTTTATTGCTTTATGTACAGTTACTTTACTGCTTTCTTTATTGCATTTATATATCATACTGTCATTTGTTGCTGTCTGGATCTGTTGTTTACTTTGGTGGGTGGGTATTTCATTGAGAGTTAAGGTCCTATACCTGGGACCTGAGTGACACCTAGGCTAGAGTGAATCATATTCTTTCCCATTCCATTTCGGTCTGGTGCGGGAATATGAAACACGGTTCAGATATGGGTTTCTTCTTGAGAACTCTGTGTTGCAGATTTCCTGCAATGCTAGGGCTATCTGGGAAGCCTGCTAAGTCTGGATGACCTTTTAGTATTGACCTTCAGAAACTGAGGTGAATTAGAGGAGGAATTGTTATGGTTATTGTAAACACTGTACCTCCGGGTTAGAAGTGTTTACACTTCTCATAACTGATCCAAGTCTGAGGATCCTTGTTCTAGATCACCACCTGTGAGGGGGTTGGGCTGTTTACAGGTTTGCAGGTACCTTGACCTCAGAATACCCTGTTACTTTGACTTTGTTAAGAATACTCCATGTTGGATAGTTCTTGTGATTCTAAAACCTTGGACATGTGGCTCTTTATTTGAGTCCCCCTACCCTGGTTACTGGATTTATAGACCTCCATCCGGAATTCTTGAACACGCATGGATCTATATCAAGGCAGTTAATCAGATCCAGCTCAGTCACAGACCCTTGCATTTCATTTGCATACATACTCATTGCATCATGATAACATTTGCTTATTTGTGTTTCAGGGTATCCACCTTCATCTGGTTTTGGTTTTGACCCCATCTGCATTATTGACCTATCTCCACCAGTACTTGCTTCAGCTTGTCAACCATATACTTCAAATACTTGCACTAGCCAGCCAGTGGCTCACTCTTCAGCATCTTCATCAGCACTCTACTCAGTCTTCAGCATCATGGCTCCAAAGAAAAGCAACATCACCTATCATTTCTTCCAACCAGACTTATCAGACATCAGGAGGATCCAAACCCTGATCACTCCAGATCACATACCCTTGTTCAGGGAGAGTTTTGGAGATATACTGGACATGGTTACGGATCTGGACCCTTCACAGAGGAGCCTCATCCACACCTGCATTCAGTTTTATGATTCCCCATTGAGATGTTTCACCTTTCAAGACTTTCAGATGGGGCCTCTTTTAGAAGAATACTCATCTTTGATTGGTTTGCCTATCAAGAGGGAAATCCCTTTCAACCCTGAAATGGTCTTTCCCAGCAATAGAGAGGTGGCAAAAGCTCTGCACCTGGAACCTGCTTTGATTGAGCAGCATATGACCTCTAAAGCTGGGATCCCTGGTTTTCATCTTGACTTCCTGATTTCTCAAGCTAGTCTGAAGGCTTCCCTGGGAGAGTGGAGAGCTGTTTGTGCTCTGTTGGCCTTAAGTGTATATGGAATTGTGTTGTTTGCAGACGAGCCTCGATTCATTAGCAAGAATGCAATCCATTTGCTCATCCTGAAGAACCCAGTGCCAACTTTGCTAGGAGATCTCTATTACTCAGTGCACCAGAAGAATGAGAAGCAGAGGGGAAGGCTAGTGAGGTGTTGTGCTCCATTATTCCATGCTTGGCTTCTTAAGCATCTACCCAGGACAGATGCATTCCTAAATCCTCATCAGCAAAGCAACTGGGCTAAGAGGCTCACTACTCTCACTTCAGCAGATATCAGATGGTGTACTCAAAGCACCAAGGGCAGAGATATAATCACCAGCTGTGGGCACTTTCCCAATGTGCCCTTAATAGGAGTTAAGGGAAGTATCAGCTACAACCCTCTACTGTTCAGGAGGCAATTGGGTTATGCACTGGTCCACACTCCCAGGGAGCAAGACTTGGTTGAGACCCTCTACTGTGAGAACAAGATTAGTCTGGCAACTGTTAGGCAGGCTGCCTGGGCCTGGGATCATGTTCAAACCAAGGGAATCACCATTTTAGGGAAGTGCAATAATGTGGCATCAGTCCAATATTATGAGTGGTCCCATGCCAGGGCCCAATTCTCTGGAATGCCCTTCACCATAGAAGACATGCCTGAGTCATCTTCAACACCACCCCCTGCCACTATCAGTTTGGAGGAGTTTGAGAGCTTGAAAGAAAGAAATGAGAAGTTAACCCAGGCTTTGCAGAAGACCCTCCGGGAGAGGAGTGAAGTTGTGAGGGAGATTGAAAGATTGGAGAAGTTGAGGATGGAACACTTGACTAAAATTGAGAAGTCTGGAGATTATATCAACAAGTCTAGGGCTGGTGAACAAATTCTGAAGAATGCTTGTAAAGAAGCCCAGTTCCAAAGAGCAAGGACAGACTTGTATTTGAAAGAGAGTCAGGCCAGGTGGGTCCGGATCACTGAGGCCCGTACTCTAGAAGACAAGAGAGTTCAAGACAAGATGGGACAGATGGAAAAGGCCCTGGCAGCAGCCCAGAAGGAAATATCAGAGCTAGAAATCAGAGCTGGAGTGAAGAGGTCTAAGGACCAAAGTCAGAACAAGAAGTTGACTGCAGCTGTTGCAGCAAGAAACCTTCTCATCAGAAGTCTCACGGAGCGTCCGGCTGATCCTGTGACCGAAGCACTTCTCAAGGAAGTTCGTGAGGATGAGTTTGGCCTTGGAGTTTGATCATTTGCTTGTTGTTATTCCTATTCCATGTACTTTTGTTTTTGTGATGTATTTTTGACCCCTTAGCGGGCTTGTGTTGTAAAATGAACAAGATGTATTATTTCACCTTCTGTAATGTATTTGTGTTAATTTCCATCTGGGTTCAACAGCAACATCTTCAAGGGTCTGGAAGGGTCAAAACTGAAGACCAAACCGGATACCTTGAGAGCAAATAAGCATAACTGCATTGCATGCTAACCTTTTATTTGTTTTGTAGGGTTTTGTTTTGTTATTACTAACCTCTGTTGTGAATCTCAGGAATTATTGCTCGCCGCCGGGTATTTCCCCTCAACAGGCCACACAGGTACCCAACTAGAAACAACCTTCCGGGAATTCAGATGGATCAGATGCAGCAGGACCTTACGGAGGTCAGAAACCAGATGGCCAACGAAAGGTTGGAGATGAGAACTCAGATAACACAATTCATGGAAGTGATGAACAATTTAGCTCAAAGCCAGGAGAGGCTCAGAGCTTTGGTAGAAGGGAGGAATCAAGATGAGCCCCATGTGGGAACTGCTGGCACAAGTAACAATGAACGGGTGCAACCCCATGTTAACCCTCCTGTGTTTGGTCCCCATCTACATCCTGAGATTAACATTCCTGCAAATGTTCAAGGGACAGCCACTGCAGCCAGGGTACTTCAAGAAGACCCTCAGGAGGACCAATTTACAGTAATGGGTGCTGGAGAGGAAACTTATGATAGACGGTTGGAAGAAATAGCTGAGAAGTTGAGGTCCTTAGAATCTCAAAATTCTTTGGGTTTCGACGTCATGGACATGGGTTTGGTAGACGGGGTCAGGATCCCCCATAAGTTCAAGCCACCTTGTTTCGAAAAGTATAATGGGACTTCATGCCCCCGGACTCATCTACAATCATTTCTGGGAAGGCTGAAGGCCTATACAATGGATGAGAAATTGTGGATGTTCTATTTTGAAGATAGCTTGATTGGAGCTTCGAGGGAGTGGTATTCCCATCTGACAAGGGCAACTGTAAGATGCTGGAAGGACCTGGCAGAGGCCTTCATCCGACAGTATCAATACAACTTAGACATGGCACCCAATAGGACTCTCCTAATGGGCATGTCACAGTCGTCAAGGGAAAGTTTCCGAGAATATGCTCAAAGGTGGAGGCAACTGGCTGCTGCTGTTCAACCACCTATGTCTGAGAGAGAAATGGCAGACATGTTTATGAACACCCTCCAGGGAACGTATATTGACAGGTTGGCTGCTTTCTCCTCCACTAGCTTCGCAGATGTTGTCATAGCTGGGGAGAGAATTGAAAGCCTGTTGAAGATGGGTAAGATCTCTGATAATGGTGCCAGCTCGTCCAGTAGTACAAGAAAGCCTTTTGCAGGCCCGAGAAGAACTGGCGAGACCAATGCCATTCACACCAACAGGGGTAGGCCCCAATATGTTCAAAGGTCAATAGCAGCAGTCACTATCCCTGCTCCAGCTCATCCTCAGCCAGTCTATCAACCTCCGCAACAAAACTTCCAACAACAACCTCAGTATCAGCAGAATCAATATCCTCCAAGAAACAACAACAACAGTCAACAGAGGCCATTCCAACAGAGGCCATCCCAAGCTAACCGAGTGATCGACCCGATCCCAATGCCGTATGCTGCCTTGCTGCCACAACTTCTGAAACTCAACCTAGTTGAGCTAAGAACGTTGGCACCTCCGGATCCCAACAGTCTACCAAGAAACTATGACTCCAATGCTAGGTGTGCTTTCCATTCAAACGCACCTGGTCACAGTACAGAAAAATGCAGGGCTCTGCATATGAAGGTACAAGACTTGGTAGACTCCAAGGCTCTGAACTTTGCACCTCCGCCCAATGTCAATAAAAACCCTATGCCAAACCATGGTGGTCCTCGAATTAACGCTATTGAAGAAGACCAACCGTCTTATTTAATAACTAGTGTGGATCAGATCAGGACGCCATTGGTGGAAATCAAAGCTCAACTCCGTGAAAGCAATATATTCCCGGGGTGTGAACTAGGGTGTCCCTACTGCAATATTTCATGGAATGGGTGTGAGGACCTGAGGAATGGCATTGACAGCCTTATTCAGAGTGGCTTGCTACAGATCACTACATCATTTCCGACAAATCCGACAACTTCATCAGCAACGGTTTCAGATCCTCCTACAAATGCAGCAACTATTGTTCCCAACAATTCACCAGCAACATCAACAAGTACTTCATCTGTCCTCCCAAATGATCAGTTTTCAACAGCTTCTCCTGCTACAACTTCAGCTTCATTCCTTTTCGAATCTCCATCAACAACGACAACAGTCCTTCCAACGATACCTCCTACAACACCAGCAATCAATCATGAAGATGTCTCTACTGTTACCATATTCTACGATCCTGAAAATAATTCCGCCTACCATTCAGAAGGTGCTGCTCCCGCCAGAGCACCAGTTACAATCTTTTATGATCCACAAACAATTGCAGTCCCTTCAGCAGCAGCAATCAGTCCAGTCACTGTCACGGTGCCTGGACCAGTACCATATGAAAGCAATAGGGCCATCCCTTGGCACTATGGCTCTGACGTGTACTGTGAAGGAAAAAGAATCACTCTGGAAACATCAGCACCTTCACCACAAGTAGATAATGTGGGGGGAGGCGGAGGCTTCACTCGAAGCGGACGTCTCTTTGCTTCACAAGTTCAAAGACCTACTGCCGAAGCAGAAGCTGCTGCCAAGGCAAAGGGAAAGAGCCCGGTGCAGGAAGATCAAGCTGCCAAAGAAGCCTTGAAAACACCGTTCGATCAAGAAGTTGATGAGTTTATGAGAATCATCAAAAAGAGTGACTACAAAATTGTGGATCAACTTCACCAGACGCCATCCAAAATCTCTATCCTCTCACTGCTTATGTGCTCCGAAGCCCATCGGAATGCGCTACTTAAAGTCTTGCACGCAGCTTACGTGCCTGAGGAAATTACTGTCAACCAATTGGAAACCGTGGTTGGTAATGTTACTGCTAGCAATGGGCTAGGGTTTACCAATTCTGACTTGACAGCGGATGGCCGCAATCACAACAAAGCCTTGCACATAACCCTGGAATGCAAAGGAGCTGTCCTTTCTCATGTGCTGGTGGACACAGGTTCTTCCCTGAATGTCTTGCCAAAGAAGGCTCTGGTGAAGTTAGAATATGATGGATTGGCATTGAGACCCAGCAACCTGGTGGTAAGAGCCTTTGATGGTTCGAAGAGATCGGTGCTGGGAGAGATTGAGCTGCCTGTGACAATTGGCCCACAGACTTTTAAAACTATCTTTTATGTGATGGACATTCAGCCCGCCTACAGCTGTTTGTTGGGTAGGCCCTGGATTCACGCCGCCGGCGCAATAACGTCTACCCTTCACCAAAAGTTAAAATTTGAGTGGGAAGGCCAAGTTGTCACAATCTGTGGAGAGGAGGACATTTTTGTCAGCCACCTGGCAACCTATAAGTACATTGAAATGGATGGAGAGATCCATGAAACAATGAGCCAGGGGTTTGAAGCTTTGAATGTGAATGAAGCATCTGCTGTATCTGGTACTCCAATGTCATCATACCAACAAGCCCGGAAGGTTGTTGAAGAAGGAACTGCCCTAGGCTGGGGCAAGGTTTTAGCTGTGGAGGAGAAGAAGGACAAGTTTGGGTTGGGTTACAAACCAACTCAACATCAAGCAAAGGCTGCTGCAGAGCCTGGTTTTGTCAGTGGGGGAATGCTTACCCCTGATGCTATCAACTGTCTGGAAGACGAGCTGGAAGAGGAGCGCAATCTGGAGAATTGGATCCGTCCAAAGGTCCCGGGGAGCAGTATCTCGAACTGGTCTTCCCAGGAAATTATAAGAGTTACTCATGCAGAGTAATTATTATTTCCTGTATTTCATAAGCATGCATCAAAGTCTTGCATCTTGCCCAAGATGACAAGACTCATTTTGTAATCGGGCCATCTGTACTTTTGTGCAAACAAGATCAATTAATGAAATATCAGACATCTTTTTGCAAACGCGTCTTTTTCTTTTCGTTCACTGTTTTTCCATTTTTCTTTTTGTACAAAAATAAATGGCGGTGTTTTCAAAATGATAACTTCATTTCACTTTTTTCTAAAGCAAGATTAAAATCAATCACTAAAATGAACAAACTTAACCCTTGCAGAGAGTGCCCTCCAGACTGCACCGACAACAGCACGGCTATGACATCGTATGACTTTGACAATCCAATCAATCAAGCTGATGAAGGGGTTGATGAAGAATATGAGCTTCCTGAAGAGCTAGCCAGGTTGTTGAGACAGGAGGAAAAGGTTATTACTCCTCACCAGGAGGAGGTTGAAGTGATCAACCTTGGTACAGATGAAGACGTGAAAGAAGTTAGAATCGGGGCCTGCTTGCAAGACTCAGTGAAGACACAGCTGATAGATCTGCTTCAAGAGTATGTTGATGTGTTTGCTTGGTCGTATCAAGACATGCCAGGGTTGGATACCGACATTGTTGTGCACAAGCTGCCTCTAAGGGAAGAATGCCCACCAGTCAAACAGAAGCTGCGCCGAACTCGCCCAGACATGGCTATGAAAATCAAGGAAGAGGTACAAAAGCAATGGGACGTCGGGTTCCTTGCTGTAACTAGCTATCCGCCGTGGGTTGCTAATATAGTACCTGTGCCTAAGAAAGACGGCAAAGTAAGAATGTGTGTTGACTACCGGGATCTGAACAGAGCCAGCCCGAAAGATGACTTCCCATTACCTCACATTGATGTATTGGTGGATAACACGGCTCAGTTCTCGGTATTCTCCTTCATGGATGGATTTTCAGGATATAATCAGATCAAGATGTCACCTGAAGACATGGAGAAGACAACATTCATTACACCTTGGGGCACGTTCTGTTACAAAGTGATGCCATTTGGGCTCAAGAATGCCGGTGCAACGTATCAACGGGCTATGGTAACATTATTCCACGATATGATCCACAAGGAAATCGAGTGTTATGTGGATGATATGATTGCCAAGTCCCTTACAGAAGAAGATCACCTGGTGAATCTGCTGAAGTTGTTCAAGCGTCTGAGGAAGTATCAACTGAAGTTGAACCCCAACAAATGCACATTCGGGGTGCGATCCGGTAAGCTGCTGGGCTTTATTGTAAGCGAGAAAGGGATTGAAGTTGACCCTGATAAAGTCAAAGCCATCCAAGAGATGCCTGCACCGAAAACTGAGAAAGAAGTTCGAGGGTTCTTAGGTCGATGGAACTACATTTCGCGGTTCATATCTCACCTCACAGCAACCTGTGAACCTTTGTTCAAGTTGTTAAGAAAAGAGCAAACGGTCAGGTGGAACGAAGATTGCCAGAAAGCTTTTGACAAGATCAAGGAGTATTTGCAAGAACCTCCAATCCTCATGCCTCCAGTCGAAGGAAGACCTCTGATTATGTACTTGACCGTATTAGAAGAGTCAATGGGGTGTGTGTTGGGCCAGCATGACGAGTCTGGTCGAAAAGAGTATGCAATATACTACCTAAGCAAAAAGTTTACCGACTGTGAACAGCGTTATTCACTGCTCGAGAAAACTTGCTGTGCTTTAGCGTGGGCTGCTCGCCGACTAAGACAGTATATGTTGACCCACACTACCTTATTAATCTCAAAAATGGATCCAGTGAAGTACATTTTCGAGAAGCCAGCTCTTACCGGACGGGTTGCAAGATGGCAAATGATCCTTACAGAATACGACATACAGTACACTTCTCAGAAAGCCATCAAAGGCAGTGTACTACCAGCCTATGAGATTTGACTTCCCTGATGAAGACATCATGTTCATTAAAGCAAAAGATCATGAAGAGCCTATTCACACTGAAGGGCCTGACCCGGAAGAAGAATGGACTATGATGTTTGACGGGGCTGTTAACATGAATGGTCGTGGTGTTGGTGCAGTACTCATTACACCCAAAGGGGTTCACATGCCTTTCTCGGCAAAACTCACTTTCAACTGCACTAACAACGAAGCTGAATACGAAGCTTGCATTATGGGTCTTGAGGAAGCCATTGACCTCAGGATCAAGACATTGACCGTATTCGGAGATTCAGCTTTGGTAGTCAATCAAACCAACGGGAAATGGTACACCCACCAGGATCATCTGTTACCTTACAGGGATTATACAAGGAGGTTACTGACTTTCTTCACAACAGTCAAACTTGAGTATATCCCTCGGGACGAGAATCAGTTTGCAGATGCTCTTGCTACCATTTCATCCATGATCAAAGTTCAAACGGCTAACTTTGTACCCCAGATTTCAGTGTCTAGACTTGATAGACCAGCATATGTGTTCGTAGCAGATGTTGTCAAAGATGATAAGCCTTGGTTCCATGACATTAAGTGCTTCTTGGAGGATCAAACATACCCACCTGGGGCATCTTCCAATGATAAGAAGACCTTGAGAAGGCTTGCTGGAAGTTTCTTTCTGAACACTGATGGGTCTTTATATAAGCGGAACTTTGATATGGTACTCCTCCGGTGTGTTGACAAGACGGAAGCAGATTTGTTGATGCATGAAGTGCACGAAGGATCTTTTGGTACCCATGCTGGAGGACATGCTATGGCTAAGAAGTTGTTAAGATCAGGCTATTACTGGATCACAATGGATGCAGACTGTTGTGCCTACGCCAGAAAATGTCATAAATGCCAGATTTATGCAGATAAGGTGCATGTGCCTCCCAATCCTTTGAACATCATGTCTTCACCATGGCCCTTTGCTATGTGGGGCATTGATATGATTGGCAAGATTGAGCCAACTGCTTCGAATGGTCACAGATTCATCCTGGTCGCCATTGATTATTTCACCAAGTGGGTTGAAGCAGCCTCATATGCAAATGTCACAAGACAAGTGGTAGCCAGATTTCTGAAGAGAGATATCATCTGTCGGTATGGAGTACCCGAGCGAATCATTACTGATAATGGTTCCAATTTAAACAACAAAATGATGGCAGAGCTGTGCCGGGACTTCAAGATCCAACATCACAATTCTTCTCCTTACAGGCCAAAGATGAATGGCGCTGTTGAGGCAGCGAATAAGAATATTAAGAAGATTGTGCAGAAGATGGTAATCACATACAAAGACTGGCATGAAATGCTACCGTTTGCCTTGCATGGGTACCGCACATCAATCAGGACATCCACCGGGGCAACACCGTATCAGCTTGTATATGGTATGGAAGCAGTCCTACCTGTTGATGTTGAACTACCCTCGTTACGGGTATTAATGGATGTTAAACTGAGTGAGGCAGAATGGGTTCGGTCCCGATTCGAACAACTGAGTCTGATTGAAGAGAAAAGATTGGCTGCAATTTGTCATGGGCAGTTGTATCAGAAGAGAATGAAGAGAGCCTTTGATCAGAAAGTCAGGCATCGAGAGTACCAAGTAGGGGATCTTGTGTTGAAAAGAATCCTCCCTCCTCATACAGACCACAGGGGCAAATGGACTCCCAATTATGAAGGACCATTCGTTGTAAAGAAGGTTTTCTCTGGTGGAGCGCTGATGCTCAGCACCATGGATGGTGAAGATTTCCCGTCCCCTGTGAATTCAGATGCAGTTAAAAAATACTTCGCATAAAATGACCCGCTGGACATAAAAACAGAATGTAAGTCCAGGCAAAAATAGGGCATCCCGGCGAGTCAAAAACAGAATAAAAGACTCGAGCAAAAATAAGGGAAATAAATGAAAAGATGTACACCCGCTGAGTTGAAAAGCCGCATTGGACAACTCAGGCAAAAATGGGTATCCCGATGGATTGAAAACCCGAAAGGGCGATCCATGCAAAATAAGGGAATAAGCGAACAACTGCGTTCTGAATTCGTCTGCATTATCTACAACTTGGTAAGCTACAAAGGATCAAGCTTCAATCAGAATCAACTCTCTCCAGAAAGCAAGACGAGAAGAACGTCATTGTCATACGAGTCATAGCAGAAGAGGAAGCTCCTCAAAGCGTCGCCAACACTGCCAGCATTTTGTTTCTCAATTTGTAACAATCTCCTCATTTCAGGAGATATGTTTCTTTGACTGTATCTTGCCGATTCAGGGCACATGAATTAATAAAATCAGATTTTCAGTCATGTTTCGTTTTTTACATTTATGTTTTGCAAAGAATTGTCTGATATCTCTGAAAATACAATTGCATAAGTACAGATGCCTTTCTCTAAAAATAAAAACACATGCTTACAGGGAATATGCTTACTCTCAAAAGTGCTTAACTCCTATGACGGAATTCAGTGAAGGATACCTCGGGACCTTTTGTGCGTCTCCTTATCTTTGCAGGATTGCAGGTATCCAGAACGCAACCTGGGGCATGCAAGTTACGTCTTAGCAAGCAGGCGAATCATTATCAACTCGGTCTATCTCCCACGTGGCACTGGAGGGTGCCCACTTCCCCAGCAAAGTTGCCAAATCAACATACACTCAATCTCGGCATCTGAAATGCTCTATCCCCAGCTGAGTTGCCTCTTGTTGCTCTCCCCAGCTGAGTTGCCTCTCACAATTCCCCAGCCGAGTTGCCATCTCATCCTCAGTTGAGTACAGGAGTCAGGAAATCATCTCCCCACAGAGTTCCAGCCTCTATCCAGAAGAGCAACGCATAGAAGATCACAACAGAGTGAAGAAAGCTTCTACAAACCCCAGCTGGGTCCCGTGTTATAAGGATATGTCTATCAGTGACCTATATCCCCAAGCAAATATCATCTCCTCTTATTGGATCTACCAATGATCTCATCCCCGGCTGGGAGGTCCATTTCAAACAGATCGACCGGAGATCTTCGCAGCGACGGGATCCGAATCCCAGTGTGGTATCTTTGCATAATCATGGCATTTGCATCATAATATCCCCTCAGAGCGTAGCATTCCGTCTAATACGGAGCATTACGGCAAAAAAATCAAACGCATAGCATAATCATAAGCCATGTTCTGAAGTAACACTTGTGAATAATAACCGTTCATCATCATTATACAAAAATCCCCACCAGAGTTCCAGCAAAAGCAGTTGCCTCACAAATCACAAACACCAGTATATACACCTTTTGACACCCGTCCGTGTCATCACTTCCCCAAACAGGTGGCCTGAATACACTTTACAAACAAAGTCACCCGTACTACAGGTACTTCCTGACACCCGTCCGTGTCAAATCACCAGCAGAAAGCCAAAGACATCCTCTTTGCACTCACTTATACTTATATATACACTTTCCCGACACCCGTCCGTGTCATATCCTCAGCGCAGTCGCTTACACTTTCATCACCCATATACATGTTTATATTATATTTTTCTCTTTTGACACTCGTCTGTGTCACTCTCCCCAGCAGTTAAACACTTATATATATACTCACTACTCATTGGTACGCTTATACAGATACTCGTCCGTGTCTTGTATACATCGCTTATATCCCCACAGATTTGACAGTAGTCCTTGTTCTTTGTTAACCAGTTGGTACTCGTCCGTACCATCATCTCAGAACAGTGCGTCTAGTGTTTGTTTCTACATGATACTCGTCCGTATCATAGTCTTAGGGATGCTCGTCCGCATCTTTAATCCATACACTGTTTCAAACACTTGTGTCTTCTTGAATATAGATACTCGTCTGTGTCTGTTATTCCCCAGAAGAATTCTTTCAGATTCAACACTCGTCCGTGTTCCTTGTTAACCCGTTGATACTCGTCCGTATCATCATCTCTGAACATGTGTCAGTTTGTTTCTACGTGATACTCGTCCGTATCATAGTCTTAAGGATGCTCGTCCGCATCTTTAATCTATACACAATACCAAACACTTATACCTTTCTTTTCTTGGTTGTGAACGCTCGTCCGTGTTCACTATATCCCCAGTGGATCACCAACAAAGCATTTTCTTTTATCTAACACTCGTCCTGTGTTATGATAACCCTGAGAGCAGCCGTACCCTGCTGAGTGGTCGTCCTCCACTTCTTGATGGTCGTCCTCCATCATGCTCATCCGATGGCCGTCCCCATCGTTGATTTTTAGCAGCCGTCTCCTGCTAGGTGGTCGTCCTCCACCTTTTGATGATCGTCCTTCATCATTTTATCCAATGGCCGTCCCCATTGTTGATTTTGGTTATCTGGCATTCGTCCTATGTCATGAGAAACCTCGAGAGCAGCCGTACCCTGCTGAGTGGTCGTCCTCCACTTCTTGATGGTCGTCCTCCATCATGCTCGTCCGATGGCCGTCCCCATCGTTGACCTTTTCTATCCGATGGCCGTCCCCATCGTTGATATTTTCGGCAGCCGTACCCTGCCAGGTGGTCGTCCTCCACCTTTGATGGCCGTCCCCATCATATTTCCTTTTATCCCCAACAGAGCAGCCGTACCCTGCTAGGTGATCGTCCTTCACCTTTGATGGCCGTACCCCATCATCTGTTTATTTCATTTATTCTTTAACCCGGCGGCCGTCCCCGTCGTGGTCCCTTTTCCTTTTAACCCGATGGCCGTCCCCGTCGTGGCCCCTTTTCCTTTTAGCCCGATGGCCGTCCCCATCGTTGGTTACTTTGCTTTGTGAACTTGATGGCCGTCCCCGTCATGTTTCATTAACTTCCAGAAAATTTTACAGCTTTATCTTGATGGCCGTCCCCATCACGATTTTATTTTCCCCAGCTAGTCGGCCGTCCTCGTCTTGGCTTTACCTTCTATCCCCAGCATGTCGGCCGTCCCCGTCATCGCTTAGTTTTCCGCACCTTTACAATATACTTTATTTTCCTTTTGCAATCTATAGCCCTTTTCTTCTTCATTTTGTGAGTGCAAATTTTGGACTGTCTTTGGTATTCAACCACAAGTTATCTTGTTTGTCTGTTAAGTCGTCGCTTACAACCTGCACAGCTAACTCATGTTTGAATAGGGGCAGCTGTAAACACCCCAAATTTGCCCTCACCCATTCACACCATGGCTTGTGATCATCTCATATGCATAGACACAAACATATCATCTCATATCTCATTTTGGTTCACTGCATAGTTTCTAAGGCATCTGCACCTAGGGTTTGTGATCTGAGCAATCCCAAAGCATCTTGAGCCATTCCAAAGGCCACTAATCAACTCAAAGGGGTCCATGTGTATACTTATATTATTCTCCATCTTTTCAAAGTCAAAAATGCAGAGGAATCACAAGAACTAGGGTTTGAGTGGATGCAGAGCCAGGATGAACTGCACAGTTGACCTAAAATTAGGGTTTTGGTTTCAGAGGCCATAACTCCAAATTTTTTGGTCATTCTTGTTTCCATTGGTCTCTATATGGTATAGGGAGTATGCACATCAATTTTCATGAAGAAATTCCATGGGGAAGTCATCTGATCAAGGGTTGACTTTTCAGACAAGTCAGTGCAAAATCAGGGCATCTGAGGCCCCCAATGACCCAACCAATGGGTGATCTTCATCATTTTGAATGTATATGACCTTTATTTGATCATGGAAGAAGGTTGAAGTTCATAGAAATCAAGAATTTAGGGTTTTTGCAAATGTTGACTTTTGGGCATAGTTGACTTTTCAAGAATGCATCATTTTAGGTCATTTTTCAAGCCATGATTCATGATCCAAAAATGCTTCAAATGGAAAAACTTTGGTCATGAAAGTTGTAGATCTCATCTTTCCCTTTTCAAAAAGTACAAGAACATGATCAAACTCTTCTTGGATCAAAAGTTATGGCAATGCAAAGTTGGCAAAAATCACTTATTTTCAAGATATGCACCAAGTGTGAAAATTGCAAAATCATGTGCTAAGTCAAATTGCAACTTCTAATTGGTATCAAACCAGCACATAAGCATTCTCTAAGTCCTAAAAATCAAATTTGAACCAAGATCACATGTGTTTAGTTCATGTAACAAGGCATTTTTATCATGAAAGTCCATAAAGCAACAACTTGCAAAAGCACTCATAACACTTCACCAACTTGTCACATTGGGTGCTGAACCAAGCTGACTCTTTCCCCTCATTTTGCTGCGCATAGCCCATGCCTTGTACCAAGCCTAGATCAAGCCATGCTTTCTCTTACAAAGAAATGGACATTTTGCAAAAGTAAACTTACCAATCACTATAGGCCAGGTCACATCATCTGACCTATAGGATTATAATACAATATCCCTTGGCAAGCCAAAGATATGAGAAGGCAAGGCTGAAACCATTCATTCCAGACATTCACAAAAACACTCCCAATTGCAAGTTGCTTCGAATCTGTCTACACAGCTTGCAAACATTCAAACCCTCTTCACCATTCAACTCACCTTGCTCCATAGACCACCCAGCACCAAGAACACAAGCCTGAAACAGCCTGAACATCTCACTGCCATTTCTCACTTCATTTTGCAGTTTCAATCGAATCTCCTTCCACAAACCACAAACACACCAACACACACTCCAGACCTTCTCCATTCATCCTCAGGATCACAAACCATCATTCACAATGGCCTGAAACCTCCAAAAACTCCATTTCCATTTCTGACCAAGCTTGAGCAGGAGCTTTCGAATCTCACTATCCAGCCAGCTCAAACTTCTTTTGAGCATTCAAACATCTTCTGGGGATCAAGTGGAGTGGTTTGCATTGAAAGAAGTGGCCAGAAAGTCCTCAAGTTGAAAGCTCCAAATCTCAGGTAGCTCGAAAATTATTTTTTCCAGAAATCATTTTTCTTGTTACAAACTTGTTTTATGTGATTCACTGATCATCCTGATGTTCTTAGTTTTTGAAATGACTTTGTTTTGAGTATTTAATTTGTCTCTGAAGCTTGCGTGCCCTAGAACTTGTTCTCTTCGATTCAGCTTGTTTAGGAAGAATAAATTTGTTTTGAGAGAGGGGTTTGATTCGTGAGAGGTTGGAGATCATTTCCCAATTCATAGATTTTGTTTTTGTTACGTTTTGAGGGAGTTGGTGAGTTTCCCGGTGAGGTGCTGGCCGGAGAAGACGACCGGAAGTCTTCTCCGGCCACCTGAGTCATTAAACCCTAATCTCAGGTCATTAACTCTAGTTTGAATTTGAGCCATGGATGTGCGTTGACCTGTTGACTTCCCTCTCTTTTGGATGGCCCAGATCATTTCATTTGCCCTAATCTCTCTCATTAGCTTTAATTAATTCGTAATTAAATTAATTAAGTCAGGTGCAATCCACACCCTTCATTCACGCGCCAGTCAACACTTTCAAACTCAGAATCAATCTCAGCCGTCCTTCCTGATTACTTCATTTTATTTTATTTTAATTTCATTTTTATTTCAATTAACTTGCACAATTTATTTAAAATAGCAAAAATGTCTTAAAAATTATGAAACTTTTTCCTCTGAGTTTTAATAATTTTTATGACCCAAAAATATTTTTATTTTATTTTTTATCATTAAAAAAGTATTTTTAAATATTTAAAAGATTATTTTTAATTGATTAATGGAAATTAATTAATTAAAAATACTTTTAGGTATTTAAGAATTACCAAAAAATTCATGAAATGTTCTAAGGCATTTAGAAACATTGTCCAACCTTCAAACCAAATTTCTTTTTTGACCTTGATGCATTTTAAGAATTTTTCATTGAATTAAATCATTCTTTATGCATTATTTTGATCATGGATTCAAAAATTCATTTCTGACTATTGGAGAAGGTTGAGACATTGATTCTTCTTGCATTGTTTTGTGTTTGGCATGTAGTTTCTAGGGTAAAATGGCCATGAATTGTTCTTGCATTTCCAAATTGTTTGGCATTTCTTTTGTTAAGAACCCTAAAAAACCCTAATAACTTGCAAAAATCATATCTTGAGATTGGTTGAGAGTGGAGAGCTCCCCTTTGGGCAGTGGTTTATTATAGGTTTAGGGTTTCCTTGGATGTCATTTTCCATTTTTTATCTTAGGGTTTGCTTCTGTTTTGGGTTTTTGTTTGATGTTTGATCCATGAACCCTAATTTTTTTCTTTCTTTTGCATCCTTCTTGCATTTCCTTGCATAACTTGACTTGCCTTTGCATTTTGTGCATTCTTGTGATCCATTTGACATCTTAAGACATATAGAAAGCATGTTTGATCATTGCATTACATATTTGCCATGTCATTTGTCTTGTATGATTCATAACATTTCATGCTTGTTCATGCTCCTTAGCTTGCATCATTTGCATCCATGATCTTGTATGAACATCCCCATGCCTTGCCTCATGTTTGCAGCATCTCATAGCATCATTATCATCATCAATATGCTTCTGGTTTGGTCTAGCATCATACCATTTCATCCCATCTAGCATTGCATTGCATTTCTTTCTAACATTTCAGGTGGTAAGTAAACTTGGGAAGTGAATTTGCCTTCACTTCTCATAACTTTTCTTTTCATCTCTATTGCATCCATTGCTGCATTTTTGTTTGTGTTTGAGATTGAAGCTTGCTCATTCTTCTTCCTCCCACTTTCTTTCTTCAAGTGACTTGACTTCTTGAATGAAGCAAGTCACTTTGCTTCTCTTGATCCTGTTCATCTGCTTCCTAGTGGCTCCTTTGAAGATTTCTCTTGAAAACCTCACAAACCTTAGGAACAACCAAGCATGACAATGATTAGGGTTTTGATTAGTCTCCCCTCTTAGATTTTACCTTTGTGTCATCTCTTTGAGTCTTCTCTTCTCACCTCATAATCAGGGACTAAACCCTAAAGGCTTTAAGGCTTTGTGATTAAGCTTATGCCTGCATCCTTCTCTTAGGATGGAGTGTATAACTTTAATCCTAAGTGTTAAACCCTTAATGTGTTTAAATCTCTTAATTAATCCATCTAATAATCATCAAGACATCACACTTGTAACTTGGGCCTTGCATTAGGGTTCTAATTCTTCCTTAAGTGGTTAAGAAGGACTAACCCTAGTGTTAATGGACAAGTCCCCCTCAAGTTGTCTTACAAATCATAAAAAACACTTCATCATCATACCATTAAATAAAATCCACTTAATCAAAGGCTTGTTTTGTCATGAGTTTAATCTCTAATCATGGATTAAGTTGAGGAGCTTTCCTCAGCTTAAACATTCTCATCTATTATCCTTCTATTAGGATGGTGTAATGAGTCTGTTTAATCCTTGATTATGGCTTAACCTCATTACTTAACACTAAACAAAAACACCAAAAACATCTAATTAATCACAAGTAGGTTAATGATCTTAATCCTACATCAAAGGTGATTAAGTGTGAGAATCTGACTTCACACTTAAGGTATTCTCATTACCCCTAATCAGAGGGAAGATGTGATGAGTTTACTAACCCATTGGTTTAGGCTTAAGCTCATTATCCTATGACAAACTTCAAAAGCAATAAAAGATTGAAAACACAAAACAAACAATAATCGTCTCCTCCGGGATTCTTTTCTCATCACCTTCACTCACAAGCGAGAACTTGCTTCTTCCGTCTAATGCAAGACAGTTAGCACCTGAGCCAGACAGGTCATACACTTGAGCATAGGCAAGTAAGCAGTTCACAAGTCAATTCATCTTTCAGTCTCTTTGGGTCGAACTACGGTGTTCTGACTTCCTCATTGCACGAGAGGATACGTAGGCATAACTTAACGGTTATCGAACAAAAGTCTCTGTACATTCCCCCTCCTTCTAGCTTTATTCTGTAAGCCTCATTATCATGAGCAATTCATCTCACTCCATTCCTACACTGACACTTTCATACTTCACATCACTTATACACTTTACACTGACACCTGTACATCTCTTTCCAGCTGTTTTACACACAGATTGCACTGACACTACCCCTTTAAAACACAAATCTTTTAAGCGTGGATCCCGTCGAGTACGGCGGACAATCTGGGTGCTAATACCTTCCCAGGTTGTAACCAACCCCCTTTCTCAGTCTCTCTGGTTCGCAACCGTCTTATCCATCCTTTTCTAGGTTTATGCAGCATTACCTTTCCTCCGGGATAAAAATGCCTAGCTGGCGACTCTATTCATTCTCCAGTGAGTTCACGGCTGTGTGTTCTCATTGTCCCTTTCGCCGACCGTTCGCGCTTGTACCTGGATGCAAATCTTCGGGAGCGACATCTTGTTTGCAGCTTCAACAGCTCCATTCATCTTCGGACGATACGGAGAAGAGTTATGATGTTCAATCTTGAATGTCTCACACAGCTCTTTCATTGTTTTGTTGTTCAAATTGGTCCCATTATCTGTGATGATTCGGCTTGGGATCCCATAACGGCAGATAATTTGGTTCTTGATGAAGCGGGAAACCACTTGCTTTGTCACGTTGGCGTAGGAAGTTGCTTCTACCCACTTGGTAAAGTAATCGATCGCAACCAAGATAAATCGGTGACCATTGGAAGCTTTAGGCTCAATTGCCCCTATCATGTCAATGCCCCACATTGAGAAAGGCCAAGGCGATGACAGAACATTCAAAAGTGTTGGAGGTACGCGCACCTCGTCGGCATAAATCTGGAATGTATGACACTTCCTGGCATATTTGAAACAATCCGATTCCATGGTCAACCAGAAGTAACCAGCTCTCAAGATCTTCCTGGACATGGCATGTCCATTGACATGTGTTCCAAATGATCCTTCATGGATTTCCCTAATCAATAAGTCTGCTTCGCGTTTGTCCACACATCTGAGCAGAACCATATCATGATTTCTATTGTAAAGCACATTGTTGCTGAGGAAAAACTTGGACGCCAATCTTCTTAAAGTCTTCTTGTCTAGAGTTGTTGCATCCACTGGGTACTCCTGATTTTGCAAGTAGTTCTTGATGTCATAGAACCACGGTTTCTCATCAGTTTCTTCTTCGACCAGTAGATAGTAGGCAGGTGCAGTTCTTCGCTCGATTGTAATGAGTGGAGCTTCATTAAGAAATCTGACTTGAAACATAGAGGCCAACATAGCCAAGGCGTCTGCTATTTGATTCTCTGCCCTTGGAACATGATGAAAAGTGACTTCATCAAAGTATTTGATCAATTCCACAATGTGGGCACGGTATGGGATCAACTTCTCATCACGGGTCTACCATTCACCTTTGACTTGGTATATTACCAAAGCTGAGTCTCCATATACATCAAGGATCTTGATTCTGGTATCAATTGCAGCTTCGATACCTAAAACACATGCTTCATACTCTGCGATGTTGTTTGTACATTCGAAACATAATCTGGCTGTGAAAGGAGTATAACCACCATCAGGATTCATCAAAACAACTCCTACACCATGCCCCATGTAATTAGAGGAACCATCAAACATCATCTTCCAACGTGAACCTGGCTCGGGACCTTCATCAGGACCGGGAACTTCACAATCCTTTATCAACATGATGTCCTCGTCTGGGAAATCAAATTTCAAACACTCATAATCTTCAACAGGTTGATTAGCAAGGTAGTCAGACAAAACACTGCCCTTGATAGACTTCTGGGTTACATATTGGATGTCATATTCGGATAACAACATGTGCCAACGGGCGAGTCTTCCAGTTAAGGCAGGCTTCTCAAAAATGTACTTTATTGGATCCATTTTCGAGATCAACAAAGTAGTGTGACAAATCATGTACTGCCTGAGGCGTCTGGCCGCCCACGCCAAAGCACAACAAGTCTTCTCTAAATGCGAATATCTGCTTTCACAATCTGTGAACTTCTTGCTTAAATAATAAATGGCATGCTCCTTACGACCAGTTTCGTCCCGTTGGCCTAAAATGCAACCCATAGAACCCTCAAATACAGTTAGGTACATGAAGAGAGGCTTCCCTGGAGTAGGTGGGATCAAGATGGGAGGTTCCTGTAGATAAACCTTAATCTTCTCAAATGCATGTTGACAATCGGAATTCCACTAAATTGCTTGATCCTTTCGGAGCAACTTGAATAAGGGCTCACATGTAGCAGTCATGTTGGAGATGAATCTGGAGATGTAGTTCAATCTTCCGAGGAAACCCCTGACTTGCTTTTATGTTTTGGGAGCTGGCATCTCTTGAATTACCCTGACCTTGTCCGGATCTACTTCAATACCTTGTTGGCTAATAATAAAACCAAGTAACTTTCCTGATCGGACACCAAAGGTACACTTAGATGGATTCAAACGCAGTCGGAACTTTCTGAGGCGCTCAAATAACTTCAGGAGATGATTCAAATGATCCTCCTCACTCTGTGATTTGGCAATCATATCATCCACGTAAACTTCTATCTCTCTATGCATCATATCATGGAAAAGAGTGACCATTGCCCTCTGATAAGTGGCTCCTGCATTTCTGAGACCAAATGGATAACCTTGTCACAATAAGTGCCCCATGGTGTGATAAAAGTGGTCTTTTCCATATCATCAGGATCCATCCTAATCTGGTTATATCCTGAAAAACCATCCATGAAGGAGAAAACAGCGAACTTAGCAGTGTTATCAACTAAAGTATCAATATGCGGAAGAGGGAAGTCGTCCTTCGGACTAGCTCTGTTTAAATCCCTATAGTCCACACACATTCTGTGTTGCCATCCTTTTTAGGGACTGGCACAATATTAGCTACCCACTCAGGGTACTTCGCAACTGCGAGGAATCCAGCATCAAACTTCCTTTTGACCTCTTCTCGAATCTTCAGAGCCATGTTTGGTCTTGTTCTTCGAAGCTTTTGCTTTACGGGAGGACAATCTGGTCGAAGAGGTAACTTGTGGACCACTATGTCTGTGTCTAAACCGGGCATATCTTGATACGACCATGCAAACACATCCGCATATTCTTTGAGAAGCTTGACCAATATTTCTCTAACGTCTTCCCCAAGTGTTGTACCAATCTTGACTTCCTTCTTGTCTTCATCAGTGCCAAGATTGATGGTCTCTACCTGCTCCATATGTGACTGAAAATCTGTGTGCTCATACTCAACTAATCTTGCCAGTTCTTCCGGAATGTCACAATCTTCCTCACTTTCATATTCCGCTTGGTAGATGGGCGAATCAAAGTTAGGAGAGAATGTAGAGTCATTGGATTCAATAGGGTTTTCGTTTATTCTGCATATGAGAATGATTTGCTTTTATTAAAAGTGGAAAATAGAGAAATGCAAGAGAAAAAACTTTTTTATTGGTTTTGAAAGATTGCCATTTTCTTTTAAAAGTGAAAAAAGAGAGAGAGAGAGAGAGAGAGAGAGAGAGAGAGAGAGAGAGAGAAAACAGTAAATGATCAAAATAAGAGTTTAACAAAATGCCTTCATTGATAATAACTTTTGAAAATGAGAAGGGGCCCAACAAAATACTCCCATAGCCTTGGGCAGAGCTAGGGAACTTTGAAAACACTTAGAAAAACAATAAATTACTTTGACAATGGAAAAATCTCTGGGATCTCGACTGCCTCCCAATTGCCCAAGGCTTCTTCACACTGATACACCAAATGATTCACATCTTCATCTTCAGAACCTCCATCAATTGCATTGACCTGATAACCAGCACTAGAAAACACTTCTTGAATGGTCTTTGGACGTCCTTTAACGGAGGTTGACGCTCCTTCCTTCACATGAGTTGGTTTGTAACCCAACCCGCAACGATCTAGCTTCTGTTTGACTTCAATGACATCACCCCAACCTTCATAGCTTCTTTCTTCAATGGTGGAAATGGTACTCTTCAGCGATGCAAAAGATGGGATACCCCTCCCTTTTGGTTCCTCTACTTCCAAAAGGACAGCATTGGCTATCTCAAGAGCTTGGAAAGAAATTTCCAAAGCATCTTCATCAGCCTCAATATAGCTAAAGGATGAAAGGTTGCTAACCATGATATCTTCTTCCCCAGACACGGTTACCAGCTTATTATCGACCACAAACTTCATCTTCTGATGTAGGGTAGAAGTGACTGCCCCAGCGGCATGGATCCAAGGCCTTCCCAGCAAACAACTGTAATTAGGATTGATGTCCATAATCTGGAAAGTGATTTTGAAGACCTGTGGCCCAATCAAGATTGGTAGGTCTACTTCTCCAATAACAGTCCTCCTTGACCCATCAAAAGCTTTCACAATCAGTGCACTGGGCCTCATCTCTGCCCCTTGATAAGATAACTTGGCAAGCATTCTTTTCGGAAAAACATTCAATGAAGATCCTGTATCCACAAGAACTCTTGCTAAAGTATCCTCCTGACATTTTACAGATATGTGGAGAGCACGGTTATGGTCCAAGCCATTCTTTGGAAGATCCTCCGTACTGAAGCTGAGATTGTTACATGCAGTGATATTGGCAATGACTCCATCAAACTGATTCACAGTTATATCATGCGTAACATGAGCTTGGGCTAGTAATTTCTGGAGAGCACCTCGGTGGGCCGGCGAATGCATTAGAAGTGATAAGATAGATATTTTGGAAGGCGTTTGATGTAGCTGATCAATAACCTTATTATCACTCTTCTTAATGATTCTGAGGAATTCTGCATCCTCTTCTTCCAAGACCAATTCTTTATCCTTTTTGGTAACAGCGAGAATGACTTCTTTAGGTGGAACCGTATTGGCTTGCTGAGTATAAACACGACCACTGCGAGTTAAACGGCCTGCACCCGCTATGTCAGCACTTGCCACTTTTGAACCTTCCTTCTGACTAGCTTTATCAATCTTCTGATGAACTTTCCCTGTATCATACTTCCATGGAACTGCTTTAGTGTCTTCATAAAGGAAAGGGTTACTCCTTTGTTCAAACCTTGGCTCAGGTATATTGAAAATGGGCATCACAGGCTCTGGCATATTAAAGATGGGTTGAACTCTTGAGGACTCAGGCAGGTTGAACATTGGCACCAAGGTAGAATCAGATTCAGGCAAGTTGAAAATGGGTTCAATCATTGCCACTTCATTCTTCTTCACACGACCGCTTACTTGTAAAACACCCAGATTAATCAAATCTTGAACATCTTTTAAGACCAATTCACATCCCTTTGGGTTATTCGCACAAGCTTCACAATTCTTATGACAGTTCTTCAACATACCCACTTCTACTAACTTCGCATGGAAGTCTCTAAGCGGGGTCTTGATCTCTGTGGCGTTGAAAATCAAATCTTCGTCAGGCTCGTCAACAATGGCATTTATGGACCCATGCTTGGGTAAAGGATTATCTTTGACATTCGGACCAGTATTCCCAAATGACAGAATGTTTTTCTCCATCAAATCTTTCACGATGTACTTCAAAGCATAACAACCCTCCAAATCGTGCCCTGGGGAACCTTCATGGAATAAACAGTGGGCATTTGGGTTGTAATTTGGTGGGAGCGGATTTGGTGGAGGACCCAAAGGCCTTGGAGTAACCAAACCTTTCTTCAGCGGTGAAGGATATAATTCAGTATAGGTCATAGGGATTCGAGGATTAGGAGGCCTTCCTCCTGGTCTTCTATTCTGAAAGTTGGGATTCGGATGAGGAGCTGGAGTCCTCTGCTGGTAGGCTGAAGCATTGGGCGCTTGTTGATAGCCTGGATTGTTGAGCATTGGCTGATAAGGTGGAATCACTGGAGCCGCTTGCTGATACATTGGTACTGCTTGAGTTGGACGATACATCGGGACTTGTCGATTATATGACGGTTGAACCACCGCTACATAAGGATGTTGGGCATACTGTGGTGGATGAGCATACTGCTGTTGAGCCATAGGTGGAGGTCTCTGCCAAAGCGGATTTCTTCTTTGACTTGTCATTATTGCATTCGTCTCGCCCTCTTTCTTCTTGTGGAAATTACTGGTAAATTTCTTGACAATATTTCCACTACCATTGCTGGAACTGCTAGATGCACCACTCATCTTTCCACTTTTCAAACCAAGTTCTACCTTGATTCCCACAGCCACTAAATCAGAGAAACTAGCAGTTATGCTCCCCACCATTCTCTCATAGAATTCTGGTCACACAGTGTCAACAAACCAGTCAGCTAATTCTCTTTCAGTCAATGGGGGCTCTACTTGAGAAGCGGTCCCCCTCCACCTCTGAGCATATTCTTTAAATGATTCAGAATCTTTTTGTGACATACTCAACAGTTTCCTCCTATCGGGAGCAAGGTCCATATTGTATTTGTACTGCTGGATGAAAGCATCTGCCAAGTCTTGGAAACTGCGAATCTTCGAATGGTCTAGCATTAGATACCATTTGGAGGAGATTCCCTTCAGACTGTCCTGGAAGCAGTGGATCATTAATTTATCATTGTCCACCTGCGCAGCCATTCTTTGATAGTACATCAAGAGATGTTTCTTAGGACAAGTTGCACCCTCATTCATATCAAAAGTGGGTATCTTGAACTTTGGAGGTATTACCAATCCAGACACCAGACACATCTCTCTAGCAGCAGCCCCAAAGATCTGGTCACCTTCAATTGCTCTTAACCTTTTTTCAAGGGTATCAAAATTCTCCTGCATCTTCTCATGTTTCTCATTTCCATTCTCCGACATATCTGGCGCGTCATACACCTGATGGTCATTAAAGTATGGTTGGGCACGGGTGTGCACAATGTCTGGTGTAAAATTAGTAACTGCATGGTTCTCTTCATTAGTCACGGGAATAGTATGTTGAGCAGCAAATCCTTGAGGGGGAGGCACAAAACCTTGGGAAGGAAATGCAATACCCTGAGAAGGAGGTGCAAAACTTTGAGAAGCAAAGCCTTGGGAAGGAGGGAAGAAACCCTGAGCAGCAAGTCCTTGGGAAGAAGGAATAAAACTTTGAGAGGCAAAGCCTTGGGAAGGAGGGAAGAAACCCTGAGCAGCAAGTCCTTGGGAAGAAGGAATGAAACTTTGAGAAGCAAAACCTTGAGGAGGGGGGACAAATCCATGAGGAAGCCCAAAAGGAGGCCAGGTCACAAGGGTAGTGACTGATGTCGTAGGCTCAGTCGTTGCAGTGACAATTTCTGACACTACAGTCTGTTGGGTATCCATCTTTGCTCGAATGACCTGCAACATTTCAATCATCTGGCCCATATTTCCACTAATATCAGTAAGCTCCTCGTTAACTTTGTCCATCTCTAGGTCTCTTTCAGCCATCCTCTTTCTGGCTTGAGCTCGAGTGTAGTATTTGCGTGAGAGCCTTAGTGTGAAAGCTGGAGAGCAGATGACGGGAATGAGTTTTATATGAAAAAATGCAAATGAAATGCCAAATGTATGAGTGCAATGCGAAAATTAAATTTTATTCAAGGAACTTAAGAAACAATTTGCAAATACCAAGGAAAACATAATAATCAAAAGGATACGATTTCATTAAATTCAAAAAGTGATACAAAGTCTTGAGTACATCTTCAAAAATCCCAAACAAAGTTTAATAAAAAAAAAGACAAAGTCCTAAGGAGATTCTCCTAAAAGCCTCAAGTTGAGCTTCTCGATTTGTGCCTTCATCTGAGCCCTTTCAAGCATAAGTTGATCCACGATCGACTTCCAAGAAGTGTCCCCTTGAGTGCTGGAGGAAAATAAATCCTCTTGCGCTTTCCTTTTCTTGTTGGAGAGCTCTTCTTCTTCCTTCATCTTCAACTATCTTCTAAGTTCTTCATTCTCGCTACTGATGATTTGATGTCGATTCTTCCATGCGTTCTTCTCTCGAAGCTCTCTCTCCAAATCAATCTTCAACTTCTCTGCATCGTCCATAAAGATTAGAATGGGTTTCTTGAAGGTCATAGGATCCTGGAGAGGGTAAGGCATTTTCAGACTGATTGCCCTATCTCGTACCCATTGGAGATAGGGTTCCATAGAAACACAATTCGGCTTTCCCAAGCTACTCCTCCCCTTCCTATGGATGTACTTCCAAGCTTGTATAATCTGTTTCTTGAGCTCTGGCTCTTCGTCATCCTTAAAGAAAATTCCTTCCACTTCAACACTCTTAGGTTTTTCCTTCAATGGATACCCGAGTTGGCGGCGAGCCAAAACTGGATTATAGCTGATTCCTCCCTTAGTGCCAAGAAGAGGTACATTAGCAAAATCACCACAGCTATCAATAATCAAGGCTCCGTCATAAACACGATTGTACCAACTAATGTCAGAGTGAGTAAGAGACATGATCCTTTGTGACCACCACAAACCATCCTTAAGATTCCAAAATGAAGCTGACTTAGGCAAGTGCGAAATAAACCACTCGTACAGCAATGATGCACAACAAGTAATCATCCCTCCCTTATGTAGATTCCTCAGATGGATGGAATGGTAAGTGTCTCCGAGCAAAGTAGGGACCGGGTTCTTCTTCAGAAATATTTTGATGGCGTTCAGGTCTACAAAGTTTCAAATTTTGGGAAAAGTAACACTCCATATATTAGCAGAATAAAGGTCGCCTCAAAAGCTTTCATATCCTTCACACTAACAAAATTCTTGGCCTTTTCTACCAAAAACTTTGTAGGGAATCCAAAACCCTTTCCTTTATAGGTCATATTTGCCTTGACCTCAGGAACACTCAAGTATGTTGCCTTTGCAATCTCCGCTTCTTCAGGGTCCTTCTCTAGAACAGGGAATGGAAACTCATCCTTAACACGTGATCCCACCAGAAATGAATACTCTTCCAAAGTAGGCGCCAATTGGTAATCAAGGAACGTAAAACAATGGTAGAGAGGATCATAAAACTGGAGCATCATAGAGAGCAACCTTCCATCCCACTCAGTCTTAAGTAAGGCTAAAAGTCTCCTATGCTTCTCCATGAAGGCTTCTTGATCTAAAACCAAATCTCTTAATTTCCTTAGGTCTTCGAGTTTGGGAGTTTTGAATGTGTACTTAACAGTCTTTCTTCTTCCAAAGTCCATGATGATACCTACGATATTTGCAAAGATAGAGTTTCTGAGTTCCTTGAATAAATTGGTAAAAAATGATGCTTCATGATGCGTGAATGCACAAACACACACAAGGCTTAGGTTCAAAGCTTGCATGAGGTTGAAGGTTCAATCCTCCCAAAAGGTATGTACTATGAGTTTATTTGTACCTGTACAACGGGTTCTAAAAGTTCCCAGAATCATTGTCCCATCTTTCGGATATTACCGACTTCCCAACTCAACTTGGTAACCAATAATATTCTCAAGAGAGTCTCATCCGGGTGTAGTATCGCGTATCAACTATTTTGGATTTGCACCCTCATAGTCATCGCACTACATCCCTAAAAGGCCAAGTGGGGGTAAATGTTCTACGGTCCTCAACATTAACGGCTCTCGGGTCGAATATAGTAATGCTTTCACGACTGAACTCGATCAACAAAACTACATCCGAGGAGGCCTCCGCTGAGTGGTGGTGTCTCAAGTCAACTTGATCGGGACTCAACTCCCTACAAGCCTTTTTGAATATACCACCGTCCTATCTTATTTTGCACTCAAGTCCGGGTTAGGACTTATCTCACCACACATGGAACACCCAACAAAAATCCCAAATAATAACAAGCAATACAACAACAAATATACAAATATACAAGGTGGACTTAACCCTCAAAAATAGAGTCCCCAGTGAAGTCGCCATTTCTGTTGCGGTGAGAATCGGATACCAAGCTATTGATTAAGCTTGAATCACAATTATTAAATGTTCACCACCGACTTTAATTTAATCCAAAGGGAAAAGGGAAAAAGATCGTAAAAACCCTAAATGAGGAGAAACTAGGTTCGGGGGTTGATTATACTTAGGGAAGGTGTTAGCATCCTAAGCATCCGTAGTATCCTGCGGGAACCTCTTGTTAATATTTGTGTTATTGTTATTTATTGCTTGCTAAAATTATGGGAACCTAAGGTTTTATTTCTAATGGTGCTCGCACAACATCGCATCGATGCCTACGTATCGGGTATAGAATCAGAGCACTCGTAGTTCTCCTAAGGATTAACGAACACTTGGTTACGCTCAAGGTTCGCGAGGGAAGGTAAGTGTTATGGCAAACACTCACGTGACTTTAGCAAAGTCACAAAAAGTTGTAAAATAAAAATTCCTAATGGTTAAGGTTGAAAAGGAACTAGGGATGGCTAAACTTCCTATGACATTGAGTCAACTGCAGGAGTTCTTTCCCTTTTGGATTGAAATGCGAAAAATAAAGTAAACAAATGAAGGTGCAAGCTCCTAAGTCTAAGACATAGGTTGCTACTTGCAAAAATGAACTGAATGAAGTAAATGGAAATGCAAGGTAAAAGGCTTAGCAAACGAGCTATGGCTCGATATATGGATCGAGAATGCGGGGGTGGAAGACAAGCGTGGTGCGTCAATTTGCTTAAGTTGGAAAGTTGCAAAGTGTAAAGATTGTGCAGACGACGATCGTAGAACGACCGACTTACGTGTGTGAGTGAAGTGTGCAAAGAACTCAACTTGGCGTTGGACCAAGGATTATTATCTTGAAAATTAATGTGCGCTTTCAATTTTATTTTAACAGGTATATGGTCATGATGCGAAATACAATAAATATAAACATAGTGTGCATACAACCGAAATGATAGCAAAATTAAACACACACTCACACCAAAGAGAAAATAAACTCAAGCTCAAACCCCTCACCCTAAGTGATCTAAAGCTAACTACTTAGAGGAAATATAGACAAGGCATTATTTTCAGGATTTTTTGAATTAAATTAAAATGAATTGAGTTAAAAAATAAAAATATAAAACCTAATTAGATAAGCTAAAATTAAATAAGGATTAAGAAAATAAATATAAAGATTATGAGAAAACATTTTTTGATTTTTGAATGTATTAAAGGAACTATCAAATAAACAACTAAAGACTAAATCCTAAAAAAAATTAATTAAAAGAAAATATTTTGTATTTTTGATATATTGAATGAAATTGCCAAAGAAATTAATAATAAACCCTAAGTAAAATTTAATTAAATAAAGTTTAATCCACAATATATAGAAAAATGTTTTAAAAAAATTTTTATAACTGAATTAACATCTCTATTTTAAATTTTTACTATATTGAATTAAAATTATATTAAGAAAATAAAATCTCTAATTAAATCAACATTAGCAAAAATGAGACCAAAATAAATTTAGGAAAATAAATCTTTTGTTTTCAATTTTTAAAATAACTTTAGAAGAAAAGAAAAATTAAACTAAATCTAAAAAGAAAAAGAAGAACTAATGGGTCTGGTTGTAAAAATATAGATCAAGGATAAAAGAAAGTACAAGGGGCGGCCCATATGAGCCTGATTGGAACATGGGCGGGTCAAACTGTGACCCGGTTTGGTCAAGGTAAGGAGAATGGGTTGAAAAACCTAAAACTGATGGAAACGGCCAAACGAAAATCAAACGGAACCTCTCACGAAAATTCACGATACCCAGTCCTCTCTCTCTCTCTCTCTCTCTCCGTGGACCATTCTCGTTCTCACTCTCAAATTTGTTCATCTTCTTCTTCTACTCTCTTTTTGTTTCTGGATCTGTTTTGACTTGAGATTTGTGTATCACGATGAGTATTGTTGGTGATGTTGAGCGATGAATGATTGAGTTGTTTCGGTGATTGGGTGTTGAAGAGGAAGGAAGGTAAACAATTGTCGGTTTTGGTGTGCCTGTGTAAGTTTACGGTGGAGGAAGGTCGGGGATGCTTTACGGGATTATTGAGGTGAGATTTTGAAGAGTTTGTGCGTGTAAGGTTTGCTGTAACTTTGGATTTATTTTGCAGGTGAGGGTTAACGAAGTTTGGATGAGAAAAAATGTTGTGTCAAAGTTTGTGTTTGTTTTTGTTGAAGAATCGAGAACTGATTTGTGGTGTTTTAGGAAAAAAAATGAAGGTGAAAGAGGTTATGGTGTTATGCAATGGAGTGGATTATTTTGTAAGATTATTGAGAGGAGTGTTGGTATGTATTAAAGGAGATTGCAATTGGAATTCTTGTGACATATTTGTGTGGGAAGATAACTATGAGAGTTGTCAAGAAGAAAATATGGAGGTTATGCAGAATTTTTAAAGAGAAATTGAAGAGAGAATGAGAAATGTATGTAATGGTTGTGCGTTGTAAATACTGAGAGGAAAAATGAAGGCTGGCAATGAGTGTTTGTTTCGGATTCTGTGTGATGTGTGTTGCTGCAAGTTTGGTGGGAGAGGCTAGCAAAAAGTGTGAGTGTTATGCAGTGTGAAGAGTGATGAAATGAAACTGAAAAAAACCTAGCTAGTCGAAATCAAAATCAGCCGTAAACACAAACATGGATATAAGAGGAATCAAGCAAAATGAACGATATTCCGAAAAAAGGTGAAAGAAATGGAGAATATTACTGACCCGAAAGTTATCGGGATGACGAATCCACAATGGTAAGTTTCGCTTGTACGCTTCCTTCTTCTATTATTCCTCCTTCGTGTAGCTTCTTCCCTGCTCCTTGCTATTGTTGTGTTGCTGTTAAATAGGGAAGCTGAACTTTGATGATTATTTCTTCTTATTTGCAGGTTTTCTGTTTGCTATCGATGAAGGGAAATTATGAAGACTTTGTGTTGGTGGAGTTGTCGCAGTTATGGCAGAACTTATGAGGTGCGGTTTTGAGAGAGACTGAGTGTTAGAAGGTAAGGGCGGTGATGCTGTAAGGGTGAAGATTGATGGTGTTTCTGTGAAATTATTCAGATTGATGGTGTTTTTGTGAATGTTCTCCCCTTTTATGAATGAAACAGTGCCATATATGTAGGATGAAATTAGGGTTTTTTTTTTGGTTTGAATTTCTGTACTCTATTGCTTGTTGATGAAGGGTTGGGACAAGGGAGACAAATTCTGAGTTTGTGTGTGGTGGAGGAAGTGGAGCAGGGTGGTACAATGCAGTCATGCTGCAATGTTTTGCCTGATTTTTTTGTTGAAATTTTTGTCTATTAAAACTTATTGTGGTGGTCCCCTGCTTGTGCTTTTTTCTGCTACTGTCTTTTTGTGAAATTGCAACATGAATAATTGAAAAGTGATTATGTTTGAATGAAATGTGAATGCTAACTCTAGTTTTGTTTTGAATTTTCAAGTGCATTGGAAATATTTGGCATGATTTTGATGAACACTAATTTTTATTATTATTTCTATGTACATGAGAATGGAAGAAGCATGGATATTCCCGGAGCTTGAAGAGATAGACCAAAGTCATCAGTTATGAGTTTTTGGAGACTTGCAAGATGTGGATTTACATCCCTCTTTGGAAGAAATTGATTTCACTAGGCTCATGGAATTTGAATCTCATGTCTTAAACCTTTGTATTATTTGAACTCGAAATTTTAAGAAATGAGATTTGGAATATGATTATGAGCTTTAAAACTTGAATTGAAACATGGAAATTTTACATGAGGTTATGACTTTGAATGAAGTTTGAAATGCAAAAGAGAATTAGAATTTGAAAATTGGACTTGGAATAGAAATTGTAATTTGAAAATGAAAGAAATAGGAATAAAATTGGGACTTGAGATTTAAGAATATAAATTGAGATTAAATTTGGACTAAAATAAATAAATACAATGCAATTGAAATTAAAAAAGAATTGAAAATGACTTAGAACTTTTGAAAGAAACATGGAATTGAAACTTGAAAATAAATTTTGAATTTGAAATTGGAATTGGAGTTAAACTTATAATAGAATTGAATTGAAAGTTTGAAGTGGAATTTGGAAGTTAAATTTGAAGTTGAAATTTTTGAAGTGATTGAGATTGAAAATGAAACTTGAAATAAGACTTAGAATGGAAATAGAAACTTGAAAAATGAATTGAAAATTAGAAATTTAAATTAAAATTAAATTTAGAAACAAAAAACTTGAAAATGAATTAAAAATTAGGAATAGAAATTAGAAATTAATTTAGAAATAAAAACTTTGAAAATGAAATGGAAATAAAATTTAAGTTTAAAATTTAAGAATGAATTAAGAATCAGAAGTAGAAATTGAAACAAGAATTAGAAGTAGAAATTGAAAAAATTAGAAACTTGAAAATAGAATAAGAAAAGGAAATAGAAATTAAAATTAAAACATGAAAATAAATTAAAAAGTTAGAAATGTGAAATAGAAATTAAATTAAAAAAAAGCTTGGAAGTGAAAAGAAATTAAAATTAAATTTATAAATAACTTGAAAATGAGTTAGAAGCAACAGAAAAAATAAATCTGGAATTTCTCTTTTAAATGCGATGAATGATGATGCGAGCAGTTAGGGGTAAAATTTGGGGTGTGACAAATATGTATGCATTTTCAAGAATGTTGTGTGTCATTTTGCATGTAAGCATAATGTATGCATTCTTGTGCTGTGGGTTCTTTATGAATCCGTTGTAACGTCGTGTGCCCATGTAGGGTGTGAGCGATGATTACAACAACATCATGTGCCCGTGTGGGGTGTGAACGATGAGTGATTGATTCACATTGATTATGTGCCCGTGTGGGGTGTGAGCAATCCAGAAACATCATGTGCCTGTGTGGGGTGTGAGCGATGGGTGATTTATTCACATTGATTGTGTGCCCGTGTGGGGTGTGAGCAATCGGATTGTGTGCCCGTGCGGGGTGTGAGCAATCTATAAACATTGTGTGCCCGTGTGGGGTGTGAGCAATGGTTGAACATCGTATGCCCGACGGGGAGTTACTTTAGGTAACGAGCGATGATTCCATTTGGTTCCTGAGTGAACCTACTGAAATATTGATCGATACCGCATTGCATCTGCATAGAGTCGTGTATCGGTCTCTATGAGTTGCATTTTATCATTTTAATTATGATGTGCAGAAATAAACATGAATATGCATATGTTTATTTGGAGTATTATGGAGATGATAGTATGTGTGATGAAACATACTTGATTGTATATATGCATGTTTGATATATGTATATGTATGTGATTTATAGATTTGTAATGTATATGTGTGATTAAACATAGCTAGACGTATGTTTATGCGGAATGAATAGAATTGAGGAATAAACATAAATAATGTAAGTTTATGTGAATTAGTGAATTGGTGCATGATGAACATGCTTGATTTGTGTATGTACACGTTGCGATGTGTATAGGTGATGAGGTATGAATTGTGGTGAGAATACGCTTTATGTGCATTTTATATGTTGAGATATATAATTATATGCAATGTTATTATGACAATGTTTCTCACCCTTCTGTTGTTTTATGATGCTCTACGAGGCATTGCAGAGTAGGTTTGTTGGAGGTCTTTTTGTGAAGCTTGTCTTCATCTTTTGGTCGGTTGGCTCTGATATGTAGCACCGGGTAGTTAGGTTAGCTTAGCGCCATTTTTGTGATGCATTGTGTACATGTATCTTTTGGATGGATGTTTTGTATAGACATGAATATGGTTGTTGGCATCAAACTTGTTGATACATATATATGAATAGAAATATATATGTTTGATGTTGTTGAAATGTTTCCGCTGTATAATCATTTATCGTTTGGGAATTACCCTATTATTGCATATCTATTATGAGCAGGTGTTGTATATTTTTAATTTCAAACATAATATGACATGCCTCTTTTATACCATGTTTAATTATACTCGGATAAAATTTTAAATATGTGCCAAAATGATTTAATTGATTATTTGGGGGTATAGAATGGAGGTGTTACAACCCTCCTTACGGATAATGATGGATGTGAAACTTGATGAAGCAGAATGGGTCCTATCTCGATATAATCAACGAGCCTAATTGAGGAAAAGAGATTAACAGCTATCTGTCATGGTCAGTTATATCAAAAGCGAATGAAGAAAGCCTTCGATCAGAAAGTCAGACCTCGGGAATACCAAGTGGGAGAGCTTGTTCTGAAAAGACTTTTTCCTCCTCATACAGACCACAGGGGCAAATGGACTCCAAACTACGAAGGCCCATTCATAGTAAAGAAAGTTTTCTCTGGTGGGGCACTGATGCTCACTACTATGGATGGCTAGGATTTCTTATCTCTTGTGAATTCAGATGCAGTTAAAAAATACTTCGCATAAAAGACCCGCTGGACAAAAAAAAGAATGTAAGTCCAGGAAAAAATATGGCATCCCTGCGAGTCAAAAACAGAATAAAAGACTCGGGCAAAAATAAGGGAAAAATTGAAAAAAAAAGTACACCCGCTGAGTTGAAAAGCCACATCGGACAGCTCAGGCAAAAATGGGTATCCCGATGGATCGAAAACCCGAAAGGGCGATCCACGCAAAATCTGGGAAAAAGCGAACAAATGCGTTCCGAATTCGTCTGTATCACTCACAACATGGCAAGCTTCGAAAGGATAAAGCGTCGGTCAGAATCAACCTTCTTCAGAAAGCAAGATAAGAAGAACGTCAAGGTCATACAAGTCATAGCAAAGGAAGCTCACTAGAGCATCAACTTCAACATTTCCAACACCTTTATTTTCTCAATTTACAGCAATTTCTTCCTTTCAGGGATTCGCTTCTTCACTGTACTTGCCCATTCAGGGCGCACTAATCAATAAAATCAGAATATTCAGTTACACTTTGTTTTGTGCATTTTTGTTTCATTTGCAAAATGTCCAAAGTTCATAATACAACACTTGCATGAAAACATATAAGCCATTTTCAATATATGCTTGCAGGAAATATGCACTCTTGAGCGAATCTAAATCCTATGACGGAATCCAGTTGAGGATACCTCTTCACACTTCTGCGTTTCTTTTTAACAAGTTGCAGGTACTTAAGACAGACAATCTCACAGCATGGGGTATATCAAGCCTCGTATCCCTAGCCAAGTCAGCAATCACCTCATCAGCAGGGTTACTTGACAGGAGTTTCCCCCCACGAAGCTATCATCCCCTTAGAGGATCCTTCGAGAAACTCATTAAATCCCCAGTGTGTCACAACAGATTACTTCCCAGAAGTTCTCTTCTCCCCAAGCAGAATCTCCCAAGAAATGCTTAAACTGTTGTTCCCCAGCAAGTTTCCAGAGTTTTCCTTTTCCTCATCCATTCGCCAGGACTTTCTGTTCCCCATCAAAGTTGCCAGGATTTTCTCATCCTCAGCAGAGTCGACAAAATCTCTTTCCCGAGGAGTTGCCAGTTTCTCCCCAGTAGAGTTGCCAGGGTTTTCTGTTCCCCAGCGGTTTGCCGAAGCCTCCTCATCCCCATCATGAGTCTCTTCAACAGAAGCTTCCCCAACCGAGATCCCCACATAGTTCCCTAGAAAGATCGTTCGGTGATCCTCTCTCCCCACAGATCATCCAATGATCTCTTTCCCCATCAGAGTTCTCCCTCCAGACAGATCGCCCAGAGATCTTTCTCCCCGCAGGATCCGGATCTCGGATCGGTTCTCTCATTTTGCATAATCATAGCATTCACATCCTTTTTCCCCAAAATAGGTGTAGCATTCTGTCTAATACGGAGCATTACGACAAAAATCAAACATTTGCATGATCATAAGCCAGGTTCTAGCCAATTACCTGCAAACATCAGAATCACTTCACCAGCAATATACAAAACTTATTCCCCGCAGACAAAGCCAGAATACTTTTTGCACTCTTAATACAGATACTTGTTCATACTTGTACATATTATTTTTGACACTCGCCCGTGTCATACTTCCCCAGCAAGTCAAACACTTGTCTGTGTCCCTTGCTCAATCTTTTTGGCACTCGTCTGTGTCTTGCACATATTTCCCCAGCAGGTCAAATACTTTTACATACTTATACCCAATCCTCTGATACTCGTCTGTATCTTGTATGTATCATCTCCTCAGCAGATCAACACTTGTTCGTGTTCCTTGCTTAACCGATTGATACTCGTCCGTATCATCATCCTTAAACACGTGTCAGCGTTTCTTTCTACCGATACTCGTCCGTATCGTGGTCCTAAGGATGCTCATCTGTATCTTTAGTCTATACACACTGTCAAACACTTATACCATTTATTGTAAAGCGTAAGCACTTGTCCGTGTTTACCATCCCCCAGTAAGTCGCCAACAAAGCAGCTTTTCTATCCGACATTCGTCCTATGTCATGATATTTTCGGCAGCCGTCCCCTGCCAGGTGATCGTCTTTCACCTTTTGATGACCGTCCCTCATCATTTCATCTGATGGCCGTCCCCATCATTGATCCTCTTATCCGGCATTCGTCCTATGTCGTGATATTTTCGGCAGCCTTCCCCTGACAGGTGATTGTCCTTCACCTTTGGATGACCGTCCCTCATCCTTTCCCCAGTGGAGTCCCCATTGATTGGAACTTTCTATCCAACATTCGTCCTATGTCGTGAGATTTTCGGCAGTCGTCCCCTGCCAGGTGATCGTCCTTCACCTTATGATGATCGTCCCTCATCATTTATCTGATGGCCATCCCCATCGTTGATCCTTTTATCCGGCATTCGTCCTATGTCGAGATAATCCCCAAGAGTATTCGTCCCCTACTAGGTGATCGTCCTTCACCTCTTGATGACCGTCCTTCAGGATGTTTATCCGATGGCCGTCCCTATCGTTGATCTTTTCTATCCAGCATTCGTTCTATGTCGTGATAATTTCAGCAGTCATCCCCTGCTAGGTGATTGTCCTTCACCTTTTGATGATCGTCCCTCATCATTATTTCATTTATTCTTTTACCTGGTGGGCGTCCCCGTCGCGATTTATTTACCCCTTAACCTGATGGTCGTCCCCGTCAATGCTTTCCTCGTTTCTTTAATCCCGAGAGAGTTTTATTTGTTTACCCGATAGTCGTCCCCGTCGTGGTATTTTCCTTTATCCTGATGACCGTCCTTCATCAGTTTACCCGATGGCCGTCCCTGTCGCTGTCTCTTTATTTCCCAACATGATGGTCATCCCCATCATTGCTTTACTTACCGTTTTCATCCCCATCAGTCGTCCTCTTCTCGATGGTCGTCCTCCATCGCTTTCATTTCATATTCAGTATATACTGTTTGTTACAATTTATATCCCTTTTCTTCTTTTAATAAAGAGTGCAAATTTCTGACTGTGTTTGGTATTCAACCACAAGTTATCCTGTTTGTCTGTTAAGCCAGGCGCTTACATCCTGCACAGCTAACTCATGCTTGAATAGGGGCAGCTGTAAACACCCAAAAAGTTTCCCCCTCCTTTTCTCACACCATGTCTTGTGATCTTGTCATATAGCATTGCATAAGCATATCATCTCACACTACATATTTATTTCACTGCGTAAGTTGCATAATTAGGGTTTGTGATCAAGAGAATCCAAAGAAGTGATCTGAGCCATCTTAAAGGCCTTGAAGCTTGTCAAGAGGGTCCATGTGTGTTCTATGATCATAATATGCTCCTCAAAGTTAATTAAAGTCAAAAAATCACAAAGCATTGCAAAGGTGTTCAAGCAGACTGAGCAGTTTCTACACAGATAACCTAAAATTAGGGTTTTGGGTTTGAGGCCCTTAACCTCAAATTTTTTGGTCATTCTTGATTCCATTGGTCTTAATATGTTATAAGGAGCATGTGTACCAAATTTTATGAAGAAATTCATTGTGGAAGTCATCTGATCAACTGAGGCCATCTGAGGCCACTACCAATGGTACCAAAGGGTCATCTTCATCATTTTGAAGTTCCATGATCTTTATTTGATCTTATAAGTGGTTAGAAGTTCACAAGATTGAGGAATTTCAAGCCATTTGAAAACTTTCCATTTTTGGACATGAATTGTAATGAAAACTTTCCATTTTGGGAAATATTTTCAACCTCCTCTTTCTTGATCAAAAAGGCTTCAAATGAAAAATCTTAAAACATGAAAGTTGTAGATTGGATCTTCCCATTTTCAAAAATTACAAGAACTCCTCTTGATTCATCCTAGAACTCAAGATATGATGTTTCAAAGTTGGGAAAATCACATAATTTTTCAAGTCATACCAAAGAGGGAATTTTGCAATTTTGATTTCTAGGCATTCTAATAACCTCTAATGCATCTCTAAGCATCATAACAACATCACATAACTTTCCTTGACCAAATTTGTTCCTTGGATCACAAGAATTCATGGACTTTTCATTCAAAATCTTCAAAGAGGCAAAATTGAAAACCCACTTCAAACTCTTGATCCAAGTGTTGCAGATCACTCAATTCAATCCAAAGGCCTTCCTTGAATCAAGCTGAGGCAGAACCACCCTTGAAATCACCTCTGACCATAACCATGCCTTCTATGACACAATCTTGACTTTTTTTTAAATTGGCCCATACCAATCATACTATGCCACCACCAACTCTCTGGTCAATCAGCATACATTATATGAACCCTAAGGACTCCAAAGAACATAACACACAAGCCTGAAACCACACACAAGAAGATTGCAAAAAATCTCAAAAACCTTCATCTCCTTGAATCACACTGCACAACCATCAAACCTTGTTTCTTTCTTCACCAATAAACTCACCATCATCCATAGAACACAAACCACCCTTCATTTTTCCCTAAAAGCCCCTCAAACAAAAACACAAGTTCTGCTTCATCAGAACTAAAACACTCAAAAGAGGCCAAACAAACTTGTTCTAAGCACTTCATAAACCTCAGAGGATCCATTAGAGTGGGTTTGCGTAAAAGGAGAGGCCATAAAGTCTATCTTTGGAAAGCTTCATCTCAGGTAGCCATCCAAAAACGTTTTTCCAGAACTCATTTCTTTTGTTACAATATGATTCTATATGTTATGATGGTCACACTGATGTAATTATTTTTGAAAATGGTTGAAAACTAAGCATGTATGAAGCTTCTGAAAGTTTGACCTAAAATATGTTCTTGTTCGATTCTTGATTTTTATGTATGATAAATGTTTTTGGTGGCTGGATTCTTGTTCTATGTTGTTTGATGATCCATTCTGGAGGTTTTGGGGGCTTGGGTGGTGTTTTGAGTGTTTCCGGTGAGGGGGTGCGCCGGAGAAGACGACCAGAGTTCTTTTCCGGCCACCTGAGTTTAATTAGGGCTAATCTCATTAATTAAGCCAGTTTAAATTGTGACCATAGGATTTGTGTTTAGCGCGTGTTTGGATGGCCCAAATCATTTCACTTAAACCCTAATCTAATTAATTAATATAAATAATTTAATTTACTCAGATTAAATAGAGACCATAGGATCACGCGCCAATTGGAATTTTGAACCTAGGCCCTTGGATTGCCATACCATAAGTCACGTGGACTCTCCATCTCAGCCTTAGGATCCCTCAACTTTCAATCATATCCCTTCATTTAGTATACTTTCATTTTTATTTCATTTTTCTTTTCATTTTATTTCATGCATTTATTTAAAATAGCAAAAATATTTATAAAATCATCATTTTCTGTATTTTCATTTTAATTAATTAATTCATTTTAATTAATTAAAAATACATTTAGGTATCTAAAAATCACAAAAAAATTCATGAAGCATTCTTAGGCATTTAGAACAATTTACAAACCCATCACACAAATTTCTTTTTAGCTTTGATCATATTTTCACAATTTACTTTGAATTAGGGTTTCTAAAAGCTTTAGGACTTTTATCTTTGAGTCTCCTTGAGTCTCTCTTCTCATCTCATAATCAGAGGCTAAACACTTAAAGCTTTAGGACTTTCAATTAGGGTTATGCATGTATCCTTATCTTAGGATGAAGTGTATAACTTTAATCCTTATTGTTAAACCTTTAATTTGTTTACACCTCTCAATCAAAACACCTAATAATCATTAAGACTTAAGCTTGTAATTTGGGCCTTATATTAGGGTTACATCTCTTCCTCTTAGTTAAGAGGGACTAACCCTAGTGTTTAATGGACAAGTCCCCCTCAAGTTGTCTTACAAACTTAAAATCCACTTCTTAATCTAACCCTTTAATTAAAATCCACTTAATAAAGGCTTGTTATATAATGAATTTAGTCCCTAACCATGGATTAAGTTGAGGAGTCTTCCTCAGCTTAAGTGTTCTCATCTATCATCCTTCTCTTAGGATGGTGTAATGAGGTCACTAATCCCTGATTAGAGATTAAACTCATTACTTAACAACAAAAATCCCAAAAACACTTAATAATTACAAGTAGGTTAATGATCTTAATCCTATATCATCATGGTAATTAAGTTGGGATCTTCATCCCATGCTTAAGTAGACTCATTATCCCTAATCAGGGAGGATATAATGAGTTTACTAACTTATGATTTAGGCTCAAGCTCATTATCCTATGCAAAATACCAAAAACAATAAAAAAAAACTGAAAACACAAAAAACAAACAATAAACGTCTCCTCCGGGATTCTTTTCTCATCACACTCACTCTGAAAACGAGAACTCGCTTCTTCCGTCTAATGCAAGACAGTTAGCACTCGAGCCATATGAGTCACACACTTGAGCATAGACAAGCAAGCAGTTCACAACAAATCATCCAAGTCTCTTTGAGTCGAACTACAGTGTTCTGACTTCCTCATTGCACGAGAGGATACTTAGGCATAACTTAACGGTTATCGAACAAAAGTCTCTTTGTCCCCCCCCCCCTCTCTCCTTCCATATTTTCTTTTCTTAAGCCTAATTTGAATTCATACTTCTTTTTGCACTGACACTCTGTTTCTCCCTAGCCTTTTATGCACAGTCAGCACATACACTCTACCCCCTTTCAAACACAATCAAGTAAGCGTGGATCCCGTCGAGTACGACAGATGATCTGGGTGCTAATACCTTCCCAGGTCGTAACCAACCCCCTTTCTCAGTTTCTTTGGTTCGCAACCGTCTTATCCATACCCTTCCAGGTTTATGCAACATTACCTTTCCTTCGGGATAAAAATGCCTAGCTGGCGACTCTGTTCAACCTCAACCTCCAACATCTCCGACCGTTCGTGTTTGCACTGGGACGAAAGTCCGGCGAGCGACACTCATAAGAAAGGCAAAAAAGAGGTAAGACATGCTAAATATGATTATTCTGAAAAATTGTCTTATAATGATTTGCTTAGTACTTTTAATCTTCTCCATCAAGAAGCAAAAGAAGCTTTCAAGCGTATTGCATCCGACAAAAGAATTTTTGCACATTTAGAGAAAAAGGTTTCAGATAATGAAAATGCTATGAAAGCTCTTAAGACATCGATGGTAGAATCTATAGTAGAAGACAAGCGAGAATGGCACAACTTTCATAGTTGTGAAACATGTTGGATTTGGAAAAAAAAGGTTAAAACTCTTCAAGCCAAACTAGACAAGTTGTCAAAACCAAAAATGACATTTACTATTGATCATTCAAACTTTAGAGAATCAATGAACAACCCATATCAAAAATATACCTATGTTGTGAAGGATCAAAATAGTAAATGCAAGTCTAAACCATTCTTGAAATGTCACTATTGTTGCAAGGAAGGTCATACAATTGCCAAATGTCGGTTTAGGAGATACTTGGCCCCTAAAGGCATTTGTCAATGGTTTCCCAAAAGCAACAAAATTTACACTCACACTCTAGGACCCAATGAAAATTGGGTACCTTTCTCTCTTGTCTAATCATGTAGGTGGAGTGTCTTGAGACTATGGAGAAACGATGATTTCTTGATAGTGGATGCTCAAGACATATTTCAGGTGATATTTCCCTATTCTATGACTTTGTGGCTAAGAAGAAGGGCTTTGTTACCTATGGTGATAACAACAAGGGAGCTATACTCGGCAAAGGTAGTGTAGGTAATCCCTCTTCTACATCTATCTCTAATGTCCTTTTAGTTGAGGGTCTTAAACATAACCTTGTTAGCATTAGTCAATTATGTGATAAGGGATATAATGTCTCATTCTCTAAAGAAGGTTGCATAATTGAACATAATGAAAATAAAGAGGATGTGTTTAAAGGCTTGAGGGTTAACAATGTATATATGCTTGATTTGAATTTGATGACCATGAGTGATCCTAAATGTCTTATTTCCAAAAGTGAAGAGTCTTGGCTTTGGCATAGACGTTTAGCTCATATCAACTTTGACTTGCTAAATAAGGTTGTGTCTAAAAACTTAGTAGTCGGTTTGCCTAACATAAAGTTCACTAGAGACCATCTTTGTGATGCTTGCCAAATGTGAAAGCAAACCAAGATATATTTTAAATCAAAAAATTTAGTATCTAATTCTAGACCTCTTGAACTTCTACACATGGATCTTTTTGGTCCTTCTAGAATCAAAAGTATAGGAGGTAACTATTATGGTTTTGTTATCATTGACGACTACTCTCGATTTTGTTGGACAATCTTCTTAGCTAGTAAAAGTGATACCTTTTCGGCTTTTGAAACTTTTTCCAAATTATCTCAAAATAAACATGGCACAAACATTGTAACTATTAGAAGTGACCATGAAGGTGAGTTTGAAAATCATCTCTTTGAATTTTTTTGTGAAAACCATGGCATTGATCATAATTTTTTCGCTCCTAGAACTCCTAAACAAAATGGTGTTGTGGAACGTAAAAATCGTGTGTTGGAGGAATTGGGAAGAACTATGATTAATGATAGCGGTCTTCCTAAATATTTTTGGGCCGATGCTATTAGCACCGCTTGCTATGTTTTGAATAGGAACACTATTCGACCTATTCTAAACAAAACGCCCTATGAACTTTTAAAAGGAAGAAAGCCTAATGTGTCACATCTTCATGTTTTTGGTTGCAAATGTTTTGTGCTAAATAATGGAAAAGAAAATCTTGGTAAATTTGATTCAAAGGCGGATGAGGGCATCTTCCTTGGATACTCTAATTCAAGCAAAGCATATAGAATATACAATAAAAGGTTGCTTATAGTTGAAGAATCTGTACATGTATCTTTTGATGAATCTTATCCGAATGTTGTCGGAAAAGGTAGTGTTGTTATTGGTGCAGGTGCCTCCTCTAGTGAGTTTGTTAAAGACATTGATATTTCTCGCGTGGAACCCTTTCCGAATTTTGTTAATAAGGAGCCGGTTGATGTGTCTACTCTCAAAGATGAAGGTCAAGCATCCTTTCAAAATGATCTACCATTGGAATGGAAGACATCAAAAGATCATCTTATCGATAACATCATTGGAGATATCTCAAAGGGTGTCATTTCTAGATCAAGACTAAGTGACCTTTGTTTTTATCATGCCTTCATATCTCAAATTGAGCCTAAAAATACCAAAGAAGCCTTACTTGATGAAAATTGGTTCCAAGCCATGCAAGAGGAACTAAATCAATTTAAAAGAAATGAGGTTTGGGACCTTGTTCCACCTCCGCGAGATCATCGAGTAATTGGCACCAAATGGGTTTTTAGGAACAAATTGGATGAAAACGGCACTATTATCCGCAACAAGGCCCGTCTTGTTGCTCAAGGGTATAACCAAGAGGAAGGCATAGACTATGAGGAAACTTATGCTCCTGTTGCCCGCCTTGAGGCTATACGCCTTTTACTTGCATTTGCTTGTTCACAAAACTTCAAATTATATCAAATGGATGTTAAGAGTGCTTTCCTTAACAGATATATAAATGAAGAGGTTTACGTATGTCAACCTCCTGAATTTGAAAATTTTGAAAAACCAAATCATGTTTACAAACTAAAACGTGGTTTATATGGTCTCAAACAAGCTCCTAGAGCTTGGTATGGGCGCCTAAGCAAAATTTTAATTAATCAAGGTTTTTCAAGAGGAAAAGTTGACAATACGCTCTTTATTAAACGTGAATGAAAACATTCTATATTAGTTCAAGTATATGTAGATGATATTATTTTTGGATCTACTAACATGAAGTTGGTCAAAGAACTTTCAAGTTCTATGCAAGGTGAATTTGAGATGAGTATGATGGGGGAGCTTAATTTCTTCCTCGGACTTCAAATTAGACAACTTGAAGATGGAACCTTCATAAGTCAAACTAAATATTGCAATGAGTTGCTCAAAAGGTTTGATACGACAAACTCCAAGCCTATTGATACACTAAGGCCTACTACGGCAAGTCTTGATCGTGATGAAAAGGGTAAGGATGTAGATATAAAAAGGTATCTAGGTATGATCAGATCCCTTCTTTATCTTACCGCATCGCGTCCAGATATTATGTTTAGTGTATGTATGTGTGCTAGGTTTCAATCTTGCCCTAAGGAATCACATTTAAAATTACTTGAATGCATACTTAGGTATCTTTGTGGTACGTCTAAGTTTGGTTTATGGTATCCTAAGGGTAGTGATTGCGCTTTGGTAGGTTTTTACGACTCCGACTTTGCCGGTTGCAATGTGGATAGGAAAAGCACAAGTGGAACTTGTCATTTCTTTTCAAACTCTCATGTTAGTTGGCATAGCAAAAAGCAAGTTTATGTTACTATCAACTGCGGAGGCAGAATATATTGCAGCCGGAAATTGTTCTGCCCAAATCTTATGGCTAAAACAACAATTGCTTGACTTCAATATCTCTCTTAAACAAATTACAATTTTTTGTGACAACACTAGTGCAATTAATCTTGCCAAAAATCCTATTTTTCATTCACGCACTAAGCATATTGAAATAAGGCATCATTTCCTTAGGGATCATGTAGAGAAAGGTGATGTGGTGTTTGAGCACGTTGATAGTTCAAATCAACTAGCCGATATTTTTACAAAACCACTTGCTACCGATCCTTTCTTCTATATCCGTAGGGAACTTGGTGTTCTTGACATCTCGGATAGATCTTAATAATCATTGCTTTGTTTGTATATTATTCTTTGGTTCAACTCCTCTTGTCTCTAACTTCTTGTTGTATAGTGTTATCGTACATCTATTTCTCATATACTCGAGGTAATATCCTTCTATACTTTGTTATCTCTATTCATTCATGATATATATAGTAAAATTGTGTTGCATTGCTTATGTTTGTATCTTTATATATTTCTTCTATTCTCTTGGATTATGATTGATTGTCTATCAAATAATTAGCATAAATGATGATATTTTCATGATTTGAGGTGGTTTAAGTGGCTTTTAGTGAATTTTTTTCAAAACTGTCGAATCCCAACAGGCCGACTCATGAGTCGTCTCATGGAACCTTATGAGTCGACCTCTCTGCTTCGTTGAGCCGACTCATTTCAAATTCAAATTGAGTCGACTCATTTTACAATTTGAGCCGGCTCATTTGTCGCGTCAACTAACATTTGGCTGTCTCTAAAAGACACGCCGCCTGCCTATCCTCCTTCCTAGGTTGGCACATCAATGCCTTCCATCAACTTTTGACTTTAAATTTTTGGTTTTTATGGATTTCTACAATAAAACGTATTAACATTTCATTTTATTATCATCATCATCTCATATTTTCATATTCTCTCAAGTTTATCTCTTCAACCTAAAACCCTAAAATCCTCTCTCAAAGCTTCAAATTTCTCAACAATGGCTTCAAGACCTACAGGTAAAAGATCACGGGGTTCTACTTCACAATCATCACTCCCTGTCAATGCTTTGTCTCTTCTTCCATCTGATTTGGTTGAGGATTATAACAAGAGATTCAAGAACAGGAAGGTTGTTCCTCAATATGTGTACTCAAGAACAACAGCAACTCAAATGCACATTCCTCACATTATTGAACTGATGGATTTTCGAAGTATCAATCCCTTTCTCTCCTTTCATGTCGACTATAATGAGGATTTGGTCAAAATATTCTATGCTGGTCTGGTTGGTACTTTTAAAGGTTTCAAATTCAACTTCCGTATGGGCTTTAGAATGTTAGCTGTTAATGCTCAAGTGTGGAAAGATTTGTTTCGCATTGATCATGAGGAAGCTAGTATCTTGATGACTGATACATCTCAAGTGGAGAATTACTCATTTCATTCTGAACTAAACGGTATGCTTAAAGAACCTTTTGTTGAATTCATTGCTAATTCTGAATTGTTTCCGAATACAACTACTACTGGAAAAGTTAAGTCGTTGGATCGTATCCTTCGTTGGATTATTGCCCACAATTTACGTCCAAAGAAAGGAGGCTTCTCTCGTATTGATATGAGTGAAGTTCATTTGATATATATTCTTCGGAAAAAGATCAAAGTCAACTGGCCCCATTATTTTGCGAGTCGTATTTTTGCCTTAAAGGAAAAGAAAGGAGTTGCTCTTGCATATCCTTCCATCATTCAGAAGATCATCGACAAAGCGGAAATTGTTGGTTTTGACTTACCCATGGTCTCGTTGCCTGACACGAATTGGTGTTAACAAAAGACCTTAAGTCTATTGGGTCACATGTGGGATTCCTAAGAAAGACGATATCGTTTTCTGTCAAGAGGTGGCTTTAATCAAGAGGCGGACGAAAATTCTGAAGGGGATGATCTTGAGGATCAAAATGCACCAAATGCAGTTCCAAATGAAGAATTGCCTCCGGACAATGCAGAATGGAATGGCAATCCATCTTCTGATTCCTATGCAAATCAAGGATGGAATGAATGGCAACATACCGGTTGGACAAACACCGCCACTCGCTTTACTCCTCCATCTCCTCCTCCATCTCAACCACATCAAGATGATTCGTCAAGAATCATGGCTATGCTTCAGAATATGCAACTTCAATAGAAATCTTACTACACAACTCAGACTGAAAGATACTCGGAGTTAGAACGACGTTTAAATTAGCAAGACACTGATTTTGCCGATTATGTGTCCGTTCAAGACACTCGGTATACAACAATGCAGGATCATTTGGCTGGTACGGACACCGCCTTCAACTCTCTCAACAGCAGTTTTCTTCAGTTTACCGAAACTGACATGGATGACTTACAACCTATCACTTATCATCGCTGCTACCCATCCACTCGGGATCGTAATCCCCAATCTTGAGAGAATCATTGCATAATGTGTGTTTGTGATGTTTATGAATGTAGTTTATAGTTTGTTTTTTTAGTATGAGCTCATATTTCATTTGATTAAATTTGTTTTGTTTATTGTCATTTTCTTTACTCGCTTTTCCAAATTGTGTGTTTGTGAATGCGTGTTCCTATTGCAATTGGTTTCTCATTTGAAATTAGGTTTTTCATGCTATTTCAATTGGTGGTTCACTCATATGTTTCATCTTCTTTTTGATGTTGTCAAAGGGGGAGATGATATTGATATTGATAGCATATAAGATTGGGTCATATAGTCAGAGGGAGCTTAACAACAACATATGGCGATTGATTCATCAAGGTTTTTCCATCATCAAAAAGGGGGAGTTTGTGTGACATGGCATGAATTTTAATGTGTCAAAAACTTGGCATGTTTGAAAGCTTAAGTGGTTCTCTAAGAAAAAGCAAGAAATGGCATTTTTGGAAAAATGAACTGAATGAGCCGACTCATTCAGTGTGTTTTGGTGCCCAAACACACGGGTCCCAACAGGCTGCCTAAAGCATCATTTTGGTCGAGTCATGGGTATGGATGAGCCGACTCAAAATCCTTCATGAGTCGACTCATCAAAAAGTTTTTTCTTCTCATTTTTTATGGGTCTCAACAGGCTGCCTCTCTGTTTATTTTGGTCGGCTCACCTGGCAATTTGAGCCGACTCATTTAATGATTTGAGTCGGCTCATTACTGTGCTGACTCAATTTTTTTATTTACTTTTTCTTTCTTTTATGTTACAATCACTAACCAATATAAATAGCAGGTTTCATTTCTTTTGAGTGGTGAATAAGGAAAGTGAAAGAAATACACACATCTCTCTTCATCTTCTTCATTCTTGCATCAATCAACAATCACACACAACAATATTTGTTTGATTACGGTACTTGTATCGAAGATAACATTCAATCGTGAATTAGAGTTCCAGATTGGTTCTAAAGTGTGTGGGTTTTCCTTGGAAAAATCTCAAGGGTTTTCTCCTCCAAGATCGTTGAAGATTTAGGGGTTTTGCAAACAACGATCGTTCGTAGATTCAGCCGAGTGAGGTAGATTGAAGATCAAGTGGATCGTTCTTTCATATCATGGTATACGGAGGATTGCGAAGGTCTTTGTGGGTTCACAAGTGTTGGAGAAACTCAGCCGTGCTCAAAGTTTGGAGGAATTTGAATCCTTGCAAGAAGAGAGCAATTAATCAGAGGCTTTCTTGACATGCATGAAAGACTTGATTCTACTTTGGATCAAAGGACAAGAAGAATATTTGACAGCATATTCAATGCGGTTTGGTTTGTTGGTTCATTTATCTCTCTTCTTGTAAAACAATTGCGATTTAATAAAATTTCCCAATTCGATTGTGAATTGAGGGCAGAGTACTTCGAGCGAGGACGATGAAGGAACTGCCTCAACAAATTCCTTGTGTTCTTTACGTTTCTCGCATTTTACTTTTGTTCATCTTAATCTTGTGTGCTTTAAAATTCTGGTGTATCAAATTAGTGCACTCAAAGTGTTTGATAAATAGTTACACTCACAAGTGATAACTAGAGTGGGTAAAATTCTGCACTATTTGATACAACAAAATTATCCTTGGTGTGTGCACTCCAAGTGTTTGGTAAAATGCCTAATCACACAAATTCAATTTGATTGTGCCTAATTTCTTTTCTATATCATTGTTAAGAATAGTTTTATCAAGTGTTGAATTATCAAGTGAATCATTTGTGAAATATTAATTCTTCTAGTCATCATTTCATTCCAATTGGGTTTTGCATATATCCGATCTCCGGTGACTTCAAATTTGAACAAGACGATTTTCCGAGAAACTTCAGCAATAATTTTTCAATTAAATTTTGAAAAGTAAATTTTAAAAAGGGATATATTCAACCCCCCCCCCTTCTAGATCCGCGCTATCTTCTAACATGTATATGTACAAGATCATTGAAAATAATGAGTATATGAAGCAACAAATCCATTTGTGTGCGCCCAAACATGTTGTGTTGAAATGTTTCAACATCTGGAACAACATCTCGAAGAAGATGTCAATACCGTTCATTCAACATCATGAACTGCTGAAGATGGATTGAAGTTTCTGTTTTGGTTTCAACAGAAACCGTTTATTTGAAGATTTAAATCAATCCAATGGTGCTGATGTAAAAGCTCTTGAAGACTCAAATTTAAATTGAAGACAAATATTGAAAAATATAGAGTTTCTATATTTAGAGATATTTATTTTTAGATTTAAAGATCTTTTTGTATATTTGTAAGCAGATTTTTTCTGCATATTTGTAGCAGCTATTGTTGTGATTGTTTAGGCCCAAATCTAGTTGGGAATAGGTTATAAAAGAAACCTTGTAACCTAGTTTAGAAAAACCAACCAAACCGAAAATGTAATATCATTAGGGTTGTGTTCTTGTGCAGCCGTAAGCAACAAGGAACCCTATTGTGGTTGTTTATGTGTAAACCTCGAAGCTTCTAAGAAAGAGGTGGATTGTACTTAACTGAAGCTGCTAAGCAAGGTTAATGTATTGTAATGGAAGTGTTGCTTCTGTTTTGAATTGTTGTATATGTTTAAAGCTATCAATAACAATAACTGAATGTTGAGGACTATGAGACATCACTGAGGTGATTGGAAGTGAGGATGAGTTTCTCATATTTAGGAGTTCCTAAGTAGAAGTTGTACAAGTATTGATTAAGTGAGAAGACTGCAAACTATAGGTGTTTGCTGAGAAGTCTTTGAATTGATACTACATAGTGGATTTCCTTCCTGGCTTGGTAGCCCCCAAAGTAGATTGATTTGATCGAATTGTGTTAACAATTTTGTTGTGTTTTTGTATAGCTTTTCGATTTTCTGTTATTAACCTGAACTTAATGTCATTTCAGATGTCACAACATCCTGAAAAATGTTTGAATCTGATATATCAGAATTTTAAATGTGTTGTTGTGTATGCCTTACCATGTTTATAAGGAACAAATAAGATGTCTCAACATCATATTCGACATCTGAGTCTAATTTATGTTAAGGTAGAAGGGTTCTATAGAATATCTGTTTAGATGTGTTAATGGTCCCTAGAAGTGGAGGATGGACTATTTTGTTGTGGTAGCGTGGGGTTCATGTTGCTATTGTGATAGGTTTGATTTATTTTCAAACATGTGGCTGCTAGTGTCACCTGGAGATAATTGCTAAGGCTAATTTGTGACACTTGAAGCTACTAAGGAGTTTGTTATCAGCTGCTTATCTATCTGATAACTCCTTTAGGTGAGAAGGCTTCTCTTCTCTGGAGATATATCCTATGATGTTGGGGAAACATGTCTATCTGCTTCTGTCAATTGTGCTAATGATACTTGAAGATTTTTTTTTCAAGTCCACTCAAGGCACTGTGAAGGGAAATGTCTGGGATGAGATCTGAAGACTACTATTAACATACCTATCTTTTGTTTGTAAATCTATGTGTGATCCTTGTAATGATGTCTTATCCCATGATAGAATATCACATAATAATTAGGCATGATTCTGTTGTCCAAGGAATGGCTATATAGATGCTTGGGTGCTAAACTACTGTGTTTATTTCACAAGTATTTGGAACCTACTCCTGATCTGGAAGAGGAGGCATCTATATGGTATGTCTAAGGAGGTTCTAGCCCTAGAACTTCTCTTAGATATGTGTGTTGATCAAGGAATGATCAACATGTGTTTTCTCCTAAGGACAATTTAGTTCTAGTCCTTGCTGCAGGAGTGAAGTACATAAGCTTCAAGGATTATTATTTCAGAGAGACTCCATATACATGAAGGTCAAGCTGTGTCAACTGGTGGAGTTAACTGATGTGGATATAGTTGATCAGTAGCTATATTGTGTGTGAAGACATCTCAATTCAGTCTGATTCTGGATCTGAAGGAGAAGTCTGTTGGAGTGTCCCAACTACTGCTTATGTCTGTGTTTTGGAAGCCTAATCAATTGTTGATGGTTGATTCCCCTATGCCCATGCACATGTTTGTTGTGGAGGTTTGTGTAACTGATACTAATGTCTGAACAAATGTTAGAACAGCATCTCAGAAAGTGTCAGTTGTCTGCAAAATAAGAAGAAGTAAGATTACATGTTCAACCTTGTGTGAGAAGGTAATCTTATCTGACCATTAGCAAATATCTTGATGGAAGACTTGGTATTTGTCTATTGTTTTTATGAATCATATAGATGGATACTTAGACAGGAGACTTAGTGTTTATCTAAGAAGTATACATATCTGCAGTCTGAATCTTATGGTTTAGAAAGTATTCTGAGTAACTAATGCTCATCTTCAAAAAGGAGCTTTGGTTGTTCATGAAAGGGGGAGTTAAGTAGTGCCATCTGTCGTGTTTTGGTGCAAGAGTGCAGACTAGTTTTGGTGGATACACCTGGAATTTTGTTCTTCCCTTGACAAGGACAGTGTGTATAATCATGAAGTTATTTTTGATAAATCATCAGGACTTTGTGAAGATTGCTTTACTCAAGGAGAAGTGTCATCCTTGGTATAGCTGCAAGGTGTAGTTCTGAACTATTCCTTCTGAAGATTTAGACAATGGCAGGTTTGAATACTTTGGAGAAAACAATGGAAGCTTCTCATCAATATGTGACATTGGTAGGATTTTCTGCAAAACCAACAAAATGGAGGTTGTTTACTCAAACTTGGTTGATGAATCAAGTCTATGAGAGCATGGAACTCTTGTTCTATAAAGGAAGGAGGTTCTTTCAAGTGGCAGAAGTAAGAGTTGAGTTCAACAGCTTGATGTGGAATGATAATGTTCAAACATCTAGTTCAACATTAGAATCTCAGGTTGTGAAGTGGCACATTAATTAAAGATAAGATGATTTACATCAAGTAGATTAGAATATTCTTATGAGAATTGTGACAAACGTGAGGAAGACAAATGGTGGAAATTGGCTTTTTCATATAAGGATTCATAAAGGATGTGATCAAACTATGGCAATTGGTTTATCTCTATAGTGGATTCGTAGAATCAAGATAATCAGAGTGTGGCATCCTGTTGTTCTTGATGATTGTCTTGGAACAAACTACTCTTGGGCAGAAGAGTGATGAGTTGAAGACTCAAGGAGATTTATTCTTCTTGAAGGTGGGTGAGAGTTTAACTCTCATTCTGGATTTCTAATTCAAGTTGGTGGCACAGTGTAGTTGAAGATTTTCAATTCTTGGATTACTATATTATAGTAAGTCCAGTTGGTGGAACACATCTAAGATCATGGTGATAAGATCTTGGTGTGAGGAGAATGTTCTAACTAGGTATTAGGACATTATCCTGGGTGTTTGTCTACATGGTTTCTATTCTTAGTCTACCTAATCATATGGGAGAATGATGAAGTAGTCGATCTGTATTGGAAGAAACATGTAGAAGAGAATGAAGTAGATCATGTATTGATTGCTTGGAAATCTGTTTATGGACACTCTTTATAATTTTTGAATTAGTTTGAATGTGTTTTATTTGGATTGTATGGCCAAAGTACTGTAAATAAATCATGATGGGCCAATGTTGTTTCAAGAACTTGTGTGCAAAATATGTCCAGTTTGTGTAGTCTGTGGTAACTACAAACCAAGAAGGGGTCAGGTAGGCTTTGGTACAAGAAGTGAATGTGTTCAATTGGGAATTGAAAAGAGGGTGAGCTCTTGAAGACGTGAATATGCGTCTTATGTTTTCCTTTCATCAAAGTACAGAGAAACATAGAGTATCCTAGATAGGGGGAGTTTGTTACAAGTCTGTGCAGCTGATGTTGTGAAGTTAAGGGGGAGGAGCACCTTAACCAGGTTTTGTGATGTTATGCTACATGTTGTGACATGTGCTACTAAGTATGTTTTCCTGATTATTTATTTATTACCTAGTGGATATGGTGTACATGTCCTTGTGATCCAGATGAGGAGTATCCTAGGTGTCTAGAAGCCTATATTGTATAAAGTTGCTTTCTACAGTTTATGTTGGATTTTTTAGGTGTTGTGAACCATAGTGTTGCACTGCTAGAAGATAGTATTTGGTTGGATGTCAGAACATATCTCAAGACATGTGTGTATTGTTCTCTTTTTGAGTATTTGTGGACAGCTCTAGCAGAAAAATGTGAAACACGAGGTTTTCTTGCCTGTTTGTTATTGGGCCATTTGTTTTGGGAGAACAAGTCAGCTGGTCAAAGTCAGTTTCTTTTTCACAGTGAATGGTGTAGATGTTTTGGCTCTTATCATAAAGATCTTGGACCAAGAATGCTTCTTTTTCAAGGATAGGACGTTAATATTTATGCCTTGGCTCCTTATTTATAGAAGCATATTCTCTCCTCCTCCAGCATGTGAGTTTTCTTGATTTCATCCTTTCTTCTAATGGGGTTCTTTAGAGTTTGGATGAATAATTCGTGGGTATGGTGTTGTGAGGGCTATGTTTGCCAAGTTTTTGCTAAAAAGGGGGAGAAAGTGTGTGTACATATGTTGTACTCAGAGTTGTTGTCACAATGGTTGCATCTGTTATGTGTGGTTGTGTGGTGGTTACCAAGATGTCAAGGTGGATGTCGTATGCTAGCCTTTGTGACTTGTGTCCTGGGTTGTTGAACATAATTGTGACTTGTGTTATATGTTACATAAGGGAAGGACATATTGTTCTCTTATGTAACCATTAACCTTCTTGATGGAAGATGTTTAGCAGCTTGTGAAGGAAACTTCTCAAAATATGAAAAGAAAGGAAGTAGTAATGGATTAGTTCAGTGAAGAGTTCAGGACTTTCTACTTCTTATATTATTGTTGCTGTTTCCATTGGAAGAAGAGGTATATGTAACTTTTCCACTGAAAGAATATGTGACTGTTGTTTGTTCTTGTGAATGCTGCTGAGGATGACAAACAACATGTCCTGACATAACGGAGAGTTTGCTGATTACCTATTTTTTTCTATTGTTCTTTTTTATGTATTATTTTATATATATGTTTTAGCCAAAATTTACCAAAGGGGGAGATTGTAAGTTCTATGAATTGGCATAAATTTTGTAAACCAGATATAGCAACAATGTATATGTACAGGATATTTGCAAATAATGAATATATGAAGCAAAAAAATCCATTTGTGTGTGTCCAAAAATGTTGTGTTGAAATGTTTCAACATCTGGAACAACATGATGAAGAAGATGTCAAGACAGTTCATTCGACATCATGAATTGCTGAAGATGGATTGAAGTTTCTGTTTTGGTTTCAACAGAAACAGTTTATTTGAATATTTAAACCAATCCAATGGCACTGATGTAAAAGATCTTGGACACTCAAATTTAAATTGAAGACAAATATTGACGAATATAGAGTTTCTATATTTAGAGATATTTTAGGAGTTTTTAGATTTAAAGATCTTTTTGTATATTTGTAAGCATATTTTTTCTGCATATTTGTAGCAGCTATTGTTGTGATTATTTAGGCCCAAATCCAGTTGGGAATAGGTTATAAAAGAAACCTAAATAAGTGATAGTTTAGAAACAACCAACCAAATTGAAAAATTTAATATCATTAGGGTTATGTTCTTGTGCAGCCGTAAGCAACAAGGAACCTTGTTATGGCTATTTATGTGTAAACCTCAAAGCTGTTAAGCAAGAGGTGGATTGTACTTAACTGAAGCTACTAAGAAAGGTCAGTGTATTGTAATGGAAGTGTTGCTTATGTTTTGAATTGTTGTATAGGTTTGAAGCCGTCAATAACAACAAACTGTAGGTGTTTGCTGAGAAGTCTTTGAATTGAAAATACATAGTGGATTTCCTTTCTGGCTTGGTAGCCCCCAGAGTAGATTTATTAGATCGAACTGAATTAACAATTTTGTTGTGTTTTTTTATAGCTTTTTTGTTTTCTGTTGTTATGCAGTACCTGAACTTAATGTCATATCAAATGTCACAACTTCCAGAAGAATGTTTGAATCTGATATATTAGAATTTTAAATGTGATGTTGTGTATGCCTTACCATGTTTATAAGGAACAAATAAGATGTCTCAACATCATATTCGACATCTGAGTATGTCATACCAGAATTTCAGGGTTTACTATACTAGAATTGGGTTCCTCATCTGATGGTTGGGAGAAATCCTTAAGGGGTCTTTGGTTACGATCTATGGCCATAACTTTCTTAATTCTACGAAGTAAGAGACGTGCGCGAGCTTATCTTTTGGGTTCCTCTAAAGGATATAGTAAACTACTGGTGCTATGAGCTCTTCACATTGACCAGCTAGTTTAAGAATTAGTATAGACGATGTAACTACAGGGTACGAAATTTGACGTAATTGGTCCCCGACAAAGGCGCCAAATACTTGATGTGATGTTTTCGCAAGTATACGAATCACGTCAGAGTAATATAAAAGATTATCAATCCCACAGAGAACAAACGTCAATTTATCATTATCTATCGTTACAATGCTTATCTAAGGCAAATCAAAAACAAGAGTAAATAGTACACAATGAAAATAAAGTGTGAGGATGTAAATTCAAATAAAAAAACAGGCTTTAATGTAATTCACATAGTTTAATAATGTTCCAAATGTTTGTAAATAGAACTACTTGTGGGTAATGTTTTCTACTTATGAAAAGACCTAATTTAGCGGGAACTATCGCCTTCGCGTTATTGTCACTTATAAAAAGGCGCCCATCGCGTTAAAGTAATAAACCAATTTTTAAGAAATACAGCTCTAGACTCAGTTGCAAAGTATTTTGACTTGGAATTTTCAATAAATAGAGGTTCATGCGAACCGGACTCTAAACCTACAAACGCGTCCGAAAATAGTTTTAAAATCGTTTTTCTATAATGTTAAGAACTCCTACTTAACTAGAGAAAGCGTTGTCGCTTCCTTTGAACAGTTAAGACTAACCAAGTTTAACTAAAGTTTGGACGACTTTCGATCTTACCCAACAGAATCGAAATATAGAAAATTTGTGTTAAAAATCAAAATAGCCCCTAAGTAATTTTATAAACACATTATATGAAACATTATTTTACCATGATCCTTACATTCTAACCTTTAAAATTTAGCTAGACATGGAAATGTAAATGAACATATTGAAATGGATCATGTTAAAATTAAAGTAAAGTGAGTGCGAGAAATAAATCATTTAAAGAGAGTGTGAGAAATAAATAAAGTAAAAACAAGTGCGACAAATAAATAAAGTAAAAGAGAGTGCGAGAAATAAATAAAAATAAAAGCGAGTGCGAGATATAAAAAAAGTAAAGGAGAGTGCGAGTAATAAATAAAGTAAAAGCGAGTGCGAGAAATAAATAAAGTAAAGACAATGCAATAAATAGAAACCTGCTCCAAATCAGAGGCTTTGAATCAGATACAACTTGAAGTAAACACAACTGGAAACGAAAATGGCAGCAGGATTAACTTCTACCAAAGTGCTCCAAACTCGATTACAGACTCGATAAATCGTGTGATAACTCTTTGATGTGAAGGGATTATCACTTACAAAAGTAAACAATATATGTCTAAGTTGTAACTAGGTTTGGATCAAGATAAATGAACAAAGGGCACTTTATTTATAGCATGGGAAAAGGAGAGGAAAGACTGAAGTGTCCTCCAACTTCTTTTGGGAGGGAAACAAAATACAAAGGTGGCGTCCGCCGCCCCCTCATGGCGTCCGCCACTTGAACTGAAGGAGAAAGATAGTGGAGAAAGTCGCAGTTATATATAGTTTGAAACATTATTCTTGTGGCTTACCCTATGGCGGCCACCATGGTGGATTCCATGTTACCATTTTGCTCAAAAACTGGTTTTTCTGCTCGTTTTCCTTCGTTTTTGCACAAGAAACTATGGATACACTAGAAACATGAAAACAAAACAAAAACAAGCATAACGAAAGAAAATAGAAATAAAAATCCTAATAAACATGTGCAATCCGAGTCAAATATATAGTGTGATTCAGTGTTATCAGTGTTCGGATCCATAATAAATGTTAGGAAAGATTACCCACTACCAAACAAATGATAACTTAATTCCAAATTAATCAATCAAAAGGAAGAGACATATTACCCACTACTAAATAAGTGATAGGTTAATTCCAATGTAATATACTCAAGAGGAGAAAATATTGCCCATTATAACACATGTTATAGCTTAATTCCAAACCAATATCTACCATATTAGAAAACTTACTCTAATGATTTTACTCTTCTACCCTCTGAGACATGTGTCAGATTCTTAAACTACTTTCATTTGAATTTAAAAATACAACTCTGATAATTCACTTTCTCATAATTCACTTCCTCTCTCTCTCTCTCTCGTCCTTTTTCTTTCTTTGTCTCTCTCTCTCTCTCTCTCTCTCTCTCTCTCTTTTCTGTTTCTCTCTATCTTTGTCTCACACGGTTCTTCTTCTTCCTCTTCGTCACCCTTCTCCCTCTTCTTCTTCTTCCTCTTCACCACCATCTGATTCTCCCTCTTTTGGTATTTTCGTATCACACCGAAACGAGAATGGTGTTTGAATCCGTTTACATCTAATTTTAGGGCTTCATATATTTTTTCTTATTTCTTTGATTTAGTGTTTATTGTTTCAGGTTTGGACCGGATCGATATTTCTTTCTTGAAAAAAGTGATTGTATATCTGTGGCTTCGGCTGAGTTGGAAACGGGTAGACAAAGAAGAAGAATTCTGACACAGGTAAACTCTGATATTTTCTGTTTCTTAGTATTTTTTTGTTATCCTACTTCATTTGTGTCATTATTCTGTATGGTGGCGGTTTCATGGTCAGAAAAGGGAATGAGAAACAATAGTGATGCGATTTGGTTTGCGGTGGTTCGACGGTTGGACTGAGTCATATGCTGTGTTTTCAACACAAGTAAACTCTGATTTTCTCTGTAGATATTGTTGTTCATGTTTCTTAATGGTTTATTTTAAGATTTTTGTTAGGTATACTTGTCGAACAGTGTTAGAACATATTTCCTGCAAAGTGTTCGATGAAAGTTCCAAATCAATCACTTTGTTAGTTTTTCCTTTTCAGTTGTGTGATTGTTAATGTTTAAATTAACTTTTTCATTTTACTTTGTATTTCTTTAGGTTCTGTAGCCGGAGGATATGCGGATACGTGTCGGTAACCACCCAGAACATATATGTTGGTTTGTTAATATGTCAATAACCAACCATAATGTATTTGAAAAAACCAGGTTTGAGTTATGTAATGAAGATGTTGAAGATGTTTCCTTCACCATTGTGAATTTGAGAGTGCTTTCAAGATGTTCTATTTAATTCCATATTGAAGGAGTATGTAATGATAAGAACATATATTTTATGTGTTTAAGTAAGTTGTGTATCCAAACAAGGATGTTAACAATGTATTAGATTCTATTGGATGAAGGTCTTTATGATTGTTATGATTGTTTTTTCTGTTGTTCGGTTGAAGTATTGAACTGAAATTGTTATCTTAAACTGCAACTATTTGGTAAAATAGGAAAATGATATGATAGCAACTTTATCTTTTGGTTTATTTTGAAGACAATCCAAATCATGATAACTTTTTAAGTGGTTCTTTTAATACTTTTTAATTTTTAAGAATTGGATTTATTTAGCAAACTTAATCATAATATTACTTTAAGCATGTTTATCAAACCATAATATATATTTGTTTCCATTATCTGGTTCAATTCTGCCACAACTTAAAACTAATTTAGAATTTGATTTATATATTTATCTGTTTATGTGACATTAAAACTAATATAGAATTTGATTTATATATTTACTGGTTTTAGTTTCAGATTTAATTCTTGAATCTTGGCACATATGATTGAGGGTTTTGTTTAGTATCTACAACTTAAACACTTATTTTGAACCAATATACAGTCGGTATATCAAATTTAAATAGGTGAAGATTAAAAATTTCCCTAATAGGTCTACACCATTACAACCTCTATGACACAAATGTTAGTTTTATAAGTTAATTTTATATTTCTCAGTAGAATTTTGTAATATATGTTGGTTTTATTTATTGAAAATTGTATGATATATGGTTTCGTAAGAATTGTGTAGTAGGAGATGATAATTGTTAGTTTAGTTTATTTATTGATAATTGTTATTTAGGAATGGAGGGGGTTAAAAAAGAGAAAGTTCGAAGGGTAGTGTATGAAATGAGCAAAGGATCCAAATATTTCAAGAATGAGGAACGGAAGGAAGTTTTTATCAAACAGAAAGTTAACAATATACACAAAACTTTCACATTCTGATTTATCTCATTACCATAAGGCATGCCATTACTAGGAAATTAATATAATTGTTTGTGTGAGTTGAAGTGAGTCTATTAATCTTCTTGAATGTCTTCTAAATAATGAATTAAATGGGTCGAAAGGAATGGATAAAGAATATTGTATTTTTTTTACAGAAAAAAAATCTTGTTGGATCAAATTGGATGAGAGGTGGTTCATATTTAATGAAGAAGTTTTAACATAACCTGATAGACAGATAATCTTTCTTCCTAATTGTATTTATAACTACACTATTGAGTTATCTAATAAATGATGTTTTTCTTTTTTTATATCTTCATATATCGTGTGAACACTATTGTAATTATACCACTTTACACAATATATATATATATATATATATATATATATATATATATATATATATATATATATATATATTACCTTTCTAACATTATGATATATTAAAATATATTCAAAACAATAAATTATATATTTAATGTAAGATATTAATATTGATCCAAACAAGGAAAATGGTAACACATCTAAAATGTGTGAACGTACGGGAAACCAGTATGTGTGAACGCACGGGTAACCAGATCAAAATATGTGTGAACGCACATGTAAGTATTTTTATTTTTGTCTTAAAAATATCATTTTCATTTATAAATAATTAACAATTTTTGTAAAATCATTTTTTTTATTATTAAAATTTTTATTATATTTTTAAACCATAAGCACGATACCACACCAATACCGTGCAAAAGCACGGATAATACATCAGTATCGGGTGAACGCACGAGTAACCATACCAAAATAAGTGTGAACGCACGGATAATACACCAATATCATGTGAACGCGCGGATAACCAGACCAAAATATATATAAATATATGTGTAACACATCAGTACTGTGTGAACGCACGGGTAATCATATCAAAATCTACATTTATTTAAAATTAATACAATTTTTTATTTTAAAAATATGTTTTTCATTTAAATATTTATCTTTGATTAACTTATATATTTATTTTTACTACTTTTTTTTTCTATTTTTACGATTAAATTCATATATTTTCATTTTCTTTAACTTATATACTTATTTTAATTTTGAAACATTTTTTTTATTATTTTTCACGATTGTTTTTTTACAAATTATGTGTTTAATAGTTTTTCTTAACAATAGAATATTTTAAAAACTTATACAATTATCTTGAGGTCTATTTTTTTCTTTTTTCAATAATATTTTGATATTTTCTGATTTTTTAAATTCACATAATAAAATTGTGACATATCCGCGATCCACACCAGAACTCGTGCGGACGCACGAGTTTTCCACTAGCACTCAAGAGAAAAGATTATCCACTATCAAACAAGTGATAGCTTAATTCCAAAAAAATCAATCAAAAGGAAGATACATATTACTCACTACCAAACAAGTGATAGCTTAATTCCAAATTAATATACTCAAGAGGAGAAAATATTTTCCACTGTCATACATGTGATAGCTTAATTCCAAATGAATATACTCAAAAGGAAAGATTACACACTACCAAACAAGTAATAGCTTAATTCCAAAGTAATCAATCAAAAGGAAGAGACATTTTATCCACTACCAAATAAGTGATAGCTTAATTCCAAGGTAATATACTTAAGAGGAGAAAATACCGTCCACTATCAGACATGTGATAGCTTAATTCCAAAGCAATATACTCAAAAGAAAAGATTACCCACTACCAAACAAGTGATAGCTTAATTCCAAAGTAATCAATCAAAAGAAATAGACATATTACATACTACCAATCAAGTGATAGCTTAATTCCAAAGTAATATACACAATAGGAGAAAATATTGTCCACAATCACATATGCGATAGTTTAATTCCAAAGCAATATACTTAAAAGGAAAGATTACCCACTACCAAATAAGTGATATCTTAATTCCAAAGTAATCAATCAAAAGGAAAAGACATATTACCCACTACCAAATAAGTGATAACTTAATTTCAAAGAAATATACTTAAGAGGGGGACCAAATTTCAATCCAAGAACAAGTTGGAGAGAAATAGTCAAACAAAAATCATCCAGAGGATGAAATATCTCAACTGGGGAAAATTTCATCCAGATAATAAACTGGAGAGGAAACTGAATCAAAATCATCCACGAGGAACAAACTCAGCGGGGAATTAAAAAGGATAAACACTTTTTGCTTAATGGTCGACACTCTATACTAGAGGGAAGACAACACACACCCTGTGGGGAAAATCCACACCAAAGAGCGAGGAACAAGATGTATCAAAGAGTTCAAAAATGTAAACATATGATGTTATACATACCATAGATGCATAATTATGCTGACAAAATAGAAGAAATAAAGGTAAGCAAAGGGTGACATAAACACCACAACAACCGGATACTCGGCTAATCCCAAAGCGACCAAGCTAGGTAATCCTGCTGGAGATTCAACTTAAAATCTCACAGGGGATAAACAAATTCCATCAAAGGAATAAAATCCAGCTACAAGGCTTAACTCATGCTGAGGAAATTATGCTCGGGATTCAATCAACAAAGCAACCTTCAATAATCCATGAAAGGGATAACATAAAAAAATCCACTCTTGAGAAGATAATCATGTTGGTGAAATACCAACAACACAAAACCTTACACACTCCTTGGGGAAAAGAGGGAATGTCCCTATTAAACTCTGATGGGGACAAATAATATCCATTGTAACCCTGTTGGGAAACAAAATGAGGATCTACCAGTAGTGTAAATAAAGCAAAACCCACTGGTGTGACAAACATCAACATCAACTATGCAAAGGAGACACCATAAAGCTGAGGAAAAGTAACAATCACTTGGGGATAGGAAAACATTTCCATAATCCTTGTTGGGAATAGAGATACTGTTGTTAGGGAATAAGCTCTGAGCATGTATTTCAACATGTCATGCATACTCCGCTTGGGGAAGGATGAAAGGCTTGCTGAGAATTAAAAATGATCATGTTGGAAGCCATCACATGCAAATCCATTGGGGATATGATAAGAGAATCCTGCTAGGAAATATCTTTCAATAAAATTTTGGACTTGCCGATACTCGTGGGGATACCAGAAGTTCACACTATAGCCAAAAGTCAAGTTGCCAGGGATTTTAAATCTATACCCAACACTAGGTAAGAGAAAACCTATCAACTGATTGCTATATCAATACTTCTGCTAGGGAATTGTAAACACCCCAACTTTTCCCTCACTCTTTATCACACCATGGCTTGTTTATCTTTCATTTTTGCATAAGCATAAGCATACCACCTCATATTGCATATTTGTTTCATCTGCATAGTTCAAGTTCATCTGCATCTAGGGTTTGTGATATGACCAATCCAAGGATCCATCTGAGCCACCCCAAAGGCCTCAAAGCTTTCCAAGAGGGTCCATGTGTGTTCTACCATCATATTATGTCCCTCAGAGTTCATGAAAGTCAAGAGATCACAAGAACTGGCAAGGCATAGAAGCAGAGCTAGGGTTTTCACTACACAAATGACCAAAATTAGGGTTTTGGTTTCAGGGGCCTTAACTCCATTTTTTTGGGCCATTATTGTTTATAATGTTCTTAATATGTCATAAGGATCATGTGTACCAAGTTTGATGAAGAAACTCATTGTGGAAGTCATCTGTTCACTGGGTAACTTCTTAAGCAAGTTAAGTCAAAATCAGGGCATCTGAGGCCCCCAACAATGGAACCAAAGGGTTATTTTCATCAAATTGAAGTTCAATGATCTTTATTTGATCTTAGAAGAGGTTATAAGTTCACAAGATTGAATAATTTTGAGCCATTTGCAAACTTGCCAAAAATCGAAATGACTTGAAATACAAACTTTCCATTTTGGGAAAGTTTTTCAACCTCCTCTTTCTCAACCAAAAATGCTTCAAATGAAAAATTATCGGTCATGAAAGTTGTAGATTGGGTCTTTCCCTTTTAAAAAAGTACAAGAACATGTCTTGATTCATCCTAGAACTATAGATATGGCCTTTCAAAGTTGGCAAAAATCCTAAAATTTCAAGTTTCATGTCAAAGAGGGATTTTGCAAATTGGCATATTCAAGCATTCTAATGACTTCAAATATACACAAACACTTCACAATATGACAAATGGACCTCTAAACATCAGAATTGTGCTTTGAATCAAGTGTTTTCATGCCTTAAACTTCAAGAAATCATAAAAGGGCCAAAACTTTCAAGAATTGCAAAATGATATGAAACTCTTCATCCACTTGTTCCAGCACATCAAAACCAATTCCATGGCTCTCCACAAAGTCAACTGAGGCCAGAAACCCCAAGAAACCAGGCATGCACCATACCCATACCTCAAAGTACAAAATCTTGACTTTTTGCAAAAGCTCCCATACCAATCAGCCTGTGCCACAACAACTCTCTGGCCAATCAACATTGTTTATGTGGACAATAAGCAACTCATAACACACAACATTGAAGCCTGAATCAACCCCACACTCAGATTGCCCAAAATTTGTTAAAACCTTCAAGCTTTCGAAACTCACTCCTCATCCACTCAAACTTCAATTTTCTTTCACCAATCATCTCCTCATGACCTAAGGAGCATGTCCCACCCTTCACCATAGCCTGAAACACAGCCAAACCAAAACACGATTTCTTGTGCAGCAGAGTTGCAACATCAAAACCAAGCCATACAAACTTGTTCTAAGCTTCACATCATCCTCAGAGGGTTCATTGAAGTTGATTTGCATAAGAGAGGAGGCCAAAAAGCCCAGAATCAGAAAGCTCAACCTCAGGTAACCTCAAGAACCTTTTTTTCTCTTCAGAAATGCGTTTTCATGTTATAGAATGATTTCTCATGCTTCACTGATCATGCTGATGTCTTTATTTTTTAAAAGGGTTGAGTTTTAAGCATTTCATGATGTTCTGAAATTTTTGCCGTTTTGATGTTTGGATTCAAATCTTGTTGATGATGAATGATAAATGATTTTTGAAGCTGGATTATTGTTTAGGGTAGTTAGTTGATCATTTCTGGAGATTTTGGGGGCTTGGAATGATGATTTGAGGAAGTTCAGGTGAGGAGCTGGCCGAAGAAGATGACCGGAGGTCTTCTCCGGCCACCTGAAAGTCATTAGGGCTAAATCTCTGATTAAATGCCCAGATGCGCTTGTGGCCGTTAGATGAGGATTAGGGTTAGTGAGCGTGTGGTCCAGATTGAGTCATTATCATTTAATCCTGATTAATTAATTAAAAGCCAGTTTGAATGTGGGCCGTCCAGATGCTCGCGTGGTCAATTCCCTCCCTTTCCAGTTTGAATTTGGGCCTCTGGATCAGATTACTTTGCATTTTATTCATTTTTATTTCATTTTTATCCATTTCTTTTGCATATTTATTTTAAAATATCAAAACTCATCACAAAAATATGAAACTTTGCATTTTTGTTTTAAATATTCTTCTCAACCTGAAAATGATTTTATTTTATTTTTTGCATTAAAAAAATATTTTTAAAATATTTAAATGTTATTTTTAATTAATTAAAGTCTTTTAATTAATTAAAAATACATTTAGGTTTCTAAAAATCACCAAAATAATCATGAATCATCCCATTGCATTTAGAAACATTTTCAAACTCTTCACACAAATTTCTTTTTAGGTTTGATCATAGTTTGTGAATTTTCTTTGAATTAAGGGTCATTAAATTACATTTTTTGAACCCTAACTTTCAAAAATCATTTCTGCCTAACCAAGAAGAGTTTGAAGATGATTCTTTTTGCATTATTTTGCATGTTGCATGTAGTTCATAGGTCATTTATCTCATAAATTTACCTTGCATTTTCGAATTGATTTGCATTTTCCCCTTTTGAATCACCCAAAAACCCTAGAAACTTAGGAAATTCATAACTTGTGATTGGTTAGGCTTCTGACCTTCTCCTTTGGGGTATGACCTAGTATGGGATTAGGGTTTGTTTGAGCTTGATTGAAATTTTTTATCATGTCATATGCTTCTGTTTTGTTCATTTGCATCACATACTTTCATATAACCATAATTTATCATGTTCATTTGCATTCATCTTGCATATGCATCAATACATGAACTTGCCATGACATTTCATGCATTCATATGTCATCTTAGACATCTTAGGACATGTTAGAATCATGCTAGATTATTTCTTCATTCATTTGCCATGATTTTCATTCATTTCATTTCATTAACTTTCATGTGTTTTCAAACTTCAAAGCATGCTTACATGACATCTCATTCTTTGTATGATCATACATATGCACTTTGTATGCCTTTGCATCATCTCACATGAAATTCTCATTGCATAATCACTTCTGACTTTGGTCATTTCATCTCATTTCATCTCATTTCATTTCATTTCATCTCATTTCATTTCATTTCTTTATGCTTTAGATCTTATGCATTCATGCTAACACTTTTAGGTGGTAAGTTACTTTGAGAAGGGGATTTGCCTTCACTTATCACTTCTCTTATCTCTTTCATTTGCATTATCATTTGTCATTTAAGTGAAATTGTTCACCTGTGTTCCATCTCTCTCACTTTCTTTCTTTAAGTTACTTATCTTCTTCAATGAAGTAAGTGACTTATTCTTCTACATCCTCCTCCTTTCATCTGCTTCTTCCATTGGTGGCTTCCTTGAAGATCTTTCTTAAGCCTCACAAACCATAGGAACATCCAAGCATGATAATAATTAGGGTTGTGATTAGTCCCCCCTAGTTTTTGCCTTTGAGTCTCCTTGAGTCTCCCTTCTCACCTCATAATCAGAGACTAAACTCTTAAAGTTTTAGGACTTTGGAATTAGGGTTATGCCTGCATCCTTCTCTTAGGATGTAGTGTATAACTTTAATCCTAAGTGTTAAACCTTTAATTTGTTTAAACCTCTTAATCAAATCATCTTAATAATCACTAAGACTTTATCTTGTAACTTGGGCCTTACATTAGGGTTCTAATTCTTCCTTTATGGTTAAAAAGGACTAACCCTAGTGTTTAATGGACAAGTCCCCCTCAAGATGTCTTACAAACATAAAAATCACTTCTTAATCTCATCCCTTAATTAAAATCCACTTAATAAAGGCTTGTCATCTAATGAATTTAATCTCTAACCATGGATTAAGTTGAGGCATCTTCCTCAGCTTAAGTGTTCTCATCTATTATCCTTCTATTAGGATGGTGTAATGAGTTCACTAATTTGTGATTAGAGATTAAACTCATTACTTAACACTAAACAAAAAACCCAAAAATATCTAAATAATCACAAGTAGGTTAATGATCTTAATCCTACATCATCATGGTAATTAAGTTGAGATGCTTATCTCATACTTAAGTATTCTCATTATCCCTAATCAGGGAAGATATAATGAGTTTACAAACCCTTGATTTAGGCTTAATCTCATTAACTTATGCAAAACACCAAAAGCAATAACAAAACTGAAAACACAAAAAACAAACAATAATCGTCTCCTTCGGGATTCTTTTCTCATCACACTCATTCATAGACGAGAACTCGCTTCTTCCGTCTAATGCAAGACAGTTAGCACTCGAGCCAGACGAGTCATACACTTGAGCATAGACAAGCAAGCAGTTCACAGTCAATTCATTTTCAGTCTCTTTGAGTCGAACTACGGTGTTCTGACTTCCTCATTGCACGAGAGGATACATAGGCATAACTTAACAGTTATCGAACAAAAGTCTCTTTGTTTTCCCCCTCTTTTAGCATTCTCTTTTAAGCCTAGCTCCTGAGCATTCACCTTTTTACACTGACACTTGTACATCTTTTTTCCAGCTTTTGCACACAGATAACACATACACTACCCCTTTAAACATTGTCTTTTAAGTGTGGATCCCGTCGAGTACGACGGACAATCGAGGTGTTAATACCTTCCCAGGTTGTAACCAACCCCCTTTCTCAGTTTCTCTAGTTCGCAACCGTCTTATCCATCTTTTTCCAGGTTTATGCAGCATTACCTTTCCTTCGGGATAAAAATGCCTAGCTGGAGACTCTATTCATCTTCATTTCATTTTCTCTTTTCGTCGACCGTTCGCGTCTGCACCCTATCTGACCCGGTGTCTTTTTGGGGGAGCGACAGCTTGGCGACTCTGCTGGGGATCCTATCTTGCAACCAGGGCTTATGGTTCTTTTTGTGGGTTTCTCCTAACGCTTGTTTGATTTGTGTTTACGAGGGTGTTATATGCTACTTGTGCTTTTTTGTTTATTGCTTTATTTTATTGCTTACTGTACAACTTTATTTATTGCTTTTATTTACAGTTTTATGCATTTCATACTGTTATCATCATCTGTGCTGGATCTGTTGTTTCCTTTGGTGGGAGGGATTGTTGAGTGATTAAGGTTCCATACCAGGAATTTGAGTGACACATAGGCTAGAGTGGCTTCATATTCTTTCCCATTCCATTTCGGTCTGGTGCGGGAATATGAAACACGGTTCAGACATGGGTTCCTTTTTGAGAACTCTGTGCTACAGATTTCCTGTAGTACTAGGGCTATCTGGGAAGCCTGCTAAGTCTGGATGAACTTCAGCATCTGAGGTGAATTAGAGGAGGATATTTTATGGTTATTGTAAAAACTGTACCTTCGGGTTAGAAGTGTTTACACTTCTCATAACTGATCCAAGTCTGAGGATCCTTGTTCTAGAACAATACATGTGAGGGGGTTGGTATGTTTACAGGTTTGCAGGAACCCTTGGCCTCATCATACCCTTGTTACTAGTGTTGTTTTAAGTTTGTATCATTTTGGACAGTTCTTGTGAAACCCTGGACTTGTGACTCTTTATTTGAGTTCCCCACCTAGTTACAGGTTTTCTAAGCCTCCATCCGGACTTATGAACACACATGGACCTTATCAAGACAGATAACAGATCCAACACTTGATCACAAACCCTTTGCATATCATTCTGCATACATCATTTTGCATCATTTAACATTTTTCTATTTGTTTTACAGGGTATTCACATCTTATCTTTGGTTTGGTTTTGACCTGTTCTATTGCTCAGATTCCCTCAGCTATCTGCATCAGCCATCTTCATCAGTTATCTTCATCAAATATTCTTCTTCAGTACCCTCTTCCAGTTATCTTCACCAGTTGTCTTCATCAGAGACTCTTCTCCAGCATCTTCTTCAGTTGCCTTTATCTGCAGTTATCAGACTTCTTCACCAGCATCCATTGTCAGCATGGACACATCCAGGAAGAGCAACATCACCTATCATTTCTTTGAGCCCACTATGACAGGCATCAGACAGATCTAGTCTCTTATCACTCCTGATCATGTCCCTTTATTCAGGGAACATTATGGAGGCATTATGGACATGATTATGGATTTTGATGCATCCCAGAGGAGCATGATCCACACTTTCTTGCAGTTTTATGATCCTCCTCTCAGATGTTTCTCTTTCCCAGATTTTCAGTTGGGACCTTTGCTAGAAGATTTTTCCATGTTGTTAGGTGTCCCCATCAGGAGGGGGATTCCCTTCAACCCTGAGATGGTTGCTCCCAAGAATGAAGATATAGCTAAGGCTTTGCATTTGGAATCCACACTCATTGACCAAAACATGACCACCAAGGCTGGAATTCCAGGCCTTCACTTAGACTTCTTGATCTCCCAGGCCACCCTGCATGCTGCAGCAGGAAAGTGGGACATTGTTTATGCACTTTTGGCACTCAGCATATATGGGACCATCTTGTTTGCAAACGAGCCCAAGTTTGTAAGCGAGAGTGCTATTCACTTGTTCTTGTTGAGGAATCCAGTCCCTACCTTGCTTGGAGACTTTTACTACCCAGTGCATCAAAGGAATGAGAAGCAGAGGGGAAGATTGGTCAGATGCTGTGCACCCCTCTTCTACTGTTGGTTGTTAAGACACTTGCCAAAGTCAGACACTTTCTTGAATCCTCATCAGCCAAGGAACTGGGCTAAGAGATTAATTACCCTTACATCAGAAGACATCAGATGGTGCACCCAGAGCATCAAGGGCAAAGATATCATCACTAGCTGTGGGCAGTATCACAATGTACCTTTGATTGGAGTAAAAGGTTGCATCAACTACAACCCTTTGCTTTTCAAAAGGCAATTAGGATATGCTTTGGTACATCCCCCAAGAGGGCAAGATTTGACAGAAACCCTCTATTGTGACATCCAACACAACCTTTCCATTGTCAGACAAGAAGCCTGGGCCTGGGACAACATTCAGACTAAGGGGACAGCTATTCTGGGCAAGTGCAACAACATAGCTTCAGCTCAGTATCTTGATTGGTCTCGTACCAGGGGACAATTCACCCGTATGCCATTCACCTTAGAGGATGTACCTGGTCCATCAACAGTGGAGCCTGCAGCTACTGTCAGCTTGGAGGAGTTTGAGAAATTAAAGGAAAGGAATACTCAACTCTCTTAAGCCTTGAAGAAGACCCTTTGGGAGAGGAATGACAACCGTCTAGATAATGAAAGGTTAGAGAAGCTCCGGATTGAGCACTTGACCAAGATTGAGAAGACAGATGACTACATCAAAAGGGCTAGAGCAGGGGAGTTAGTGCTGAAGAATGCTTGCAAGGAAGCTAAGACTCAGAAGGCCAGAGCTGAGCATTACTTAGAGGAAAGCCAGGCTAGGTGGATCAGGATCACTGAGGCTCGTGCACAGGAAGACAAAAGGACCCAAGCTAGGATAGGGCAGCTGGAGGCTAGTGAAAAGAAGAATCAGGGGGCCTTATTAGCAGCACAGAAGGAGATCTCTGAGTTGAAGCTCCGGGCAGGGTTGAAGAGGTCAAAGGATCAGGATAAGCATAAGAGGTTGACCAGTGCCATTTCCACAAGGAACCTTCTTATCAGGACCATCACAGAGCACCCAGTTGGCCCAGTAACTGAGGCTCTCCTGAAGGAAGTCAGAGAGGATGACTTTGGATTGGATGTTTGATTTCCTTGTATTTGTACCTCCTTTTGTTTGTAATTTTGATTTTGTTGTTGTATTTTGACCCACCACGGGAACTTTGTTGTAATCAAACTATGTATCTTCACATTTTTGTAATATATGGTTTGTATTATTTCATGCTCTTTATCTCTCTGCAACATCATCATTTCCTCGAGGTCTGGAAGGTCAAAACCAAAGAACCAAATCGGATACCCTTGGAAGGCAAATAGGCATCCTGCATTGCATACTGACATTTTCTCTTTGTTTTGTAGGTTTTTGTTTTGTTGTTGTTTCTCACTTTGTTGTGGTTTCAGGAAACATTGCTCGCAGAAGAGTGTTCCCTGTCAATAGAGTGCACTAGTGTCCGATAAGAAACAACCTTCCGGGATTACAAATGGATCAGGTTCAACAAGACTTGACTGAAGTGAGAGCCCAAATGGCCAATGAGAGGACAGAGATGAGGGCCCAAATGAATCAATTTATGACAGTAATGTCTGGATTGGCTCAAAGCCAGGAGAGACTGATTCTCATTCCTCTCCTTCAGCTTCTCAAATTCTTCCAGGATGACAGTGGCTGGAGGTGGTACTGTGGATGGTCCAGGTGCATCCTCAATGGTAAAAGGCATCCCAGAAATCTGAGCCCTAGCATGAGACCATTCATAATACTGAGCTGAAGCCACATTATTGCATCTCCCAAGAATGGCCATCCCTTTGGTCTGGATGTTGTCCCAAGCCCAGGATGCTTGTCTGACAACAGCTAGATTAGGTTTTATCTCACAATACAGGGTTTCAGCCAAGTCTTGCACTCTAGGAGGGTGAACCAAAGCATAGCCCAACTGTCTCTTAAACAGCAAAGGATTGTAGTTGATGCAACCCTTCACTCCTATCAGAGGTACATTGGGGAACTGTCCACAGCTAGTAATTATGTCCCTGCCTTTGGTGCTCTGGGTGCACCATCTGATGTCATCTGAAGTCAAAGCAATAAGTCTCTTAGCCCAATTCTTCTGTTGATGAGGATTCAGGAAGGCATCAGTCTTGGGTAAGTGTCTAAGCAGCCAGGTATGGAATAGAGGAGCACAGCATCTCACCAACCTCCCTCTTTGCTTCTCATTTCTTTGGTGAACAGAATAATAGAAATCTCCCAGCAATGTGGGCACTGGGTTCCTCAGGAGGAAAAGATGAATGGCATTCTTGCTGATAAACTTGGGCTCATCTGCAAATAGTATAACCCCATATATACTGAGGGCTAACAATGCACAAACTTCCCTCCATTCTCCCAAGGAGGCCTTCAGGATGGCCTGAGAAGTCAAAAAGTCTAAGTGTAGGCCAGGGATCCCAGCCTTTGTTGTCATGTTCCGCTCAATCAAGATAGGTTCCAGGTACAGTGCTTTTGCCACTTCTTCATTGCTGGGAGAAGCCATCTCTGGGTTGAAGGGGACACCACCCCTGACAGGTACTCCAATCAATGATGAGAACTCCTCCAGCAAAGGTCCTAGCTGAAAGTTCTGGAAAGTGAAGCATCTCAAAGGAGGATCATAAAACTGTAGGCAGGTGTGGATCAAGCTCCTCTGAGAAGGGTCTAAGTCCATAACCATATCAAGGATGCCTCCATAATGCTCTCTGAATAATGGGATGTGGTCTGGAGTGATAACTGTCTGGACCTGCCTGATGCCACCCAGCACAGGCTCAAAGAAATGGTATGAAATGTTGCTCTTCTTGGGTACCATGACTGCTGATGAAGAACTGAAAACAGGTGCTGATGATGAAGACTGATATTGGAGATGAGCCACTGATAGGCTGAGGCTGGTGATAAGAGTAGCTGAAGCAGGCAACTGATGAAGATAAATGAAGCAGATAACTGATGAGCAGGGGTCTATGCAGATGAAGGGGTCAAAACCAAGCCAAATATGATGTGGATACCCTGAAAAACAAATAAACAAATGTTAAATGATGCAAATGATGCAAATGATGAGTATGCAAATGATATGCAAGGGTTTATGATCAAGCTGGATCTGACTACTGCCTTGATATATATAAGTCCATGTATGTCTAAGAAGTCCAGATGGAGGTTCAGAGATCCAGTAACCAAGGTGGGGGACTCAAATAAAGAGTCACATGTCCAGGGTTAAAATCACAAGAACTGTCCCAAAATGGAGTACTCTTATTCAAAACAAAGTATCAGGGTATGTTGTGGTCAAGGGTACCTGCAACCTGTAAACAGCCCAACCCCCTCACAGGTGGTGTTATAGAACAAGGATCCTCAGACTTGGATCAGTTATGAGAAGTGTAAACACTTCTAACCCGGAGGTACAGTGTTTACAATAACCATAAAAGATCCTCCTCTAATTCACCTCAGTTTCTGAAGGTCATAATAAAGGTCATCCAGACTTAGCAGGCTTCCCAGATAGCCCTAGCACTACATGAGATCTGTAGCACAGAGTTCTCAAGAAGAAACCCACATCTGAACCGTGTTTCATATTCCCGCACCAGACCGAAATGGAATGGGAAAGAACATGAACCACTCTAGCCTAGGTGTCACTCAGGTCCAAGGTATAGGACCTCAAACTCTCAATAGAACCCCACCCACCAAAGCAGCAAAACCAGATCCAGCCAGATAACAGTATGACAGTATGATGTATATAAAGCTGTAAAGAAAGCAATAAATAACTGTACGTAAAGCAGTAAATAAAGAAAATATACAAACACAATCAGCACATAACACCCCAATAAACACAAATCAAACAAGCGCTAGGAGGAACCCACAAAAAGAACCAGAAGCCCTGGTTACAGTATAAGGTTCCCCAGCAGAGTCGCCAAGTTGTCGCTCCCACCAAATGACACCTCAGGTCAGAAGGGGTACAGACGCGAACGGTCGGCGAAAAGAAGAGAGAACACACAAGGGTGAACTCAAGAGAAAGAAAGAGTCGCCAACTAGGCATTTTTATCCCGGAGGAAAGGTAATGCTGCATAGACCTAAGAAAAGATGGATAAGACGGTTGCGAACCAGAGAGACTGAGAAAGGGGGTTGGTTACAACCTGGGAAGGTATTAGCACCCAGATTGTCCGTCGTATTCGACGGGATCCACGCTTAAAAGATTTGTGTTTTAAAGGGGTAGTGTCAGTGCAATTTGTGTATCAAAGCTGGAAAAGAATGCAAGTGTCAGTGTAAAAGAAATGTGAAGTGTATGAGAGAAGTGTCAGTGCAAGAATAGGAGTGAAATGCTCAAGAATATGAGGCTAAAAGAATAATGCTGAAGGAGGGGGAATATACAAAGACTTTTGTTCGATAACTGTTAAGTTATGCCTACGTATCCTCTCGTGCAATGAGGAAGTCAGAACACCGTAGTTCGACCCAAAGAGACTGAAAGATAAATTGACTTGTGAACTGCTTGCTTGTTTATGCTCAAGTGTATGACCTGTCTGGCTCAGGTGCAAACTGTCTTGCATTAGACGGAAGAAGCAAGTTCCCGTTTGTGAGTGAATGAGATTAGAAAAGAATCCCGGAGGAGACGATTATTGTTTGTTTTTGAGTTTTCAGTCTTTTATTGCTTTTACAAATGTGTCATAAGTTAATGAGCTTAAGCCTAAACCAATGGGTTAGTAAACTCATCACATCCTCCCTCTGATTAGGGGTAATGAAAATACCTTAAGTGTGAAGTCAGCATCTCACACTTAATCACCATGGTGTAGGATTAAGATCATTAACCTACTTGTGATTATTTAGATGTTTTTGTTGTTTTTGTTTAGTGTTAAGTAATGAGTTTAAGCCATAATCAAGGATTAAATGGACCCATTACACCATCCTAATAGAAGGATAATAGATGAGAGCATTTAAGCTGAGAAAGACTCCTCAACTTAATCCATGATTAGGGATTAACCTCATGACAAAACAAAACCTTTATTAAGTGGATTTTAGTTAATGGTGAGATTAAGAAGTGGATTTTATGATTGGTAAGACAACTTGAGGGGGACTTTTCCATTAACACTAGGGTTAGTCCTTCTTAACCAATTAAGGAAGAATTAGAACCCTAATGCAAGGACCAAGTTACAAGCTTGATGTCTTGGTGATTATTAAGTGAATTGATTAAAGGATTTAAACACATTAAGGGTTTAAAACTTAGGATTAAAGTTATGCACTCCATCCTAATAGAAGGATGCAGACATAAGCTTAATCACAAAGCCTTAAAACCCTTAGGGTTTAGTCCCTGATTATGAGGTGAGAAGTGAAGACACAAAGATGACACAAAGGTAAAACTAAATGGGGAGACTAATCAAACCCTAATTGTGATCATGCTTGGGTATTACTAGGGTTTGTGAGGCTTAAGAGAGAAAGAATCTTCAAAGAGCCACCAAGGAGGAACAAGATGAAAGGAGAAGAAGCAGAGAAGCAAAACAACTTGCTTCACTTAAGAAGACAAGTTGCTTGAAGGAAGAAAGTAAGAGATGAATATGAATGAGCAAGCTCACTCTAATACACATACAAAATGCAGCAAAGAAAGTATGAAGGGGATGAAAAGAGATTGTGAGAAGTGAAGGCAAATTCACTTCTCAAACAACTTACCACCTGAAATGTTAGCATAAGAAAATGAAACACAGTGAGGATGAGATGCAATGCCATGATGCAAACCAAAACCAGAAGCAAGATCATGAAATTAATGATGCTATGAGTTGATACAAACATGAGGCAAGGCATGAGAATTATCAACTAAACATAAGGATGCAAATGAGGCATGCTTTGAACCATGAACATACATGAAAAGTTATGAAATGCAAATGACATACAACATGGCAAATGAAAGATGCAATGATCAAACATGATTCTAATATGTCCTAAGATGTATCATGAATCAAATGAATGCACAAAATGTCATGGAAAGTCAATGAATGCAAGCAAATGAAAAATGGATGCAAAAGAAGGCACAAATTAGGGTTTCATGCATCATGCAAGGCAAAAAATCCAAAACCAGAAGCAAACAACATGATAAATATTTGAAAATGCAATCAAAGATACCCTAAACCTATACAAACTCACTGCCCAAAGGAGGGGATCCAACTCCTAACCTAATGAAAGTTATGAATTTCCTAAGATTGCTAGGGTTTTGGGGTGCCTTGACAAGAAAAAATGCTAAACAAATTGAAAATGCAAGACCAATTCAAACCAATTTTATCCTATAGACTACATGTTATGCAAGATGCAATGCAAAAAGAATCATCACCCAACTCTCAATGGTTAGGCAGAAAAGAATTTTCAAAGTTTGAACCAAAATATTACCTCAAAATGAATTTAATTCCATTGAAAATTATCAAAAGGTATCAAGAACAAAAAAGAAATTTGGTTTGAGAGTTGGACAATGTTTCTAAATGTTTTAAAGTGCAATATGAATTTTTTTGTGATTTTTAAAATACCTAAATGTATTTTTAATTAATTAATTTTCATTAACTAATTAAAAATAAACATTTAAATGATTTAAAAATAATTTTTAGTGCAAAAAATAAAAATAAAAATATTTTTGTGTTTTAGAAATTAATGAAACCCTGGACAAAAAATTTCATAATTTTTAAAGGTGTTTTGCTATTTTAAATAAAATGTGGAAATAAATACAATTTAAATGAATTAAAAATACGAATTTATGAAAGTAATCCAATCCAGTGGCTGAGATTCAAATAAAAAGGGAGGGAGTTGACCAGCGCGCATCTGGATGGCTGAGATTCAAACTTCACTAATTACGTCATTAAGCCCTAATCTGAACCCTAAACACTTTCAGATGGCCGGAACAGTGTTCCGGTCATCTTCTCCGGCAAGCCAAAATCTCAATCTCTCTCAAAACGCATCAAAACCTCACAAAACTCTCCAGAATCAAACTATGAACAACACTAAACATAAACCCTAAAACAAACAACATTTATTTTTCGTGAATCAAAGGAAACAAGCAAAAACATTTTCACGGGCAAACTTTCAGAACATCACAACATGCTTGTTTCTGGCTCATTTTCAAAAATAAATAGATCCCCATGATCAGGGCAACATATAGAACAACACTCTAACAAGAAAACAAGGTTCTGGAAAATTTGTTCATCATGTTACCTGAGGTTGAGCTTTCAATCCAGGAGCTTTCTGGCTGCTTCTTTGGCTCAAACAAGTCCCAATGATCCTCCTTAGAAGCTTTTGACACTTAGCTAGAGTTTATATGGCCTCCAGAGAAAGTTGGCAGAAGCTCAGGTCAAGGGAGTGTTGAAATCTTGTTTTTGATTGTGGTGGTTTCAGGGACAAGTGAGGGGTGGGAAATGATCAGTGGATCATGGTGAGTTGATTAGTGAAAGAATTTTTAGGTTTTTGTGGCTGAGTTGAGAGATTCGATAGAAAATGAAAAGGGAGGGATTTTTGTGTATGATGGCTTGTGGGAGAGATCAGGATGAGTTGTGTGTTCCAATGGCTTGCTTGAAGTGTGTTTGTAAAGTCTTGATTGGTCAGAATAGTTGTTGTGTCACTGTGGGATTGGTATGGGGGTTTTTGCAAAAAGTCAAGTCTAGGTGTACTTGAGGTATGGGCAAGTGTGAGGTTGTGATAGGGGCATGGTTGGGCTCAGCAGAGATCATGGAGTTCATGTGGATCAGATTCTATGAGCTGCAACAAGTAGAGGCATGGCTTCATGAGTTTTTGCAAGTTGGTACATCTTTGGCCCTTTTGGAAATTCATGAAATTCAAGGTACCAAAATGCAATATTATTGGGCCAATTCTGATCTTTAGAGGTCATGTGAGTATGTTGTAATGAGTTTGTGCACATTTGAAGTCTTTGGAATGCCTGATCATATCATTTTGCAAAATGCCTCTTTGGTACATAACTTGAAATTATGTGATTTTTCCCAACTTTGACAAGCCATAACTTTTGATCCAAAATGAATTAGAAGGAGTTCTTGTACTTTTTGAAAAGGGAATGACCCATTCTACAACTTTCATGACCAAAGTTTTCTCATTTGAAGCATTTTTGAATCAAAAAGCAAGGGTTGAAAGAGTTTCCCAAAATGGCAAGTTTCCATTACAAGTCATTTTCCCAAAAAGGCAACTTTGCAAATGGCTTGAAATTCTTCAACTTTGTGAACTTCTAACATCTTCTATGATCAAATAAAGATCATACACATTCAAAATGATGGAGAACACCCTTTGGTTGGGTCATTGGGGGCCTCAGATGCCCTGATTTTGCACTGACTTGCTCAAGAAGTCAACTCTTGATTAGATGCCTTCTCCATGGAATTTCTTCATGAAACTTGATATGCATGATCCTTATAACATATAGAGACCAATAGAAACAAGAATGACCAAAAAAATTGGAGTTATGGCCTTTGAAACCAAAACCCTAATTCTAGGTCATCTGTGCAGTTAAACCTGGCTCTGCTTCCATGTCAATCTCAGTTCTTGTGATTCTTTGGCTTCCTTGACTTTGTGGGGATATAATATGATGCTTGAACACACATGGACCCCTTTGAAGTGATTGATGACCTTTGGAGTGGCTCAAGTGGCTCTTGGATAGCTTAGATCACAAACCCTAGATGCAGATGACTTAGAAGCATTGCAGTGAGGCAAAAAGGTGATATGAGATGCTATGATTGAACTTATGCATATGAAGAGATCACAAGCCATAGTGTGAATGGGTGAGGGCAAATTTGGGGTGTTTACAGCTGCCCCTATTCAAACATGAGTTAATTGTGTAGGATGTAAGCAACGGCTTAACAGGCAAACAAGATAACTTGTGGTTGAATACCAAAGACAGTCCAAAATTTGCACTCACAGAATGAAGAAGAAAAAGGATATAGATTGTAAAAGAAAATAAAGTATGCTTATAAAGTGCGGGCGACGGAGGACGACCGTCAAGCAGAGGACGACTGCTGGGGGAAAGAGCAATGACGGGGACGGCCGACATGCTGGGGATATGAGAGATTATGATGGGGACGGCCATCGAGTAAACCAGTAAGATTCTCTGGGGATTATAGGTAAATGAAATGAATGATGAGGTACGGTCATCAAAGGTGAAGGACGATCACCTAGCAGGGGACGACTGCTCTGTTGGGGATAAGATGAGGGACGGTCATCTAAGGTGAAGGACGATCACCTGGCAGGGTACGACTGCCCAAAAGTATCACGACATAGGAAGAATGTCGGATAAAAAGATCGACGATGGGGACGGCCATCGGATAAGCATGATGAAGGACGACCATCAAGAGGTGAAGGACGATCACCTAGCAGGGTACGGCTGCTCTCGGGGTTTATCATGACATAGGACGAATGTCAGATAAAAAGGTCGATGATGGGGACGACCATCGGATAAAGTGATGAAGGACGATCATCAGGAGGTGAAAGACGATCACCTAGCAGGGGACGGCTGCTGAAAATATCACGACATAGGACGAATGTCGGATAAGAAGGGGTTCTAATGAATAGAGACTCCACTGGGGGTTGATGAAGGACGATCATCAAAGAGGTGAAGGACGATCACCTGGCAGGGTACGGCTGCCGAAAAGGTATCATGACATAGGACGAATGTCAGATAGAAAAGTAATAATTTAACAAGTTTCGTTGGGGACTTCGCTGGGGAATAGTATACACGGACGAGTGTTTACATCCAAGAAATGAAAGGTATAAGTGTTTGGCACTGTGTATAGATTAAAGATGCGGACGAGCATCCTTAAGACTATGATACGGACGGGTATCAGGTAGAAACAAACACTGATACATGTTCAGAGATGATGAAACGGACGAGTACCAACTGGTTAACAAAGAACATGGACGAGTATCGATTCTGCAGGGACTCTTCTGGGGAATAGTAGACACAGACGAGTGTCTAAATTCAAGAAGACATAAGTGTTTGACACGGTGTATAGATTAAAGATGCGGACGAGCATCCTTAAGACTATGATACGGACGAGTATCAGGTAGAAACAAACGCTTGACGCATGTTCAAAGATGATGATACGGACGGGTACCAACTGGTTAACAAAGAACACGATCAAGTGTCGAATCTGAGGGGATATAAGTGGTATGTACAAGATACGGACGAGTATCTGTATGAGTAAAAAGAGGATGAGTAACACGAACGAGTGTCGGAGAAAGTGTATTATAAACAAGTATATGGTTTCCAAAGTGTTTGGGTGACTATGCTGGGAAGGTGACACGGACAGGTGTCAAGGAATTGTATATATGTGTATCTGTGGGTGCAAAGGGGACGCTTTGGCTTTCTACTGGGGATATGACACAGACGGGTGTCAGGGAGTATCTGTATCTTTAGGGAAAGTGCCTTGGCTCTCTGCCGGGGATTTTGGGAAACATTCTGTATATTGTTGACGGATTGTTGGTATTTACAAGTGTTTGATTCAGAACATGGCTTATGACTATGTGATATGTTTGATTTTTGCCGTAATGCTCCGTATTAGACGGAATGCTACGCTCTGTGGGGAGAATATGATGCGAATGCTATGATTATGCAAAGATACCGATCCGGGATTCGGATCCCGTTGCTGCGAAAATCTCTGGCTGATCTGCTTGAAATGGATATCCTAGCTGGGGATGAGATCATTGGTGGATCCGTAATGCATGACTCTGCTTGGGGAAATAGTTCATAGATAGACCTATCCTTGTAAATGGGGACCTAGCTGGGGTTTGTAGAAGCCTTCTTTACTCTGTTGTGATTTCTTCACGCGTTGCTTTTCCAGATAGAGGTTGACACTCTGTGGGGAGATGGTTCCTTGGTTGGCACTTGGCTGAGGAGGAAATGACGAATGGCAACTCAGCTGGGGAGAAAATACCTCCGGTGCTAAGACTGAGTAGATAATGATTTGCCAGCTTGCTGGGGTGAAGCTTTCATGCCCCACGTTGTGCTTTGAATGTCTGCAATCCTGAAAAGACAAAGAAATGCACAAGTAATCCCGAGGTTTCCCTTATCGGATCCCATCATAGGAGTTCAGACACTCCCGGGAGTAAGTATATTTCCTATAAGCACGCATTTTTAGAAGAAAAGCATCTGTATTTATGCAACCAGTATTTTAAGGACATCAGACATTCTTGCAAATGAAAATAAAAATGTACGAAACATGATTGAAAATCTGATTTTATTAGTTCATGTGCCCTGAATTGGCAAGATACAGTTTCAAGAAACAAATCCCCTAAAATGAGGAGATTGTTACAAATTGAGAGACAAAAGATATTGGCAATGCTGACGACGCTTCAAGGAGCTTCCCTTTTGCTATGACTCGTATGACTTTTGACGTTCTTCTCGTCTTGCTTTCTGAAGAAGGCTGATTCTGAAAGAAGCTTGATCCATTCGAAGCTTACCAAGTTGTAAGTGATACAGACGAATTAGGAACACAGTTGTTCGCTTATTCCCCTATTTTGCATGGATCGCCCTTTAGGGTTTTCAATCCATCGGGATACCCATTTTTGCCTGAGTCGTCCAATGCGGCTTTTCAACTCAGCGGGTGTACACTTTTTATTTATTTCCCTTATTTTTGACCGAGTCTTTTATTCTGTTTTTGACTCGCCGGGATGCCCTATTTTTGCCTGGACTTTCATTCTGTTTTTATGTCCAGCGGGTCATTTTCATGCGAAGTATTTTTTAACTGCATCTGAATTCATAGGGGACGGGAAGTCTTCACCATCCATAGTGTTGAGCATCAGTTCTCCACCAGAGAAACCTTTCTTTACTACGAATGGCCCTTCATAGTTAGGAGTCCACTTGCCCCTGTGGTCTGTATGAGGAGGGAGGAGTCTTTTCAGCACAAGATCTCCTACTTGGTACTCTCGGAGCCTAACTTTCTGATCGAAGGCTTTCTTCATTCTTTTCTGATATAACTGCCCATGACAGATTGCAGCCAATCTCTTCTCTTCAATTAGATTCAGTTGCTCGTATCGGGATCGGACCCATTCTGCTTCGTTCAGCTTAACATCCATCAGTATCCGTAGGGAGGGTAATTCAACTTCAACAGGTAGGACTGCCTCCATACCATACACAAGCTGATACGGTGTTGCCCCAGTGGACGTTCTGATTGACGTACGGTACCCATGCAAGGCAAATGGTAGCATTTCATGCCAGTCTTTATAGGTGACTACCATCTTCTGCACAATCTTCTTAATGTTCTTATTAGCTGCCTCAACAGCGCCATTCATCTTCGGCCTGTAAGGAGAAGAATTGTGGTGTTGGATCTTGAAGTCCCGGCATAGCTCTGCCATCATTTTGTTGTTCAAGTTGGAACCATTGTCAGTAATGATTCGCCCGGGCACTCCATACCGGCAGATGATATCTCTCTTCAGAAATCGGGCTACCACTTGCCTTGTAACATTTGCATAGGAAGCTGCTTCAACCCACTTGGTAAAATAGTCAATGGCTACCAGGATGAATCTGTGGCCATTTGAAGCAGTCGGTTCAATCTTGCCAATCATATCAATGCCCCACATGGAAAAGGGCCAAGGTGAAGACATCACATTCAGAGGATTCAGAGGCACATGCACTTTATCCGCATAGATCTGGCATTTATGGCATTTTCTGGCATAGGCACAACAGTCAGCATCCATTGTGATCCAGTAATAACCTGATCTTAGCAACTTCTTGGCCATGGCATGCCCTCCTGCATGGGTACCAAAGGATCCTTCGTGCACTTCGTGCATTAACAGGTCCGCTTCTGTCCTATCAACGCACCGGAGAAGTACCATATCAAAGTTTCTCTTGTACAGGGAACCATCAGTGTTCAAAAAGAAACTACCAGCAAGCCTTCTTAATGTCTTCTTATCATTGGAAGATGCCCCAGGTGGGTATGTTTGATCCTCCAAGAAGCATTTAATATCATGGAACCAAGGCTTATCATCTTTGACAACGTTCGCTGCAAATACATATGCTGGTCTATCAAGTCTGGACACTGAGATCCGAGGTACAAAGTTGGCATCTTGAACTTTGATCATGGATGAAATAGTAGCCAGAGCATCTGCAAACTGATTCTCGTCCCGAGGGATATACTCAAGCTTGACCGTTGTAAAGAAAGTCAATAACCTCCTTGTATAATCCCTGTAAGGTATCAGATGATCCTGGTGGGTGTACCATTTGCCGTTGGTTTGATTAATTACCAGAGCTGAATCTCCAAATACAGTCAAAGTTTTGATCCTGAGGTCAATGGCTTCCTCAAGACCCATAATACAAGCTTCGTATTCAGCTTCGTTGTTAGTGCAGTTGAAGGTGAGCTTTGCCGAGAAAGGCATGTGAACTCCTTTAGGTGTAATGAGTACTGCACCAACACCACGACCATTCATATTAACAGCCCCATCAAACATCATAGTCCATTCTTCTTCTGGGTCAGGCCCTTCAGTGTGAACAGGCTCTTCACAATCTTTTGCTTTTAAGTACATGATGTCTTCATCAGGGAAGTCAAATCTCATAGGCTGGTAATCATCAAGGGGCTGCTCAGCAAGATAATCGGACAATACACTGCCCTTGATGGCTTTTTGAGACATGTACTGGATGTCATATTCTGTGAGGATCATTTGCCATCTTGCAACCCGTCCGGTAAGTGCTGGCTTCTCAAAAATATACTTGACTAGGTCCATCTTTGATATCAATAGAGTAGTGTGGGTCAACATATACTGCCTTAGTCGGCGAGCAGCCTACGCTAAAGCACAACAAGTTTTCTCGAGCAGTGAATAACGTTGTTCACAGTCGGTAAACTTTTTGCTTAGGTAGTATATTGCATACTCTTTTCGACCAGACTCGTCATGTTGGCCCAGCACACACCCCATTGACTCTTCTAATACTGTCAAGTACATGATTAGAGGTCTTCCTTCAACTAGAGGCATAAGGATTGGAGGCTCTTGTAAGTATTCCTTGATCTTGTCAAAAGCCCTTTGGCAGTCTTCGTTCCACCTGACCGTTTGTTTTTTTCTTAACAGCTTGAACAAAGGCTCGCAGGTTGCTGTAAGGTGAGATATGAACCGTGAAATGTAGTTCAATCTACCTAGGAACCCTCGAACTTCTTTCTCGGACTTTGGTGCAAGCATTTCTTGAATGGCTTTAACTTTATCAAGGTCCACTTCAATCCCTTTTTCACTCACAATAAATCCCAGCAGTTTACCAGATCGTACCCCGAATGTGCATTTGTTGGGGTTTAACTTCAATTGGTACTTCCTCAGACGCTTGAATAACTTCAACAGATTTACCAGGTGGTCTTCTTCTGTGAGGGACTTGGCAATCATGTCATCCACATAACATTCAATTTCTTTATGGATCATGTCATGGAATAATGTTACCATAGCCCGTTGATAGGTTGAACCAGCATTCTTCAATCCGAATGGCATCACCCTATAATAGAACGTGCCCCAGGGTGTGATGAAAGTTGTCTTCTCCATGTCTTCAGGTGACATCTTGATCTGATTATATCCTGAAAATCCGTCCATGAAGGAGAACACCGAGAACTGAGCCGTATTATCAACCAATACATCAATGTGAGGTAATGGAAAATCATCCTTCGGGCTGGCTCTGTTCAGGTCCCGGTAGTCCACACACATCCTCACCTTGCCATCTTTCTTAGGTACGGGTACAATATTAGCAACCCACGGTGGATAGCTAGTCACAGCAAGGAATCCGGCGTCCCACTGTTTTTGTACCTCTTCCTTTATCTTCATTGCCATATCTGGACGAGTACGGCGCAACTTCTGTTTAACCGGCGGGCAGTCCTCTTTCAAAGGCAGCTTGTGCATGACAATATCGGTGTCCAACCCTGGCATATCCTGGTAAGACCAAGCAAACACATCCACATACTCCCGAAGCATATCAATCAATTGCTCATTCACTGAATCTTGTAGGCAGGCCCCGATTTTAACTTCTTTCACATCTTCTTCCGTACCGAGATTAATTGTTTCCGCCTCCTCCTGATGAGGAGTGATAACCTTCTCCTCTTGCCTTAACAACCTGGCTAGCTCTTCAGGAAGCTCATAATCTTCTTCAACCCCTTCATCAACTTGATTGATTGGATTGTCAAAGTCATACGAAGCCATAGCAGTGTTGTTGTCGGTGCAGTCTGAAAGGCAATCTCTGCAAGGGTTTAGATTGTTCATTTTAGTGATTGATTTTAATCTTGTTTAGAAAAAGTGAAATGATGTTATCATTTTGGAAAACATTGCCATTTTATTTTTGTACAAAAAGAAAAATGAAAAACAGTGAGCGGAAAAAGGAAAAGACTCATTTTCAAAAGATGTCCGTATTCATTGATTGATCTGTTTGCACAAAATTACAAGATGGCCCGATTACAAAATGAGTCTTGTCATCTTGGGCAAGATGAAAGACTTGATGCATGCTTAAAAATACAGGAAATAATAATTACTCTGCAGGAGTAACCCTTATAATTTCCTGGGAAGACCAGTTAAGGACTTGGCTCCCCGGGATCCTTGGACGTATCCAGCTCTCCAGGTTGCGGTCGCTTTCATCCTCGTCTTCCAAGTTGTTTACTGCATCCGGGGTGAGCATTCCCCCGCTGACAAAATTGGGCTTCTTGGCTGCCTCTGATTGATCTTGTTTAGTTGGTTTGTAACCCAACCCAAATCTGTCCTCCTTCTTCTCTACGGGCAGCAGCTGGCCCCAGCCTTGGGCAGTCCCCCCTTCAACAACCTTCCTGGCTTGCTGATAAGACGTCATGGAGGTTCCCAGTACAGCAGATGCCTCATTAATGTTCAGGGCCTCAAACCCTTGGCTCATAGTTTCATGGATCTCTCCATCCATCTCAATATACTTATACGTAGCCAGATGGCTAACAAAGATATCTTCTTCACCGCAGATGGTGATGATCTGGCCTTCCCACTCAAATTTCAGCTTCTGGTGAAGGGTAGACGTAACAGCGCCAGCGGCATGGATCCAAGGTCTACCCAACAAACAGCTGTAGGCCGGCTGAATGTCCATCACATAGAAGGTAATTTTAAAAGTCTGCGGGCCAATCATCACAGGCAGATCAATCTCCCCTAGCACTAATCTCTTAGAGCCATTAAAAGCTCTCACCACCAAATTACTTGGACGCAGTGCCAAGCCGTCATACTCAAGCTTCACTAAGGCTTTCTTTGGCAGAACATTGAGTGAAGACCCAGTGTCCACCAGTACATGTGATAGAACAGCACCCTTGCATTCTAGAGTGATGTGTAAAGCCTTGTTGTGGTTACGTCCCTCAGTTGTTAAGTCAACATTGGTGAAGCCCAGTCCATGACTGGTGTTGACATTTGCCACCACAGTTTCTAGCTGATTAACAATGATCTCCTCTGGCACGTATGCTGAGTGCAAGACTTTCAGTAATGCATTCCTGTGAGCTTCAGAATACATTAGCAGGGATAATATGGAGATCTTTGAGGGAGTTTGGTGAAGCTGATCCACCACTTTGTAATCACTTCTCTTGATAATCCTCATAAACTTGTCTACATCTTGTTCAAAAGATGTCTTCTGAGTTTCCTTGATAATCGGTTCTTCAGATATCACACTCTTCCCCTTTGCTTTGGCAGCAGCTTCTGCTTCGGCATTAGGTCTTTGTAATTGTGAGGCAAAAAGACGTCCGCTTCTGGTGAAGCCTCCGCCTCCCCCAACATTATCAATCTGTGGAGAAGAAGTTGAAGAATCCCAAGTGATTTTCTCTCCGTTGCAGTAGAGGTCAGAGCCATAATGCCAAGGTATGGCATTACTGCTTTCATATGGAACTGGTCCAGGCACCGTGATGGTAACTGGACTGACTGCTGCAGAGGAGGGTACTGAAATGGTGTGCGGATCGTAGTAAATGGTGACTGGTGACCTGGAAGGAGGTGCCACTGTTTGTTGCTGAAAGTTGTTGTTTGGAGGAACACTTGACGGATCATAGTAGATAGTGACTGCTGAGATATCTTCATTAATTGTTGTTGGCGTTGTAGAAGATTCTGCTGAATAAATAGATGCTGATGTTGTAGAAGAAATGGTTGTTGACATCTGGTTTGTTGAAGTGATGGATGAAGCCATTGTTGATGATATTGATGAATTGTTCGGAATGATTGTTGCTGCTGTTGTAGAAGAATCAGGAATTGTTGTCAAAGGGATTGCTGGATTTGTAGGCGCCGTTGTTGAGATTTGAAGTATACCACTTTTGATAAGACCGTCTATGCCGCTTCTCAAGTTATCACACCCGTTGACCGAAATGTTGCAATACCCACAACCAAGCTCACACTCGGGGAACATCTGGCACTCTAGAAGCTGAGCTTTAATTTCGACCAGAGGTGTCCGAATCTGCCCAATACTGGTGATTAAGAAAGATGGCTTGTCTTCCTCAATGGCATTAATTCTGGGTCCTCCATGATTGGGCATGGGATTCTTGGTGACACTTGGAGGGGGTGCAAAGTTGAGGGCTTTAGAATCCACCAGGTCTTGTACCTTCATTTGCAAAGCCCTGCACTTCCCTGTATTGTGTCCAGGTGCATTGGAATGGAAATCACATCTGGCGTTGACATCATAATTTCTTGGTAGATTAGAGGGATCTGGTGGTGCCAATGTCCTTAATTCAACCAAGTTGAGTTTCAGGAGTTGTGGCAATAAAGCGGCGTAAGGCATAGGGATTGAATTAATCACCCTATTTGCCTGTGATGGTCTTTGCTGTTGATTGTTGTTATTGTTGTTGTAGGTCCTTTGTGGCGGATACTGAACTTGCTGCTGATAGTGTGGTTGTTGTTGTGGTTGATATGCTGGTTGCTGAGGAATCGGAGCTGGAATGGTGACAGCTGCTACTGATCTGTGGACATACTGAGGTCTGCCCCTGTTGGCATGGATGGCATTTGTCTCACCAGTTCTCCTAGGTCCCACAAAAGGCTTCCTGGGGTTATTAGACGAACTTGCACCATTATCAGAAATCTTACCCATCTTCAGAAGGCTTTCAATTCTTTCTCCAGCTATGACTACGTCAGCGAAACTGGTGGAAGAAAAGGCAGCTAGCCTATCGATATATGTCCCTTGCAGGGTATTCATGAACATGTCGGCCATTTCTCTTTCCAACATGGGCGGCTGGACAGCAGCAGCGAGCTGTCTCCACCTCTAGGCATATTCCCTGAAGCTTTCCCTGGAGGACTGAGACATTCCCATCAAAAGGGTCCTGTTAGGAGCCATGTCCAGATTGTATTGGTACTTCCTGATGAAGGCCTCAGCTAGGTCCTTCCAGCATCTGATAGTAGCTCTGGTCAAGTGTGAGTACCACTCCCTTGAGGCCCCAGTCAAACTATCTTCAAAGTAAAACATCCACAGCTTTTCATCCATTGTGTATGCCTTAAGTCTCCCCAGAAAGGACTGCAAGTGAGTTCGTGGACAGGAAGTTCCATTGTACTTCTCGAAGCACGGTGGTTTGAACTTGTGAGGGATTCTTACTCCATCCACTAATCCCATATCCATGACATCAAAACCCAGGGAATTTTGAGACTCCAGAGATCTCAACTTCTCAGCAATTTCATCAAACCTTCTATCATAAACTTCATCCCCAGCCCCCATTACAGTAAATTGCTCCTCTTGAGGATCTTCTTGCAAGATCCTTCCTGCAGTAGTATTTCCTTGCACATTACCCGGGATATTGACTTCCGGATGTAGATGAGGCCCATATACTGGTGGGTTAACATGAGGCTGACCCCTCTCATTGTTACTTGTTCCTCTAGTTCCCAGATGGGGTTCCTCCGGGGTTTGTCTTTCTACCAATGCCATCAACCTTTCTTGACTTTGGGCCAAGCCATTCATTACTTCCATGAATTGGGTCATTTGGTTTCTCATCTCCAGTCTTTCATTAGCCATCTGGGTTCTGACCTCTATCAGATCTTGCTGAACTTGATCCATTTGGATACCAGGAAGATTGTTGCGAGTAGGATACCTGTGCGGACGGTTGAGAGGGAACACCCGACGGCGAGCAATAATTCCTGAACCACAACAGAGTTAGTAACAGAATAAAACAAAATCCTACAAAACAAAACAAGAGTTAGTATGTAATGCAGTATGCTTATTTATTTTCCAAGGTATCCGGCTTGGCTCTTGGTTTTGACCTTTCCAGACCCCGAGGAAGATGCTTTGATGTTTGCTTGAGAAAAGAAACCCAATGAAACAATCTGACAAATACATTACAAATGGTGGATCATACATATTTTGTTTTTACAACACACGCCCCTGAAGGGTCAAAATACAACATAAAAAGAAAAGTACATGAAATGGAAATGAACAACAAGCAAAGAAATCAAACATCTAATCCAAACTCATCCTCCTTAACCTCCTTCAGAAGTGCTTTAGTTACAGGACCAGCCGAATGCTCTGTAATGTTTCTGATAAGAAGGTTTCTGGTGGCAATAGCAGTGGTCAGCTTCTTGTGCCTGTCTTGGTCCTTTGACCTCTTCACACCAACCCTGAGTTTCAGCTCTGAAATCTCCTTCTGGGCTGCTAGCAGAGCCTCCTGTTGTTGCTCAATCCTGGCCTGAGTTCTCTTATCTTCTTGAGTACGAGCTTCAGTGATCCTGACCCACCTAGCTTGACTTTCTTTCAGATAGAGATCAGTCCTAGCTTTCTGAAACTGGGCCTCTTTACAGGCATTCTTCAATATTTTCTCCCCGGCTCTTGATTTCTTGATGTAGTCCTCTGCTTTCTCAATCCTGGCTAGATGCTCCACCTTAAGCTTCTCCAACCTCTCAATGTCTAGACGACCATCACTCCTCTCCTAGAGGGTCCTCTTTAGAGCTTGAGACAGATTCTCATTCCTCTCCTTCAGCTTCTCAAATTCTTCCAGGCTGACAGTGGCTGGAGGTGGTACTGTGGATGGTCCAGGTACATCCTCAATGGTGAAAGGCATCCCAGAAATCTGAGCCCTAGCATGAGACCATTCATAATACTGAGCTGAAGCCACATTATTGCATCTCCCAAGAATGGCCATCCCTTTGGTCTGGATGTTGTCCCAAGCCCAGGATGCTTGTCTGACAACAACTAGATTAGGTTTTATCTCACAATACAGGGTTTCAGCCAAGTCTTGCACTCTAGGAGGGTGAACCAAAGCATAGCCCAACTGTCTCTTAAATAGCAAAGGATTGTAGTTGATGCAACCCTTCACTCCTATCAGAGGTATATTGGGGAACTGTCCACAGCTAGTAATTATGTCTCTGCCTTTGGTGCTCTGGGTGCACCATCTGATGTCATCTGAAGTCAAAGCAATAAGTCTCTTAGCCCAATTCTTCTGTTGATGAGGATTCAGGAAGGCATCAGTCTTGGGTAAGTGTCTAAGCATCCAGGTATGGAATAGAGGAGCACATCATCTCACCAACCTCCCTTTTTGCTTCTCATTTCTTTGGTGAACAGAATAATAAAAATCTCCCAGCAATGTGGGCACTGGGTTCCTCAGGAGGAAAAGATGAATGGCATTCTTGCTGATAAACTTGGGCTCATCTGCAAATAGTATAACCCCATATATACTGAGGGCTAACAATGCACAAACTGCCCTCCATTCTCCCAAGGAGGCCTTCAGGATGGCCTGAGAAGTCAAAAAGTCTAAGTGTAGGCCAGGGATCCCAGCCTTTGTTGTCATGTTCCGCTCAATCAAGATAGGTTCCAGGTACAGTGCTTTTGCCACTTCTTCATTGCTGGGAGAAGCCATCTCTGGGTTGAAGGGGACACAACCCCTGACAGGTACTCCAATCAATGATGAGAACTCCTCCAGCAAAGGTCCTAGCTGAAAGTTCTGGAAAGTGAAGCATCTCAAAGGAGGATCATAAAACTGTAGGCAGATGTGGATCAAGCTCCTCTGAGAAGGGTCTAAGTCCATAACCATATCAAGGATGCCTCCATAATGCTCTCTGAATAATGGGATGTGGTCTGGAGTGATAAGTGCCTGGACCTGCCTGATGCCACCCAGCACAGGCTCAAAGAAATGGTATGAAATGTTGCTCTTCTTGGGTACCATGACTGCTGGTGAAGAGCTGAAAACAGGTGCTGATGATGAAGACTGATACTGGAGATGAGCCACTGATAGGCTGAGGTTGGTGATAAGAGTAGCTGAAGCAGGAAACTAATGAAGATAAATGAAGCAGATAACTGATGAGCAGGGGTCTATGTAGATGAAGGGGTCAAAACCAAGCCAAATATGATGAGGATACCCTGAAAAACAAATAAACAAATGTTAAATGATGCAAATGATGAGTATGCAAATGATATGCAAGGGTTTGTGATCAAGCTGGACCTGACTACTGTCCCAAAATGGAGTACTCTTATTCAAAACAAAGTATCAGGGTATGCTGTGGTCAAGGGTACCTGCAACCTGTAAACAGCCCAACCCCCTCACAGGTGGTGTTATAGAACAAGGATCCTCAGACTTGGATCAGTTATGAGAAGTGTAAACACTTCTAACCCGGAGGTATAGTGTTTACAATAACCATAAAAGATCCTCCTCTAATTCACCTCAGTTTCTGAAGGTCATAATAAAGGTCATCCAGACTTAGCAGGCTTCCCAGATAGCCCTAGCACTACAGGAGATCTGTAGCACAGAGTTCTCAAGAAGAAACCCACATCTGAATCGTGTTTCATATTCCCGCACCAGACCGAAATGGAATGGGAAAGAACATGAACCACTCTAGCCTAGGTGTCAATCAGGTCCCAGGTATAGGACCTCAAACTCTCAATAGAACCCCACCCACCAAAGCAACAAAACCATATCCAGCCAGATAACAGTATGACAGTATGATGTATATAAAACTGTAAAGAAAGCAATAAATAATTGTACGTAAAGCAGTAAATAAAGCAAATATACAAACACAATCAGCACATAACACCCCAATAAACACAAATCAAACAAGCGCTAGGAGGAACCCACAAAAAGAACCAGAAGCCCTGGTTACAGTATAAGGTTCCCCAGCAGAGTCGCCAAGCTGTCGCTCCCACCAAATGACACCTCATGTCAGAAGGGGTACAGACGCGAACGGTCGGCGAAAAGGAGAGAGAACACACAAGGGTGAACTCAAGAGAAAGAAAGAGTCACCAACTAGGCATTTTTATCCCGGAGGAAAGGTAATGCTGCATAGACCTAAGAAAAGATGGATAAGACGGTTGCGAACCAGAGAGACTGAGAAAGGGGGTTGGTTACAACCTGGGAAGGTATTAGCACCCAGATTGTCCGTCGTATTCGACGGGATCCACGCTTAAAAGATTTGTGTTTTAAAGGGGTAGTGTCAGTGCAATTTGTGTATCAAAGCTGGAAAAGAATGCAAGTGTCAGTGTAAAAGAAATGTGAAGTGTATGAGAGAAGTGTCAGTGCAAGAATAGGAGTGAAATGCTCAAGAATATGAGGCTAAAAGAATAATGCTGAAGGAGGGGGAATATACAGAGACTTTTGTTCGATAACTGTTAAGTTATGCCTACGTATCCTCTCGTGCAATGAGGAAGTCAGAACACCGTAGTTCGACCCAAAGAGACTGAAAGATAAATTGACTTGTGAACTGCTTGCTTGTCTATGCTCAAGTGTATGACCTGTCTGGCTCAGGTGCAAACTGTCTTGCCTTAGACGGAAGAAGCAAGTTCCCGTTTGTGAGTGAATGAGATTAGAAAAGAATCCCGGAGGAGACGATTATTGTTTGTTTTTGAGTTTTCAATCTTTTATTGCTTTTAGAAATGTGTCATAAGTTAATGAGCTTAAGCCTAAACCAATGGGTTAGTAAACTCATCACATCCTCCCTCTGATTAGGGGTAATGAAAATACCTTAAGTGTGAAGTCAGCATCTCACACTTAATCACCATGGTGTAGGATTAAGATCATTAACCTACTTGTGATTATTTAGATGTTTTTGTTGTTTTTGTTTAGTGTTAAGTAATGAGTTTAAGCCATAATCAAGGATTAAATGGACCCATTACACCATCCTAATAGAAGGATAATAGATGAGAGCATTTAAGCTGAGAAAGACTCCTCAACTTAATCCATGATTAGGGATTAACCTCATGACAAAACAAAACCTTTATTAAGTGGATTTTAGTTAATGGTGAGATTAAGAAGTGGATTTTATGATTGGTAAGACAACTTGAGGGGGACTTGTCCATTAACACTAGGGTTAGTCCTTCTTAACCAATTAAGGAAGAATTAGAACCCTAATGCAAGGACCAAGTTACAAGCTTGATGTCTTGGTGATTATTAAGTGAATTGATTAAAGGATTTAAACACATTAAGGGTTTAACACTTAGGATTAAAGTTATGCACTCCATCCTAATAGAAGGATGCAGACATAAGCTTAATCACAAAGCCTTAAAACCCTTAGGGTTTAGTCCCTGATTATGAGGTGAGAAGTGAAGACACAAAGATGACACAAAGGTAAAACTAAATGGGGAGACTAATCAAACCCTAATTGTGATCATGCTTGGGTATTCCTAGGGTTTGTGAGGCTTAAGAGAGAAAGAATCTTCAAAGAGCCACCAAGGAGGAACAAGATGAAAGGAGAAGAAGCAGAGAAGCAAAACAACTTGCTTCACTTAAGAAGACAAGTTGCTTGAAGGAAGAAAGTAAGAGATGAATATGAATGAGCAAGCTCACTCTAATACACATACAAAATGCAGCAAAGAAAGTATGAAGGGGATGAAAAGAGATTGTGAGAAGTGAAGGCAAATTCACTTCTCAAACAACTTACCACCTGAAATGTTAGCATAAGAAAATGAAACACAGTGAGGATGAGATGCAATGCCATGATGCAAACCAAAACCAGAAGCAAGATCATGAAATTAATGATGCTATGAGTTGATACAAACATGAGGCAAGGCATGAGAATTATCAACTAAACATAAGGATGCAAATGAGGCATGCTTTGAACCATGAACATACATGAAAAGTTATGAAATGCAAATGACATACAACATGGCAAATGAAAGATGCAATGATCAAACATGATTCTAATATGTCCTAAGATGTATCATGAATCAAATGAATGCACAAAATGTCATGGCAAGTCAATGAATGCAAGCAAATGAAAAATGGATGCAAAAGAAGGCACAAATTAGGGTTTCATGCATCATGCAAGGCAAAAAATCCAAAACCAGAAGCAAACAACATGATAAATATTTGAAAATGCAATCAAAGATACCCTAAACCTATACAAACTCACTGCCCAAAGGAGGGGATCCAACTCCTAACCTAATGAAAGTTATGAATTTCCTAAGATTGCTAGGGTTTTGGGGTGCCTTGACAAGAAAAAATGCTAAACAAATTGAAAATGCAAGACCAATTCAAACCAATTTTATCCTATAGACTACATGTTATGCAAGATGCAATGCAAAAAGAATCATCACCCAACTCTCAATGATTAGGCAGAAAAGAATTTACAAAGTTTGAACCAAAATATTACCTCAAAATGAATTTAATTCCATTGAAAATTATCAAAAGGTATCAAGAACAAAAAAGAAATTTGGTTTGAGAGTTGGACAATGTTTCTAAATGTTTTAAAGTGCAATATGAATTTTTTTGTGATTTTTAAAATACCTAAATGTATTTTTAATTAATTAATTTTCATTAACTAATTAAAAATAAACATTTAAATGATTTAAAAATAATTTTTAGTGCAAAAAATAAAAATAAAAATATTTTTGTGTTTTAGAAATTAATGAAACCCTGGACAAAAAATTTCATAATTTTTAAAGGTGTTTTGCTATTTTAAATAAAATGTGGAAATAAATACAATTTAAATGAATTAAAAATACGAATTTATGAAAGTAATCCAATCCAGTGGCTGAGATTCAAATAAAAAGGGAGGGAGTTGACCAGCGCGCGCATCTGGATGGCTGAGATTCAAACTTCACTAATTACATCATTAAGCCCTAATCTGAACCCTAAACACTTTCAGATGGCCGAAACAGTGTTCCGGTCATCTTCTCCGGCAAGCCAAAATCTCAATCTCTCTCAAAACGCATCAAAACCTCACAAAACTCTCCAGAATCAAACTATGAACAACACTAAACATAAACCCTAAAACAAACAACATTTATTTTTCGTGAATCAAAGGAAACAAGCAAAAACATTTTCACGGGCAAACTTTCAGAACATCACAACATGCTTGTTTCTGGCTCATTTTCAAAAATAAATAGATCCCCATGATCAGGGCAACATATAAAACAACACTCTAACAAGAAAACAAGGTTCTGGAAAATTCGTTCATCATGTTACCTGAGGTTGAGCTTTCAATCCAGGAGCTTTCTGGCTGCTTCTTTGGCTCAAACAAGTCCCAATGATCCTCCTTAGAAGCTTTTGACACTTAGCTAGAGTTTATATGGCCTCCAGAGAAAGTTGGCAGAAGCTCAGGTCAAGGGAGTGTTGAAATCGTGTTTTTGATTGTGGTGGTTTCAGGGACAAGTGAGGGGTGGGAAATGATCAGTGGATCATGGTGAGTTGATTAGTGAAAGAATTTTTAGGTTTTTGTGGCTGAGTTGAGAGATTCGATAGAAAATGAAAAGGGAGGGATTTTTGTGTATGCTGGCTTGTGGGAGAGATCAGGATGAGTTGTGTGTTCCAATGGCTTGCTTTAAGTGTGTTTGTAAAGTCTTGATTGGTCAGAATAGTTGTTGTGTCACTATGGGATTGGTATGGGGGTTTTTGCAAAAAGTCAAGTCTAGGTGTACTTGAGGTATGGGCAAGTGTGAGGTTGTGATAGGGGCATGGTTGGGCTCAGCAGAGATCATGGAGTTCATGTGGATCAGATTCTATGAGCTGCAACAAGTAGAGGCATGGCTTCATGAGTTTTTGCAAGTTGGTACATCTTTGGCCCTTTTGGAAATTCATGAAATTCAAGGTACCAAAATGCAATATTCTTGGGCCAATTATGATCTTTAGAGGTCATGTGAGTATGTTGTAATGAGTTTGTGCACATTTGAAGTCTTTGGAATGCTTGATCATATCATTTGGCAAAATGCCTCTTTGGTACATAACTTGAAATTATGTGATTTTCCCAACTTTGACAAGCCATAACTTTTGATCCAAAATGAATTAGAAGGAGTTCTTGTACTTTTTGAAAAGGGAATGACCCATTCTACAACTTTCATGACCAAAGTTTTCTCATTTGAAGCATTTTTGAATCAAAAAGCAAGGGTTGAAAGAGTTTCCCAAAATGGCAAGTTTCCATTACAAGTCATTTTCCCAAAAAGGCAACTTTGCAAATGGCTTGAAATTCTTCAACTTTGTGAACTTCTAACATCTTCTATGATCAAATAAAGATCATACACATTCAAAATGATGGAGAACACCCTTTGGTTGGGTCATTGGGGGCCTCAGATGCCCTGATTTTGCACTGACTTGCTCAAGAAGTCAACTCTTGATTAGATGCCTTCCCCATGGAATTTCTTCATGAAACTTGATATGCATGATCCTTATAACATATAGAGACCAATAGAAACAAGAATGACCAGAAAAATTGGAGTTATGGCCTTTGAAACCAAAACCCTAATTCTAGGTCATCTGTGCAGTTAAACCTGACTCTGCTTCCATGCCAATCTCAGTTCTTGTGATTCTTTGGCTTCCTTGACTTTGTGGGGATATAATATGATGCTTGAACACACATGGACCCCTTTGAAGTGATTGATGACCTTTGGAGTGGCTCAAGTGGCTCTTGGATAGCTTAGATCACAAACCCTAGATGCAGATGACTTAGAAGCATTGCAGTGAGGCAAAAAGGTGATATGAGATGCTATGATTGAACTTATGCATATGAAGAGATCACAAGCCATGGTGTGAATGGGTGAGGGCAAATTTGGGGTGTTTACAATATCTCACCTCATTGCAACCTGTAAGCCCCTTTTGAAATTGTTAAGAAAGGAACAAACGGTCAGGTGGAACAAAGATTGTCAGAAGACTTTTGACAAGATCAAGGAGTACCTACAAGAACCTCCAATTCTCATGCCTCCAATTGAAGGAAGACCTATGATAATGTACCTGACTGTATTAGAAGGGTCAATAGGGTGTGTGTTGGGCCAACATGACGAGTCTGGTCGAAAAGAGTATGCAATATACTACCTAAGCAAAACGTTTACCGACTGTGAACAATGTTATTCACTGCTCGAGAAAACTTGTTGTGCTTTAGCGTGGGCTGCTCGCCGACTAAGACAGTATATGTTAACTCACACTACCTTGTTGATCTCAAAAATGGACCCCGTCAAGTACATATTTGAGAAGCCAACACTTACCGGAAGGGTTGCAAGATGGCAAATGATTCTGACAGAGTATGACATTCAGTACACATCTCAAAAGGCCATCAAGGGCAGTGTACTGTCTGACTATCTAGCTGAGCAACCCATTGATGATTATCAGCCCATGAGATTTGACTTCCACGATGAAGACATCATCTACTTAAAAGCAAAAGATCATGAAGAGCCTGTTCACACCGAAGGGCCTGACCCAGAAGAAGAATGGACTATGATGTTTGACGGGGCTATCAATATGAATGGTCGCGGAGTTGGTGCAGTGCTCATTACACCTAAAGGAGTTCATATGCCTTTCTCGGAAAAACTCACCTTTGCCTGCACTAACAACGAAGCTGAATACGAAGCATGTATCATAGGTCTTGAGGAAGCCATTGACATTAGGATCAAAACTTTGAATGTATTCGGAGATTCAGCTTTGGTAATCAATCAAACCAACGGAAAATGGTTAACTCACCAAGAGCATCTGATTCCATATCATTACTATACGAGGAGATTATTGACTTTCTTCACAACAGTCAAACTTGAGTATATCCCTCGAGACGAAAATCAGTTCGCAGATGCTTTAGCTACCATTTCCTCCATGATCAAGGTTCAAAATGCCAATTATGTGCCTCAAATTTCGGTATCCAGATTAGACCGACCGGCATACGTATTCTCCGTGGACATTGCTAAAGATGACAAGCCTTGGTTCCATGACATCAAATGCTTCTTAGAGGATCAAACATACCCACCTGGGGCATCATCCAATGATAAGAAGACGTTAAGAAGCCTGGCCAGTAGTTTCTTCTTTAATGCTGATGGCTCATTATACAAGAGAAACATTGACACGGTACTACTCAGATGTGTTGATAAGAAAGAAGCAGACTTGCTGATGCACGAGGTGCATGAAGGATATTTTGGTACCTATACTGGAGGACATGCAATGGCTAAGAAATTGTTAAGATCAGGTTACTACTGGATCACAATGGATGCAGACTGTTGTGCCTATGCTAGGAAATGCCATAAATGCCAGATCTACGCAGACAAAGTGCATGTGCCTCCAAATCCTTTGAACGTGATGTCTTCACCTTGGCCCTTTTCCATGTGGGGCATTGACATGATTGGAAAGATCGAACCGACTACTTCAAATCGCCACAAATTCATCCTGGTAGCCATTGATTACTTCACCAAATGGGTTGAAGCAGCTTCGTATGCAAACGTCACCAGACAAGTGGTAGCCAGATTTCTGAAAAGAGACATCATCCGTCGATATGGAGTACCCGAGCGAATCATTACTGATAATGGTTCCAATTTGAACAACAAAATGATGGCAGAACTGTGTCGGGACTTCAAGATCCAACATCACAACTCTTCTCCTTACAGGCCAAAGATGAATGGCGCTGTTGAGGCAGCTAACAAAAACATCAAGAAGATTGTGCAGAAAATGGTGGTTACTTACAAAGACTGACATGAAATGCTACCATTTGCCTTACATGGGTATCGGACCTCAATCAGAACGTCTACTAGGGAAACGCCTTATCATCTTGTGTATGGTATGGAGGCAGTCCTACCTATGGAAGTTGAGCTATCCTCCTTACGGGTAATGATGAATGTAAAGCTAGACGAGCATAATGGGTCCGATCTCGGTACAATCAACTGAATCTGATCGAAGAAAAGAGATTAACTGCTATCTGTCATGGGCAGTTATATCAGAAAAGGATGAAGAAAGTCTTCGATCAGAAAGTCAGGCTTCGGGAATACCAAGTAGGAGATCTTGTGCTGAAAAAACTTCTTCTTCCTCATACAGACCACAGGGGAAAATGGACTCCAAATTACGATGGTCCATTCATAGTAAAGAAGGTTTTCTATGGTGGAGCAATGATGCTCACTACTATGGATGGTGAAGACCCGCTGGACATAAAAACAGAATGTAAGTCCAGACAAAAATATGGCATCCCGGCGAGTCAAAAACAGAATAAACGACTCGGGCAAAAATAAGGGAAAATTGAAAAAAGAATGTGTACACCCGCTGAGTTGAAAAGTCGCATTGGACAACTCAGGCAAAAATGGGTATCCCGGTGGATTGAAAACCCGAAAGGGCGATCCACGCAAAATCAGGGAATAAGCGAACAACTGCATTCTGAATTCGTCTGTATCACCCACAACACGGCAAGCTTCGAAAGGATAAAGCATCAGTTATAATCAACCTTCTTCAGAAAGCAAGATGAGAAGAACGTCAAGGTCATACAGGTCATAGCAAAGGAAGCTCACCGGAGCATCGTCAACATTGCCAACACTTTTATTTTTCTCAATTTATACCAATCTCCTCATTCCAGGGGATTTGTTTCTTTGACTGTATTTGCCAATTCAGGGCACCCGAATTAATAAAATCAGAATTTTCAGTCACACCTCGTTTTGCACATTTTTGTTTCGTTTGCAAAATGTCCAATATTCATGATACAATACTTGCATAAAACAAATGAGCCATTTTAAAATGCGTGTACTTACAGGAAAGCCTAACTCCTATGATAGAATCCGGTAAGGGATACCTCGGGATACTTGTGCGTTTCTTTTGTCTTAACAGGTTGCAGGTATTCAATACAGAACATGGGGCATGCCGAGCATTACACCCCCAGCAGGCTAATTCCCGGAAGACCATTATCTGAAATGTCTTTCCCCAGCGAAGTTGTCAAAGCTTCCTCATCCCCAGCACAAGTCTTCTCAATAGGAGCATCCCCAGCTGAGATCCCCAGCAGAGTGCCAGATCTCGCATCCTCAGCAAGGATAACAGAGCTATCTCCCCCACAGAGTTTCCAGCTTCTCCCCAGGAGAGTAGTGCCTGAAACTCTTACACAACAAAGTGACGAAAGTTTCCTTCTCCCCAGCTGAGTTCTCCTTATGGATAGATCTACCAAAGATCCATTCCCCCAAGCAAGAGTTCTCCCTCCGGAAGATCCACCAGTGATCTCTCCCCAGCCGAGTTATCTCTCCAAACAGATCAGCCAGAGATCTTTTATTCAGGGGGATCCAGAGTCCCGAATCGGTTGATCTTTTGCATAATCATAGCATTTGCATCATTTTCACCAAATAATCGTAGTATTCCATTTAATACAGAGCATTACGATAAAAATCAAACATTTGCATGATCACAAGTCAGGTTCGAACCAGTCACCTGCAATTACCATCAGTATTTCATCGGCAATGTATATAAAAACTCACATACCTGTAGATAAAAGCCAAAGCGTCCCCTTTGCACTCTCAAATACATATACCTATACATGCTGTTTTGACACTCATCCATGTTATATTCCCCCAGCATGGTTGCTAAAACACTTTTTGCAAACTAAGTACTTATAACACACTCTTTTCGACACCTGTCTGTGTCATCCTATCCCCACAGAAAGCCAAAGCATATCCTTTGCATTCTCAAAACAAATATCTGTTTATACTTATACATACTTGACACTCGTCCGTGTCATACATTCCCCAGCAGATCAAACACTCGTCCGTGTCTTGCTCATACTTCACCAACGAACCAATATTCACTCATACTTATACAGAAGTCTTCGATACTCGTCCGTATCTTGTTTATATATCACTCCTCAACAGATTCGACACTCGTCCGTGTTCCTTGTTAACCAGTTGGTACTCGTCCGTATCATCATCTCTGAACACGCGTCAGCGTTTGTTTCTACCGATACTCCTCCATATCAGGGTCCTAAGGATGCTCGTCCGCGTCTTTGATCTATACACTTTCAAACACTTATATCCTTTATTTTTGAAAGCGTAAGCACTCGTTTGTATTTACCATTCCCCAGTAAGTCACCAACAAAACAACTTTCTTTTATCCGACATTCGTCCTATGTCGTGATAAAGAGCAGTCGTCCCCAACTAGGTGATCATCCTTCACCCTTTGATGACCGTCCCTCATCATTTATCCGATGGTCGTCCCCATCGTTGATCTTGTTATCCGGAATTCGTCCTATGTCGTGATATTTTAGAGCAGTCGTCCCCTGCTAGGTGATTGTTCTTCACCTTTTTGGTGATCGTCCTTCATCATGCTTATCCGATGGCCGTCCCCATCGTTGACCTTTTTCTATCCCACATTCGTCCTATGTCGTGATAAAGAGCAGCCGTCCCCTGCTAGGTGATCGTCCTTCACCCTTTGATGACCGTCCCTCATCATTATTTCATTTATTCTTTAAACCGATAGTCGTCCCCGTCATTGTTTACCCTACTTTTCAAGTTTGATGGTCGTCCCCATCATTTCCTTTACTTTAATCCCAAGGAATCTTGTTTCTTTACTTGATGACCGTCCCCATCATGGTCTCTTTATTTCCCCAGCGTGTTGGCCGACCCCGTCATTGCTTTACTTGCCGATTTATCCCCAGTAGTCGTCCTCTGCTTGATGGTCGTCCTCCATCGCCTTCATTTGATATACATATTACTACCTTTTACAATTTATATCCCTTTTCTTCTTACAATTTATATCCCTTTTCTTCTTCTATCCAGCGAGTGCAAATTTTGTACTGTCTTTGGTATTCAACCACAAGTTATCTTGTTTGTCTGTTAAGCCAGGCGCTTACACCTAGCACAGCTAACTCATGCTTGAATAGGGGCAGCTGTAAACACCCCAAATTTTCCCTCACTCTTTATTACACCATGGCTTGTTGATCTTTCATTTTTGCATAAGCATAAGCATACCACCTCATATTGCATATTTGTTTCATCTGCATAGTTCAAGTTCATCTGCATCTAGGGTTTGTGATCTGAGTAATCCAAGGATCCATCTGAGCTATCCCAAAGGCCTCAAATCTTTCCAAGAGGGTCCATGTGTGTTATAACCTCATATTATGTCCCTCAGAGTTCATGAAAGTCAAGAGATCACTAGAACTGGCAAGGCATAGAAGCAGAGCTAGGGTTTTCACTACATAGATGACCAAAATTAGGGTTTTGGTTTCAGGGGCCTTAACTCCAAATTTTTGGGCCATTCTTGTTTCTAATGTTCTTAATATGTCATAAGGATCATGTGTACCAAGTTTGATGAAGAAACTCATTGTGGAAGTCATCTGTTCACTGGGTAACTTCTTAAGCAAGTTAAGTCAAAATTAGGGCATCTAAGGCCCCCAACAATGGAACCAAAGGGTTATTTTCATCAAATTGAAGTTCAATTATCTTTATTTGATCTTAGAAGAGGTTATAAGTTCACAATATTGAAGAATTTTGAGCCATTTGCAAACTTGCCAAAAATGGAAATGACTTCAAATGCAAACTTTCCATTTTGGGAAAGTTTTTCAACCTCCTCTTTTTCAACCAAAAATGCTTCAAATGAAAAATTCTTGGTCATGAAAGTTGTATATTGGGTCTTTCCCTTTTCAAAAAGTACAATAACTTGTCTTGATTCATCCTAGAACACAAGATATGGCCTTTCAAAGGTTGCAAAAATCCTAAAATTTCAAGTTTCATGTTAAAGAGGGATTTTGCAAATTGGCATATTCAAGCATTCTAATGACTTCAAATGTACACAAACACTTCACAATATGACAAATGGACCTCTAAACATCAGAATTGTGCTTTGAATCAAGTGTTTTCATGCCTTAAATTTCAAGAAATCATAAAAGGGCCAAAACTTTCAAGAATTGCAAAATGATATGAAACTCTTCATCCACTTGTTCCAGCACATCAAAACCAATTCCATGGCTCTCCACAAAGTCAGCTGAGGCCAAACACCCCAAGAAACCAGGCCTACACCATGCCCATACCTCAAAGTACAAAATCTTGACTTTTTGCAAAAGCTCCCATACCAATCAGCCTGTGCCACAACAACTCTCTGGCCAATCAACATTGTTTATGTGGACAATAAGCAACTCATAACACACAACATTGAAGCCTGAATCTCCCCCACACTCCGATTGCCCAAAATTTTTCAAAGCCTTCAAGCTTTCGAAACTCACTCCTCAGCCACTCAAACTTTAATTTTCTTTCACCAATCATCTCTTCATGACCTAAGGAGCATTTCCCACCCTTCACCATAGCCTGAAACACAGCTAAACCAAAACACGGTTTCTGGTGCAGCAGAGTTGCAACATCAAAACCAAGCCATACAAACTTGTCCAAAGCTTCACATCATCCTCAGAGGGTTCATTGAATTTGATTTGCATAAGGGAGGAGGCCAGAAAGCCCAGAATCAGAAAGCTCAACTTCAGGTAACCTCAAGAACTTTTTTTTCCAGAAATGCGTTTTCATGTTATAGAATGATTCCTCATGCTTCACTGATCATGCTGATGTCTTTATTTTTGAAAAAGGTTGAGTTTTAAGCATTTCATGATGTTCTGGAATTTTTGTCATTTTGATGTTTTGATTCGAATCTTGTTGATGATGAATGATAAATGATTTTTGAAGCTGAATTATTATTTAGGGTAGTTAGTTGATTATTTCTGGAGATTTTTGGGGCTTGGGGTTATGATTTGAGGAAGTTCAGGTGAGGAACTGGCCGGAGAAGATGACCGGAGGTCTTCTTCGGCCACCTGAAAGTCATTAGGGCTAAATCTCTGATTAAATGCCCAGACGCGCTTGTGGTCGTTAGATGAGGATTAGGGAGTGAGTGTAAGGTCCAGATTGAGTCATTATCATTTAATCCTGATTAATTAATTAAAAACATAATTCAAAGCCAGTTTGAATATGGGCCGTCCAGATGCGCGCGTGGTCAATTCCCTCCCTTTCCAGTTTGAATCTGGGCCTCTGGATCAGATTACTTTGCATTTTATTCATTTTTATTTCATTTTTATCCATTTCTTTTGCATATTTATTTTAAAATATCAAAACTCATCACAAAAATATGAAACTTTGCATTTTTGTTTTAAATATTTTTCTCAACCTGAAAATGATTTTTATTTTATGTTTTGCATTAAAAAAATATTTTTAAAATATTTAAATGTTATTTTTAATTAGTTAAAGTCTTTTAATTAATTAAAAATACATTTATGTTTCTAAAATTCACCAAAAAAATCATGAATCATCTCATTGCATTTAGAAACATTTTCAAACTCTTCACACAAATTTCTTTTTAGGTTTGATCATAGTTTGTGAATTTTCTTTGAATTAAGGGTCATTAAATTACAATTTTTGAACCCTAACTTTAAAAAATCATTTCTGCCTAACCAAGAAGAGTTTGAAGATGACTATTTTTGCATTGTTTTCCATGTTTCATGTAGTTCGTAGGTCATTTATCTCATAAATTTACCTTGCATTTTCGAATTGATTTGCATTTTCCCCTTTTGAATCACCCAAAAACCCTATAAACTTAGGAAATTCATAACTTGTGATTGGTTAGGCTTCTGACCTTCTCCTTTGGGGTATGACCTAGTATGGGATTAGGGTTTGTTTTAGCTTGATTGCATTTTTTATCATGTCATATGCTTCTGTTTTGTTCATTTGCATCACATACTTTCATATAACCCTAATTTCTCATGTTCATTTGCATTCATCTTGCATATGCATCAATACATGAACTTTCCATGACATTTCATGCATTCATATGTCATCTTAGACATCTTAGGACATGTTATAATCATGCTTAATTATTTCTTCATTCATTTGCCATGATTTGCATTCATTTCATTTCATTAACTTTCATGTGTTTTCAAACTTCAAAGCATGCTTACATGACATCTCATTCTTTGTATGATCATACATATGCACTTTGTATGCCTTTGCATCATCTCACATGACATTCTCATTGTATAACCACTTCTGACTTTGGTCATTTCATCTCATTTCATTTCATTTCTTTATGCTTTACATCTTATGCATTCATGCTAACACTTTCAGGTGGTAAGTTACTTTGAGAAGTGGATTTGCCTTCACTTCTCACTTCTCTTATCTCTTTAATTTGCATTATCATTTGTCATTTAAGTGAACTTGTTAACTTGTGTTCCATCTCTCTCACTTTCTTTCTTTAAGTTAGTTATCTTCTTCAGTGAAGTAAGTGACTTATTCTTCTGCATCCTCCTCCTTTCATCTGCTTCTTCCATTGGTGGCTTCCTTGAAGATCTTTCTTAAGCCTCACAAACCATAGGAACATCCAAGCATGATAATAATTAGGGTTGTGATTAGTCCCCCCTAGTTTTTTACTTTGAGTCTCCTTGAGTCTCCCTTCTCACCTCATAATCAGAGACTAAACTCTTAAAGTTTTAGGACTTTGGAATTAGGGTTATGCCTGCATCCTTCTCTTAGGATGGAGTGTATAACTTTAATCCTAAGTGTTAAACCTTTAATTTGTTTAAACCTCTTAATCAAATCATCTTAATAATCACTAAGACTTTATCTTGTAACTTGGGCCTTACATTAGGGTTCTGATTCTTCCTTTATGGTTAAGAAGGACTAACCCTAGTGTTTAATGGACAAGTCCCCCTCAAGATGTCTTACAAACATAAAAATCAGTTCTTAATCTCATCCCTTAATTAAAATCCACTTAATAAAGGCTTGTCATCTAATGAATTTAATCCATAACCATGGATTAAGTTGAGGCATCTTCCTCAGCTTAAGTGTTCTAATCTATTATCCTTCTATTAGGATGGTGTAATGAGTTCACTAATCTGTGATTAGAGATTAAACTCATTAATTAACACTAAACAAAAAACCCAAAAATATCTAAATAATCACAAGTAGGTTAATGATCTTAATCCTACATCATCATGGTAATTAAGTTGAGATACTTATCACATACTTAAATATTCTCATTATCCCTAATCAGGGAAGATATAATGAGTTTACAAACCCTTGATTTAGGCTTAAGCTCATTAACTTATGCAAAACACCAAAAGCAATAACAAAACTGAAAACATAAAAACAAACAATAATCGTCTCCTTCGGGATTCTTTTCTCATCACACTCATTCACAGACAAGAACTCGATTCTTCCGTCTAATGCAAGACAGTTAGCACTCGAGCCAGACGAGTCATACACTTGAGCATAGACAAGCAAGCAGTTCACAGTCAATTCATTTCCAGTCTCTTTGAGTCGAACTACGGTGTTCTGACTTCCTCATTGCACGAGAGGATACGTAGGCATAACTTAACAGTTATCGAACAAAAGTCTCTTTGTTTTCCCCTCTTTCAGCATTCTCTTTTAAGCCTCGGCTCCTGAGTATTCACCTTTTTGCACTGACACTTGTACATCTTTTTTCCAGCTTTTGCACACAGATAGCACATACACTACCCCTTTAAACACAGTCCTTTAAGCGTGGATCCCGTCGAGTACGACAGACAATCTGGGTGCTAATACCTCCCAGGTTGTAACCAACCACCTTTCTCAGTTTCTCTGGTTCGCAAATGTCTTATTCATCTTTTTCCAGGTTTATGCAGCATTACCTTTCCTTCGGGATAAAAATGCCTAGTTGGCGACTCTATTCATCTTCATTTAATTTTCTCTTTTCGCCGACCGTTCGCGTCTGCACCCTATCTGACCCGATGTCTTTTCGGGGGAGCGACAAGAATGTGTAATGGCTCAAGCTTAGGAACTAAAACTCGAATGAGGATCCCCTACACAAACATTGCTTTTCAAGTTGAGAATAATCCGCTGAGGAACAAATCAAAAACTCAGTTGGGGATCCCAGTGACAGGAACATTGTTATTCAAGTTGAGGATAATCTGTTGAGTAAGTGGTCAAAAACTGAGTTGGGGATGCTTATGCAGCAAACAATCTTCGATCCTACTTGCTATTGGAGAAGCAGAAATCACTAATATTTCAAAGTGTCGGGATTGTTCGAGACATATGTTTTGGAGAAACATCCAAATCAAACCCTGTTTTGGGAGAGGCAAGTTACACACATCAAAAGAAAAATGATTTTATAATCTTCAAAAATTTCATTTCATTAAATTTGTTTCAAAAATTATCATAAAAAATAAATGAAATTTTGTAAAGAGAAACAACATAAAGAATTGCAAACAATTGGATAAAAGCCCAAATTGCATTGATTGAATGGTAGTCAGCAAATGGCATGACTCTATGGATCATTAAAAGTTTGAAAAATGGTAAATACATGGAAAAAGGTTACGTTGAAATAAAATTATCACTTTTATCCCTATCAACTTTGAACTCCACTGTGTGTGAAACTCCAGTCAAGAATGAGTGAATAAGAATCTTTGATGGACAACTCTATTGAGGAATAGAATTTGAAATCCTCGGTTGTCTCAAATGATCTAATCTGATCTAATATAGCTACTTGCCATGATCCCTAACTTTTTCCTAGATTTCCCTTGTGGGTTTTCAATCTCCGGGATAATTATTTTTGTTTTTGTCTCTAACCTTTTAATGGACCACCCTTTCGGGTTTTCAATCCACCGAGACACTCATTTTTTCCTAATCTGCCCTTTCGGGTTTTCAACTTAGCGAGTTGTTATTTTATTTCTTTTTAGGCGAAGTATTTCTTGATTGCATTAACATTCACAGGATGAGTGATCTCCTCACCATCCATAGTTGCAAGAATCAATGAACCGCCAGAAAAGGATTTCTTAACAACATAAGGGACATCATAATTAGCAGTCCACTTGCCCCTATAATCAGTAATAAAAGACTGGATCTTTTTTAGCACGAGTTCACCTTCTCTGAATACACGATATTTGACCATCTTGTCAAAAGCTTTCTTCATTCTTTGCTAGTACAAATGACCATGGCACAAAGCTGTTATTCTATTTTCCTCAATCAAATTCAACTAGTCAAATATACTCTGACACCATTCAGTCTCAGTCAACTTGGCATCCATCAGAACCCTCATTGAGAGGATCTCAACCTCGATGGGGAGCACTGCTTCTGTACCATAAACAAGTGAGAAAGGGGTTGCCCCTGTTGAAGTGCAGACGGATGTACGATACCCATGCAAAGCAAAAGAGAGCATCTCATTCCAGTCCTTATATGTCACTACCATTTTCTAAATGGTCTTCTTAATGTTCTTATTCGTAGCTTCAACCATCCCATTCATCTTTGGTCTATAAGGAGAAGAATTATGGTGTTTAATCTTGAATTCTTCACAAAGACCTTTCATCATCTTATTATTCAAGTTCGAACCATTATCAGTAATGATTCTATTTGGAACACCATATCTGTAGATAATATTATTCTTGATAAACTGAACCACAACTTACTTGGTCACATTAGCAAATGATGCTACTTCTACCCACTTGGTGAAGTGATCAATAACCACGAGAATAAAACGATTCACATTCGAAGCCTTAGGTTAAATCATACCAATCATATCAATTCCCCATATATATAAAGGCCATGGGGAGGAAATAACATTGAGATGAGTTGGTGGCTTGTGAATCTTATTAGCATACACTTGGCACTTATGGCACTTCTTCACATACTTACAACAGTCAGATTCCATTGTCAGCCAATAGTAACATGCTTTCAACATCTTTTTAGCCATTGTATTCCCATTGGCATGAGTACCAAAAGATCCTTCATGAATTTCTTTCATTAACATGCCTGCTTCGTTTCTACCCATGTATCTGAGCAGAACCATGTCAAAATTTCTTTTGTACATCACATTCTCATTCAAGAAGAAATTGCCTGTTAATCCTCAAAGTCCTCTTATCTTTACTAGATGCCCCAAGTGGGTATTCCTGGCTCTAGAGAAAGCATTTAATATCATAATACCAAGGATATTCATTATGGACCTCTTCAACTGCAAACACATGAGCTGGTCTCTCAAGACACATCACACTAATCATAGGATCTTCATTCCAATTATACACCTTTATCATAGAAGTTATGGCTGCTAAGGAATCTTCCATCTAATTCTCATTGTGCGGAACATAATGAAACTCAACTTTAATGAAGAAAGTTGATATTCTCCTAGCACAATCTCTATACGGAATCAAGTGAGGTTGATGAGTAACCCACTTACCCTTGATCAGATTAATTACCAAGGTTGAGTCTCCATACACATGAAGATTTTTAATCCTCAAATCAATAGCTTCTTCAAGACCTATAATACAAGCTTCATACTCAGCTTCATTATCAGTACAAGGGAAAGTCAATCTTGCAGCAAAAGGAATATGTGAACCATGGGGAGTAATGACCATTGCCCCAATTCCTTTTCCACATGAATTTACAGCACCATAAACAACTAAACCTCGTCGAGATCCAAGCTCAGGCCCTTCCTCAAGAAAGGCTCATCACAATCTTTCATTTTCAGAAACATCACATCCTCATCAGGGAAATCAAACTTGATCGTCTGGTAATCATCAATCGGTTGATGTGCCAAACGGTCAACCAAGATGCTACCTTTTACAGCTTTTTGAGCTTGGTACTTGATATCATATTCAGAAAATAACATTTTCCAAAGATCAATCCTCTGTGTTAAAGTAGGCTTTTCAAAGATATAATTGATCAGATCCACTATGGATATCAACCAAGTTATATGATTCAACATATACTGACGAAGACGCTTTGCAGCCCAAGCTAAGGCACAACAAGTTTTCTTAAGCATGGAGTACCGAGACTCATAATCAGTGAATTTCTTACTCAAATAGTAGATGGCATACACCTTTCTACCAGATTCATCTTGATGACCAAGCACACAACCCATGGAATCTTCCAACACAGTCAAATACATAATCAATGGTCTACCTTCTATCGGAGGTGACAAATAGGAGATTCAAGCATATACTCTTTGATACTTTCAAAAGCTTTTTGACAATCATCTGTCCAGACACAACCTTGGTCTTTCTGAAGCAACTTGAAGATCGAAGCACATGTGGCAGTCATGTGAGAGATAAACATCAAAATATAGTTCAAATGACCAAAGAATCCTCTTACTTTCTTTTCAGTTCTTGGAGCAGGTATTTCTCGAATAACTTTCACTTTATCAGGATCAACTTCAATGCCTCTTTGGCTGACAATGAAACCTAACAACTTTCCAAAACGAACACCAAAAGTGCACTTATTTGGATTCAAATGATGTTTAAACTTCCTTAATCATTAAAACAGCTTCAACAAATGTTCAACATGTTCTTCTTCAGTCCTCGACTTAGTGATCTTATCATCAACATATACCTCAATTTCCTTGTGCATCATATCATGGAAAAGAGTAGTCATAGCTTTTTGGTATGTCGCACTAACATTCTTCAATCCAAAGGGCATCACTCTATAGCAGAATGTTCCCTATGGTGTAATAAATGTTTTCTTTTCCATGTCCATCTTTATCTAATTATAACCGGAAAATCCATCCATAATGGAGATAAAATCAAACTTAGCAGTATTATCTACCAACACATCAATGTGTGGTAATGTAAAATCATCTTTTGGACTGGCTTTATTCAAATATTTGTAATCAACACACATTTGGACTTTTCCGTCTTTCTTTGGAACAGACACAATATTGGCCACCCATGTAGGATAATCAGATGTCACGAGGAAACATGCATCAATCTGCTTTTAAACCTCTTGTTTAATTTTCGCTGCCATATCAGGATGAGTTCTTCTCAACTTTTGCTTCACATATGGACAATCAGGCTTCAGCGGCAATCTATACTCCACAATGTTAGTATCCAGACCTAGCATGTCTTGATAAGACTAAACAAACACATCAACATACTTTATAAGAAGCTCTACCATCCTCTTCTTAACATCAGGACCCAACAATGCCCCAATCTTGACTTCTTTCTTATCATCTTTAGAACCCAAGTTGACCATCTCTAATAATTATTCATGAGGCTGAATGACTTTATCCTCATGCTCAAGCAACCGAGAAATCTCATCAGGAATCTCTTAAACATCCTTTTCCTCAGATTCAAACACTAGGAATTCAGATTTGGGAGTGGGCATAGGATCATTGTTTTCAATGGGTTTAACAATCAATTTGCACAATGATTTATTCTTATTTTCAAGTATGAACAAAAGTGCAAACATTATGCAGATAAACATTTATTATTATTATTTTATTTTTTTGGGGTTTTTATGTTACCATTTTTCAGGAATAAAGCAAAAAGGAAAAACATATATGGAATAAACAAAATAACATTTTATTGATGATGATAAAAGTTCGTAACCAATGCCCGACAAACAACACTTTCACCTTGGGTAGTGTGAAAGTATTTTTGAAAGAAAATAAAAAAAAATTACTTTGAAGCATGAACAACAAAAGGAACATCAACAGAAATCTAGTTCTAGAAAATCGTTATGTGCATAACAAAGTTAGGCATTTCTTCATCTTTATCATCTTCAATGATGGAAGCAGTGGAGTGATCTTTGACACATTGATAAACCCGACACTTCAAAAAACTTTCTTGTATATACTTGAGTAAAACCGAGACTGAATCCCGATTTATTATCAACGACATTATTAACTCATCCACAACCGTCATATTGACAAGTTTCAAACACACGCAAAGCATCCTAAAAAGAAGACATTGGAATGACATTCTTCTTAACAACATCATCAACAATAGAAAGAGCTTGAAACGAAGTTCCAACATCTTCATCAACATAAATATAAGAAAAGGATGAGAAATTTCTTAATAACATCGCCTGCTCACCGCCGACAGTCACTAATTTCCCATTTTTCACAAACTTTAGCTTCTGATGGAGTGTGGAGGTCATATCTCCTGCCTCATAAATCTAGGGTCTTCCAAGGAGACAACTATAAGCTGGATGTATATCCATTACTTGAAAAGTAATTTGGAATAAAAATGGTCCAATCAGAATAGGAAGATCAACCTCATCAATCAGTCTTTTCTTCAAACCATCAAAAGCTTTCACAAAAATCCCATTATACCTCATGGGAGCACCTTGGTACGCAAGCCTTGACAAACTCGACTTAGGCATCACATCCAGGGATTACCCAATATCAACCAGCACATTAGACTTAGCATCATCCTGACAGTTCAATGAAATAAGCAAAGGCAAAGTATGGTCCCTTCCTTCTTCAGGCAAGTCATCATCACAGAAACTCAAAATTTTGCATAATGTGATATTAGCCACAATACTATTAAGTTGATTAACAATTACATCATGGTCAACATAAGATTGTTCAAGAATCTTCTGCAAAGACTTCCTATGAGCCTCTAAACACAACAAGAGTGACAAAACTGATATCTTAGACGGAGTATGCAACAATTACTCAGAAATATTGCACTCACTCTTCTTTATCCATTTCAAAACCTAATCTTCACTATCTTTCAAACTAGAATCACAAAATTCTCCTGATTGGACAACAAGATCCCCAATATGTTTACTCACACTTACATCTTCAGTTATTTTCAAAGGATCCGAAGCAAAGACTCTACCACGTCGAGTAACCCTTGTTACATCAGCAATGCTAACCACATAGTTTGGAGAAGGAATAGGAACTTCCTTACCATTTTCTATCACCGTAGCATTATATATATATGGAATAACTTTATCAGACTCATATGGAATTGGACCATGTAAATTGATCACCAATGGAGAAACAATAGTCTTGCGGCTATCAAAAGAAATAACCACTTCAGGATTATTGAACTGCGGCACAATGACATTCACTTCATTCTTGTACTCATCTCTTTATGTTGTCACTTCAATCAACTTATTTTCGCTCCCCGGATTTTCATCCTAGTGGAAACGCGAACTGGTGTCGGCGATGTTGAAGGTTGAGGTTGAATAGAGTCGCCAGCTAGGATTTTTTATCCCGAAGGAAAGGTAATGCTGCATAAACCTAGAAAGATATGGATAAGACGGTTGCGAACCAAAGAGACTGGGTAAGGGGGTTGGTTACGACCTGGGAAGGTATTAGCACCCAGATCGTCCGTCGTACTCAACGGGATCCACGCTTACCTGATTGTGTTAAAGGGGGGGTAGTGTATGTGCTAGCTGTGCATAAAAGAAAAGGATGTACAAAGTGATGGTGTACAAAGAATGGGAGCTCAAAAACCGGGGCTATGAAAAAAGAGCTAGAAAGAGGAGAGGGGGGAGACCTGGGGACTTTTGTTCGATAACCGTTAAGTTATGCCTACGTATCCTCTCGTGCAATGAGGAAGTTAGAACACCGTAGTTCGACTCAAAGAGACTTGGATGTTTTGGTGTGAACTGCTTGCTTGTCTATGCTCAAGTGTATGACTCGTCTGGCTCGAGTTCTAATTGTCTTGTATTAGACGGAAGAAGCGAGTTCTCGTTTTCAGATTGAGTGTGATGAGAAAAGAATCCCTGACGATACGTTTATTGTTTGTTTTGTGTTTTCAATTTTTTATTGTTTTTGGTGTTTTGCATAGGATGATGAGCTTAAGCCTTAATCAAGGGTTTGCAAACTCATTATATCATCCCTGATTAGGGATAATGAGTCTACTTAAGTATGAGATGAGAATCTCAACTTAATTACCCTAATGATATTGGATTAAGATCATTAACCCATTTGTGATTATTAAGTGTTTTTGGATTTTTTGTTTTGTGTTAAGTAATGAGTTTAATCTCTAATCAGGGATTACTGAACTCATTACACCATCCTAAGAGAAGGATGATAGATGAGGACACTTAAGATGTGGAAGATACCTCAACATAATCCATGGTCAGGGATTAAAATCATTATATAACAAACCTTTATTAAACTGGATTTTAATTAGAGATTAGATTAAGAAGTGAATTTTAAGTTTGTAAGACTAAACTTGAGAGGGACTTGTTAATTAAACACTAGGGTTAGTCCCTATGACCCAGAGGCAGAGATGTAACCCTAATATAAGGCCCAAGTTACAAGCTTAAGTCTTGATAATTATTAGGTGTTTTGATTAATAGGTGAAAACAACTTAAAGGTTTAACACTAAGTATTAAAGTCATACACTCCATCCTAAGATAAGGATACAAGCATAACCCTAATACAGAGCCCCGAAACTTTAACTGTTTAGCCTTTGTTATTGAGATGAAAAGCAGTGACTCAAATAGACTCAAAAGGTAAGAAAATAAGGGGAACTATTCACAACGCTAAAGATATCATGCTTGGATATTCATATGGCTTATGAGGCTTAAAGAGAGATCTTCAGATGGCCACCAAGGAAGAAGCAGATGAAAGAGAAAAAGAGAGAAAGATAGGTTACTTACTTCCTGAAGACGTTAAGTAACCTAGGAGTGGGAGAGAAACAAACACAAATAAACAAGAGGGTGAGAAGATATTGGATGTGGATGCACACCCACATCCTAATTAACTTACCATTTGCACCTGAAAAGTTAGTATGCACATACACAAAGTCCATGGTCAAAATCAGAAGCAAATCACATGATAAAAAATTGAAATTGCATCCAAACAAACCCTAAACCTACATGAGAACACCCTCCAAAGGTGGAGGTCTAAAGCTAAACCAAAGTCAAGTTATGGTTTTCCTAAGTTTGGCTAGGGTTTTGGACACTTTGCAAAGAAAAAGTCAAAACAAATTGAAAATGCAATGCAAAAATGTGATTTAAATGTCCTAGATACTAGATGCAACATGTAAAATAATGCAAAAAGAACCAAGTACAAACTCATTTTGGTTAGGCAGAAATGAATTTTTGAATTAGGGTTATGAAAAAGGGGATTTTCAAAACCCTAATTCAAGTTTAATTGTCAAAACATGATCAAACCCTAAAATAAATTGGTGAAATGAGTTTTTAAATTGATCTTAATGTTCAAAGATGTTCTCTGATTTTTTTGGTGATTTTTAAATACCTAAGAGTATTTTTAATTAATTAAAAGTGAATTAATTAATTAAAAATACAATTAAATGATTTAAAAATAATTTTTTAATGCAAAAAATAAAAATAAAAATGTTTTTTGGATTTTAAAATTAATTAGAGTGAAAGTGTAAAAAATCAGAATTTTAAAAAATGTTGTGCTATTTTTAATAAATAAAAGAAAACAAAATGAATTAAATGAAAATAAAATGAAAAGTAATTAAAATGGAGGGCTCAGATTGCGTGGAAGCCAGATCAAGGGTTGAGGGTGTTAGTCAGCTTGACTAAAGGTATGCAGATCCAATGGTCCAGGTTTAAACTCCTAAAACATGTGCAATCCAAAGGTTCACATTCAATCTGAGTTAATTAATTACGTTTTATTTTAATTAAATAGAATTAGGGTTAATGACTAATCTGAACCATCCACTCCCTAATATAATCAAAATCTAAGGGCTCTCATTCAATCCGGACACCCTAACCCTAATCACTTTCAGATGATCGGAACAGTGCTCCGGTCATCTTCTTCGGCCAACCAAAACCCTATCTTCTTCCCTAGGTCACTAAACATCAAAATAACTGCCCAAAAATACTCCCCACACTTCATGGAACACAAATCAATCATCAAACATCATTTATAACACTTGAATCAAGAGAATCGAAGCAAAAATCAAAACACGACCAAACTTTCAGAACAACATAAAATGGTCATTTCTTGCTCATTTTCAATTCTAAAGACATCTATGTGATTAGTGCAACATGTAGATTCATCCTGTAACAAGAAAATGAAGTTCTGAGAAAAAAGTTCTTGAGATATACCTGAGTTGGAGACCTTCAAAGATGAGCTTTCTGAGCCTTTCCTTTGTGCAAACCACCTCCACTGGTCCCCCTTGTGCTATTGGCAAGCTTGAATGGAGTTTAAACTGGCTATTTTGAGAGGTTCAGTTCTGATATGGCAGAAATGGAGGTTCTTGTGTGTTGTGTTTCAGGCCATTGTAAGGGGTGAGATTTGTTCTATGGGTGAAGTGTGACTTGTTGGGGAAATAATTTTTGAAGTTTGATGGCTGGATTAGGAGAACCGAAGAGAGGAATTTTTGGGAATTTTTGTGCAATCTGAGTGTGTGTGTCTTCTGAGTTCTTGTGAGCCTTCTTTTATGATCCTTAGGCTTTGCATAAACTAATGGAATGAGTCAGAAGAGTAGATATCCACTGTGGGAATGGCATGACTCAATTGGCCAAAAAGTCAAAAGTTGTGTACTTGAGGTATGGGCCATGGCAGAACTGATTTGAGGGCTTGAGCTGCTTCAACTGGCTTCAAGGAGAACCCTAGGATCAATTGCTATGAGCTGTATGGCTTTGATCAAGAGTTTGCATAGGTTTTGCAATTTTGCAACTTTGTTATTTCTTGAGAAACAAGTCATGCAATCTCTTGGTTCAGAGCTCAAATCTGACTTTGAGATGTGATTTGATCATGCCATGATGTATTTGAGTGGATTAGAAGTCATGTAGAGGCCTGGAATTCACTTTTGCACATTTCCCTATTGGCCTAAACTTGAAAATTACAAGATTTTTCCCAATTTTGACTTGCCATATCTTGAGTTCTGGGATGAATCAAGATGAGTTCTTGTACTTTTTGAAAATGGGGAGATCCAATCTACAACTTTCATGTTTGAAGAAAATTCATTTGAATCCATTTTGATCAAGAAAGAGGAGGTTGAAAATCTTTCCCAAAAAGGAAAGTTTTCACTTCACGTCATGCCCAAAAATGGAAAATTTTTCAATGGCTCAAAATTATTCACTCTTGTGATCTTTCAAGCATTCCTAAGACCAAATAAAGGTCATAGGACCTCAAATTGATGATGATGACCCTTTGGAACCCTTGTTGGAGGCCTTAGATGCCCTAATCCTGACTTTTCTTACACAACAAGTCACCATGTGATCAGATGACTTCCACATTGAATTTTTTCATCAAACTTCATCCACACACTCCTTATCTCATATAAAGACCATTTGAATCAAGAATGACCGGAAATTTTGGTTGTAAGGGCCTCAAACCCAAAACCCTAATTTTAGGTCATCTGTGTAGGAGCCTTGAGCCTGCTTGGGTGGCCCTACAATATCTTGTGATTTTTTGACTTCCAAGAACCCTTGGGGTACAATATAACCTTTGAACACTCAAGGATATTCTTGTCATGCTTCATGGCCTCTGAGATACCTCATACTCTCTTCAAGATTCATCTGATCACAAATCCTAGCTGTGCAGAGATGCAATGAGATGTTAAAGGTGAATATGCAATGTAAAATGTAGTGATATGCTATGCAATATGTGTGATCATAAGCCAAAGTATAAGAAAGTGAGAGGGGAAATTTGGGGTGTTTACAGCTGCCCCTATTCAAGCATGAGTTAGCTGTGCAGGATGTAAGCGCCAGGCTTAGCAGACGAACAAGATAACTTGTGGTTTAATACCAAGACAGTCCAAAATTTGCGCTCTCTGGTATAAGAAAAAAGGGATATAAATTGTTATTTACAAAACCTGACGATATAGAATGAACATCGAATGATAACGATGGAGGACGACCATCGGGCGGAGGACGATTGCTGGGAATTAAAAGGTGAGAGATGCACTGACGGGGACGGCCATCAGGCTAAAGAGTAAAAAAACCGCAACGGGGATGACCATCAGGCTAAATAATAGGAATCCACGATGGGGCCGACCATCAGATAAACTAATGAAATAATGATGAGGGATGGTCATCTAAAAGGTGAAGGATGATCACCTAGTAGGGTACTGCTGCCGAAAATATCACGACATTAGACGAATGTCGGATAAAAAGATCATAAATGGGGACGACCATCAGATAAATGATGAGGGACGGTCATCAAAAGGTGAAAGACGATCACCTAGCAGGGGACGAATACTGAAAATATCACGACATAGGATGAATGCCGGACAGAAAGATAGTTTCATTGTGAGAAGAGATAAACACACACGAGTGTTTAAGCCCAAAAAATAAAATGGTATAAGTGTTTCGACAGTGTGTATATACTAAAGATACGCACGAGTATCTTTAGGACCACGATACGGACGACTATCGATGCGTGTTTAGGGATGATGATACGGACGGGTATCAAATGGTCAAGCAAGGAACACGGACGAGTGTTTGTTCTGCTGGAGAGTAGTATAAGGGTATTTGTATTGAGAGTGCAAAAGGGTATTCTAGCGATTGCAGGGGAGAGGTTTTTGTATACCGCTGGAGGAGTGATTTTTGTATATACAGGTGAATGGTTCAAACCTGACTTATAATCATGCAAATGCATGTTTGATTTTTACCGTAATGCTCCGTATTAGACGAAATGCTACGCTCTGCTTGGGGAAGATGATGTGAATGCTATGATTATGCAAATGAGAGAACCGATCCGAGAGCTGAGCTATGTGGGGAGAAAGGATCTCTGGCCGATCTTTCTGGAGAACTCTGTGGGGAAACTCAAGCTGGGATGAGAGAAACCCCAAGGTGTTGGCAATTGTATCTGTTGGAGAAGAAACAAATTCAGTTATTGTTCGGGAGATCCCGCTTGGGGAGGAGAGAACTTCTGAGAAGTAATCTGTTGTAGTTCCTTTCATTCAGGATGTATCCTGGGGGAATGATGAGCTTCGTGGGGGATGCTTTTCTCAAGTGATCCTGCCAATGATGTGACTGCTAACTTGGTTGGGAATATAGTACCTGATATGCCCCAAGTTGCAAAAGATTAACTTCCTTGAGTACCTACAACCTGTTAAATAAAGGAAATGCATAAGTGCCCTGAGGCATCCTCAACCAGATTCCGTCATAGGAGTTAGATTTTCTTAAGAGTACATATTTCCTACAAGAATTTATTGAAAATGGCTTATATGTTTTCATGCAAATGTTGTATTACGAACTTTGGACATTTTTGCAACCAAAACAAAAAGGTACAAAATAAAGTATGAGTGAATATTGATTTTATTGATTTGTGTGCCCTGAATAGGCGAGTACATTTGGAGAAGCTAATCCCTGAAATGAGGAGATTGCTATAAAATTGAGAAAATAAAAGTATTCTATTTGGTAATTCTGAAGTTGATGCTCCGATCTTCCTTTTGATATGACATGTATGACTTTAAACACTCTTCTTATCTTGCTTTCTAAAGAAAGTTGATTCTGACCGACGCTTTGTCCTTTCGAAGCTTGCCAGGTTATGTAAGTGTGATACAGACGAATTCAGAGTGCAGTTGTTCGCTTATTCCCTAATTTTGCGTGGATCGCCCTTTCGGGTTTTCAATCCACCGGGATACCCATTTTTGCCTGAGCTGTCCGATGCGGCTTTTCAACTCAGCGGGTGTACATATATTTTTTTATTTTTTTCCCTTATTTTTTTCCGATTCTTTTATTCTGTTTTTGACTCATCGGGATGCCCTATTTTTGCATGGACTTACATTCTGTTTTTACGTCTAGCGGGTCATTTATGTGAAGTATTTTTTAACTGCATCTGAATTCACAGGAGATGGGAAAATTTTCGCCATCCATGGTTGCGAGCATCAGTGCTCCGCCTGAAAAGGCTTTAGTTATCACATAAGGATCTTCATAGTTTGGCGTCCACTTTCCCCTGTGGTCTGTATGAGGAGGAAGGATTCTTTTCAGTACCAACTCTCTCACTTGATATTCCCGAGGTCTCACCTTTTGGTCGAAGGCTCTTTTCATCCATTTCTGATATATCTGACCATGACAAATAGCTGCTAATCTCTTTTCTTCAATCAGGATCAGCTAATTATAACGTGATCGGACCCATTCTGCTTCGTCCAGTTTCACATCCATTATTACCCGTAAGGAGGGCAATTCAACTTCAACAGGTAGAACAGCTTCCATACCATACACAAGCTGATAAGGCGTTGCCCCGGTAGATGTTCTGATGGAAGTTCGGTACACATGTAAGGCGAATGGTAACATTTCGTGCCAGTCTCTGTATGTGACTACCATCTTTTTCATAATCTTCTTAATGTTCTTGTTAGCTGCCTCAACAACATCATTCATCCTTGGCCTGTAAGGAGAAGAGTTGTGATGTTGAATCGTGAAATCCTGACATAGTTCTGTCATCATTTTGTTGTTAAGGTTTGAACCATTATCAGTAATGATTCGCTCGGGAACTTCATATCGACAAATGATATCCTTTTTCAGAAATCGCGCTACCACTTGCTTAGTGACGTTTGCATACGAAGCTGCTTCGACTCATTTGGTGAAGTAATCAATGGCTACCAGGATGAATCTGTGACCATTTGAAGCAGTTGGTTCGATCTTTCCAATCATATCAATGCCCCACATTGCGAAGGGCCAGGGTAAAGACAAAATATTCAAAGATTTGGAGGCACATGCACTTTGTCTGCGTAGATCTGGCATTTATGGCATTTTCTGGCATATGCACAACAGTCTTTATCCATTGTGATCCAATAATAACCTGATCTCAACAATTTCTTCGCCATTGCATGTCCTCCGGCATGGTGCCGAAAGAACCCTCGTGCACTTTGTGCATTAGCAGGTCTGCTTTCTTTTTGTCAACACATCTGAGCAAGACCATGTCGAAGTTTCGCTTGTATAAGGAGCCATCAGTATTGAGGAAGAAACTGCCGGCTAGCCTTCTTAATGTCATCTTATCATTGGACGATGCCCCGGGTGGGTATGTCTGAGTCTCTAAGAAACATTTGATGTCGTGGAACCAAGGTTTGTTGTTAGTAACAGTGTCCACGGAGAGGACATATGCTGGTCGGTCCAGTCTGGATACTAAAATCCGAGGCACATAGTTGGCAGTCTGTACTTTGATCATAGATGAAGTAGTGGCCAAGGCATCTGCAAACTGATTCTCATCTCGAGGGATGTATTAAAGCTTGACTGTTGTAAAGAATGTCAACAATATCCTCATATAGTCGCGGTAGGGGACCAGATGCTCTTGATGAGTATACCACTTGCCATTAGTTTGGTTGATCACCAAAGCCGAATCTCCGAATACATTCAAGGTTTTGATCCTAAGGTTAATGGCTTCCTCAAGACCCATGATACAAGTTTCGTACTCTGCTTCATTGTTAGTGCAGGCAGAAGTGAGCTTTGCTGAGAAAGGAAAACGAACTCCTTCAGGTGTAATAAGAACTGCACCAACCTCACGACCGTTACAATTAACTGCCCCATCGAACATCATAGTCCATGCTTCTTCTGGATCCGACCCTTCAGTGTGAATAGGCTCTTCACAATCTATTTATTTTAAGAACATGATGTCTTCATCGGGGAAATCAAATCTCATAGACTGGTAATCATCAATGGGTTGCTCAGCCAGATAGTCAGACAATACACTGCCTTTGATGGATTTTTGAGAGGTGTACTGAATATCATATTCTGTCAGAATAATTTGCCCCCTTGCAACCCTTCCGGTAAGTGCTGGTTTCTCAAATATGTACTTGACTGGGTCCATCTTTGAGATCAACAAAGTAGTATGAGTCAACATATACTGTCTTAGTCGGCGAGCAACCCACACTAAAGCACATCATGTTTTCTTGAGCAATGAATAACGTTGTTCACAGTCAGTACACTTTTTGCTTAGGTAGTATATTGCATACTCTTTTCGACCATACTCGTCATGCTGGCCCAACACACACACCACTGATTCATCTAATACTGCCAGGTACATTATTAGAGGTCTTCCTTCAACTGGAGGCATGCGAATTGGAGGTTCTTGCAGATACTCCTTAATCTTGTCAAAAGCTTTCTGACAATCATCGTTCCACCTGATTGTTTGTTCCTTTCTTAGTAGTTTGAACAAAGGCTCGCAGGTTGCACTGAGGTGAGATATAAACCTTGAAATGTAGTTCAATCTACCCAAGAACCCTTGAACTTCTTTCTCAGTAACCAGGTGAGGGACTCAAATAAAGAGTCATTTGGCCAAGGTTTCAAAGAACTAGTCCAAAATAGTACAACCTTATAACATTCCAGTAGCAAGGTATGATGAGGTCAAGGGTTCCTGCAAACCTGTAAACAACCCAACCCACTCACAGGTATTGTTCTAGAACAAGGATCCTCAGGTTCGGATCTATTATGAGAAGTGTAAACACTTCTAACCCGAAGGTACAGTGTTTACCCTAATCATAAAGGACCCTCCTCTAATTCACCTCATATGTTGAAGGTCATCTAAAATGGTCATCCAGACTTAGCAGGCTTCCCAGATAGCCCTAGCACTACAGGAGATCTGTAGCATAGAGTTCTCAAGAAGAAACCCATGTCTGAATCGTGTTTTCATATTCCCGCACCAGACCGAAATGGAATGGGAAATAATATGAATCCACTCTAATCCTATGTCTGTCACTCAGGCCTTTGTGTTGGACCTTTCTCACTGGAATACCCCTCCCACCAAAGAAAACAAGCAAACCAACACAGATGATATGATAATAATGAAATGCGTAAAGCAGTAAATGAAAGCGATAAAGTAATGCAATAAATAAAGTTGTACAGAAAGCAATAAATAAGGCAAAAAAACAAAAACACAAATAACACATAACACCCCCAGTAAACAAAATCAAACAAGCGCTAGGAGAAACCCATAAGAGAACCAAAAGCCCTGGTTACAAAGGTCCTCAGCAGAGTCGCCAAGCTGTCGCTCCCCGGACTTTCGTCCCGGTGCAAACACGAACGGTCACTGATGTTGGAGGTTGAGGTTGAATAGAGTCGCCAGCTAGGCATTTTTATCCCGAAGGAAAGGTAATGCTGCATAAACTTGGAAGGGTATGGATAAGACGGCTGCGAACCAGAGAAAATGAGAAAGGGGGTTGGTTACGACATGAGAAGGTATTAGCACCCAGATCGTCCGTTGTACTCGACGGGATCCACACTTACTTGATTTTGTTTAAAAGGGGTAGTGTATATGCTGACTGTGCATAAACAGATAGGGAGGAATGTATAATGTGTCAGTGCAAAAGAGAGGGTGATGTGCTCAAGAATGAGGCTTAGAAAATAAAGCTGCAAGAAGGGGATGACAAAGAGACTTTTGTTCGATAACTATTAAGTTACGCCTACGTATCCTCTCGTGCAATGAGGAAGTCAGGACACCGTAGTTCGACTCAAAGAGACTGGATGATTTTAACTGTGAACTGCTTGCTTGTCTATGCTCAATTGTGTGACTCGTCTGGCTCGAGTGCGAATTGTCTTGCATTAGACGGAAGAAGCAAGTTCTCGTTTTCAGAGTGAGTGTGATGAGAAAAGAATCCCGGAGGAGACGTTTATTGTTTGTTTTTGTGTTTTCAGTTTTTTATTGTTTTTGGTGTTTAGCATAAGATAATGAGCTTAAGCCTAAATCAAGGGTTGTAAACTCATTATATCCTCCCTAATTAGGGATAACGAGCCTACTTAAGCATGAGATGGAAATCTCAACTTAATTACCATGATGATATAGGATTAAGATCATTAACCTACTTTGGTAATTATTAAGTGTTTTTGGGTTTTTGTTTAGTGTTAAGTAATGAGTTTAATCTCTAACTAGGGATTAGTGAACTCAATACACCATCCTAAGAGAAGGATGATAGATGAGAACACTTAAGCTGAGGAAGACTCCTCAACTTAATCCATGGTTAGGGATTAAATTCATTATATAACAAGCCTTTATTAAGTGGATTTTAATTAAAAGGAGAGATTAAGAAGTGGATTTTATGTTTGTAAGACTAACTTGAGGGGGACTTGTCCATTAAACACTAGGGTTAGTCCCTCTTAACCAAAAGGAAGAGATGTAACCCAAATATAAGGCCCAAGTTACAAGCTTAAGTCTTAAAAGTTATTAGGTGTTTTGATTAAGAGGTGTAAACAAATTAAAGGTTTAACACTAAGGATTAAAGTTATACACTCCATCCTAAGATAAGGATACAGGCATAACCCTAATTCAAAGTCCTAAAGCTTTAAGTGTTTAGCCTCTGATTATGAGATATGAAGAGAGACTCAAGGAGACTCAAAGGTAAAAAAACTAAGGGGAGACTATATACAACTCTAAGATTATCATGCTTGGATGTTCCTATGGTTTGTGAGGCTTAAAGAAAAGATCTTCAGGAGGCCACCAAGGAAGAAGAAGCAGATGAAAAAAGAAGAGAAAGGAGGATAGGTTACTTACTTCCTTGAGAAGTTAAGTAACCTAAAAGAAAGAGATAGGAGCAAGAGAGCACAAGTGAAGCAAGTTCACTTCAAAGACAAGTAAAAGATGCAAAGCAAAAGAAAATAAAGAAAATGAAGATGCAATGATCAAGACCAGAAGTGTAAATGTGATGCAAATGTGTTATACAATGATGCAAAGACATGTAAGATGCTTATGAATGATCATACAAGGGATGAGATGAAAAACAAACAGGTTAGGAGCTTAGAAACACATGGATACACATGAAATGCAATGAATGCAAAGCATACCAAATGAATGAAGAAATGATCAAGCAATGCTCTAACATGTCTAAAGATGTCTAAGATGACATACAAATGCTTGGAATGGCATGACAAGTTCATATGATGATGATATGCAAAGATGAATGCAAATGAACATGAGAAATTAGAGTTTTATGAATGTATGAGATGCACATGACCAAAACAGAAACATACATCATGATAAAAATTTGAAAATGAACTCAAACAAACCCTAAACACACACAAGAACTCTCCCCAAAGATGGAGGTCAGAAGCTAATCCTAAAAGAAGTTATGAATTTCCTAAGTTAACTAGGGTTTTTGGGTACTTCTAAAGGAAAAATGCAAAACAATTTGAAAATGCAATGCAAAATTATGAGTTAAATAACCTAGATATTAGATGCAAAGTATGAAACAATGCAAAAATAACCAAATGCAAACTCATCATGGTTGATCAAAAATGATTTTTTCAAGTTAGGGTTAGAAAAATGTGAATTTTAGAAACCCTAATTCAAAGTAAATTGTGAAAATATGATCAAACCTAAAAATAAATTTGTGTGATGGGTTTGTAAATTGTTTTAAATGTATGAGAAAGCTTCATGATTTTTTTTTGTGATTTTTAAATACTTAAATGTATATTAATTAATTAAAATGAATTAATTAATTAAATAAAACATTTAAATGATTTAAAAATACATTTTTAATGCAAAAATTAAAAATAAAAATGTTTTTGAGTTTTGAAAAATATTTAAAATGAAAATGCAGAAAATGAGATTTTTATAAACATTTTTACTATTTTTAATAAATGTATGAAAATAAATATGAAATAATTAAAAGAAAAATAAAAGTAATTACAAGGGACGGATCAAATTGAAAGAGGAAGGGATCTAAGGCTGAGATGGACAGTCTACTTGACCTGAGGTAGGAAAAATCAAGGGTCCAGGTTCAAAATGGCATTTGGCACGTGATCTGAGGGTCACAAATTAATTTGATTTAATTAATTTATTAAATTAATTAAACTAGGTTTAGGGTTTTAATGAAATGATCTGGGCCGTTCACGCACGCGGGTAAAACATGATCCAAGGGTCCTAATTTAAACTGGTTAATTAATTAGGATTAGGGCTAAATACTTTCAGGCGACCAGAGAAGAGCTCCGGTCGTCTTCTCCGGCACCCCCTCCCTTGAACTCACTCAAAACGCCATAAAAATGCATCAAACTCTCCTGAATCAATCATTGAACATCATACAACACAAATCAAACAACAAAACTCATTTATTTTTCATGAATCAGCTGAATCGAAGCAAACAACAAAACACGGGCAAATTTTCAGGAGGCTATGAAATGCTTAAAACTCAACCATTTTCAAAAGTAATCACATCAGCATGATCAGGGAAGCATGTAGATTGATATTGTAACTTAAAAAGAGAGTTCTGGAAAAAAAGTTTGAGTGAGCTACCTGAGCTGGAGCTTTGCAGTTTGATGCTTTCTGGCCTCTTCTTTGATGCAAAGCAACTCCCTTGAGTCCCTTGATGCTAGTGAGAAGCCTGGAACAAGTTTAAATGGCCTCCATTGTGAGTTTCAATTCTGATAGTGCAGGAATCGTGTTTTTGTTTGAGAAGCTTTCAGGCCATGGCAATGGGTGGGAAATAATCTTTGAGTGATTTTGAGTTGATTGGTGGAAGAAATTTGAAGTTTTGATGGCTGTGTGATGCAATTCGAAGACTTGAAGGTTTTTGAGGTTTTTTGTGATTCTGAATGTGTCAATGCTTTCAGGCTTGAATCTTATGTTCTTTGAGGTCCATGATGTTTGTATAAGTCATTGTAATTGGTTCAGAGAGTTGGTGTGGCACAGCTTGATTGGTATGGGAGATTTTGCAAAAAAGTCAAAGTTGGTGTACCATGAGTATGGGCTAGGACAGTGCTGGTTCTTTGGCTTGTCTTGGATCAACTGAGTTTGTGGAGGTCCCTTGGATTTAATTGAGTGATCTGCAGCACTTGGATCATGAGATAGGATGGCTTTTGCAATTTTCCCTCTTTGGAAATTTTGTGAAGATTAGGCATGAAAACCTGTGATCCAAGGCACAAATTTGGTCAAGGCAAGTTGCATTATCATGTTATGATTCTTAGATATGGATTAGAGGTCATTAGAAGTCTTGGAACTTGGTTTTTGCAAAAATCCCTCTTTGTCACATACTTGAAAATTATAAGATGTTTCCCAACTTTGAAACATCATATCTTGAGTTCTAGGATGAATAAAGAGGAGTTCTTGTACTTTTTGAAAATGGGAAGATCCAATCTACAACTTTCATGTTTGAAGATTTTTCATTTGAAGCCTTTTTGATCAAGTAAGAGGAGGTTGAAAATGTTTCCCAAAATGGAAAGTTTTCATTACAAGTCATGTCCAAAAATGGAAAGTTTGCAAATGGCTCAAAATTCTTCAATCTTGTGAACTTCTAACCTCAAAATGATGAAGATGACCCTTTGGTATCATTGGTGGTGGCCTCAGATGCCCTGATTCTGACTTTTCTTGCACAATAAGTTACCAGTTGATCAGATGACTTCCACAATGAATTTCTTCATCAAATTTGGTACACATGCTCCTTATAACATATTAAGACCAATGGAATCAAGAATGACAAAAAAATTGAGATTAAGGGCCTCAAACCCAAAACCCTAATTTTAGGTCATCTATGTAGAAACTTTTCAGTCTGCCTCTATGCCTTTGCAATGCTTTGTGATTTTTTGACTTTAATGAACTTTGGGGAGCATAAGAGGACCATAGAACACTCATGGACCATCTTGGCATGCTTTAAGACCTTTGAGATAGCTCAGATCACTTATTGGATTCATCTGATCACAAACCTTAACTTATGCAATTTATGCAGTGAAATAAATTTGCAGTGGGAGATGGTATGCTTATGCAATGCAGTATGAAAAGATTACAAGCCATGGTGTGAGAAAAAGAGATGGAAAATTTGGGGTGTTTACACCGATCTCTTAGAACCATCAAAGGCTCTTACAACTAAGTTGCTTGGACGGAGGACTAGATCATCATACTCCAGTTTGATTAAGGCTTTCTTTGGCAGGACATTGAGTGATGATCCAGTGTCAACAAGGACGTGCGAGAGCACCACCCCTTTACATTCCAAAGTGATGTGTAATGCCTTGTTGTGGTTACGCCCCTCTATATCCAAATGAGCATCGGTAAAGCCTAGCCCATTGTAAACACCCCAAATTTTCCCTCACCCAGTTCACACCATGGCTTGTGATCTTTTCATTTGCATAAGTTCAATCATAGCATCTCATATCACATTTTTGATTCACTGCATTGTTTCAAAGTCATCTGCATCTAGGGTTTGTGATCTGAGAAATCCAAGAGCCATTTGAGCCACTCCAAAGGTCATCAATCACTTCAAAGGGGTCCATGTATGTTCAAGCATCATATTATATCCACTCAAGATCAAAGGGGTCAAAGAATCACAAGAACTGAGAAAGGCATGGAAGCAGAGCCAGGTTTAACTGCACAGATGACCTGAAATTAGGGTTTTGGTTTCAGAGGCCATAACTCCAAATTTTTTGGTCATTCTTGTTTCTATTGGTCTCTATATGTTATAAGGATCATGCATATCAATTTTCATGAAGAAATTCCATGGGGAAGGCATCTAATCAAGAGTTGACTTCTTGAGCAAGTCAGTGCAAAATCAGGGCATCTGAGGCCCCCAATGACCCAACCAAAGGGCATTCTCCATCATTTTGAATGTGTATGATCTTTATTTGATCATAGAAGATGTTAGAAGTTCACAAAATTGAAGAATTTCAAACCATTTGCAAAATTGCCTTTTTGGGAAAGTGACTTGTAATGAAAACTTGCCATTTTGGGAAAGTTTTTCAACCTTCTCTTTTTGATTAAAAAATGCCTCAAATGAGAAAACTTTGGTCATGAAAGTTGTAGAATGGATCTTCCCATTTTCAAAAAGTACAAGAACTCATTCTAATTCATTTTGGATCAAAAGTTATGGCTTGTCAAAGTTGGACAAAATCACATAATTTCATGTTTTGTACCAAAGAGGCAAAGTTGCAAAACCTCTTGCCAAGGCAAAATATGACTTCAATGTGACTTCTAACCTTTGCACAAACATGAACCATGACCTAAAAGTCAGAATGCACCAAAGAATTGTCCAATTTTATGACTTGTGCATTAAGAAACTTCAAAAGGGCCAAGACTTTGTGAAATTGCAAAAACTCTCACAAACCCTAATCCACTTGCTGCATTGCCCGTAACCCATTTCCATGGTTCTCCCTGATTCAAGCTGCAGCCAAGCCATGCCTTGTACCTTGACTGCCATAGCCCATACCTCTCTTACACAAAAAGTTGACTTTATGCATTTTGTTCCATACCAATCACACTGCTCCACAACAACTCTCTGACCTATCAAGGATTGATATGTGTACCAAAAGCAACCCAACACATAACACAACACAGCCTGAAACATCTCACAAGCCATAGTTCCCAAAACTGACCTCTTATGCATTTTGTTTCGAATCTCAAAACACAAGCATCAAACACCAAAACAAACTTCATAGAATCACTCAACATGTTCCTCTGATCATTTCCCAACCCTCAGTTGTCCCTGAAACCACCCCAAGCAGAAACATGATTTCTCACCTTTCCTGAACAGAACTCTATCAATCTCTCAAACCAGCCAAAAGAAACTCCAACCAAGCATTGCAAGCTTCTCAGGAGGTTCATTAGAGGCGTTTTGGATCAAAGAGGCAGCCAGAAAGTTCCAAAGATCAAAGCTCCAGTTCAGGTGAGCTCAAGAACAATTTTTCCAGAAACATGTTTTTAAGTTCCTAAATGATTCTCTATGCTTCACTGATCATGTTGATATGTTTTGTTTCGAAAATGGTTGAGAAATGAGTATGTATTCGTGTTCTGAATTTTTTTAACCTAGAACTGTTTTGATTCGATTCTCCTTGTTGATGTGTTTTAAATGATGTTTGTTTGTTGATTCTTGATGTATGATGTATGGGGATCATTTCTGGGTAGAGAGATTGGATTTTAGTGACCTAGGGAAGAAGATAGCAATTTTCAGGGAGGTTTGTGGCCGGAGAAGATGACCGGAGGTCATTTCCGGCCACCTGAGAGTCATTAGTGTATTAATCACGTTTAGGGTTCAGTTTGAATTTGGACCATAGATCTGGCTGACTTTTGTTGACTCCCGCGTGTTTGAATGGCCTGGATCATTTCATTAAACCCTAATCCCATTTAATTAGATTAATTAATTAAGTTTAAATAAATCTAGTCAGTTTGAATGTCAGCCATTGGATATGGCGCGAGTCAATTCCCCCCAATTTTGTTTGAACCTCAGCCTCTGGATCTGCATACTTCTCATTAATTCATTTTTATTTTCATTTTATTTGATTTATCTTTTACGAATTATTTAAAATAGCAAAAAGCATTAAAAAATTCTGAAATTTTTTGTCAAGCATTTCATTAATTTTTAGAACCCAAAAATATTTTTATTTTTATTTTTTGCATTAAAAATTATTTTTAAATCATTTAAATGTTCATTTTTAATTAGTTAATGAAAATTAATTAATTAAAAATGCCTTTAGGTATTTAAAAATCACCAAAAATTCACATTGCATTTAAAAACATTTAGAAACATTATCAAACTCTCAAAAAAAATTTATTTTTGGGTCTTGATGCCTTTTGATCATTTTCATTGGAATTAAATTCATTTTGAGGCAATATTTTTGTGCAAACTTTGAAAAATCCTTTCTGCCTAACCTTTGGGAGTTTGATGATGGTTCTTCTTGCATTGCATCCTTCATGGCATGTAGTTTATAGGATAAAATTGGTTTGATTTGATCTTCCATTTTCAATTTGTTCTGCATTTTTCATGATAAGGTACCTTAAAACCCTAGCCAACTTGAGAAATTCATAGCTTTCACTAGGTTAAGAATTGGGTCCCCTCCTTTGGGTAGTGAACTTGTGTAGGGTTAGGGTTCCTTAGATCCTATTTTCATTTTTTTGTTATGTCATTTGCTTCTGATTTTGCATTTTGCTTTGTGTGTTGATCATAAACCCTAATTTGTGCCTTCCTTTGCATCCATCTTTCATTTGCTTGCATCCAATAACTTTCCATGACATTTTGTGCCTCCACATGATTCATAATACATCTTAGGACATATTAGAATCATGTTTGACCATTGCATCTTTCATTTGCCATGTTATATGTCCATTGCATTTCATAAGCTTTCATGAACCTTCATGGTTCCAAGCATGCTTCATCTGCATCCATATACTTGTATGATCATTCTCATGTCTTGCCTTGTGTTTGCCTCTTCTCTTAGCATCATTAACATCATGTTCATGCTTCTGGTTTTGATTTGCACCATGGCATTTCATCCCATTCTCATTGCATTTCATTCTCTTTTGCTAACTTTTCAGGTGGTAAGTTGTTTGAGAAGTGAATTTGCCTTCACTTCTCACAATCTCTTTTCATCTCTTTCATACCTTCTTTGCTGCATTTTGTATGTGTATTAGAGTGAGCTTGCTCATTCATGCTCTTTCCCACCTTATTTCTCCAAGCAACTTGTCTTCTTAAGTGAAGCAAGTTGTCTTGCTTCTCTCTGCTTCTTGCTCCTTTCATCTGTTTCCTTCCTGGTGGTTTCTCTGAAGATCTTCTTGCAAACCTCATTAACCCTAGGAATAACCAAGCATGATAATAATTAGGGTTTGATTAGTCCCCCATTTAGTTTTGCCTTTGTGTCATCTTTGAGTCTTCTCCTCTCACCTCACAATCAGGGACTAAACCTTAAAGGTTTTAAGGCTTTGTGATTAAGCTTATGCCTGCATCCTTCTATTAGGATGGAGTGTATAACTTTAATCCTAAGTGTTAAACCCTTAATGTGTTTAAATCCTTTAATCAATCCATTTAATAATCACTAAGACAAATAGCTTGTAACTTGGGCCTTGCATTAGGGTTCTAATTCTTCCTTGATTGGTTAGGAAGGACTAACCCAAGTGTTAATGGACAAGTCCCCCTCAAGTTGTCTTACAAACCATAAAAATCACTTCTTCATCTTATCATTAATTAAAATCCACTTTAATAAAGGCTTTGTTTTGTCATGAGGTTAATCCCTAATCATGGATTAAGTTGAGGAGTCTTTCTCAGCTTAAATGTTCTCATCTATTATCCTTCTATTAGGATGGTGTAATGGGTCCATTAAATCCTTGATGATGGCTTAAACTCATTACTTAACACTAAACAAAAACAACAAAAACATCTAAATAATCACAAGTAGGTTGATGATCTTAACCCTATATCATGGTGATTAAGGGTGAGGTGTTTACTTCACACTTAAGGTATTCTCATTACCCCTAATCAAAGGGAGGATGTGATGAGTTTACTAACCCTTGGTTTAGGCTTAAGCTCATTTTCCTATGACAAACTCCAAAAAGCAATAAAAGATTGAAAACTCAAAAACAAACAATATCGTCTCCTCCGGGATTCTTTTCTCATCTCATTCACTCACAAACGAGAATTTGCTTTTTCCGTCTAATGCAAGACAGTTTGCACCTGAGCCAGACAGGTCATACACTTGAGTATAGGCAAGTAAGCAGTTCACAAGTATATTTACCTTTCAGTCTCTTTGGGTCGAACTACGTTGTTCTGACTTCCTCATTGCACGAGAGGATACGTAGGCATAACTTAACAGTTATCGAACAAAAGTCTCTGTATATTCCCCCTCTTCCAGCATTGTTTTTAAGCCTCATAATCTTGAGCATTTCACTCTTTTCTTACACTGACACTTCATATACTTCACTTCACTTTTCTTTTACACTGACACTTGCATTCTTTCTAGCTTTGATACACAAATTGCACTGACACTACCCCTTTAAAACACAAATCTTTTAAGCGTGGATCCCGTCGAGTACGACGGACAATCTGGGTGCTAATACCTTCCCAGGTTGTAACCAACCCCCTTTCTCAGTCTCTCTGGTTCGCAACCGTCTTATCCATATTTTCCTAGGTTTATGCAGCATTATCTTTCCTTCGGGATAAAAATGCCTAGCTGGCGACTCTTTTCTTCTGAGTTCACCCTTGTGTGTTCTCTCTCCTTTCGCCGACCGTTCGCGTCTGTACCCCATTTGACTTAGCCTCATTTGGTGGGAGTGACACCTATGACTAGTATTGACATTTGCAACTACTGATTCCAACTGATTAACAGTGATCTCTTTAGGCACATAAGCTGCGTGCAAGACCTTGAGTAGTGCATTCCGGTGAGCCTCGAAACACATAAGCAGTGATAATATGGAGATCTTGGAGGGTGTTTAGTGGAGCTGATCCACAATTTTATAGTCACTTCTTTTGATAATCCTCATAAACTCGTCTACATCCTGATCAAAGGGTGTCTTCTGAGTTTCTTTTATAGCAAGTTATTCTGGCACCACACTTTTACCTTTAGCTTTGGCAGCCGCTTCCGCCTCGGTATTAGTTCTGTGAATTTGTGAAGCAAAGAGACGTCCGCTTCTAGTGAAGCCTCCGCCTCCCCCTACATTGTCTACTTGTGGTGCAGATGTTGAGGAGTCAAGTGTGAGTTTTCTTCTGTGGCAGTAAAGATCCGAACCATAATTCTAAGGCACGACACTGTTGTTATCATAAGGAATTGGTCCAGGCACCGTGATGGTCACCGGACTAATTGCAGCAGAAGAAGGAGTCATGATTGTCTGCGGATCGTAGTATATAGTAACAAGGGGTCTGACTGAAGGTGGCACAAATGCAGGAAGCTGGAAAACTGATGAGATAGTGTTGATGGGATGTTGTTAGTGAGAATGTTGCTGGAAGTTGTTGTTGTGTGATTCTGGAACAGGGACCGTTGCTGGGTCGTAGTAGATAGTAACTATTGAAATATCACTGCTGGTGTTTGTTGTTGTTGTAGCCGATTCCGTTGAAATGATTTTTGCTGTATTTATAGAAGTGATTTTTGTTGCAGTTGTAGAAGCTTGAACTGTTGATGTTATCTGTAGGATGCCTTCCTTAATCAAACTGATGATACCATTCTTCAAACTTGCGCAACCATTAGTAGTAACCTTACAAGCTTCGCAGTAGGCTTCACAACCTGGAAACACTTGGCATTTTAAAAGCCGAGCTTTCACCTCGGCCAGAGGTGTTCGAACACTTGCAATATCATCAATCTGGATTGCTGGTTAGTCTTCCTCGATAGCATTAATCCTTGGCCCACCGTGGTTAGGTATTGGATTTTTGGTAACACTCGGAGGAGGTGTGAAGTTTACAGCTTTGTAATTAATCAGGTCTTGGACCTTCATATGCAGGGCCCTACACTTTTATGTGGCATGGTCGAGAGAATTTGAGTGGAAGGCGCATCTTGCGTTGACATCATAATTTCTTGGAAGGTTGAGAGGATCTGGTGGAGCCAAAGTCCTCAGTTCAATCAACTAGAGTTTCAACAGTTGTGGGAGTAACACTGCATAGGGCATCAGAATGGAATTGATTACCCTATTGATCTGAGAATTTCTTTGTTGAAAAGGCCGCTGTTGTTGATTATTGTTATTGTAAGGTCTTTGCTGTTGTTGTGGGAACTGTTGTTGCTGAGGGGCTGGAGAAGGAATGGTGACAGCAGCCACTGATCTTTGAAAATACTGAGGCCTACCTCTGCCAATATGCACTGAATTAGTCTCTCTTGTCCTTCGGGGTCCAGAGATTGGTTTCTTTGCGTTGCTGGAGCTGGCGCCATTATCAGAAACCTTGCCCATCTTCAACAAACTTTCAATTCTATCTCCCGCTATAACCACATCAGCAAAGCTAGTGGAAGAGAAAGCAACAACTCTATCAATATAAGTTCCTTGCAGGGTATTCTTAAACATGTCAGCCATCTCCCTTTCTGACATTGGAGGTTGAACAACAACAACCAGCTGTATCCACCTCTGAGCATACTCACAGAAACTTTCCCTCGAAGATTGAGACATTCCCATTAGGAGAGTCCTGTTAGGTGCCATGTCCAAGCTGTATTGATATTGGCGCACAAAGGCTTCGGCCAAATCTTTCCAATTTCTGACGGTGGCCCTGGATAAGTGTGAGTACCATTCTCTGGATGCCCGGTCAAGCTATCTTCAAAATAAAACATCCATAGCTTCTCATCCATAGTGTGTTCCTTTAACCTTCCCAGAAAGGACTGCAAATGAGTGCGAGGACAGGAAGTTCCATTGTACTTCTCAAAACACAGGGGCTTGAATTTGTGGGGAATCCTTACCCCCTCGACCAAGCCCATATCCATTACATCAAATCCCAAGGACTTCTGGGATTCCAAGGATCTTAACTTTTCTGATATCTCATCCAACCAATGGTCATAAGCTTCATCTTCCCCAGCACCTAGCACTGCAAACTTATTATCTTGAGGATCTTCCTGTAGAATACGATCTCTAGTGTTCCTTTGGCCATTCCCAATGATATTAACTTCAGGATTATTGTCGGGTCCAAACACTACCGGAGTCGTTCGCGACTGCTCGCGGTCATTGTTGCTAGTACCTCTAGTGCCTACGTGGTTATCTTCCGGGTTTTGCCGCTCGACCAACTCCCTCAATCTTTCCTGGGTCTGTGCCAGTTGAGTCATCACATCCATAAATTGATTCATTTGGGTCCTCACCTCTGTCCTCACATCTTTCATTTGAGTCCTCACATCTGTCAATTCCTGCTGTAGCTGATCTATTTGTAGACTCGGAAGGTTGTGTCGAGTTGGATATTTGTGGACTCGGTTGACAGAAAAGACCCTTCTACGAGCAATATTTCCTGAATCAATCAACAAAGTGAGAAAACAAAACACCTACAAAAAAAAAGGTATGTGATTATAATGCAATGCAATATGCCTATTTGTCTTTCGAGGGTATCCGATTTGGTTCTTGGTTTTGACCATCCAGACCCCTTGGAGGAGATGAAGATGTTGGAGTGAATGGAATCCACAAAAACCAATAATACATAAAATACAAGTGGCATTGCCAAAATACAACCAGTTCATGAATACAACAAAACAAACACTTCCATGGTGAGTCGAAATACAAAAATATTACATAAACTATAATACAATCAGTTCATGGATACAACAAAGCAAACTCCCATGGTGAGTCAAAATACAAAAAATAACAAGTACAAAGAAAATCAAACATCCAATCCATATGCATCCTCCCTGACTTCTTTCAGGAGAGCATCAGTCACAGGTCCAGCTGGTCCCGATGAGAAGGTTTCTGGTTGCAATTGCACTCGTCATCTTCTAATACTTATCTTGCTCTTTGGATATTTTAACCCTGCCCGGAGTTTTAACTCTGAGGTTTCCTTCTGAGCGGCTAGAAGTGCTTCTCGGCTTCTTCTCTCACTGGACTCCAACTGTTCTATCTTGGCTTGCATCTTCTGGTCTTCTTTCAAACGAGCCTCAATTATTCTGACCCATCTACCCTGACTTTCTTCCAGATAATGCTCAACTCTTGCCTTCTGAATTTTTGCCTCCTTTCATAAATTCTTCAACACAAGTTCCCCTGCTCGGGCTTTCCTGATGAAGTCTTCAGTCTTCTCAATCTTGGTTACATTATAGATGCGTAGCTTTTCCAACCTCTCAATGTCTAAATGAGCATCATTCTTTCCCAAAGGGTCTTCTTTAAAGCTTCGGCGAGCTGGATATTTCTTTCCTTCAACTTTTCAAACTCTTCCAGGCTTACTGTGGCTATGGGTTCAACTGCTGATGGCCCTGGCACATCTTCCAGGGTGATTTGCATACGAGTAATATGTCTTATGATGCGCGACCATTCAGTGTACTAAGCAGAAGCTACGTTATTGCATTTTCCCAAAATGGCAGTTCCTTTAGTCTGTATATTGTCCCAAGCCCAAGCTGCTTGTCGAACAGTGACATGGTTGTTTTGAACGGTACAATACAGAGATTTTGCTAGGTCTTGCTCCCTAGATGGATGTACCAAGGCATACCCCAACTTCCTTTTGAAGAGTAAAGGATTGTAGTTGATGCAACCCTTCACTCCAATGAGAGACACATTTGGGTATTGACCACAACTGGTTACTATATCTCGGCCCTTGGTGTTCTGAGTACACCACCTGATATCTTCTGAAGTAAGGGCAATCATCCTATTAGCCCAATTCCTCGTCTGATGTGGGTTCAAGAAAGCTTCCGTCTTTGGCATGTGTTTCATCAACCGACTGTAGAAAAGAGGTGCACAACATCTTACCAGTCTTCCTCTCTGTTTCTCATTCCTCTGATGAACTGAGTAATAAAAGTCTCCTAACAAAGTGGGAATCAGATTCTTTAGCATGAAGATATGGATGGCATTTTTTCTTACAAACTTAGGCTCGTCTGCTAACAATATTACACCATAAATGCTGAGAGCTAAGAGAGCACATACAGTTTCCAAATTCCCTTTTGCAGCGTGCTTTGTAGCCTGAGTAATGAAGAAATCCAGATGAAGGCCTGGGATTCCAGCCTTGGAAGTCATGTGTTCATCAATGGTGGTTACTTCCAGATGTAGTGCTTTGGCTATGTCTTCATTCTTTGGAGGAGTCATTTCAGGATTGAAAGGAATTCCTCTTCGGATGGGGATATCTAACAACATGGAATACTCTTCCAACAACGGACCTATCTGAAAGTCTGGGAAAGTGAAACAACGGAGGGGAGGGTCATAAAACTACAAACACGTGTGAATCATGCTCCTTTGCACTGTATCCAGGTCCATGATTATGCCCAAGATTCCACCGTAACTTTTCTTGAACAGAGGTACATCATCAGGAGTAATGAGGTTCTGTATCTGTTTGATACCTGCTAAGGGATACTCGAAGAAATGATAGGTGATATTGCTTTTCCTTGTTGAATCCATCCTAAAGATGTGCTGAAGGAGATAACTGAAGAAGTGTTGTAGCAGATAGGTTGAGCAGAAGAACGGTCAAAACCAAACCAAGAAAAAATGGATACCCTGTAAAACAAATACACAAATGTTAGAAATGATGCAATATGACGCATGATGATGATATGAAAGGGTTTGTGATCATGTGATGGATTATCAATTGCCTCTGGTGGGATCCTTGAGTGTTCAAAGTTTCAGATGAAGGCTTGAGAACCAGTAACCAGGTGGGGGACCCAAATAAAGAGTCAATAATCCAGGGTTTCAAAGAATCAGTCCAAAATGGTACAACCTTATAGCATTCCAGTAGCAAGGTATGATGAGGTCAAGGGTTCCTGCAAACCTGTAAACATCCCATCCCACTCACATGTATGTACTAGAATAAAGATCCTCAGGTTTGGATCTATTATGAGAAGTGTAAACACATTCATCCTGGGGGATATAGTGCTTATACTAATCATAAAGAATCCTCCCCTAATTCACCTCAGATGTTGAAGGTCATCTAAAAAGGTCATCCAGACTTAGCAGACTTCCCAGATAGCTCTAGCACTACAGGAGATCCGTAGCATAGAGTTCTCAAAAAGAAATCCATTTCTGAACCGTGTTTTCATATTCCCGCACCAGACCGAAATGGAATGGGAAAGAATATGAAACTACTTTAATCCTATGTGTCACTCAGGCCTTTGTATTGAGCCTTTCTCACTAGAATTCCCCACCCACCCAGGTAACAACAATCCAGCACAATGATATGATAATAATGAAATGTGAAAAACAGTAAATGAAAGCGATAAACGAAAGCAATAAATTAAGCTATACAGAAAGCGATAAATAAAACAAAATAACATAAACACATATAGCACATAACACCCCCATAAACACAAATCAAACAAGCGCTAGGAGAAACCCTCAAGGACTCAGAAGCTCTGGTTGCAAAGTCCCCAGCAGAGTCGCCAGCTAGGCATTTTTATCCCGAAGGAAAGGTAATGTTGCATAAACCTAGAAATATATGGATAAGATGGTTGCGAACCAAAGAGACTGGGTAAGGGGGTCTGTTACGACTTGGGAAGGTATTAACACCCAGATCATCCATCGTACTCGACGGGATCCACGCTTACCTGATTATGTTAAAGGGGGGGATAGTTTATGTGCTAGATGTGCATAAAAAAATAGATGTACAGAGTGATGGTGTACAAAGAATGGGAGCTCAAAAACTGGAACTAAGAAAAGAAACCTAGAAAGAGGAGAGGGGGGATACCTGGGGACTTTTGTTCGATAATCGTTAAGTTATGCCTACGTATCCTCTCGTGCAATGAGTAAGTCAGAACATCGTAGTTCGACTCAAAGAGACTTGGATGTTTTGGTGTGAACTGCTTGCTTGTCTATGCTCAAGTGTTTGACTCATCTGACTCGAGTGCTAATTGTCTTGTATTAGACGGAAGAAGCGAGTTCTCGTTTTCAGAGTGAGTGTGATGAGAAAAGAATCCTGGAGGAGACGTTTATGTTTTGTTTTTGTGTTTTTCAGTTTTTTATTGTTTTTGGTGTTTTACATAGGATGATGAGCTTAAGCCTTAATCAAGGGTTTTCAAACTCATTATATCATTCCTGATTAGGGATAATGAGTCTACTTAAGTATGAGATGAGAATCTAAACTTAATTACCCTAATGATACTGGATTAATATCATTAACCCATTTGTGATTATTAAGTGTTTTTGGATTTTTTGTTTTGTGTTAAGTAATGAGTTTAATCTCTAATTAGGGATTAGTGAACTCATTACACCATCCTAAGAGAAGGATGATAGATGAGGACACTTAAGATGAGGAAGATACCTCAACTTAATCCATGGTCAGGGATTAAAATCATTATATAACAAACCTTTATTAAAGTGGATTTTAATTAGAGATTAGATTAAGAAGTGAATTTTATGTTTGTAAGACTAAACCTGAGGGGGACTTGTCCATTAAACACTAGGGTTAGTCCCTCTGACCCAGAGGCAGAGATGTAACCCTAATATAAGGCCCAAGTTACAAGCTTAAGTCTTGATAATTATTAGGTGTTTTGATTAAGAGGTGAAAACAACTTAAAGGTTTAACACTAAGTATTAAAGTCATACACTCCATCCTAAGATAAGGATACAGGCATAACCCTAATACAGAGCCCCAAAACTTTAACTATTTAGCCTTTGTTATTGAGATGAGAAGCAGAGACTCAAAGAGACTCAAAAGGTAAAAAATAAGGGGAACTATTCACAACCCTAAAGTTATCATGCTTGGATATTCCTATGGTTTATAAGGCTTAAAGAGATATCTTCAGATAGCCACCAAGGAAGAAGCTGATGAAAGAGAAAGATAGAGAAAGATAGGTTACTTACTTCCTGAAGAAGTTATGTAACCTTGGAGTGGGAGAGAAACAAACACAAGTGAATCAACATCCTAATTAACTTACCATTTGCACCTGAAAAGTTAGTATGCACATACACAAAGTCCATGATCAAAATCAGAAGCAAATCACATGATAAAAATTGAAATTGCATCCAAACAAACCCTAAACCTACATGAGAACACCCTCCAAAGGTGGAGGTCTAAAGCTAAACCAAAGTCAAGTTATGGTTTTCCTATGTTTGGCTAGGGTTTTGGACACTTTGTAAAGAAAAAGTCAAAACAAATGGAAAATTCAATGCAAAAATATGATTTAAATGTCCTAGATACTAGATGCAACATGTAAAAGAATGCAAAAAGAACCAAGTACAAACTCATTTTGGTTAGGCAGAAATGAATTTTTGAATTAGGGTTATGAAAAAGGGGATTTTCAAAACCCTAATTCAAGTTTAATTGTCAAAACATGATCAAACCCTAAAATAAATTGGTGAAATGAGTTTGTAAATTGATCTTAATGTTCAAAGAGGTTCACTGATTTTTTTGGTGATTTTTAAATTCATAAGAGTATTTTTAATTAATTAAAAGTGAATTAATTAATTAAAAATACAATTAAATGATTTAAAAATAATTTTTTAATGCAAAAAATAAAAATAAAAATGTTTTTGGGGTTTTAAAATTAATTAGAGTGAAAGTGTAAAAAATCAGAATTTTTGAAAATGTTGTGCTATTTTTAATAAATAAAAGAAAAAAAATGAAATAAATGAAAATAAAATGAAAAGTAATTAAAATGGAGGGCTCAAATTGCGTGGAATCCAGATCAAGGGTTGAGGGTGTGAGTCAGCTTGACTGAAGGTATGCAGATCCAATGGTCCAGGTTTATACTCCTAAAACGCGCGCAATCCAAATGCTCACATTCAATCTGAGTTAATTAATTACGTTTTATTTTAATTAAATAGAATTAGGGTTAATGACTAATCTGAATCGTCCACTCCCTAATCTAATCAAAATCTAAGGGCTTTCATTCAATCTGGACACCCTAACCCTAATCACTTTTAGATGACCGAAACAGTGCTCCGGTCATCTTCTCCGACCAACCAAAACCCTATCTTCTTCCCTAGGTCAATAAACATCAAAATAACTGCCCAGAAATACTCCCCACACTTCATGGAACACAAATCAATCATCAAACATCATTTATAACACTTGAATTAAGAGAATCGAAGCAAAAATCAAAACACGACCAAACTTTCAGAACAACATAAAATGGTCATTTCTTGCTCATTTTCAATTCTAAAGACATCTATGTGATTAGTGCAACATGTAGATTCATCCTGTAACAAGAAAATGAAGTTCTGAGAAAAAAGTTCTTGAGATATACCTGAGTTGGAGACCTTCAAAGATGAGCTTTCTGAGCCTTTCCTTTGTGCAAACCACCTCCACTGGTCCCCCTTGTGCTATTGGCAAGCTTGAATGGAGTTTAAACTGGCTATTTTGAGAGGTTCCGTTCTGATATGGAAGAAATGGAGGTTCTTGTGTGTTGTGTTTCAGGCCATTATAAGGGGTGGGATTTGTTCTATGGGTGAAGTGTGACTTGTTGGGGAAAGAATTTTTGAAGTTTGATGGCTGGATTGGGAGAATCGAAGAGAGGAAGTTTATGGAAATTTTTGTGCAATATGAGTGTGTGTATCTTGAGTTCTTGTGAGCCTTCTTTTATGATCATTAGGCTTTGCATAAACTAATGGAATGAGTCAGAAGAGTAGATATCCACTGTGGGAATGGCATGGCTCAATTGGCCAAAAAGTCAAAAGTTATGTACTTGAGGTATGGGCCATGGCCGAACTGATTTGAGGGCTTGAGCTGCTTCAGCTGGCTTCTAGGCGAACCCTAGGATCAATTGCTATGAGTTATATGGCTTGGATCAAGAGTTTGCATAGGTTTTGCAATTTTGCAACTTTGTGATTTCTTGAGAACAAGTCATGCAATCTCTTGATTCAAAGCTCAAATCTGACTTTGAGATGTTGTTTGAACATGCCATGATGTATTTGAGTGGATTAGAAGTCATGTAGAGGCCTGAAATTCACTTTTGCACATTTCCCTCTTTGGCCTAAACTTGAAAATTACAAGATTTTTCCCAACTTTGACTTGCCATATCTTGATTTCTAGGAAGAATCAATAGGAGTTCTTGTACTTTTTGAAAATGGGAAGATCCAATCTACAACTTTCATGTTTGAAGAAAATTCATTTGAAGCCTTTTTGATCAAGAAAGAGGAGGTTGAAAATATTTCCCAAAATGGAAAGTTTTCACTTCAAGTCATGTCCAAAAATGGCAACTTTTTCAATGGCTCAAAATTCTTCACTCTTGTGATCTTTCAAGCATTCCTAAGACCAAATAAAGGTCATAGGACCTTAAATTGATGATGATGACCCTTTGGAACCCTTGTTGGAGGCATTAGATGCCATAATCCTGACTTTTCTTACACAACAAGTCACCATGTGATCAGATAACTTCCACATTGAATTTTTTCATAAAATTTCATCCACACACTCCTTATATCATATAAAGACCATTTAAATCAAGAATGACCAAAAATTTTGGTTGTAAGGGCCTTAAACCCAAAACCCTTATTTTAGGTCATTTGTGTAGGAGCCTTGAGCCTGCCTGGGTGGCCATGCAATCTCTTGTGATTTTTTGACTTCCAAGAACCCTTTGGGGTACAATATGACCTTAGAACACTCAAGGATCTTCTTGTCGTGCTTCATGGCCTCTGAGATACCTCATACTCTCTTCAAGATTCATCTGATCACAAACCCTAGTTGTGTAGAGATGCAATGAGATGTTAAAGGTGAATATTCAATGTAAGATGTAGTGATATGCTATGCAATATGTGTGATCATAAGCCAAGGTATAAGAAAGTGAGAGGGCAAATTTGGGGTGTTTACACTTATCATCCATTATTTTCTAAATATCTCTCTTAACAATCACACAACCACGAGGATTCACCAAACAAATGCAACAAGCAGCATAATCGGGATCTATGTTGTGGTATTCACTTATGAAAGCATACATATCAACTAGAGACCTTCGTATCCAGCGGACATCTTAAATCTTGAACATACCAGGAAAACTATCGACCATGTTCACAGATGCTTTGCCATGGTTATGTAGCAGATTTGTCTTAACATTTTGATTAACATCATTGAAAGACAAAATATTACTTCTTATCAATTTCTACACTTCATTCTTCAATGGATAACATTTTTCAATATCATACCCTGGAGCACCTTGATGAAAAGCACAGTGAGCTTCTAGCTTATACCACCATGGAATAACCTCTAGAACTGGAGGTGGAGAACATGTTTGAACAAGATTCTTCTTAATAAAAGATGGAAACAATTTTGCATACGGAATTAGAATGGGATCAAAATCTGGTTTTGCACGGCCCAGTTGACTACCATTCTGTTGCACACGAGGCCGTTGATAACGAGGTTCATACTTCAGAGCCACTGGTACAGTAGGAGCCACATTAATCATTGGAGTTACCGAAGCGACATGTTGCTGGTGATGGACTTCTCGACCATGAGGTCTAATATACCCTTCACGAGACACAACATTGGTCACACCTTCTTTCACCTTACCAAAGACAAACCTTTTAGAACTCTAACCATAACTACTTTATTTACTCAAACGTCCTTCACATACACCTTCTTCTAGTTGCATTCCCATATTCACTATTTCAGTGAAATCAGTTGGAGCGCTTGTAATCATCTTCTCATAATAGAAATAACCTAAAGTCTTCAAAATGATCTTCGTCATCTCTTTCTCTTCCAATGGTGGATTAATCTGAGTTGAAAGCTCGCGTAATCTCTACGCGTACTCATTGAACGTTTCTTTGTCTTTTTGGGACATAGCTCGAAGCTGATCTACGTATGGTGCCATATCAACATTATACTTGTACTGTCTCACAAAAGCCTCTCCCAAATCATTGAAAGTTTTGATTTGGTTGTTTTCCAAACCCATATACCATCTTAGTGTTGCACCAGTCAGACTGTCTCAGAAGTATTGAATCAGAAGATGATCATTGTCTGTCTAAGCAGACATCTTCCTTGGATACATAGTCAAGTGACTCAGAGGATAAGAATTGCCTTTGTACTTCTCAAACTCAGGAAATTTGAACTTGTGAGGAGCCTTATCATTAGGATCCAAAAAAAGATCATAAGCATCTTTACCAAATAAATCCTTATGTCTTAAAGCCTTAACTTCTTTCTGCATTCATCAAACCGGCCTTGAAAGTCATCAAGCCTTTCATTCACGCCAGCGCCTTCAATAGGTTCTGCATGGTAGATCACTTCATCAAGATGCAAAGTAGTATGAATCACAGGTGGTGTCTTAATCATCACAGGCTGAAGAGGAGCAAACACAGGAATCTCAGGAGGAAGAGGAGGGGGAGGAGGATAACCCTCAAAAAAGAAATTAACCGGCATACCATGTAACACCCTTTTCACCCCACAACATAATAATACGAAATTATTCAATAAAAATTAGAGTTATCAACATAAGGGTATCACATTTCATCAAAACATCAATAAAAATCGTCTTTGTGTCTTATCCTGTAACGCGGGTTACAACATGCATCATAAGTGAAACAACTTTTATACACAACGGATCATAAATTCAGCAATTCAATTACTCAAATATAAAAATTAATTCCAAAACATCTTTAACTCAAAATAAAACAAACAAAAACCAACAATTCTCAAGCATTCCCGATGTTACATGACACAGAGCAGGACACCACCCTGGATTCTATAAATGACAAAAGGACACATACTCCAAGCTACGTCCAAGAACCAAGCTATTCTTGAGTATATGTAGGATGTCATAATAGACCATCACCAAAGGCAGACAGCATGAGTAAAATTCACAATCAATATAAATAATATAGACAAGGAATTACAAGACAACATGCATCAATATATCAATCATCTCAAGTCTCACCCCCGTACAACAAAATCAATCACATAACCACATAAAATACAAATTCAAATCATGTCATGCCACCAAGAATGAAATGTAATCCTCATAATATGCATGTGGTACCGAAACATCATCATGGATGGACACAAGGCCATCAACCCTCCACAAGGGAGCATAATATAAGCAACTTATCACTTCAATCCACACGATGGGATTGAAGTTACCAACAGACTGAATCCCCAACATAATTATGCCATGAATACAAGACGCAATACAATCATATAGCACCAAAGCACACAACTATTGCATCCTCATTCATGATAAATCACCTAATACTTTCCCTACTCATATCATCAATACTTCATGTCATCATAATACAATATAATCATCTAAATATCATTTCATCATGAATTCCTACTCATTTAGCATATTACATCATGACAAGAATTCACAGCAACATCATAGCAACTTAAGACCATAAAACAAGTCACTACAAATCATTTGGAAGAAGAAAAACATTTTCAAAAAGTGACAGATCTTGCTAAGAGGGCATCGAGCTTGTTAAGCAAGTTGGTCTCTAGTTCCCAGATTCTTAGAATTTCATTCGGTCGCTAAGCAAGACGACAATGTTTGGCAGAAAAACCTGTGATTTCGACAAGACTCAACTGCAAAAAAATTCATCCAAAATCATCATTTAATAGCAGAAAAACACATAATGATTTCTTATAACCTATTGCCATCATATATTCATCAACTACAACATCTAACAACAATAATTCATCAAAATCTTCTAATAATACTCTTCTACCCTAAGGTTTCCCTCAAAATCCCCTTTCTCATAAGACATACCTCTACATTAGATGTTAAATAGAAAATTAGCCCCCATGCCTTAGTCGATTGAACTCTTCAATCACCTCTTGAAGAATCTCCAACCTTAGCCTCATTTGTTCTTCAGAGTAACTTCTCCCAATCTCCCAAAATACGCGTTCTGATAAAATTATCCCAATTCCCATTCTCTTAGCCTTCTTAAATGACAAAACTACCCTCAAGACCTCTAACTCCTTATTTTATTTTAATAATAACATTTAAATAATAATCATAATTATTCTAATATCATTATTTAAATAAATAATTTCATTCACCACAACACCATAAAATCCAACACAATACCACATATTCATAAAATAATTAAATAAATAATTAAATTCTGAAATCGGGGCGTTACAACTCTCCCCCACTTTAAGAATTTTCGTCCTAGAAAATGTACTTGAAATAAACAGAGTCGGATACGACTCTTTCATCTGATCTTCATGTTCCCAAGTCCAACTTTCACCTACTAGTCCACCCCACAATACCTTTACCAAGGCAATCTCTTTTCCTCGTAACTGCTTCATTTCTCAGCCATCTATCTGCAATGGTAATGCCTCAACAGTCAAATTATATCTTACTTGCATGTCATCCATCTGAATCACATGCGGTGGATTGCACACATACTTCCTCAATTGTGACACGTGAAACACATCATGCAAATTCGCATGCGATGGTGGTAACGCAGTCCGATATGCTACCGCTCTGATCCTTTGTGAAATCTGATACGGACGAACAAAACGCGGAGTGAGCTTTCTAGGCTTCAAAGCTCGTCCGACACCAGTAACCTGAGTAACTCTCAAGAACACATGGTCTCCCTCTTGGAACTCAAGAGCTTTCCTCCTCTTATCATTATAACTCTTGTGTCGACTATGAGAAGCCTTCATTCTTTCTTGAGTTATCTTAATCTTATCAGTCGTTTCCTACACAATTTCATGTCCAAGCATTACGCTCTCTCTTGATTCAGACCAACACAATGGAGTCTGACATCGTCTACCATACAATGATTCATACGGTGCCATTCCAATACTATCATGATAACTATTATTGTAAGTAAACTCAATCAACGGCAAATGACTATCCTAAGATCCTCCTTGATCTAGCACACAAGCTCTCAGTAAATCCTCTAAAGATTGAATAGTCCTCTATGTCTGACCATCTGTTTATGGATGATAAGAATAGTTCATCCTCAACTTAGTACCCAAGGCATCTTGCAAACTCTTTTAAAACATCATGTAAACCACAACTCTATATCAGATACGATACTCGACGGTATCCCATGCAACATCACAATCTCTTCAATATACATCTTAACTAGCTTCTGCATAAAATGATTAATCTTCATCGTCAAGAAATGGGCCGACTTAGTCAATCATTCCACAATCATCCAAATCAAATCATTTCCTTTAGTACTCTTTGGCAAACCCAATACAAAATCCATGGAAATTCTATCCCACTTCCATTATGGAATATTCAGCGGTTGCATCATACCTAACAGTTTCTGACATTCAATCTTCGACTTTTGGCTAGTCAATTAAGCATACATAAATTCTACAATGTCATTCTTCATGGTACATATTCATAGCACCAAAATGGATACTCAATCTACTTTGATGCCCTTCTTCTAAAATACTCTTCTTGATTTTCGGAACATCTGGAATACACACTCTATCTCGAAATCTCATCACACCATTCTCATCAAATCGGAATTCACCTCTGTTACCTTGTTTAATCAAAGTCAATTTATCAACCAACTTCAAATTAGATTGTTTTCTTTCTCGGATCCCTTCCACATTTTCACTAGTCAACTTCAGTATTCCCAACTTTAAACTCTCGGAAGTAGTCTCACACAACAAACTCATGTCTCTGAACTATTAAATCATTTTGAGTTCTTTCACCATAAGCATCGACAAATGTAATGCCTTCCTACTCATAGCATCTGTAACCACGTTCGCCTTACCAGGATGGTAATTCAAATCAAAATCAAAATCTTTCAATAATTCCAACCACCTTCTCTGCCTTATATTCAGTTCCTTCTGATAAAAAAGATACTTCAAACTTTTATGATCACTGAACACTTAAAATTTAGAACCAAAGAGAAAATGTCTCCAAATCTTCAACACAAACACCACAACTGCCAACTCTAAATCATGTGTTAGATAATCCCTTTCATGAAATCTCAAATGTCTAGAAGCATAAGCAACCACATGACCATTCTGCATCAAAACACCTCCAAGTCCCATCTTCGAAGCATCACAATACACTACGAAAGACTCATTCGAATTAGGAAAAATCAACACTGGTGCATTTGTCAACTTCTTCTTCAACTCTACAAAACTCTTTTCGCACGCAACATTCCACACATAAGCTTGACTCTTTCGAGTCAACTGAGTCAAAGGTAGCGCCAACTTCGAAAAGCCCTCAATAAACTTCCTGTAATAACCTACTAAACCAAGAAAACTTCTAATCTTAATAGCATATTTAGGAGTCTCCCACTATAGCACTGCATCAATATACGACGGATCAACATCAATTCCACTACTAGAAATTACATGTTCAAGGAAATTCACTTCTTGCAACCAGTACTCACACTTTGACAGCTTCGCATACAACTTCTTCTCTCGCAACACTTGCAACACAATCATCAAATTCCTTGCATGTTCCTATTCTATCTTGGAATAAATCAGAATATCATCAATAAAAACTACACAAATTTATCCAAGTACTCATGGAAAATTTGATTCATGTATTCCATGAACACACCGTATGCATTGGATACACCGAAGAGCATCATCGTGTACTCATAATGACCATACCTCGTCCAGAAAGATGTCTTCAGAATATCATTTGACTTAACATGAATCTGATGGTAACCAGATCTCAGATCAATCTTGCTGAACACACAAGCTCCTACCAACTGATCCATCAAGTCGTCGATCCTCAGAAGTGGATACTTGTTCTTGATAGTAACCTTGTTCAATTGCCGATAATCAACACACAACCTCATACTACTATCTTTCTTCTTGACCAACAACACAGGAGTCCTCCACGAAGAAACACTAGGTTGAAAAAACTTCTTTTCTACCAATTCGTCCAGTTACTTCTTCAACTAACTCAATTCCACAACAGACATCCGATACAGAGCCATAGACACGGGACTAGTACCAATTAATAAATCTACTGCAAATTCAACTTCACATTCTGGAGGCAAATAACTTATGTCCTCCGAAAACACATATGGAAATTCTCGAACAACCTATAATTCAACACTCGAAGTCTTCCCTTCAACTTGCAACGATGCAAACATTGCAAACATCTGAGCTTCGTCTTCTAACAATTCATCTACTTGCTTAGCTGTCGAGAACATCAATTCACCATGATCACCAAGTTCAAGAAACTCCACATTTTTTGCATAACAATTGATATGCACAAAGTTGAACTCTAGCCAGTTCATTCCAAGAATGACATCAATTTGATGCAAAGGTAAGCACACTAGATCCATCAAGAAGTCCTTCTCAAAAATAGTCAAAGGACACTTCAAACACACATATGGAGTAGTAACAGAACCATTAGATGGTGTTTCCATTACCATACCACCATTCATACTAGAAAACATCAAACCCAACTTATTAGCAGATTCAAGATAAATAAAATAATGTGAAGCACTAGTATCAATAATTGCAATCAACTCAACAACATTAATAAAACATGTACCTCGAATCAAGTTATCCTTCTTAGGAACTTCAGAACCACTCAAAGCAAACATTCTGCCATTGGTCTGAGCAGCAGTAACAGTCTTCTTATGGTTTTGACATTGGGTGATGATATGCCCCTGTTCACCACAGTTAGAACAAATTGGACCTTCATTTGGACAATCACCGATCTGATGACCTCTCTTGCCACACCTGTAGCATCTCACCACTGGATTGTTGCACACATTAGACATGTGATTGGATTCTCCACATTTGTAGCACTTGGGAGGCATGGAACCTACTCCCCCACTTGTCTTCTTCCCATCTGAAACCTTATGTTTCCCCTTCTCAGTTGTGTCGCTCCCGGGATTTTCATCCTAGTACAAACGCGAAAGTGGCGCGGAAAAGGTAGAGTCGCCAGCCAGGCATTTTTATCCCGAATGAATGGGAAAGGTAATGCTGCACAAACCTGAGGAAGAAGGAAAGGACAAGGTCCTGCGAACAAAAGATCTGGGTTCGGGAGTCGGTTACGACCTGGGAAGGTATTAGCACCCTAGATCGTCCGCCGTACGCGACGGGATCCACGCTTGTTTGTTTGTTTCAAAGGGTGAGAAATAACTCCTGCTGAACAAATGAACTGCTAACTGGAATGGGAATGGAAATGAGAAAGGAATAAGAAAAGATAATGGAAAGGAAAAGGGGAAAATGTAGGGAAAATAAAGAATGTGCTCGAACAGGCCCTACCCCGCTGCCTACGTACCTCATCGGGAAACTGAGGATCAGAGTCGACGTAGTTCACCTAACTAAGGCGGGAACTATTTGTTTGTGCTTTTTATAGATGGAACTACGTATGTATATGCTTTGGTGTTGCAGGCTCGTCTGGTACGAGTGCATTTTCCGTCTTGCATAGGAGACAAGTCGTTGAAAGTTCGCGTTGAGAATGAATGAGGTGAGAAAAGAAGTTCCCGCAGGGAAGTCGCTTATTGTGTGTTTTTTCTTTTTAAGATTTTTGTATGAATTTGGCACAAGGAAGTGAATTCGAACTCTTTTCCATGGAATGTGTACTTGCTACTACATTCCAAGATGGAATAATAGAACAAGCACACCAAGAAAAGAGAATTTATCCAAGACTTGTTTCCAAGGATTAGGGTCTAAGTTCACTAGCTTGTTAAGTGTTTTTGTAGCTTTTGTGAAGAAGTGTCTTTTAAATTTTCTTTGTGAAACAACCCTTTGATGAGACTTGTGCGGCATGCCAGACAAGCTTACACCACTCCAAGATGGAATGAATGCAAGTGCCCCATGTAATAAGGCTATACACAAGGGATCATTTCATACATTTATTAAGTCTTTTTGGATTTTTTGTTTGAAGATGAGAAGATAAAGACTCAAAAGGCAAAGGTCAAAGCTAATGGGGGACTAAGACACAACCCTAAGTCATCTTATTATGTACAAAGAGTTCTTATGGTTAATGAGGTATTCTAACCTAAGGAGAAGAAAGAACTAGTTAGAATTCAACCTACTCCCCAAGGAAGTTAAGTTGAATCTAAAGAGAGAAAGGGGAACCTATGAACAAAGCACAAAGGCGTTAAGGCAAAACAAATAAATGCATACATAAGAGATAAAGAATGAAGTAGTTACCTCATCTTCCCCTCCTACAAAACAAGAGTTAGCATGATGTAGAAATATGAACAATTATTACAAGGCAACCTTCAACAACAATCCACACTATCTAAGGAAGAGATTAGTGAGCTTCTAGGGTTAAAACCTAAGCCTAAAGCATCTTGCAATATAGAAAACCTAAAAATTCAGTAGCTAAACCAATTCAAAAGTTTCTAAAGGAATTAATTGAATTAAAGTCAAACTATGTCCTCAAGTACCACTAAACCCTAAGGATGAGGTTAGAAAGACAACCTAAGTGTTTACTAAACCAAAAACTCCTAAACTCAAAGATAAATGAAAACTCCAGAACTTGACACTATATGGAAGTGAAGGGAATGAATAGATCAAATGAGAAGGAAGAGATTCAAGTTAAAGGTACTCAAGTATGAGATTGAAAAAAAGGGGGGAGAATGCATATAGAAGCATGGTTATAAAGATGAAACAAAATGACTTAGGACAATATTAAAAAATAACCAAAGGGACTTGACTTCCCCATACAAAAACCAGGGGCTTGACAACAAAATAAAATGGAGATTGTACTTGGAAAATGTTCACAAATGGTGGGCTAAAAAGAATCCTAAGTCTAGGTGTTCAAATTAGGGTTTCTAAAGTCTTTTAAGTGACAAATGGAGTTCAAAAGGAAGAAAAATGGTTCTAAAAGGAGATGAACAAGTATGGATGATCACAATACACTTATAAGACTCAAAACAATGACAAGATGAAGTTAAATTGTGTACAAAAGGATTTTAAAGTGCTTAAGATGGAAAGAGAAGGAAGATTAGGTTAAAATGGGACAAGTGTGACTTATGACTCAAGTAAAACCCCAAAAATTAAAGGTAAGGACCCAAGGATGGCTTTCAATGTTAGAGGACCTATAATATGACTCTTAAGAACCAAAAACATGACCTTAGACTAATGGCATAAATGCCTTATTCATTTGAAGTAAGAGAATACAACATGAAGGACCAAAAATGGCTTAGACATCAAACAATTCAAGAAAAATACCAAATGACCTTAAAAAATTATGAAAGTTGACAACTCAATACAAAATCCAGAGAGTAACATATGTACAAAAAATCTCATTAAAATTCATCTTTTTGGATGGTTAATGGAAGGGTAGAAATCGATTAGGGTTTTTGAATACACAAGTGAAAGAAAGGACTCAAAAATGATCCAAACATGACCTAAAAATTCAGAGAAAACTCTTTTGATGAAGTTGGATGGAATAAGATGACAACACAAGAAGAATGACACATTTATCATACATGTTTTGAGAAAACAAAAATGTACAAGTTTATGGGTCAAAAATGAGAAAAATAGAATTTAATTCAAATGAGAAATTAATTCTGATCTAAAAAATGAACAAAAAAAAATCTAAAATTATGAAAAATTAAAGAAAAATTCAAGGATCTCTCATGAATTTATTTGGAATTTTTTGATGTAATTTGGTATTTTAAAAAATAAGAAACGAAATTGATATAAAATGAAAAAGAAAATAAAATTGAATTAGAAGACATTGGGCCCGGGGGATCTGAAGAATAGAAAATGAACTAAACTGGGCTTAGGTGAATTGCGCAGGGGGTGTGAAGAGCATCTGATTGACTTTTGTGTTGACCTGGTCACGTGAATGGCACAAGAATTTTAATGCGTTGGCATGTTCATGAGCGTTGGATCAAATAGAATCAATGGCTACGTTATAATCTCATCTCCGATCTAGGGTTACTGTTCAGGTGACCTTAAGTGACCTCCGGTCATCTTCTCCGGTCACCCCTGACCTAGGGTTTCCTAAATCCTTCATGAAAATGGATTCCAATACCACCATTGCACTCGCCTCTCATCACTGATCAAGAATCTACCATTTTTTTTGACTTAAGGTTCCTGAATTACTCAATTCGAAAGCAAACATTTCCACACCTAAAACTGGATCTATGCATCTAACATGCCTATCATCTAGCCAAACATTTCAGTTCTCTTATTGAACTTCAATCAACATGAAAACATTGAAATGTAGACATTTTGATCAAGCAAAGTATAAGAGCATACCTGATTTACAGAGGTGTCTAAATGCCGATAGAATACCAGAGATGAGGTTCCTTGAATTGCTTGATCTTGATCTTGATCAACAAGAGTGAAATAAACACTCTGTGATGTGTGGATCTTGAGAAACTGATGAAGATGCAGTGCAACTTGCAGAGATGAAAACTCAGAGCTTCAGGCAATGAACACCACAGAAATGGAGCAAAACAAGATGCTGATGATGGATAGATGAAGATCAGTGCTTGAGTGATGAAGATTGTGAAGTTTCAATCAGAAATGCAGTGCAATCACAAAGTTGAAGTATGTGATTTTTGAGGATTCAAGCTCAGTCATCCATGAAAGGCATGCTTAAGGTGATGATGAAGATGAATTGAGGATGATTGAGTTTTGAATGGTGAAGGTGGAAGCTGCTCGAAGCAAAATGCAGTGAAGCTTCTTCTTCTTGCAGAGAGAAAATTCAGATGAGTCTTGGTGTGATTTTGTGCAAATGAGAGTGGTGAGTGCAATTCAGTTATGCTTGAGCTTTTATATGTGCATTTAGAAACTAACTAACTCAGTTGCTTGTTAGAACGATGGTTAAACTTAACCTGAGGTGCCATGAACCAAAAATGAAGGTGTTTTGGGCAATGGAGTTAAGCCTGAGTTTGCTTGGCTCGAAATTGATTGAATGTGGTGAAGCTCATGTTGCTTGCAATGAGGGTGAGTGTGATGTTAAGGGACTGGCTTGATCCAATGTAGCAGCCAGATGTATCATGTTATGGAAATCTCCTCTTGTTTGAACTTTCAAATGGTGCATGATAGTTAACATGATCTTATGGACATGAGATAAATTGGAGCAAATACACTGCATTGCATGATGAATGAAGCAAATACCCTTGGACTGAATTGAATCAAACCTGATATACTTTGCCTTAGGTTGCAAGAAAACCAGGTTGCATTCCTTGATCTTCCATGAGACATTTCTTCAAGCTCAAGCAATTGAATGATGACATACTTGTGCTCAAATTGAAGATAAATATACATAGAGCAAGTTTGAAGTTCACACAATCATGGAATGTGACCTTTAAAGACCTCAAATATCCCCTTGAACATCACCCTCCAATGCTGCATTATGGGCCTGCATGCCTTGCCTTGTCATGCACCATGATGCCCTAGGCCTGACCAGTTGCGACCTTCTCCCTTTAGCCACTCATAACTCTCAACCCTTTGATCAGATGCAAAATTGTTGAACATGAAAGTTGTAGCAATCATCTAGGGGAACAACTTTGTAGTTCACCAAAAATTAATTTGAAGCATTTTTGACCAAGAAAAATGGCATGACATTTGACCCTCCACCTGTTTGATCATATGCCTTGCAGGGCGCGCGCGCTGGCCTACATTTGCCATGCCCATGACTCGCCTTGGGCCTTGAATTGTTCCAACTTGCCAAGATCATATCTCACTCATTTTTGATGTTATTAAGGAGTTACATCTATGGATTTGAAGCTCAATATGCCCTCTTTAATTGGCTCTAAGTAGAATTTTGATATCCCTCATATTTTAGGAGAAGGCCTCATTCAAAGTAGGTGCAAAAATGACTAAAACTTGCCATTTTTGGAAACCCCAATTTTCCAAAAATGGTAAGTTTTTGTTTTCTTGATTTCTCTTGATTCCTCCATCATTCCTTGATCAAATTTGAAACATAGGATGCTTGTAACCCTAATTTCATGATTTTAATCTCAAAAAGTCAGGAGTTGACTTTTTCTTCAGCATGGTTGATGTTTCCCCAAATTCCTGATTTTCAATCATCTGACCAATTGAACCTCTTCCAAAATGAATTTGTGGATGAAATTTGAACCCTATACACTTGTTGTCATATAGAACACAATGGAATCCAATTTTGCTCAAAAATTTATGGGGAAGCCCTTCACAATTGAAACCCTAATTTGGATCATTTCCTTAAGAGATGTTGCACTGCTTGCATTCCTTGGAGACATTCACTTCTTTCCATGACTTGAGGCTTCAAATGGAGACTTGTGGGATGTTGTAAGCCCCTTGCATATGATTGAGGAGCTTTGTGGCCCTTTTATGGTCTTTGTATAGCCTTCAGTTGCTCCAGTCATTGACCACATACCTATGCCTCAACTATGCTACACATGATGCAATGTTTTTAGTTATTTTGTGAACTTATATATGCTAAATGATGTGCCAAATGTTGAGGATATGAGAGGGCAAATTTTGAGGTATTACAGTTGCCCCTATTCAATCATCTGCAGGCTTGAATGAATAATTACAAAAGCTTTTAGACATTCAAGGTATGGAGTGATTGAATACCCGAATAAAACCTGGAAATATGAACTCGGTGGATAATAGAAATACCGTATGCTTTTTATTTGTTTTCTTTTGTTTTGACCTCTGAATAGGTAGCGGGAAAAGAACAGGGTGGAACAGGATCGTTGTACATAAACGAGAGCCTAGGCAAACATGACTATTGTACAAAACGATAACCTGCGACGTGACTGCTGAGCGAATCAAGCCACGGAAAGGAAGGGCCTGTTGTACAAAATAGGGCTTTGAACGAAGCCATTGTACAAAACGGAACTCGAAGATGTGACTACTGAGCGAATCAAGCCACAAAGAAAACACGCGACTGCTGAGCGAATCAAGCCACAGAAAGGGGCATGTTGTACAAAACAGGGCTTTGAACGAGACCATTGTACAAAACGGAACTCAGAAATGTGACTGTTGAGCGAATCAAGCCACAAAAGGGGGCATATTGTACAATACAAGCTTTAAACGAGACCATTGTACAAAACGGAACTCAGAAATCTGACTGCTGAGCGAATCAAGCCACAAAAGGGGGCCTGTTGTACAAAACAGGGCTTTGAACGAGACCATTGTACAAAACGGAACTCGGAAATGTGACTGCTGAGCGAATCAAGCCACAAAGAAAAATGACAACATTGACTTGGAAAGACAAAGATGTCTGGCAGATGGTATAATTATCTTCTATGGGGAGTACTTCAGGTTGAGAAGGTGTTATAGGTTGTAGGCAATATACCTCAAAACTGGCCCATACTGGCATGCATATGTTTGGCGTAATGCTCCATAATGATGGAAATTCTACGCTTTGGAGGATGCAAATGTAATGATTATCACTAAATGAAAATGCAAAGATATATTCTGATAAGGAGACTACAAGTATCCCAAATGGCTTGACTGGGAAGAACTGGTGATCACTGCATTGATCTGGTTAATCTCCATGAGAGGAAACAACTCTGCGGGGAACGTTGTTAATGATACACTGGCTCTGAATAGCCGTCACTGCCAAAAATAAATTGTACTTTGAGATTAGGGAGCCAAGACCCTGCTGGAGGTGGATCCTTCTTGCACTCTGGTGGGGAAGTGAAAATCTTCTGACTCGGCTGGGAACTAGAAGTATGACACTGCTGAGGAAGCAACCTGCTGGGGAGGAAAGATTCTCCTTGTATTGCTGGGAATTGCCCCTGTGTTGAAGGGAAGTCTCTGCTTGGGGAGGACATCAACCTTCTGCTGCCTTGCTAGGGGAGATTTCAATTTCCACTTCTACCGGGGATGACTGGAGACACCCGGGAAAACATCTGTTCTTGCTCAAGTATAATGAAATGTTCCTCCTGGAAATCTGCTTTAGCTCTGTTAGCAACACCTGTACCTGTGTAAACACAATTGATAGTGCTTTCAACATGGAGAGTTAGTTTGGACCTGTATGCCCCAGGCTCATAGCATGAATCATTATCTGGGCATCTTGACACCCTTTTAGAGTTGTATTAAATGTTTTTGTCCTCCTGCATGAGTTAGAAAGCAATCAAATGTTCACAACACAATATAAATCATAATTTGCTGGACGTTTCCGCAATCAATCAATGCTAGATGAAAAAAAAAACAAGAAGTTGATAGTCACAAGTTGACTGAAATTGAATTTTTATTGATTTGGAAAAATGGCCATGAATAGGAATTACAAAGGAAGCAACTCCCTGGAAAGAGGAAATAGCCAAAAAGGAAAACAAACTATCCTATTGGCAATGTGATAAGTGGATCTCATCAAGTTTCAACCCGGTTATGGTTCGTGTATCTTCAAGACTATCCGCTCGCTCTGCCCCTTGAGAAAGGTGATTGAACTGGTCTTCAACCTTTAGAATAACCTTAATTACAGATGAGTTACGAATCTCGCAGATCGCAGTCGTTCGTGTTAGTCCCTCTTTTGCGTGGATAGCCCTTTCGGGTTTTCAATCATCCGGGATACCCTTTTTTGCCTGAGCTGTCTGATGTGGCTTTTCAACTCATCGGGTGTACATTTTTTTCAAGATTTCCCTAATTTTTGCCCGTGCCTTTTATTCTGTTTTTGGCTCGCCGGGATGCCCATTTTTGCCTAGATCTTTATTCTGTTTTTATCCAGCGGGTCCTTTTTACACTAAGTATTTTCTTACTGTGTCTGTGTTGACAGGGGACTAGAAGTCTTCTCCATCCATGGTTGTTTGCATCAAGGCCACACCTGAGAAAACCTTTTTAACCACGAATGGCCGTTCATAATTAGGTGTCCACTTGCCCCTGTGATTGTTAAGAGGAGGAAGAATCCTTTTCAGCACCAGGTCACCTGGTATGTACCTTTGTAGTCGTACCTTTTTGTCAAAAGCCTACTTCATCCGCCGTTGATACAACTGCCTATGGCATACAACTGCTAGACGTTTTTCTTCAATGAGGCTCAATTGATTATATCTGGATCGGAGCCACTCAGCTTCATCTAGCTTAATGTCCATCATTAACTTCAGTGAGGGGATTTCCACTTCAATTGGCAAGACTGCCTCCATACCATATACCAGTGAGAACGGGGTTGCCCCCGTTAAGGTACGCACTGACATTCTGTACCCATGTAAAGCGAATGGTAGCATCTCATTCCAGTCTTTGTATGTCACAACTATCTTCTGCACGATCTTCTTGATGTTCTTGTTGGCCGCCTCGAAGGCGCCATTCATCTTCGGGCGATATGGAGAAGAGTTGTGATGTTCTATTTTGAAATCTCGACACAAGTCAGCCATCATCATTATTGTTGAGGTTAGAACCATTATCAGTAATGATTCTTTCGGGAATTCCATACCAGCAAATGATGTCTCTTTTAATAAACCAGGCTACCACTTGTTTAGTGACGTTTGCATAAGACGCCGCTTTGACCTACTTCGTGAAATAATCTATAGCAACCAGGATGAAGCGGTGACCGTTGGAAGCTGTCGGCTCGATCTTGCCAATCATATCAATGCCCCACATGGCGAACGGCCATGGTGAAGACATGAAACTCAATGGATTCAGAGGCACATGGACCTTATCGGCATAAATCTGACACTTGTGACACTTACGGGAGTATTTATAACTATCGGATTCCATGGTGATCTAATAATATCCCAATCTCAACAATTTCTTGGCCATAGCATATCCTCCAGCATGGGTAACAAAGGAGCCTTCATGAACCTCTTGCATCAACATGTCTGCTTCGTGTCTATCCACGCATATGAGCAGAACCATGTCGAAGTTTCGCTTGTATAGCACGCCATCTTGATTCAAGAAGAAACCACCTGCTAGCCTTCTGAGGATCTTCTTTTCTTTGTTGGATTCCTCAGCCGGGTATTCTTGAGTCTTTAAGAATCGCTTGATATCATGATACCAAATTTTGTTATCCTCACCATTGTCAACTACGAAGACATATGCAGGTCTTTCAAGACGAGAGACCATGATTCGAGGCACGTAATTCTCTTGACAAACTTTAATCATGGATGATAAAGTTGCTAGAGCATCAGTGAACTGGTTTTCATCTCGAGGAACATAATTCAACTTGACCTTGGTGAAGAAAGTTAACAGCCTCCTGGTATAATCCCTATAAGGAACTAGATGAGGTTGATGAACTAACCATTTGCCATTGACTTGGTTCACCACCAGAGAGGAATCTCCGAAGATCTCGAGATTCTTGACTCGCAAGTTGATTGCTTCTTCCACCCCCATGATGCAAGCTTCATATTCTGCTTCGTTGTTAGTTCACTCGAAAGTCAACCGGGCAGCTAAAGGTGTATGGACCCCTTCTGGTGAGATGATAACAACACCTACTCTACTTTTATTCATGTTCACAGCTTCGTAAAACATAAACTTCCATTTGGATTCAGGGTCTGGCCCCTCCTCCGGAAGTGGTTCTTCACAGTCTTTCTACTTGAGGAACATGATGTCCTCATCCGGAAACTCGAATTTCATGGGTTGATAATCATCAATTGGCTGCTGAGCCAAGTATTCTGACAATACACTTCCTTTGATTGCTTTTTGCGAAGTGTAATGGATATCGTATTCTGTTAAGATTATCTGCCATCAGGCTACCCTTCCCATTAGAGCCGACTTCTCGAAGATATATTTCACAGGATCCATCTTGGAAATTAAGTGAGTGGTGTGGGTCAGCATGTACTGTCTTAGTCGGCGAGCAGCCCATGCCAAAGCGCAGCAAGTTTTCTCGAGTAGTGAGTAACGTGTCTCACAATCGGTAAACTTTTTGCTAAGGTAATAAATTGCATTCTCTTTTCGACCAGACTCGTCCTGCTGACCCAGCACGCACCCCATCGATCCTTCAAGCACAGTAAGATACATGATCAAGGGTCTCCCTGGCACTGGAGGCATGAGAATTGAGGGTTCTAGCAAGTATTCCTTGATTCGGTCAAAGGCTTGCTGACAGTCTTCATTCCATTTAATGGCCTGATTTTTCCTCAGAAGCTTAAAGATGGGCTCACACGTGGCCGTTAGGTGAGAGATAAACCGTGCAATGTAATTTAGTCTCCCTAAGAAACCACGCACTTGATTTTCAGTCTTTGGCTCAGGAAACTCTTAGATGGCTTTTACTTTGGCTGGATCAACCTCAATTCCCCGCTCACTAACAATGAAACCAAGTAACTTGCCGGAGCGGACCCCGAAGGTGCACTTGTTCGGATTAAACCTCAATCTGAAATTCCGGAGTCTATCAAACAACTTTGCTAGGTTGACCAAATGCTCTTCTTCTGTTTGGGATTTTTCTATCATATCATCAACATAAACCTCAATTTCATGATGAATCATGTCGTGAAATAGTGTCACCATCGCCCGTTGGTAAGTGGCCCCAGCATTCTTCAGACCAAATGGCATGACCTTGTAACAGAAAGTGCCCCAAGGCGTGATGAAGGTAGTCTTTTCCATATCATCGGGAGACATCTTAATCTGGTTATAACCTAAAAATCCATCCATGAAAGAGAACACAGAAAACTGAGCAATATTATCAACAATCACATCTATGTAAGGCAAGGGAAATCATCTTTAGGGCTGGCCCTATTCAAATCCCTATAGTCTACACATATCCTGACCTTACCGTCTTTTTTAGGGACTGGCACAATATTGGCAACCCAAGGAGGGTAACTAGTCACGGCCAAGAAACCAGCATCAAACTGCTTTTGTACTTCCTCTTTTATTTTGATTGCCATATCAGGGCGTGTGCGTCTCAACTTTTGCTTCACTGGCGGGCAGTCTTCTTTCAGAGGCAGCTTGTGCACCACAATGTCAGTGTCTAAACCAGGCATATCCTGGTAAGACCAAGCGAAGACATCCACATATTCTCGAAGCATGGCAATTAGCCGAGTCTTGATGGATTCTTCGAATGCAGCTCCGATCTTAACTTTTTTCTTGTCTTCTTCGGTACCCAGGTTTGTCACTTCGATGGCCTCTTCGTGCGGCTGAATCATCTTTTCCTCCTGTTTAAGCAGTCTGGCTAACTCTTAAGGTAGTTCACAATCTTCTTCACCTTCCTTATCGGCTTGAAAAATTGGATTGTCAAAGTCATACTTAGCCATAACAGGGTTGTCATTGATAAGATCCAGTGACAAGCACCTGCATGAGTGGTGATTCATGCAAGGCTTTAGAAAAGGCTTGAGAAAATGAGAAACATTGCCATTTTAAAACTTTTCTTTCTTTTTGAAAAACAAAAGGAAAAATGAAAGGCAAAGAACAACATGGATGAATGTGAAACGTCAGCTTCATTTATGATTATGAATTGTGTTAGGAACAAAAGAACCCTTACAAAAAGCTAGTATGCCTCGGTCAAGACATAGTGCTTAAGTATAGGAAAGACAAAAACAAAAATTATTACTCTTCGAAGGAAGTGACTGAGATAAGCCTTTTAGACGACCAGTTGCTAAATTGAGTCCCTGGAACAGCAGGCCTGATCCACTCATTTAAGTCACAGTCACTATCAACTGCATCGTCCTGCACGACACTGATGCTTCCATAATCCACCACTCCCGCATTCTTGAAAGTAATCGGGCCTTCATAACCTCTAGCACTCGGTCCATATGATGACTGCCCAGGATGGTAACCAATCCCAAACATATCTTTCTTTTCTGGAACTTCTACTGGACTGCCCCAGCCTTCTCGTATGCCAGATTCTACCACTTCAAGAGCTTTCTTATATGAGGCTATGGAAACCCCCTTCTTTGGTTCTTCAAAAGAAGCTGCCAATGCAGATTCTTGTTCAGTTTTCAGGGGCTCAAAATCCTGACATGGAGTTTCAACTATCTCGCCATCCATCTTCACATACTTGAATGAAGCTAGATGACTGACGAAAATGTCTTCTTCCCCACTGATTGTTACAATTTCTCCTTCCCAGACGAACTTTAGATTTTGATGAAGTGTGGACGATACTGCTCCTGCTGAATGTATCCAAGGTCTTCCCAGAAAACAGCTATATGCAGGCTGTATATCCATTACGTAGAATGTGGTATTGAAGATTTGTGGACCTACCTTAATTGGTAATTCCACCTCTTCGAATACTGATCTCCTCGACCCATCAAATGCTCTAACTACCAGGTCGCTAGGCTTTAAAACCACTCCATCATAATCCAACTTCATCAATGCCTTCTTAGGATGAACATTCAGCGAGGATCCAGTATCTACCAACACGTGAGAAATTACTGCACCCTTACATTCTAAAGAGATATGCAGTGCCCGATTATGAGCATGCCCTTAAGATGTTAGATCCATGTCCGTAAAGCCCAATCCATGACTGGAATTGACACTAGATACCACCGCTTCTAACTGATTTACTGAAATATCCTGAGGCACATAAGCCTTGTTCAGGATATTCAAGAGAGCTTTCATGTGGGAGTCGGAACACATTAGCAAAGACAAGATGGAAATTTTCGATGGGGTCTGCTACAGATGGTCCACAATCTTAGAATCGCCCTTTTTGATAATTCTAAAAAATTCTTCAGCTTTTTTATCAAATGTAATGTCTGGATCAGTCACAGCTGTGAGCTCATTGACAACCACTGGATGCTTCCCTCTTGCCTAAACCTGGGCTTATGCGGTGTCTCTGGGTGGTATTAAACTATTTCTTAGTGTTTCCGGCGCAAATTGTCTTCCACTTCTAGTAAAGCCCCCTACTCCAACATTTTCTACTTGAGCTGGGGTCGTGCTAGACGTGGCCAAATCTTGCTTCTGGCCGTTACAATATACTTCGCCACCATAATTCCAGGGAATGGCTTTATCACTCTGATACATTATTGGCCCTGCAGTGGTAATCGTTATCGGTGCCACTCTGGCCCGTGGAGGAACTTGAGATGGATCGTAGAAAATGGTTACTTTGGAGACTTCGCTTTCCTTTACAACTTTGCCAAACTGCAACACTCCTTCCTTAATCATACTTTAGATCTCTGCTTTCAATTGCTCACAACCACTTGGCATTTCAACACATCCTGGACAATCACTCCCACAACCTACAAACACACCCTTCAGGGTCAAACATGCTTTAACAACACTCAACGGAGTTTGTAGGTCATCAATATCACACACCAAGTTTAGATTCTCCCCATTGTCAACTGCCCCAACTGTACCCCCGTGAGGGGGCATGGGGTTTTGTATTACATTAGAAGCAGGAGCGAAATTAATCGCTTTAGAATCAAGTAAGTCTTGAACAACATGTTTCAGAGCTTTGCAGTTTTTTGTGGTATGCCCGGGAGCTCCGGAATGAAATTCACATCTGGCGTTTGTATCATAACCCTCGGGGATTTGGCCTGGCTTCGGGGGTTGTAGAGTTCGTAGTTGAATCATCTGGAGCTGTAGGAGATTCTTCAAAATATGTAAATAAGACATCGGCGGAGTTTCGATATGTCTTTCTCTAGTCCTCTGGGGGTAATATGGACGATGAGCTCTTTGTTGATACCCTTGTTGGCGTTGCGGCTGTGGTGGTTGGACTTGTTGATGAACAGGTTGAGCTGATATAGTGACGGGGGCCACTTGCTGATAAAACCCTTAATTACTTCCTCCCCTCTGCGCGTAAACTTCCCCAGTCTCTCCTTCTCTCCTCTTCAAGAAAGGCTTCTTGACACCAGAACTTGAAGCGCCCCCATTCTGAATCTTCCCTTGCTTGATCCAGCTTTCTACCCTCTCGCCAGTCAAGATGATATCTGAGAACCCACTTGAGGAACATCCAACTAGCCTTTCCATGAAATGCCCAGGGAAGGTATCCAGGAACAGGTCTACCATTTCTCTCTCCAGCAAAGGCGGTTGCACTCTAGCGGCCACTTCACACCACCTTTGTGCGTAATCTTTGAAGCTCTCCGAGTTTTTCTGGGTCAGACTCTGAAGTTGAGTGCGACTGGGTGCCATGTCGATATTATACTGATATTTCTTGAGGAATTATTCTCCCAATTCCTTCCAGCTTCTCTCTAACTTCATATACCATTCCAAGGACCCTCCGGTGAGACTATCCTAGAAGTAGTACATCCAGAGCTTTTCACCCCTAGTATGGGCAGCAATTTTTCAGTAGAATGCCTGCAAGTGAAATTTAGGGCAGGAGCTACCGTTATACTAGTCAAAAGTAGGTGCCTGGATTTGTGAGGAATAACCACCCCAGGGACTAGACCCATCTCTGACACATCTATCCCCAAAGTGTCTCTACACTCTAGGGCTTTGACTTTCTCAGCAAGCATCAAAAAGTCTTGAAGATTTCCTTCTCCACCAAATCCTATATCATTGTTAAAAGAAGGGAACTGATCCTCCTTCATGTCTTGTACTGGAATGAAAATTGTTTTGTCATGTTCTGGAACTTGAAGTCCACTTGGGCCATTGTTGGTGTTGGGAGGAGTCACTTGTACTTCAGGAGTGGTTATAGGAGGATTAGCCTGAGGAGGGTTGAGCCCCTGAATTACATTTCTTAACTCTTGTTGTCCCTGAGCCATCCCTTGCATCATGACCACGAACTCTCCTATTCTGGTGCGAAACTCATTAAGCTCAGTTTTCATAGCATCCATGACTGTTCTCTGGTTGTTGCGAGTTGCATAACGATGCGGGATATTCTGCCGAAGATGATGGGTCTTGGCGGCGCTCGCAATCTTTGCCTGAAATGCAAATAAGTTAAGCAACCCGTAGAAAACCTGCAAAACAAAGAAGAAATGCAAATGATGTGTATGCAATGCAATGTGTTCCTTTTATCCCCAAGGCCTCAATTACTTTCCCATTGTGGTGTTGAAAAAATCCTGAGTGACATTCAAACTTGAGGTGGTGGCATTTATTTTGTGTCCGTGCAACAGATAACAACCAGAGACTTCAGGTAAATCAGAAGATAATTGAAATAACAAAGATCCTCACAAAGTAAAAATTCATATTTCAATAAAGAAAAAGTACATCAAGAGAGAGGGGATTCCCACAACAAGTCTGTGGGTAATCCAAGTCATATGCATATAAAACTAAAGCTTAGCAAGGTCTACATCCTGTAATCTCCAACAAAGGCGCTTGACATTTCGTAACATCTGAGGTATATCTGGATGCATAGGTTCTTGTACAAGCTTCTGAATTAAGATATCCCTAAGGTCAAAGGAGGCATGCAATTCCTCAATTTGTTGTAGGAACACCTTTTCACTTTCCTGATTTGTAATAGAATCATTCTTAGCTCTCTTGACATCAGCTTTCAATTTAAAATCTTCTATTTCTTTCTGAGCTTCCTTTATTGCTTGTTGGCTTTCTGCTAAAATTTGAAGACGACCCTTCTCTTGATGGTAAGCCTTCTGATGGAGCTTTCTCTGTCCATCCAAAGAATCTTGAAGACTCTTGACCTCTAGCTTGTGCTCGATCTCCAGCTCCCTCTGCTTCCTCAAATTGTCTTCCCACTTCTCTTACCATAAGGTGACAGCTTCATTGGCTTCATTCAAATATTTCTTCTCCTTCCGACGTTGTGCCTCCTTGTGAGTTTCAACTAATCCCCTTTTCTTGAAGTAGAGCTCTCTCTCCTGAAAGTCTTGCTGCTTGAGCCTAACCATCTCTTCTGCTTTGTGAGCTCTTTCCTCCAACTTTTGATTTTGCACTTCAGTTTCTGGCATGAATTGTAAGCTTCTTGATTCTCCAACCTGAGTTGTTGAACCAAGGCTTCCAACTTTTGATATTCTTGAAGAGGTACTGAAGTTGTGGGTGCTACCTCCTTAGGGTAGAGAGGTGTTTCTCTAGAAAATGGGAGCAACAGGGTCTTGACACGATCCTCAAACCAGCTGGCAAAAGGATCATAAGTGTTGGGATCCACTCTCCCAAAGTCTTTCTTCCCTTTCATCACTCTACCCTCCCAAGCTTGGGATACTAGTATGCTCTTCTTGAGATTTCCTTCTGCTGGAAAGTATAAAGATTCATTTGCCTCTTCAATCAAAGGCACAACTCTTAATGGATAACCAAACTGCCTCCTGGACAAGATAGGATTATAAATGATCCCACTTTTCCTTCCTATCAGAGGCACACTTGGAAAGCTACCACAACTAACCAATATTTCTTTGCACACAAGGTCTCTGTTGCATCCCCATGAAATGTCAGCTGAGGTTAAGCCCATTAATCTTTTGGACCACTTCCAAGATTGTTTCAAATCCTGAAAAGGCCCTGATTTAGGGAGTTGCCTTACAAACCAATCAGCAAATAGGGGAGCACAACAATTTACATGTCCATTCCTCTTTTCATTCCTATGGTGAACCCCATAATAAAAGTCACCTCGCAAAGTGGGTACTGGATTTCTTCTGGCAAATATAGTGATAGCTTCCATGTTGATTAAACCCTTCTCTCCTGGAAACAAATTGGTCCCATACACTATCAAAGCAAGCAAGGTGCAGAACTTAGCCCATTTGTCTTCAGAGGCTAGGTCCTGAGCATCCTTGATAATAAAATCTAAGAAAAGTCCTTTACCCTTGGTGGCATCCAATTCTCTGCTAACCTTGGACAAGTTTAGAAGAAAAGACTCAGCTATATCTTTGGATGAAGGCATCTTCTCTAAGCCATAGTAAGGAGCACCATTTTTTATGGGGATTCTGAGGATGCTAGATATCTCTTCTAATGTGGGAGCCAAGATGTAATCAGGGAAAACAAAAACCCTCAGTTGTGGATCATAGAACTGCAATAGGGACTGCAAGTTATCCATCTGGTCAGTGGTGGGCTTATTCACATAGTCTAGGATCTTTCCAAACTCTTTTCTGAAATCATCAAGCACCTTGTCACCCATCAAGCCAATTAACTTCTGAATACCATCTGTCTCTGGATTTGGGAAAGTATAATGGACATTTCTCTTCCTTGGAATCTCCATGTTGAAGCAGCAGATATGACCAGGAATAGAAGGTAATGAACCCTGAGAATAAAAAGAACACAAAATGATTAATGTTGTTATGATGTTATGCAAGACAAGTCGTGTGATCAGTGATGTGTCTGTGTAGTGAATCAGGTAATCATGTGTTTGTGCAAGGCCACAAAACCATCACAAGTATCTTTCTGATCAGGAGTTCTTGATTTCAGAATCCATAATTAGCATAACAAGATTGTATCACTGAAGTGTGTTGGCATAATGGGTATGCTGAATTTTAGGGTTCCTGCAAACCTGTAAACCCCTCCCAATCTCACGGGTGTGCTACTCGGGTCAAACATCATGTACTCTCAAAGCCGAATAGCAATAATATGTTCACCATTTCCGAGAAATGGCTCATGACCAAATCAGGGAATCGGTTTGGCATTATGTACTACTCAGGGAGGTCTCAGCTGAATCCAAGGAAACAAGCATCCCTCATAAGTCCTCAGCTTCAAGCATTGAATCGAGAAACAATAGTACATTCATCCCGAAGGGTACAATATTATCGTCATACAAACAGTTCGCCTTAACTGGATTCCTATGAGAGAACCAGTCCATCCTATGCGAGTTCCCAGTGGGCCCTCGGATGCGAGTGGGTTTGCCAACAAATGTGGTCTGCCACTGTCATCACTGGAGAGGTATGTTTCCACAAAGGTTCTCAATGATCGGTCCCTTGATTGCACATAACTATCAAGGTAGTGTATTGCCACAGAAAGATTCCGGCTTCAATACATTTCCGAGAAGGTCGCAAGTCAAGGCGTGGAACTCACTAATACCAACATAGCAAGATGCCATGAAGCCAAAGTGGAAACACTCTAAATCCTAGGTGCACTCAAGCCGGGTATTTGGCTTATCTCACAGTAACAAAGCCCATCCCACGGAAAAAATGAAACCAACACAGTCCAGTATATGATGCATGTGAAAATAAATACTGAAAGCAGTAAATAAAGTTGTAAAGTAAACTGTAAATGAAAACAGTAAATAAACATAACAACACACAACACACATATAAACACCCAAAGAAACAAAAACAAACAAGCGCTAGGATTGACTCTACGAGAGAAACCAGAGATTCTGGGTTCGATCCCCAGCAGAGTCGCCAGCTGTCGCTCCCGGGATTTTTATCCTAGTACAAACGCAAAAGTGGCGCGGAAAAGGTATAGTCGCCAGCCAGGCATTTTTATCATGAATGAATGGGAAAGGTAATGCTGCACAAACCTGAGGAAGAAGGAAAGGACAAGGTCCTGCAAACCAAAGATCTGGGTTCGGGAGTCGGTTACGACCTGGGAAGGTATTAGCATCCCAGCCGTCCGTCGTACGCGATGGGATCCACGCTTGTTTGTTTGTTTCAAAGGGTGAGAAATAATTGCTGCTGAACAAATGAACTGCTAACTGGAATGGGAATGGAAATGAGAAGGAATAAGAAAAGATAATGGAAAGGAAAAGGGGAAAATGTAGGGAAAATAAAGAATGTGCTCGAACGGGCCCTACCCCGCTGCCTACGTACCTCATCGGGAAATTGAGGATCAGAGTCGACGTAGTTCACCTAACTAAGGAGGGAACTATTTGTTTGTGCTTTTTATAGCTGGAACTGCTTATATATATGCTTAGGTGTTGCAGGCTCGTCTGTACGAGTGCATTTGTCATCTTGCATGCGAGACAAGTCGTTGCAAGTTCACGTTGAGAATGAATGAGGTGAGAAAAGAAGTTCCCGCAGGGAAGTCGCTTATTGTGTGTTTTTGCTTTTTAAGAGTTTTGTATGAATTTGGCACAAGGAAGTGAATTCAAACTCTTTTCCATGGAATGTGTACTTGCTACTACATTCAAAGATGGAATAATAGAACAAGCACACCAAGCAAAGAGAATTTATCCAAGACTTGTTTCCAAGGATTAGGGTCTAAGTTCACTAGCTTGTTAAGTGTTTTTGTAGCTTTTGTGAAGAAGTGTCTTTTAAATTTTCTTTGTGAAACAACCCTTTGATGATACTTGTGCATCATGCCAAACAAGCTTACACCACTCCAAGATGGAATGAATGCAAGTGCCCCATGGAATAAGGTTATACACAAGGGATCATTTCATACATTTATTAAGTCTTTTTGGATTTTTTGTTTGAAGATGAGAAGAGAAAGACTCAAAAGGCAAAGGTCAAATCTAATGGGGAACTAAGACACAACCATAAGTCATCTTATTATGTACAAAGAGGTCCTATGGTTAATGAGGTATTCTAACCTAAGGAGAATAAAGAACAAGTTAGAATTCAACCTACTCCCCAAGGAAGTTAAGTTGAATCTAAGGAGAGAAAGGGGAACCTATGAACAAAGTGCAAAGGTGCTAAGTCAAAAAAAATAAATGCATACATAAGAGATAAAGAATGAAGTAGTTACCTCATCTTCCCCTCCTACAAAACAAGAGTTAGCATGATGTAGAAATATGAATAATTATTACATGGCAACCTTCAACAACAATCCACACTATCTAAGGAAGAGATTAGTGAGCTTCTAGGGTTAATACCTAAGCCTAAAGCATCTTGCAAGATAGAAAACCTAAAAAGTAAGTAGCTAAACCAATTCAAAAGTTTCTAAAGGAATTAATTGAATTAAAGTCAAACTATGTCCTAAAGTACCACTAAACCCTAAGGATGAGGTTAGAAAGACAACCTAAGTGTTTACTAAACCAAAAACTCCTAAACTCAAAGATAAATGAAAACTCCAGAACTTGACACTATATGGAAGTGAAGGGAATGAATATATCAAATGAGAAGGAAGAGATTCAAGTTAAGGATACTCAAGTATGAGATTGAAAAAAAGGGGGGAGAATGCATATAGAAGCATGGTTATAAAGATGAAACAAAATGACTTAGGAAAATATTCAAAAATAACCAAAGGGACTTGACTTCCCCATACAAAAACCAGGGGCTTGACAACAAAATAAAATGGAGATCGTACTTGGAAAATGTTCATAAATGGTGGGCTAGAAAGCATCCTAAGGCTAGGTGTTCAAATTAGGGTTTCTAAAGTCCTTTAAGTGACAAATGGAGTTCAAAAGGAAGAAAAATGGTTCTAAAAGGAGATGAACAAGTATGGATGATCACAAAACACTTATAAGACTCAAAACAATGACAAGATGAAGTTAAATCATGTACAAAAGGATTTTGAAGTGCTTAAGATGGAAAGAGAAGGAAGATTAGGTTAAAATGGGACAAGTGTGACTTAAGACTCAAGTAAAACCCCAAAAATTAAAGGTAAGGACCCAAGGATGGCTTTCAATGTTAGAGGACCTATAATATGAATCACAAGAACCAGAAACAAGACCTTCGACTAATGGCATAAATGCCTTATTCATTTGAAGTAAGAGAATACAACATGAAGGACCAAAAATGGCTTAGACATCAAACAATTCAAGAAAAATACCAAATGACCTTAAAAAATTATGAAAGTTGACAACTCAATACAAAATCCAGAGAGTAACATATGTACAAAAAATATCATTTAATTTCATCTTTTTGGATGGTTAATCGAAGGGTAGAACTCAATTAGGGTTTTGAATATACAAGTGAAAGAAAGGACTCAAAAATGATCCAAACATGACCTAAATATCCAAAGAAAACTCTTTTGATGAAGTTTGATGGAATAAGAAGACAACACAAGAAGAATGACACATTTATCATACATGGTTTGAGAAAACAAAAATGTACAAGTTTATGGGTCAAAAATGAGAAAAATAGAATTTAATTCAAATGAGAAATTAATTCTGATCTCAAAAATGAACAAAAATAAAAAATGGAAAATTATGGAAAATTACCGAAAAATTCAAGGATCACTCATGAATTTATTTGTAATTTTTTGATGTAATTTGGTATTTTCAAAAATAAAAAACGAAATTGACATAAAATGAAAAATAAAATAAAATTGAATTAGAAGACTTTTGTGTTGACCTGGTCATGTGAATGGAACAAGAATTTTAATGCGTTGGCATGTTCATGAGCGTTGGATCAAATGTAATCAATGGCTACGTTATAATCTCATCTCCGGTCTAGGGTTATTGTTCAGGTGACTGGAAGTGACCTCCGGTCATCTTCTTCGGTCACCCTTGACCTAGGGTTTCCTAAATCCTTCATGAAAATGGATTCCAATACCACCATTGCACTCACCTCTCATCACTGATCAAGAATCTACCATTGTTTTTGACTTAAGATTCCTGAATTACTCAATTCAAAAGCAAACATTTCCACACCTAAAACTGGATCTATGCATCTAACATGCCTATCATCTAGCCAGACATTGCAGTGCTCTTATTGAGCTTCAATCAACATGAAAACATTGAAATGTAGGAATTTTGATCAAGCAAAGTATCAGAGCATACCTGATTTGTAGAGGTGTCTAAATGTTGACAGAATACACGAGATGAGGTTCCTTGAATTGCTTGATCTTGATCTTGATCAACAAGATTGAAATAAACACTCTGTGATGTGTGGATCTTGAGAAACTGATGAAGATGCAGTGCAACTTGCAGAGATGAAAACTTAGAGCTTCAAGCAATGAACGCCACAGAAATGGAAAAAAAACAAGATACTAATGATGGATAGATGAAGATCAGTGCTTGAGAGATGAAGATTGTGAAGTTTCAATCAGAAATGCAGTGCAATCACAAAGTTGCAGTATGTGATTTTTGAGTATTCAAGCTCAGTCATCCATGAAAGCCATGCTTGAGGTAATGATGAAGATGAATTGAGGATGATTGAGGTTGGAATGGTGAAGGTGGAAGCTGCTCGAAGCAAAATGCAGTGAAGCTTCTTCTTCTTGCAGAGAGAAAATTCAGATGAGTTTTGGTGTGATTTTGTGCAATTGAGAGTGGTGAGTGTAATTCAGTTATGCTTGAGCTTTTATATGTGCAGTTAGAAACTAACTAACTCAGTTGCTTGTTAGAACCATGGTTAAACTTAACCTGAGGTGCCATGAACCAAAAATGAAGGTGTTTTGTGCAATGGAGTTATGCCTGAGTTTGCTTGGCTCGAAATTGATTGAATGTGGTGAAGCTCATGTTGCTTGCAATGAGGGTAAGTGTGATGTAAAGGGACTGGCTTGATCCAATGCAGCAGCCAGATGTATCATGTTATGGAAATCTCCTCTTGCTTGAACTTTCAAATGGTGCATGATAGTTAACATGATCTTGTGGACATGAGATAAATTGGAGCAAATACACTGTATTGCATGATGAATGAAGCAAATACCCTTGGACTGAATTAAATCAAACCTAAGATACTTTGCCTTAGGTTGCAAGAAAACCAGGTTGCATGCCTTGATCTTCCATGAGACATTTCTTCAAGCTCAAGCAATTGAATGATGACATACTTGTGCTCAAATTGAAGATAAAGATACATAGAGCAAGTTTGAAGTTCACACAATCATGGAATGTAACCTTTAGAGACCTCAAATATCCCCTTGAACATCACCCTCCAATGTTGCATTATGGGCCTGCATGCCTTGCCTTGTCATGCACCATGATGCCCTAGGCCTGACCAGTTACAACCTTCTCCCTTTAGCCACTCATAACTCTCAACCCTTTGATCAGATGAAAAATTATTGAACATGAAAGTTGTAGCAATCACATAGGGGAACAACTTTGTAGTTCACCAAAAATTGATTTGAAGCATTTTTTACCAAGAAAAATGGCATGACATTTGACCCTCCACCTGTTTGATCATATGCCTTGCAGGGCGCGCGCGCTGGCCTACATTTGCCCTGCCCATGACTCGCCTTGGGCCTTGAATTGTTCCAACTTGCCAAGATCATATCTCACTCATTTTTGATGTTATGAAGGAGTTCCACCTATGGATTTGAAGCTCAAGATGCCCTCTTTAATTGGCTCCAAGTATAATTTTGATAGCCATCATATTTTGGGAGAAGGCCTCATTCAAATTAGCTGCAAATATGACTAAAACTTGCCATTTTTGGAAACCCTAATTTTCCAAAAATGGTAAATTTTGGTTTTCTTGATTTCTCTTGATTCCTCCATCATTCCTTGATCAAATTTGACACATAGGATCCTTGTGATAACGAGAAAATGTATCGATTATATTGCTTAGTTTCATTAACGTTTTATCGCACAATCATCGTTTTAACACCCGATTCCTCGAGTTTCCCTTACCATTTTGCAGGTACATCGTATACGGAGCTAAATCATGAGCCAAGAGCAAAAGGAACCAAAACAACCATAAAAAGATGAAGAAATGAAGAAACCTGCAAAAAACCTGCATATTTTGTTGCACTCACGGTCGTCACCTAGGTGTCACGACCGTGACACCCCAAAAGAAGCAATCACGACCGTGATGACCTTGTCACGACCTTGACACTTAAAATTCAAGGGACACTAACGTGATGACCTTGTCACGACCGTGACAAGGGAAAAATAGGTTATTTGACCCAGACTTGGTCACAAGGCTACGTGCATGTGAAACTGCTACTTTCCAGCTGACCCTGTATCCACGTTCCTAGATTCTCTCAAATGCTCTACGAGGCCCATGCAACAAATTCAACCACAAGCCCATTAATTCTTCTATAAATAGCATAATTCAGTTGAACAATTTACAGAGCATTTTTTTATCAATTTCCTGCGGAAGCTCTGCCGATTTATTTTACAACCTTACTTTTGTTTCAGCATTATTTTCAGTATTCTATTTTTATTGTATCCAAACCCAACCTATAACAATTTCCAACATCAGGAAATTGTTATAAAATTTACTTGTTTCCAAACCTTCAGAATATTTTGTTATTTTCGATTCCGCCAAATACTCCGAGCTTTCCGGTCTGTGGAAGAAGGAGTCTGCCATTTTATTGTTAACCAGGTTTATATTATTTGCAATTTAATATTTATGTTATTTATTTATTTTTCTGCCATGAATATTTTGTTTATTGTTTCTCTGCCTCTGTCTGGTTCAACAAAAATGAGTAGCTAATTACCTTAGGGCGGTATGTAGTTAAAACAAACTTAATCGGTAAAATTAACCATAGGCTTAAAATAATTAATAACTTAACATTCTGGCTGATACTTTTTATTTAAAATCGACCTTTTCGTTACGAGAGTAAGGAAAGAGTATTAGGTTAGGTCAAGACCACGAGAGTGTGAGATTTTAACCAGATAGCTAAAGTTAGGCATTTAAGTTAAACACAGCGAGAGCGCTTTAAAATAAATTAGGATTACTAAGTTTCCAAAAATTATCTCTAAACACTTATGGGCTAGCGAGAGCAGGCATAGGGCTTTAGGGGTAAGATCTGAGATAAGACCACGAGAGTGTGAGTTGAGGGTATTTAAACTGGTAACCTCTACAGAATAGTTTAAGTGAACACCTTTATAAGCCTAGGTTAGATTGACCCGCCTAAGTTAGCATAATTACATACCGACCGCCTTAGTATTATTTTATTAAAACTTAAATTTAATCCCCGCTTTTAATCTTTAAAAACAACAAAAAAATCGTGACAACCCTTCGCCTTAGCTAAACTAGAAGTTCATCTAGCACTAAGTAACCATAGAGTCCCTGTGGATCGATAATCTTAAATATTACTTCGATAGGCTGTGCACTTGCAGTTAAGATACCGCTAGACACATAATTAGACACGTCTTTAGCCCATCAAGTTTTTGGCGCCGTTGCCGGGGACCTTAATTTAGTTACTAGTGCACTTTAGGTAGCATTGTCTAGACTAAGGTAACAACTATTTAATTTTCTTAATCTAAATTTCCGAGTGTATGCCAAGTACTCGCTCTAAAGGCGAAGACTTGCAACCTCCAATCCCAGAATCGGAACGCTTCTTACACGTAAGAAGACGGATATTCGATTACGAACAAAATTTCAATATTCCAGATCTTCAATTAGATCCGCCTAAACCATTCGTAACATCAAAGGACGCAGAGATGGCTGAAGAACAGAATCACCCACTCAAGTATTACGCCAGTCCTTCGCAAGCTGAACCACATTCAAGCATTGCCGCACCGGCTATCAACCGAAACAATTTCGAACTAAACCCTTCGTTGATATCAGCCGTGCAACAAAATCAATTCGCCGGAAATCCTACCGAGGATCCGAACCTTCATCTTTCGATCTTTGTGCAATACGCAGATGTTGCACCCCAAAATTTGCCCTCACAATACAAGACTTTGTGTGCTAAGAAGGTTCACAAGGTTCACAAGATTCACAACATTTACAAGATCTTTCATGAGGTTCATGAAGTCTACAAGTCACTTTATGAGGTTCACAAGGTTCACAAGATTCACAATGCTTACAAGACCTTTCATGAGGTTCATGAAGTCTACAAGATACTTTAGGAGGTTCATAAGGTTCACAAGGTTCACAAGACCTCCCATGAGGATCACAAGACATTTTATGATGGTTCACAAGGTTCACAAAGTTCACTATTGGTCAGAAGAGTTGACAATTCCCTCATACAATGCACCTCCTAAGCAGTGCATCCAAAACTAGGGTTTTGACTTTAATCAGGATAAATGGATTTCCAATACTTCAAGTGAGCTTCATACCATCTTATATGTGTTTAAGAATCCCCAGGACAAGTTTCAAGACTTTTCCCAAAGGTTTGCTCAGTCAGATGATCAGATAAGTCAAAATCAGTCAAAGTAGTTAAAAAGTCAAACTGAGGTCAACTGTGGTCAAACCAAAGTCAAACTTCATGATTTTTTAGCCAACATCAATCATATGAAGTAAAATTCATCATTTGATCAAGGGTTGATCATGATTCATCAAGGAGATTTCAGATCATCAAGAATCAGGAGTTTCTAAATTAGGGTTTCCTTAGTAAAAGTCAACTGAACTTTGACCAGCCATAACTTTCACATGCTTCATCACCAAGTCTCCATCCAAAGCTAATTTTGAAGGAAATTGAATTCTCTACAACTTTGTGTCTCACAATCCAAGCCCAAAAATGCTTCATTTGGAAGGTATGAGCTAAGACATTATAGGTCCTTTTGAAAGTCAACAAAAAGTCAACAACTTCAAAAGGGCATAACTTGAGATTGGTAAATGATATGGACATGAAACCAGTGGGGTTGGTTAGAGGACTCTTCAAGATTTCCAAAATGTCCAAGAACACTCTCATACCTTTAAAATTGAAGGATATGTGCCCTTGCAAAGTTGGGAAATTTTTGGTTGGTTTATGAAGAAAATGGAGGTCTAAAACCAATTCCTTCCAAATGGGCTTGCCATATGATGACCCAATCCATACTATAACTTCATGCACGACCCAAGTCAACAAAAATCAGATTTTTTATCATTTTATTTTTATTTATTTTGATTTAATTCATTAAAAATCATTTTAAATTAAAATAAAATATAAAAGTCAAAGATTTAAATGTGATTGAGCTTCTAGAAATTCATTAAGATGATTGGCATCAAAGTGGAAAGAAGATCATGATGATTGGCCTAAAATAGCAAGTGTTTATGCAAAAATATTTGATTTTTTAAGGCTTATCATTTTGAATCTTTTTAGATCAAACTTCTCACACAAGTATCCAATTTTTCTGACCTAATTGATCACTCTATAAGTACTTGAGACAACCCTAATCACAAGAGACGAATTTCCAGCCTCAAGAGTAAGTTTCACAAACCAAAAAATCATCCAAAAATCAATTTTCGGGTTCTTCATTTGAGGACATTAGAAGGTATTCTAAGGACACAGCAATGATCCCTAAGCTTCACTGAATGTGTACCAATGTTCATATGCATCCATAACACCTTAAATCATTCAAACCGAATCAAACTTTGTTCTTGAATATGAGTTTTTCGATTCCATATATTTACTTGATTTAAATGAAATTTGATGATTGTTTGATGTTTGTGATGATGATAGGAATGTTTCTGGACAGTAACCTTGAAGCTTGGTACCCCCAATCGTATTTCACCATTGTTAGGGTTTGAATGGCCGAATTAGGGTTTTATGATTTAGACAATATAAATGAATTCTAACAACGTGGATTGATTGTATGAACCATAAGGAACTCATTGGTATAAACAATTTGATGTAATTGTACTGTTTGTTTGGTGTTTGAATTTCGCAGGACATGAACATAGAAGAACTTGTAAGAAATTTCGCAGGAAAAATTGTATTAATTTTCGCAGGTAATATGAAGAAGATGAAGGCCCTGCGCGCGCGTTTCTGGAATTTGAATTTGATTTTAATATTTTTATGTTTTGTTTCTGTTTTGGTATCACAAGCTTGTGCTTGTCCCAGTGGTATGCTATGCGCGTGTGTTGCTTAGGGGGAGGAGTTCGAATCCTGGCTCCAACCAATTTTTTGTTGTTTTTCCATCTTAATTGCAGCGTTAATATATTATGACTTAAAGTGGTTACATCAACAGATTCGCTCATCCAGCTGGAATGGTAATGTACTTGTGTGTTTGCTTGTAAGGTCCTGGGTTCGATTCCCCCAGGCCTTTTGTTTTTCTTCTTTTTTGTGATTTTTCAGGAATGATACAACAAAACCAATTCAACCCATCCTTGTACTGCCTGCGCGCGCTGGCCTAGTGGTATGTGTTGTTGGCCTGGGTATTTGCAATCAAAGTGTCCTGGGTTCAATTCCCAGCCAGGTAAGTTCCAATTTTTTATTTATTTATTTAATTTGTTTTGTTAATTATATTAATATTAATTAGATATAATCATGTTTAGTATATAATTAAATAATTCTAGGAAATATGTAAATATTTTGTAATTTGTTTTTTAATTCTAAAACTAGTTTATTATTATATATTAAAAATTAAAAATATGTATATATTATAATAATTAGATTAATATTTGACATTTTTGTATATAAAACTCAATTTATTTTATAAACCCTAAAAATATATTTTTCTACAAACCCTAATTTAATCATAATAATTTCTATAAAACCTAATTTCTTTTTCTTCTATTTTTGTTTAATATTATTATTAATCTAATTTTTATTAAATACATAAATTGTTTATAATTTAAAATTTTGTATATAAATATGTGTAAAAATTAAAATGTCTAATTTATTTTTATGAAAATATTCACTAATTGTTTATAATTAATTGGACATGTAAATAATTTCTAAAAATTGCAAATTTAATAATTAGAATTTATTTCTCATAATATGTTCATAATTGATTTAATTTTATAATTTACATACAATTTCAAATTTTATAATAATTAATATGATTGTTTATATTTTCTTTTTAACTTTTAAATTTTGTTTATTATAATATTTTTTTCTTATTTCATTATTATTATTATTAATTATGTTTATATGATTATTACTAACCCCATTTATTTATTTTTTAATTGTTATTATTATTATTTCTACTAACCCAATTATAATTGTTTATTTATTTTGCTTTGCTTATTTATTTATTCATTTATTTTGCTATTATTATTGTAATTGTTCCTGGATGTAATATTTTATTAATAATGTTTACTATTTATTTTATGCTATGGTTAGTAAATAGGGAGTGTAAACATACTTGTATTTTAAAATTAATTTAGATCACAAATTTAAAGATAAATATTGAAAATGAACACTCACCCACGTAAGTCGATCTTTGATCGCCATCTCACTTTCTAGGGTTACCTCTCATTGTTGCCTAATCAAAAGGTCAAGTAGGGTGTATAAAGCAAAAGTCCCTTAATAATAAAGTCATCTAGTCCCTTAACAATAAAAGATCAAGTCCCTTTCGAATGTTGCCTTCATAATGATCTTGTCCCTTTCGAATAAAGATGACAGTCCCTCCAAAATTGCTTAATACACCCTACAGTTGCCTAAATAAACAGATGACCCTTACTTGTCCCATACATCCAAGGTAATGACTACCTATTCCTTAATAATAGGGATAGTCTTACCATTTAAAGGATTCAAGAACAGAAAGACTTAAACTTTAGGGTAGGTTCCTCATAGTTACTTGCTCACTATTCAAAAACTTTTCAAACACTTCACAATTTCAAACAATTTTCAAACACAAGTTTTTTACGCATCCGTACATGGATCATTATCAAACTCTTATGAAAATTTCTATTCACACACTTCACATTTTTCAAAAACATTTTAAAGTGAGCTAAGTAACTAAGAGCCCATGGATAACCATGGATGTAAAGGGTGCTAACACCTTCCCTTTACATAACCTACCCCCCGGACCCAAAAATCTTTTAAAAGGTATTTCCTGTTCTTTTATGCCCTTTCCTTTTGGATAAAATAAAAGTCGGTGGCGACTCTTGCTATCCGCAACATAACTAAAGTCAGTTCTCCCACCGTGTTACAGAACTGGCGACTCTGCTGGGGATTTAATAAAAGAGGGGTACCCTTAGGAATTAGATCACTTTAAACTTGTTTGCTTTACTTTACTTGTTGGGTGCTCTTATGTGTGAAAGATCCTAACCCGGATCTAGTGTACCTTAGGTAAATGGCAATAGACCAAGGAAACTGTACGGCGTATACCGATATGTTTGATCTGGTGGCCATAGTTAGTGTGACCTCTTGGTTGGTGCTTATGTTCCTTAAGTCAAGTTGAGGATAATATGAGGCTGCCATATGTTGTCAATGCACTAACTAACTTTTAGAACCCTAGTTATCCCATCTTGGCCTTTAGAAAAGTAGTGAGATAACCGGCTTTGGTGCAGACTGAAGTTGGTTGATACTCGATACTACGCTCATTGAGATTCTAAACTTGGAGGGTTTTGGTTGGCAAGTAAGTTGCCTACTGAACAACCACCCTTGTGAAGGATCAATGATATTGAGATCCCTTAGAACCTGGTTACTTTTGTAGGACAGGATGAACCATCTAACTTCAGGGGAGGGTACTTACCTTTAAACCTCATGCAAGCCTTCAAACCTAGGGCTATTGTGTGACTTGTTTGTGTGTGCCACATGTTTGTGATTGAGCATAACATCATAGCATCATCATGCATCATAAGCATAGCATTTTCACTAACTATTTCAAGGACCAAAGGATTTAGCTTTGTTCTTTGTTGCAGGTCATGGCTTCTGCTCGTAGAAACACTATCAGGATCAACTTTGTAGGGATACCTGCTAAGCTTAAAGAGTTGGTTTCTCAAGTGCCTGATCAATCCCAGTTCATCAAGACACATGGTCACCTATTGGATCTAGTCACCTCAGGGTTCCGTGAAGACATGATGAGTGTTCTGTTTCAGTTCTTTGACCCTAAGCACCATTGCTTCACATTCCCCGACTATCAGCTGGTTCCTACAATGGAAGAGTTCTATAAACTTCTGGGTATACCTGTTCTTGATCAAAGACCCTTCACAGGCTTGGAGAAAGAGCTTAAACCAGAGATTATTGTTGCAGCTCTACATCTGAAGAAGGCTGACATTGTTCTAGAAACGAGAAGCGGAGTTAAGGGTATTCTTGCTAAGGTGTTGATAGAGAAGGCTCAAGTGTTCTTGAAGGCCATGAGTCATGATGCTTTTGAGGAGATCTTAGCCTTGCTGATTTATGGCTTAGTGTTGTTCCCCAATCCAGATCAGTTCATAGATGGTCATGCCATCAATATATTCCTGAGTCACAATCCAGTGCCTACATTGCTTGGAAATATTCTACATTCTCTTCACACCCGTACTACAAGGGCAAGAGGAACTTTGATGTGTTTCATACCTTTGCTATCTAGGTGGTTTATTTCTCACCTTCCTCGCTCAGTAATGAAGAATGAGCAAGGGTTCAGGTGGTCCAAAAGGATCATGTCACTCTCGCATTCAAATATCCATTGGTGCTCCAGATCTATGGAAAATGTCACTATCATTGACCGTTGTGGGGAGTTTCCTAATGTGCCACTTCTAGGCATAAGAGGAGGCATCACCTACAACCCATCTCTAGCTTTACGACAGTTTGGCTACGCTCGGAGTGATGGTCCACATGACATGTTGATTCAGGGCATTGTGTTTGATTACGACAACGATCTTCAAGGTTACCGTCAGAGATTCATACGAGCATGGGGAAAAGTAAACAAGGTTGACAGCAAGACTCTGGAGCCTTAGTACACTATTCCTATGGAGGCTTATCTCAGATGGGTGCGATCTCGTGCTCAGACTCTCATGATGCCATATTCTGCCATCCTCCCAGTTACCATGGAACCTGTTGCTGAAGGAGATACTGTTTATACCATCCTTCACCCAGACATGCCTACTGACATGGAAGACTTGCAGAGATCCTGGATCCAATTGAAGGAGCAAAGGGATACTTTTGAGGCTCATTACAAAGCAAGCCAAGAAAGAATCCTGGAACTAACAAAGCAACTTCACGAGGAGCGGAATCTCAACTCATACCTCAACACAAAGAGGAAACGTCCATGGGAGACTTAAAACCCCATCTCCTGTATTTATTGCATTTCATTTTCTGTAAGCCCAAGAGGCAAAACAAATTTATTACTAATAAAAGTTTACCTTCTTGTTTGTTTAAGCAAATTTAAATCCTGCGGTCCTTGAAAACATTGCATACGCATTAAAACATCATATCATTGCATCACAGGTTTATTTGTGCACAGGTTTCTCATCTTCTCGCTGTTTATTTCAGTAATGGCTCTTGAACAAACAGTTAAGGATCTCCAGGCAAAAAATGCACAGTTCCAAGAGCTGATCCTAAACTTGTCCAAGGGGCAGGATGAATTGAAGACACTGCTGGCCAAGAAGACTAAGAAGGCTAGAAGGTCAGGTGGCCTGATCAACATGGGAAGAAGGTTCAGAGGTCCTGTCAAGACCAAAGAACAGGTTGAAGACTATGAATCTGAAGAGTCTGAAAAAGAGGGAGGCAGTCTCCACAACACTATGGGGGACTCTGATTCTGAGGCTAATTACTACCATGAGCCTAATGAAGACAAGTTCAAGATGCTGGTGGATAAAATGGATGCTATGGAGTTGCAAAAGTCTTCAGGGTTGTATTTTGAAGATTTGAGTCTGATATCTGGGGTAGTCATACCCATTGGTTTCAAGGTTCCTACCTTTGTTGTTTATGATGGGGTCTCTTGTCCCAAGCTGCATCTGAGGTCTTATGTCAGAAGAATCCAACCTCACACTGCTGATAAGAAGTTGTGGATCCATTTTTTTCAAGAGAGCTTATCTGGAGCTCAATTGGAGTGGTATTATCAATTGGAGAGTGTCAACATCAGGGATTGGAATGATCTTGCTGAAGCTTTCTATAAGCAGTATCAATACAATGCTGATTTAGCTCCCACTCGCATGCAGCTGCAAAGCATGTCTATGGGTGCCAAAGAAAGTTTCAAGGAGTATGCTCAGAAGTGGAGAGATTTAGCTGGAAGAGTACAACCCCTTTAACTGACAGGGAATTGGTTGATATGTTCATGTGTACGCTGAATGGTCCTTTTTACAGTCATCTCATTGGAAGCTCATCATCTGGCTTCACTGAGTTGATAATGACAGGAGAGCGCGTGGAAAATGGTATAAAGAGTGGTAAGATCCAGGTGGGTACTTCTTCATCAGGTGCTGCAAAGAAGCCTCCCACTGGGAAGAAAGAATCCAATGCTGTTTATGGTCAACCTGATCGTAATAGAAGGCATCAGTCTGTGAGTGCGGTTCATATTTCAAATCCAACTCCTGCAACAACAGAGCAGCCACAGGGAAACCAACAGAGGGCTAGAAGACAGTTCACTAAGATCAACATGTCAATGGCTCAGGCATTGCAACACTTGTTGAAGGCTGAACTTATTACTCTGAAAGAGGCTCCTCAGAATCCCAATGTTACCTCTCCCAGGTACAATCCCAATGCACGATGTGCATATCATTCAAACTGTCAGGGACATGATACTAATAGCTGCTGGGTCTTGAAGAACAAAATTCAAGATATGATTGAGGCTGGAGAGATTGAGTTTGACCCTCCGGGTACTCCAAATGTGATTACTGCTCCCATGCCAAATCATGAGAAGACTGTCAATGCCATTGATGAAGATTTACATATTTATTCAGTTGCAGAGTTGACCACACCATTGTCTGTTATCAAGAAGAAGTTAGTACAAGCTGGGTTCTTTCCAGGTTGTCGTGAAGATTGTTTGTATTGTACCTATAAGTCGGATAGTTGTTGGAGATTGAGAGATGGAATTCAACGTCTCATGGATAAGTATACCATAGTGTTTGAGAGGACTCCATCATCTGTAGAGAGTATGGTGGATCATATTACTCAAGGTAGAAAGACTGAAGAGGTCGATATGGTTGATAAAGTACCGGTAAGAATTACTTCAAAGGGACCTGTTAAAATCACTCATAAGGGTCCAATTAAAATTACTGCTGAAGGCCCTGTGAAGATTGTTGCTGAAGCTAGAGTGGCTCCACTGGTCATTACCACTCCTGGTCCTATTCCATATACGTCTGATAAAGCTGTGCCTTGGCATTATGGGTCTGATGTTTATATCCATGGTGTTAAGCAGGAACCCTTAGCTGATATGCCTGTTGATGTTGACAATATTGCTGGATCTAGTAAGATCACACGAAGCGGAAGAGTGTTCTCTCCTCCAGTCACCTCCAAGAATGCAGTCACTCCTACTGCTACCTCCACCACTGATGCTCGGGGCAAAGGTCCTGTTATTGAGCCTATACCTACTGATGTGCCAGCTGCTGATGATCTCTCTAAGCAGATGGAAGAAGTATTGAAAATCATTCGCAAGAGTGATTATGATATTGTTGATCAGTTGCGGCATACTCCCTCTAAGATTTCTATGTTGTCTTTGTTGTTATGTTCTGAAGCTCATGCCAAAGCTTTGATCAAGTTTCTGAAGACTGCTCATGTACCCAATGCAATTTCTGTTGACCAGTTTTAGAATTGTGTTGCCCACCTGACCTATGATAATGGGTTAGGGTTTTCTGATGCTGATTTGACTCCTGCCAAGAGGGATCATAACAGGGCTCTGCATATCTCAATTGAATGCAGGGGCACTACCCTGTCACATGTATTGATAGACAATGGTTCCTCTCTGAATGTGTTGCCCAAAGAAGTCCTGTGTAAGCTGAGTCCTGAAGATGCTGTGCTGAAGCCCAGTAATATAGTGGTGAAGGCTTTTGATGGTTCTAGAAGAGTGGTGCATGGAGAAATTGACTTGCCCATCAAAGTTGGTTCTCAGGTTTTTAATGCTACATTTTATGTGATGGATATTCGTCCTTCATACTCTTGTTTGCTTGGTCGTCCCTGGATCCATGGGGCAGGTGCTGTAACCTCTACGCTACATCAAAAGTTGAGATATCCGGTAGAAGGAAAGGTTGTTACTGTCTATGGAGAGGAAGAATATTTTGTCAGCCATGTGAACACCTTCAAGTATCTGGAAGTGGAAGGTGAATATGTTGAAACTCTGTCTTAGACATTTGAAGTGGTTCCTTGGGTTGTTAATGATTATGTAGCTCCTCCGGCTGTCAAGAAGGTTCCTACAGTCACCAGAGTACCTCCAACAATGGCCTCCCTCAAAGATGCTAGAGCTGTAGTGGATGAAGGTGGTTGTACTATTTAGGGTCAGCTTCCTGATATCCCATATAAGTCTGACAAGTTTGGTTTGGGTTTCACTGCAAAATCCCAGAAGGCTGTTCGTCGTGCTCGTGCTGTTCGTATCACCAATCAAGGGGTTATGAAAAATCAGATCAATGCTGTGGGAGACTACGATGAAGACTACAACTTGGATGCTTGGATTTTTCCTACTGTGGGTGCTGGACTCAATAATTGGAAAGCTGAAGATGTTATCCCTATCTCCTTTAGTCAGGAGTAAATACTATTACTGTGTTGTTGCTTTTTAAGTTTGTAATTTCTTGAACAATAAAACTTTCAAGCCTTGTGCCTTACCCGGGGCACAATGGTGTGCTTGTTACGGGCTGTCATTTCATTTGCATACGTCATTCAATAAAATCAGTGGACGTTTCGTTTTAGTAAATATTGTGTTCCTTGTCTTTCTTTTCTTTTATTTTTGCTTTATCAGCTATGTGTTCTTACACACACCCACATCACTAAAATGCAGATCCTCATCCACTCTAGATCCTGTTGATAACAGTTCTACTATTGCCAATTATAATTTCGAGAATCCGATCTATCAAACTGAAGACGGAAATGAGGACGATTGTGAAGTACCTGTAGAGCTTGCTAGGTTGTTACAACAAGAAGAGAAATCCATACAGCCACATGAAGAGCCAGTCGAAGTTGTGAATCTGGGAACTGAAGAAAACAGGAAAGAGGTCAAGATAGGGGCTGATTTAGAGGATAATGTCAAGAGCAGGTTGATTCAGATGTTACGTGACTATGTGGAGATCTTTGCTTGGTTTTATGAAGATATGCCAGGGTTGGATACAGACATTGTGGTTCACCGTTTACCATTGAAAGAAGATTGTCGTCCAAAGAAGCAGAAGGTTCGTCGTATGCGTCCTGAGATGTCAGAAAAGATCAAAGCAGAGGTAATGAAACAGTTCAATGCAGGGTTCTTAGCAGTGACTTCTTATCCTCAGTGGGTTGCAAATGTGGTGCCGGTACCTAAGAAAGATGGTAAGGTACGTATGTGTGTAGACTACAGAGATCTGAACAAGGCTAGTCCCAAAGATGACTTTCCACTTCCTCATATTGATGTTCTGGTAGACAACACTGCTCAGCATAAGGTATTCTCTTTTATGGATGGTTTCTCTGGTTACAATCAGATCAAGATGGCACCTGAAGATATGGAGAAGACAACATTTGTTACACAGTGGGGCACTTTTTGTTATAAGGTGATGCCATTTGGTTTGAAGAATGCAGGGGCAACATATCAGCGTGCTATGGTGGCTTTGTTTCATGATATGATTCATCATGAGATAGAGGTATATGTGGATGATATGATAGCCAGGTCCCAGAATGAAGAACAACATCTTGATCATCTGCATAAATTGTTTGAGAGGTTGAAGAAATACAAGTTGAGATTGAACCCAAACAAGTGTACTTTTGGAGTTAGGTCTGGTAAACTCCTGGGTTTCATAGTCAGTGGAAAAGGTATTGAAGTGGATCCTGCGAAAGTGAAAGCTATACGAGAGATGCCAGCTCCCCGTACTGAGAAGGAGGTTAGAGGTTTCTTGGGACGTTTGAATTACATTGCAAGATTTATTTCCCAATTGACTGCCATCTGTGAGCCAATCTTCAAGTTGTTGAAGAAAGATCAGGTGATGGAGTGGAATGATGAATGCCAGACTGCCTTTGATGAAATCAAGAGATACCTGCTAGAACCTCCAATTTTGATGCCACCAGTTGATGGAAGACCCTTGATTATGTACTTAACAGTGTTAGACAACTCCATGGGGTGTGTATTGGGGCAACATGACGAGTCTGGTCGAAAAGAGCAGGCAATATACTACCTTAGCAAAAAGTTTACCGACTGTGAAACAAGATACTCACTGCTCGAGAAAACTTGCTGCGCTTTGGCATGGGCTGCTCGCCGACTAAGATAGTATATGTTGACTCTACTACCTTATTGATTTCGAAGATGGATCCAATCAAGTACATATTTGAGAAACCTGCTCTCTCCGGAAGAATTGCAAGATGGCAAATGATTTTGACAGAATATGACATACAGTATACTACTCAGAAGGCCATTAAAGGGAGTGTTGTGGCTGATCAGTTGGCTCATCAAGCAGTGGATGATTATCAGTCAATGAGTTTTGAGTTCCGTGATGAAGACATTATGATTATTACCAAAGAACCTGGACAATATGACAAACCTGATCAAGGATCCCGATGGACTATGGTTTTTGATGGTGCCTCTAATGCACTTGGTAATGGTGTTGGTGTTGTGATTAGTTCCCCTGAAGGTTGTCATACCCCGATTACTGCCAGACTTTGTTTCTATTGTACCAATAACATGGCTGAGTATGAGGCATGTATCCTGGGTATTAAAGCTGCTATTGATATGAAGATTCAGTTCCTTGATGTGTATGGAGATTCAGCCCTGGTAGTTAGTCAGATCAAAGGAGATTGGGATACCAAACATGATAATCTTATTCCTTACAGAGAGCATGTGTTGTCTTTGATCCCACATTTCAAAGAGATTACCTTTGGACATATCCCAAGAAGAGAGAATCAGTTGGCAGATGCATTAGCCACCATGGCATCCATGTTTGAGATCAGTTGGGATGATGAAGCTCCCAAGATTACTATTGATAGATTTGAGAAGCCTGCATACTGCAATAAGATTGACAATGAAGGGGCAGAGGAGAAGCCTTGGTTCTATGAAGTAAAAAGATATCTTGAAGCTCAAGAGTTCCCTGAAGGGGCATCTGTCAAGGATAGGAAGTTTCTGAGAAGGTTTTCTGCTAAGTTCTTTTTGAGTAATGGGATTTTGTACAAGCGCAATCATGATTCAACTTTGCTTCGTTGTGTGGATAAGAAAGAAGCAACAGAGATTATGGAAGATATGCATGATGGTATCTTTGGCACTCATTCTAGTGGTCATACCATGGCAAAGAAGATATTGAGAGCAGGATACTATTGGTCTACCATGGAAGCTGATTGCTATCAACACTCCAGAACATGTCACAAGTGCCAAATTTATGCTGATAAAGTACATATACCTCTATCACCATTAAATGTGTTGACTGCTCCTTGGCCTTTTGCCATGTGGGGCATTGATATGATTGGTGAGATCAAGCCTACTGCTTCTAATGGGCATCGTTTCATCCTGGTTGCTATTGATTACTTCACAAAGTGGGTAGAGGCAGCTTCATTTGCATCTGTTACTAAGAATGTGGTGGCTCGATTCATTAAGAATAATCTTATATGTAGGTATGGCATCCCCGAAAGGATTATTACTGACAATGGCTCTAATCTGAACAACACTATGCTTACTGATCTCTGCACGCAGTTCAAGATTAAGCATCATAACTCTTCTCCGTATCGTCCAAAGATGAATGGGGCAGTTGAAGCTGCTAATAAGAACATTAAGAAAATTGTACAGAAGATGACTGTTACTTACAAGGATTGGCATGAGATGTTACCATTTGCTCTTCATGGTTATCTTACTACAATACGTACTTCAACAGGGGCAACCCCATTCTCCTTGGTTTATGGTATGGAAGCAGTTCTGCCCATTGAAGTTCAGATCCCCTCCTTAAGAATTATGAAGGATGCAGGCTTGGATGAAGATGAGTGGATTCAGACTCGACTTGACCAGATAAATTTGATTGATGAGAAGAGGTTAGCAGCAGTTTGTCATGGCCAGATGTACCAGAAACGGATGATCAAAGCTTTTAACAAGAAGGTTAAGCCAAAGGTATATCAGGCTGGTGACTTGGTAATCAAGCGTATCATATTACCACAGGGTGATCCAAGGGGCAAGTGGACTCCAACATACGAAGGACCATTTGTAGTCAAGACAGTATTTTCAGGAGGTGCCATGATACTTACTACTATGGATGGTGAAGACTTCCCACAGCCTGTAAACGCAGACATAGTTAAAAAATACTACGCATGAAAAGAGACCCGCTAGGTTGACAGGCCTAGGCAAAAATAAGGGCATCCCGGCAAACCAAAAGGGTTTGGGCAAAAATTAGGGATATATATATAAAAAGATGTACACCCGACAAGTCGAAAACCTGAAAAGGCGGCTTGGGCAAAAAAGGGTATCCCGGTGGATTGAAAACCTGAAAGGGCAATCCAGGCAAAAGTTAGGGATTAAAGCGTATGACTATGTCTCGTTTGGATCACCCATGAAACTGCAACCAGTTGTACTACTTACTCAAGCTCGAACAGATAAAGCTCAATCCAATTGTTTCCGTCTCAACAGCAGAAGATGAGATACTTGAAGATAATGGCAATAGTAAAATTGAAACTCAATAGGATTATTTCCCACATAGCTGATTCTCCTTGTTTTGTAAAAACTTTATGACAAATTCCTCTTACTAGGATTTCTGTCTCATTGTACAAACCTACCTATGTATAGGTCACTCTTTGATATAAATAAAATTCCATTTTTGAATCCAGATTTACTTTTACCCTATTTACATAAACGAAACGTCCATTGGTTGTGTTTGAATGTATTATGCTTTTGAATATGATTGATGTTTACCAAAAATGCATGTATGCTTAATATGATTGATGTTTACCAGAAATGCATGAAAATGCAGTAATAGTATTTACTAAGGACGAACGAGGAAAGGATTCCAACGAAGCTTCACCAGGATCACTCTTACAAGACAGTTACAAATCCCTCAGTAGGGCAAATCCATCTTCATAAAATACTTCAAGTCACATCTCCCCTGGAATTTATATCCATCTCTTTTATCCTCATACGGATATTCGGGAATTTACTTTCCAATAAGAGTACGACGAACGAAGACGGAAGGTTATGTATACCTTACTATCCCCAGCAGACGGGAGGTTATATATACCTTGCTATCCCTAGCAGACGGGAGGTTATATATACCTTGCTATCCCCAGCAGACAGGAGTTTATGTATACCTTATTATCAAACAAGATGGGAATAAGTTCTTCATATTCTTCAGCAACAAATCGGGATTTATTTTCCCTGGCCAGCAGTTGTTATACGAAGATATCCAGACGCTTCCGGCAGCATCATATCATACATACATCATTTATATCATACCATAACATACATATCCATAGATACATAATACATTACCTAAGTGCATCATATTATACATGCATACATAACGCATAAAATAATATTACCATACAGAATGCTACCTTGTTTTCAGGTTAAGTCTCCAGCAAACAGATTTGTGACTATCAGGACTGCTTTATCCTCCTGAAAGTTATCAATCCCTCAGGACTGCTTTATCCTCCTGAAAGCTTCTTATACCTCAGGACGTTGTTATCCTCCTGAAAGCATATTATCTCCTCAGGACGTTGTTATCCTCCTGAAAGCATATTATCTCCTCGGGACGTTGTTATCCTCCTGAAAGCATATTATCTCCTCGGGACATTGTTTATCTTCCTGAAAGCTATCACCCCTACCTCAGGACTGCTTTATCCTCCTGAAAGCATATTCATACCTCAGAACGTTGTTCATCTTTCTGAAAGCATATCATCACCTCAGGATGTTGTTTATCCTCCTGAAAGCATATTATCAATCCCTCATGACTGCTCTATCCTCCTGAAAGCATATTATTACCTCAGGACTGCTTTATCCTCCTGAAAGCATATCACTACCTCAGGATTGCTTTATCCTCTTGAAAGCTATCATTATATCTTCATATTTTGGACTGCTTTATCCTCCAAGAAATGTACCTGAAGAACTTTTCTCCGAGTGGCATCTTTAAGCCCACTCAAGCATATTCAACTAGTCATCAGTATCACTCTATGCACCGGTGAGTGCAAATTTTTGGGCTTTTGTGTTCAATCCCCTTCAACCTTCCAGGTCACGACTGGCAAATATACCAATCTAACCCCTCAGGTTTCAGAAAATTGAACAGGGGTAGCTGTTGCACCCCAAAATTTGCCCTCACAATACAAGACTTTGTGTGCTAAGAAGGTTCACAAGGTTCACAAGATTCACAACATTTACAAGATCTTTCATGAGGTTCATGAAGTCTACAAGTCACTTTATGAGGTTCACAAGGTTCACAAGATTCACAATGCTTACAAGACCTTTCATGAGGTTCATGAAGTCTACAAGATACTTTAGGAGGTTCATAAGGTTCACAAGGTTCACAAGACCTCCCATGAGGATCACAAGACATTTTATGATGGTTCACAAGGTTCACAAAGTTCACTATTGGTCAGAAGAGTTGACAATTCCCTCATACAATGCACCTCCTAAGCAGTGCATCCAAAACTAGGGTTTTGACTTTAATCAGGCTAAATTGATTTCCAATACTTCAAGTGAGCTTCATACCATCTTATATGTGTTTAAGAATCCCCATGACAAGTTTCAAGACTTTTCCCAAAGGTTTGCTCAGTCAGATAATCAGATAAGTCAAAATCAGTCAAAGCAGTTAAAAAGTCAAACTGAGGTCAACTGTGGTCAAACCAAAGTCAAACTTCATGATTTTTTAGCCAACATCAAGCATATGAAGTAAAATGCATCATTTGATCAAGGGTTGATCATGATTCATCAAGGAGATTTCAGATCATCAAGAATCAGGAGTTTCTAAATTAGGGTTTCCTCAGTAAAAGTCAACTGAACTTTGACCAGCCATAACTTTCACATGCTTCATCACCAAGTCTCTATCCAAAGCTCATTTTGAAGGAAATTGAATTCTCTACAACTTTGTGTCTCACAAGCCAAGCCCAAAAATGCTTCATTTGGAAGGTATGAGCTAAGACATTATAGGTCCTTTTGAAAGTCAACAAAAAGTCAACAACTTCAAAAGGGCATAACTTGAGATTGGTAAATGATATGGACATGAAACCAGTGGGGTTGGTTAGAGGACTCTTCAAGCTTTCCAAAATGTCCAAGAACACTCTCATACCTTTAAAATTGAAGGATATGTGCCCTTGCAAAGTTGGGAAATTTTTGGTTGGTTTATGAAGAAAATGGAGGTCTAAAACCAATTCCTTCCAAATGGGCTTGCCATATGATGACCCAATCCATACTATAACTTCATGCACGACCCAAGTCAACAAAAATCAGATTTTTTATCATTTTATTTTTATTTATTTTGATTTAATTCATTAAAAATCATTTTAAATTAAAATAAAATATAAAAGTCAAAGATTTAAATGTGATTGAGCTTCTAGAAATTCATTAAGATGATTGGCATCAAAGTGGAAAGAAGATCATGATGATTGGCCTAAAATAGCAAGTGTTTATGCAAAAATATTTGATTTTTTAAGGCTTATCATTTTGAATCTTTTTAGATCAAACTTCTCACACAAGTATCCAATTTTTCTGACCTAATTGATCACTCTATAAGTACTTGAGACAACCCTAATCACAAGAGACGAATTTCCAGCCTCAAGAGTAAGTTTCACAAACCAAAAAATCATCCAAAAATCAATTTTCGGGTTCTTCATTTGAGGACATTAGAAGGTATTCTAAGGACACAGCAATGATCCCTAAGCTTCACTGAATGTGTACCAATGTTCATATGCATCCATAACACCTTAAATCATTCAAACCGAATCAAACTTTGTTCTTGAATATGAGTTTTTCGATTCCATATATTTACTTGATTTAAATGAAATTTGATGATTGTTTGATGTTTGTGATGATGATAGGAATGTTTCTGGACAGTAACCTTGAAGCTTGGTACCCCCAATCGTATTTCACCATTGTTAGGGTTTGAATGGCCGAATTAGGGTTTTATGATTTAGACAATATAAATGAATTCTAACAACGTGGATTGATTGTATGAACCATAAGGAACTCATTGGTATAAACAATTTGATGTAATTGTACTGTTTGTTTGGTGTTTGAATTTCGCAGGACATGAACATAGAAGAACTTGTAAGAAATTTCGCAGGAAAAATTGTATTAATTTTCGCAGGTAATATGAAGAAGATGAAGGCCCTGCGCGCGCGTTTCTGGAATTTGAATTTGATTTTAATATTTTTATGTTTTGTTTCTGTTTTGGTATCACAAGCTTGTGCTTGTCCCAGTGGTATGCTATGCGCGTGTGTTGCTTAGGGGGAGGAGTTCGAATCCTGGCTCCAACCAATTTTTTGTTGTTTTTCCATCTTAATTGCAACGTTAATATATTATGACTTAAAGTGGTTACATCAACAGATTCGCTCATCCAGCTGGAATGGTAATGTACTTGTGTGTTTGCTTGTAAGGTCCTGGGTTCGATTCCCCCAGGCCTTTTGTTTTTCTTCTTTTTTGTGATTTTTCAGGAATGATACAACAAAACCAATTCAACCCATCCTTGTACTGCCTGCGCGCGCTGGCCTAGTGGTATGTGTTGTTGGCCTGGGTATTTGCAATCAAAGTGTCCTGGGTTCAATTCCCAGCCAGGTAAGTTCCATTTTTTTTTTATTTTATTTAATTTGTTTTGTTAATTATATTAATATTAATTAGATATAATCATGTTTAGTATATAATTAAATAATTCTAGGAAATATGTAAATATTTTGTAATTTGTTTTTTAATTCTAAAACTAGTTTATTATTATATATTAAAAATTAAAAATATGTATATATTATAATAATTAGATTAATATTTGACATTTTTGTATATAAAACTCAATTTATTTTATAAACCCTAAAAATATATTTTTCTACAAACCCTAATTTAATCATAATAATTTCTAAAAAACCTAATTTCTTTTTCTTCTATTTTTGTTTAATATTATTATTAATCTAATTTTTATTAAATACATAAATTGTTTATAATTTAAAATTTTGTATATAAATATGTGTAAAAATTAAAATGTCTAATTTATTTTTATGAAAATATTCACTAATTGTTTATAATTAATTGGACATGTAAATAATTTCTAAAAATTGCAAATTTAATAATTATAATTTATTTCTCATAATATATTCATAATTGATTTAATTTTATAATTTACATACAATTTCAAATTTTATAATAATTAATATGATTGTTTATATTTTCTTGTTAACTTTTAAATTTTGTTTATTATAATATTTTTTTCTTATTTCATTATTATTATTATTAATTATGTTTATATGATTATTACTAACCCCATTTATTTATTTTTTAATTGTTATTATTATTATTTCTACTAACCCAATTATAATTGTTTATTTATTTTGCTTTGCTTATTTATTTATTCATTTATTTTGCTATTATTATTGTAATTGTTCTTGGATGTAATATTTTATTAATAATGTTTACTATTTATTTTATGCTATGGTTAGTAAATAGGGAGTGTAAACATACTTGTATTTTAAAATTAATTTAGATCACAAATTTAAAGATAAATATTGAAAATGAACACTCACCCACGTAAGTCGATCTTTGATCGCCATCTCACTTTCTAGGGTTACCTCTCATTGTTGCCTAATCAAAAGGTCAAGTAGGGTGTATAAAGCAAAAGTCCCTTAATAATAAAGTCATCTAGTCCCTTAACAATAAAAGATCAAGTCCCTTTCGAATGTTTCCTTCATAATGATCTTGTCCCTTTCGAATAAAGATGACAGTCCCTCCAAAATTGCTTAATACACCCTACAGTTGCCTAAATAAACAGATGACCCTTACTTGTCCCATACATCCAAGGTAATGACTACCTATTCCTTAATAATAGGGATAGTCTTACCATTTAAAGGATTCAAGAACAGAAAGACTTAAACTTTAGGGTAGGTTCCTCATAGTTACTTGCTCACTATTCAAAAACTTTTCAAACACTTCACAATTTCAAACAATTTTCAAACACAAGTTTTTTACGCATCCGTACATGGATCATTATCAAACTCTTATGAAAATTTCTATTCACACACTTCACATTTTTCAAAAACATTTTAAAGTGAGCTAAGTAACTAAGAGCCCATGGATAACCATGGATGTAAAGGGTGCTAACACCTTCCCTTTACATAACCTACCCCCCGGACCCAAAAATCTTTTAAAAGGTCTTTCCTGTTCTTTTATGCCCTTTCCTTTTGGATAAAATAAAAGTCGGTGGCGACTCTTGCTATCCGCAACATAACTAAAGTCAGTTCTCCCACCGTGTTACAGTAGATACCGTAAAAGCCAATGGAGTTACCCAAGAAGCTATTAGACTACGTTTGTTTCCTTTTTCACTTCGAGACAGAGCAAGAGCTTGGCTTCAATCTCTGCCTTCGAACTCAGTTACTACGTGGGAGGAACTAAAGAGAGTTTTCTTGACCAGATATTTTCCACCTAGTAAGACAGCTATGCTGAGAGCTCGGATCAACGGATTTAAGCAAAGGGAAAGCGAATCACTATTCGAAGCTTGGGAACGCTATAAGGATCTGCTGAGACTTTGTCCACATCACGGATTAGTAGAATGGATGGTCATCCATACCTTCTATAATGGACTCTTGTACAATACAAGAATGACAATTGACGCTGCCGCGGGCGGTGCATTGATGGACAAAGAATATAATGATGCTTATGCACTTATCGAAAGTATGGCTCAAAACCATTACCAATGGGGAAGCGAGAGAGTCGCAACTGAGAAACCAACAAAAGGAGGTATGTACGAAGTGAGTAGTATGGACCAAGTCAATGCAAAGTTTGACCAACTAAGCCAAAAGATCGACAACTTGGCCATAACACCAACAGCCACCGTGGCTGCAGTAACACCTAACTGTGAGTTATGTGGAGTTCCAGGACACGAAGTTTCTGATTGTCAACTATTGACAGGAATTCCCACAGATCAAGTGAATTATGCTCAAGGAAACCCATACTCAAACACATACAACCCAGGTTGGAAGAATCATCCAAACTTCTCCTATAAGAATAACAATGCTTTATACGCACTAGGTCAAACTGCTCCTAATGTCCCTAGAAAATCGAACCTTGAGTTGATGATGGAGAACTTTATAGCTAACCAATCTCAAACGAATAAGGACTTCTTAAACCAAAACATTCACACTAGTGAGCAGATTAAGCAATTAGTGAGCAAAGTAGATGCATTAGCTACACATAACAAAATGCTTGAAACTCAGATTTCACAAGTAGCTCAACAACAAGCACCTACCGCTGCACCAACTGGAGTATTCCCTGGACAACCTCAACCTAATCCGAAAGGACATGCCAATGCCGTAATATTAAGAAGTGGCAAGGAACTTGACGGACCTACCGATCCAAGACTTGACAATCCAGCCATGTACCAAAAACCGGATAAACCGACTGAAGTGGTAAATGATCCAGAAGAAAAGGAAGATGATAATCGAGAGGCAGTGGAGAAAGAAAAGCCTTATGTGCCTCCACCACCCTATAAACCACAAATTCCGTACCCTCAGAGATTAACCAATTCCAAGACGACGGGTCAATTTAAGAAATTTGTCGAACTTCTGAAACAGTTGAATATTACCATTCCGTTTACAGAAGCAATCACTCAAATACCCTCGTACGCTAAGTTTTTAAAAGAAATCTTATCTAATAAGAAAAAGATAGAGGATAACGGAACAGTTACACTTACTGCTGAGTGTAGCGCCATAATTCAGAATAATATGCCTCCTAAGCTAAAAGATCCATGAAGTTTCTCTATACCCTGTGTAATAGGAAAATTCGTCATTGACAAAGCTCTATGCGATTTAGGAGCCAGTATCAGTGTTATGCCCTTAACGATTTGCAAAAGGCTAGACATGGGAGACCTAAGACCAACTAAAATGTATGTTCAACTAGCCGATCGCTCTGTTAAATATCCTGTAGGCATACTAGAAAACGTCTCAGTACGTATAGGACAATTCTACATCCCTACTGATTTTATAATCATGGACATCTCTGAAGACTCCACTACACCTATCATACTAGGAAGACCATTCTTAGCTACCGCCGGAGCTATAATAGACGTAAAAAGAGGAAAGCTAACCTTTGAAGTTGGTGAAGAGAAAGTTGAATTTATTTTAACACAATTCTTACAATCACCAGCTAAAGAGGATACCTGCTATCTATTGGACGTAATTGACGAATGTGTAAGAGAAATGGAACTGAAAGAAACTACCTATTCTGAAATAATGAAAATTCAAATCCCTCCGATTTTCGAAGATGATAATTGGCGTAAACCATATCAGGATGATAGTCTAAGAGAAAGTTTAACACTTACACCGGATCCCATGCCAAGTAAAGATAAACCTACACTAGGATTAAAAACTTTACCTAATAACCTAAGGTACAAATTCTTAGACATTGAATGTAAAAGACCAGTTATAATAAATTCCAACTTAGGAACTATAGAAACAAAGAAACTTTTAGATGTCTTGAAGAAATATCCAACTGCATTAGGATATAACATATCTGATCTCAAAGGAATATGCCCTTCAGTCTGTATGCATCGTATTCTGCTAGAAGAAGATTGCAGAACCTCCAGAGAATCTCAAAGAAGAATTAACCCAATCCTTAGCACTGTAGTAAAAGAAGAAGTTAAGAAACTACTAGATGCCGGAATAATATATCCAATCTCTGATAGTGAATGGGTTAGTCCAGTACATGTAGTGCCAAAGAAAGGAGGTATCACTGTTGTGAAAAACGCTCAAGGCGAATCGATATCGCAAAGAGTAGTGACGGGACATAGAGTGTGCATAGACTATCGTAAACTAAACAAAGCCACTCGAAAAGATCATTTCCCACTATCTTTTATAGATCAAATGTTAGAACGATTAGCCAAGCATTCATACTTCTGTTATCTTGACGGTTACTCAGGATTTTTCCAAATCCCTATCCATCCAGATGATCAAGAGAAGACTACATTCACATGCCCATATGGAACGTTCGCTTATAGACGAATGCCCTTTGGATTATGCAACGCTCCTGCAACCTTTCAAAGATGTATGATGTCAATCTTCGCAGATTTTATAGACAACATCATGGAAGTGTTCATGGACGACTTCTCTGTATGCGGGCAAAGTTTTGAAGGATGCCTATCAAATTTAGAAATGGTGTTAGAAAGATGTGTAAAAGTAAACCTCGTGCTTAACTGGGAGAAATGTCATTTTATGGTCAGAGAAGGAATCATATTAGGCCACGTTATATCCGACAAGGGAATTGAAGTAGATAAAGCTAAGATAGAAGTCATAAAAGATCTTCAACCCCCTAAAACCATTCGAGAAATACGAAGCTTTTTAGGACACGCCGGTTTTTACCGATGATTCATCAAAGATTTCTCGAAAATCACTAAACCTCTTATTGGTTTATTAATGAAAGATGCTGGGTTCATATTCAATGAAGATTTTCTTAAAGCATTCGAAACTCTAAAAACAACCCTCATCACCGCACCAATCATGCAACCCCCTGACTGGAGATTACCTTTCGAAATCATGTGCGATGCGAGTGACTATGCTGTAGGCGCAGTTCTAGGCCAGAGGAAGGAAAAGAAACTTCATGCGATTTACTATGCCAGTAGAACCTTAGATTCTGCTCAGATGAACTACGCCACTACTGAAAAAGAATTGCTAGCAGTTGTCTTTGCGCTTGACAAATTCCGTTCTTACCTAGTAGGAGCGAAAATAATCGTTTACACAGACCATGCTGCTATCCGATACCTATTAACTAAGAAAGATGCTAAACCGAGACTCTTGAGATGGATTTTACTCTTACAAGAGTTTGATCTCGAAATAAAAGATAAGAAAGGTACTGAAAACGTTGTAGCGGACCATTTATCTAGAATAGAAGGTATTAAACCCGAACAAGTGCCGATTAACGATGATTTTCCGTATGAACAGCTGATAGCACAAATAGGAAGCGACCCAGTTCAGTTAGACTTAAATGAACCAGAACCCATGGAAACAATCCAGACAACTGTAGGACTGCCATGGTACGCTGACATTGTCAACTACCTAGCTGCAGGAGCTCTTCCACCTGATTTAACCTATCAGCAGAAAAAGAAATTCTTTCACAATCTCAAACATTACTATTGGGATGAACCATTATTGTTCAAGAGAGGACCCGATGGAATCTTTCGTCGATGTATTTCCGAAGAAGAAATAGAAGATGTCATTGCTCAATGTCATTCATCTCCTTATGGTGGACATGCAAGCACTTCCAAGACTTGTGCAAAAATCTTGCAAGTCGGCCTATTCTGGCCTAATCTATGGAAGGACGTCCACATCGCTGTTATAAATTGCGATCGGTGTCAACGCACCGACAATATTTCAAGAAGAGATGAAATTCCTCAAAAAGGAATTTTAGAAGTAGAAATCTTTGACGTCTGGGGAATAGATTTCATGGGACCATTCACATCATCTTTCGGTAACAATTACATACTCGTAGCTGTTGATTATGTTTCGAAATGGATTGAAGCTATAGCTTCTCCTACAAACGATACACGAGTAGTAATAAAGCTTTTCAAAAATATAATCTTTCCCAGATTTGGTGTGCCTAGACTCGTCATAAGTGACGGTGGCTCGCACTTCATTTCAAAAATCTTTGACAAATTACTATCTAAATATGGAGTAAGACACCGTGTGGCAACGCCATATCACCCACAAACAAGTGGACAAGTCGAAGTCTCAAACAGAGAAATCAAACAAATCTTAGAAAAAACTGTCGCCATATCTCGGAAAGATTGGTCATCTAAACTTAATGAAGCTTTATGGGCTTATAGGACCGCTTACAAGACACCCATAGGTACTACACCTTTCAAATTAGTTTATGGAAAATCTTGTCACCTCCCGGTAGAACTAGAACACAAAGCTTATTGGGCGATCAAAACTCTCAATATAAACTATAATGCTGCAGGAGAAAAGCGAATCCTAGACATTAACGAATTAGAAGAATTAAGGCTAGATGCTTATGAGAATGCTAAGATATATAAAGAAAGAACTAAGCGATGGCATGATAAACGCCTATCTAGGAAAGAATTTAGTGTGGGAGACGTTGTACTCCTTTTTAACTCAAGACTTAGGCTCTTTCCTGGAAAATTAAAATCTAGATGGTCAGGACCCTTTGAAATAAATAAAGTGTTCCCGAGTGGAGCAATAGAAATTAAGGGTAGGAATAGTGAACCATTCATAGTAAACGGACAACGTTTAAAACATTATCATAAAGTTGAAAATAGAGATTATGCAAATAGTCTAAGGCTTTTAGAGTTGTCCACTAATTCCCCTGATTAATCTACACCTAAGCATTTCGTCAGGCTTTTGACGATAAAAACAGCGCTTAGTGAGAGGCAACCCATTTACTCATTTAATCATTTAATTCATTTTTATCAATCTATTATTTTGTCATTTATCGTTTTATTCTTCATTTAATTGTTTTGTCATTTTATAGCTTATTTCATTATTACTATTATTGCCTTTAAATTATGCATTTCATTTCCTTATTTTTCTTTATTTTAATCTTAAATCACTTTTACAGATTTTCTAAAAGTCTTTTCCACTTTCCTTCTCCCCCTGATTTGTTTCCTCCATATTTGCACTGACCATGGCTAACCAACCGATAAACCATATGGAAACCAAATTTAGAGGTAGGAACCAAAGAATGAAATTTGAAGAGTTATCACAGAGGCAAATGGATTTGACTCTGTATCCGGATGATCTGACTATGGAAACCCTAGGTATACATGATAGCATCCTGTACTTGTTTAACCGACTTGGATGGGAGAATGCACGGATTCAACATAAGTTTGTGACTTACCGCGAGCTCACCCTTGAGTTCCTTAGCTCCTTAGTTTACCTACCTGAGCGCGGTTTTGGATTCAGGAAAGGATTTATCAGTTTCCGCCTATTTGGAATAGAATATGACTTTAACCATAAAGAACTAGCTGACTTATTAGGATTCCCTAGTGGACCCTTTGCTTTTACTACCACACAGGTAGAATTGATGGACATTGAGCTGGATTTCTTTTGGGGAACTTTAACCGGAAACTACCACCCTGAACCAAATAGCATGAACAATGATGAGATACATAACCCTACTCTCCGTTACTTCCATAAGATCCTTGCCCACACCTTCTTTGGAAAAGAAGAAAACATTACCAGAGTCTCTAAAGATGAGATATTCATTATGTCATGTTTCACTAATGGACAGCCTGTTAATGGTGTACCTTTCATGATGCAAACCTTCACCCGTATCCAAGAAGAACCTAAATTACCTATATTAGTAGGAGGTCTTGTAACCATGATTGCTGATACCTTAGGACTTAGATACCAATTGCACAGATGCAACCGTTTAGGCACCATCCGTCCTATGAATCTTAACTTTTGCTTCAATCGCCATATCATAAGGAATTTAGGACATCCACCTTTCGAGTAACTAATCCGGAATGAGGTAGTAACCCTGTTCACACTACCAAACCATGCTAGAGTAAGTGTTCACAATAAGGATAACTGGCTTTATGAGTTAACCCCACCTGATTATCCATCTACTCCTGAAACACCTCAGTCTTACAAGATAAAAGATGATATAATGACCGATGTCGAAACTGACCCTGAGACACCTCCTGGTTACCATGACATTGACCACACTGACGAAGTTATTGAAACCCCTGAAGTGAATCAAGGAGATTATGCTAACAACTTACAGAATATCATGAACACTCTTGAAGCTTACCAAACTGATATAAATACATTTAAGGATGAAATTAAGAGCATGCGATTGGACATTATAGGTCTGACTGACATAACCTGTGAACAATTCTATCACTTGAACTCCGCAATCGAAGATTTGAAGAAATACTTTTGAAAATGCTATAAGTGATCTAGTTTATTTTTCTCATTGTTTTCGTTTCTAGTTAGATTTACTTTTCGCAAACAATTTCATACCGTATTTTCACTTATGTAATTTCATTTCAATTACCATATGCAATGCACTTCTAGTTTGCAAATTTTTCCATTTAATCAATTTATATGTTTTCATTATATATACTGTTATGCTTGAACTGATTTATTTTCTATAAAATCTCTCGTGCAATGCAAATATACAAGTACTATATTGAAAATATTTATTATATGGTGTTTATATTAAATATTGAGTGAGAAGTGACCAAAAAATTATTATATAAATTATATGAAGCGTAAGAGATAATGTTTTTGGAAATTATTAAAGGAAATCAACCCTCACGGTCGTCACACCCCCCTAATGATCGTGACGTGCTAATTTAGCGTGTCACGACCGTCACCTCCTTGTCACGACCGTGACAAACCTAAATATAGAATTCGTGAGAACCAGAACTGTTTCTTTTCGAAACCTCTTCTTCTTCTTCCTCCATAACTTTCAAAACCACCCATTATCTCCCCCAACTTCCGTAACCTCCCATTACCAAATTAAAACTCATTAACCTCTCCATTATCACCACACCTATCACATTCTCACCTTCCAATATTTATCCGAACCATTATTTCTCTCATTTTATCACTTTTTCACAAAAATCCCAAATCCTCATCTCTCACTCTAGTTCTTGCATACAATGGATGCTATACAATTCAGAGAGGGTGAGAATGGAGAAAACCAGACAGAAAGATTCATCCGATTCCAGAACCGCGGTGTGCAACCTACGCGTTATATCGACACTGTCTGTTTGAGGGAACTCGGAATTCTTACCAGTGTCAAGAGCCTGCTTCAAAAAGTCGGTCTGTGGGATCTTTGCAGTCAGCCTCGGCCCACATTCGAGCTTCTGACATTGGAGTTCCTTAGCTCATTCCATTACATCACTCCTGCCGGTTCTCAGAGTCAACTTACCGGTTTCGCTAAATTCAGATTGCATGGCCAGGAGTTTAACCTCTCGCAGAACAGGATAGCCGAGTTGCTAGGCTTCGATCACGGGAATGAAGCTCACCTCTGCGTGCCGGATAATTTCAGTGAAACAGCTTTCACTTTATGGCACGACATAACCAACACCCGTGCCTCAGCTTTTCAGAGCCTTAATGCTACACACATCCACAACCCGGCAATCTGATATTTTCACCGAATCATTTGCAACACCATCTTTGCACGGGAGAGTAACCATAAGCTTAACTCCAAGGAGCTTCTATTCTTGTACTGCGCTCTCAATGACGAGCCAATCAACGCTGCCCCGTTCATGCTTTCTCACATCCAGGCCATTGCGCAAAGAGGCTCCACCCCATTTTTCATAGGCGGCATTGTCACCACCCTCGCCATTCAGTTGGGGCTTGGTGACTTGGTCGTAAATCAGCCTTTCAGAGAAGCCGAGTTCCTCACCAAGAGCTATTGCAGGTCTGCTCACTTGATTGCGCAGAGAGAGGATGGCAGGTATAGCCCTGTTATCCACGGCACTGTTTATCACCACATCATTCTGCCGTCCCGTGACCGCATCGACCCATCCAGCCGAGCCAACTGGCTCTTTGTTCTACCAGATGCTGCCGGCCACGCCCCTATTGATGATGATCAGGCAGATCCTCCAGCGGATGAGATGCAGGACGCCATGGATGCAGCTGAGCCTGTCCAGGACATTCCAGAGACATCTACCCGACAGCCTCCTGCACAGGATTTCACTCTTGAGGACGTCCTCCGCGCGATTCATCAGCAGAACCAGATGAACGCCGCACTGGAGCGAAGGCAGAAGGAGCAGTATGATGCTTTACTCCGCACTATTGCAACAAACCAGGAAGCTACTAATGAGAAGTTTGGAGAAATTTTCAGCGAGCTATAGGCCTTACGCATTGACATCACTGCTGTTACCGGTACCGGTTCTGATCCTGAAGCGACTCCTACCAGACGCTCCCGCACCAGAAGCCGCGCACGCGGTCCTCAGCAGCCTTAGTTTTAGTCTTTGCTTATGTTTGTTTTTCATTTTCATAGTTTGTATTGTACTTTTACCGCTCTTATATCACAACATTGAGGACAATGTCTGATATAGTGTGGGAGAGGTACCTTTAATTTCCCGCATTTTCCCTTTTCGCACTTTTTCAATTCCGTTGTATTTCTTTTCGTAAGTTAATGAAACGAGCGATTTTTGTGCTATTTTCTTTAATTATTCGCATTACCCGACTTGCCTACGAAATCGTAATTAGGAAGCTGAGAACGATTCAACAAGACCAATACAATCTTGACACCTTTGACTTCCCACTTAAGCGATTCCATTCCGATTATCATTACGAGTACACCTTAAGTTTCAGTTCAAAAGTAACCCCTAGTAGTTTATACTAGCAGTCAGCACCGTCTGAACACAAACCACGTGGGGAGCCGATGAATATAAGCGTTTGATGCCTAATCAATAATGATCCTTCATATCTCGATGCAAAATAAAAAGAAATTGCACCAAAGTACACGGTCGCATATAAGAAACGAGAAATATGAGAAGGAGTCCATTGCGGGTTGGTTCAGAGATACTGGTTCTGAACATGGTAGGGTGTGCTACGGCTCGATCCCCCACAACCTCCAAATCGGATAATGTATGTAGGGTTACCGCACTCGTGTACCAGACCCCGTGCTTAAAAAGGATCAAAGTCGCTAACCGGCTACTCCACTACGTGCGTGCTAAGGCAAAGGGCTTAATGTGATTGCGCTAGAATGAAACCGGGCGAAATAAGATCGAAAAACTCTAGGTGAAATCGTAAAGAAATTACCGATTGTTTCGTTTAACGGGAAGTCGACGACTTAGCTTGTTGCTTGTGTCATTAGTGTATCGTTAGTGTTTTATCACTACCGGTTTATCCGACAAAACGATCCCTCGTACGGTTTGTTATGTGTATGCGTCGATAAAAACTTGTCCGCCGATTTTCAACCGACTATTTGCTTGAGGACAAGCAAAGGTTTAAGTTTGGGGAAGTTTGATAACGAGAATGTATCGATTATATTGCTTAGTTTCATTAACGTTTTATCGCATAATCATCGTTTTAACACCCGATTCCTCGAGTTTCCCTTACCATTTTGCAGGTACATCGTATACGGAGCTAAATCATGAGCCAAGAGCAAAAGGAACCAAAACAACCATAAAAAGATGAAGAAATGAAGAAACCTGCAAAAAACCTGCATATTTTGTTGCACTCACGGTCGTCACCTAGGTGTCACGACCGTGACACCCCAAAAGAAGCAATCACGACCGTGATGACCTTGTCACGACCGTGACACTTAAAATTCAAGGGACACGAACGTGATGACCTTGTCACGACCATGACAAGGGAAAAATAGGTTTTTTGACCCAGACTTGGTCACAAGGCTACGTGCATGTGAAACTGCTACTTTCCAGCTGACCCTGTATCCACGTTCCTAGATTCTCTCAAATGCTCTACGAGGCCCATGCAACAAATTCAGCCACAAGCCCATTAATTCTTCTATAAATAGCATAATTCAGTTGAACAATTTACAGAGCATTTTTTTATCAATTTCCTGCGGAAGCTCTGCCGATTTATTTTACAACCTTACTTTTGTTTCAGCATTATTTTCAGTATTATATTTTTATTGTATCCAAACCCAACCTATAACAATTTCCAACATCAGGAAATTGTTATAAAATTTACTTGTTTCCAAACCTTCAGAATATTTTGTTATTTTCGATTCCGCCAAATACTCCGAGCTTTCCGGTCTGTGGAAGAAGGAGTCTGCCATTTTATTGTTAACCAGGTTTATATTATTTGCAATTTAATATTTATGTTATTTATTTATTTTTCTGCCATGAATATTTTGTTTATTGTTTCTCTGCCTCTGTCTGGTTCAACAAAAATGAGTAGCTAATTACCTTAGGGCGGTATGTAGTTAAAACAAACTTAATCGGTAAAATTAACCATAGGCTTAAAATAATTAATAACTTAACATTCTGGCTGATACTTTTTATTTAAAATCGACCTTTTCGTTACGAGAGTAAGGAAAGAGTATTAGGTTAGGTCAAGACCACGAGAGTGTGAGATTTTAACCAGATAGCTAAAGTTAGGCATTTAAATTAAACACAGCGAGAGCGCTTTAAAATAAATTAGGATTACTAAGTTTCCAAAAATTATCTCTAAACACTTATGGGCTAGCGAGAGCAGGCATAGGGCTTTAGGGGTAAGATCTGAGATAAGACCACGAGAGTGTGAGTTGAGGGTATTTAAACTGGTAACCTCTACAGAATAGTTTAAGTGAACACCTTTATAAGCCTAGGTTAGATTGACCCGCCTAAGTTAGCATAATTACATACCGACCGCCTTAGTATTATTTTATTAAAACTTAAATTTAATCCCCGCTTTTAATCTTTAAAAACAACAAAAAAATCGTGACAACCCTTCGCCTTAGCTAAACTAGAAGTTCATCTAGCACTAAGTAACCATAGAGTCCCTGTGGATCGATAATCTTAAATATTACTTCGATAGGCTGTGCACTTGCAGTTAAGATACCGCTAGACACATAATTAGACACGTCTTTAGCCCATCACCTTGTAACCCTAATTTCATGATTTAAATCTCAAAAAGTCAGGAGTTGACTTTTTCTTCAGCATGGTTGACTTTTCCCCCAAATTCCTGATTTTCAATCATCTGACCACTTTAACCTCTTCCAAAATGAATTTGTGGATGAAATTTGAACCCTATACACTTGTTGTAATTTAGAACACAATGGAATCCACTTTTGCTCAAAAATTTATGGGGAAGCCCTTCACAATTGAAACCCTAATTTGGATCATTTCCTCAGGAGATGTTACACTGCTTGCATTCCTTGGAGCCATTCACTTCTTTCCAAGACTTGAGGCTTCAAATGGAGATTTGTGGGATGTTGTAGGCCCCTTGCACATGATTGAGGAGCTTTGTGGCCCTTTGATGGTCTTTTTATAGCCTTCAGTTGCTCCAGTCATTGACCACATACATATGCCTCAACTATGCTACACATTATGCAATGTTTTTAGTTATTTTGTGAACTTATATATGCTAAATGATGTGCCAAATGTTGAGGATATGAGAGGGCAAATTTTGACGTATTACAAGTTGGAGTTGCATAAGGGTTTCCTCTAAATTGACATTTATCTTTCTTCTCACTCAGTCGCTTATAGTGAGCAGATCGAGCTCGGCTGTCTTCATCATAGATTCTACTTTTGTCCACCAACTCAGAATACCTACGGATCTGCTGACATCCAATCCCCTATTTGATCTCTGGTCTCAGGCTATTCTCAAACTTGATACACATAGAAAGTTCAGCATCAACATGATTGTAGTGAGGACAATACTTCACTAGCCTCTCGAACATAGTAGCATACTATGCCACCATCATGTTTCCTTGCTTAAACTCAACGAACTCCACCTCCATCTTACCACGAGCATCTTCCGGAAAATTCTTCCCCATAAACTCCCTCCCGAACACTTCCCAGGTTACCACAGTACCAACATCCTCCAAACGCTGACGGGTAAAATCCCACCCATCTTCAGCCTCCTCAGACAACATATGGGTACCAAATTGTACCTTTTGCGCATCCGTACACGCCATCACTCTAAAAATCTTCTCAATCACCTTGAGCCACTTCTGTACACAATGTGGGTCATGATCTCATACAAAAACAGGTGGACTGTTACTTTGAAACTTCTCTAACGCATGAAACTCATCTTGTTCATTGTTTCTAGTCGTAGCCTCAGCAAGTGCCGCAATAGTTTCAGCAAGAGCACGTGTGTTTTTCCAGCCCTTCTGCACAACACTCATAACATCATAAAAGACATCATCGTTAACAAGTAACGACTAACAATAGACCGACAACAACAACACATGAACGGACAGTCCGACCTACTCTGATACCACTAATGTAACACCCTTTTTACCCCCACAACATAATAATATGAAATTATTCAATAAAAATCAGAGTTATCAACATAAGGGTATCATATTTCATCAAAACATCAATAAAACTTATTGTTGTGTCCTATCCCGTCGCACGGGTTACAACATGCATCATAAGTGAAACAACTTTTATACGCAACAGATCATAAATTCAGCAACTCAATTATTCAAATATAAAAATTCAAGTTATAATTCCAAAACATATTTAACTCAAAATAGAACAAATGAAAACCAAAAATTCTCAAGTGTTCCTGCTGTTACACTATACAGAGCAGGACACCGCCCTACACTCTATAAATGACAAAAGGACACGTACTCCAAGCTACGTCCAAGCACCAAGTTATTCTTGAGTATCTACATGATGGCATAATAGACCATCACCAAAGGCAGGCGGGATGAGTAAACTTCACAATAAATATAAATAATATAAAGAAGGAATTACCAGACAACATACATCAATATATCAATCATCTCAAGTCTTACCCAAGTACAACAAAATCAATCACATCACCACATAAAATACAAATACAAATCATGTTATTCCACTAAGAATGAAATGTAATCCTCATAATATGCATGTGGTACCGAAACATCATCATGGATGGACACTAGGCCATCAACCCTCCACAAGGGAGCATAATATAAGCAACTTATCACTTCAATCCATATGATGGGATTGAAGCTACCAACGGACTAAATCCCCAACATAATTATGCCATGATTGCAAGACACAATACAATCATATATCATCAAAGCTTAACAACTATTGCATCCTCATTTATCATCATTCTTATAATACTTTTCATACTCATATCATCAATACTTCATGTCATCATAATACAACATAATCATCTAAACATCATTTCATCACGAATTCCTACTCATTTAACATATTACATCATGACAAGAATTCACAGCAACATCATAGCAACTTAAGACCACAAAACAAGTCACTACAAATCATTTGGATGAAGAAATTTTTTTTCAAAAAGTGTCAGGTCTCGCTAAGTGAGCTGGTCTCAGGTTGCAAGATACTCAGAATTTCATTCGGTCGCTAAGCGAGACGACATTTTTTGGTAGAAAAACCTGCGATTTCGACACGACTCAGCTGCGACAAAATTCATCAAAATCATCATTTAATAGTAGAAAACACATAATTCATTCCAATAACCTACTATCATCATATATTCATCAACTACAACACATAACAACAACAATTCATCAAACTCTTCTAATAATACTCTTCTACCCTAAGGTTTCCCTCAAAATCCCCTTTCTCATAAGACCTACCTCTAGATTATAGATATTGAATAGAAAATTATTCCCCTTACCTTAGTCAATTGAACTCTTCAATCACCTCTTGAAGAATATCCAACCTTATCCTCCTTTGTTCTTCAGAGCAACTTCTCCCAATCTCCCAAAATATGTGTTCTGAGAAAAATATTCCAATTCCCCTTCTCTTAGCCTTTTCAAATGACAAAACTAGCCTCAAGATCTCTAACTCCTTATTTTATTTTAATAATAAAATTTAAATAATAATCATTATTATTATAATATCAGTATTTAAATAAATAATATCATTCAACACAACACCACAAAATACCACACAACGTGCTAGAAGACATGCAGTATCGAGGAGAAATGACAATTTTCACAGGAATCGATGCAGTGATAATCTCAGAGATGATTGTCCGCTAAATCAGTGATAATCTCCATGTCTTCCTTATCCTTCATCAGCTGATCCACTACAGTTTTCTAAGCACCAAAAGTAGGAGGATTAGCAGATGAAGTACTAGAGGAAAATAAATCCTCTTGCATTCTTGGTCTCTTTATAACACGTCACTCAAGTAGCTCAATGAGATCATATTCGCTCTCAATTTCTCTTGCATAGTTGACTTCTCAAGTAACCACGCTTCTTTCTCTCGCTTCATCTTTTCCAACTCTTCTTGAAGTGTGATTTTCTCATCAACAGAAGGAAGAAAAATTGATAAAGGAAACATAGGAAACAAAGGTTCCTCGGGTGGATAAGGCATCCTAAGCTTGCAAGCTCTAGATCAAACCCATTGAATATAACACTCGGAAGGAGCAAGGTGTTGTCTTCCCAATTGACCCTTCTCTTTCCGATGAACAGTATGTCGGGAATGAGCGATCCTTTTCTTCATTTACAAGTTCTCTACTCCACTATGAAATAAGAAACTCGGTAGTGAAATATTGCTTGGTACTTTCTTCAAGCAATACTCAAATTCTCGTCTAGCAAGAATAGGGTTGTAACTAAGTCCACCATGTGTACCAAGAATAGATACATTGGAAAACTCTCCACAGCCATCAATAAGCACTCCAGTATCATAATATGAGAAATACCAATTCATATCCATATGAGTAAGAGACATAAATAAATAAAAGAAATGGTGGTTCCCTGTGAGGTATAAGCCTGCAACCAAAACGGACCGAGGAACTAGTGTATGATCTTGTTTGTATGAAAAAAGATGCAAATGCAAACACAAACTTAGGGGCAAAAATTAGGGTATTACAGGTAGTTGTCAAGAATATCCTTAAGTATTTAAGAAGGACTAAGGCCTCCTTCTTGATATATGGAGGTCAGGAAGAGCTCGTGGTAATTGGATACATCGGTGTTATCTTCCAGACTAATAAGGATGACTTTAAATCGCAATCTAGTTATGTGTTCTACCTAAATGATGGTGTTGTGAGCTGGAAAAGTTCAACACAAGAAAAAATTTCTAACTCTACAACCGAGACCGAGTATATTGCTGCCTCAAATGTACCAAAGGAAGTTGTTTGGATCAAGAAGTTCATAAGTGAACTTGGCATAGTCGCTAGCGTTGTGGATCCCATTGATCTCTATAGTGATAACAATGGTTCTATCTCACAAGCTAAGAAGTATATATCTCACCAATGATCCAAACAAAAACTTAGATGTTATAATCTCATTCGAGATATAATAGATTGGGGAGATGTGAAGATATGTTGAGTACTTACACTTGAAAATGTTGTTGACTCACTAACAAAGCCTCTTGCGCAGCAGAAGCATGATGGACATACTAGATTTATGGGTATTATAGCGGTACAATATATGAGATTAAGATATTGATTAACTTAAATCAATAAACCAAAGTCACCACTTTGCTTTTATTGTATCCAATGAAGGAAAAGGAGAAAGAGCGGAAAAAAAAACCTAAAAGAAGTCTAAAAGCAAAAAGCAAATAAAAAAACAAAGACAGAGTAAAAGGCGTTGGTTATGCGATGGGAAGGTATTAGCACCACAAACGTCTATAATACTCTATAAAGTGCAAATTGGGGAGGAGAAAAGAATTTTTTTTAAAGATTTTTGTGTTTGGAGAGACTTATCGCCTCATGCCTATGTACCTATAAAGTGCAATATAGGATCAAAACCCCGTAGTTCGAGTTACAATGAACGCAATTGGTTTGTTTTTGTTGATTTTAGAAGTAGAGACAACTTGTCATTTTAAGTGGACAGCTCTACTAATCAACCATAAGAATGAAGACATGGTCTTATACATTACCTTGGAAAGGGCTCCAACTTGGATAAACTCAACAAGTATGCGCCTAGCTCCCACGGATAACAAATGATCCTATCTACTTCAAACCACACTATGGTGAGTATGAGATTTACACTCGACTGTGAAAATAACTCATGTCTAAACTCAAAGACAAATTTCCACAAGGCATATAACAAATGAATAACTTTATGTATTTTTTAAAGTTTTTTTTAATGATGTAAATATGCTTAAGATATCTTAGCATTTATTAAGAAAAGAAGAAAATGTAACACCACTTGACAAAGTCAAGGTTTTTATTTGAGAAAGAGGTTTAAGTTTGAAAACAAGAAGGTTTTGAAAAAGAGGAAAGATTTTGAAAATTTAAGAAGGGGGGGAGATGTAGATATTACCCTAAAGCACAATATAAAAGCTAAGGTAAGAAATATCTAACCAAAAGATAGCAAACTCCATAACATAAGCTAAGCAATAATTCCTTCAACTTTGAGTATAAGCCATAAGCCAACCACAACTTAAGATTCCAATGTGTCGCTCTCTGGATTTTCATCCTGGTACAAACGCGAAAGTGGCGCGGAAAAGAGGTAAAGTCGCCAGCCAAGCATTTTTATCCCGAAGGAACGGGAATGCTAATGTTGCACAAACCAGAAGAAAAGAAAAGGAAGGACAAAGGTCCTGCAAACCAAAGAATCTGGGTTCGGGAGTCGGTTACGACCTGGGAAGGTATTAGCACCCTAGATCATCCACCGTACCCGACATGATCCACGCTTGCAAAGAAACTGTTTCAAAGGGTGAAGGAATGAAAGCTGCTGCAAAGAAAAGGAACTGAACTGGATAAAAGAAAAGAAAAGGGAACTGAAAAAGAAAACAAAGAGAAAAAATGTAAGGAAAATAAGTATTGTGCTTGAACGGGGCCCTACCCCGCTGCCTACGTATCTCATCTGGACAATGAGGATCACAGTCGCCGTAGTTCCCCTAACTAGGGGTGGAAAAGGTTGCTTGTGTCTTAAGGCTTGAACTACCTATGTCAATGCTCAGGTGTTGCAGGCTCGGACGACGAGTGCGTAATCGTCTTGCAAAATGACAAGTAGGAGCAAGTTCATACGTGAAGAGTGAATGAGGTGAGAAGAGAATTCCCGAAGGAGAGACGCTTATTGTTTGTTTGTTGTTTTTTAGAAGTCTTTTAGGAGCGTGGCACAAGGAAGTGAAGGTAAAGCCTTTTCTAAGGACATGTCCTTATTACCACATCCCAAGATAGAATGAGTAACAAGTCCATCAAGAATGAAGAAGATCCTCAAACTTGTTTCCTAAGATTAAGATTTAAATTCACTAACTTGTTTGTATTATTAAGTGTTTTGATGGATTGAAGTGAAGAAATGTCTTTTTATGCTTTTCTCTGAAAGGATGACAAAAGGGAGAAGTCAACTCAACTATTATTAGATGTTTTTTAGGTTTTTTGTTTGAAGATGAGAAAGAGAGAGCACCAAAAGGATCTCAAAGGTAAAATCTAATGGGGAAGACTACTCCTAATGTTACATGCATGGGATTCTTAGGTTAGTGAGGTTTGAAACTATCCTAAGAAAGGAGAAGAAGCATAGAGGAAGAAAGAGTTAGAGAACAACTTACTCCTCTAAAGGAGATAAGTTGCTTCTAAAGGGGGAAGATGAAGAAATGAAGCACAAGATGGCTTAAGGCCCATCGACAATTACAAAATAGAAAGCAAAGATAAAGAAGAGATGAAGAATTGGAATGTGGATGACATCCACACTTCACTTAACATGAGCCCCTGAAATGGTTAGTAGCATAAACAAATGGTAAGACAAAAACAATTGAACTTAAATGAGATACAAATGAACAAAATATCATACTAAACATCACAAACAGAAGTGAAAGCAACCATTTAATGCACTAAAACATATCACCAAGGCAAACCAAACAAAAGGTAAAGCACGCAAACTAAAACCAAGCTTCACAAACTCTTATGAAGAAAGCAAAACACAAAGGACCCACAAGCTAGACAAACAATAAGCAACACAAGATCAGAACCTTATCATCATAAGAAAGAGCACAAAAAACACAAGAGCCCAAGGGAAATATCATATAACTTCAATCATTGACATCACAAAAAGGAAATGTTAAGTGGACATGTGAACAAGTGTTAGGAAAAGCTAAAACCAACCAAATCAAGGCATAAGCATCATGTGGAAAAAAAACAGGAACCTAATCATGTTAAGATGTGCCTAAGAAGCATGAGTAAGCATGGGAAAGAAGCACACAAACTCAATCATATCAGAGAAAAGGGATGGACAAAAGAAGTGAGGTGAACATGCATACACTTGTGAGAAACTCCAAAGGCAAGCATCACATAACTTTTCAAAGCTACAACACCAAACAAGGACCAGGGATCAAACCTCATAAAAAAAGAACCCAAAACAATCTATAGGAGTTGGCACAAGTGCCCTCCTAGCCTAAGAACTAAGCATGCCAACAAGGAGAAGCAAAAATAAAGTAACCTTACATGAAAACTCAAATCCAATCACAAACTCATGCAAAAATTATAAAAATAAACATAAGTATTCATTAATCAAGTGATAACATCATGTCAAAAAAACCAAAGTCATAAACAATAAGTAACTAGGTCAAAGGACCTCAAGAACACTCATTAGGGTTTTGAAACTTCACACAAAAGTCAACTATCAAAAATATTCACACAAGCTCCTAAAAATCAGAAGAAAAATCATACACAAACTACAATTTAATATGAATCAAATGCAAAAAGAACCAAGTCAAAATTCAAATTGATGATCAAGATATAAATTCTACAAGTCATCATGTATTTAAAAGTAATTAAAAACAATTAATAAAAGTGGAAATTAATTCCTACGTGGAAAACAAATGTCAAAAATTAAAGAAAATTAAAAGGATTAATCATGAATTATTTTGGAATTTTTGAGAACTTCTAACTATTTTTAAAAATTAAAAACCAAACTGAAAAATAAAAAAGAAAATAAAATAAGAGTCAAAGGAGCCAGGGGTGAGAATAGCAAGGGTTTTAGTTCAATTCTAATGGGCTCACAAAAGGGAGGGGTGTGAATAGCATGAGAGGCCCAATGAATCCAGCATGAGTGCACAACATTACTGTGAATATTCAATTAAATCATGAAAAAAAAACCAATCCAATGGATCAAAAGAACGCTTCAGATCCAAGTCAATGATCCTGCCAAGTCAACAGATCAACAACAATAGCATGCGCGCATACACTAGTTACCATGGGGTGCGAAACAAAATGAATTATTTAGGAATTATAAAACACGTGAGAGGGATGAGGTCATTTTAATGTGCTGGCATTTTATGGATCGTCCAGATCACAGATCCAAGGGCTATGGAGTCTTCTTCTTTATTCACCTGGAAATTCAAATTTCCAGATTCCGGTGACGGAGCCCTAGCTCCGGTCACCCGAAACTTCATGCTCAAGAACAAATGTATACAGAAATGCCTCAAAACATCCAGATTAGCTAATTCAACCATGGTTAATCCAAATATCATCATAGATTTTGCAATAGATCAACAGGCAAGGCAAATCGAAGCAAATAAAAATCAAACATCAAACTGAATCTCAACCATACGGGCTCAATTCTCAACCATTCTTAAAAATAAACACATCAGTGAACTCAGTGCAACACATAGATCAATTCACGCGATTAAAATCAGAAATCCAGATCTACAAGTTTGAAGCTAACCTGAGTTTTGCAGATTTTGAAATAGAGCAAGATAAGCTTCCAAATGCTGCAGATCAAAGCCTTTGGTCACCTCTTTGCAAAATAAATGCAAAGGATAGCTTGAAACCTTCTGGATCTAAGGATTCGACACCAACTGCACTTCAACTGCACCTTGAGAAATATGAACAATCAGCTTGAATTAGTGGTTGATCTATGATCCTGAGCTCTCAAGGATGAAGAATATGAACTTGGATGAAGCAAATTGTGAGTGTATGAAGAGATTCGAAGAGAAATTCAAATTGTGAAAAAACCTTGAAGTTGAGGAATGAGAGAGCTAGTGTTGAAGTTTGTGTGCAATGCTTTATATATGATCAGTGTATGCACATGCCTAGGGTTTGTGGATCAGAAGAGGTGTGAGATGTGTGATGAGGGCACTTTTGCCAAATTGCATAAAGAATGAGAATGAGCAAATTACTCGTGCATTTGATCCCCCCTTGCACATGCTAAGCTCTCATCCAGCCCTTGATTCATGATTAAAATGATCTTGGCCTTTAGATGTTAGAATCATGTTTTGCTTGTGATCATGCATTTTTGCATTTTATGGAATAACTTACTTCTCATGCACGAATTTGGTGGTTTTATTTGAGCCAAATGTGTTTCATGTCTTGCCCTTGATGGTTATGACCATAAACAATCCATAGGATAGCTTAAAAATGCAATGCAAGGCAATTTGCAAAATTGGAGAGGCTTGAATTCATGGTAAACCCTAAAAATGGATGAATTTCGATTGGCCATAACTTTCAAACCATAAATGCTATGAACATGTACTTGTACTTTTTAAAAATGGGAGATCATACTCTACAACTTTCATGTTCAATGGAAATTCAATTGGAGTCATTTTGGCCATGTAAGAATCACTTGAAGATTAGGGCAAAACTTGCCAAAAATAGTAACTTTCATTACAATTCACATGCCAAAAATGGAAAGTCTCTCAAAAACTCTTGATTCTTGATATTTGACTTTGCCAAACCCCTTATATGACCTTAAGGACATCCCTTGGCTTAAAAAATGGGATTGGAACCCTTGAATTGCCATAGTTGACTTTTCAAATAATCAGTTTGACCAATTTCTTCTTATGCAAGCAACTGATGAAATAACTGCCTTCCTTAATGAATTTTCTCACCAAATTTCATCCATAGAATTCTCATATCATATGAAGGACTTTTCCCACATGAAAAGGCCAAAGTCACAAAGAATCCCTGTGATGCGTGTTTTTCGCAAGTGTACGAACACGTCAGAGTAATATAAAAGATTGTCGAATCCACAGAGACCAAGTGTCAATCTATCGTACCTGTTGTTATGGTGTGTATCTAAGGCAACTAAATATAAGGGTTTTAAGAAGGGTGCAATGGTAAATAAAATAATAATTTTAAACAATAAACAAAGACAGGTTCGAATGTAATTCACGTAATCAATGATAATCCAGTACTTGTAAATGGAACTACTTATGGGCAATGTTTTCTCCTTTAAAAAGAACTAATTTAACAGGAACTGTCGCTTTCGCGTATTCAGAACCGAGTTGTACTCTCTAATCAACCCCTCCTATTGTCACGGATAAAAAGGTGCGTACTGCGTTAGAGTAGTAAACCTATTTTTTAAGAAATATAGTGTCTCAACTAAGTTGAAAAGTATTTTAACCTGGACTTCTTAGCAAAAAGAGGTTCTTACGAACCAGACTTTAAACTTCCATACGCGTCCGAAAATCGTTTTAAAATCTCTTTTCTTTTTAATCTAAAAACTCCTAATGAACTAGACAAAGAGCTTTTGGCTGTTTTTGAAATAGTTAAAAACAATTAGATTGAATTGAAAGATAAAATAGCCCTTTAAGTGTTTCCACGAACAATTATACGGATTACTGGTTCAATTACGATCCTTACATTCTAACCTTTATGGAATTAGTTAGACATGATAAAGTAAAGATTCTTTTTATAATTTTTCATAAAAGTAACTTAGTGCGAGTGCGGAAAGTAAATGAATTTAGTGCGAGTGCGAGAAATAAAGTAATTTAGTGCGAGTGCGGGAAATAAAGGAATTTAGTGCAAGTGCGGGTAATAAACGAAAGTAAAGCGAGTGCGGGAAATAAATAAAGTAAAGTGCGAGTGCGGATAATAAATGAAAGTAAAGCAGTGCGAGAAATAAATAAAAGTAAAGCAATGCGGAAAAGTAAAATACGAACTGGAATTAAAATGGCGGCAGGATTAACTTCCTCCAGAGTGCTCCAAAACTCGATCGCACAGACAGATTACAGACTCGATCACTCGATTGCAGACACACCCCGATGTGGAATGGCAACTGCTTTAAAACTGATATATGCCTAGAGAAATCTAATTTTGGATGAAGAAAAACGAAAAACTAAAGTCCTATTTATAGGAAAACTAAATGCGGGAAATGACCAGGACGCCCCTCCACTAAAAAGTGGAGGGAACTGAATTTTGCCTTGTGGCGCCCGCCACAGGCCAATGGCGCCCGCCATAGTACTAATGGAGAATGGAAGAGTGGGGATCGTGGGTCTTGGCAGTTGTGGAGTGGTCTTGAGACGTGGCCACGTCATGGCTAACCCCATGGCGCCCGCCACGGTGGGTGCCGTAAGTGCAAAACGCTGAATTTCTAGGTTTTCGTCCGTTTCCACTCCTTTTTCGCTCCTTTTCTCGATTCAAGCCCCGATTACAATAAAAACCTGAAAACAAAAGAAAACAAAGTAATAACATAACAAAATAACAATAAAAGCTAAGAATGCATGCGAAATCGGAGTCAGAAATACGGTGAATTTTAGTGTGATCAAATTCTCCCACACTTAAACCTTTGCTTGTCCTCAAGCAAACATTAAAGCTCAAGAAAATATGGTGTCAACACGTGTCTTTGGGCTAAAGGGCTTCTAAGTTCAAGTCAGGATGCAGTGACAGGTACTAACTAAGTGAACCAAGGGTACCATAGTAACACAAATACAAACTTCAATCCTATATTAACCACTCCATATCATCCCACAATACCTAGGCCTATCTTCTCATCTTTTTGTGTCCTTTTCATTCAGGCGCAATCACATTAAGCCCGTTATCCGTACATGCTTCATAGTAGAGTGACCGGTTAGTGATTCTGATCCATAACATAAGGTTTCTGGCACATAAGCATGTGTAAACCTATTTTTATTTCGCCTAAATGTAGCTGCGGGGGATCGGATCGTAATCCGCCCTACCAAGTTCAGTGCCAGATACCTCTGAACCAACTAACAATAGGTGACTTGCAATTTTTTTTCTTTTTGTGGCAAAAAATTTTTCTTCTCTTTTTTTTCGGTTTAAATGACTTTGTGAGGGTCACCTATACCAGAGTTTGCCTTTTTATTTTTTTATTTTTTTATTAGCACTGGATCATTCACTTATGTTCATCGGCCCCCTACGTAGAGCATGCTTAGGCCGGAGCTGACTGCTAAAATAAACTACTTAGGACAATTTTTTAAATGATAATAAAGGCCATGGTGGTGGGGTTTAGGAGTGATTCCTATATTCAAGAGGTCTATGGTGCTAAAATGGTTCTGATGTTTCAAAAAGTTGACCTAAGTCACCACATCCTAATCTAAACCTGTCTCAAAGCCCAAAAAACATGTGAAACAACATTATTTTCTTTTTAAAATTTTTCTGGTAAGGCTAAGGAAATGGGAAAAAAATGAAGATGAACTAAAAATACACTATACTGGTGACTCGTCAGACTCATGCATTGTCTAAGAAAAATAAATTACTGAAAAGGGAAATAGCTGAAATGAAATAATTAACTAAAAAGGGAAATGACAGAAAGCAATAAAATCCACTCCCACACTTAAATCGAGCATTATCCCCAATGTTTCGAAATAAGATAAGGAGGGTAACCTGAAAAAGACTACTGAGGAGGAGCACTGGTGCCCTCGCCGTCCTGCTGTGATGGTCTGGAACAACGGGATCTACTACGATGCTGGTCCCTCCGGTCGAGTCGTGCTGATAAAGCAGCCTGAGCACTCCGGACCTCTCGAAGGTTACCTAAGATGGATCCCTGAGTGGCCTCTACAAGCTGGTAGTGTCGGCTGTTGAACTCTCTCTGACGGTTCTGCTCTAATGAGATATCGTTCAAGGTACGGCAAACGTTGCTATAAGCACGATCCGAAACCAATCGCGATTGTTGCATGAAGCTCATGTTGTCCGTCAGCTGTTGTGAAATAGTAGAGAGAAGGTCGTCTCGCCTTTCCTCTCTAGCTGTCATATCACGCCACATCTCCTCGGTGACAAAGAATCCAGGAGCAGTACCTGCAACAGGGTTAGAGGAAGATGGTGCGGTGTGTGACTGTGAAGGACGATGGGGGGACATGTGAGGGATGGGAGACTGCTCTCTCCGATCATACTCTTCATCAGTGTCATGTGCCTCCCCATCGGGAATATTAGGAGGAAGTGGACCCAAAACACGTGGAGCATTAAGATCATTGGTCCAGTTCCTTTCAATACGTACATCAGTACGCCTACTGCATGGTAAAGCAACAGATGGGATAGCTACCCCATGAACCATCAACTCATAACCACCTTCTCTCCTCATTCGGCACAATTTCATGTCTTTCAGAAATTTTAAATTAATTGTGCGAGGAGGTAGTGGTTCAAGTGTAGCTATCTCATTGTTCAGGCCAAGAGCCCGAGCAATAGACGTAACAAGCCCTCCAAAAACAATCGGTCCTGTTTTATTAGTAAATAAAGTCATGTGGGCAAGCATAAACGGGACCGGATTGATGTGGGTTCTAGTGAGGCATCCTTGCATAAATAGGAGTTCTCGAGCATTTACCTTGTTTGGACTTTCCCGGCCAAAAATAGTACATGCCAAAAGATGTCTAAAAACTCTTATGGCGGGGTTGTTAATGGTCGACGCAAGTATCCCTTCAAAAGAATTAATTAAAGTACTTGAAAGCCTTTTCCAGAAGGTAAATACCTCGGCCGACCATTCCGCATCCAAAGGTGCCTCACAAATCGCACCTTCCCTATGAGGGATTCCTAACAAACCTGCTAGCTCGTTGGTACTGAATTCATATTCAATTCCGAACAGTCTAAAAATAACAGTACCGACAGTGCTAGCAGTGTTAGGACTGACAGTGTATATCAAAGAACTCATAAACTCAATTGTCAGCCTCTCATAGGTAGGTTCCTGATTAATGAAAATATTATGCAAGCCTAGAAATTCTAATAAATTAAAAACACTATGATAAATACCCAAAGCATACAGACAGTTATCGTCGACGTACCTAGTCGAGAGAATTTCTCGACTCTGAAGCCTCTGAATAATTTTCTGTTGCTTATCACCCGGCCTTCCATCACGAAGAAGAAATCCATTGAACTCCATTGTTGATTGCTCCTTAGGTAGTGAAAATGGTAGAAAAATGGTTTATGAGGGGAATGATAAAGTTTTGATTTTTATGGTTTTTGGTGGATGAAAATGAAAATGGATGTTGGATATGTTTTATGGATGGAGGGTATTTTGGAAATGGGGGAGCTTTAATGGGGTTCAAGGAGGTTTTGGAAAGTTGCAAAAATGGGTTTTTGGAGAAGAAAGGTGTGAAAATGGTGGAAATGGGGAATCAGCCCCGTATTTGTTGTGGGACGGTGTGGCGCCCGCCACAGGGCCTATGGCGCCCGCCATAATGCCATTTCCTGGGCCTTGGATTTTTAAATCCTCCTTTTGGGCCTTCCTTGCACCTTTGGTCTTCGGGGGGGTCTGGATAGCATTTTCTTCTTCTTTTCAAGGCATGAGGCTTGCATATTTTTTTTTGTGAAGACAAAAAAGAAAATATTTTTGTCTTATATTTTTTTTCTTTGCACGACAAAAATAAAATAATTAAAAAAATCAAAAAAAGAAAAATAAAAATTAACATTAGTGCATAATATGTATAGGAGGAATTCAAAGTACATGAAAATATAATAGATGCAAAAAAAATGATATATGTCTGGAAATGCGATAAATAAAATAAAGCATATAAAAGGAAATTAAATACTAGGGTAGCGCTGTCAGTGTAGAATGAGTCATGTGGTAGGCTTCTTTTCTTGGCTTGATCCACGAATCTCAGCTATCTCCCTCCGAAGCTCTTCAATCGCCTGATATAGAGCATCGGCCTCTGAGGCATGAGTGAGATTCGAAACCTGCATCTGTAACTCCAAGTCTGCCACTTCCTGCTTGAGCAGGGCAGTCTCCTTACGGAGCTCATAAATCTGTGTTTGTAGGTCAGGCGGCTGCAGAGACATATTGTTAGATATAACAGTGATTCGGGGAGTAAGAGGTGTAGGAGTGTACTCAGCGGCGGGAGGCGATTTCGGCTCTTCGACAGTCTCTCCATAACCCTCTAGAGCATAACTCCAATTTGCAGGATCATGGACACTGGTCATCAGCGGATCTGGTAATGTAAAGTAGTGTATCGCTTCGCCGTCGATCAGTAATTTGAACATGATGGGTTCAAAAGAAACCCTCCTCATCAGTCCTCTATCAAGACAAAAATCAATATCCAGGGTGGTGTAGCAGCAGAAGGTCCTGAGGTGCAATAATTTGCGAGACAAACCCAATGCAGTAGCTATCTGTGTAACAATCCCACCGACATGTATGATGCCTACGGATGATCTGGCAACACTAGCAAGGCCCTTCAATAGAAAGTTGCCACAAGCAACTGAGCGAGACTGAGTCGCACAAAACAGTAGGAAAATCTCCTCTTCACTTAGCAGGGTCTCTGTATCTGGCAAACCTAGGAAAGAATGTGCTAGAATCATCTGGAAGTACCTCAATGCAGGGTTGTGGATTACCTGAGAAAACTGGGTGGAAGGATCTTGGCTTCCTCCACCTGATATTTTAGACCAAAACTTTTCCACTTCCCTGCTCATAAAATACCCCATCGGTGTCTCTGGAATAGCATCAGGAGTAGTCTGGAAACCTAGTAAATCACCAAACTCTTTGTGAGAGAAGGAGTATTCAATCCCGAACAACCTGAAAACAGCGAGTCCATCGGGTCCAGCCCAAGGGTCGTGATGAAACGAGCTGAGGAACTCATGAGTCAAGTTCCTATAAGTGTTGTTCCTGTCGTCAAACTGGTCCCACTGGAGTTGATGGCATAAGAATCTCATGCTTGGATCTATCCCCAAGGCATCCATGCAGTCATGGTCAGGGTACCTGGTAGGAGCCATAGGGCGTCTCATGTGGACATAGTAACGCTCTCTCTGTGCGTCGTCTCTAAAGGCCACGTGCATGTCATCAGGGTTCTGCATTCTGTACAAGGTTAGCAAACAAGTCCTGAAAGCACATAAAACATTCAATCGTTAGTCCTGACATAATAATAAAATAAACAAATTTAAAATAAAGTAAAAATAAATAAGTAAAAAAAATACATAAATAAGAAAACCATGGGTTGCCTCCCATGCAGCGCTTGTTTAACGTCATTAGCTCGACGACCGATTTTTAAACATTATTGGAAGGATATGGTGGATCACTCAGAGTATGACAGGTGTATGTTGTTGGGATGTCACCTCCTTCGTAGGGCTTCAACCTCTGTCCATTGACGATGAACGGTTTACATGTTTGGTTCTTGATTTCAATAGCACCAGATCTTAGGATCTTAGATACTTCGAAAGGGCCAGTCCATCTCGAACGAAGTTTTCCTGGAAAAAGTCGTAACCTAGAATCGAACAGGAGAACAGGATCGCCTATTTTGAAGTCTCTTCTTATGATTCTTTTGTCATGCCAAGATTTTGTTCTTTCTTTGTATATGATGGCATTTTCGTAGGCGGATTGTCTGAGCTCTTCTAATTTGTGGATATCAAGGATACGTTTCTCACCAGCAGTCAAGTAATCCAAATTCAAATTTTTGATGGCCCAATAGGCCTTATGCTCCAACTCAAATGGTAAGTGACATGATTTTCCATAGACCAGTTGGTAAGGGGTTGTTCCTATAGGAGTTTTGAAAGCGGTTCTATAGGCCCATAATGCTTCTAGAAGTTTCTGTGACCAATCCTTTCTAGATATAGAGACAGTCTTCTCGAGGATTTGTTTGATCTCCCTATTAGATACTTCCACTTGTCCATTAGTTTGTGGGTGGTATGGTGTTGCTACTCTATGCTTAACTCCATACTTGCTTAAAAGTTTATCAAATATTCTTGATATGAAGTGTGATCCTCCATCACTTATGACTAAACGGGGTGTTCCAAACCTGGGAAATATATAGTTTTTGAATAATTTGATGACTACTCTGGTGTCGTTAGTGGGTGCGGCGATAGCTTCAATCCATTTAGACACGTAGTCAACTGCTACTAAGATGTACTGATTTCCAAAAGATGGTGGGAACGGTCCCATAAAGTCTATACCCCATACGTCGAAGAGTTCTACTTCTTGGATATTTCTTAACGGCATTTCATTACGTCTTGAAATATTTCCTGTGCGTTGGCATCTATCACACTTGACAATGAAAGCATGGACATCACGCCACATAGTAGGCCAGAATAGGCCAGCTTGAAGAATCTTGGCGTAGGTCTTAGATGTGCTCGCATGTCCACCATAGGGTGCAGAGTGACAATGCTCAATTATATTATTTACCTCTTCTTCTGGAACACAACGGCGGAAAATGCCATCTTTACCTCTCTTGAAAAGAAACGGTTCGTCCCAATAGAAGTTTCTCACATCACTATAGAACTTCTTCTTCCGGTGGTAGTTTAGATCAGGGGGTATGATGTCAGTGGCTAGGTAATTAACAAAGTCTGCATACCAAGGTACATTGCTTATAGCTAAGGATTTATGAAAATGCTCATGAGGGTCTGGGTTATCATCTTCAATAGTTTCTAGTTGGGCTATCAGTCTATCATAGGCAAAATCGTCATTTATGGGTACTGGATCAGGTTTCAGGTATTCTAGCCTAGATAGGTGATCAGCTACCACATTATCAGTGCCTTTCTTATCACGGATATCCAAATCAAACTCTTGCAGTAATAGAATCCATCGAAGTAACCTAGGTTTGGCATCCTTTTTGCTTAGCAAGTAACGAATGGCAGCATGGTCGGTGTAAACTATAATCTAGGATCCTACTAGATAAGATCTAAATTTGTCTATGGAAAAAACTACAGCTAGGAGATCTTTTTTCGGTTGTTGCGTAGTTGAGCTACGCAGCGTCTAGGGTTCTACTGGCATAATAAATTACGTGTAACTTTTTGTCTTTTCTCTGACCTAGAACGGCTCCAACAGCATAATCACTGGCGTCACACATTATCTCAAACGGTTCTGACCAATCAGGGGGTTTCATTATAGGTGCTGAAATCAGAGCTTGCTTCTGAAGATTAAATGCTTCAGTACATTTTTCATCGAAGATAAATTCAGCATCTTTCATTAAAAGACCAGTTAAGGGCTTTGTTATTTTGGAGAAATCCTTGATAAAACGTCGGTAAAATCCGACATGTCCAAGAAAACTTCTTATCTCCTTGATAGTCTTCGGCGGTTTTAGATTCTCTATGACTTCTATTTTTGCTTTATCTACCTCTATACCTTTTTCGGAAACTATATGCCCTAAAACAATCCCTTCGGTGACACTACGCCAAAAACGTTTTTTAACAGCGCATCTTAGACAGCGCTTTTAAAAGCAAGCGCTGTCTAAGGTTAAAAATAAAATAAAACACGGAAAATGGTCCAAAAAAATAATGAAAGCGCTGTCTAAGGGGGGGTCTTAGACAGCGCTTTATAAAAGCGCTGTCTAAGACCCCCCCTTAGACAGCGCTTTTAGAAAGCGCTTTTAAATATATACCTTAGTCAGCGCTTTTGATAAAGCGCTGTTTAAAGTCTTTAAATTAAAAAAAAATTTAAATCCAAAAGCGCTGTCTAAGGGGGGTCTTAGACAGCGCTTTTAGAAAGCGCTGTCTAAGGCATACCTTAGAAAGCGCTTTTCCCAAAAGCGCTGTCTAAGGTCTTATTAAAATTAAAATTCAGACTTCTATTTTCGTTCTCCCGTCTTTCTGTTTTCCCTCCCAGCGAACGAACCCTACCAGCGAACGAACGCCATTACAGCGATCTTCAGTAGATTGTATTCCTTCATTCGTTTCAGGCATTGAAAGAGTAAGAATCGCCAGTTTCTACTGTTCTTCATTGAGGTATTATCATTTTTTCATTTTTTCATTTGTTCTTTTCTTCGAAGAAACCCTACGGCTGACCGCGAAATTCATGACATTGGTTTCTTTCATTCGTTTCAGTCATTGAAAGTTATTAAAGAATCATTCGTTTCTACTGTTCTTCATTGAGGTATGTTCATTTTTTCCTTTTTTCATTTTTTCTGTTTCTACGGTTCTGGTTCTGTTTCTACTGTTCTTCATTGGTTCTGTTTCATTTTATTTTCTGAAAAAATGTTCAATATTTTCATACCTTTGCATGTTGCTCTTGTGACAGTTTTTTTGAGATCCTCACTACTCATAGTAATAACTGTATAAAAACAATCTAAAAATTAGAATGAAACTTGAAGAAGCCAAAGTTTTGAAGAAAGTGAGTTAAACTGATATAGTTTAGTTTGGTTTCTAGATTGAAAGATAGCATTCAATATATAACCACTATAGTTATCACTATTATTGCCTTAACTACACTTCTAACAACTTAGTTTTATTTGTTTGAATATGGTGTTGATTGTATCAAAGGATGTTGAATAGAAAAAATATCCCTTATAATATCTTAAAAAATCAGAGTAACTTGCGAAAGCTTTCATGGTGAAAATTGTTTTGAAAACAATTCTACAACAATTCAAAGATTTGATCAAATTGACACACACACACACCAATGATGTGGACATAATGAGAAGTAATATGCTAATTAACCTTTAATAGATCAAACAAGAAATTTAATTTATTTTTGGATTAATCAATCATTAAACAATCTAGAATCACAATTTGACAATTTAATCAATCATTATAGTGGATTGATCTTCACTCAATCCTTCTTTGAAGACTTGAATCTTTTCGTCTAATGGTTGATAGGTGTAAGAAACTCCACTTCAGTAGAGAATAACTCTCTCTTTTTCTTCAAAGGAACTTCAAATCTTGAATTCCACAAATAGATCCAACTGCTAATACACCTTGATAACAACCATTAGCAATCTAATGTGGTTCCTCATAGAATCCATGGAGGATATGACAGGTCCACTAACATTTCATTCTAAAGCAACAACAATTTGCTTTCTGGCTGCAAATCTAGCCAAAAGATTTCTCCCATAAAATGATTGAACGAACTCTTATATAGTTATAGGTATAGTTATAGTTATATTGTAATAGAAAAAGTTTGATTCTTGTAATATAAAAAATGAAAGTGATGAGGTAATTAAAGTTGGTATATTGGCTTATCGGATACGTCATTGAAGTTTATATTAACATTGGTTATGTATACGTTTTTTAAGTAGGAAAACCATGGATAAAACATGGATCTGTGCCGATCGAATGACCAAAGAGTACGAGAGTGGGGTTGCGGAATTCGTTAAGTATGCTGTTCAACACGCTGAAAACCCCAGACGAATGCATTGTCCTTGCTTGCGTTGTTGTTATATTGGTAAGGTTGACGCACATGGATTGAAATCGCATTTGCTGAGGCATGGAATTGATCAAAGTTATCGGTGTTGGATATTTCATGGTGAGAAAATTAACGGGAATGTTGAATCGAGTGGAAAAAGTAATACGACCTATGCTTCATACGACAAAGACACGGAAACATATGATTGTGATCGAGTTGAAGAGATTGTAGAAGCACTGGAAGAAGATCTTCATGATTGTCCTGAAATGTTTGAGAGGATGGTAAGCGATGCAGAGAAACCGTTGTACAAAGGTTGCACTAAATTCTCAAGACTTTCTGCGGTATTAAAGTTGTACAACTTAAAGGCGGGCAATGGATGGTCGGATAAAAGTTTCACAGAGTTGTTGGCCCTTATGAGAGAAATGCTACCGGATGATAATGTTCTTCCTAATCGAACCTATGAGGCAAAAAAAATGTTGTGCTCTATTGGCATGAGCTATGATAAGATACATGCTTGTCCTAACGATTGCATTTTGTTTCGTAACGAATATGCAACGTTAACTGAGTGCCCCAAATGCGGTTTGTCTCGATATAAGAAAAGATTATCTCCCGCAAAAGTCTTATGGTATTTTCCGATAATTCCGAGATTTAGGCGCATGTTTCGTAGTGAAACCGATGCAAGACATCTTACTTGGCATGCAGATGAAAGAATCACCGATGGAAAGTATCGGCATCCGGCTGATTCACCACAGTGGTCGAAGATTGATAATGATTATCCTGAGTTTGGATCAGAAGCAAGAAACCTTCGATTGGCATTATCTACTGATGGAATGAACCCACATGGTCTTCAAAGTATTTCACATACCACATGGCCTGTGATTCTTATGATTTATAACCTACCTCCGTGGCTATGTATGAAGCGTAAGTACATGATGTTATCTATGTTAATCTCTGGGCCTAAACAACCAGGTAATGACATAGACGTATACTTGACACCTCTGATCGAAGATTTAAAGATTTTGTGGGAGAACGGTGTGGAGGTTTATGATGGATATAGGAAAGAAAGTTTCAATCTGAGGGCGATGTTGTTTGGCACAATTAATGATTTTCCAGCATACGGGAATCTATCTGGGTATAGCATCAAGGGTCAACGTGCGTGTCCTGTTTGTGAAGACGGAACCGATACGATCCGATTGGAACTTTGCCAGAAGAATGTGTTTCTCGGTCATCGTAGATTCTTACATTCTAAACATCATTACCGTGGGTGGAGAAAAGCATTCAATGGAGACACCGAACATCGTAGAGCTCCACCCGCATTGTCAGGTGAACAAGTTTTTGAAAAGGTGAAAGATGTGCGTACTGAGTTTGGCAAGCCTTTTGCACATAAGATTGTGAAAGGTGGGTGGAAGAAAAGGTCGATATTTTTTGAATTGCCATATTGGAAGTCTTTGTACGTGAGACATTTTCTCGATGTTATGCATATTGAAAAAAACGTATTTGAAAGTGTTATCGGTACATTACTCAATATAAAAGGCAAGTCTAAGGATGGCCTTAAAGCAAGGGAGGACATGTTAAAAATGGGAATGAGAACTGAATTAGCACCCGTGAAGAAAGGAAGACGAACATATCTACCACCTGCTGCTTTTACTTTATCTAGAAAGGAGAAAAAAATTTTGTGTAAGTCTCTGAGTGAAGTTAAGGTTCCAGAAGGATACTCATCTGATATCAGAAGACTTGTTTCTATGAAAGACCTCAAGTTGAAGAATTTGAAGACACATGATTGTCACGTTATAATGGAACATTTTCTACCGATCGGTATACGTTCTATTTTGCCAGAAAAAGTAAGAAGTTCCATAACTAAATTGTGTTTTTTCTTTAGGTCAATTTGTGGTAAGGTGATCGATCCCGAGATGTTACCAACACTACAAAAAGAGATTGTAATTACCTTGTGTGAGCTTGAAATGTATTTTCCTCCCTCTTTTTTTGACATAATGGTTCATTTAGTTGTTCATCTTGTGAAAGAGACACAGTTGTGTGGACCAGCTTATATGAGATGGATGTACCCTGCTGAACGGTATATGAAAATATTAAAAGGGTACGTGAAATCCCGAAGTCGACCAGAGGGTTGTATTGTTGAACGATACATTGTTGAAGAAGCTGTTGAGTTTTGTACTGAATATTTGTCTAACGTTCAATCGATTGGACTCCCCAGAGCTCAGATTTTCGACAAAATGGAAGGTAAAAAATTAATTGGGAATAAAATTGTGACAATATCAAGGGATGAACGGGATCAAGTTCATTTGTATGTTCTGCACAATAATAATGAGGTTGAGCCATATGTTGAAATGCACAAGGATGTACTCCGAAGGTTAAATCCGAACAGAAATGAAAATTGGATAGTTATAGAGCACAATCAAAGTTTCATACAATGGTTGAAGGATCATATTTACTTGAAGCGCTCTTCAGATCCTTCTTCGGTAACAGAAAGGTTGAGATGTTTGGCATATGGTCCAAGTTTGCATGTGTTTTCTCATAGCGCATATTCAATTAATGGATACACATTTTATACCAAAGAACAAGATGATAAGAGTACTATGCAAAATAGTGGTGTCACCGTGCTAGCTGAAGCAATGCATATATCAAGCATGAAGGACTTAAACCCCAAATATGCAAATCTGTCGTATTTTGGAGTTATTGAGCACATTTGGGTGTTTGATTACGAGAAGTTTCAGATTCCCATCTTTGGTTGCAAGTGGGTGAATAGTAGTGGCATACGAATGGATAAGTCTGGATTTTTGCAAGTTGATCTTACTAGGGTGGGGTACAAAGATGAACCTTTTATTCTAGCATCTCAGGCTAAACAAGTGTTCTATGTGAATGACCCGAAGAGTACAAAATGGTCTATAGTGCTTTTCTCTAACAAAGTGACTGATGATAGCGGTGTCGATCAATGTGATATTGATGTTGAGAATGAGTCATGCATTAGACGGAATGAGTTGAATAGAAATGATGAAGTTGAGGATCTTATACCGGATGAGTCATATATAAGAAACGATGATAATGAGGGAATTTGGATCAATTCATCCGTACGCATTGCTAAGAAACAAGTGATTAATATTCCAACAAAGAAAAGAAAGAGATGTTAGTGACTTAGGTAAATTATCCATGGTTTCTTTATTTTATTTTTTCGATTGTTTTGATTATAAGTTATATGTGATAATGCATGATTTCCTTATTTTTTTGTTTTCAATTACTTTGATTATAAGTTATATATGATAATGCATGATTTCTTTATTTTTTTGTTTTCAATTGCTTTGATTATAAGTTATATTTGATATTTGATGGTTTCCTTGGTTTATTACAGGTTAGACATGGCTGATGACCAACCTGAGGAAGTTCCTAAAAAAGTATCCGCGGAAGAAGAAATTCGAAGAGGCATCACAGTAATGAGAAGGGTGGTCCAAGGAAGATCTCGAGGCATCATACTAGATGTCTATTGGAGCACCCAGGGACAGCTTATAGAACCTAATGGGCATACCTTAACTAGTTTTATCGGTGCACTAGTAAGGAATGAAATTCCCATTACATGTGATGATTGGAGAAACAAAGAGCTGAAAGAGTCCAAAGATAAAATTTGGAGTGAGATAAAGGTACAATCATGTTTTTTCAATTATGTTTTTTCAATTACCGATACTAACTATCAATCTGTATGTTTTTCTTAGCGATGTTTTAACATCGAAGACGAAAGAAGAGGCTTTTGTATGAAATTGGCCGGAAAGCTTCTAAGAGGGTTTCGGACATTTTTATCATCCAAGTTCCTTAAGGATGCGGATGGTAATTTTGTGGATGCGGAGCTTCCCAAAAAATATGAAAGTTTGATATCGGCTGAAGAATGGGAAGCGTTCAAATCCAAAAGACAAGACCCGGTTTTTCAAAGAATAAGTGCTACAAATCGGGAAAGAGCATCAAGTCCCGCATATCCGTACCGAAAAGGACGTGTCGGATATGGACGTTTAGAACAATCCATGGTAAGTATTTTTAAATTGCGATAACAAATTTGTTCATCATATATTAGTTTTATCTGATAAAATTGTATGACTTAATGTGTAGCTGCAGAAGGAGGAAAGTTCAGAATCATCTCTTCCTGCACATGTTTTGTGGAAGGAAGCCCGTGTGGGCAAATCTGGAGTTGCTCAAGAAGAAGTTTTACAAGTATACCAGAAATGTGTAAGTATAACATTTTTTCATTAATTGAATAACATTTTTATACACAAATATTTGACAAGTGTACGATATTCATCTGATTTTTCAGGAGGAGCTATCTCAGTCTTTATCTCCCGATGATACTAGGAGCATACTTGGTCGGGCATTAGATGTCCCTGAGTACTCTGGTCGGGTGAGGGGTAAGGGATTTGGAGTCACTCCGACCTCCATGAGTATTAAAAAAGGAAAGGCTCCTAGTAATCGGGAGCTTCATGCAAGAATGGAAGCCATGCAAGCTGAGCTTGATGCATTGAGGAGAGAAAGAGAGGCTAGCGCCTCAACAGTATACAGAGATGCTTCGGACAAAGACAGTATCAACTGTACCTTTCAGCCGAACATTCCAGAGGTAATTACATATAATTGTCTTAAATTGAACTATTTTCTTAAATTATGTATTTGACATATATACACATTAACGATTTCTTGTTATTATTGGTTTTAGGGCATTTCCCATTGTCAGCTGTATTTGTCGTCACCATACTATCGGATGGTTGGCAAGGGAAAAGTGCATAACGTTAGCGGAGTATTACTCCACACTAGAGAGCTCCCTGCTGGATGTTTGAAGGTATCAGTTGATATTGCAGTTGAGCCGAATGCAGCATTACCATATCCTAGCGATGATTCGGATGCAACAACGGTGCACGAAGCAGTAGGTTCGTTTGTTGCATGGCCGACAAACCTCATATGCGTAGGATATGAGGTATGATTAAAACTTATGTTAACTTTCCTTGGTATATTCAAAGTTTAAAATTTATGCTTAAAATTTTACTTACATATTTTCCTATGTTAAATAGACTCCCACACAATCCAAATCAAAAGAAGCTGCGATTCCACGGCATACCGAGTCCACGGTTTCAAGAAAAGAGGTAATATACAATTATATGACATATATTCATGGAAGTTGTTACATTCTTAATTTGATCTAACTATTTATATGACATGTAGGTTCAAGAAAATGAGGCTAGCAATGCCTCCGCACAACAAAAAAAGGAGGTTAGCAACGCCTCCGCACGGGTACAAAGTTCTGGTGCTAAGAAGTCCGTAGCTAGGAAAAAACCTACCACCAAGTATAGGTCGTGCCTCAGGACATTTCTAGAGATGACCGATATACCGACCGGAGGTGTTCGGACTATACCTATGGAGGTAGGGATTTTCGGCTTTGATTACGAACAAATGATTGGTAATGAGGACTTCATGCAAGTTTTTGGTCGTGAAGAAATCGGCGTCAACGTTGTCAATACATATGTTAGGTAAATTCGGCATACTTTGTTTTATTAATTAAACAACTTATTTTAATGATGTTTACTTTATGTTAATGATGTTTTTATATTAGGTTTTTGTATGACAAATTGATGCGCCCCAATGGTTTGGACGTGTCATTCGGATTCTTAGCACCCGCGACCGTCAACTATACTTTAATGATAAGTAGACCGGATACCGTGACGGAGTACGTTCTTCGGATCCTCGTGGAGAATAAAAATGCGGAGAAGTTGTTTTTTTTACCGTTTAATACCGGGTTAGCATTTCATTCTAAATTCATCTATAATAATTATTTTCCAAGTTACCATCTAACATTTGCCTAATCATTACAGTGGACATTGGTTGTTGCTCGCAATCAATCCTATCCGAGAAATTGTGTATTATCTTGACTCGTTAGGAAATGATTGGACAACATACCCGGTTATGAAGGACCTAATTGACACGTAAGTGAGAATGTTCAAAATTTTTCTTAGTTTATGTGAATTGTTCTAATTGCTTCATTTTTATTTTATTAGCGTCCTACAAGCTTTTCGTGCCCAACGAGTTATCCAGACCTCAAGGAGGGGCGCCAACTCCATTTCATGGATTAAAGTGGCGGTATATTTTTAATTACCGCGTTTTTTATTATATTAGTGATGACTACACTTGATAAAACTTAGGATTTATAATTCATATTTTTTTTTCATATGTAGTGTCCTCTTCAACGTAATGAAATAGATTGCGGGTATTTCATGTTGAGGTTTATGCGAGATACTCTCATGTTGGGCCGATTAGAGATTCCCACCGATGTATGTATTTCTAACTTATGAGTTATTTTTATATTTACACATATCTCATATAATTAAATAGTTGGAATTAATTCAAAATATGTTATATTATTATGTAGTACTTTGATGAATTCAAGTGTGCATCTTATACAAAGGATCAAGTGGACGAAATCAAAGAGGAGTGGTGTCAATACATGATAGAGCTCAAAGTGTGTAATTAATGTGTACATTTGTAGTAGTATATGTAATGACTTATAAATGTAAACATAAATTTGTATATATTTTGATACATTTATGGCAAATTTGGTTTGAATTGGTTTGAATTGGTTAGCCAAATTTTGGTAAAAAAAGGCCAAAATGGCATATATAAAATGTGATAATTGACTGCAAAAATCTGGTTGAAAACAGGTACCAATTCTGGTTTATAAACCTGGAAAAAATGTGGTTACAAACAAATCCTACAAAAAATTTCGTTTACTTTAGACAGCGCTTTTGGCAAAAGCGCTGTCTAAGGGGGGGATTAGAAAGCGCTTTAGGCAAAAGCGCTGTCTAAGGTGGGGGCTTAGACAGCGCTTTTGGCCAAAGCGCTGTCTAAGGTATACCTAAAAAAATTAAAATAGGAGGGGCTTAGACAGCGCTTTTGGCCAAAGCGCTGTCTAAGGTAGGGGCTTAGACAGCGCTTTTGAAAAGCGCTGTCTAATGTGTACCTAAAAAATTTAAATTAAGAGGGTCTTTTAAAGCGCTTTTGGCCAAAGCGCTGTCTAAGGGTGGGGGATTAGACAGCGCTTTTCACATTTTAAAAAGCGCTGTCTAAACCTTTAGCAGCGGAGGTTTAGACAGCGCTTTAAAGCGCTGTCTAAGGCTAAAAAAAGCGCTGTCTAAGATCTTGTTTGTTGTAGTGTGACCATGAAATGACATTTTTCCCAATTTAGCACAAGGTTTACCTCCACACATCTCTCCAGGATTTTCTCAAGGTTGATAAGACAATTTTTGAAATCTGATCCACAAACTGAGAAATCGTCCATAAATACTTCCATGATTCCATCTAAATAATCGACAAAGATAGACATCATGCAGCGTTGGAAAGTGGCAGGAGCATTACAAAGTCCAAAAGGCATTCTTCTATATGCAAAAGTTCCAACTGGGCATGTAAAGGTAGTTTTTTCTTGATCTTCGGGGTGAATAGGTATTTGGAAGAATCCTGAATATCCATCTAGGTAACAAAAGTAAGAGTGTCTGGCTAGGCGCTCCAACATTTGGTCTATGAATGGTAATGGGAAATGGTCCTTCCTAGTTGCTTTATTTAATTTTCTATAATCTATGCACATACGCCAACCTCCATCGGTTCTTTTTGCTACAGGTTCGCCCTTCTCGTTTTGCACGACCGTGATGCCTCCCTTTTTAGGTACTACATGCACAGGACTCACCCATTTACTGTCCGAGATCTGATATATTATACCTGCCTCTAGTAACTTAAGAACTTCAGTCTTAACTACAGTACTCATTATAGGATTTATTCTTCGTTGGTGTTCTCTGGAAGGTTTTGAATCTTCTTCAAGCAAAATCCGATGCATGCATACGGATGGGCTTATTCCTTTTAGATCAGAGATCTTATATCCTAAGGCTGAGGGGTACCTACGTAAAACTTCTAATAATTGATCGGTTTCTTCTTGGTTTAAAGTAGCTTTGACTATAACTGGACGGTTCATATCTTCATCGAGAAATTCATATCTCAGGTTTTTAGGCAGTTCCTTAAGTTTTACAGTCGGTTTCATAGGGCAAGGCATATGATCTGGGGTAAGAGATAAACATTCGTGAAGGTTATCATCAATGTAGGGTCTTTTATAATTGTCATCTTCCAAAATAAGGGTTGACGGCAATTTTATAGATTCAGTTTCTTCTTCTTGTTCTAATTCCCTAATGCATTCTTCGATGATATCTAAGGCATAACAAGCATCTCCTATCACAGGTGCCATAAGAAATTTTGAAAGTATAAATTCTATCTTCTCGTCACCTACCTCAAAAGTTAGTTTTCCTTTTTTAACATCTATCACGGCTCCAGCAGTCGATAAGAACGGTCTACCTAGGAGGATTGGTATGTCGTCATCTTCTTTAATGTCCATGACAACAAAATCAGTAGGTATAAACAGCTGACCTATCCTAACAGGGACGTCTTCAAGTATGCCTATAGGGTACTTAACGGATCTATCGGCTAATTGAAGTGACATCTTAGTAGGTTGTAATTCTCCTAAGTTTAATCTCTCACAAACTGCCAAAGGCATTAAGCTCACACTAGCTCCTAAGTCTAGAAAAGCTTTTTCGATGACATGATTCCCCAAAATACAAGGAATGGAAAAATTTCCGGGATCTTTATCTTTCTTTGCTAACCTATTTTCGGAAATAGAATTACATTCCACGGGTTTCGGATCTTCAAGTCTACGTTTATTCGTAAGTATGTCTTTGAGAAACTTAGCATAAGAAGGTATTTGGGTGATGGCTTCTGTAAAGGGGATTTCTACGTGAAGTTTTTCTATAACCTTAACGAATTTTTGATATTGATTATCGATTTGAATTTTCTTTAATCTTTGAGGGTATGGTATTGGTGGTTTGTATGGCGGTGGTGGTACATAGGTTTTATTTTTAGGTTCTTCTCCTTTTTCTTGACTTTCCGGGGTTTCAGACTTCTCTGGTTCCTTCTCCTCATTCCTCTCAGAAGTTTCGGGCTCACTTAATCTAGGGTTCAAAGGTTCCTTATAAGCGGTTCCACTTCGTAGAGTAATGGCATTAGCTTGCCCTTTCGGGTTTTGTTGAGGTTGTCCAGGGAACTGTCCTCCAGGTGTAGTCTGTGGGGCTTGGTTTAACGCTACCTGAGAGATCTGGGTTTCAAGCATCTTATTATGAGTAATGATTTGATCAACCTTGGTTCCTAACTGGGTAATTAGTTCGTTAACATGGACGTTTTGGTTCATGAACTCTTTGTTTTGTTGTGTTTGAGCAGTGATAAAATTTTTTACAACTTCATCAATGCTCGGACTTGGCGGTACAGGTTGCATAGGTTGATTTGTTCTTGGGGCTTGGTAACCTTGTTGTCTCGGAGGTGCGGTATTTTAAATAGGGTTATTATTTTTGTAGGAGAATTTTGGGTGATTCCTCCATCCAGGGTTATATGTGTTTGAAAATGGGTTCCCTTAGGTATAGTTCACTTGCTCAGTGTTGGTCTCATTCAACAGATTGCATTCGGCGGATTGGTGTCCTTGCGTTCCACATATCTCACAATTCGGCGAAACTGCGGCTACAGTATTCGGAGTTGTACACATATGTTCGACTCTAAGGGCCAACACATCCATTTTAGCCTGCATCATGTCTATAGAGCTTAGCTCATGTATTCCTCCTTGGGCTTCCTTCTTTTCCACTGTCGCTCGTTCTACTCCCCATGATTGATGGTTTTGGGCCATATCCTCGATAAGGGCACTAGCTTCAGGGTAAGGTTTGTTCATCAGTGCGCCACCAGCGGCAGCGTCGATGGTCATCTTAGTGTTATAATGAAGTCCATTATAGAAGGTTTGGATGATTAGCCAATTCTCTAAGCCGTGATGTGGGCATGCTCTTAATAGTTCTTTATATCTCTCCCAGGCTTCGAACAACGACTCTCCTTGGTGTTGGGTAAATCTAGTTATTAGGTTTCGAAGAAGAGCGGTCTTACTTGGGGGAAAATATCTAGCAAGGAAAACTTTTCTAAGGTCATCCCAAGTTGTTATTGAATTGGGTGGAAGGGAATCTAACCATGATAGAGCTTTATCTCTGAGGGAAAAGGGAAATAATCTTAAGCGTATCGCCTCAAGAGAAGCTCCATTGGTTTTAAAGGTGTTTGCTAACTGAAGAAAGTTTTTTAAATGTTGGTTCGGGTTATCAGTAGCGAGACCTGCGAATTGTCTCTGTTGCACTAATTGCAGCAGGGATGGTTTAAGTTCGAAATTATTTGCTGGGATAGCGGGGTTTACTATACTGGAACTAGGTTCCTCGTTTGATGGTAGGGCGAAGTCCTTAAGAGGTCTTCGGTTTTGATCATCGGCCATAGCTCTCCTATTCCTATGGAAAAACAAACGTGCACGAGCGTAACGTTCAGGTTCAGCTAGAGGGTCTACTAAACTTCCGGCACTGCGAGTCTTTCGCATTGACCGGTGGGTAACAACCTTATTCTAAACGGTATAACTACAGGGTAATGAAATTTGACGAAATTGGTCCCCGGCAACGGCGCCAAAAACTTGATGCGTGTTTTTCGCAAGTGTACGAACACGTCAGAGTAATATAAAAGATTGTTGAATCCACAGAGACCAAGTGTCAATCTATCGTACCTGTTGTTATGGTGTGTATCTAAGGCAACTAAATATAAGGGTTTTAAGAAGGGTGCAATGGTAAATAAAATAATAATTTTAAACAATAAACAAAGACAGGTTCGAATGTAATTCACGTAATCAATGATAATCCAGTACTTGTAAATGGAACTACTTATGGGCAATGTTTTCTCCTTTGAAAAGAACTAATTTAACAGGAACTGTCGCTTTCGCGTATTCAGAACTGAGTTGTACTCTCTAATCAACCCCTCCTATTGTCACGGATAAAAAGGTGCATACTGCGTTAGAGTAGTAAACCTATTTTTAAGAAATATAGTGTCTCAACTAAGTTGAAAAGTATTTTAACCTGGACTTCTTAGCAAAAAGAGGTTCTTACGAACCAGACTTTAAACTTCCTAACGCGTCCGAAAATCGTTTTAAAATCTCTTTTCTTTTTAATCTAAAAACTCCTAATGAACTAGACAAAGCGCTTTTGGCTGTTTTTGAAATAGTTAAAAACAATTAGATTGAATTGAAAGATAAAATAGCCCTTTAAGTGTTTCCACGAACAATTATACGGATTACTGGTTCAATTACGATCCTTACATTCTAACCTTTATGGAATTAGTTAGACATGATAAAGTAAAGATTCTTTTTATAATTTTTCATAAAAGTAACTTAGTGCGAGTGCGGAAAGTAAATGAATTTAGTGCGAGTGCGAGAAATAAAGTAATTTAGTGCGAGTGCGGGAAATAAAGGAATTTAGTGCAAGTGCGGGTAATAAACGAAAGTAAAGCGAGTGCGGGAAATAAATAAAGTAAAGTGCGAGTGCGGATAATAAATGAAAGTAAAGTAGTGCGAGAAATAAATAAAAGTAAAACAATGCGGAAAAGTAAAATACGAACTGGAATTAAAATGGCGGCAGGATTAACTTCCTCCAGAGTGCTCCAAAACTCGATCGCACAGACAGATTACAGACTCGATCACTCGATTGCAGAAACACCCCGATGTGGAATGGCAACTGCTTTAAAACTGATATATGCCTAGAGAAATCTAATTTTGGATGAAGAAAAATGAAAAACTAAAGTCCTATTTATAGGAAAAATAAATGCGGGAAATGACCAGGACGCCCCTCCACTAAAAAGTGGAGGGAACTGAATTTTGCCTTGTGGCGCCCGCCACAGGCCTATGGCACCCGCCATAGTACTAATGGAGAATGGAAAAGTGGGGATCGTGGGTCTTGGCAGTTGTGGAGTGGTCTTGAGACGTGGCCACGTCATGGCTAACCGCATGGCGCCCGCCACGGTGGGTGCCGTAAGTGCAAAACGCTGAATTTCTAGGTTTTCGTCCGTTTCCACTCCTTTTTCGCTCCTTTTCTCGATTCAAGCCCCGATTACAATGAAAACCTGGAAAAAAAAGAAAACAAAGTAATAACATAACAAAATAACAATAAAAGCTAAGAATGCATGCGAAATCGGAGTCAGAAATACGGTGAATTTTAGTGTGATCACCCTGCTTGACATGAAACCCTAATTTGAGAATCATTTGTGTAGGAGCTTGCCCTTCCTTGGATCATCTAATAACCTCCCAAACCTTAGGGCTCTTGTAAAGGACCTTGAGCTTATATAAGACATAAGAACACCTTTTGAGACTTGGCCAAGGTCACTTAACCTCTTGCTTTGACTTGTAAGGCTTCAAATGTACCATTGATTGATCATATGCCCAATGCTAGGACATGAGAATGTTATGCTTTATTTTTCTATGCAAAGATGCTAAAAATATGCCATGCTTATGATGATTATGACATGAGGATGATGCTAGAAACAAAAGGGCAAATTTGGGGTGTTACAGATGCCCCTATTCAAGCAACTGTTGATCTGAAAAGGACGAAAGCAACGATTGTCTGCCGTTCAAGATAAACTGTGGTTGAATACCAAGAAAAACCTGAAATTTGCACTCTGTTGGGGAATGCAGACCATGGGAAATAAATCCAACCAGATAGCACTCTGGATAACCAAAGTGAAGGCAAAGCAGACGAGCTTCTTCCAAATTGAACTGTTATGCTGGATAAGAAAACTTGGACAGACGAGTCTTCTTCAAATAAACCTGTTATGCCAGGAACTGGACATACGAGCCCTCTTCAAGTAAACCTGTTACGCCATGAAAGGACAGACGAGCCCTCTTCGAGTAAACCTGTTACACCAGGAATGGACATACGAGCCCTCCTCATACATTTTACAAAAATATATAACTTGAGACAGACGAATCTCCTTCGGATAACCCGTTACGCCAGGACCTGTGATGCACTTAAGTCTGTGGGATAGACAGGCATAATCAGGATAGATGAACCCTCTTCATATGTCCTCCGCAGATAAATGGTCTAAGACAAACGAGTCTTATTCAAATAACCTTTTACGCCAGGTGCGGCATTAGGACTGGACGAACCCTCCTCACAAATCTTGCGTAGATAAGTGGTCTCTGAGATAGACGAACCTCCTTCGGATAACCCTGTTACGCCAAGACCGGTAACCGTTTCAACGTTTAATCCCACCGTCAGGATTTCAAACCTCTTCAACACAGACGAGTATTGGATGATCATCAGGAGAACACAATCGAGTGCCATAAGTCAAAGATACATACGAGTATATGGTGATGATCTAAGAAACGCAGACGAGCTCTTCTGGCGATGATACAGACGAATATCAGCCACTGATATATACGAATACCAGAAATCCAACACAGACGAACATTTGGAGTAGCAATACATAAGAGTATCAGAGCGATTATCAAATCAACACATATGGATATAAGCTAACACAGACGAGTGTTAGGGGTGATACAAATAATGCAGACGAGCTTCAGACAGATAACAAACACAGACAAGTGTTGGGGAACGCATACGAGCAACAAGCAAATATCAAACACAGACGAGCGTTGGGGAATGCAGACGAGCAACAGCAAAATGCCCTGACCGGTAGCAAGAATCACAACTCTGCAGGGGAGAACCAGGTCAAGAGGCCTTGACACGTAACTATGGTTGGGGAGATGAATAACTGTATGTATCATCACGAATAAATTGGCAACTTCTCTTGGGAATATTTCAATGATAGGAGTAAATCCCAATCATAACCTCCGTGGGGAAACTAGGCGTTCAGTTGCCTGCTAGGAATACTTCACTTGTAGAAAGATAATCCGCTTGGGGAAAACAGCTCTTCAAATAGCCTTTAAAATTCTGCTGGGGATCCATTACAATCTGATCTAACACAGCTGGGGGAACATTCTTTACTTGGGGATATACAACACCATCCTACAAAACTTACAACAACAGTATACACACATGTGCCCTGGGGAGTTGCATAGTATGACCAGCTCATCCATTGTCACCCGACACTCAAAGATAGTTTTAAATGTTTCCCCATAATGTCATTATTTTGGAAAGTCACCATGTGTCGCTCCCACCAAATGAGGCTAAGTCAAATGGGGTACAGACGCGAAGGGTCGGCGAAAGGAGAGAGAACACACAAGGGTGAACTCAGAAGAAAAGAGTCGCCAGCTAGGCATTTTTATCCCGAAGGAAAGGTAATGCTGCATAAACCTAGGAAAATATGGATAAGACGGTTGCGAACCAGAGAGACTGGGAAATGGGGTTGGTTACAACCTGGGAAGGTATTAGCACCCAAATTGTCCGTCGTACTCGGCGGGATCCACGCTTGAAAGATTTGTGTTCATAAGGGGTAGTGTCAGTGCTATTTTGTGTACAAAGCTGGAAAAGAATGCAAATGTCAGTGCAAAAGAAAAGTGAAGTGTATAAGAGAAGTGTCAGTGCTGGAACAAGAGTGCAAAACTCAAGATAATGAGGCTCAAAGAATAAAGCTGAAAGAGGGGGAATATACAGAGACTTTTGTTCGATAACTGTTAAGTTATGCCTACGTATCCTCTCGTGCAATGAGGAAGCCAGAACACCGTAGTTCGACTCAAAGAGACTGAAAAGATAAATTGACTTGTGAACTGCTTGCTTTCCTATGCTCAAGTGTATGACCTGTCTGGCTCAGGTGCAAACTGTCTTGCATTAGACGGAAGAAGCAAGTTCTCGTTTATGAGTGAATGAGATGAGAAAATAATCCCGGAGGAGACGATTATTGTTTGTTTTTGATATTTTCAATCTTTTATTGATTTTTGGGAGTTTGTCATAGGAAAATGAGCTTAAGCCTAAACCAAGGGTTAGTAAACTCATCACATCCTCCCTCTGATTAGGGGTAATGAGAATACCTTAAGCATGAAGTAAGCACCTCACACTTAATCACCATGATGTAGGATTAAGATCATTAACCTACTTGTATTTATTTAGATGTTTTTGTTGTTTTTGTTTAGTGTTATGTAATGAGTTTAAGCCATAATCAAGGATTTAATGGACCCATTACACCATCTAATAGAAGGATGATAGATGAGAACATTTAAGCTGAGAAAGACTCCTCAACTTAATCCATGATTAGGGATTAACCTCATGACAAAACAAAGCCTTTATTAAAGTGGATTTTAATTAATGATAAGATAAAGAAGTGATTTTTATGGTTTGTAAGACAACTCGAGGGGGACTTGTCCATTAACACTAGGGTTAGTCCTTCTTAACCAATCAAGGAAGAATTAGAACCCTAATGCAAGGCCCAAGTTACAAGCTATTTGTCTTAGTGATTATTAAATGGATTGATTAAAGGTTTTAAACACATTAAGGGTTTAACACTTAGGATTAAAGTTATACACTCCATCCTAATAGAAGGATGCAGGCATAAGCTTAATCACAAAGCCTTAAAACCTTTAAGGTTTAGTCCCTGATTATGAGATGAGAGGAGAAGACTCAAAGATGACACAAAGGCAAAACTAAATGGGGGACTAATAAAACCCTAATTATTATCATACTTGGAGATCCTAGGGTTTGTGAGGCTTAAGAGAGAAATAATCTTCAAAGAGCCACCAAGGAAAGAAGAAGATGAAAGGAGAAAGAAACAGAGAGAAGCAAGACAACTTGCTTCACTTAAGAAGACAAGTTGCCTGAAGGAAGAAAGTGGGAAAGAGCATGAATGAGAAAGATCACTTTAATACAAAGATAAAATGCAGCAATGATGCATAAAAGAGGTGAGAAGAGATTGTGAGAAGTGAAGGAAAATTCACTTCTCAAAACAACTTACCACCTGAAAAGTTAGCAAAAGAAATGAAATGCAATGAGGATGGGATGAAATGCCATGGTGCAAACCAAAACCAGAAGCAAGGACATGAAGTTAATGATGCTAGGAGATGATGCAAACACATGGCAAGAGATGAGAATGATCATACAAGCATAAGGATGCAAATGAGGCATGCTTTGAACCAGAAGAATCCATGAATGCTTATGAAATGAAATGAACATATAACATAGCAAATGAAAGATGCAATGATCAAACATGATTCTAAGATGTCCTAAGATGTCTTATGAATCACATGGATGCACAAAATGTCATGGCAAGTTATTGAATGCAAGCATGTGAGAGATGGATGCAAAGGAAGGCACAAATTAGGGTTTATGATCAACACACAAAGAAAAATTCAAAATCAGAAGCAAATGACATGACAAAAAATTGAAAATGGGATCAAAGGAACCCTAACCCTATACAAGTTCACTTCCCAAAGGAGGGGACCTAACTCTTAACCTAGTGAAAGTTATGATTTTCTTAAGTTGGCTAGGGTTTTAAGGTACCTCATCATGAAAAATGCAAAACAAATTGAAAATGGGAGATCAATTCACACAAAATTTATCCTATAAACTGCATGCCATGAAGGATGCAATGCAAGAAGAACCCTCATCAAACTCTCAAAGGTTAGGCAGAATGAATTTTTCAAAGTTTGCACAAAAATATTGCCTTAAAATGAATTTAATTCCAAAGAAAATGATCAAAATGCATCAAGAACCAAAACGAAATTTGTTTTGAGAGTTGGATAATGTTTCTAAATGTTTTTAAATGCAATGTGAATTTTTTGGTGATTTTTAAATACCTAAATGCATTTTTAATTAATTAATTTTCATTAACTAATTAAAAATAAACATTTAAATGATTTAAAAATAATTTTTAATGCAAAAAAATAAAAATAAAATATTTTTGGGTTCTAAAAATTAATGAAATGCTTGACAAAAATTTTCAGAATTTTTAAATGCTTTTTGCTATTTTAAATAATTCGTAAAAGATAAATCAAATAAAATGAAAATAAAAATGAATTAATGAGAAGTATGCAGATCCAGAGGCTGAGGTTCAAACAAAATTGGGGGGGATTGACCCGCGCCATATCCAATGGCTGACATTCAAACTGATTGGATTTATTTAAACTTAATTAATTAATCTAATTAATTAGGATTAGGGTTTTAATGAATGATCTGGGCCCTTCAAACGCGCGGGAGTCAATGCTAGTCAAACCAATCCACGGTCCAAATTCAAACTGAACCCTAAACGTGATTAATACACTAATGACTCTCAGGTGGCCAGAAATGACCTCCGGTCATCTTCTCCGGCCACAACCCTCCCTGAAAATTGCTATCTTCTTCCCTAGGTCACTAAAATCCAATCTCTCTCCCCAGAAATGATCCCCATACATCATACATCAAGAATCAACAAACAAACATCATTTAAAACACATCAACAAGGAGAATCGAATCAAAACAGTTTTAGGTCAAAAAGTTTCAAAATGTTCTTGAGCTCACCTGAACTGGAGCTTTGATCTTTGGAACTTTCTGGCTGCCTCTTTGATCCAAAACGCCTCTAATGAACCTCCTGAGAAGCTTGCAATGCTTGGTTGGAGTTTAGTGTGGCTGATTTAAGAGTTTGATGAAGTTCTGTTCAAGGGAGGTGAGAAATCGTATTTCTGCTTGGGGTGGTTTCAGGGACAAATGAGGATTGGGAAATGATCAGAGGAACGTGGTGAGTGGTTTTGTGAAGTCTGTTTTGATGTTTGATGCTTGTGTTTTGAGATTCGAAGAAAAATGCATAAGAGGTCAGTTGTGGGAACTATGGCTTGTGAGATGTTTCAGGCTGTGTTGTGCTATGTGTTGAGTCTCTTTTGGTACATGTATCAAGTTGGGATAGGTCAGAGAGTTGTTGCTGGCCTAGCTTGATTGGTATGGGTCTTTTTGCATAAAGTCAACTTTTTGTGTAAGAGAGCTATGGGCCATTTCAGTCAAGGTACAAGGCATGGCTTGGATGAAGCTTGAATCAAGGAGAACCATGGAAGTGGATTAGAGGCAATGCAGCAAGTGGATTAGGGTTTGTGAGAGTTTTTTGCAAGGCCCTTTTGGAGTTTCTTAATGCACAAGTCATGAAATTGGACAATTCTTTGGTGCATTCTGACTTTTAGGTCATGGTTCATGTTTGTGCAAAGGTTAGAAGTCACATTGAAGTCATATTTTGCCTTGGCAAGAGGTTTTGCAACTTTGCCTCTTTGGTACAAAACTTGAAATTATGTGATTTTGTCCAACTTTGACAAGCCATAACTTTTGATCCAAAATGAATTAGAATGAGTTCTTGTACTTTTTGAAAATGGGAAGATCCATTCTACAACTTTCATGACCAAAGTTTTTCCCATTTGAAGCATTTTTGAATTAAAAAGAAAGGGTTGAAAAACTTTCCCAAAATGGCAAGTTTTCATTACAAGTCACTTTCCCAAAAAGGCAACTTTGCAAATGGCTTGAAATTATTCAACTTTGTGAACTTCTAACATCTTATATGATCAAATAAAGATCATACATATTCAAAATGATGGAGAATGCCCTTTGGTTGTGTCATTGGGGGCCTCAGATGCCCTGATTTTGCACTGACTTGCTCAAGAAGTCAACTCTTGATTAGATGCCTTCCCCATGGAATTTCTTCATGAAACTTGATATGCATGATCCTTATAACATATAGAGACCAATAGAAACAAGAATGACCAAAAAATTTGGAGTTATGGCCTTTGAAACCAAAACCCTAATTCTAGGTCATCTGTGCAGTCAAACTTGGCTCTGCTTCCATGCCTTTCTCAGTTCTTGTGATTCTTTGACTCCTTTGATCCTGAGAGGATATAATATGATGCTTGAACATACATGGACCCCTTTGAAGTGATTGATGACCTTTGGAGTGGCTCAAATGGCTCTTGGATTGCTCATATCACAAACCCTAGATGCAAATGACTTTGAAACAATGCAGTGAATCAAAAATGTGATATGAGATGCTATGATTGAACTTATGCAAATGAAAAGATCACAAGCCATGGTGTGAACTGGGTGAGGGAAAATTTGGGGTGTTTACAGCTGCCCCTATTCAAACATGAGTTAGCTGTGCAGGATGTAAGCAACGACTTAACAGGCAAACAAGATAACTTGTGGTTGAATACCAAAGACAGTCCAAAATTTGCACTCACAGAATGAAGAAGAAAAGGGATATAGATTGTAAAAGAAAATAGAGTATGATTATAAAGTGCGAGCGACGGAGGACGACCGTCGAGCAGAGGACGACTGCTGGGGATGAAGCAACGACGGGGACGGCCGACATGCTGGGGATATAAGAGATTATGATGCGGACGGCCATCAAGTAAAGCTATAAGACTATCTGGGGATTATGGGTAAATGAAACAACTGATGAGGTACGGTCATCAAGGTGAAGGACGATCACCTAGCAGGGGACGGTTGCTCTGTTGGGGATAAGATGAGGGACGGTCATCTATGGTGAAGGACGATCACCTGGCAGGGTACAGCTGCCGAAAGTATCACGGCATAGGACGAATGTCGGATAAAAAAGGTCGACGATGGGGACGGCCATCGGATAAACATGATGAAGGACGATCATCAAGAGGTGAAGGACGATCACCTAGCAGGGTACGGCTGCTCTCAAGGTTTATCATGACATAGGACGAATGTCAGATAACAAGATCAACGATGGGGACGACCATCGGATAAAATGATGAAGGACGGTCATCAGGAGGTGAAGGACGATCACCTAGCAGGGGACGGCTGCTGAAAATATCACGACATAGGACGAATGTCGGATAGGAAGGGTTTCTAATGAATAGAGACTCCACTGGGGATGATGAAGGACGATCATCAAAAAGGTGAAGGACGATCACCTGGCAGGGTACGGCTGCCGGAAGGTATCATGACATAGGACGAATGTCAGATGAAAGGAAATAGTTCAACCAGATTTGTTGGGGACTCTCCTGGGGAATGGTAGACACGGACGAGTGTCTAAATTCAAGAAAAAAAGTTTTTGACACGGTGTATAGATTAAAGATGCGGACGAGCATCCTTAAGACTATGATACGGACGAGTATCAGTAGAAACAAACGCTTGACGCATGTTCAGAGATGATGATACGGACAAGTACCAACTAGTTAACAAAGAACACGGACGAGTGTCGGATCTGAGGGGATTTAAGTGATATATACAAGATACGGACGGGTATTTGTATGGGTAAAAAGATGATGAGTAACACGGACGAGTGTCGGAAAAAGTGTATTATAAACAAGTGTATGGTTTTCAAAGTGTTTGGGTAACTATGCTGGGGAATGATGACACGGACGGGCGCCAAGGAATTGTGTATATATATGTATCTGTATAGTGAGTGCAAAGGGGACGCTTTGGCTTTCTGCTGGGGATATGACACAGACGAGTGTCGAGAAGTATCAGTATCTTTAAGGAAAATGATTTGGCTCTCTAGTGATGAACTCGAGAGGTATTTGTATATTGCTGATGAATGGCCGGTATTTACAAGTGTTTAATTCGACATGTGGCTTGTGATTATGCAATATGTTTGACTTTTGCCGTAATGCTCCGTATTAGACGGAATGCTACGCTCTGTGGTGAAAATATGATGTGAATGCTATGATTATGCAAAGATAACGATCCGGGACCCGGATCCCGTTGCTGTGAAGATCTCTGACTGATTTGCTTGAAGTAGACATCCCAACTGGGGATAAAATCATTGGTAGACCTGATAAGATGTATCTGCATGGGGGAACAGGTCACTAATAGGACCGTCTCAGTAATGGGAGACCCAACTGGGGTTTGTAAAAGCTTTCTTCACTCTGTTGTGAGTTCTTCATGCGTTGCTCTTCTGGATAGAGGTTGAAACTCTGTGGGGAGGTGGTTCCCTGGTTGGCATTTGGCTGGGGAAGAAAGAAAGATCAATGGAAGTTCTTCCTAGAGATTTCTGTAGGGATCCTGCTGAGGATGATACTCGACAACTCAGCTGGGGAGAAAACACCTCCGGTGCTAATCTGGAAGAAGGACTGATTAGATAATGATCTGACAGCTTGCTGGGGAGAAACTTTCATGCCCCATGTCGCGCTTTGAACACCTGCAGTCCTGCATGACAAAGAAACGTACAAGTATCCCGAGGTATCCCTTACTGGATTCCATCATAAGAGTTTAAACACTCCCGGGAGTAAGTATATTTCCTGCAAGCATGTAGTTTGGGAAAGACACGTCTGTATTTATGCGATCAACAAATTAATGACATCGGACATTTTTGCAAATAAAAGAGTACGAGACAGTGTGTGACCGAAAATCTGATTTTATTAATTTGTGTGCCCTGGATTGGCAATTACAGTCAAAGAAACGGATCCCCTGAAATGAGGAGATCGTTACAAATTGAGAAACAAACAGATGCTGGCAATGTTGATGACGCTTCAAGGAGCTTCCCTTTTGCTATGACTCGTATGACATTGACGTTCTTCTCATCTTGCTTTCTGAAGAAGGCTGATTCTGACCGATGCTTTAACCTTTCGAAGCTTGCCATGTTGTAAGCGATACAGACGAATTCAGAATGCAGTTGTTCGCTCATTCCCTGTTTTTGCGTGGATCGCCCTTTCGGGTTTTCAATCCATCGGGATACCCATTTTTGCCTGAGTTGTCCGATGCGGCTTTTCAACTCAGCGGGTGTACATCTTTTATTTACTTTCCCTTATTTTTGCCCGAGTCTTTTATTCTGTTTTTGGCTCGCCGGGATGCCCTATTTTTGCCTGGACTTATATTCTGTTTTTATGTCCAGCGGGTCATCTTATGCGAAGTATTTTTTAACTGCATCTGAATTCACGGGGGACAGGAAGTCTTCACCATCCATAGTACTGAGCATCAGTGCTCCACCAGAGAAAACTTTCTTTACTATGAATGGCCCATCATAATTCGGAGTCCACTTGCCCCTGTGGTCTGTATGAGGAGGAAGGAGTCTTTTCAGCACAAGATCTCCTACTTGGTACTCTCGGAGCCTGACTTTCTGATCGAAGGCTTTCTTCATTCTTTTCTGATATAGCTGCCCATGACAAATTGCAGCCAACCTCTTCTCTTCAATCAGATTCAGTTGTTCGTATCGGGATCGGACCCATTCTGCTTCATTTAGCTTAACATCCATTAGTACCCGCAGGGAGGGTAATTCAATTTCAACAGGTAGGACTGCTTCCATACCATACACAAGCTGATACGGTGTTGCCCCAGTGGACGTTTTGATTGACGTACGGTACCCATGCAAGACAAATTGTAGCATTTCATGCCAGTCTTTATAGGTAACTACCATCTTCTGCACAATCTTCTTGATATTCTTGTTAGCTGCCTCAACAGCGCCATTCATCTTTGGCCTGTAAGGAGAAGAATTGTGGTGTTGGATCTTGAAGTCCCGGCATAGCTCTGCCATCATTTTGTTGTTCAAGTTGGAACCATTATCAGTAATGACTCGCTCGGGTACTCCATACCGACAGATGATATCTCTCTTCAGGAATCTGGCTACCACTTGCCTTGTAACATTTGCATATGAAGCTGCTTCAACCCACTTGGTAAAATAGTCAATGGCTACCAGGATGAATCTGTGGCCGTTTGAAGCAGTCGGTTCAATCTTGCCGATCATATCAATGCCCCACATAGCAAAGGTCCAGGGTGAAGACATCACATTCAGAGGATTGGGAGGCACATGCACCTTATCTGCGTAAATCTGGCATTTATGGCATTTCCTGGCATAAGCACAACAGTCTGCATCCATTGTGATCCAGTAATAACCTGATCTTAGCAACTTTTTAGCCATTGCATGCCCTCCTGCATGGGTACCAAAAGATCCTTCGTGTACCTCGTGCATTAACAAGTCTACTTCTGCCTTATCAACATATCTGAGGAGTACCATATCAAAGTTTCTCTTGTACAGGGAACCGTCAGCATTCAGGAAGAAACTACCAGCTAGCCTTCTTAATGTCTTCTTATCATTGGACGATGCCCCAGGTGGGTATGCTTGATCCTCCAAGAAGAATTTGATATCATGAAACCAAGGTTTATCATCTTTAACAACATCTGTTGAGAACACGTATGCTGGTCTGTCAAGTCTGGATACTGAGATCCGAGGTACAAAGTTGGCAGCTTGAACTTTGATCATCGATGAAATGGTAGCCAGAGCATCCGCAAACTGATTCTCGTCTCGAGGGATATACTCAAGCTTGACCGTTGTGAAGAAAGTCAATAACCTCCTTGTATAGTCCCTATAAGGTATCAGATGATCCTGGTGGGTGTACCATTTGCCATTGGTTTGATTGATAACCAGAGCTGAATCTCCGAATACAGTTAAAGTCTTGATCCTGAGGTCAATGGCTTCCTCAAGACCCATAATACAAGCTTCGTATTCAGCTTCGTTGTTAGTGCAGTTGAAGGTGATTTTTGCCGAGAAAGGCATGTGAACTCCCTTAGGTGTAATGAGTACTGCACCAACACCACGACCATTCATATTAACAGCCCCATCGAACATAAAAGTCCATTCTTCTTCTGGGTCAGGCCCTTCAGTGTGAACAGGCTCTTCATGATCTTTTGCTTTTATGAACATGATGTCTTCATCGGGGAAGTCAAATCTCATAGGCTGGTAATCATCAATGGGTTGCTCAGCAAGATAATCAGACAATACACTGCCCTTGATGGCTTTCTGAGATGTGTACTGAATGTCATATTCTGTGAGGATCATTTGCCATCTTGCAACCCGTCCGGTAAGTGCTGGCTTCTCAAAAATGTACTTAACTGGATCCATCTTTGAGATCAATAAAGTAGTGTGGGTCAACATATACTGTCTCAGTCGGCGAGCAGCCCACGCTAAAGCACAGCAAGTTTTCTCAAGCAGTGAATAACGTTGTTCACAATCGGTAAACTTTTTGCTTAGGTAGTATATTGCATACTCTTTTCGACCAAACTCGTCATGCTGGCCCAGCACACACCCCATTGACTCTTCTAATACTGTCAAGTACATGATTAGAGGTCTTCCTTCAACTGGAGGCATAAGGATCGGAGGCTCTTGTAAGTATTCCTTGATTTTGTCAAAAGCCCTCTGGCAGTCTTCATTCCACCTGACCGTTTGTTCTTTTCTTAACAGCTTGAACAAAGGCTCACAGGTTGCTGTAAGGTGAGATATGAACCGTGAAATGTAGTTCAATCTACCTAGAAACCCCCGAACTTATTTTTCTGACTTCGGCGCAGGCATTTCTTGAATGGCTTTAACTTTATCAGGGTCAGCTTCAATCCCTTTTTCACTTACAATAAATCCCAGCAGCTTACCAGATCGCACCCCGAATGTGCATTTGTTGGGGTTTAACTTCAGTTGGTACTTCCTCAGACGCTTGAATAACTTCAACAGATTTACCAGGTGGTCTTCTTTTGTGAGGGACTTGGCAATCATGTCATCCACATAACATTCAATTTCTTTATGGATCATGTCATGGAATAATGTTACCATAGCCCGTTGATAAGTTGCGCCAGAATTCTTTAGTCCGAATGGCATCACCTTATAACAGAACGTGCCCCAGGGTGTGATGAAAGTTGTCTTCTCCATGTCTTCAGGTGACATTTTGATCTGATTGTATCCTGAAAATCCGTCCATGAAGGAGAACACCGAGAACTGAGCCGTATTATCAACCAATACATCAATGTGAGGTAAAGGGAAGTCATCTTTCGGGCTGGCCCTGTTCAGATCCCGGTAATCCACACACATTCACACCTTTCCATCCTTCTTAGGCACAGGTACAATATTAGCAACCCACGGCGGATAGCTGGTCACAGCAAGGAACCCGGCGTCCCACTGTTTTTGTACCTCTTCTTTGATCTTCATTGCCATATCTGGGCGAGTAAGGCGCAACTTCTGTTTTACCGGTGGACAATCTTCTTTCAAAGGCAGCTTGTGCATGACAATATCGGTGTCCAACCCTGGCATATCCTGATAAGACCAAACGAAAACATCCACATATTCCCGAAGCATATCAATCAGTTGCTCTTTCATTGAATCCTGCAGGCAGGCCCCGATCTTAACTTCTTTTATGTCTTCCTCCGTACCAAGATTAACTGTTTCGACCTCTTCCTAATGAGGGGTGATAACCTTCTCCTCTTGCCTTAACAACCTGGCTAGCTCTTCAGGAAGCTCATAATCTTCTTCAACCCCTTCATCAGCTTGATTGATTGGATTGTCAAAGTCATTCGAAGTCATAGCAGTGTTGTTGTTGGTGCAATCTGAAAGGCACACTCTGCAAGGGTTTAGATTGTTTACTTTAGTGATCAGTTTTAATCTTGTTTAGAAAAAGTGAAAATGAAGTTATTTATTTTGAAAACATTGCCATTTTATTTTTGTACAAAAAGAAAAATGAAAAGACAGTGAGCGAAAAAGAGACTCGTTTGCAAAAGATGTCCGATATTCATTGATTAATCCATTTGCACAAAATTACAAGATGGCCCGATTACAAAATGAGTCTTGTCATCTTGGGCAAGATGCAAGACTTGATGCATGCTTAAAAATACAGGAAATAATAATTACTCTGCAGGAGTAACCCTTATAATTTCCTGGGAAGACCAGTTAAGGACTTGGCTCCCCGGAATCCTTGGACGTATCCAACTCTCCAGGTTGCGGTCGCTTTCCTCCTCGTCTTCCAAGTTGTTCACAGCATCCGGGGTGAGCATTCCCCCGCTGACAAAATTGGGCTCCTTGGCAGCCTCTGATTGATCTTGTTGAGTTGGTCTGTAACCCAACCCAAATCTGTCTTCTTTCTTTTCCACGGGCAGCAGCTTGCCCCAGCCTTGGGCAGTACCCTCTTCAACAACCTTCTGGGCTTGCTGATAAGATTTTATGGAGGTTCCCAGTACAGCAGATGCTTCATTAATGTTCAGGGCCTCAAACCCCTGGCTCATGGTTTCATGGATCTCTCCATCCATTTCTATGTACTTGTATGTTGCCAGATGGCTAACAAAGATGTCTTCCTCCCCACAGATGGTGATGATCTGGCCTTCCCATTCGAATTTCAGCTTCTGGTGAAGGGTAGACGTAACAGCGCCAGCGACATGGATCCAGGGTCTACCCAACAAACAGCTGTAGGCCGGTTGAATGTCCATCACATAGAAGGTAATCTTAAAAGTCTGCGGGCCAATCATCATAGGCAGATCAATCTCTCCAAGCACTGATCTTTTAGAGCCATCAAATGCTCTCACCACCAAATTACTCGGACGCAGTGCCAAGCCATCATACTCCAGCTTCACTAAGGCTTTCTTTGGTAGAACATTGAGCGAAGACCCAGTGTCCACCAGTACATGAGATAGAACAGCACCCTTGCATTCCAAGGTGATATGTAAAGCCTTGTTGTGGTTACGTCCCTCAGTTGTTAAGTCGGCATTGGTAAAGCCCAGTCCATGACTGGTGTTGACATTTGCCACAACGGTTTCTAGCTGATTAACTGTGATCTCCTCTGGCACATATGCTGCGTGCAGGACTTTCAACAATGCCTTCCTGTGAGCTTCAGAACACATCAACAGGGATAATATGGAGATTTTTGAGGGAGTTTGGTGAAGCTGGTCCACCACCTTGTAATCACTTCTCTTGATGATTCTCATAAACTCGTCTACATCTTGCTCAAAAGATGTCTTCTGAGTTTCTCTGACAATTGGCTCTTCAGGTACCACACTCTTTCCTTTTGCTTTGGCAGCTGCTTCTCCTTCAGCATTAGGTCTTTGCAATTGTGAGGCGAAAAGGCGTCCGCTTCTTGTGAAGCCTCCGCCTCCTCCAACATTATCAATTTGTGGAGAAGAGGTTGAAGAATCCAAAGTGATTTTCTCCCCATTGCAGTAAAGATCAGAGCCATAATGCCAAGGTATGGCATTGTTGCTTTCATAGGGAACTGGTCCAGGTACCGTGACGGTAACTGGACTGACTGCTGCAGAGGAGGGTACTGTAATGGTGTGCGGATCATAGTAAATTGTAACTGGTGATCTGGCAGGAGGTGCCACTGCTTGTTGTTGGAAATTGTTGTTTGGAGGAACATTTGATGGGTCATAGTAGATCGTGACTGCTGAGACATCTTCATTAATTTCTGTTGGCGTTGTAGAAGATTCTGCTGGTAAAAAGGATGTTGATGTTGTAGAAGAAATAGTTGTTGACATTTGATTTGTTGAAGTGATGGATGGAGCCATTGCTGATGATATTGATGAATCAGTAGGAATGATTGTTGCTGCTGTTGTAGAAGAATCAGGAATTGTTTCTGAAGGAATTGCTGGATTTGTAGGCGAGGTTGTTGAGATTTGAAGGATACCATCCTTGATAAGACCATCTATGCCGGTTCTCAAATTATCACACCCGTTGACTGCAATGTTGCAATACCCACAACCGAGTTCACACCCGGGGAACACCTGGCACTCTAGAAGCTGAGCTTTAATTTCGACCAGAGGTGTTCGGATTTGTGCAACACTGGTGATCAGAGTAGATGGTCTGTCTTCCTCAATGGCATTAATCCTTGGCCCACCATGATTAGGCATAGGATTTCTGTTGACATTCGGAGGAGGTGCGAAGTTGAGGGCTTTAGAATCCACCAGTTCTTGCACTTTCATTTGCAAAGCCCTGCATTTCTCAGTATTGTGGCCTGGTGCATTGGAATGGAAAGCACACCTGGCATTGACATCGTAATTCTTCGGGAGATTGGAGGGATCGGGAGGTGCCAATGTCCTTAACTCAACCAAGTTAAGTTTCAGGAGTTGTGGCAATAAGGCAGCATAAGGCATAGGGATAGGATCAATCACCCTATTTGCCTGTGATGGTCTTTGCTGGAAGGGTCTTTGTTGTTGATTGCTGTTATTGTTGTTGTATGTTCTCTGTGGCGGATACTGAACTTGCTATTGATAATGTGGTTGTTGTGGTTGTTGATGTGTTGATTGCTGAGGAATCGGAGCTGGAATAGTGACAGCTGCCACTGATCTGTGAACATACTGAGGTCTGCTCCTGCTGGCATGGATGACATTTGTCTCACCGGTCCTTCGAGGTCCCACAAAAGGCTTCCTGGGATTACTGGACGAACTTGCACCATTATCAGAAATTTTGCCCATTTTTAGCAGACTTTCAATTCTTTCACCGGCTATAACTACGTCTGCGAAGCTGGTGGAAGAAAAGGCAGCCAGCCTATCAATATATGTTCCTTGCAGAGTATTCATGAACATGTCGGCCATTTCTCTTTCCGACATGGGTGGCTGGACAGCAGCAGCAAGCTGTCTCCACCTCTGGGCATATTCCCTGAAGCTCTCCCTGGAGGATTGAGACATTCCCATCAAGAGGGTCCTGTTAGGAGCCATGTCCAGATTGTATTGGTACTGCCTGATGAAGGCTTCAGCTAGGTCCTTCCAGCATCTGATAGTAGCTCTGGTCAAGTGTGAGTACCACTCCCTTGAAGCCCCAGTCAAACTGTCTTCAAAATAGAACATCCATAATTTTTCATCCATGGTATATGCTTTAAGTCTTCCCAGAAAAGACTGCAGGTGAGTTCGTGGACAAGAGGTTCCATTGTATTTCTCGAAGCACGGAGGTTTGAACTTGTGGGGAATTCTCACCCCGTCTACTAACCCCATATCCATTACATCAAAACCCAAGGAGTTTTGAGACTCCAAAGATCTCAACTTCTCAGCAATTTCATCAAACCTTCGGTCATAGACTTCATCCCCAGCTCCCATGACATTAAATTGCTCCTCTTGGGGGTCTTCTTGTAAGATCCTCCCTCCAGTAGTATTTCCTTGTACATTTCCCGGGATGTTGACCTCCGGATCTAGATGAGGCCCAAATACAGGTGGATTAACATGAGGTTGTCCTCTCTCATTGTTACTTGTTCCTCCAGTCCCAAGATTAGGTTCCTCGGGAGTTTGTCTTTCTACCAATGCCCATAGCCTTTCCTGACTCTGGGCCAAGCCAGTCATTACAGTCATGAATTGGGCCATTTGGTTCCTCATCTCCACTCTTTCGTTAGCCATCTGGGTTCTGACTTCGGTCAGGTCTTGCTGTACTTGCTCCATTATAATACCCGGAAGGTTGTTGCGAGTAGGATACCGGTGTGCACGGTTGACAGGGAACACTCTTCTGCGAGCAATATTTCCTGAACCATAACAGAGTTAGAAACAAACAAAATAAAAGCAAAACCTACAAAACAAAACAAAAGTTAGTATGCAATCCAGTATGCTTATTTATTTTCCAAGGTATCCGGCTTGGTTCTTGGTTTTGACCTTTCCAGACCTCGAGGAAGATGCTTTGATGTTGCTTGAGAAAAGAAAACCCAAATGGAAACAAACTAAAATATATTACAAAAGATGAATAATACATAGTCTGTTTTTACAACATATGCCCTTGAAGGGTCAAAATACAACACAAAAGAAAAGTACATCAAATGAAAACTACAACAAAAGAGTCAAACATCTAGTCCAAACCCATCCTCCTTAACCTCCTTCAGAAGCACCTCAGTCACTGGACCAGCTGGATGCTCTGTAATAGTCCTGATGAGAAGGTTTCTGGTGGCAATGGCAGTGGTCAGCTTTTTGTGCCTATCTTGGTCCTTTGACCTCTTCAAACCAGCCCTAAGCTCCAACTCTGAAATCTCCTTCTGGGCTGCCAGCAAAGCTTCCTGTTGCTTCTTTTCATTGGCCTCTAACTGCTCAATCCTGGCTTGAGTTCTCTGATCTTCTTGAGTACGGGCTTCAGTGATCCTGACCCACCTAGCCTGACTATCTTGCAGATAGAGATCAGTCCTAGCTTTCTGAAGCTTGGCCTCTTTACAGGCATTCTTCAATATTTGCTCCCCAGCTCTTGATTTCTTGATGTAGTCCTCTGTTTTCTCAATCTTGGCCAGATGCTCCACCCTAAGCTTCTCCAACCTCTCAATGTCCAGACGACCATCACTCCTCTCCCAGAGTGTCTTCTTCAGAGCTTGAGACAGATTCTCATTCCTTTCCTTCAGCTTCTCAAATTCTTCCAGGCTGACAGTGGCTGCTGGCTGTACTGTTGATGGTCCAGGTGTATCCTCAATGGTGAAGGGCATTCCAGTAATCTGAGCCCTAGCATGAGACCAATCATAGTACTGGGCTGAAGCAACATTATTACACTTTCCAAGAATAGCCACCCCTTTTGTCTGGATGTTGTCTCAAGCCCAAGATGCTTGCCTGACAACAGCTAGATTAGGCTTTATCTCACAATACAGGGTCTTAGCTAAATCTTGCACTCTAGGAGGGTGGACCAAAGCATAGCCTAGTTGTCTTTTAAATAGCAAAGGATTGTAGTTGATGCAACCCTTCACTCCTACCAGAGGTACATTTGGGTATTGCCCACAGCTAGTGATGATGTTCTTGCCCTTGATGCTCTGGGTGCACCATCTGATGTCATCTGAAGTCAAAGTAATAAGTCTTTTAGCCCAATTCTTCTGTTGGTGAGGATTCAGGAAGGCATCAGTCTTAGGTAAGTGTTTGAGCAGCCAGGTGTGAAACAAAGGAGCACAGCATCTCACCAACTTCCCCCTTTGCTTCTCATTCCTCTGATGAATGGAATAATAGAAATCTCCCAGCAATGTGGGTACTGGGTTCCTCAGAAGCAAATGAAGAATGGCATTCTTGCTGATAAACTTGGGCTCGTCTGCAAATAGTATAACCCCATATATACTGAGGGCTAACAATGCACAAACTGCCCTCCATTCTCCCAAGGAGGCCTTCAGGATGGCCTGAGAAGTCAAAAAGTCTAAGTGCAAACCAGGGATCCCAGCCTTTGTTGTCATGTTTTGCTCAATCAAAATAGGCTCCAGGTATAGTGCTTTTGCCACTTCTCCATTGCTGGGAGAAGTCATCTCTGGGTTGAAGGGGACACCACCCCTGACAGGTACTCCAATCAATGATGAAAACTCCTCCAGCAGAGGTCCTAGCTGAAAGTTTTGGAAAGTGAAGCATCTCAAAGGAGGGTCATAGAACTGTAAGCAGGTGTGAATCATACTCCTCTGAGAAGGATCCAGGTCCTTAACCATATCAAGAATGTCTCCATAATGTTCTCTGAATAATGGAATGTGGTCTGGAGTGATAAGTGCCTGGACCTGCCTGATACCATTCAACACAGGCTCAAAGAAATGATATGAAATGTTGCTCTTCCTGGGTGTAGCCATGAATGCTGATGAAGAGCTGAAGACAAGTGCTGATGAAGATCAAGACTGGTACTGGAGATGAGCCACTGATAGGCTGGTGCTGGTGATGAAGGCAATTGAAGCAGGCAACTAATGAAGATAGCTGAAGCAGATAACTGATGAACAAAGGTCTATGCAGATGAAGGGGTCAAAACCAAGCCAAATAAAATGTGGATACCCTGAAAAACAAATAAACAAATGTTAAATGATGCAAATGATGAGTATGCAAATGATATGCAAGGGTTTGTGATCAAGCTGGATCTGATTTATCTGCCTTGATATAAAGCCCATGTATGTTCAAGAAGTCCAGATGGAAGTTCAGGAATCCAGTAACCAAGGTGGGGGACTCAAATAAAGAGTCACATGTCCAGGGTTTAATCACAAGAACTGTCCAAAATGGAGTACTCTTAAACCAAACAAGTAACAGGGTATGATGTGGCCAATGGTACCTGCAAACCTGTAAACAGCCCAACCCCCTCACAGGTACTGTTCTAAAACAAGGATCCTCAGACTTGGATCAGTTATGAGAAGTGTAAACACTTCTAACCTGGAGGTACAGTGTTTACAATAACCATAAAAGATCCTCCTCTAATTCACCCCAGTTTCTGAAGGTCATAATAAAGGTCATCCAGACTTAGCAGGCTTCCCAGATAGCCCTAGCACTACAGGAAATCTGTAGCACAGAGTTCTCAAGAAGAACCCACATCTGAACCGTGTTTCATATTCCCGCACCAGACCGAAATGGAATGGGAAAGAACATGAACCACTCTAGCCTAGGTGTCACTCAGGTCCCAGGTATGGGACCTTAAACTCTCAATAGAACCCCACCCACCAAAACAGAAACCAGATCCAGCAAGATGACAGTATGACAGTATGATGTATAAAACTGTAAGGAAAGCAGTAAACAAGACTGTACATAAAGCAAAAATAAATACATAGCACATATAGCACATAACACCCCAGTAAACACAAATCAAACAAGCGCTAGGAGGAACCCACAAAAAGAACCAGAAGCCCTGGTTACAGCATAAGGGTCCCTAGCAGAGTCGCCAAGTTGTCGCTCCCACCAAATGAGGCTAAGTCAAATGGGGTACAGACGCGAAGGGTCGGCGAAAGGAGAGAGAACACACAAGGGTGAACTCAGAAGAAAAGAGTCGCCAGCTAGGTATTTTTATCTCGAAGGAAAGGTAATGCTGCATAAACCTAGGAAAATATGGATAAGACGGTTGCGAACCAGAGAGACTGGGAAAGGGGGTTGGTTACAACCTGGGAAGGTATTAGCACCCAGATTGTTCGTCGTACTCGACGGGATCCACGCTTGAAAGATTTGTGTTCATAAGGGGTAGTGTCAGTGCTATTTTGTGTACAAAGCTGGAAAAGAATGCAAATGTCAGTGCAAAAGAAATGTGAAGTGTATAAGAGAAGTGTCAGTGCTGGAACAAGAGTGCAAAACTCAAGATAATGAGGCTCAAAGAATAAAGCTGAAAGAGGGGGAATATACAGAGACTTTTGTTCGATAACTGTTAAGTTATGCCTACGTATCCTCTCGTGCAACGAGGAAGTAAGAACACCGTAGTTCGACTCAAAGAGACTGAAAAGATAAATTGACTTGTGAACTGCTTGCTTGCCTATACTCAAGTGTATGACATGTCTGGCTCAGGTGCAAACTGTCTTGCATTAGACGGAAGAAGCAAGTTCTCGTTTATGAGTGAATGAGATGAGAAAAGAATCCCGGAGGAGACGATTATTGTTTGTTTTTGATATTTTCAATCTTTTATTGATTTTTGGGAGTTTGTCATAGGAAAATGAGCTTAAGCCTAAACCAAGGGTTAGTAAACTCATCACATCCTCCCTCTGATTAGGGGTAATGAGAATACCTTAAGCATGAAGTAAGCACCTCACACTTAATCACCATGATGTAGGATTAAGATCATTAACCTACTTGTATTTATTTAGATGTTTTTGTTGTTTTTGTTTAGTGTTAAGTAACGAGTTTAAGCCATAATCAAGGATTTAATGGACCCATTACACCATCCTAATAGAAGGATGATAGATGAGAACGTTTAAGCTGAGAAAGACTCCTCAACTTAATCCATGATTAGGGATTAACCTCATGACAAAACAAAGCCTTTATTAAAGTGGATTTTAATTAATGATAAGATGAAGAAGTGATTTTTATGGTTTGTAATACAACTTGAGGGGGACTTGTCCATTAACACTAGGGTTAGTCCTTCTTAACCAATCAAGGAAGAATTAGAACCCTAATGTAAGGCCCAAGTTACAAGCTATTTGTCTTAGTGATTATTAAATGGATTGATTAAAGGTTTTAAACACATTAAGGGTTTAACACTTAGGATTAAAGTTATACACTCCATCCTAATAGAAGGATGCAGGCATAAGCTTAATCACAAAGCCTTAAAACCTTTAAGGTTTATTCCCTGATTATGAGATGAGGGGAGAAAACTCAAAGATGACACAAAGGCAAAACTAAATGGGGGACTAATAAAACCCTAATTATTATCATACTTGGAGATCCTAGGGTTTGTGAGGCTTAAGAGAGAAAGAATCTTCAAAGAGCCACCAAGGAAAGAAGCAGATGAAAGGAGAAAGAAGCAGAGAGAAGCAAGACAACTTGCTTCACTTAAGAAGACAAGTTGCCTGAAGGAAGAAAGTGGGAAAGAGCATGAATGAGCAAGCTCACTTTAATACAAAGATAAAATTCAGCAATGATGCATAAGAGAGGTGAGAAGAGATTTTGAGAAGTGAAGGCAAATTCACTTCTCAAAACAACTTACCACCTGAAAAGTTAGCAAAAGAAATGAAATGCAATGAGGATGGGATGAAATGCCATGGTGAAAACAAAAACCAGAAGCAAGAACATGAAGTTAATGATGCTAGGAGATGATGCAAACACATGGCAAGAGATGAGAATGATCATACAAGCATAAGGATGCAAATGAGGCATGCTTTGAACCAGAAGAATCCATGAATGCTTATGAAATGAAATGAACATATAACATAGCAAATGAAAGATGCAATGATCAAACATGATTCTAAGATGTCCTAAGATGTCTTATGAATCACATGGATGCACAAAATGTCATGGCAAGTTATTGAATGCAAGCATGTGAGAGATGGATGCAAAGGAAGGCACAAATTAGGGTTTATGATCAACACACAAAGCAAAATTCAAAATCAGAAGCAAATGACATGACAAAAAATTTAAAATGGGATAAAAGGAACCCTAACCCTATACAAGTTCACTGCCCAAAGGAGGGGACCTAACTCTTAACCTAGTGAAAGTTATGATTTTCTTAAGTTGGCTAGGGTTTTAAGGTACCTCATCATGAAAAATGCAAAACAAATTGAAAATGGGAGATCAATTCACACCAAATTTATCCTGTAAACTACATGCCATGAAGGATGCAATGCAATAAGAACCCTCATCAAACTCTCAAAGGTTATGCAGAATGAATTTTTCAAAGTTTGCACAAAAATATTGCCTTAAAATGAATTTAATTCCAAAGAAAATGATCAAAATGCATCAAGAACCAAAAATAAATTTGTTTTGAGAGTTGGATAATGTTTCTAAATGTTTTTAAATGCAATGTGAATTTTTTGGTGATTTTTAAATACCTAAATGCATTTTTAATTAATTAATTTTCATTAACTAATTAAAAATAAACATTTAAATAATTTAAAAATAATTTTTAATGCAAAAAAATAAAAATAAAAATATTTTTGGGTTCTAAAAATTAATGAAATGCTTGACAAAAATTTTCAGAATTTTTAAATGCTTTTTGCTATTTTAAATAATTCGTAAAAGATAAATCAAATAAAATGAAAATAAAAATGAATTAATGAGAAGTATGCAAATCCAGAGGCTGAGGTTCAAACAAAATTGAGGGGGATTGAAACGCGCCATATCCAATGGCTGACATTCAAACTGACTGGATTTATTTAAACTTAATTAATTAATCTAATTAATTAGGATTAGGGTTTTAATGAATGATCTGGGCCCTTCAAACGCGCGGGAGTCAATGCCAGTCAAACCAATCCACGGTCCAAATTCAAACTGAACCCTAAACGTGATTAATACACTAATGACTCTCAGGTGGCCGGAAATGACCTCCGGTCATCTTCTCCGACCACAACCCTCCCTGAAAATTGCTATCTTCTTCCCTAGGTCACTAAAATCCAATCTCTCTGCCCAGAAATGATCCCCATACATCATACATCAAGAATCAATAAACAAACATCATTTAAAACACATCAACAAGGAGAATCGAATCTAAACAGTTATAGGTCAAAAAGTTTCAGAACACGAATACATACTCATTTCTCCACCATTTTCAAAACAAAACATATCAACATGATTTGTGAAGCATAGAGAATCATTTAGGAACTTAAAAACATGTTTCTGGAAAAAATGTTCCTGAGCTCACCTGAACTGGAGCTTTGATCTTTGGAACTTTCTGGCTGCCTCTTTGATCCAAAACGCCTCTAATGAACCTCCTGAGAAGCTTGCAATGCTTGGTTGGAGTTTAGTGTGGCTGATTTAAGAGTTTGATGAAGTTCTGTTCAAGGGAGGTGAGAAATCGTATTTCTGCTTGGGGTGGTTTCAGGGACAAATGAGGATTGGGAAATGATCAGAGGAACATGGTGAGTGGTTTTGTGAAGTCTGTTTTGATGTTTGATGCTTGTGTTTTGAGATTCGAAGCAAAATGCATAAGAGGTCAGTTGTGGGAACTATGGCTTGTGAGATGTTTCAGGCTGTGTTGTGCTATGTGTTGAGTCTCTTTTGGTACATGTATCAAGTTGGGATAGGTCAGAGAGTTGTTGCTGGCCTAGCTTGATTGGTATGGGTCTTTTTGCATAAAGTCAACTTTTTGTGTAAGAGAGGTATGGGCCATTTCAGTCAAGGTACAAGGCATGGCTTGGCTGCAGCTTGAATCAAGGAGAACCATGGAAGTGGATTAGAGGCAATGCAGCAAGTGGATTAGGGTTTGTGAGAGTTTTTTGCAAGGCCCTTTTGGAGTTTCTTAATGCACAAGTCATGAAATTGGACAATTCTTTGGTGCATTCTGACTTTTAGGTCATGGTTCATGTTTGTGAAAAGGTTGGAAGTCACATTGAACTCAAATTTTGCCTTGGCAAGAGGTTTTGCAACTTTGCCTCTTTGGTACAAAACATGAAATTATATGATTTTGTCCAACTTTGACAAGCCATAAATTTTGATCCAAAATGAATTAGAATGAGTTCTTGTACTTTTTGAAAATGGGAAGATCCATTATACAACTTTCATGACCAAATTTTTCCCATTTGAAGCATTTTTTAATTAAAAAGAAAGGGTTGAAAAACTTTCCCAAAATGGCAAGTTTTCATTACAAGTCACTTTCCCAAAAAGGCAACTTTGCAAATGGCTTGAAATTCTTCAACTTTGTGAACTTCTAACATCTTCTATGATCAAATAAAGATCATACACATTCAAAATTATGGAGAATGCCCTTTGGTTGTGTCATTGGGGGCCTCAGATGCCCTGATTTTGCACTGACTTGCTCAAGAAGTCAACTCTTGATTAGATGCCTTCCCTATGGAATTTCTTCATGAAACTTGATATGCATGATCCTTATAACATATAGAGACCAATAGAAACAAGAATGACCAAAAAATTTGGAGTTATGGCCTTTGAAACCAAAACCCTAATTCTAGGTCATTTGTGCAGTCAAACCTGGCTCTACTTCCATGCCTTTCTCAGTTCTTGTGATTCTTTGACTCCTTTGATCTTTAGAGGATATAATATGATGCTTGAACATACATGGACCCCTTTGAAGTGATTGATGACCTTTGGAGTGGCTCAAATGGCTCTTGGATTGCTCAGATCACAAACCCTAGATGCAGATGACTTTGAAACAATGCAGTGAATCAAAAATGTGATATGAGATGCTATGATTGAACTTATGAAAATGAAAAGATCACAAGCCATGGTGTGAACTGGGTGAGGTAAAATTTGGGGTGTTTACACAATGCTTCAAATGCAATGTTATTTTTTCCAAAAATTCAGGACATTGTTTTGCAAACAGAGTAAACAAAACACAACATAACTTTTGAATGAATATTCATTCATTGAATGGCCTCTGAATAGGCAAAGTTTTACATCAGAAAGCAACTACCTGGAAAGAGGTAGCTACAATAAATTTGAGAAAAGAAACTATCCTAATGGCAATGTACACGGCATTCCAATGAGTTTCCTTCCTGATATGACCAACACGTTTTCAAAACTTTCCGTTTTTACCTTTGCTTTCTGAAGAAGACGAGGGAACTGATTCTTACCCTTCTGATATTGTCAGATTGTAAGGAACGATAATTTAGTTCAGATTACCCGGATCGCAGTTGTTCGCTTATTCCCTTGTTTTGCGTGGATCGCCCTTTCTGGTTTTCAATCCACCAAGATACCCTTTTTTGCCTGAGCTGTCCGATGTGGCTTTTCAACTCAGCGGGTGTACGTTTTTTCTCTTTATTTTCCCTAACTTTTGCCCGAGCTTTTTATTATGTTTTTAGCTCGTCGGGATGCACTTTTCTTGCCTGGACTTTAATTCTGTTTTTGTGTCCAACGGGTCTTTTTATGCGAAGTATTTTTTAACTGCGTCTGAGTTAACAGGGGATTGGAAATCTTCTCTATCCATAGTAGCGAGTAACAGTGCTCCACCTGAGAAAACTTTCTTTACTATGAATAGGCCTTCGTAGTTTGGGGTCCATTTGCCCCTGTGATCTGAACCTGGAGGAATGATCCTCTTGAGCACAAGCTAACCCACTTGATACTCTCGAATACGTACTTGTTGGTCGAATGCTCGCTTCATTCTCCTCTAATAAAGCTGACCATGACAGATAGCCGCTAACATATTTTCCTCAATTAGACACAACTGATTATATCGAGCACGTACCTACTCAGCCTCATCAAGCTTTACATTCATCATCACACGTAAAGAAGGAATTTCTGCCTCAACAAGCAAGACTGCCTCCATGCCATACACTAAGGAGAAGGGAGTTGCCCCGGTTGACGTCCTGACTGACGTTCGGTACCCATGCAGCGCAAATGGTAACATCTCATGCCAATCTTTGTAAATGACAACCATCTTCTGTACAATATTCTTAATATTCTTATTAGCTGCCTCTACCGCGCCATTCATCTTTGGTCGGTAAGGAGAAGAATTGTGATGCTGAATCTGGAAGTCCCAGCATAGTTCCGCCATCATCTTGTTGTTCAAATTGGAACCATTATCAGTAATGATTCGCTCGGGCACTCCGTATCTGCAAATGATATCTCTCTTTAGAAATTTGGCTACCACCTAGCGAGTGACATTGGCATAAGATGCTGCTTCAACCCATTTGGTGAAGTAATCAATCGCAACCAAGATGAAACGATGACCGTTTGAAGCGGTAGGCTCTATCTTCCCGATCATATCAATGCCCCACATAGAAAAGGGCCAAGGAGATGAAATGACGTTGAGCGGGTTAGGAGGAACATGCACCTTGTCTGCATATATCTGGCACTTGTGCCACTTACGGGTGTACGAACAACAATCTGCATCCATTGTTAGCCAATAATACCCTAATCTCAACAACTTCTTAGCCATTTCATGTCCTCCTGCATGAGTACCGAAGGATCCCTCATGGACCTCCTGCATTAACAGGTCTACTTCGTGTCTATCCACGCATCTGAGCAAGACCATGTCAAAGTTCCTCTTATACAGAACTCCGTCTGCGTTCAAGAAGAAACTAGCAGTAAGTCATCTCAAGGTATTCTTGTCGTTGGATGATGCCCCAACTGGGTATTCTTTTTTTTCCAGGAAAAGCTTGATATCAAAATACCAAGGTTTCTCATCAGACACTGCGTCTAAAGGGAAAGCATAAGCTGGTGTGTCAAGCCTGGAAATGTCAATCCTGGGAATATAGTTCCAACACAAGACTTTGATGGACGAAGAAAGAGTAGCCAATGCATCGGCGAATTGATTCTCATCTCGTGGTATATAATGCAGCTTAACTGTTGTGAAGAATTTCAACAATCTTCTGGCATAATCCTTATAAGGAATTAAGTGTTCCTGATGCGTAAACTACTTGCCGGTAATCTGGTTAATAACGAGGGCTGAATCTCCGAATATATCGAGGGTTTTAATGCGAAGATTAATATCCTCCTCTATTCCCATTATGCACGCCTCGTACTCCGCTTCATTGTTGGTGTAGCCAAAAGTGATTCTGGCAGCGAAGGGAAAATGAACACCTTCAGGAGTGATAAGAACAACACCAACTCCACGTCCGTTGATATTGACTGCCCCATCAAACATCAATTTCCATTGGGATTCAGGGTCTGGCCCCTCCTCCGTAAGTGGTTTCTCACAATCTTTTTCCTTGAGGTACATGATGTCCTCATCGGGGAAATCAAACTTCATGGGCTGATAGTCGTCCTCCAGTGGTTTATGTGCAAGATAATCCGACAATACACTTCCTTTGATGGCTTTCTGGGAAGTATATTGTATATCATACTCTGTTAAAATCATTTGCCACCTTGCAACCCTTCCGGTTAATGCTGGTTTTTCAAAAATATACTTGACGGGGTCCATTTTTGAGATTAGTAATGTGGTGTGGGTCAACATGTATTGTCTTAGTCAGCGAGCAGCCCATGCCAAAGCGCAACAAGTTTTCTCGAGTAGTGAATAACGGGATTCACAGTCGGTAAACTTTTTGCTAAGGTAGTAAATAGCATGCTCTTTTCGACCATACTCGTCATGTTGTCCTAGCACACACCCCATCGACCCTTCTAACACAGTCAAGTACATGATAAGTGGCTGTCCTAGAACTAGAGTCACTAGAATCGGAGGCTCCTGCAAATATTCTTTTATCTTTTCAAAGGCTCTTTGACAGTCCTCATTCCACCTGACCGTTTGTTCTTTTCTCAACAGTTTGAATATTGGCTCGCATGTGGCAGTTTGATGAGATATAAACCGAGAAATGTAGTTCAACCTCCCTAAAAACCCACGCACTTCTTTTTCTGTTTTTAATGCAGACATATCTTGTATAGCTTTTACTTTTGCAGGATCTACCTCGATTCCCCTTTGGCTAACAATGAAACCCAGCAATTTATCGGACCGCACTCCGAAAGTGCACTTATTTGGATTCAATATCAATTTGTACTTTATCAACCTATCAAACAGCTTTTTGAGATTGACCAAATGTTCCTCTTCATCTAAGGACTTGGCAATCATATCGTCCACATATCATTCAATTTCTTTGTGTATCATATCGTGGAACAATGTTACCATAGATCGTTGATACGTTTCCCCGGCATTCTTCAACCCAAAGGGCATAACCTTATAACAGAATGTACCCCACGGGGTAATGAACGTCGTTTTCTCCATGTCTTCCGGCGCCATCTTGATCTGATTGTACCCGGAGAAGCCATCCATGAAAGAAAATACCGAAAACTGAGCGGTGTTATCTACCAACACGTCAATGTGAGGTAAGGGAAAGTCATCCTTTGGACTTGCTCTGTTCAGATCCCAATAATTGACGCACTTCCGGACCTTGTCGTCTTTCTTTGGTACAAGCACAATGTTAGCTACCCAGGGTGGGTAATTAGTTACAGCAAGGAACCCGACATCCCACTGCTTTTGCACTTCCTCTTTGATCTTCATCGCCATGTCAGGGTGAGTTCTCCTCAACTTCTGTTTTACCAGAGGACAGTTTTCTCTTAGTGGCAGCTTGTGTACAACAATGTCAGTATCTAATCCCAGAATATTTTGATACGACCAGGCGAAGATATTCACATATTCACGTAGTATACCAATCAATTCCTTCTTTACCTTGGCCTGCAGATTAGCCCCAATCTTTATCTCTTTCTTTACATCCTCGGACCCGATCTCAACTATCTCTACTTCTTCCTGATAAGGTTGAATGACCCTTTCCTCTTGTTTCAACAACCTAACCAATTATTCCGGGAGTTCACCGTCTTCCTTACCCCTTCCTCAGCTTGGTAGATAGGATTGTCGAAGTCATGCATAGTCATAGCAGGAACTTTATCACAAGAATCCGAATGATCAACACTGCACAAATGATGTGCTTATTTCAGAATCAGGGTTTTTCAAAGGAGACACAAACACATAAAAACTTAGGGAAAAGAAAAACATTGCCATTTTATTTCTGTGAAAAATTTTAAAACGAAAGAAAAGAGAACACAATTTGTTTGAAAAATTTCCTTTATTTCATGGAAAAAGGTAAATGCATAAAAGCATGGTGGCCCTACAAATGGATCCATGCACCTTTGGCAGAGTGCAGGACTTGACATGCAGTATGATAAAATGGAAACAAATAAAATTACTTTGACGGCCAAGTTACTTGAACAAAATCTTCAGCCGACCAATTCCGGAGCTCCTCCCCAGGTGCACATGGGTGAATCCAGTCATCCAAGTTACAGTCATTATCCCCCTCTTCATTTGTTGCACAAATGTTGTTGTAATCGAGCACTCCAGCACTTGTGAATGTTATGGACTTACCACCTTAAGACCAGTTGGACCCACCAGGTTGATAACCGAGACCAAACTTGTCATCCTTCTTCTCCATTTCTAGCAGCTTGCCCCAACCCTGTGCATTTCCGGGTTGGACTACTTCCTTAGCTTGCTTGTAGGAGTAAATAGGAGTCCCTTCCTTTTCATTGCTCTGGACTGCAGCCCCCGTAGACGAAATACTAACATTAACCGTTTCAAAATCCTGGCAAAGTGTTTCATGAATCTCCCCGTCCATTTCCACGTACTTGAAAGTCGACAGATGACTTACGAAAATATCTTCTTCTCCGCATACAGTAACAACCTGGCCATCTACCACATACTTCAACTTCTGATGCAACGTGGATGTTACTGCGCCAGAAGCATGAATCCAAGGACGTCCTAGCAAACAACTATAAGCAGGTTGAATATCCATAACATAGAACATACTCTTGAACACCTGAGACCAAATCTTTACTGGTAGCTCCACCTCCCCGAACACAGACCTCTGAGACCCATCAAAGGCTTTTACAATCAAATCACTAGGTCGTAAGACAATACCCTCAACATTCAACTTCATTAGGGCCTTTTTAGGAAGCACATTAAGAGATGAGCCTGTATCTACCAAGACATGTGATAGAAAAGCACTCATACACTCCATGGTGATGTGTAGGGCCTTGTTATGATTGCGCCCTTCACTAGTAAGATCTTTATCTGTGAATCCCAGCCCATGGCTGGCATTCACACTAGCTACCACGACCTCCAACTAGTTAACAGTTATTTCCTGTGGTACATACGCCATATGTAAAACTTTTAGCAGAGCCTCCCGGTGAGCCTGAGAACACATTAACAATGACAGAATAGATATCTTGGACGAAGTTTGATTCAGCTGTTCAACCACGTTATAGTCATTTTTTTTAATTATTATCATGAACTCTTCAACTTCTTTTTCAAAAGTGCCTTGACTAGGACCAGGAGTTGTCACCTCTTCAGTTACTATCTGTTTACCCTTAGCTTTTGCAGAAACCTCAACTTCGGGATCATCTCTAAGAGCTTGAGGAGCAAAGAGACGCCCATTCCTTGTAAATCCACCAACTCCTCCGACATTCACAACAGTCGGGTCAATTTCCACTGTTTTACTCTCCACCTTCTGACCATCTACATACACGTCCGAGCCATAGTGCCAAGGGATAGCCTTGTCATCAACATAAGGGACTGGTCCCGGAACAGTAATGGTAACAAGACTCACCTCTGGAACATAAATAGTCACATGTTTTCTCCAGACAGGAACCTCAGCAGGATCAAAATAAATTGTTATTGTAGACACACAATCATTTCTATCGTCAACTTTGTCAAACTGTAGGGACCCTTTGTTAATAAAAAACTGCAACCCAGCTCTTAAAACCTCACAACCATTAACAGAATTCATGCAACCCTCGCAGTCATAATCACACCCCGGGAATACATGCCCTTTCAGCAATCTATCTTTCACGGCTAGCAACGAAGTCTTCACTTCATCCACATTCAACATTAAGTTTAACCTCTCACCACTATCAACGGCATTTATTCTGGCCCCTCCATGATTTGGAATGGGGTTCGATGTAACATTTGGAGGCGGTGCAAAGTTATTTGCTTTTGAGTCAATCAAGTCTTAGACCTTATGTTGCAATGCCCTGCACTTCTCCGTTGAATGCCCAGGAGCACCTGAGTGAAAGGCGCATCTTGTGTTAGCATCATACCCCACTGGAAGTTCTCCAGGTGGTGGTGGTTCTAATGTCCTTAACTGCACCAAGTTCAACTCTAACAATCTCTGAAGCAGTGACATGTACGTTCATGGAATGGCCTCAAGCACCCTGTTAGCTGGACGAGCTTGTCTCTGCTGATAGGGTCTTTGCTGATAGTTATTGCGTTGTGGCTGTTGTTGTTGTTGTTGTTGTTGGGTTTGTTGCATAGGACTTGATGGAATGGTGACAACTACCACTTGCTCATAAGTTCCTCTGTATCCACGGCCCCGACCTCGACCGTACACAGCATTAGCTTATCCTTCCCTTCTTCTTGGAGGTCCATTAAAAGCTTTTCGAACACCACTTGAGCTACCTATTCCAGTGTCTTGAATTTTTCCCATCTTCAGAAGAGTTTCAACCCTCTCTCCAACTATCACGATGTCATTAAACTTTGTTGTTGAACAAGACATCAGCCTCTCTATAAACACACCCTGCAGTGTTCCCATGAACATGTCTGCCATTTCATTTTCCAATAAGGGAGGTTGCACCCGAGCAGCAAGCTGACGCCATCTCTGGGCGTACTCTTTGAACCCTTCTTTAGCACTCTGAGACATTGTTTGCAACTGGGTACGATTTGGAGCCATATCCAAATTGTACTGATATTGTTTCACAAATGCCTCAGCTAAATCCTTCCAGCTTCGAATATCGATTCTGCTCAGCTTCATGTACCATTCCAAGGAAGCTCCTATAAGACTATCCTGGAAGTAATACATCCACAACTTCTCATCGTCCGTATGTGCGGCAATCCTTCCCACAAAAGATTGAAGGTGGGTTTTCGGGCAGGCCGTGCCGTTGTACTTATCAAAAGTAGGGACCTTAAATTTGTCGGGAATTCTCACCCCTGGCACCAAGCCCAGATCAGTGATGTCAAACCCTAGAGAACTCTGAGATTGAATGGCATGAATCTGCTCAGCCATCTCTTCAAACCTCTTATTCATGTCAACCCCCTGACCTTCTGCCTCATCCAGCAAAGTGAATTGTTCGTCCTGCCCATCCATTTGCATGTTATTCAGTCCATCATTAATAATAGTGACCCCTGGTTGCACCACAGGTATTTCAACATGACGGGCGCCAGCCCCGTTGCGATTACCTCCATCTGTTGTCCCATTATTCCTGGCTTGATTGTTTTCTACCATTTCGCGTAGGCGCTCTTGAGTTTGACCCATCCCAGCCATGAGGATCATGAAGTTGTCCATTCTTTTCCTTAGGTCAGCCAGATCTGCTTGCATCTGATCCATTGCTCTCTCTGTTCACCTTTGTAGGGTATCTGTGCACCGTTGGCTGTCTCTGAACCTTCCTAGGAGTTATAGTGCCTGAAATTTGATATAAACGTTAGAAAACTGATGAACTACCTGCAAAACAAACAAACACATTATATGAAATGCAATCTTCATGTTTTCATCCTCAAGCTTTTATTACCCCTAGTTCTGGTATCTCATGAGGAGTCTAGATGGCCTTGGGAATCAACCTCTTATGATCCTCTCTTCCACTATTTTCCACACCATTTCCACAACCAAACTATGAAAAGAAACATACATCTCAAGGAATTTTGACAAAATAAAGATGCAATAAGATAAAGGCCCTAAGGCACAAACAACATCCCCATAGGGTTTAAAGTCTCACGAAATACAGTAATCAAAATAGACCCCTAAAACAATTTTGTAGGTGATCAGAAATACACATAAAAACCTAGAACTCCAAGCTAAAAGAAGACTTTGGCTCTTCCCCCATCTATACTCGAGTTCTCTTTACATCTTCTCTTCTTTTGAGATCTACTACCTCTTCAAGAGCCTCGTGCAGCTGCTGAGATACCTCTTGTTGCCTCTTGTAAGCCTATTCTAACTCTTCTCCTTGAGCAACAATCTGCAGCTTAAACATCTCTTCTTTCTTCTTGTACTCTAATTGATCTTGTTCTCTTTGACCATACACCTAAGTAAGAGATTGCCTAGCATCCCTGAGAGCCTTCTTATTTTTCTTGAATAGTTCTTCTCTCTTGATGTCCATCAACCCTCTTCTTTGGAAGTAAGCCTCCCTTTCTGCTAACTCTTTGTCATTAGCCTTTTGTTCTACTTGTACCTTGTGCAGCTTATCTTCTATAGTCAACTTGGAGAGTGCTAACTGATGATGCAAGCTAATCATTTATGTATGTTCCAACTTCAACTCTTTCAGCTGAGCCTCAAGCCTTTGATAGTCTTCTAAAGGAACAGTGCTTGGTGCTACAGGGATCTGTGAAATTATTTCCTTTCGATAGAGAGGAAGCTCCAAAGAAAAAGGCAATAAAGTAATCTTGACACGCTTCTTTAACCATGATGCAAAAGGCTCATACATATTGGGGTCTACCCTCCCAAACTCATTTTTCCCTTTTGAATCCTGATATCCCAAGCTTGGAATACCTGGATGGCCATGTCAATATTCCCCTCAATAGGAAGATACAAGGACTCTCTCATATCCTCATCAGAAGGGAATCTCTCAGAGGATATCCAAATTTCCTTGCCAAAACTGGATTATAATTGATCATCCCCTTCCTACCGATCAAAGGAACATTAGGAAACCAGTTACACTTTATAACCATTTCCTTTCCTAACACATCCCTATCATACCCCCAGCTTATATCACTTGCAGTCAATCCCATCAATCTTCGGGACCATTTCCATTCTCCCCTCAAATCCTTAAAGGGTCCCACTTTAGGCAATTGTCTGGCAAACCAGTCAGCAAACAGAGGCACACAACAACTTACATGACCTCCCTTCTTCTCATTCCTGTAGTGAACCCCATAATAAAAGTCACCTAGCAATGTAGGTGTGGGATTCCTTCTGAAGAAGATGGCAACAGCCTCCAGACTTACCATCCCTTGATCACTTGGGAAGAGACTAATTCCATAGACCATCAAAGCTAAGAGTACACTGAACTATGCCCATTGATCATCTTGAGCATATACCAAAGCTTCCTGAATCAGCATATTGCAAGACAAACCCTTCCCTTTGCTACTCCTCAAGCTCTGCTCTACCTTGCTTAACGGCAAGTGAAACCTTTGAGCAATCTCCTCTGCCTGGAGTACTCTCCCTGAGTTGTAGTAAGGTTGTCTTCCAGTAAGGGGAACATGCAGCAAACTAGAAATTTCTTCCAGTGTAGGTGCTAGGACATAATCTTGGAATACAAAACAGCGCAATGGAGCATCATAGAACTGAAGTAGAGTGTGAATGCTATCCTTTTGGTCTTCTGTTGGCTTGTCCATGTACCTGAGAATCTGCCCAAACCTAGCCCTGAAATCTCCTAGAATCTTACCATTCATCAGACCCTTCAGCTGGTGTAGTTTCTTCACCTCTGGTTGTGGAAAGGTGTAGTGTGCATTATTCTTTTTTAGAGTTGTAATGATGTTTGCCATCTGGATATGAGATTAATAAATACCAGAACAAGGTGTGCAAATGTAACCTGAAAAATGAAAACACTAAGATGTTAAGGATGCTATGATATGATGCAAATGCAGATGCAAGGCAAGTATGATCAATATGGAACTGTCTGGGTGGTGTCTGCAAGAGTCAAGTGAACACAAACTATAAGTCCTCTGAATAATAGTCCATATACCCTTGGATGAGTCACAAATATCCTCAGATCAAACTACCATCTAGCTCAAGAACTTCAAAGGTCAAAATATCAGATCAACACATACAATTGTACTGAAAGTGGGTATGATGAGGTTAAAAGGGTTCCTGCAAACCTGTAAACCCCTCCCAATCTCACTAGTGTGCTCTGGGTCAAACATCACAGACTCTCAAATCCGAATAGCAATAATACTTTCACCATTTCCGAGAAATGGCTCATGACCAAATCAGGGAATCGTTTTGGCATTATATACTACTCAGGGAGGCCTTAGCTGAGTCTGGGAAAAATAAGCATCCCTTATAAGTCCCCAGATTCGAGCGCTGAAATCGAGAAACAATAGTACATTCAACCCGTAGGATACAGTAATATTGTCATACGACCAGATGCTTTTGACTGAGTTCCTATAAGAGAACCAGGTCATCCTATGCAAGTTCCAAGTGGGCCCTAATTTGCGAATGGGTTTGCCACAAAATGTGGTTTTCCACTGTCACCACTGGAGAGGGATGTTTCCACAAGGTTCTCAATGATCGGTCCCCATCCGCACATGACTATCAAGGTTGTGTAATGAAGTAGGGAAGATCCCTATATCAAGACATTTCCAAGACGGCCGCGAATCTGGGTGTGAACGCACTAATACCCCCATGACAAGATGACATAGGGCCAAAGTGATTGTCCACGCTAAATCCTTCCACTTTGAGTATAAACCATAAGCCAACCACAAATTAAGATTCCAATGTGTCGCTCCTTGGATTTCCATCCTGGTACAAACGCGAAAGTGGCGCAGAAAAGAGGTAGAGTCGCTAGCCAGGAATTTTTATCCCGAAGGAACGGGAATGGTAATGTTGCACAAACCAGAAGAAAAGAAAAGGAAGGACAAAGGTCCTGTGAACCAAAGAATTTGGGTTCGGGAGTCGGTTACGACCTGGGAAGGTATTAACACCCCAGATCGTCCGTCGTACCCGACGGTATCCACGCTTGCAAAGAAACTGTTTCAAAGGGTGAAGGAATGAAAGTTGGTGCAAAGAAAAGGAACTGAACTAGATAAAAGAAAAGAAAAGGGAACTGAAAAAGAAATCAAAGAGGAAAAATGTAGGGAAAATAAGGATTGTGCTCGAACGGGCCCTACCCCGCTGACTACGTACCTCATCTGGACAATGAGGATCAGAGTCGCCGTAGTTCCCCTAACTAGGGGTGGAAAATATTGCTTGTGCCTTAAGGCTTGAACTGCCTATGTCAATGCTCAGGTGTTGCAGGCTCGGACGATGAGTGCGTAACCGTCTTGCAAAATGACAAGTGGGAGCAAGTTCATACGTGAAGAGTGAATGAGGTGAGAAGAGAATTCCCGAAGGAGAGACGCTTGTTTGTTTGTGTTTTTTAAAAGTCTTTTAGGAGTGTCGCAACAGGAAGTGAAGGTAAAGCCTTTTCTAAGGACATGTCCTTATTACCACATCCCAAGTTAGAATGAGTAACAAGTCCATCAAGAATGAAGAAGATCCTCAAACTTGTTTCCTAAGATTAAGATTTAAATTCACTAACTTGTTTGTATTATTAAGTGTTTTGATGGATTGAAGTGAAGAAGTGTTTTTTTATGCTTTTCTTTGAAAGGATGACAAAAGGGAGAAGCCAACTCAACTATTATTAGATGTTTTTTAGGTTTTTTGTATGAAGATGAGAAAGAGAGAGCACCAAAAGGATCTCAAAGGTAAAATCTAATGGGGAAGACTACTCCTAATGTTATCATGCATGGTATTCTTAGGTTAGTGAGGTTTGAAACTATCCTAAGAAAGGAGAAGAAGAAGAAGAGAGGAAGAAAGAGTTAGAGAACAACTTACTCCTCTAAAGGAAATAAGTTGCTTCTAAAGGGGGAAGATGAAGAAATGAAGCACAAGATGGCTTAAGGCCCATCAACAATTACAAAATAGAAAGCAAAGATAAAGAAGAGATGAAGAATTGGAATGTGGATGACATCCACACTTCACTTACCATGAGCCCCTGAAATGGTTAGTAGCATAAACAAATGGTAAGACAAAAACAATTGAACTTAAATGAGATACAAATGAACAAAAGATCATACTAAAACATCATAAGCATAATTGAAACAACCATTTAATGAACTAAAACATATCACCAAGGCAAACCAAACAAAAGGTAAAGCACACAAACTAAAACCAAGCTTCACAAACTCTTATGAAGAAAGCAAAACACAAATGAAACACAAAGGACCCACAAGCTAGACAAGCAATAAGAAACACAAGATCATAACCTTATCATCATAATAAAGAGCACACACAAAACAAGAGCCCAAGGGAAATATCATATAACTTCAATCATTGACATCACAAGAAGGAGAAGTGAGGTGGACATGTGAACAAGTGTTAGGACAAGCTAAAACCAACCAAATCAAGGCATAAGCATCATGTGAAAAAAAACCAGGAACCTAATTATGTTAAGAGGTGCCTAAGAAGCATGAGTAAGCATGGGGAAGAAGCACACAAACTCAATCATATCAAAGAAAAGGGATGGACAAAAGAAGTGAGGTGAACATGCATACACTTGTGAGAAACTCCAAAGACAAGCATCACATAACTTTTCAAAGCTACAACACCAAACAAGGACCAGGGATCAAACCTCATATAAAAAGAACCCAAAAGAATCTATAGGAGTTGGCACAAGTGCCCTCCTAGCATAAGAACTAAGCATGCCAACAAGGAGAAGAAAAATTAATGTAACCTTACATGAAAACTCAAATCCAATCACAAACTCATGCAAAAATTATGAAAATAAACACAAGTATTCATTAATCAAGTGATAACATCATGTCCAAAAAACCAGCGTCAGAAACAATAAGCAACTAGGTCAAAGGACCTCAAGAACACTCATTAGGGTTTTGAAACTTCACACACAAGTTAACTATCAAAAATATTCACACAAGCTCCTAAAAATCAGAAGAAAACTCATACACAAACTACAATTTAATATGAATCAAATGCAAAAAGAACCAAGTCAAAATTCAAATTGATGATCAAGATATAAATTCTACAAGTCAGCATGTATTTAAAATGAATTAAAAACAATTAATAAAAGTGGAAATTAATTCCTACGTGGATAGTAAAAAATAAAAATGTCAAAAATTAAAGAAAATTAAAAGGATTAATTATGAATTATTTTGGAATTTTTGAGAACTTCTAACTATTTTAAAAAATTAAAAACCAAACTGAACATAAAAAAGAAAATAAAATAAGAGTCAAAGGAGCCAGGGGTGAGAATAGCAAGGGTTTCAGTTCAATTCTAATGGGCTCACAAAAGGGAGGGGATGAATAGCATGAGAGGCCCAATGAATCCAGCGTGAGTGCACAACATTACTGTGAATATTCAATTAAATCATGTAAAAAAAAACAATCCAATGGATCAAAAGAATGCTTCAGATCCAAGTCAATAATCCTGCCAAGTCAACATATCAACAACAATAGCATGCGCGCATACACTAATTACCATGGGGTGCGAAAAAAAATGAATTATTCAGGAATTATAAAACATGTGAGAGGGATGAGGTCATTTTAATGTGCTGGCATTTTATGGATCGTCCAGATCACAGATCCAAGGGCTATGGAGTCTTCTTCTTCATTCACCTGGAAATTCAAATTTCCAGATTCCGGTGACGGAGCCCTAGCTCCGGTCACCGGAAACTTCATGCTAAAGAACGAATGTATACAGAAATGCCTCAAAACATCCAGATTAGCTAATTCAGCCATGCTGAATCCAAATATCATCATAGATTTTGCAATAGATCAACAGGCAAGGCAAATCGAAGCAAATAAAAATCAAACATCAAACTGAATCTCAACCATACGGGCTCAATTCTCAACTATTATTAAAATAAACACATCAGTGAACTCAGTGCAACACATAGATCATTTCACGCACTTAAATACAGAAATCTAGATCTACAAGTTTGAAGTTAACCTGAGTTTTGCAGATCTTGAAATAGATCAAGAGAAGCTTCCAAATGCTGCAGATCAAAGCCTTTGGTCTCCTCTTTGCAAAATAAATGAAAAGGATAGCTTGTAACCTTCTGGATCTAAGAATTTGACACCAACTACACTTCAACTGCACCTTGAAAAATATGAAGAATCAGTTTGAATTAGTGGTTGATCTATGATCCTGAGCTCTCAAAGATGAAGAATATGAACTTGGATGAAGCAAATTGTGAGTGTATGAAGAGATTCGAAGAGAAATGCAAATGGTGCAAAAACTTTGAAGTTGAGGAATGAGAGAGAGCTAGGGCTGAAGTTTGTGTGCAATGTTTTATATATGATCAGTGTATGCACATGCCTAGGGTTTGTGGATCAGAAGAGGTGTGAGATGTGTGATGAGGGCACTTTTGCCAAATTGCATAAAGAATGAGAATAAGCAAATTACTCGTGCATTTGATCGCCCCTTGCACATGCTAAGCTCTCATCCAGCCCTTGATTCATGATTAAAATGATCTTGGCCTTTAGATGTTAGTATCATGCTTTGCTTGTGATCATGCATTTTTGCATTTTATGGAATAGCTTACTTCTCATGCACGAATTTGGTGGTTTTATTTTAGCCAAATGTGTTTCATGTCTTGCCCTTGATGCTTATGACCATAAATAATCCATAGGATAGCTTAAAAATGCAATGCAAGGCAATTTGCAATATTGGAGAGGCTTGAATTCATGGTAAACCCTAAAAATGGATGAATTTCGATTGGCCATAACTTTAAAACCATAAAGGCTATGAACACGTACTTGTAATTTTTAAAAATGGGAGATCATACCCTACAACTTTCATGTTAAATGGAAATTCATTTGGAGTCATTTTGGCCATGTAAGAATCACTTGAAGATTAGGGCAAAACTTGCCAAAAATAGTAACTTTCATTACAAGTCACATGCCAAAAATGGAAAGTCTCTCAAAATCTCTTGATTCTTGATCTTTGACTTTGCCAAACCCCTTATATGACCTTAAGGACTTCCCTTGGCTTAAAAATTGGGATTGGAACCCTTGAATTGCCACAGTTGACTTTTCAAATAATCAGTTTGACCAATTTCTTCTTATGCAAGCAACTGATGAAATAACTGCCTTCCTCAATGAATTTTCTCACCAAATTTCATCCAAAGCATTCTCATATCATATGAAGGACTTTGACCACATGAAAAGGCCAAAGTCACAAAGAATCCCTACTTGACATGAAACCCTAATTTGAGAATCATTTGTGTAGGAGCTTTCCCTTCCTTGGATCATTTGATAACCTCTGAAACCTTAGGGCTCTTGTAAAGGACCTTGAGCTTATATAATACATAATAACACCTTGTGAGACTTAGCCAAGGTCACTTAACCTCTTGCTTTGACTTGTAAGGCTTCAAATGTACAATTGATTGATCGTATGCCCAATGCTAGGACATGAGAATGTTATGCTTCATTTTTCTATGCAAAGATGCTAAAAATATTCCATGCTTATGATGATTATGACATGAGGATGATGCTAGAAACAAAAGGGCAAATTTGGGGTGTTACACAATGCCTGTAATCCACAACATCAAAGCATATGGAAGAACCTTCTTGAATCATATAATTGATCAAGTCATCATAGAGATCAATCACTTCTACTAGTGGATTAGGCATGAAGTCTATCAACACATAAAGTTCATTGATATTTATGAGAATTTAATCAAACAATGATCCAAAAACCTATTTCTAAGTCCAAAGAAGGTCCAAGAATAATCAATGAACTCCAAAGTCTAGGTCCATCCACAAGAGTGACCATAATCTGGATTAAGAGAACCAAGTCTTTTAGAGGTTTAATCCTTTATTAATGTCTCAAAAGAAAAATATAGTCCAAATGGACAAAGAAGAAAAATCACAAGCATAAATAATATAATATGATATGAGGTGCTAAAGATAAAAACATAAAATAAAAGTAAGAAAGAAGGAGAAAAAATTAAAGGCATAAGATAAAAAAAAAATTAACACAATAGTATGGTTAGTGTTGATGATCCACAATTAAAAATGATTTTTGGTAACATTTTTCGGAGAACACTCGACTAGTCGTCCATAAGATTGAAAACATGGTTTTATACAGGACTATGGGAAGGGATCCAACTCTGATAAAATCGACGAGTATACCACTAACTCCCACAAGCAACAAAATATCCAATATATTTCAAACCACACTATTTAGAGTTGGAGACTGGCAATCCCACTTACAAATATGACTTGGTTTTCTGATTTCGGGGTACATGTAGCACTATGTTAATCAATCGCATAAGGACTTATGTAGAAGTCAATACTATACAAGGTCGGTCAAAATGATGTTAGTGATAATACTTGCTAGAGAGATGATATGTAGACCATTCTCCTAAATCTATACCACACAAAAAGAAAAGAGGAATGGTTTCATCTTAATTAAGAACAACAAAGAAATTCTATGATATTAAAGATTTTCAAAAACCCAAATAAAAAAAAGATAAAGCAGGAGGGGGATGAAGAGAAGCCAAATTGGATCACATCTTCAAAGTTATTCCATTTTCAAGTTCAATCACTCTTAATTGATGGATTAAAGTACTAAATATATCACTAATTCAAAGTAACTAAAATGAATTGAATAATTCACTTTAAAGATAGATTTGAACTAGTGAATATTTATCCAACTTCATATACACCCAAATTCCATTGAATTTGAAGAGCAATTGGACATTCAAATTTGATATCCAAGACAAAGATAAAAAGAAAGGGGTAAGAAACAAGAAAGGAACCAAAATAGTTCCAAAATTGAGCAAAAATATGCATTCTGCCTATGTACAATCAATTGCACTATAGGTGAAATCGATTGCACCAGCACAAAATTGTAAAACTGGGCACAAAATAACATTGGTGCAATCCATTGCACTAAAGGTACAATCGATTGGACCAATTCAAACAATAGAAAAACAATATTTTAAGAGGTAAATCATTTATCAATCATTTCCTTAAGCACCTCATGATCATGGATACAATTGAGCACGAAAATTCCATCAAATTAAGAGAAATTAACACCAATAGAATAAAAAATGTAGCTCAAAGAATCAAGTATATAAAATCAACAAAGGATCACATTGCGAAATTTTTTTAAATAAGCTCAACAATGGTGGATCTAGAAATTTACTAATCCAAATCTGAATTTGCTTCAAATAAACTACAAGAATCACTCTCCAAAGCTTTGATATACAAAATTAGATGTAAATGAAGTGTTTGGATGGAATTTATCTCAAATAATTGTAAGCTTCAATGAAAAGCTTATTAAATTTCAATGGAAAAAAGCTTTGGTAAACTCGGGTAAATGAAGAAAATTAAGAGAATGAGAACGAATATTGACAAGGTGAATTTGGATATCAAATACTTGTAGAGTGAATGAATTTGTGGATATTTATATAGATTTTAGGCTTGGAGTGTGTGTAATACCCTAATTTATGCCCTAAGATTTCTCCGTATTTAATCTGCATCTTGCAATACAAACAAGATCACACTAGTTTCTCGGTTCTTCTCGGGTGTAGATTTATGCCTCACATGGGATCACCATTGCTTTTATTAGTGTATGTTTACTCATCATTAATTTAAATATTAAAATATATATATTTGTTGTTTTCTTTTGTTAATCCTTTTCCAGGTCAAAAATGCCAAAAATAGCAGTCCCGCAGCTCGAATGAATTTCACAGATAAAAGTCAAAGTCGATCAGCAAATAATTCTAATTTATTTGATCAATGATTTCCTGATTTAATTGATTTATTCAAGGAATTTCGATGTTCATGTATTTATTTCCATGCCTTCTTCGAAGCGCAAAAGAATCGAGCTGAAACAATCAAGCAATCAAAATTAAACAAAATATTCAAAATTTGACCTGGTTAAGCGGTTAACCGATTAACTAGTATGAAATTTGAATATTTTGTTCAAATTTCAGCACATCTTAGCCATTGATCTCATTGGAATATTCGAGATCCATGCAATACCATGAATTTTAATTAAATGCTTTGGATAATATTAATTGAGATTAATAGGGTCCCGGTATGCTCTGATAGTTTTCAATTAAAATAATTGGAGCAACCGACAAACTTAAATTAATTAATTAGTATTATCTGACTCAAAGGTTTTATTTAATAGTTGACTGAGAGACATTTTTGGATACTCTCAATTTGGACCGGTTGTTACTAACTATTGTATATCAGTATAATATACATTGTTTTTGTTATAAAAGAGAGAAAGAAGGGTTATAAGAAATAAGAAGAAAGTTGGTAAAGAAGGAAAGAAGAAGAAAAAGGAAGAGAAGAGAAAGAAGAGAAAGAAGAAGAAGAAGAAGAAGAAGAAGAAGAAACCCCTAGAAGTGGAAACCATGGATCATCATCATCTTCATCAAACTCCTCTTCATTGTCAAGGTGGGTTCTAGATAGAAGCTTTTCCTTTTAAGAGTTTTGATGTTTAGAGTTTAGGTTAGAAATGGTTAAATGGATAAATTGAAGTTTCTAATGGTTGAAATACCGATTAAATGCATGGGTATGCTGGTAATAGGTGTAGTAATATTTGTTTAAAACCATTTTGAGGTTTGGTGTGTTTTAGTGGGAGTTTGGAAGTGTTTTGGGTGTTAAAATGCAGGTTTTTATGCTACTGACTGTCGGTTAACCGGTTAACCATATGGGAAGTCTTTCCCGATGAAGTCTTGAGTAAGTCTTGACATGGGTTGCTTTGAGTCCCACGGGAAGCATCCGTAAAGACTTAGGTAGTGGCTTGAAGTGGGTATTACACTGAGTCCCATGGGAAGCCTTGTCGATAACACTTGAGGTGGGTATTCCATTGAGTCCCGCGTGAAGTGTCGAGAGTGTTGTATGAACGTTTCCATCTTGTTTTGGTTACTTGTAGAGAAGTGACCAAAGACCTGAGTAGTGTTTAGAATTGAAACTTTAGAGCCGAGAGAACTCTAAGATTAGGAACTCACTGAGATATTAATATCTCACTCCATTATTGTTGTTGCTTTTCAGGTTTTATTTGCACGTTTAATTTATAAGTGGAGCTATGCTCGGGATATTTCAAGAGAAACATAGATTTATTTTTCGCTGTGTATTTATATTTTGTACAATAATGGATATTGTATTGATCTTAGAATTTTTTATTTTAGTATAATTTCCATGTTTTGCACCATAGATTGTATTGTTTTTAGAATTGGTCAAGAATGTGAATTATGCTATTAGGCACTTATGATGGTTCCAGTACCAAATAAACTCTTGTATGATAAGATTCTAGGTATTTATTATATGAGGTGTTACAATCTATTTCCCGCTTAATTCTCTACATCAATTTGATCATTTCCCGCCATAAACCCTCACTAATCACCACTCTTTTATATTTTCCTCCAAATTTGAATTTCCCATGCTAATTTTGAATTTCCAAGGCAAGCTCCATTCTACCAAATTCCCATAACTAAACTCTTTAAATAGAGGCATTTTCTCATTGAATTATCAAGCTTTTGATAGCCAACAAATCTCTTTCAAAATATCCTTCCAAACCCCAAAATCACCAAAGCTCACTTTTCCCTCTTTTTGAAAGTTATCAAGAATTTACCTTGAATTCTTGATCAGCTTTGAGCTAAAACTTCATCCTATTCTTTTTTATTCATCAATTTTAGTAGATCAATCTTGATATTGGATCAATTTGAAGAGCGCTCTTGGTAATTTATTTTTTTCATAGTTCTACCTTCATCATCAACATTCAAGATGTAGATCTTTGGTTACATTGGTTGTTGGTCCTATGGATCATAAATTATTGTTTGATTGCAAGGATTTCATTGGTTTTTAACTTTAAAATTTGTGCCAATTCAGTTCATGATCATATAGTTTTTTGGAAGTGTTTTTTGAAAGAGGATCATACAGAATTTTTGGCTATTTTCTTCTACTGGTGCAGTGTTAACCGATTGATATTGGTTCCTCTTGCTTCTTCTTCTTCCTCCTTCTTATTTTTACCTTGAGATACATTTTTTAGACTAATTTCTCTTTAATTTCAATGGACTTTGGGTGTAGATTAGAGTGGTTAATATTCATTAGTCCAAATCTACCTTTAAGTGAATTATTTAATTTACTTTAGGTACTTTTCATTAGTAAGATATTTTCATACTTGAATCCACCAAGATGGATTATTGAACATAAAGATGAAAGAATACCATAAGTGAAACTCAATTTTGTATTCATCTTTATTTTCATGCGGTATTGTGTTCAGATGGTGATTTACGTATCGTTTATCTCACATGCATTAGCACAAATATCGTTCACCTTAATTGGTGTTGGTCGGCCTCATTTGTAGGGTAATTACTTTGTAAATTACTCAGCAATTGCTTAACATAGACCTAAATGTGCCCCTACATCGGAATAAAATCCAATTGGATACTTGCACTTTCGTGGACCATACCTCGTGTTGGTCGCGTAATCCCAAAGTGATTGATCTTTTTGGGTTAAGATCCAAGACTTATGAAGTTTGATGCATAGTTGTTTTGGGTCTCCCAATCGTCTTTCAAATTTCATTGAATTTGGTTCTAATCACCTTGATTAATCACCATAGTGTAAGATACTTAGCAAAATCAGTTGCCTATTCAATTTTTGGTACTTAGTACCTTGGTTACTCTTTTGGTTGTGGATGATTAAGTTCACCATACCAATATTATGTATATTACTATTACTATTACTATACTAAAATTTTAATTTCCTTCTTGCACCCTTATCTACTTTATTTTTATTCTACTTTATTATGCTTTATCATTCATTATCATTCTTATATTCTTGCTATTATATTATTGTGTTGATTTTCCTTTTGTCCACTTGGACACAAAAATATTAATATAGGATTAAACCTCTATAAAAAAAACTTGTGATCTTGATCTTGGAATATTGGTTACTATCCTTTGTATTGGAATTGGAGTTTTGGACTTAGATTCTAGGATACCTTCTCATTGCTTTGATCTTCATGGAGTTGGTAGTTTTTCCTTTATTTGGCCATTTGCTAGCTTATAAGGATGGAACTCTTGTGCTCATAATTGGAAGTATCATCAAGTTTGGTTAGATCTTTCCTCCTTTATCTCTTTTGTTTTCTTTTTAGGATAGTCTATTCATCTCTTCCCCTTCTTAAATTTTCAAAACTTCTCCCTCTTTTCAAAAACATATATGTTTTCAAACTTGAAGTCACTTTCATAACCAAACCTTGACTTAGGTCAAGTGATTCTTACCTTTTCTTTTATTTACTTAATAAATATTAAACCATATAAGTATATCAAAACATGTTTCAAAAGACCATAAAAAATATATAACTCATCAAATCTTTTTGTATTTTTCTGCACTTTTCCTTTTATCCATTTTCACATGTTTAGATATGATTCATTCTTTCTAGCGGAATTATTCGCTAAAGAATGACGACTTATCTTTACATTTTAAAATCAATCCAACACACTAATTTTTCACTATTTGTATCAACAACTACGGGGTTTTGATCTTGCATTGCACTTTGTGGGTACGTAGGCATGAGGTGGTAAATCTCTCGAAACACAAAAAATATTAAAAAGTTAATTCTTCTTTCATCCCTCCACTCTCTTTTACAAACATTTTCAAACAAAAAGCAATAATTTTTTCAAAGGGCTCCCATGGAGTACAACATACATTTTGAGTGCGTAAAACCTTCCCATTTTGTAACCTATCCCCTTACCCGGTTCTCTGTTTGTTTCTTTATATTTTTGCTTTTAGATTCTTTAGGATTTATTCGCTCTTTTTTCCTTTTCCACTTGTAATAAAATAAAAGTGCCGTGGTGACTCTGTTTACTTTGAGTTAACTTAACCAATAGCTTACACTCATGATTTTTACCACTACAAAAAATTGGCAGCTCTGCTAGGGAATAAACCCTAAGTGGATCTAGCCTACTTTGATTTATTTACTGCTTTGGTTTGATTTGTTTGTTATTATTTGTTTTGTTTCGGTTTTGTTGATCCAATGTGAGTGAGATAGATTTTATATCCGAATCTGAGTAAACTTATGATAGGATGGTGATATTCGAAGTGATACGCGGCGAAGTAGTCCAAAGAGATATCAAGCCGATAATCTCCACTCGGTTTGGCTCTCTTGGATTACTAATGACATAACGAGTATTCGTGTCATGGCATTGCTTCCGACCTTGAGCTGATCATACTGAGGACCGTAGAACCTTTAACCCATCCATGCCAATTCAGGAAAATAGTGTGGAAGCTATCCAAGTGTAAACCTGAGGTGGTTGTCATGCGATACTACACTCGGATGAGGTCCTCTTGAGGAAATTATCAGTTGGGGAGTAGTCCAACGTATCGATGATATCCAAAGGATGGCTGTTAATTCTAGGAACCTCTGTTAGCACCCTTTTGGTTTTTGTAGGTACAATGAAGACAAAACCTTAGTACATACCTGTGTGCGTTGGTGTTCTTATACCCTTCACTTCATGCTTGTGACTCGGAACCTAAACTTGTGTGCTTTGTGTTATCTTGTTTGTGGGTTTTGCATACATGCACTCATGCATACATGTGCATTGTTCTCAAGATTTTAAGGGACTTATAGGTACTTTTGCCAATATTTCAGATGTCTATGGTTATGAATGTTGAAAGGAAGAATACCCGAACAGTTTCAAGAATCTTAATCTGGTATAATTGAGAAAGCTTGGAGATTTAGTGGATGATACCGATGGGTATCAAAAATGTTATGGAAAGATTTTGTTCATTTTGGATACTGATATACCATAGGGGATTCTCCCTACCTTGGTTCAGTTCTATGATCCTTTGCACCATTATTTTACCTTTCTTGATTATCAGCTTGTGCCGACTTTGGAGGAGTACTCTCATTGGACGGATTTGCCTATTTTGGACAAGGAATTTCTTTTCAGGGGTTTAGCGAGGTTGCTTACGACCAAGGTTATCGCCAAAGCCATTTTCCTTAAGTAGTATGATCTTAGTGGGAAGTTTCTTCCAAAATGAGGTGTTTGTGGTATTAACGCCAAGTTCTTAATGGGCAAAGCTTATATTTCTCTTACTTTGGGTCATAAGGATGCATTTGAGGCTATTCTTGCTTTACTTATCTATGGGATTGTCTTGTTTTCCAACTTAGAAGGTATCGTTGATGAGAATGCTATTCAGATTTTCTTGGAGAGAAATCTGGTGCCTACTTTGTTTAGAGACATGTATCATTCAATTTATCATGGGACTTCCAAAGGTGATGGAGAGATTGTATGTTGTCCGCCTCTTCTCTATATATGGTTTATTTCTCACCTACCAAAGTCCGATGTCTTCAAGGATAATAGAGAGAACCAAAGATGGTCTCAAAGGATCATGTCTCTTACTCATAAGGATATGACTTGTTATTGTTCTTATTATGATAATGGAGGGCTTATTGACAATTGTGGAGAGTTTTCTAACGTACCTCTTCTTGGTACACATGGGGGAATTAGTTACAACCTTATTCTTGCTAGGAGACAATTGGGATATTGCTTGAAGGACATACCAAGCAACATTTCATTATCTTGTTTCTTCTTTCTTAATGGTGTAGATCACGTAGAAATGAAGAAAAGAATTGTTCATCCTTGGCATATGGTTCATCAGAAAGAGAAGGGTCAATTGGGAAGACAACGCCTTGCTCCCTTTGAGTGTTACATCCAGTGGGTTCGATCTATGGCTTCCAAGCTCAAGATTCCTTATCCACCTGCGGAGCTTTTGTTTCCTATATTTCCAGTGTCCGCTTTTGTTCCTCCTGTTGATAAGAAGTTTATTCTTCAAGAAGAGTTGGACAAGATGTAGAAAGAGAAAAAAGTTTGGCTACTTAAGAAGATGATTATGCGAGAGCAACTGAAGAGGAAGGATGATCTCATTGAGTTACTCGAGCGACGTGTTACAAAGAGGCCAAGAGAGAATTTATTTTCCTCTCGTACTCCATCTACCATCCCTCCTACATTTGGTTCTTGGAAGGCCATTGTGGACTAGTTGGTGAAGGATAGGGAAGACATGGAGAATTGGTACAAGAAAGAGATTAAGAGGATTCGCATGAAGTGCCAGCTGGGATTTGGAGTTTCTTCAGATACAATCCCATAGGCCTAGTTTACTTTTCTCTCATGTATTAGGGTTATTGAGACTTGTACTTTACTTGTGATCCTCAATTGTATATTAATGAGAATGAGTTTTTAATACTTCAAAAAGTTTTTCTTTTATAAATATTGCAATTTATATTATAGTCCCTTGAAATCTTTGCATTTGTATACGCATACCAGGCATTATGCTTGCATTGGTCTTGCGTCTTGAGAGTTTTCCAGGGTCTTATATTATTTCTTGGTCTTCATCCAATTCTCTTGTCAAACTGACTCACCAGATCAGTACTCGAGCTAATCGAAGAAAGATGTTGGAAACCTTACAACAAGAGAATCACGAGTTGTGCGAGGAAGTTTCATCTCTGAAAGATATATTGGAAAGGATCACCGCCATGATGGAAAGCTTAGTGGTTCCTCAGAATAAGCCACCCCCTCCTCCTAATTCTCCGATATAGCGCACAGTTATATTTGAGATTGTCACTACATAGATTCCAGCTAAAACTGTCATGTCTCCTTGCTATTGCATGCCTACTAGCAACCGTGGGGTATGTCGGTTGATTATCTTCCTATTGGGTATCTTTAATACCCCAAACTTTTCCCTCTCATTTTCATATCATATAGAATAGCATTTCGCATAAAAATGAAGCATAACATCCATGGGTACTAGCATAAGGCATATGATCAGTTATCTAGCAATTTGATCCGCAAAATCAATAAGAGCCAAGTGATTCAGCAAGGAGCTCAGTGCCATCCACTAAGCCCTGGAAGGGATTAAAATCCAAATCAACTCAGAATGGACGGTGCGGATGTATTCCTGGAGTTTCCCACAAGAAAAAGGAAAATTCAAGATTTTTGGTCCGTTAACCGGTTAACCTATAGCGTTAATCGGTTAACGAATGTGAAAATTGGATAAAAAGCTTCAAAAATTAGTTGGTTTCTCATTTTCCCTCCAATTTTTCTCTTCATTTTTTCAACTTGCCTTACACTTCACTCCCACTCCATTTTTCCCATGGAATTTTCCACCACCTTCTAGATTGTTCTAGCATATTCTAAGGAATATTCCAAGGAATATTCTAGAAACCCTAACTAACTTTACCTATCTCCAACCTTAACTCAAAGCCTCATTTTCTAAGTCTAATGCCTATGCTAGCTCCATGTCTAAGCTTTAATCCAAGCCTAACCTCTATATAAATTCATTTCACTCCAAACCTCACAACTTAATCCTCTTTTTCCATTAACAACTCATTTTCACAAATTTCTCTTTATCTCTCTCATTTTCTCTCAACTTTTCCTCCATTTTTACCTTCACCAAAAAGCTTTTTCACAAAAGTTCTTCAAGTTTTTTCATTGAAACTTGAAGAACTTGAAGATAAAACCTTCATCAACATCAATTTCATGGCTTATTCAAGAATTGTTTCTATTCTTTGGATTCATTTTGGCTTTTTGGAAGTGATTTCGCAAGTGTTCATCATAATCGTCTTCCATTGCATTTATTTTGCATTCGCGGATCAAAGGAATCCCTGATTTTCTTCTTCATTCGCGTTTCGATCGACATAGCAACACTCACCAAAGCAATCCTCCGCTTTGTAGGTTGGTGATTCGAAACCACTTTTCTCTTTTAACTTATTCTCTTCATCTCGCCATATGGCATTCTGATTATTCGATTGTGTGATTGCATTTTGATCGCTCTATGATTTGTTTACGGTTTGATTACATTTTGCTTATTTTGATCATTCATAACTAGAATTGTAGCTTAATCTAGGTGCTAATAGGTGTTAGAAGGCCTTAGTTAAGTAGAATATTTGTGGTAGCATGTGCATGGGTGTAATAGGAGCTTTAGGAAATAAGTCGATTGTGAGAAGTGTTTTTTTCCTCTTGATTTTTTGCATTCTGAACAGTGTTAACCGGTTAACGCTATGGGTTAACCGGTTAACACTTTACTTTTGCCACTGGAACTGTATTTTGAAAATCTTTAACCGGTTAACCAATACCGTTAACCGGTTAACGCTGTGCTGAATTGAAAAAATTGATTGTTTCATGGTCACTTTGTGCATCACTCTTCCCTTTACCATCATAGTTTGATAGTTATTGATTTTAGGGAATTTATAGGAGCTGGTTTAGCACAAATTGATGTAGTTTTGGTAGCTTTCGACATGAGTTTCATTAGTTTCCGATTTTGTGCATAAAAGTTGCATATATGATCATAGCATCATTGTGATCATTGTTTGCATAATTTAGCATCCTTCATAGCATGTTAATAAATGTGTATACCTCTGGTTTTTGCATAATTATGAAATCCATTCATATTTTAGTTCAATCATTTGCATATTGAAATCTTGCATAATGTAAAAACTTCCTAAATCATTTAGTTTACATTATTTAATTGCATGATGGTGTTGCATTGCATCATTATTAATTCATTTCATTTTGTTGCATCAAGTTTGCATAACCTTTACATTCAATTTTGTTTATTAAATCTCATTTTGTGCATAAACAAAAAATCCAAATCTCATGAGAGCTGTGAAAACATGTTGCATTCATGCTGTTTTGGACTTTTCACACCTGTTTGGCATGCTGATTGATAGCTGTAGAAAGTTTCTTGTGTTGTGCATTGTGTTTCATTGTTGTTTGTGCATTGGTGAGTTGTAATAGGCTTCTAGATTTTTGCTTTGCATATTTTTAGGTCCCTTAAACTTAGGATCGAGTCTAGTTTACGTCCTAGATATCTTAGGATGTGTTTGACAATTGTTTTCTCATTTCTTTCATTATGTTTATCATACTAACCCTTGTTTTGTAGGCAGGTGGAGGTAAGCCTCTAAACCTTAATCTCTTTTACATTCTCATGATTTCAAAATGTGTGTGTTTTTAGCATTCCTTTGCTTACTTTTACATAACTTCATGCTAATCCCCTTTAGAAAAAACTTAGCTTCATTAGGAAGTAAGTTGTATTTTATTTCCCTTCTTCTTTTCCTTTTCGCATTAGGACTAGAAACCCTCACTAACCTAGGTTCATCCATGCATGATGACACTTAGGATAATTAGTCTCCCTTTAGACTTTAACCTTTTGTTCACTTTCTTTCTTTCTCATATCAAAGAAAATAATACAAGCACCTAATTAAGGTTGAACTTCTCATACGACATGAGATTTTTCCGTGGGTTACTTATGCACATTCCATTTCGGGGCAAGGTGTAAGGCATCTACCACGATGAACATGTCTTAGAGTGGGAACGTTCACAAACAATAAACGAAAACACTTCTCTAAAATACAGTAAACAATAACACTCGTCTTTTCATGCGGGAATTCTTTTCTCACCTCACTCACTCTAAACGCGAACTTGTGACGACTTGTCTCATTTGCAAAACGGTAACACACTCGTACCAGGCGGGCCTGCAACACCTGAGCATAGACATACGCAGTTCAGCTCTAAAAAGCACAAAAATAGTTTTTGCCTTAGTTAGGAAAACTACGTCGACTCTGATCCTCATGTCCAGATGAGGTACATAGGTAGCGGGGTAGGGCCCGTTTGAGAACACTCTTTATTTTCCCAACATTTCCCCTTTCCTTTTTGTTCTCTTCTTCCAGTTCTCTTTCTCATTCTCATTCCAGTTAGTTGTTCTTTTATTCAGCATCATCTTATTTCTCACCCTTTGAAACAGAAAACCAAGCGTGGATCCCGTCGGGTATGGCGGACGACCTAGGGTGCTAATACCTTCCTAGGTCGTAACAGACTTCCGAACCCAGAACTTTGGTTCATAGGACCTTGTCCTTTCCTTCTTCCTTAGGTTTGTGCAACATTACCTTTCCCATTCATTCGGGATAAAAATTCCTGGCTGGCGACTCTGACTTTTCCGCGCCACTTTCACGTTTGTACTATGATGAGAATCCCGGGAGCAACAAGTTGCGACTCTGTTGGGGATCAAACCCCGAATATCTGGTTTCCCGTGAGAGTCAATCCTAGCGCATGTCCTCCTTTGTTTCTTTGGGTGTTTATCTGCATGTTGTTGTGTGTTTAAAAAAAATTTCATTTGCAGTATTATTTACACCTTTATTTATAGATTTTAGTATTTATTTTCATGCTTCATATATTACTGGACTGTCTGAACTGTGTTGGTTTCCATTTTTTCTATGGGATGGGAGTTACTGTGAGATAAGCCAACTACCTGACTTGAGTTCACCCTAGGATTAGCATGAAAACGTTGTACTCACATGTGGCATGATGAGTGGTGATGTGTTTCACACCCAGACTACGACTATCTTGGAAATATCTTGTGTGGGGATTTCCTCCACTTCGAGATAGGACCTTGATAGTTGTGTGCATCTGGGGACCGATCATTGAGAACCTTTATGGAAACAACCCTCTCCAATGATGATAGTGGCAGACCATATTTTTTTTGCAAACCCACTCGCATCCGAGGGCACACATGGAACTCGCATAGGATGGCCTGGTTCTCTCATAGGAACTCAGTCAAAGCAAACTATTCGTATGACGATAGTACTATATCCTAAGGGCTGAATGTACTGTTGTTTCTCGATTCAGTGCTTGAAATTGGGGACTTATGAGGGATGCTTGTTTCCTCGGACTCAGCTGAGACCTCCCTGAGTGGTATATAATGCCTAACTGATTCCCTGATTTGGTCATGAGCCATTTCTCGAAAATGGTAAACGTATTATTGTTATTTTGCTTTGAGAGTTCGTGATGTTGACCCGAGTAGCACACTTGTGAGTTTGGGAGGGTTTTACAGGTTTGCAGGAACCCTTGACCTTATCATACCCTCATTACCAGCACAGTCTTATGATCTGAGTCCATTACTTTGATCTTGGAATCCTTGAGTGAAGTTAGTTCCGGTCCTTAATCTGGATTTACTAATGACTATCTGAGTTCTTACCTATGGGTTGTTATCCAGTGGACAGTTTTGGATTTCAGATTACTTGGCTCTTGGTCTCGTTATCCTGTGTCCAAACAAAGTGGACGTGATGAAAATTCAGATGAAGCTGATGACAGGGATCATGAATGCCTTATTGAAGAAAGAAAATGGTCAGGCGTCTGCCTCTTCACAAGAAGGTCTTATTTCTCCCATCTCTTTGGGGTTTCCACTGAACCAGGAGTTATCCGATGGACGTTCTCCACAGTTCGAGCTTCCTCGCCAGCAATCACCACTTGGTAGTCCAGAAGAGCCCATAACAAAGAATAATCTCTCCTTGCCTGATTCAAATGAGGTGAACGGTCATATGCCAGTTGTGGCCGAAGAAGCGACCACTTTCTTTCCGTATCAAGTACCTTCACGAGTTCCTATACCTTGGTTTCCCAAAGAAGGATTTCAGCAGATGTCAGGTGTATCTCCTTCAATGGCAGCAACCCGTTCTCGACAGAGGCAGGAAAGGGTTATTGATCATATACCCATGTCTTATGCTGAACTGTGCCCACAATTGCTCAAAATGGGATTGATTGAAGGTCATGAATTATATTCTCCTGCTGGTGAGCGTCCCCAGGGTTGGAATCCATATGCCTATTGTTCTTTTCATGCTGGAGTTCAAGGACATGATGTCAATGAATGTACGGCATTCATGAATTAAGTGCAAGACTTGGTTGATAACGGAGTAATTAACTTTAGGCCAATGGATTTGAAGTGTCACAAGTTAAGGCACATGTGAACACTGAAGAGGTGGTCGAGTTTAATTATTATGGAGTCGTTACTCAGGTTGAGTCATCGAAGAAACTACAGCAACAACCTTCTCTTGTCCCTCATCTAAATCTAGGTAAGAAAGTGCAGTGGCCTGCTAGGCGCTCAAAACAACATCAACAGCAGATTGCTCTACCACAACAAAGGTCTTATCCACAGAGAATTCGACAAGCTGGTCGTGTTCTTGATCCCATTTCAATAACCTATACTACCATGCTACGACAATTGATTGGGATTGATCTGATCAAGTTACGGACTTTTAAATCACCAATAGGGAATCCTCCAAACGGATACGATGAAAATGCGCGTTGCGAATTTCACTCAGGTTCCCCGGGGCATGCAACAGAAGAATGCAGAGCTTTACAGTTGAACATTCAAGATCTAATCGACTTGAAGGTCATCTCACCAGATGGTCATCTAGGGAGGTAAAGACTTCTAGACTGGAATTGATGCTTGTAGGCCTTAGCTTTTTCATGTATCTGGTTACCCTCAGGCTTGTTGAGGGAACCTTACTTCTGTACTTAGTTGTGCTTATTTTCAGTACCTCGTATGAATTTGCTCTTGCGAGCCTTTCCTTGTTATGTTTTTGAATCTTTGAGGTATTAGTTCCCTTGTTCATGCACTGACACTTGGTCACAAGATGTTGTTTTTACTAGATCTTACTTGCAGGGTTTCTCCTGAGAGTGTTCTCTCGCAATGGCTATGTTTCTGAGCATTTGCATAGCATAACATCTTGCATACCATATCATAATATCTTTGTTTTTCAGGTACCCTGGAAGTTTCTCATCTCTATTCAGTATCAGGCTACAATGTTGGGATTTATTTTCTCCAATCAAGAAAAGCAAAGTCGGAGTGGCAGATCAGGTACAAGCTGAGCCTGTAGAATTGAAGGCTCGTATGGAACAGTTCATGACCCTGATGATGGGGATGGCTCAGAGGCAAGAACAATTAAGGTTGATGGCCGAGCGGCCAAACAATGTGATTCTTGAAGATGGCAATCAGATGTGTTCTTCATTGCATTTCCTCCCTATTGAGGGGAACTACGTCGCTCTGATTCTTCATGGGCCTTGGGTCAATGGAGATATGTAGGCAGAATATTGTCAGGTCTTTGTGAGCAACCCTATGTGACAATTTCATTTCAGTGTCACTCTTTCCTTCATACTTCTCGTGTCAATGTTTGAATGTCGAAGGCTTAAGGTCAAAATAATTGGGAATAAAGTATGGTTCTGGGCATGTGGACATCTGATTAAAGACTGCAAATCCTATTAGGAAAAGGCGGCTGACTACTGAAATTATTCAAGGTCAACAGGTTCATACAGAGTCAAGCCTCCTCAACAATGACATTACTCAGTTTCTTTACTGTTTTTTCATGTGTAGCTTTTATGTGTTTCTTTGAAGATTTGCATGCATGAATTTTGTTTATTCTTGAATGTTAATTAATGAAATACACATGTTTTTCTTGAAGTAATTCGTTCGTATTTACTTTTTGTATGTGCATCGCAATACCAACTGTCGCTCTTGAACTCTATCACGGAGGATGATGAAATGAAACGCAAAAATCTCCAATTGTGTGCTCTTGAATAAGACCTTATTAATGATGTACATTCTTTGTTTCAAATCCCAAACACTAGAGATATAAGGGAGATAGACCATCTCTAACCCCTTTGAGCCTTGAAGTAGGAGTTTATTTTTGCGCGGAAAAAAAACCTCACAGTTAACCCAGGGCAGGGTAGGTGTCAACTAGTTGGACCGAGCATTCAGACTTTCACAAAGTAGTGTATTTGAGGATCCATTACTTTTCCTTTCAGCACATCAAGAGGTCCAAAGACCAGAAACCACAATGGTTATACCAAATCAAGAGGTTCAAAGATCGGAAACCTCAAAAGTGAGACAGTCACAACCCTTATAAAGCAATCAAGACAAACAGTGTCACATGATTTGTTCAAAAAAAAGGAGCCCGCTAAGTTGAAACTTGAAAACAAGCGACTTAGCCAAAAGTTAGGGCATCCTGCTGGATTTTGCAATCAAAGATTTAAAATAAATCAGTCCAGGAAAAAGTTAGGGATAAGCAAAAGAACGCAAAAGCGAAAGACATGGAAAGGACAAGAAAGATCCTTAAGAAAGAACAAAGTTGTGTGATACAGTCACAAAAGAAAGGGGTAATTGTTATTCCAACAACAGCCTCAATGGTGTTTAAACCGTCGGTGGTATTGCTTCCTCAAACTAATCACCAAATCCTTTTGAGAGATGAGCGCTGGAAAAAACTAGTTGAACATAGGATTGGAAGGACATCACGAAGAGGGGAGGGCACAAATAAACTTCGAGCCTATATCCTTTGTTTCTATAACCATGAACCAGGCCACGATATAACCCTCAAAATTCCTAACTGAAACAGGGTTAATTTGAGAGCGTACTAGCACAAGATGATGTTCCTGACTCCTATGAGTTGTGCTAAAAGACTTTTGTTGGTATTGCATATGCATTTGTTTTCGTTCATTAAAATTCATGTCATATCTTAACTAGTGATTCGCTCCCAATCGACATCTTTGCAATAAAATCTTCAAAAATAACATGTGTGTTGCATTAGAATTTCCATTCTCAGAATAAAACATTTTCTGCTTGCATACCTTTGTTTAACATCAAAGAAATACACATATGGAATTTCAGTCCAAAAGCTTAATCGTCCCAAGTTGAGAGGTCTAAAACCTCTGAAGGACAATCAGGTCAAAGTGTACTTTTTCCGAGAAAATCCTATGAGATAAAGATTCTTCTAACCAGTTGGATCAGATACAGCCAATCCGGGGCAATCATATTGAGCAAATATCTCACAGTTCAGCAAGCCTGGGGCAATTACTTTGAGATTTAAATCTCTTGAAGAGAAATTATTCTGAGTATTTCTTCAAAGCACGGTTAATCAGAGGAAGTTACTTTAAGGCTCATACTGGGGCAGGTCTCTCAAGAGCAGATGAAGTCAGTCTCTACAGGCCATTATTTAGATTATCCTTGATGCAGGATACTGGGGAAGATAATCACATGAAAATGAAGGATTGTGCGTGAATCTCCCCCAATCAAATTCCCTCATAGACCAGGAGGTCTGGGGCAGTTATTTCAAGATTCAATGAATCTCTCCAAGAGTTTGAAGAAGCCGGGGAATTTCGTACGCCAGGTCTTATATAAAATCCTTTTATGTGGATATTTGAGTTGTCAAATAAGGCGGGAAGAAAGATGTTACCAGGACATATTCCCCAAGCAGCTTAGTCTCCCTAGCGAGAGAGGCTCTAGAATGCTTATCCCCAGCATAAGATGTCTTATCTCTTATCCACAGCAAAAGATGATCAAGCCTCTTATATCCCGCAAAAAACATCTCCAGTGTTGTTATCCCCAGTAGGGTCGGAAGTTGCACCTTCCTCAGCAGAGTAGTAGAAGACTGAGGATTTCCCCAAGCAGAGAGTTTTCCCTCAACGAAGGAGTATCTCTCACCAGAGTCTTCACTATCCCAGCAGTACATGAAGATTCGTTATTCCCTAGCAGTGGTGAAGATACAGAAGATCCTGTGAGTTATCTTCCTGGCCCAGCAGTGTCCCCAGTTTTCCCCAGCGAAGCCGCCAGATAAAAGTCCAATCCTCATTGGCATCTGTTCCCAAAGCAGAATGTTCCTCCCCCAGCGAGAAAGGCTTTACATTTCTTATCCCCAGCAGAAAGGTGATACTTAGCATCCTCAACAGAGTTAAAGCGGAATTTTCCCCAGCTGAGTCAGAACAGGAAGTGTTCCCAGTAGGACTTCAAGAGCAGTTGAGTAGTTCCTTTTCCCAAGTGGAGACTTCATTCCTAACGAGTAGCTGAATGCAGTTTTCTCCACACATAGTCATATTTTTTAGAATTCTCTCCCCAACTAGGTCTTGGCATATTGTTTCCCCAGTCGAGTTGGAAGTTTGTCACGGCCCCGCAGAGTTGTGTGATTGGGATTCAGCCCAACGATTGAAATATTCCCCAAGAGGTCGCCAATTTATTTTTGATAGACATGACAGATCAAAGCAGCGCATGCCCAGATGCAGTTTTGTTCTTATCCCTCTCCGGCAGATTGTTATCTCCGGTCAGAGTTTCAGGAGATGGTTGTCTCGTTTCCTTAGTATAATGTCGCCCAGGACGTTGTTATCCCTATCAGGATTCAGGAGATGGTTATCTCATTTCCTCGGCACAATGTCGCCCAGTACATTTGCATCCCCAGTGGAGTTCTAGTAAGAATTCTCCCCAGCCAGAGTATATCATTATTCAACCCAGTGGATAGATACTTGAAGATCGGAATAAAGACAACATGTTGTTACACGGATTCTGATAGCGATCCAGCCCAATGGATCTTTCATTTGAAATAATGTATATTCTTGTTAGAATGGTTGTTTAATTTTCAAAATCAAGACGGCGTGTAGTTACACAGATTTTGAAGTTCAAAATCAAGACAATGTATTGTTTTACGGATTCTGACGGGGATCTAGCCCAGTGGATCTTTTATTTGAAATACATACCTCCTTGTTAGGATGGTTATTTCATATTCAAAATCATGACAGCGTGAAGTTACATGGATTTTGAAGTTCAGAGTCAAGACAGCATATTGTTATATGGATTCTGACAGCGATCCAGCTCAGTGGATCTTTACTTGAAATAATGTATATTCTAGTTAGAATGCTTATTTCGTTTTCAAAATCAAGACAACATATTGTTATATGGATTTTGAAGTTCAAAATCAAGACAGTGTGTTGTTACATGGATTCTGACAGCGATCCAACCTAGTGGATCTTTTATTCGATATACATATCCTTGTTAGGATGGTGATTTCGTAAACCAAAATCAAGATAGTGTATTGTTATACGGATTTTGAAGCAAAATCAAGACAGCGTGTTGTTACACGGATTTTGAAACTCAGAATCAAGATAGCGTGTAGCTACACAGATTCTGAAAGAGGGTCAAGACAGTGCATGCCTAGTTGCAGATCCTGACAGTGGGTTATTTTGTCGAAACAGTGCAAAAAATCAAGACAACACGTTGTTACATGGATTTTCGTGATTGCACAATTGTTACTGTATGCCTTTAGATTATACGAAGAGAGTCAAGACAGCGTATTGTTATACGTATTCTGATCAAGATCAAGACAGCGTATTTATTAATACAGATCTTGAAATTGTACACGTCTTTCCCACAGACCGAAGTGTACCAAGTCCGTCGTCGCTATGGCAAGTAAGTAGTCTCCTAGTTCCACAAAAGACACTTCCAAGTCCATTGTCATTATGGCAAGCCAGTAGTCTCCTGGTTCCACAAAAGACACTTCCAAGTCCATCGTCGCTATGGCAAGCCAGTCGTCTCCTGGTTCCAAAAAAGACAGTTCCAAGTCCATCGTCGCTATGGCAAGCCAGTAGTCTCTTGGTTCTACAAAAGGCATTTTCTCGTTTCAGCGGTTACTTTTGGTTACCTTCATCATCAGACAGTTGTTTCCTTTTGTTGGGTTTATTTCCATGTTTTTTCTAGCAGAGTGCGAATTTTAGGGTCTTTTTGGTATTCAACCACAGTTCATCTAGAACGGCCGACAACCGATGCTCTCGTCCTTTTCAGATTAACATATGCTTAAATAAGGGCAGCTGTAACACCCCAAAAGTTTCCCTCTCATTTTCATATCATATAGCATAGCATATTGCATACATGTTCACGCATTTCGCATAAAAAAATGAAGCATAACATCCACGGGTACTAGCATAGGGCATGTGATCATTTATCCAACAATTCGATCCGCAAAATCAATAAGAGCCAAGTGATTCTACAAGGAGCTCAGTGTCATCCATAAAGCCCTAGGAGGGATTAAAATCCAAATCAACTCAGAATGGACGGTGCAGACATATTCCTGGAGTTTCCCACAAAAAAAAAGGAAAATTCAAGATTTTTGGTCCGTTAATCGGTTAACCTATAGCGTTAACCGGTTAACGCATAGGAATATTGGATAAAAAGATTCAAAAATTAATTGGTTTCCCATTTTCCCTCCACTTTTTCCCTTCATTTTTTCAACATGCCTTACACTTCACTCCCACTCCATTTTTCCCATGGAATTTTCCACCACCTTCTATATTCTTCTAGCATATTCCAAGGAATATTCTAGAAACCCTAACTAACTTTAACTAACTCCAACCTTAACTTCAAACCTTATTTCCCAAGCCTAATGCATATGCTATCTCCATGCCTAAGCTTCAATCCAAGCCTAACCTCTATATAAATCCATTTCACTCCAAACCTTACAACTTAATCCTCATTTTCCACTACCAACTCATTTTCACAAATTTCTCTTCATCTCTCTTATTTTCTCTCAACGTTTCCTCCATTTTTACCTTCACCAAAAAGCTTCTTCACAAAAGTTCTTCAAGTTTTTTCATTGAAACGTGAAGAGCTTGAAGCTAAAACCTTCATCAACATCAATTCCATGGCTTATTGAATAAGTGTTATTATTCTTTGGATTAATTTTGTCTTTTCGGAAGTGATTTCATAAGTGTTCATCAAGATCGTCTTCCATTGTATTTATTTTGCATTCGAGGATCAAAGGAATCCCCGGTATTCTTCTTCATTCGCGTTTCGATCGACATAGCAACACTCACCAAAGCAATCCTCCGCTTTGTAGGTTGGTGATCCGAAACCGCTTTTCACTTTTAACTTATTCTCTTCATCTCGCCATATGGCATTCTTATTATTCGATTCTGTGATTGCATTTTGATCGCTCTACGATTTGTTTACAGTTTGATTAGATTTTGCTTATTTTTATCATTCATAACTAGGATTGTAGCTTAATCTATGTGCTAATAGGTGTTAGAAGGCCTTAGTTAAGTAGAATATTCGGGCTAGCATTTGCATGGGTGTAATCGGAACTTTAGGAAATAAGTCGATTGTGAGAAGTGCTTTTTTCCTCTTGATTTTTTGCATTCTGAACAGTGTTAACCGGTTAACGCTATGGGTTAACCGGTTAACATGTTACTTTTGTCACTGGAACTGTATTTTGAAAACTGTTAACCGGTTTACTAATACCGTTAATCGGTTAACGCTGTGCTGAATTGAAAAAATTGATTGTTTCATGGCCTTTTGTGCATCACTCTTCCCTTTACCACATAGTTTGATAGATCTTGATTTTAGGGAATTTATAGGAGCTGGTTTAGCACAAATTCATGTAGTTTTGGTAGCTTTCGACATGAGTTTTATTAGTTTCCGTTTTTTTGCATAAAAGTTGCATATATGATCATAGCATCTTTGTGATCATTGTTTTCACAATTTAGCATCCTTCATAGCATGTTAATAAATGTGTATACCTCTGGTTTTTGCATTGCATTATGAAATCCATTCATATTTTAGTTCAATCATTTTCATATTGAAAAGTTGCATAATTTAAAAACTACCTAAATCATTTAGTTTGCATCATTTAGTTTGCATCATTTAGTTTGCATCATTTAATTTCATAATGGTGTTGCATTGCATCATTAATAATTCATTGCATTTTGTTGCTTCAAGTTTTCATAACCTTTGCATTCTATTTTGTGCATTAAATCTCATTTTATGCATAAATAAAAAAATCCAAATCTTTCTTGTTTTCCATAGATGCATTCTGAAATGAGAGTTGTGAAAACATGTTGCATTCATGCTGTTTTGGACTTTTCACACCTGTTTGGCATGCTGATTGATAGTTGTAGAAAGCTTTTTATATTGTGCATTGCATTTCATTGATGTTTGTGCATTAGTGAGTTGTAATAGGTTGCTGGATTTTTACTTTTATTATGTTTATCATACTAACCCTTGTTTTGTAGGGAGATGGAGGTAAGCCTCTAAACCTTAATCTCTTTTACATTCTTATGCTTTCAAAATGTGTGTTTTTAGCATTCCTTTGCTTACTTATACAAAACTTCATGCTAATCCCCTTTAGAAACAACTTAACTTCATTAGGAAGTAAGTTGTATTCTATTTCCCTTCTTCTTTTCCTTTTCGCATTAGGACGAGAAACCTCACTAACCTAGGTTCATCCATGAATGATAACACTTAGGATAATTAGTTTCCCTTTAGACTTTTACCTTTTGTTCGTTTTCTTTCTCATCTCAAAGAAAATAATAAAAGCACCTAATAAAGGTTGAACTTCTCATACGACATGAGACTTTGTCATGGGTTACTTATGCACGTTCTATTTTGGGGCAAGGTGTAAGGCATTTATCATGATGAACACGTCTTAGTGTGGGAACGTTCACAAACAATAAAAACAGAAAACACTTCTCTAACAGACAGTAAACAATAACAATCGTCTTTTTCTGCAGAAATTCTTTTCTCACCTCACTCACTCTAAACGCGAACTTGCAACGACTTGTCTCATTTTCAAGATGGTAACGCACTCGTACCAAGCGAGCCTGCAATACCTGATCATAGGCATACACAGTTCAGCTCTAAAAAGCACAAAAAAATCCTGCATTAGTTATGCGAACTACATCGACTTTGATCCTCATGTCCATATAGGTACGTAGGCAGTGGGGTAGGGCCAGTTCGAGCACACGCTTTATTTTCCCTACATTAATCCTCTGAGTCACATGATTATATATGCTAGGAAGATTTCTGCTCAGACATAGAATGATCAACTTCTGATTCATTATTTCAAAAACAATTTGACTTGTGCAGCTACGAGATGGTATATGGGTTTGGATAGCATCCAAATTAAGACTTTCAATGAATTGGGAGAGGCTTTTATTAGGAAATACAAGTATAATGTTGATATGGCACCGGACAGAGATCAACTTCGTGCTATGTCCCATATTGTTCCTCCTTTAGAAGAGAAAGTGAGGACGAAGATCTTTTTGAAGACTTTAGGTTCTTTCTACTATGAGAAGATGATTGCAAGTGCTCCATCTAATTTCACTAAAATGGTGAATATGGGGATGTGACTAGAAGAAGGTGTATGTGAGGGGCGTTTGAGCAAAGAAAGTAATATTGGCTCGAGTTCTAAGAGGTTCAGCTTTGGTAAGAAGAAAGAAGGTGAGACCAATGTTGTGTCTCGTGAAAGTTATAGAAGACCCCGTGGTCATGAGAATCGTCATCAGCAGCATGTAGTTTATGTAACTCTGATGATTAATGTGACTCTTATGGTGTCATCGGCTCCAAAGTATCAGTCTTATTATCAATAGCCTTATGTACAACAGAATGGTAATTAGTAGGGTCGTGCTAGGTCGAGTTTTGATCCCATTCCAAAGTAGGGAAAATAAAGAATGTGCTCGAATGGGCCCTACCCCGCTGCCTACATACCTCATCGGGAAAATTATGATCAGAGTCGACGTAGTTCGCCTAACCATGCGGGAACTTTGTTTGTGTTTTTTATCATTGGAACTACTTATGTCTATGCTCAGGTGTTGTAGGCTCACCTTGAACGAGAGTGTTTACCGTCTTACAAATGAGACAAGTTGTCACAAGTTCGCGTTGAGAGTGAATGAGATGAGAAGAGAGTTCCCGCAGGAAAGTCGCTTATTATTTGTTGTTTTGTATTTTATGAGAAGTGTTTTGATTTTGATGTTTATTGTATGTACAATACTTATGATATGGGAACGAATACTTTCCAAGGTCGTCCCCAATGGGACGTTTGTAAAGTACTCTAAAAGAGTGGAGGAGACCTCCACTAATCATTTCCCATATGGCTTAAGGCTCGTGGCATATTGTACACACTTTTCTTATTTAATGTTTTGATTTTTCTTAGAAGGTGAGAAATGAGACTAAAGTTACAAACGGAAAAAATATAAGGGAACTAGACTTACCCTAAATGATTATGTTCAATGGTGAATCTTATGGTTAGTGAAGTTTTGAACGGAAAACTACCTAAACGGATATTAAATCTGAAAATGAGAGTATACACAAAGTAATGATGAATACGGTCCTCCTATGTTGTGGTTGGTGAGAACGTATGATAAGTCGTGAAAGGAAATGGAATGATGGATCGGATGGGTCGATTACGCGGTGCTGATACACACGACTTATGGTACGTAACATACAAGGTTTGTACCTTGGTTTATTGGAGTGGAGCGTAGGTTTAATCGTTGAAGGTCTTAAAATCATATAGAACTTGTTCATTTATTTTTGTGAAATTATTCGACGTTGGATCGAATATTCCTTTTCTTCCTTTTTTGAACTTTAGTTTTCTACCGCTTCATTTTATCTTTTTCTATCCTAATTATAGGTATCACGCATAAAAATGTATTCTACACTATTACATCACAAAGCATAAAATCATAAAAATACAATTCAAGCATAACGATAAAAATAATCGGAATCCGTGAGCATAATCCTCGAATAAAACCTTGCACAACAAAAAAAATTGTTAGTAAAGAATTTAAAAAATACATAAAGCATAAAATCGAAATAAATGCCAAAATAATCGAAAACTGAATTTAAAATATACAATCTATTTTTTTATTATGCTAAGATGTCATTTAAATTTTCCTGGAATTTTTAGTGTGATAAAACTATTTTTTGAAATGATTTTGTAAAGAATTATAAAGGAAAATAAAGAAATAGAAAAGAATTTCAGGGGGGTTGCATGAGAAGTAAAATTGCAGTTAAAAAAAAGGTTTGGGCCTGAAAGGGGAGGCGCGGATAACAACATTCTCAAGGCCCAAAACGCAACAAAATCTGAGGAGTATGGTATGGGGGTGCGGTCAAAGATACTGAGCCAATGCAGAGCGTTGGATCAAGCTCTTCTCATGGTATGACCATCAGACGGTTCAAAAAAGCGAAGGAGCATGATTGTTACAATACAAAGGCGCACACAAGATCGGGAAGTAGGGATCCTCCCAGATGGTGACAAGTGTCACCGCCGGTATGGACCGAAAACCAAAAGAATCCAATAACATTATCATATCTCCTCGTTAACCTCAACTCTTTTTATCCTCTCAATATTTATTTTATCACAAAAACAGATATATTGAAAATCATATAACACGAACAAATGAACAAAACACGTCCTCATTCTCTCATTCATCCCTAACCTAACCCTAATTCCGCCGTAAATAAAAAAACACCACTGGAGCAACCGAAAACAACATCGCCTTAAATTCCGATCACCCTCAACTGAAACACTTCCTTTCTATCTCTCTCTCTCTCTCTCTCTCAACTTCATCTCTTCAACACCAAAACCCTAGCGGCGGCGCCGTGAAAACCCACCGGAGAAAACTACGTAGTCCTAGACTCCCTTTCATCAATATTATACGACCTAACCCCTTTGCTTATCTCAAAACCGACCATAGAATCTTAGAAGCTCGCTCAAGGTACCAGCTCGGAGTTAATGAAATCATAACCGATAACCAACACGCAAAAACGATTACGCACAAATGGAGTCTCGGATTCATACCCTATAACTCGAAGATGCGTCGACGCTACCACTAAAGAATACGTTTTTGTTTCTTCGTTGCTGCCGCGAGGTTGATGACGAATCTGATTGATGAATGATGAAAACGCAAAGATGAAGACGCTTTTGTCGTTCTTCGATGACGAGCGATTCGAAACTTTTCAGGTATGCATTTTAATTTCACCTCTTCTTGGTTCTGTTTCGATCCATCCTGAGTCCGTGTTCTTCTGCATTTTTCTTTATGATTCTGATAGTGTGGTTTGTATTGTGTTCATTGATGACGCATGTCCTTAGTGAATGGAGCTTTTGCGTTCTTGATGAAGATTGGTGATGGGATAAAAAGTGCATATGGATGGTTGACGAGGAAGATGAAGATTTGCAAACTCCACTTTGACCAATGAAGACGATGATAACACAGGTTCGCTGCGATCACTTTAATGATGAGTTCAATATGATAATTGACGATGATTTGCGATGAGATGATGAAGAAGGAACAAGTATTCGGTTATGTGGGAGATTGAAGATTGTTTTTGCGAAATTGAGTGAGAGGTTAAATATGCAGAGTGGAGATGAATGCAGTTGGAAGAAGGATGAAGAATGAGAAATAAGGTTGAAATAGAAAAAATGGTGAAGAGTGAATGAGAGCTCCCTGAATTGCAGCAATGGATCGATTTTTATAGAAGAAAATTGGTTGGTAGAATGAAAATTCCATATGAAATTTGGTTAGATGTTTGTTATCCACGTTGTAACTGTTTTTGAGTTCTGAATTTTCTATTGTGAAATTTCCACTGATTTTTCTCTTTTTCTGTTAGAAACTCTTATATGAAGCTTTTTTCCGACTTTTCTGTTATGGGAGTTTAGGGAAATTATACTCATTTCTGTTTTGAAAGTTTTCTTTGTATTATGGTGTAAATCTTATCCCTATGAATTCGTTGTTTGTTCTTCTGTTTTGCAGATGGAGGCTTGGAATCGTACCTCGAAAAAAAATATGATCCTCACGATGGGACGCGGAAAGAAAACAACAGAGTCGCCACCTAATTCTATTTATTCTAACTAAAGAAAAGGGAGATATAGATACAACCTAAAGGAAGGATAAGAAATGGTCAACGAAACCAAATTCTAAGTTTGGGAGTCGGTTATGCAAGAGGAAGGTATTATCACCCCTCACGTCCGTTGTACTCAACGGGAACCTCTTAATCTAACTATGCGATTAAATGTTGATCTAAGTATATGTCTTCTAATGTTTGTTAATATGTTTGTTAAAGGGAAATAAATATTATTATTGATATTACGGGGGAAATATAAAGTTTTTTATTATTGTGACGGAGAGATAGTTAATTTTTTATTATTGTGCTCACGAGGGATGAAAGTCCCCGTGCCTACATATTCCCTTGTGCAATGGGAAAGTCAGAGCTTCGTAGTTCGTGCAACTATGGTTTGTGTTTTTTTAATTGAACGATTGTTTGAAAATGCTTTCTAATCTGCTAAGCGTTGGTTTATACTCACAGCGGAGGCTGAAGCGCTAGCTTGTTTGCGAGACGAAAAGATTTAAACAATGTTCATTTGGAAAAAAGGTGTTTGAGCTTTGTTAAGGTGTTTTAAACGAAAGAGCGAATGGACCACAACGCATGGGGCTAGCCCATGAGTGATTTCATTCAAGAACACGTGGAGTGCTTGACTCCAGAGTTCATTTATTCGTAGATTAATTATAAAATGATTTGAATTTGTTGGTAAGTTTTAAGTTGTATTCTTTTAATGCAAAAGGGCGAACGAAGTACAACTCGAGGGCTATCCTCAAGAGTAATTCAATTAAAAAAACTGAGGAATGCTAGATTCCTGAGTTTCGTTCTTTCGCGATTTTATATGTTAATTAAGAGTTGATTGTTTGAGTATTTTAGGAACCAAAGAGAGGATGAGACACAACTCGAGGGCTAGCCTCAAGAGTGACTCATTCAAAAAGCCCGAGGAATGCTAGACTCCCAAGTTTTTCTTTCGCGATTTTAATTTGAGATTTAGATATTTTGAAAACGAAAGAGCGAATGAATTACAACTCGAAGGCTAGCCTCAAGAGTAATTCAATTCAAAAACCCGAGGAATGCTAGATTTCTAAGTTTAGTTCTTACGTTAATTAATTATGTGTATTAAGTATCGTGTTTGCGATTGTTTTGGATGAATAAGGTTTAATGTTTTAGAAACGAAGGAGAAAATGAAACACAACTCGAAGGCTAGCCTCAAGAGTGGTTCATTTAAAGAACCCACGGAATGCTAGATTCTGAAGTTCAGTTCCTCATTAATTAATTAGGACGCGTAAGGTTGTGCAGATGGCGACCACATAAGTGACCGACTTACGTGTGTGCAAAATATGGGCGCATGAATTTAAAAAAAAAGGTGTTTAGTTGTCATTGGACCAAGAAACTTAATTATTCTATTGAAATGATTATTTTGGTGATTGCTTTTATTATACTTGACAATTTACAGTCATGGTGCAAAATTCTAATCATTACGAGCTCAAAGCATACAACCAAATAAATGAACAAAAAGCACACGCTCCTATGAAAAGAAAATAAACTCAAACTTGTCCTCTCATTTTAATGGGACACTCCTAAAGAAATGGAAATCGGAATTTAGCATTTGAAAGGAGTTGGACCATTTGAATTGAATCTTGAAATGGAAATCGGAATTAAGCATTTGAAAGAAATTTGGAATTTAGAGGGTTTGAAACTTGAATTGAGATCAAGAACTTGAATAAGAACTTAGAAAGAAAACTTGAGTTGGTTTGAATTTTGGGATTTGAAATTAGAATTGGATCTTGAAATTGAAACCTTAAATAAAAATTGAATTGAGGTTGGAATAAAATTAAGAATTGAAACTTGAAATTGGAATTCTAAACATAGGTGAACATTGGAATTTAGAAATGAACTTTGGACATGAAACTAAAATATGAATTTGGAATTAGAAATATAAATTAAATAAAAATAAAAAGTAAATAAATAAATAAATAACTAAAATATGAATTTGGAATTATAATTATGAATTTATACTTAAAAAAAAAAGAGTAAATAAAAATTAGGAATTGAAATTAGATAGAAATAGAAATTTAAAAAAAAATGAAATAAAAAAATGGATAATTAAATTAAATAAGAAGTAGAAATTAGAAGAAAAAAAAAGTGAATAAAATATATATATATATATATATATATATATATATATATATATATATATATATATATATATATATATATATATATATATATATATATATATATATATATATATATAAGTTAGATAAATAAAATTACATTTAAAAAAACTTTGGAAAAAAAACTGGAAATAAAATTTTAAGTTTAAAATTTTAGAATGAATTAAATATCAAAAAATAGGAATAGAAATTAAAATTAAAATTAAAAACATGAAAATGAGTTAATAGGTTAGAAATGGGAAATATAAATTAAGTTTAAAAAAAAAGGAAGCTTAGAAATAAAATCTTGGAAATTTTCTTTGTATGATGCGAGCGGTTATGGGTAAAATTTGGGGTGTGACAATTGCCCCTATTTAAATAACTTCACCAGATAAAATGAGTGATGTTAATCATCATACAATCGGAGTGAAAGGTATTTAAATATAGAAATAACCGAAAAATTTTCCCCTAAATGCAATGGCATGCCATGAACTTATAAAGGACTCATTTGTTTTGTCGGGGATATGACATGCAAGATGTAATGAACCCTAACATGCTGATTTTTTTTTAATGATGATGCTGAATGTGGTATGCAGGAAATGATGAAGATACATTGTAATGGTGATCCACGAAAAACGAAACTGAGGATGACGACTTACTAGGGATAACAACATGCTGGGGACAGCGAGACGAAAACAGGAAGTATTCAAAGTGATAGACTAACAGGTTCAAGTGTAACTGCTGGCACTAAGAATAACAACCGACGGGAAACAAAAAAACAAAAAAAAACGAAATCCAGAACATAAAAATAATGAAAAGACTGATACTTTGGAACAACAAGAAAAGGGATTCATAGTAAAACGTAATGGCTTGATGCGACCAATTGATACAATGAACGAGAACAGTCTATATAAAGTGATGAGTTAACCAGTTCAAGGGTGACTGTTGGGGATCCCAATACGGAAACTCGGTGATCGAGAAAGATAGTTGGAATGACATCGACTCAGCGGTCAGGAAAACAAAACTCAATTCGGCGATTGAGGGAAATAAATAACAGACATCGACACGACGGTCGGGAAATAAATAACGGACAATGACACGATGGTCGGGAAATAAATAATAGACATCGACATGGCGGTCGGGAAAACAATTCAACACGGCGGTTGAGGAAATAAAATAACAGACATCGACTCGGCGGTCGGGAGAACAGACTCAACACGGCGGTTGAGGAAATATATAACAGACATCGACACGGCGGTCGGGAAAACAGACTCAACACGGCGGTTTAGGGAATAAATAACAGACGTCGACACAGCAATCGTGATAACAGACTCAACACGGCGGTTGAGGAAATAAAATAACAGACATCGACACAGAGGTCGGAAAAACAGACTCAACACGGCGATTGAGGGAATAAAATAACAGACATCGACACGGCGATCGGGAGAACAGAATCAACATGGCGGTTGAGGGAATAAAATAACAGATATCGACACAGTGGTCGGGAAAACAGAATCAATACGGAGGTTAAGGGAATAAAATAACAAACATCGACACAATGGTTGGGAAAACAGACTCAACACGGTGGTTTAGGGAATAAAATAACAGACATCGACACAGTGGTCGGGAGAACAGACTCAACACGGCGGTTGAGGAAATAAATAACAGACATCGACACGGAGGTCGGGAGAACAAACTCAACACGGCGGTTGAGGAAATAAATAACAGACATCGACATGGCGGTCGAGAAAAAAGACACAACACGGCAGTTTAGGGAATAAAATAATAGACATCGACACGGCGGTCGGGAGAACAGACTCAACACGGCGGTTGAGGAAATAAAATAACAGACATTGACACAGCGGTCGGGAAAACAGAATCAACATGGCGGTTGAGGGAATAAAATAATAGACATCGACACAACGGTCGGGAGAACAGACTCAACACGGCGGTTGAGGAAATAAATAACAAACAAATAATCCAAAGTAGTAAATCAACAGGTTTAAGTGTAACTGTTGATACTGAGGATAAATAAAACGAATACGGTGTTTGGGCAATGGCTCTATGCAACCAACTGATACTGGGAGTAGAAAGCAACATACTTAAATATAAATCAATGACTCTAAGCGACCGGCTGGCAAAAAATGTTGGAATTTTAAACAAGATAAACGTCCAACCTCTAGAAATTCCTTAAATGATGAGTTCACAGAAGAACTTTAGGAACTATCAGAAAAACATGGATGCGTGTTGAATTAAACAGCCTTAAATGTTAAGCAAATAGCTTAAAGGATTTGTGCCAATGATAATTGGACTTAAAAAAAAAATTGGTGGTACTAAGGTAAATACCAACAACAAAATGGACTTCTGCAGGGGATACCAGTGTTAGTGGGAAGAAGACTTTGATTAACCACACTTTGGTACCAACGAAAATGGATTTCAAAAAGATAACTGACAGTAATTTGGACCTGGAGTTAGACAGACGAGAACTGGGTAAAGACAAATGATTATGTCAAATGCATATGATGGAGCATGATGCGAATGATCATTGTAAGCAAATGTTGACTCTGGGGAGACAAAAAGTTTTAACAAAGCAGGGGAGAGTAGGATCTCAATGCCAATACTTAGACGAGAAATAAAAATGTTAGGGAGATGTCTTCGAAATTGGAACTCAATGCTTGGTCCAAGGATCCATCCAAGAGTGCTACCAGCTTTTAATCCTTTATGGGGGATTTCTGTAATAATGGCATGAGAGTGTTGCTGCAAGCCAGAGGTTTTTATTTTTGAGAAGACAGAAGATTCTTAATCTTTCTAAAGTCAAAGAAATCCATATGTTTTCAAAAACTGTTTCTAAAAAAAATCATTTTGAGAGTTAAATTGTAATTTAGTAAAGACATTTTGCATAACAAAGAAAATAAGAAGCTGAAAAGACAAAGTTTAAGGGCAAAGGTTGTATTTCATTCAAGAATGGTAGCTTTCCAATAGCAAAAGCTCCATGGAAAATTACAATTTGAAAATGGCAATGCATAAAGGTCTACATTGAATCCAACGACCACTATAATCCCTAATGACTAAGACTGCCCAACACCTTGCTTCTGACAAGAGCAACTAGATTAGTCTTCAAGTAATGATCTTCAATAATGATAAGCACCATCTGATACAGTCAAATGCCTTTGTCCCTAACTTTTGCCTAGACCTCCCTTCCGGGTTTTCAATCCACCGGGACGCTCTTTTTATCCTAAGCCGCCCTTTCGGGTTTTCAACTTAACGAGCTCTCATTTTTTTATTTGTATCCCTAACTTTTTCCTGGATCTCCTTCATAGGTTTTGATCCACCGGGATACCCAATTTTGCCTAGGTCGCCATTTCTGGTTTTCGACCTAGAGGGCTTTATTTAGGCATAATATTTTTTGACTGCATCAGAATTCATCGGGTGCTTCAACGGTTCACCATCCATAGTTGTGAGGATTAAGGAACCTCCAGAGAATGCCACCTTCACAACATATGGGCCTTCATAGTTAGGACTCCACTTTCCCCGCATATCTTTGTGGACTGGCAAGATCTTCTTGAGTACAAGGTCCCCTTCTTTGAATTCTCAGAGACGTACTTTCTTGTCAAATGCTCTCTTGTTACGCTTCTGGTATAACTTGCCATGGCACATGGCGGTCATTCTCTTCTCATCAATGAGGTTCAGTTGGTCATATCTATTTTGGACCCACTCAGCTTCCTCCAGTTTGGTTTCCATCAAGATCCTCAAAGATGGTATCTCTACTTCAATAGGGAGAACTGCATCCATCCCATACACCAAAGAGAAAGGGGTTGCCTCTGTTGAAGTGTGAACTGATGTTCTGTACCCGTGTAAGGCGTACGGTAACATCTCATGCCAGCCTATGTAAGTTTTCACCATCTTATGTAGAATCTTTTTGATGTTCTTGTTCACGGCTTCAACAGCTCCATTCATCTTCGGACGGTAAAGAGAAGAGTTATGATGTTCAATCTTGAATGTCTCACATAACTCCTTCATCTTCTTGTTTTTCAAATTGGTCCCATTATTTGTGATGATTCGGCTTGGGATTCCATAACGACAGATAATTTGATTCTTGATGAAGCGGGCAACCACTTGCTTTGTCACATTGGCGTAGGAAGCTACTTCTACCCACTTGGTAAAGTAATCGATCGCGACCAAGATAAATCGGTGAACATTGGAAGCTTTAAGCTCAATTCACCCTATCATATCAATGCCCCACATTGAGAAAGGCCAAGGCGATGACAGAACATTCAAAAGGGTCGGAGGTACGTGCACCTTGTCGGTATAAATCTGGCATTTATGACACTTCCTGGCATATTTGAAACAATCTGATTCCATGGTCAACCAGAAGTATCCAGCTCTCAAGATCTTCTTGGACATGGCATGTCCATTGGCATGTGTTCCAAATGATCCTTCATGGATTTCTCTAATCAATAAGTCTGCCTCGCGCTTGTCCACACATCTGAGCAGAACCATATCGTGATTTCTCTTGTAAAGCACATTGTTACTGAGGAAAAACTTGGACGCCAATCTTCTTAGAGTCTTCTTATCTAGGGTTGTTGCATCCGCTGGGTACTCCTGATTTTACAAGTAGTTCTTGATGTCATAGAACCATGGTTTCTCATCAGTTTCTTCTTCGACCAGTAGAAAGTAGGCTGGTGTAGCTCTTCGCTCGATTGTAATGAGTTGAGCTTCATTAAGAAATCTGACTTGAAACATAGAGGCCAACATAGCCAAGGCATATATTATTTGATTCTCCGCCCTTGGAACATGATGGAAAGTGACTTCATCAAAGTATTTGATCAATTCCACAATGTAGGCACGGTACGGGATCAACTTCTCATCACGGGTCTCCCATTCACATTTGACTTGGTAGATTACCAAAGCTGAGTCCCCATATACTTCAAGGATCTTGATTCTAGTATCAATTGCAGGTTTGATACCCAAAACACATGATTCATACTCTGTGATGTTGTTTGTACACTCAAAGCATAATCTGGTTGTGAAAGGAGTATAACCACCATCAGGATTCATCAAAACAGCTCCCACACCATGCCACATGTAATTATAGGAACCATCAAACATCATCTTCCACTGAGAAACTGGCTCAGGACCTTCATCTGGACTGGGAACTTCACAGTCCTTTATCAACATAATGTCCTCGTCTAGGAAATCAAATTTCAAAGGCTCATAATCTTCAACAGGTTAATCAGCAAGGTAGTCAGACAAAACACTGCCCTTGATAGACTTCTGGGTTACATATTGGATGTCGTACTCAGATAACAACATGTGCCAACGGGCGAGTCTTCCGGTCAGGGCGGGATTTTCAAAAATGTTCTTTATTGGATCCATTTTCGAGATCAACAAAGTAGTGTGACAAATCATATACTACCTGAGGTGTCTGGAAGCCCATGCCAAAGCACAACAAGTCTTCTCTAAAAATGAATATCTGCTTTCACAATCTGTAAACTTCTTGCTTAAGTAATAAATGGCATGTTCCTTACGACCAGTTTCGTCCTGTTGGCCTAAAAAGCAACCCATAGATCCCTCAAGTACAGTCAGATACATGAAGAGAGGCTTCCCTGGAGTAGGTAGGATCAAGATAGGAGGTTCTTGTAGATAAACCTTAATCTTTTCAAAAGCCTGTTGACAAGCAGAATTCCACTCAATTGCTTGATCCTTTCTGAGCAACTTGAATAAAGGCTCACATGTAGTTGTCATGTTGGAGATAAATCTGGAGATGTAGTTCAATCTTCCGAGGAAACCTCTGACTTTCGTTTCTGTGTTTGGAGCTGGCATTTCTTGAATTGCTCTGACCTTTGTCTGTATCTACTTCAATTCCTTGTTGACTAACAATAAAACCAAGCAACTTTCCTGATCGGACACCAAAGGTACACTTAGCTGGATTCCAACGCAGTTGGAACTTTCTAAGGCGCTCAAATAACTTCAGAAGATGATTCAAATGATTCTCCTCACTCTGTGATTTGGCTATCATATGATCCACGTAAACTTCTATCTCTTTATGCATCATATCATGGAAAAGGGTGACCATTTCCCACTGATAGGTAGCTCCTTCATTTCTGAGACCAAATGGCATAACCTTGTAACAATAAGTGCCCCATGGTGTGATGAAGGTAGTCTTTTCCATATCGTCAAGATCCATCTTGATCTGGTTGTATCCCAAAAACCCATCCATGAAGGAGAAAACAGCAAACTTAGCAATGTTGTCAACCAAAGTATCAATATGCGGAAGAGGGAAATCGTCCTTTGGACTAGCTTTGTTCAAATCCCTATAGTCCACGCACATTCAAACCTTGCCATCCTTTTTGGGGACTGACACGATGTTAGCTACCCACTCAGGGTACTTCGCAACTGCGAGGAATCCAGCATCAAACTATCTTTTGAGATTTTCTCGAATCTTCAGAGCCATGTCCGGTCTTTTTCTTCAGAGCTTTTACTTTATTGGAGGACAATCTGGTCGAAGAGGCAACTTATGGACCACTATGTCTGTGTCTAAACTGGACATATCCTGATACAACCATGCAAACACATCCACATACTCTTTGAGAAGCTTGACCAATCTTTCTCTGACGTCTTCCCCGAGTGTTGTACCAATCTTGACTTCCTTCTAATCTTCATCGGTGCCAAGGTTGATGGTCTCTACCTTATCCTTATGTGGCTGAAGATCTGTGTACTCATACTCAACCAATCTTTCCAGTTCCTCAAGAACGTCACAATCTTCCTCACTTTCCTCTTCCGCTTGGTAGATGGGGGAATCAAAGTTAGGAGAGAATATATAGTCATTAGATTCAACAGGGTTTTCATTTTTTCTGCATATGGGAATGATTTGCTTTTATTAAAAGTGAAAACATAGAGATGCAAGAAAACGTTTTTAGTGGTTTTGAAAGATTGTCATTTTCTTTTAAAAGTGAAAAGAGAAAAAACAGTAAATAAAACAAAACAGGAATTTAACAAAATGCCTCCATTGATTAAATAACTTGAAAATGAGGAGGGGTCCTACAAAATGATCCCATAGCCTTGGGCAGGGCTAGGGAACTTTGAAAACATTTAAAGAAAACAATAAATTACTTTGATAGTGGAAAAATCTCTGGGATCTCAACTGCCTCCCAATTTCCCAAAGTTGCTTCACACTGATACACCAAATGATCCATATCTTCATATTCAGCATCCCCATTAATTGCATTAATCTGATAGCCGGCACTGGAAAACACCTCTTGAATGGTCTTTGGACGTCCTTTAATGGAGGTTGACGCTCCTTCCTTCATATGAGTTGGTTTGTAACCCAACCCATAGCGATCCAGCTTCTGCTTGACTTTAATAACATTACCCCAACCTTCATGGCTTCCTTCTTCAATAGTGGAAATGGTACTCTTCAGTTATGCAAAAGATGGAATACCCTTCCCCTTTGGTTCCTCTACTTCCATAAGGACCACATTGGTTATCTCAAGAGCTTGGAAAGCAGTTTCCAAAGCATCTTCATCAGCCTCAATATAACTAAAGGACGAAAGGTTGCTAACCATGAGATCTTCTTCCCCAGACACAGTTATCTGCTTGTTAATGACCACAAACTTTATCTTTTGATGTAGGGTAGAAGTGACTCCCCCAGCGGCATGAATCCATGGCCTTCCCAGCAGACAACTGTAATTAGGATTAATATCCATAACCTGAAAAGTGACTTTGAACACCTGTGGTCCAATCAAGATTGGTAGGTCTACTTCTCCGATAACAGTCCTCCTTGACCCATCAAAAGCGTTCACAATCAGTGTACTGGGACTCATCTCTGCCCCTTGATATGATAACTTAACAAGTGTTCTTTTCGGCAAAACATTCAATGAAGATCCCGTATCCACAAGAACTCTTGCTAAAGTATCCTCCTGGCATTTTACAGATATATGAAGAGCACGGTTATGGTCCAAGCCATCTTTTGGAAGATCCTCCATACTAAAGCTAAGATTATTACATGCAGTTATATTGGCAATGACACCATCAAACTGATTCATAGTTATATCATGCGTAACATGCGCCTGTGCTAGAAATTTCTGGAGAGCACCTCGATGGGCCGGCGAATGCATAAGAAGTGATAAGATAGATATTTTGGAATGCGTTTGATGTAGCTGATCAATAACCTTATAATCACTCTTCTTGATGATTCTGAGAAATTTTGCATCCTCCTCTTCCAAGACCATTCTTTTATCCTTATTGGCAACAGCGGGAATGACTTCTTTAGGTTGAACTGGTGGAACAATATTGACCTGCTCAGTGTAAACACGACCACTGCGAGTTAATCGACTTGCACCTGCTATGTCAGCAATCGCCACTTTTAAACTTTCCTTCTGACCAGCCTGTTCTGTCTTCATATGAACTCCCCATGTATCATACTTCCATGGAACTGCTTTGGTATTCTCATAAATGAAAGGGTTACTCTTTTGCTCAATCCTCGGTTCTGGCAAATTGAAAATTGGCACCACATGTTCTGGAATGTTAAAGATGGGCTGAACTCCTGGAGATTCAAGCATGTTCAACATTGGTGCTATGGTAGAATCAGATTCAGGCAAGTTGAAAATGGGTTCAATCATTTCCACTTCATTCCTCTTCACACGAACGCTTACTTGAAAAACACCAATATTAATCAAACTTTGAACATCTCTCAAGACCAGTTCACATCCCTTTGGATTATCAGCACAAACTTCACAATTCTTATGACAGTTCCTCAGCATACCCACCTCTACTAACTTCACATGGAAGTCTCTAAGCGGAGTTTTGATCTTTGCGGCATCAAAAATCAAATCTTCGTCAGACTCATCAACAATGGCATTTATGGACCCATGCTTAGGTAAAGGATTATCTTTGACATTCGAACCAGCATTTCCGAATGACAAAATATATTTATCCATCAAATCCTTCACAGCATACTTTAAAGCAATGCAACTTTCCAAATCGTGCCCCGGAGCACCTTCATGGAATAAACAGTGGGCGCTTGGATTGTAACTTTGTGGGAGTGGATCTGGTGGAGGACCCAAATGCCTTGGAGTAACCAAACCTCTCTTTAGCAGTGAGGGATATAATTCAGTATCGGTCATACGAATCTGAGGATTTGGAGGCCTTCCTCCTGGTCTTCTATTCTGAAAGTTGGAATTTGGATGATGAGCTGGAGTTCTCTGCTGGTAGAATGAAGCATTGGGTGCTTGTTGATAGCCTAGAGTATTGAGAATTGGTTGATAGGCTGGAACCACTGGAGCCGCTTGTAGATACATCGGTACTGCTTGAGTTGGCTGATACATTGGAACTTGTTGATTATATGATGGCTGAACTACCGCTACATAGGGATGTTGAACATACTGTGGTGGATTGGCATACTGGTGTTGAGCCATAGGTGGAGGCCTCTACCAAAGTTGATTTCTCCTTTGACCCGTCATCACTGCATTTGTCTCGCCTTCTTTCTTTTTGTGGAAATTGTTGGTAAACTTCTTAGCATTGTTCCCACTATTGTTGCTGGAGCTACTGGATGCACCACTCATCTTACCATTCTTCAGACCGAGTTCAACCTTAATTCCCACAGCCACAAGATCAGAGAAACTAGCTGTTATGCTACCCATCATTCTCTCAAAGAATTTTGGTCATACAGTTTCAACAAACCAGTCAGCTAATTCTTTCTTAGTCAACGGGGGATCTACTTGAGAAGCGATCCCTCTCCACCTTTTAGTGTATTCTTTAAAATATTCAGAATCTTTATGGGACATACTTAGGAGCTGCCTCCTATCGGGAGCAAGGTACATATAATACTTGTATTGTTGGATGAAAGCATCCGTCAAGTCTTGGAAACAACGGATTTTTGACTGATCTAGAGTCAGATACCACTTGGAGGAAATTCCTTTCAGACTATCCTGGAAGAAATGTATTATCAGTTTGTTATTGTCAAATTGCGCTGCCATTCTTCGATAGTACATTAAAAGATGGCTCTTAGGACACATTGCGCCTTCATACATATCAAAGGTGGGTGTCTTAAACTTGGGAGGTATCACTAGTCCAGACACAAGGCACATTTCTCTGGCAGCAGCACCAAAGATCTGGTCACCTTCAATTGCCCTCAACCTCTTTTCAAGAGTGTAAAAATTCTCTTGCATCTTCTCATGTTTCTCTTTACCGTTTTCAGACATGTTTGGCACATCGTACACCTGAGGATCGTTAAAGTACGGTTGGACACGGGTGTGCACAATATCTGGTGTAAAATTAGTAACCACGTGGTTCTCTTCAGTAGTCAAAAGAATAGTTTGCTGAGTGGTAAATCCTTTAGGGGGAGGCACAAAACCTTGGGAAGGAGATGTAAACCCCTGAGAAGGAGGCGCGAAACCTTGAGAAACAAATCCTTGGGAAGGAGGAAAAAACACTTGAGAAGCAAGTCCTTGGGAAGGAGGAAAAAACCCTTGAGAAGCAAAACCTTGGGAAGGAGGAAAAAACCCTTGAGAAGCAAAACCTTGGGAAGGAGGAAAAAATCCTTGAGAAACAAAACCTTGGGAAGGAGGACAAAACCCTTGAGAAGCAAGTCCTTGGGAAGGAGGAATAAAACTTTGAGAAGCAAAACCTTGGGGAGGAGGTACAAACCCATGAGGAATCCCAAAAGGAGGCCAGGTTACAGGGGTACAGATTGATAGTGTAGGCTCATTCGTTGCGGTGACAATCTCAGAGACCACAGTATGTTGGGTATCCATCTTTGCACGAATGACTTGCAACATTTCCAAAATCTGGCCCATATTTCCACGAAGATCAGTAAGCTCCTCATTAACCTTTTCCATCTCTGGGTCTCTGTCAGCCATCTTCTTCTTGGCCTGAGATCGAGTGGAGTATTTGCGTGAGATCCTCAGTGTGATAGTCTGGAAAGGAGGTTACGCAAATGAGTTTTTTTGACAAAATGCAAATGCGGAGATGCACTCATGAGTAAAAGAAAATGCAAATGTTTCAAGGAACAGAAGAAGTTATTGCAAACACCAGGATGAACAAAACTTTTTTCTCTTTTATTTTTTTTAAAGAGTAATAAATTGAAGTCCATTCATGGTAAAATTAGGATATTTGCAATAGACATTTCTTTGTTCTTTGAAGACCTCGTTAAAATGATGCATATGATGTTGGGATGCAAAGATGTAGGGATGCAAGGGTGCAAGGTGTCACAAGTAAATCTGGAACCTCCTTAATAGGTGGGCTGTAAGAGATTGGTTCTACATTTTTTTACCCATAAATCCCATTCACAGGATAGTTTCTACGGTGATGGTTTAAGGAAACTCAAGGTCACGGACGTTTATCGTATTAACGCCCCGCCGCAGGCTAGCTGCATTTTAACGATGATAACGATAAGCTCTACCCTAAGTGGAGTTCTCATGCTAGGCCCTCAAGAGGCGAGCCCTTGGAGAATAACACTACACAACTACCAATATTGAAATTGGTTCTTAACAGTGGATCCCAGAATCACAACCCTCTCATGAATCAGGTCACGCGATAGGCTAGCTGCGTTGTGACAAGATCTATGAAAAGTCTAACTATCTGGGGGAGCTTTCATGCTAGGCCCTCAAGAAGCGAGTCCTTGGAGACTAAACACTAATAACTACCAATTCTAACCTAGGTTTTCCCTCTTCTTTTTCCGCAACTCAGATTTTACTTGTGATGTAACACCAATATCCCACAGACAAGTAATATAAATGAGCAAATAAGAGAAAGCAGTAAAAGAACAAATAAACAACATAAATAATAAACATAGAGAAGACAAAAAGATAAGATCAAACAAATAAACACACAAATCTAAGTTAGGCTCGTCTCTCTCTAGCATGGTGCCTGTCCCCAGCAGAGTCGCCAAGTTGTCGTACCTCGAAAAAAAAATATGATCCTCGCGATGGGACGCGGAAAGAAAACAATAGAGTCGCCACCTAATTCTATTTATTCTAACTAAAGAAAAGGGATATATATATATATATATATATATATATATATATATATATATATATATATATACAACCTAAAGGAAGGATAAGAAATGGTTAACGAAACCAAATTCTAAGTTCGGGAGTCGGTTACGCAAGAGGAAGGTATTAGCACCCCTCACGTCCGTTGTACTCAACGGGAACCTCTTAGTCTAACTATGCGATTAAATGTTGATCTAAGTCTATGTCTTCTAAATGTTTGTTAAAGGGAAATAAATATTATTATTGATATTAGGGGGGAAGATAAAGTTTTTTATTATTTTGACGGAGAGATAGTTAATTTTTTATTATTTTGTTCGCGAAGGATGAAAATCCTTGTGCCTACGTATTCCCTTGTGCAATGGGAAAGTCGGAGCTTCGTAGTTCGTGCAACTACAGTTTGTGTTTTTTTAATTGAACGATTATTTGAAAACGCTTTCTAATCTACTAAGCGTTGGCTTATACTCGCGGCGGAGGCTGAAGCGCTAGCTTGTTTGCGAGACGGAAAGATTTAAACAATGTTCGTTTAGAGAAAAGGTGTTTGACCTTTGTTAAGGTGTTTTAAACGAAAGAGCGAATGGACCACAACGCGTGGGGCTAGCCCATGAGTGGTTTCATTCAAGAACCCGTGGAGTGCTTGACTCCAGAGTTCAGTTATTCGTAGATTAATTATAAAATGATTTGAATTTGTTGGTAAGTTTTAAGCTGTATTCTTTTAATGCGAAAGGGCGAACGAAGTACAACTCGAGGGCTAGCCTCAAGAGTAATTCAATTCAAAAAATCGAGGAATGCTAGATTCCTGAGTTTAGTTCTTTCGAGATTTGATATGTTAATTAAGAGTTGATTGTTTGAGTATTTTAGGAACCAAAAAGAGGATGAGAAACAACTCGAGGGCTAGCCTCAAGAGTGACTCATTCAAAAAGCTCGAGGAATGCTAGACTCCCAAGTTTTTCTTTCGCGATTTTAATTTGAGATTTAGATGTTTTGAAAACGAAAGAGCGAATGAATTACAACTCGAAGGCTAGCCTCAAGAGTAATTCAATTCAAAAACCCGAGGAATGCTAGATTCCTGAGTTTAGTTCTTACGTTAATTAATTATGTGTATTAAGTATCGTGTTTGCGATTGTTTTGGATGAATAAGGTTTAATGTTTTAGAAACAAAGGAGAAAATGAAACACACCTCGAAGGTTAGTCTCAAGAGTGGTTCATTTAAAGAACCCGCGAAATGCTATATTCTGAAGTTCAGTTCCTCGTTAATTAATTAGGACGCGTAAGGTCGTGCAGATGGCGACCACATAAGTGACCGACTTACGTGTGTACAAAATATGGGCGCATGAATTTAAAAAAAAAGGTGTTTACTTGGCGTGTGACCAAGAAACTTAATTATTCTTTTGAAATTATTATTTTGGTGATCACTTTTATTATACTTAACAATTAACGGTCATGGTGCGAAATTCTAATCATTACGAGTTCAAAGCATACAACCAAATTAATGAACAAAAAGCACACGCTCCTATGAAAAGAAAATAAACTCAAACTTGTCCTCTCATTTTAATGGGACACTCCTAAAGAAAATAAATCTAGATTAAACATCCTAGAACTATCTACAAAGAAAAAAAAGATTCTAAGCATATATTTTTTTTGTGTTTTTTTTTAGAATTAAATAATAAAAAAAGAAACCAAGAAAAACGATTAAGTTATAAAAAGATATAAAATCTAAAAAACTTAAATGATTTATTTCAAATTGAACTAAGAACTAAAAAAAATATAAAAATAAATAATAATAACCCCTTTTTTGTGTTACCTTAACTTTTAATGACTTTTTTTTTAAAGATACTAAAAAAAATCTGATCTATTTTGGTTGTTTTATTTCAATACTTATTGTTATTATTACACCATGTATTTCTTTTTCTAAAATGCGTACGTTAATAACATTAAGTATATATTTCTTAATTTTTAATTTTTGTTGGCCTATTTTTATATTAAAAATCTAAGCTTAAAAAAAATCTAATAATATAAACATACTAAAAAAATCTAAACTTACTGATCAAACATTTAACAATACAGGATGTGATAAACTACCTATCTTCTTTTTTAAAAAATAATACTTTTCATTTATTAAAAATCAAAATAAACTAACAATAAAAACATGAAAAGAAAAGAAAAGGTCAATAATTTAAATAGCAAAAACAAAAGACCAGGCCCATAAAGGGGAGCTTGCTTAGGGGACCGGCCGGGTCATGGGTCGACCCGGTTCGGTTGGTTTATGTGACTCAAAAGAGAAAGCCTAAAACTACCAAACCAAGTCGTTCCAAAGAAATAGAGAAAGGCATCGTGAAAACAGAAACTTAATCTGAGAACACGTTTAAAAAAAACTGAATGACCGAAGTCCTCCCTCAATTTCTCTCATGCGGATTCTCCTTTTCTCGATCTCTTTTTCTTGCGATTCAAAATAAATTCATGGAAAAAGAATCTCTGATAACAATAAGGGAACCATTGGAAATCATCTCAGGAGAAACATTCAAGATGCAGAAAAGTCAACAGGAAGATATAAATAACTTTCGAAAGAATGCTTACAGTGCGAAATCGGGTGCAAGATAGAGTCAGGTATGCGCTCCAACTCCTTCTGCGCTAGTTGTTGTTATCATTGTTGAAAAACTTCAATGAACATTAAGTATTCTTGTATTGATGGTCCCCCCTTTTTGTGAATTTTGGTCCCTTTAAATAGTGTGAGATTAGGATTCTATAAATTTGAATCTGAAAACTTGTTGAAGAAGTTTATGTTATCAGAGTTTTGTTTGATAGTGATGTGAGGTCCTTCTCATCCTCAGGTTTTTGTTTATGGGATAGATTTTTTCACACTTTTGCACAAAGAAAATCGCAGGTCTTTGTTGTTGTCCTGTAAGAGTACCAAACTCATGTTTGCTGTGAAGTGGTGGAGAGAGAAAAAAAACAGTCTGCTACTCTGTTTCTTGCAGCAGGTCTGAGTCTCTTTTTTCATATTTTTTCCTAAAAGTGCCTGCTAGTGTTTGTGGCGGTCCCTCTAGTTTTGGTTGTACTGGCTTTGTAACCTTTCTCTCCTTTCTTTTTTTTTAAATTTGTAACAACACTTTATTTGTAACTTGTGCACTTTGTCATGATTTTGTAACAAATATAGATTTGGTCTTGTAACACAAACATTTACTTTGAATGGAGTTGGTTGTTGGAAATGTGATTAGGAACTTAGGATGAATTTGAAACATGGTAATGAGTTTGAGCCTTGAATGAGAATTGAAGTGAAATTAAATTTAAATTTTTGAAATTGAGTAAGAATTGAAAAGGAGGTAGGGATTGAATGGGATTGAAATGTAAATTAATACTTGAAAGGAGTTAGACCATTTGAATTGAATCTTGAAATGGAAATCGGAATTTAGCATTTGAAAGAAATTTGGAATTTAGAGGGTTTGAAACTTGAATTGAGACCAAGAACTTGAATAAGAACTTAGAAAGAAAACTTGAGATGGTTTGAATTTTGGGATTTGAAATTAGAATTGGATCTTGAAATTGAAACTTTAAATAAAAATTGAATTGAGGTTGGAATAAAATTAAGAATTGAAACTTGCAATTGGAATTCTAAACTTAGGTGAACATTGGAATTTAGAAATGAGTTTTGGACATGAAACTAAAATATGAATTTGGAATTAGAAATATAAATTAAATATAAATAAAAAGTATATAAATAAAATTACATTAGAAATAGAAAAAAAAAGGTAAATGAAAATTAGAATTATGAATTTAGACTTAAAAAAAAGAGTAAATAAAAATTAGGAATTGAAATTAGATAGAAATAGAAATTTAAAAAAAAAAATGAAATAAAAAAATGGAAAATAAAATTAAATGAGAAGTAGAAATTAAAAAAAAAGTGACTAATATATATATATATATATATATATATATATATATATATATATATATATATATATATATATATATATATATATATATATATATATATATATATATATATATTGAAATTCTGTGATCAGGTACGAGATGTCGAATGAGATGTTTAAACACTTGAAGACTTAACTAAAACTTAAAGTGCAGGAAAATTAAACAACACAGAAATTTGTTAACCCAGTTCAGTGTATAACCACACTTACATCTGGAGGCTACCAAGCCAGGAGGAAATCCACTATAAGTAATATTAATTCTAGACTTAAACCACCCAGTTTAATCTTTCACTTAATATCTACCCAATGCAATTTCTACCTAAGATACAACTTAGATATGAGTACCAACTCACTCCCCCTCAATCACACAGTGATCTTGTTTACAAGTTTAATAAAATTGAAGTCATACTTCAAACAAAAACAGCTTGATCTTACTTCACAGTTTCAATCAAGACACAAATACACTTTTGCTTAAAAGCTCATAAAGTGGTACAATAAAAACAACCTGCTATTAAAACACAAAACACCCTATTTTGTCTTCTGAAATTCGTACTCTATTCTGAGAGTTTCTGTTGCTTAAATAGGTGTTTGGATTTTGGGCTTTCTGTAGGTTTATCCAATCCTGAAACGCATGCTGCTTCCACCTTGAATTAGGGTTTGTTACTTCCTAGATTCTAGGTGATTCAGTTCTTCTGATTATGCTGAAGACATATAACAACACTCCCTACAGATGCGCCTTATTCTGTTTTATCCATCCATAATTAATTCCAGATAACTTTCCTTAATTTACTCAGTTCTGTTAGTCATTAATTAATTCTGGTAGCAGGTTTGAGATGTCACAACATCTGTTGGGACATCCTGAAAAACTGAACTTACTTCATTTACTGATACAATGTCACAACATCTGATGTGACATCCTGTAAACTGAACTTATTTCATTAACAGATACAATGTCCCAACATCTGGTGTGACATCCTGAATTAAGTTCATTTACTTATACTTTGTTTGATAATGTCCCAACATCTGATAGGACATTCTGAACTGAATTCAACATATCTTGTTGGTCAAAAATTCTGCCAATTCTAAACATCTACAAACTCCCCCTTTGGCTAATTTTTGGCTAACATACTTTTCTGGTTATCAGAGTGCAGCAGAAGTTCTTTTCTGTTGAGTCATGTGAGAGTTTACTCCCCCTCAATTCTACATTTGTTCAGACTTGTTGCAACAGAAATTTTTCATTAAAATCACAATTTTAGTTCAGAAGCAAACAAAAGTTTTTCATTAATCAGTAATCAGAATCATACATTGTTGTTGTTGTTCAGTTCTCCCCCTTGTTAAACATAAATTTGGGGCCAAAGTTACTAATTCAAAATTACAATGTAGAAGCAGACATTACATATTCCTCACATACAGGTTTCACTCAGACTCCTCATAATCAGTTTCTTCCTCTTCCTCACTCTCCTCATCAGAAGCAGCAGTTTTCTGAGCACTTTCTTCACTCTCCAGCCTTTGGATAATCTCCTCAAGCTTCTGCTTCCTTGCATCCAGTTCTTTGCAAGTGATCTTCAGCTCAGCAATCAAGGCAACTTTGGAGATTGGAGACTTTGCCTTTGAAGGACCAGCAGATGTCCCAGAGGGAGCTCCAACATCAGCTGCATGATGACTCAAGAACAGCTTGTAGTGGAAGGCCATAGGGCTTTCTCTTTTGCAAATTGTGTCCTTCTCAGTGAGGATACCAGGATACTGACTCAGCATTATTCCACACAGCAAGGAAGGGAAGGCAATTGGCAGCTTTGTTGCAGATGATCCAGCATGCTTCAATGTCTGATCAAAGATATAAGCTCCAAAATCCAGCTTTGTTTGGGTGCCCACAGCATATATGAACCTGCCCAATCCAGTTGCTATTGAGGAGGTATGATTGGTAGGGACCCAGTTTGCAGTGCCAATCCTACGCAGCATGGCATACTTCCTTGTCAGCATGCTAACAGATAGCTTCCCCTTGACTGGCCAAGTCTTGACCTGATTAGCAGTGATAACCTTGCAGACCTGGTTATCAGTCTTCCCTAACTCATTTGGGCCATCAGATTCTCTTCCAAGGTAGTGGTTGATAACCCTAGGAGAGAATTCTACACACCTCCCTCTTACATAGACTTTTCTAAAGTCAGCAGACTTACCATCAGCACAATCTTCTTGGAGGTTGACTATGAATTCCTTGACTAGCAGCTCATAGCAAGGAGAGAAGTTGGAGACAGTTTTGAAAAGGCCAGCAGAAGAGATGAGATCAATTACCTATGTATACTCAAGTGCATTACTGCTCAGCTCTCTTTCAAGTGCTACCCTTCTTTGATAAACAAACTTCCATCTATTCACACTTGAAACATGATGGAAGGAGATGTTGTCCAGAGGAGCTTCTGGAACAGCAGTTGATGACCTTGAGGGTGCTGGTTTCTTCTTTGGTGGAGATGTTGGAACATCCTCTTCAACATCTGAATCTGGAGGAGTGACAGCTTTCCTCTTTTGTGTTTGCACCTTGCTCCATTGTTTTGTAGGACCAAAGACAACTTTAGTTTTGTCCTTCTTTGGTGTAGCTTGCTTCTTCTCAGGAGTTGCATGTCCTGCATTCTTCTTTTCCTTCCTAGTTCTAAGCCTTTTGGCTATGCTAGGGTTGACAGAAGCAATGATTTCTGTATCAGAATCATGCTCTATGTTCACAACAGGAGGAGGTTGAGCAGTCTCCTCTTCAGCAGGTGGATCAACAGAGATTTGATCTTCAGTGGAGGCCTTGTGCTGGTCCTCAGATGTTTCTTCATTACTATCAGTGGAGGCCTTTTTCTGGTCCTCAGATGTATCATCAGTAGTATCAGATGAGACCTTTTGCTGGTCTTCAGATGTTTCAACATCTATTGGGACAACCTGTTGAGCAGGAGTGTCCTTTTCAGCCTGAGTTTGTTGATCTTCTTGTGGAGCTGGCATGGTGTTCAGAGGGATAGATATGCCACTTACCACTCTTTGCTCAGATAAGATCCTGTTTACCAGCTCCTTTATGGAATCATCCACATATACAGAAGCTTTTGGAGTGGTGTTTGATGATGAAGGCATGTCTTTGGCCTTGCTGAAAACAGGGTCCTTTGCCCTTTTCACAGTAGGGGTTCTTGGCTTTTGAGCAAGAGGAAGACTTCCTCTGATTTCGTCCATTGGAATTGAATCCATGGGTACCACAGAAATGGGGGTTGCATGCACCACATCTTCCTTGTTGAGGATTTCTTCAGATATGTTAGGGTTTTGGTGATGAGCCATTTTAGAATGTGGTGATGAAAGAGATTGAAATTGGTTGAGTTTGATGATCTCTGAAGGTTAGCTATAGCAAGCAAGATGTTGCGAGAGAATGATGAGAAGATGAATAGCTGAAAGTGAGCTGATATTCTTATAAGAGCCGTTACTTGGAGAATTTCTAGGAGTGGAATACACAAGGTGCTTGACCAGACTGGTGTTGCCATCTGGTGATCATGCCACACGATGTCATATGACATGTTGGCACATCTCCATAACTGCTAAATTTCACATAAGCAGATTCCCAATTTACCCCTTAGGTTCTCAAATTGGGTAGCATCCAAGGCTTTGGTAAATATATCAGCCAACTGCAGATTTGTAGCTACATGTTCCAATGAAATCACTTTCTCTTCCACAAGATCTCTGATGAAATGATGTATGATATCAATATGCTTGGTCCTGCTATGTTTGATAGGATTCTTTGATATGTTAATAGCACTTAAGTTGTCACAGTACAATGTCATGACATCTTGTGGGACATTGTACTCAGTGAGCATTTGCTTCATCCAAACCAATTGTGAACAACTGCTTCCAGCTGCAATATATTCAGCTTCAGCAGTAGATAAGGATACACAATTTTGTTTCTTACTGAACCAATAAATCAAATTGTTTCCTAAAAAGAAGCATCCTCCTGAAGTGCTTTTTCTGTCATCAGCACTTCCAGCCCAATCAGCATCACAGAAGCCAGTGAGAATTGGTTTGCACCCATGAAAGTAGATTATGCCATAGTCACAAGTACCATTGACATATTTCAGAATTCTCTTGACTTGGTTTAGATGACTGACTTTTGGATCAGCTTGATATCTTGCACAAACACCTACTGCAAAGGATATGTCTGGTCTGCTAGCAGTCAGATATAATAAGCTTCCAATCATACTTCTGTATAGACTTTGATCTACATTCTCACCCTTGTCATCTTTAGTCAGCTTTAAATGTGTGGGGGCAGGAGTTCTTTTATGAGTAGCATTGTCCATCCCAAATTTCTTGACAATGTTCTTAGCATACTTGCTTTGGGAAATGAACATGGAATCCTCCATTTGCTTTATTTGCAACCCAAGGAAGTAGGTTAGTTCTCCTACTAGGCTCATCTCAAATTCAGATTCCATTTGAGTGACAAAATGTTTAACCATCCTGTCTGACATCCCACCAAAGACAATGTCATCTACATATATTTGAGCAATCATGACATTACCTTCATCATCCTTCACAAACAAGGTTTTGTCTATTCCACCTTTCCTGTACCCTTGCTTGATAAGAAAAGTAGTCAGTCTTTCATACCATGCTCTTGGGGCTTGCTTCAGTCCATAAAGAGCTTTCCTTAGTTTGTACACATGATTTGGACAGCTTGGATCAACAAATCCTTTAGGCTGTTCTACATATACTTCTTCATTAAGATATCCATTTAGAAAGGCACTTTTCACATCCATTTGAAATAGCTTGAACTTCAAGATACAAGCAATTCCTAACAGTAGTCTGATTGATTCAAGCCTTGCTACTGGTGCAAAAGTTTCATCAAAGTCTACTCCTTCAATTTGTGTGTATCCTTGAGCTACAAGCCTAGCTTTGTTCTTTGTAGCAACTCCCTGCTCATTTGACTTGTTCTTATACACCCATTTAGTGCCAATCACATTTATGTCATCAGGTCTAGGAACAAGATCCCACACTTCATTCCTTGTAAATTGACCTAATTCTTCTTGCATTGCACAAATCCAGTACTCATCAGTAAGAGCTTCCTTGATGTTTTTAGGTTCTATTTTTGAGACAAAACTGGAACCTGAAATCACCTCTCTTGATCTAGTGCTTACACCTCTATTGGGATCCCCAATTATCAAATCTTTGGGATGATCCTTCTGGATTCTTATGGAAGGAGGTTTGCTGGATGGTTCTGTCCTTGCATTAGTTTGAGTGAAATCAGAATGATCATTCTTTTCTTCAGCTTCAGTTTGACTGTCAGCAGATGTTCCAACATCTTCTGTAACATCTGCAGGGGCATCATCAATTATCACATTTATGGATTCCATGATAACTTTGGTTCTAGAGTTAAATAATCTATAGGCTCTGCTGTTTATGGAGTATCCAAGAAAAATCCCTTCATCACTTTTAGGATCCATTTTTCTTCTTTGTTCCCTATCAGCCAGAATATAGCAATTACTTCCAAACACATGGAAATACTTAACTGTGGGTTTTCTGCCCTTCCAGACTTCATAGATTGTGGTCAAAGTTCCTTTCCTTAGAGTGACTCTATTATGGATGTAACAAGCTGTGTTCATAGCTTCAGCCCAGAAGTACAAAGGTAACTTTTTAGCATGGATCATAGCTCTTGCTGATTCTTGAATAGTTCTATTCTTTCTTTCAACAATACCATTCTGTTGAGGAGTGATTGGTGAAGAGTATTCATGATTTATTCCTTCTGAAGAACAGAAATCTAAGAATTTTTTATTCTCAAACTCCTTTCCATGGTCACTTCTTATTCTGACCACACAGCTGGCTTTTTCTCTTTGTATTCTTTGGCATAAATCTTTGAATACATCAAATACATCAGACTTCTCTTTGATAAAATTTATCCATGTATACCTTGAAAAGTCATCAACCACCACATAGGCATACCTCTTACCACCAAGGCTCTCAACCTGCATAGGTCCCATAAGATCCATATGCAATAATTCCAAAACTTTGGAAGTTGTCAGATGTTGAAGCTTTGGATGGGACATCTTGGTTTGCTTGCCTATTTGACATTCACCACATATTTTGCCATCATCAATCTTCAGTTTAGGAATACCTCTCACAGCTTCCATAGATATGATTTTCTTTATGCCTCTGAAGTGAAGGTGACCCGGTCTTTGGTGCCATAGTTTCATTTCTTCTTCTTTGGCTAAAGAGCAAGTTGAAGTGGGACTGAAATTTTGAGGTTCCCACATATAACAGTTGTCTTTAGATCTGGCTCCTCTCATGACAACCTCCTATTCTTTATTTGACACTATGCATTCAGTTTTGGTAAAGTTTACACTGTAACCTTGATCACATAATTGACTTATGCTGATCAAGTTAGCAGTCAATCCTTTTACTAGCAGCACATCATCCAGTCTTGGTACATCTGGACAGTCCAAGGTCCCAACACCCTTGATTTCTCCTTTAGCTCCATCTCCAAATGTTACATATCTGGATGAATATAACTTTAAGTCTACTAGCATATTTTTCAATCCAGTCATGTGTCTTGAACATCCACTGTCAAAGTACCAGTCTTCTTTAGCTGATACTCTTAGAGATGTATGAGCTATATATGCAACATTCTTCTTTGACCATTTGTATTGAGGTTTCTTTTGATGCCTCTGCCCTGTGTAGTGTCCATTAGAAGAGCACCCAGGTTGTTTGTTGAACTTGTTCTTGGACATGTAGCTTTGATCAGCATGAAGACTAGCTTTAGGAACCCATACTTTCTTGATGTCCTCTATCTTCTGCTTAGGGGGTTGCTGATACATCTGATTTGGATAACCATGCAACTTGTAACAATTAGGTTTGATGTGTCCAAACCTTCCACAATGATGACATCTCCATCTTTGATACTTCTTCTTCATTATGTTCTTTTCATGATGTTGAGACATCTGTTGGAACATTATGTTTGACTTTGTGTTCTTTTCATGATGTTGAAGCATCTGTTGGGACATCTTGTTTGACTGTATGGAATTTGAAGTAGGTTTGCTGGTGCTAGCTTCAGCCTTATAAGCTTTGTTAAATCCCAGTCCACTTCTATCTCCTGAATGTTTATTGTTGTTGAGAATAACATCCAGTGTGTTTGAGCTACTGTTCATCATTCTAACAGATTTAGACATATGCTCCAACTTGGAATTGAGAAGGCTTACTTCACTTTTCAAGGTGTCAATGATCTCTAGATCACTTGTTTTTTCATCCTTTAGTACCTTAATCTGCTTCTTCTGCTTTATATTTTCCATGCATACTTCAGTGTTCCTTTTAAACAGTTCTCTGTATGATTGCTCAAGCTCTTCAAAAGCAAGCTCCCCATCACTGGATTCACTTTCAGATTCACATAATCCAGCTAGAGCAGTGATATGTTTAGCTGATTCTTCTTCTGAATCACATCCTGAGTCTTCATCAGACCAGGTTACAGAGAGACCTTTCTTTTGCCTTTTTAAATAGGTAGGACATTCATTTCTGATGTGTCCATATCCTTCACATCCATGGCATTTAATCCCTTTTTCTTGACTGGTTTTTTCATCATAATTTGACCTTCTATTAGCATCATAAGGTCTTTTGTTCTCAGAAGAGTTTGTGTATCTTCCACTTGGTTTGGACTTGTCTTCCATCTTTCTGAGAATCTTTTTGAATTGTCTTCCAAGCATAGCAATGTTTTCTGATAAATTTTCTTCAGTTTCTGATTCATCATTTTCTTCTTCTTTATCAGTATTTGACACCAAGGCTATGCTTTTGTTCTTCTTTACAATTGTGTCATTCATTCCCATCTCAAATGTTTGAAGGGAACCAATGAGCTCTTCAACTTTCATTGTTCATATGTCTTGAGCTTCTTCTATTGCTGTGACCTTCATGTCAAATCTTTTTGGCAAAGATCTGAGAATCTTTCTTACAAGCTTTTCATCAGTCATCTTTTCTCCCAAAGCTCCAGAAGTATTGGCTATTTCTAAGATGTTCATGTAGAATTCATGAATTGTCTCATCTTCCTTCATTCTCAAGTTTTCAAACTTGGTGGTGAGAAGTTGAAGTCTTGATATCTTTACCTTTGATGTTCCTTCATGAGTTGTTTTAAGAGTATCCCAAACTTCTTTGGCCAGCTCACAATGATGCACAAGTCTAAAGATATTCCTATCAATGCCATTGAATAAAGCATTTAAGGCCTTGGAATTGCCAAGTGCTGAATCTTCTTCCTCCTTACTCCATTCTTCTTCAGGTTTCAACACTTTTGCTCCATCTTTGGTGTCTTGGATAGGGTGCTCCCATCCATTGTTGACTGCCTTCCAGGCCCTATTGTCAAGTGACCTTAAGAATGCAACCATTCTTGGCTTCCAGTAGTCATAATTAGATCCATCCAATATAGGTGGTCTATTTACTGATCCTACATCTCTGTCCATATTTCCAGAATTTGCAGTCCCTAGATCTCACCCAGTATAAACAGGCAGGGTGCCTGCTCTGATGCCAATTGAAATTCTATGATCAGGTACGAGATGTCGAATGAGATGTTTAGACACTTGAAGACTTAACTAAAACTTAAAGTGCAGGAAAATTAAACAACACAGGAATTTGTTAACCCAGTTCAGTGTATAACCACACTTACATCTGGAGGCTACCAAGCCAGGAGGAAATCCACTATAAGTAATATTAATTCTAGACTTAAACCACCCAGTTTAATCTTTCACTTAATATCTACCCAATGCAATTTCTACCTAAGACACAACTTAGATATGAGTACCAACTCACTCCCCCTCAATCACACAGTGATCTTGTTTACAAGTTTAATAAAATTGAAGGCATACTTCAAACAAAAACAGCTTGATCTTACTTCACAGTTTCAATCAAGACACAAATACACTTTTGCTTAAAAGCTCATAAAGTGGTACAATAAAAACAACCTGCTATTAAAACACAAAACACCCTATTTTGTCTTCTGAAATTCGTACTCTATTCTGAGAGTTTCTGTTTCTTAAATAGGTGTTTGGATTTTGGGCTTTCTGTAGGTTTATCCAATCCTGAAACGCATGCTGCTTCCACCTTGAATTAGGGTTTGTTACTTCCTAGATTCTAGGTGATTCAGTTCTTCTGATTATGCTGAAGACATATAACAACACTCCCTACAGATGCGCCTTATTCTGTTTTATCCATCCATAATTAATTTCAGATAACTTTCCTTAATTTACTCAGTTCTGTTAGTCATTAATTAATTCTGGTAGCAGGTTTGAGATGTCACAACATCTGTTGGGACATCCTGAAAAACTGAACTTACTTCATTTACTGATACAATGTCACAACATCTGATGTGACATCCTGTAAACTGAACTTATTTCATTAACAGATACAATGTCCCAACATCTGGTGTGACATCCTGAATTAAGTTCATTTACTTATACTCTGTTTGATAATGTCCCAACATATGATAGGACATTCTGAACTGAATTCAACATTTCTTGTTGGTCAAAAATTCTACCAATTCTAAACATCTACATATATATATATATATATATATATATATATATATATATATATATATATATATATATATATATATATATATATATATATATATATATATATATATATATATATATATATATATATATAATTACATTTAAAAAAACTTTGAAAAAAAAATTGGAAATAAAATTTTAAGTTTAAAATTTAAGAATGAATTAAAAATCAAAAAATAGGAATATAAATTAAAGTTAAAATTAAAAACATGAAAATGAGTTAAAAGGTTAGAAATGGGAAATAGAAATTAAGTTTTTAAAAAAAAGGAAGCTTAGAAATAAAATCTTGGATCTTTTCTTTGTATGATGCGAGCGGTTAGTGGTAAAATTTGGGGTGTGACACTTGGTGTTTTGAAATATTTTGTGATGACCGAAGGTGAAGTTTAACGATGCTGAAGATAGGTGAAGAGAGGTTCCTGAGTTGAAGAAAAACTGCCTAGTGTTTTTTTTGTAATTGTATCTCCTTTTTGTGTTATGACTGAATTTTTCAGTTAAGAATTCGTAATCGAATCTTGGTTAGCAAACTGTAACTGAATTATGTCTGCCTCATTATACTATCCTTTTGCATTTTATTGAATTTTTTTATTCTCAGTTTTTTCTGAATTTTTAACTGTGTTATTTGCTGAACTAATAGAAACAATAAGGTCCGAGTAAAACTTTCCATAACCGAGTCAAACCGGAGAATTGTGATTGTGAGCTTCTTGTTGTAGTCAATGTATTAGCGGTTAGTTGCGTTCTTGTTACTGTCATGGAGATGGAATAGAACTAGAAACAACTTTTTTTTTTGGACTTGGAAAATAATTAAATAGGAAACGCGGAAAAATAACCACATGCCCAATCTAGAATGAAAGGATTTCCTTGTTGTTCTTCAAAATGAGGCAATTTTCCGGAAGCGATTCCAGCAACAGTATACCGAAATCGTAAACATTGGTGTAGAAAGGATGCAATATTTCTAAAAATGATCTTTGCAAGATTTGTAGTACAATCATTTGACAACATGATCAATTTCGAACCAACTTTGGGATGAGATATTGGTGGACTTAAAACGTGCATGTATGTAGGACAATAGGTCGTTCTTATCCTTTCATTCCATTCAAGATGTTCAACATCTTTAACATGTAGGTATTCAAATAGGCTTCCATTTGGAGCATACTCAAATACAAACATCCTTGTAAATGGTTCTTCTTTCTCACAATATCCAACAAGATTAATCAAGTTCTTACGGTTATCTTTCCAAATGACTCTGACTAAAAAAAGGATGTAGATATTTTGGTTGTCAAAAAAATGGGTAAATGGATTTGAAATCTAAATAGACTTAGAATTGTAATGGGCTTGAATAATCCTTCTTGCATCCTGAAAAATCGGTTCATGTCAAGACTTTAAATTTGAACTTGAAGAACCACCTATTGAATCTTTACTGAAATTCTGGAATTAAACCCTGACTTTGTCTGAATATGAGCCACATTTTTTTGTAGAAACTTTCTACCAGTTTTGAATTAAATTTGCTTCTGAACAAACTTTAATCAAGCTTGAAATTAATCACAATAAAATACCTGTTTGCAATTGAATCAAACCAACGACATGCATTTGAACCTCATAACCAGAACATGCAGCTGAATTGGAAATGTGTCATAATGCCTTGATTTTAATTAGATGGATTCAAACTTGTAAAAACCATGATACCGACCCCCATTCATAACCATTGAAGAATAGTCACGCACTTGAACAAATATCTTTAATTAAACCCTGATTTAACTAGCACGCTTCATGTGAACTCAATTCTTGCTCCCACTTGTATGTAGTGACCCGGTGAATCTCCTTTGAGTCAGGAAAACCCAAATCACAAGAAAATGCCTGAGTCCAATGAAATGTGTGATTACGATGTTATGACCTAATAAGAAAAGAAAACACAAGCCAGTTAGTGGTAATAAATACAAGGGAAAATTTTGGGGTGTTACAGGCTTGAAAGACCAGCTCATGTGTTTGTAGTTGAAGAGGTCCATGATGACAAGCCTTGGTATCATGATATTAAATGTTTCCTCCAGAGTCAAGAATACCCATTTGGGGCATCTGATAAAGATAAGAGGACCTTGAAGAGATTGGCAGGAAATTTCTTCCTGAATGTGAATGTGCTTTATAAGAGGAATTTTGGATATGGTTTTGCTCAAATGCGTGGATAGACACGAAGCAAACCTGTTAATGAAAGAAATTCATGAATGATCTTTTGGTACTCATGTCAATGGGCATGCAAGGGATAAAAAGATGTTGAGCATGTTACTATTGGCTGAAAATGGAATCTGATTGGTGTAAGTATGTGAAAAAATAACATAAGTGCCAAGTATATGCTGATAAGATTCATGTGCCACCAACTCATCTCAATATTATTTCTTCCCCATAGCCTTTCTCTATCGGGGGAATTGATATGATTGGTATGATTGAACCCAAGGCTTCGAATTGACAATTTTTTATTCTTGTGGCTATTTACTATTTCACCAAGTGGGTGGAAGCGGCATCGTATGCTAATGTGACCAAGCAAGTTGTGGTTCGGTTTATCAAGAATAACATTATCTGTAGATATGGTGTTCTGAATAGAATCATACCTGATAATGGTTCGAACTTGAATAATAAGATGATGAAATTTCTTTGTGAGGAATTCAAGATTCAACACCATAATTCTTCTCATTATAGACCGAAGATGAATGGGGTTGTTGAAGTTGCGAATAAGAACATTACGAAGATCATTCAGTAGATGATTGTGACATATAAGTACTGATATGAGATACTCCATTTTGCTTTGCATGAGTATCGTGCATCTGTCCACACTTCAATAGGGGCAACCCATTTCTCTCTTGTTTATGGTACAGAAGCAGTGCTCCCCGTCGAGGTTGAGATCCCATCAATGAGAGTTCTGGTGGAAGCCAAGTTAATTGAGGTTGAATGGTGTCAGAGTAGATTTGATCAGTTGAATTTTATCAGTTGAATGGTGTCAGAGTAGATCCCATCAACCGAGGATTTAAGATTCTATCCCTCAGCAAAATTACCCATCAAAGATTCTTATTCATTCATCCTTTACTGAAGTTTCAGACACATTGGAGCTCAAAGTTGATAGGGGAAACAATGATCATTGTATTTTAATGTAGCCCTTTTCCATGTATTTTACCATTTTTCAAATTTGTAATGATCCATGGAGTCATGTCATTTGTTGACTATCATTCTATCAATGAATTTGAGCTTTTATCCAAATGTTTGTAATTCTTTATGTTGTTTCTGTTTACAAAATTCCATTTGTTTTTATGATGATTTTTGAAACAAATTTAATAAGTTGAATGTTTGAAGATTATAAAAACATTTTTCTTTTGATAGATGAATAAAGAAAGATATCAGCAGTAATTTCAGGGATGTTAAGGTCCTGATGTGTGAACTTGCCTCTCCCAAAGCAGGTTTTGATCTAGTAGTTTCCATACGGAATTTCTGAATAGTACTGGTATTTTGATATTAAGGATGGTTTACTTCCTAACAGCAAGAAGGAGTAATGATTGGTTAGTGTATAATTGTTTTCAGTTTGAGTTCCAATTTTTCTTCCCCAAAAGAGTTGTTAGAAGTGATATTCTTGTCACACGAGTATCCCCAGCAGAGTTTTGAACTTTTCCTCAGCAGATTATCTTTGATTTGAAGAAGTAATGTAGGGAATCCTCAGCAAAGTCTATGTTCCTCAGCTTGATATTGGTTGTATCCCCTAGCAAAAGTATTGATATAGCATTCGGTTTAGAGGTTTTCTTTTACCTGGTGGTAGGTATTGATTTAAAATCCCTTGAAATTGTATTTCAGCTATGATGTTAACTTCTGGTATCCCCACATGGGTCGGCAAGTCCGAATTTTCTTGATATGATTGATTTCTATTGGTCTTTCTATCAGATCCCTAGTAGGTCTGCATGTGATGATTTCCAGCAGGTTCCTATATAATCCTCAGCAAGTCTTCCACCTTTTCCCCCAAGCAGAGCAGGAGTGGTAGGATGATTATCCCCCCACAAAATTTGACTCTTGACAAGAATTTTCTCTGACCCTATCAAGGATTGTGGAAGCATTTCCCTATCCCCGTAGATTATTACCTTTTCTCAGTATAGTGATATCCTTACGCATAATTGACGTTTGACGCTTGATGCTCCAATAGGCAATGCTTTATTTCCACCACTGGTAGATCTATACCTTGTTTCGCTAAGCAGATTGTGAAGATTTTTGTCCCCATCAGAATTTTAAAAGGGATACTTCTCCATTTCCCCAGAGTATGGAAGATTTGGTTTTGATGGGTGTATCTCCAATATGTTATCCTCTCAGAGTGAATTTTTTTGATGATATCCTTAATGGATTATTAAAGATTGCTTTGTGGATTGAATCCCTAGCAATATTTCCTTAGCATGAATTGAGCCTTGTAGTAGGATTTTACTCCTTTGATGGCTTTTGGATTTTTTTTCCCTGCAGGATTTCAAGTTGATTTTCCAGCAGGATTCCCCGATTTTGTTGTCTTGGGATTAGTTGAGTATCTGGTTGTTTTGATGTTTGTGTCACCTGTTGCTTACCCTTATGTCTATTTTGTCAGCATATTCATATGCATATTCATGCATTCTTTTTATGCATGGCATCATATCTTTGCATTCTCACATTCTTTGATATATCATTGTTCTCCACTCTTTGGTGTGAATTTTCCCCACAGAGTGTGTGTTGTCTCCTCTCAAGTTTAGAGTGTCGACCTTTAAGATGAAAGTGTTTATCCTTTATAAATTCCCCACTGAGTTTGTTCCTCGTGGATAATTTTGATTCAATATGCTCCCCAGCTTATTATCTGGATGGAACTTTCCCCATTTAAGATATTTCCTCCTCGGGATGAGTCTTGTTTGTCTATTTCTCTCTAAATTGTTCTTGGATTGAACTTTGGTCCCTTTTGACCTTTATCCTGCCAATTACACTGATAGTTGGCCTTTATCCAACCAATTACACTGGTATTTGACCTTTATCCTACCAATTATACTGGTAGTTGACCTTTATCCTACCAATTACACCGGTAGTTGATCTTATTTCCTACCAATTACACTGGTAGTTGATATTATTTCCTACCAACTAAACCGGTGGTTGAGCCTATTTCTTACCAAATGCACTGGTAGTTAATTCTTTTTATCCTACCAAATGCACCGGTTTTTGATGACCTTTTTCCAATACAGTATTCCTCCATCTATTGTACTTGAATATTTTGTTTGGTTGATATTTCCTTGGCAGAGTTTTACTCTTCCTTGTTGGATTTTATCCTGATTATGTCCCACAATCTTTTCCAAAGTTGAATCAGTTATCCAATCATTTATTTTCCTAGTAAACTCTCTTGTTGTTTGTTGCTTTTCCCCAGCGGGATTTTTTTCTGTGTCCCCAAGCTTTTGTTTTTCTCTGGTATTCGTATTCTTCCCACATAGATCTTGGGTTTGCATATCATATCATGATATCTTAGGACAAAAAAGGGTTTTCTATATTTAAGTCTCTCCCATCTTGTAGGGACGAAGATGTCAATCTTCATATCTCCAGATTGAAGAAACTTAAATAGGGACAGTTGTAATACCCTAATTTTTGCCTTAAGATTTCTCCGCATTTCATCTGCATCTTGCAATACAAAGAAGATCAGGTTTCTCGGTACTTCTCAGGGGTAGGTTTATGCCTTACAGAGGATCGCCGTTGCTTTTATTTGTGTATGTTTACTAACCATTAATTAACATACAAAAATATTTGTTATTTTCTTTTGTTAATCCTTTTCCAGGTCAAAAATGCCAAAAATAGCAGTCTCGCTGCTCGAATGAATTTCACATATAAAAGTCGAAGTCGATCCGCAAATAATTCAAATTTATCTGATCAAGGATTTCCCGATTTAATTGATTTATTCAACGCATTCCAAGGTTCGTGTATTTATTTCCATGCCTGCTTCGACGCGCAAAAGAATCAAGCCAAAACAATCAAGCAATCAAAATTAAACAAAACATTCAAAATTTTACCTGGTTAACCGATTAACTAGTGCGAAATTTGAATATTTTGTTCAAATTTCATCACATCTTAGCCATTGATATCATTGGAATATTCTTGATCCATTTCCCTCTTAATTCTCTACATCCCTTTGATCATTTCCCACCATAAACCCTCACTAATCACCACTCTTTTATATTTCCCTCCAAATTTGAATTTCCAAAGCTAATTTTGAATTTCCAAAACAAGCTCTATTCCACCAAATTCCTATACATAAACTCTTTAAATAGAGGCATTTTCTCATTGAATTCTCAAGCTTTTGATAGCCAACAAATCTCTTGCAAAATTTCCTTCCAAACCCCAAAAAATCACCAAAGCTCGCTTTTCCCTCTTTTGAAAGTTATCAAGAATTCACCTTGAATTCTTGATCAACTTTGAGCTAAACCTTCATCCATTTTTTTTGTTCATCAATTTCAGTAGATCAAGCTTGATATTGGATCAATTTGAAGAGTGCTCTTGGTAATTCACTTTTTCCATGGTTCTACCTTCATCATCAACATTCAAGATGTAGTTTTTTGGTTACTTTGGTTGTTGATCCTATGGATCATAAATTATTGTTTGATTGCAGGGATTTCACTGGTTTTTAACTTTAAAAATCGTGTCAATTCAGTTCATGATCATATGGTTTTTTGGAAGTGTTTTTTGAAAGAGGGCCATACTGAATTTTTGGCTATTTTTCTGCTACTGGCGCAGTGTTAAACGATTAACCATTTTTAGTACAAAATAGTTAATCGGTAAACCAATGTTGTTTTTCCGCCAGAATTTGAAATTTAGCTATGTTAACCGATTAACCAATTGGTAGCTGATTAACACTGCTCTAGAAGTTGTTTTTGGTTTATATTTTACTTTATCTTGGTTCCTCTTGTTTCTTCTTCTTCCTCCTTCTTATTTTTACCTTGGGAGACATTTTTGGGACTGATTTCTCTTTAATTTCAATGTACTTTGGGTGTAGATTAGAATGGTTAATATTCATTAGTCCAAATCTACCTTTAAGTGAATTATTTAATTCACTTTAGGTACTTTGCATTAGTGATATATTTTCATACTTGAATCAACCAAGATGAGTGATTGAAAGAATACCATAAGAGAAACTCAATTTGGTATTCATCTTTATTTTCATTTGGCATTGCATTCGGATGGAGATTTACATATCATTTATCTCGCATGCATTAGAACAAATATGGTTCACCTTAATTGGTGTTAGCCGACCTCATTTGTAGGGTAATTACTTTGTAAATTAGTTGGTGATTTCTTAACATAGACCTAAATGTGCCCCTACTTCCAAATAAAATCCAATTGGATACTTTCACTTTCGTGGATCGGACCTCGTGTTGGTCGCATAATCTCAAAGTGATTGATCTTTTTGCATTAAGATCCAAGACTTATGAAGTTTGATGCGTAGTTTCTTTGGGTCTCCTAATCTTCTTTTAAATTTTATTGAATTTGGTTCTAATCGCCTTGATTAATCACTATAGTGTAAGATACTAAACGGAATCGGTTGCCTATTCGATTTTTGGTATTAAGTACCTTGGTTACTCTTTTGGTTGTGGATGATTATGTTCACCATACCACTATTATATATATATATATATATATATATATATATATATATATATATATATATATATATATATATATATATTACTATACTAACATTTTAATTTTCTTCTCGCACCCTTATCTCCTTTATTTTTATTATGTGTTATTATGCTTTATCAGTCATTATCGTGTTTATATTCTTGCTATTATATTGTTGTGTTGATTTTCCTTTTGTCCACTTAGACACAAAAATATTAATAAAGGGTTAAACCTCTAAAAAAACTTGTGATCTTGGACTACTGGTTACTATCCTTTGCATTGAAATTGAAGTTTTGGACTTAGATTCTAGGATACCTTCTCTTTGCTTTGATCTTCGTGGAGTTGGTAGTTTTGTCTTTATTTGGCCATTTGCTAGCTTATAAAGATGGAACTCTTGTACTCATAATTGGAAGTATTATCAAGTTTGGTTAGATCTTTCCTTCTTTATCTCTTTTGTTTCCTTTTTTGGATAGTCTTTTCATCTCCTCCCCTTCTTAAATTTTCAAAACTTCTCCCTCTTTTCAAAAACTTATTTGTTTTCAAACTTGAAACCGCTTTCATAACAAAACCTGGACTTTGGTCAAGCGATTTTTACCTTTTCTTTTATTTTCTTAATAAATATTAAACCATATAAGTATATCAAAATATTTTTCAAAAGACCATAAAAAATATATAACTCATCAAATCTTTTTGTGCCTTTGTGCACTTTTCCTTTTAACCATTTTCACATGTTTAGATATGATTCATTCTTTCTATCAGAATTATTCGCTAAAGAATTACGACTTATCTTGACATTTTAAAATCAATCCAACACACTAATTTTTCACTATTTGTACCACCAACTACAGAGTTTTGAACTCGCATTGCACTTTGTGGGTACGTAGGCATGAGGTGGTAAACCTCTCCCAACACAAAAATAATAAATTTTTCAAAGGGCTCCCGTGGAGTACCACGTAAATTTTGGGTGCGTAAAATTTTCCCATTTTATAACCTATCCCTTTACCCGGTTCTCTATTTGTTTCTTTAGTTTTTTGCTTTTAGATTCATTAGGATTTATTCGCTGTTTTTTCCTTTTCCACTTGGAATAAAATAAAAGTGTGGTGGTGACACTGTTTACTTTGAGTTAAGTTAACCAATAGCGTAAACACATGATTTTTACCGCTACTGTAATACCCTGTATTTAATTAAGTACTATGGATAATATTAGTTAAGTTTAATAGGGTTCTGGTGTACTCTGAGAGCTTTCAGTTAAAGTAATTAGAGCAACCGACGAACTTAAATTAATTAATTAAGTATTATCTGACACACAGGCTTTATTAAATATTCGATTCAGAGATATTTTGGATACTCTCAAATTGGACCAGTTAGTGTTACTAACTAATGAATGGTATTTATTTTATAAAAAGAGAAAAAAAGGGTTTATAAGAAGAAATAGAAAGAAAGTTGGTAAGAAAAAGAAAAAGAGAAAGAAGGATAAAGGAAAGAAAGAAAGAAAGGGGGAAGAGAAGAAGAGGAAGAAAACCTAAGAAGAGGGAAAGCTTGGATCTTCACCATTTCTTCATCAAATCTTCATCTTCACCAAACTCCTCTTCATTGGAAAGGTGGGTTCATAGTTAGAAACATTTCTTTTGAGTTTTGGTTGAGATATTGAGTTTTAGGGTTTTGTAGAAAATCTTAGAAATTGAAAGATTAAACGGTTAAAACTCGATTAAATGAAAGTATAATGACTAATTAATGATGGTATTTTGGTTCCTCTGTTTTGGTGGTATTTTGGTAGAGTTTGGCATGGAAATGGATGTTTCCCGTAATCCTGAGTTTTTTTGGAAATCGGAGAGCTCGCTCAGCAAGAAGATGAAATTCTGCAGAAGAAGTTGGTGATTCTGGTTTAGCTCGCCCAGTGAACAAAGACAGGGAGATTCTCGCTCAGCGAGCTGAGGGCTCGCTCAGCTAGACCTGGAAGTTCAGTTTTCATATTTAATTCATAACTTGTGATCCGGGTATCCGTTTTTAGTGTTCCACTTATCGATTCGAAGCTAAAAACATGGACTATCTAATGATGTCGAGAAATATTATTTTGATCTGAGTTTTACCCGACTTTTCTGATTAACCGTAATTATGTTAGTTAAGGAATTTTGGTATTAGTCAAATTGTGGAAGATGCGTTAATTGTGGAAAACGTATTAAATCGTGAGAATTGATTGAGAATAGAGACAATAAGATCATTGTGGGATTAGTTTAATGATGATAATTAAACTAGAATGTTAGAGTTTTATGTTTGAAAACTATATAACCAAAAGTATCAAGGATGGAGGAAGAGGTTGGAAATCTTACCATAAACCAATAGTGTGGCCTAGTATTGTGACTAGAAATTGTTAGATGGTATGATTTATGAGGTGCTTCGGTTCATCCTAGGTCATTGTGAATCCTTGATGCGTTATACGCGGTATCCTCCAAAAAGTCTTGAGTAAGTCTTGTGGTGGGTATTACACTGAGTCCCACGGGAAGCAACCGTAAAGGCTTGAGGTACCATCAGCATTGAGTAAGTCTTGTGGTGGGTATTACACTGAGTCCCACGGGAAGCATCGGTATGGTTTGGGCTTGTGGTGGGTATTGCATTGAGTCCCACAGTAAGCATTAAGTAAGTATTGTGGTGGGTATTACATTGAGTCCCACAGGAAGCATCGGTATGGTTTGGGCTTGTAGTGGGTATTGCACTGAGTCCCACGGGAAGCATTGAGTAAGTCTTGTGGTGGGTATTACATTGAGTCCCACGGGAAGCATCAGTATGGGTCGGGCTTGTGGGAGGTATTACACTGAGTCCCACAGGAAGCATTGAGTAAGTCTTGTGGTGGGTATTACACTGAGTCCCACGGGAAGCATCGGTATGGTTTAGGCTTGTGGTGGGCATTACACTGAGTCCCACGGGAAGCATTGAGTAAGTCTTGTGATGGGTATTACATTGAGTCCCACAGGAAGCATCAGACTTGTTATAGGCTTGAGGTGGATATTACACCGAGTCCCCCGGGAAGCATGATAGTCGTTTGAGATGGGTGTTATGTTGAGTCCCATGAGAAGTATAAAGGTAATATCCTAGCTGGTAATAGTAGGATTTGTAGAACTCTTGGACGTGGTTCCAACGAGGGCAAGATGTGTGAACTCAAGGTCATTTTCCTTTTGTAAAGACTTGAGTTAGGTTTTGATAGAACCTCTTAGAGCCGAGAGAACTCTAAGATAGGGAACCCGCTGAGATGTTGTTATCTCACCCCATTATTGTTGTTGCTTTTCATGTTACTTTAGAAGGTTTGATTTACAAGTGGAGCTATGTTCGGGATGTTTCAAGTGACGCATAGTTTTAGTCTTCCGTTGTGTATTACTGTATCTTTGTACAATATTGGATATTGTATTGATCTTAGCTTTTTGTTTTAGTATGATTTCCATGTCTTGCACCATTGCTGTATAGAATTTTTATAGTTGGTCAAGAATGTGAACTATGCAATTAGGCACTTATGATGGTGTCAGTACCAAAAATAACATTGTATGATATTATTATAGATATAAATTATATGGGGTGCTACAGTTGGTATCAGAGCATGTCGTATCCTCGACCTAGCCTTGAAACATCATAATTAAATCTTTCCAATCTCTTAAGTGTGTCTTGCCGACATGGTTCTTAATATCATACTATGTAGTATTGGGTCTGATCAGCCTAATGCTATGTATGTGGTAGGGGGAATCATGGTTGTGTGACCATAAGGACTCCGAAGTGTTGTTGCAACTTGTGTTGTGAGAGTGGGCTCAAGCCAAAGGATAACAGAGGAGAGCTTTGGTCGGTTCGGTTGGAGTCTTCTTAAGAATTTTACTTCTTGTAACGTGGGATTACAGAGAAGTGTGTGGTTTGAAGAATCCTTTGGAATGGATAGGATCTGAAGGGTAAAGATATCTACGGGATGAATGGTCAGTGTATCAAGGAATAAGTAAAGTTGCTGGTGGATCAGTAATATCACTAGTATGGACAAGAGTGTTGAGAAGTTTCATTCCACGAAAAGAGAAGACGCCTTATGGAACATGTGACGTAAAGTTCAGGAACAAGTAAATTGTTAAGTGTTTCAGTTTCAAGATCGCGGTGGAATCTTGGATGAGCGGGTGTACTTCAATGGGGTTTATTCGGATAATACCTTATGGATGGATAGCAGTTACAGGTTAAGGATGTTCATTTTCTTTTGGGAACCTAAAGTTGTGGTGGAACATGAAGTAAGGACTTGATAAAAGGGTGATAAGTGTTAGAGTAAACATATTGGATTTGGAAGAAGTTCTAGTATGATGGCTTGTGTTTGAGTGAGAGAAGATTACCGCAGAGCGTGAAGTTAATACAGTATGGAGACGACATTGATCGTGCGATATGAGAAGACATTTGATGGTATGTGCTCATCTAAAGCGAGAGCATGCTTCTCGATATGCTACCTGTCTGGATGGAACTCTGCGATCAGTGTTACTTCTATGGTCATCACTCGTATCGTCAAGGATAGGATTGTCAATGAATGAGATTGAATAATTATGAGGCAAGCCTACAAATTCAGAGACTTGTTTTGGACGGTCGTTAATTCGGTATTATATGAATTTTTAAGAAGAGTGGACGTCCTGACGTTTGATGGTCTACGAGAATGGTGGATAGAAGGACTCTCTAGGAGTTTTTATTGACTTGGTTAAGAAATATTTTGATGTAAGGAAAGCAGTTGTGGAGGTCGAGTTGATTAGTCATCACCTTGCACTGAACTTTTGCACATGTATCAGATGAATTTGTAATCTGGTTTGCAGTAACCTATTGCTTGGATTGATGTGAACAGGTCCGCTAACCACAACTTGTCCACTGTTTTCTTTCAGCATTGGTCGGTGGAATCATCTGTTGGTGATGGTTATAACTTTTAGTTACGATTGGAATGAGCTAGGAGGCTTAGGTAACAATGAAGATCAGAAATTGCTTTTTTGTTTAAGTAATTGGTTACCCTCCTATTAGTGATTGGTTAACATTATTAAGTTTCAAAATTTGGATCTTTTCTAAGATGCATACTTTTGGACTTGAGTGCCCGATTGGAGCGTTCTTAGTACGGCAGAAGGCGGTGGAAAATTTCTATGAAATGATTAGTAGAAAGTAAGGGAACCCCGAATTATATGTAAGTAGAGGTATCGAAGGTTCGTCAGAGGAGTGTTTTACCTCAGTTTCCAAGTGTAAGGAATAATTGAAGTATTTGGAATTTTTCTCTAATGAGATTGAGAATGTTGTTGTTATTTTAATCCTCGTCAAGAAATTAAAGAGAGGGGACAAGGTTGTATACTAGACATGAGGTGTTCATCATCTTGTTTTTTTTTACCCGATAAGAATTGTGTATTGGATTTTGTTTATGGGCGAACTAAGTGTTAGCTTGTGACAAAAACCTTTTGACAACGTCATTGTGCGAGTGGAATCGAGCTACTCCGTGGAGTATTTTTGTGGTGACCATGACAGAATGGTAATTCTACTTCATCGCCTGTTGGTTTTGTGATATGCATGTTATGCTCGTTCGTGTTATCTCGAGTTATGAACGGCAAGTGGTTGTGCGCATGTCTGGACATCAAGAGTGAAAATCATCTTTCAATGGCGTGGTCTGAATTGGTAATGTTGAGTTGGATTGTTCGTTAATAAGAAGAACGAGTTTAGTAGTGTTCGATCGTTTAACCTCGTATGGGAAATCGATTAACACACGACTTTTGTGGAGAACTTTAGAGAATCGTACCTTCTGAACTGTAAGTCTGTTTTGGTCTCCGTTAAGAAAGTATCAGATAGCGAATTGTTGATCTTCCAGGAAAAGTTTTAGCAATTGGATTATTGTGTGAATTAGAGTTAAACAATTGGTCAAGTTTAGTATCGTTAAATTCTTAACCCCGAGTGTTATGGAAACCCACAAGTGTTCTAAGGATAATTTGAGTTTGGTATTGGTGACTCATTGGCTATTGTAAGTTCTGTGGCGTTACTATGTTTTATTGATGGAGACCTTATGTTGACAGAAATCTCGAGTGAATGGAAATTTTGTGAAGAGAATTGATTTGGAGAATAGTAAACATGGTCAGATTGGTTAAGCTTAATTGGATAAATTGTTTCGAGTTTTGATTGGGATTGAAATTCAGTTATGATTGCAGCAGTACAACCCCGGTATCTTTTTTGTTGGAAAGTGTGGACCGATGTTATGATCTTGTAGTTGACAAGTGAATTTTTCTATCGTTTCATGTTTGCAAGTTCTTATTATATTGGTTGGTGAGAGCTCTGATGGATAAGTGTTTTCTCCGCGGACTATCAACTGCTTAGTATTATTTAAGATTTTGTGGTATCTCCATTGTTAGGCTTTGAAAGATCGAGTGAAATTGGTAAAGGAAGTCGTTTGACAACTTTTGATATGGAATTGGTGATTGGAGAATCTTAATTGGAGCTTTTGTTGGGAAATTGTATGAAAATAAGATCTCGCCAAGATACCTTGTGAAACCTTGTCGAGTGTAGTGTGTTCCGGAATCAAGTCGGAGTGTTATTTCTTGGGTTGTGAACCAATGGGAAGTTTTAGCATGGTATGTTTCTTCGACGGAAAGATGAGACTGAGTGATTAAGTATGAAGCAATAGATAAATAGCGGAATTGCAAGTTGGGAATTAACCCAATGTTAGAAACGAGTGTATGAGTAAGGACGTGAGATTTGATTTGTTATGAAACGAGGACTTTGAGCCGCAGACTCGATTTGGAATTTAATCATGTTAGAATATGTAAGAGAATTAAGGATAAGTGTGGATCTAAGACAGTGTCATAAACTGTCGTTGAGGATGAGTAAAGGAAATTCGAGAACGAATATCAATTTAAGGGGGGAGGATGTAATAACCCGTATTTAATTAAGTGTTATGGATAATATTAATTAAGTTTAATAGTGTTTCGGTGTACTCTGAGAGCTTTCAGTTAAAGTAATTAGAGCAACCGACGAACATAAATTAATTAATTAAGTATTATCTGACATAGAGGCTTTATTAAATATTCGACTCATAGACACTTTGGATACTCTCAAATTGGACCAGTTAGTGTTACTAACTAATGAATGGTATTTATTTTATAAAAATAGAAAAGAAGGGTTTATAAGAAGAAATAGAAAGAAAGTTGGTAAGAAAAAGAAAAAGAGAAAGAAGGAAAAAGGAAAGAAAGAAAGAAAGAAAGAAAGGGGGAAGAAAAGAAGAGGAAGAAAACCTAAGAAGATGGAAAGCTTGGATCTTCACCATTTCTTCATCAAATCTTCATCTTCACCAAACTCCTCTTCATTGGCAAGGTGGGTTCATAGTTAGAAACTTTTCTTTTGAGTTTTGGTTGAGATATTGAGTTTTAGGGTTTTATAGAAAATCTTAGAAATTAAAAGATTAAACGATTAAAACTCAATTAAATAAAAGTATAATGACTAATATATTATGGTATTAATGTTTAGTGTTTGATTCCTCTATTTTGGTGGTATTTTGGTTGAGTTTGGCATGGAAATGGATGTTTCCTGTAAGCCTGAGTTTTCTAGAAATCGTAGAGCTCGCTCAGCGAGCAGATGAAACTCTGCATAAGAAGTTGGTGATTCTGGTTTAGCTCGCTCAACGAGCAAAGACATGGAAATTCTCGCTCAGCGAGCTGAGGGTTCGCTCAGCTAGACATGGAAGTTCAGTTTTCGTATTTAATTCATAACTTGTGATTCGGGTATCCGTTTTTAGTGTTCCACTTATAGATTCGAAGCTAGAAACATGAACTATCTAATGATGTCGAGAAATATTATTTTGAGCTAAGTTTTAACCTATCCCCTTACCCGGTTCTCTATTTGTTTCTTTAGCTTTTTGCTTTTATATTCATTAGGATTTATTCGCTCTTTTTTCCTTTTACACTTGGAATAAAATAAAAGTGTGGATGTGACACTGTTTACTTTGAGTTAAGTTAACCAATAGCGTACACACATGATTTTTAGCGCTACTGTAATACCCTGTATTTAATTAAGTACTATGGATAATATTAATTAAGTTTAATAGGGTTCCGGTGTACTCTGAGAGCTTTCAGTTAAAGTAATTAGAGCAACCGATGAACTTATATTAATTAATTAAGTATTATCTGACACACAAGCTTTATTAAATATTCGACTCAGAGATATTTTGGTTACTCTAAAATTGGACCAGTAAGTGTTACTAACTAATGAATGGAATTTATTTTATAAAAAGAGAAAAGAAGGGTTTATAAGAAGAAATAGAAAGAAAGTTGGTAATAAAAAGAAAAAGAGAAAGAAGGAAAAAGGAAAGAACGAAAAAAAAGGGGGAAGAGAAGAAGAGGAAGAAAACCTAAGAAGAGGGAAAGCTTAGATCTTCACCATTTCATCAAATCTTCATCTTCACCAAACTCCTCTTCATTGGAAAGGTGGGTTCATAGTTAGAAACTTTTCTTTTGAGTTTTGGTTGAGATATTGAGTTTTAGGGTTTTGTAGAAAATCTTAGAAATTGAAAGATTAAATGGTTAAAACTCGATTAAATGAAAGTATAATGACTAATTAATGATGGTATTCATGTTTAGTGTTTGGTTCCTCTGTTTTGGTGGTATTTTGGTTGAGTTTGGCATGGAAATGGATGTTTCCTGTAATCCTGAGTTTTCTAGAAATCGCAGAGCTCGCTCAGCGAGAAGATGAAATTCTGCAGAAGAAGTTGGTGATTCTGGTTTAGCTCGCTCAGTGAACAAGGAGCTCGCTCAGTGAGCAAAGACAGGGAGATTCTCGCTCAGTGAGCTGAGGGCTCGCTCAGGTAGACCTGGAAGTTCAGTTTTCGTATTTAATTCATAAATTGTTATCCGGGTATCCATTTTTAGTGTTCTACTTATCGATTCGAAGCTAAAAACATGGACTATCTAATGATGTTGAGAAATATTATTTTGATCTGAGTTTTACCCGAATTTTCTGATTAACCATAATTATGTTAGTTAAGGAATTTTGGTATTAGTCAAATTGTGGAAGATGCGTTAATTGTGGAAAACGTATTAAATCATGAGAATTGATTGAGAATAGAGACAATAAGATCATTGTGGGATTAGTTTAATGATGATAATTAAACTAGAATGTTAGAGTTATATGTTTAAAAGCTATATAACCAAAATTATCAAGGATGGTGGAAGAGTTAGAAAATCTTACCATAAACCAATAGTGTGGCCTAGTATTGTGACTAGAAATTGTTAGATGGTATGACTTTTGAGGTGCTTAGATTCATCCTAGGTCGTTGCGAATGCTTGACGCGTTATACGTGGTATCCTCCGAAAAGTCTTGAGTAAGTCTTGTGGTGGGTATTAAAGTGAGTCCCACAAGAAGCATCTGTAAAGACTTGCGGTATCCTAGCTAGTAATAGTAGGATTTGTAGAACTCTTATATGTGGTTCCAACGAGGGAGAGACCTGTGAACTCAAGGTCGTTTTCCTTTTGTAAAGACTTGAGTTAGGTTTTGATAGAATCCTTAGAGCCGAGAGAACTCTAAGATAGGGAACCCACTGAGATGTTGTTATCTCACCCTACTATTGTTGTTGCTTTTCAGGTTACTTTAGCAGGTTTGATTTACAAGTGGAGCTATGCTCGGGATGTTTCAAGTGAAGCATAGTTTTAGTCTTCCGTTGTGTATTACTGTATATTTGTACAATATTGGATATTGTATTGATCTTAGCTTTTTGTTTTAGTATGATTTCCATGTCTTGTACCATTGTTGTATAGAATTTTTATAGTTGATCAAGAATGTGAATTATGCTATTAGGCACTTATGATGGTGTCAGTACAAAAAATTAATATTGTATGATATTATTCTAGATATATATTATATTGGGTGCTACAACTACAGTGTGGGTGGATTTAAATTGGGTTTGGTGTCAAAATTAGGCTTGGTAATTGGCTTTGGAGTGCAAATCAAAGATCAAATTGTGCACATGTGTGTTTAAATGAGGGTGTATGATAGAATTTAATTATTATGAGGTAAGGGAATTATTTTGGGTGATCTAGAATATTCTCAAATAATGAAATTGGTGCCAAATGCTACAAAATTTGAAAGTTGTTATTTTTTTGGCCAAATTGCCTCTGTTGACTAAATTGTTCTGGCTCTGGCTCGATTCTTGACTTGTCAAAGAAGGCATGGAAATAAACACATGAGCCTTAGAGTTTCTTGAGCAATAAGTAACCAAAATTTTGGGAAACTCTTAATCAACTGGGATTGGATAATACTTGAAAAGCAATGTTGATCAAACTTTGACTTTGTTCAGATGAATTACACTCGAGATGAGGAAATAATGTTTGATGTTCTTGATCTAGACCTCTTCCTGAAAAAGTTAGTAAGGGGAAAACAAACATATTTTTGGATTTTGATAAAAGGTTAGTACACAAAAACAAACATAAAAGAAAATAAGAAATACACAGATGCTCGGTGATCCCTGTAAGGTATAAATCCAAAGATGGAAGGGACAGGGGAACCAATGTGTGATCTTGTTTGTATGCAAAAATGCAAATGACGTGTGGAATATTAAGGATAAATATTAGGGAATTACAGGTATTAGGGGTATGTCTGATTTTCTCTAGTGTTAGTAGGATATTATTGGTGTAAGCCCTAGAGGCCAATACTTTTGGTATTTGTATTGTTTTATTTATAATAAAAGACATTTCTTTATTATGTTTGTTTTTCCAAAATAATAAAGTCTCTAGAATAGCTAGTTTGTTTAATGAAATATTAAGTGTGACTTAATCATGATATTCTATTAAACATTAGGACATTATTCTTAAAGTATTTGTAGTCGAGCTTTACTATGAAGTGGGATAACCTTAAAGCATTAAGACTATTATCTTGATAGACTGATGATGATCACATTTCATGGATCATGGATAAGGAGTTATCAAGTCTTAACATAGGTATGAATATTATGAGCAATATTTATAGTGGATTGACCCACTATGAGAGTACTATATAGAATTTTATGTAAAGTGTCATAAGTTATTCTCATGGTGATAGTGGTGTATACCACCCTTTAAACTGAAACCACTATGGACCCTAGATGTAGAGTCGAGTACTTTATTGTTGATCAAACATTGTCCGTAACTGGATGACCATAAAGACAGTTGATGGATACTTCATAAATCATGTTGAGTGACATGAGTGACCTAGATGGAATTTGCACATTCTACATAACAGGATAAATGTCTAAGGGTCCAATATTGAACTAGACAAGGATGACACGGTATATGCCTTATGTTCAATATAGACATAAGGACAAAAGGTTAATTGTACACACAAGTATTATCAAAAAAGTTTTGTCAAATCACATGACAATTTTGTGACTTGGGTAACAGTGATGTACTGCTAGATACCGCTCACTATTTATTATGTTAAATGCATGATTTTATATAATTGTCAATGCCGTGAAATCTTACAGGGTCACACACATAAGGACAGTTTGATAAAAGAGAGAGTAAATAAGGAACATCGTAAGATACGATGCACTTAAGTAAATATAGAACACCGTAAGGTACGGTGCACTTAAGTAGAATATGGATTATGGTAAATTACCACGTGCTTAAGTGATATATGATACATCATTAGATATGGTGTGCATGCACTTAAATGGACTTTTTAGCTTGCATCCCACACGAGTGATTCTATAAATAGAATCCTTTTGCAGAAGTATACACATTTTTTATGAAAATTTGGTTGTGAAACCCTAGCCGTATTTTCCTTCTTTCTCTCACTCAAAGTCTTCAATCGTAGCAGCTAGCATTGAGATTAAAGGAATATGTTTTTGTGAACTGAGTAGAGGCGTTGTTCATTGTACATCATTTGTGATCACTCCTTCAATTCAGAATCAAAGGTTTCATTTTTATTTTCCACTGCGTTTTAGATCACAATTTCCTTTCAGCAGTCACCTCACAATCCCAATCCTTCGAAGGAAGGATGAAACTGGTTCGATAAATTAGAGTAAGCTCTATCCACCATAGGAAGTGGAGTGTTGTTTGAGAAGGAGTAATGTATAAGGCCAAGTGTTTGTCATAAATAAGTTGAATCAATGGACTTATCTTATTTCCATGTCTAGAACTCTGTTATCTATGTAGTTGGTTTCAACTGTGTTTATTTCTTTAACTTTGTCTAGGATATGTCGAATTAATTACACCCATAACAATTTCAGAAGTGAGAATTATTTATTTCTATTTTTAATAACACAAAACCCTTGTATCACATATTCACATGTAGTGCACAACTTATACAAAGCTTAGATAAAGTGATGAGAATAATTGTATACAAAGCTTGGATTAAGCTTGGAAACATTTCAAATTAATGATTTTCTGAAATGCAGATTAAGTGATGAGAATAATTATAGTTTAAACAGAATTTAGGAACTATACAAAGCTTGGATTTTGGTTGAAGTGTTGCCTATATAGATTGTTGGACGAGTTTTGTTGCACACTTTATTGATTGCATATGAGATTTTTAGCCGACAACAGTACGATAATGGAAGGCTCCTGCAATGAACCGAAAGAACTATGATCTGCAGTGGAGCAGAGTTGATTACATACTTGTAGAGTTTAGAATTGGTGATTAACATGGAAGAATTTTTTTACCATTAATTTGGTACATCTTAGTTTTCTGCCAGGTTCTGCTACTTTGTTGTTGATGGTTCAATTTGTGTTCAAAAATGTATCTTTTGAATTTCGGTGGATCAAGAGCCTTGATAACACTGCTATGTAACATTGTTGTGAAAACGCTACATAAGAAAAATTGGATCCTCAAAGTGGTTTGGGTAAAGAGTTGAAGAAAATATGGGATTTGGACATACTTGAAATTTGTCTTTTCTCAGATCTTACTAGGATGAGTAATAAGTAATGGCCGTTACAAATCTCATACCGTTAAGAATGTAATTCTTTATGTCAAAATATATGTACCAAAATAGGTTGTTTTATACAAGATTTTGACTTAGGTCTATTTTAATAATGTTAATTAGTTTTGAGTTTTTATAATTTTGAGATTTGCCTTAGAGAGCAAGTTAACATAAATCTATAAATACTGAGTAACCCTTATTTTTGAAAACAACTCATAACATTGTATTCACATGATTTGCAGTTGCAAATGAATAAAGAAGTTTTTCACAGGTTGTGGGCAGAGAGAAATTCTACAGAAAATATTCTTCTCCAACGTTTTTTTTTCTTTCTTTCTCAATCTTTTCTTTTCATTGACATTGTGTAATTTATAACAATCTTGTTTATAAAGATTGAGTGAAATTTTTCATAGGTTGTGGTTGATTTCCAACCTCTGGTATCTAGAGCTCCGGTTTGAGAAATTTGTGGGAAGAAAATCGTGATGGCGATGAATTATCCGAACGGATATTTTCCAACGAGTCTTCTAATTCTCAAGAAATATAATTATGATAATTGGTGTAAGCAGATGAAGGTTGTGTTTTGTTATCAAGATCTTTGGGATCTAGTGAAGGAATGAGTAACACCGCTTGTAGAAAACACGACGGATCAAGAAAAGGTTGCATACAAATAATTGAAGAAGAAACATTATAGATCTCTCTTTATAAATCATCAATGTGGTTATTCAGATAATTTTGTAAAAGTTAATGATGTCGAAACAACAAAAGAAACGTGGGAAATTTTGGAAAAATCGTTTAGAGGCGCAAAAAAGGTGAAAGAGTTACAAACTCACAAAGGACTTATGAATTGCTTTAGATGAAAGACAATGAAAGCATAACAGATTTCTTCATCGGAGTTACAAAACAAGTGAATCAAATCAAGCTAGGTGGAGAAATGTTGACATCAAGATCAGTTGTTGCAAAGAGCTTAAGGTCATTGGCTCTATAGTTCGACCACTTGGTAGTAGCCATAGAAGAGTCAAAATACTTGCCAATGTTGACAAAGGAAGAGCTTTAAGGTACATTTGAATCTAACAAAGAATGGTTAAAAGAGCTGAAGGAAAATCGAATAGTGACGTGGCTTTGCAGGCGCAATCAGCAAGAGAAAAGAAAGGCAATGGAAGTTGGAATGGCAATAAAGGCAGAGGAGGCTACAATAATTCGACGGGTCGAAGTCATCAAGAAGAAGGTTGGTCGAATAAGAGAAAGTCTTCATACTAAAGTAGCTAAAGAGGTGGTTGATGACGTGAAAATATATCGTTTATTTGACTTGATTAATGCATATTTTATATTTGTTTTGATTTGAATTTGCACTATTATGTTGGTATTTGTTTGTTTTCAGGTATTTATCCATTTAAGAGTCGCATGCGAAGAAACGAAGCAATTCGGATGAAAAACGGGAGAAATGGAGCAATTTGCACACAAGACGTTATCCAACGATTTTGACCATAACGTTTGATTCGTAAATCATAATGACGCCCTGTTCGAAGCGTTGGAAAGCTAACACGGTGAGAAATATCATGGGAAATGGACCTAAAACTCATGGCGGGCTCTATGACGTACATGGCGGGTGCCACCTTCACAAAAGCGGTTTCGGTCAAAAACGGTTAGAGAAAAGCACTCATGATCACCACTAACTCGCATGGCGGGTGTAATACCTCAAAATTTGTCCTCTCATTTCCTCAACATTTTACATAGCATTTAGCATAAACAAATTCATGAAATAATCAAAAACATTGCATCATGTGCATCATAGCTGAGGCATAGGCATGTGATCTTTGATTGGAGCAATTGAAGGCTATACAAAGGCAACCAAGGAGCCACAAAGCTTTTAAACCTTATGCAAATGGTTCACAACATCCCACAAGTTTTCACTTAAAGCCACAAGCCATGAAAAGATTTGAATTGATCAAAGGAAGCAAGCAGTGCAGCATCTCCTGATGAAAAGGGGCCAAATTAGGGTTTCATCTCTGCTGGGCTTCTCAATGAAATTTTGATCCAAAGTGGATTCCATTTTCTTATGTAAGATGTCAAGTGCCTAGGGTTCAAATTTCATCCATAGAAACATTTTGGAAGAGGTTCAATTGGCTAGATGACTGAAAATCAAAGAATTTGGGAAAAGTCAACCATGCTGAGAAAAAAGTCAACTCCTAACTTTTTGAGATCAAAATCATGAAATTAGGGTTACAAGGATCCTATGGTTCAAATTTGATCAAGAAATGATGGAGTAATCAAGAGAAATCAAGAAAACCAAAACTTACCATTTTTGGAAAATTAGGGTTTCCAAAAATGGCAAGTTTTGGCCATTTTTGCAGCAACTTCAAGAGAGGCCTTCTCCCAAAATATGAGGGCTGTCAAAATTCTACCTTGAGACAATTAAAGAGGGCATCCTGAGCTTCAAATTCATAGGTGGAACTCATTCATAGCATCAAAATTGAGAGAGTTATGATCTTGCAAAATTTGAACAAATCAAGGCAAACTAGGGCAAAACCAAGGCAGGCCTTGCATCCTGCGTGCGTGCCAGGCAAGGCATTCTATCAAACAGGTGGTGGGTCATAATGCAATCTATTTTTATCCATGTTAGAGGCCTCAAATGAAATTTCTTTGAACTACAAAGTTGTTTATTGCCATGTCTCCAACAACTTTGATGTTCAAAGATTTTTCATTTGATCAAAGGATTGAGAGCTATGGGAAGGCAAAGGGAGGATGTTCAAACTGAAAACTTGCAGGGCCTCTTGCCAAGCCAAGGGCAGGCCACGCAGGCCCATAATGCAACATTGGAGTGTGATGTTCAAGGGTATATTTGAGGTATCTAGAGTCCATATTCTATGTTGGTTTGAACTACAAACTTGCTATAGGAAACATCTCCTTCAATTTAAGTCCAAGGATCACATGTTTTGATGACTTATTCATGAAGTAATAGCCAAGGGAAGATCCATGCTTGCCATTTGTTTCCTTGTATCATAAGCTAGTGCATTGACTGTGTATACCAGTTTAATTCAAGTTGTACAGGTCCGGTGTTATGATGTATTACTTGAGAGGCAAGGTAGCCTGAGTCACATGAGCACCATAGGTTTAATACACCTCATCATGAAGTTGAGGGCCATTGTATACTTGCTGCAAACATGACTGAATCACTTCAGCATGTACCACAGTCTATCTCACCATAAGGACCAGGGACATGCTTGCATTGGATCCATTTGCCCCAAGCACACTACACTCAGCCAACATGACACACTCATTACAAGTAAAAAATTGTATGCTTGCTTGACCATGTTAGTTGCCATAGAGAACAAGTAAGAGGACCTGCATCATTGATCTACCTAGCCTCATTGTATCTCACTTAAGCTCACCATAACAAGCATATGCAGTGGCACATGGTATCAAATTCGAGCAATGGAAGGTTCTAGGGTCCAGCTTGCATAACCAACTTGCTTGCCATTTAACTAACTTGACTCAGCTCCAATTGAATCAACTCAGTTAACCATGGTTTTAACCCTGGTTCTAACTGTTAACTGAGAGTTAATCACATTATATAAGCTAATCTCCAACTGAATTGCAGGGACCATTTTTCATTTTGCACGAATCACATCCAAAATTCTCTGAACTTTCTCTGCATATTGAAGAATCCTTCTGCATTCTTGCTCTCTATTCTTCATCTTCTCCATTGATCATCATCATCATCACCTCTGAACACCATTTCCATGGCTGAACTCATCTAGATCCTTCACATTGCACCTTTGCAAATCACTGCATGCTGCTAAGATCTCTACTCATATTCATCAATCCAACATCAAGCATCACTCTAGCAACTTCATCTTCATCAAAGATATGAGTTCTATGGATCAAGGAGCTTGAAGGCATCAAGATACGATCTCTGCATCACTTCTGCAATTTTCAAGCTACATCAAATCTCACCTCCATTTGAGTGTTTATTTCACTCAATCAAGTAACAAGAGCAACAGGCAAGCATATTAGAATCAAGTTCTCTGGTTTTCTTCAACTTAATACACCTCTGCAAACAGGTTTCACCTCTGTTCTTAATTGCGTGCTTTCCTTGTTATTTTGTTTGTTTGGTGTTGCTTGAAGCTTGCTAGAAGCATTGTATCCACTGGCTAGTTGATATGCATACTAGATGCTTAGTTTCAGTTTTAGGGCAAGATTTTGTTGGCTTCGATTTGATCATTGTGTGTGTTAAGGGAAATCTAAGGCTAGGTTATTGATCAGTTCAATGAGGCGAAGGTTTTTATGCATTTAGATTTCATTTTTGTGGTGATTGATGTCTGCCCTAGGTGAAGATTTCCCAATGAATTAATTTATTTTTTCCCATTTTCTGACCAATATTTTTGTCTATTTTATTTCTTCCAAACCATAAAATCTAAATGAATCATTATTTTTGCATCAGTCAGAAGACTCATTGAGTTTCTTCAAAATATTTTTGTTTTGATTTTTTGGTCAATATAAGTCAAGTTTTGGTCTTATTCTTTCACACATGTGCATATGGACCCTAATCCACTTCCACACTTCCTTTGACCATTAAAAAATGATATTTTTTGTGAGATTTTTAAGATGTAATTCACCCTCTGGATTTTGTATTCAATTGTCAAGTTTCATAATTTTTCATGATCATTTAGTATTTTTCCAAGTTGCTTGGTTCACAAGTCAAAATTTTGATCATTTACTTCCTTTCCTTTGGTCCCATTAGCATAGGGCATTCATGCCATTACTTTGAGGTCTCAATTTTGAGTCTCTTAGGTATTAGAGTATGTCTTTAAGTGTTGAGTACAATTCTTTGGTCTTCACCTTTAATTTTTAGGTTTGCCTTGAGTCATAAGTCATATATGCTCCATTTTAACCTAATCTCATCTCTCCTTCCATCTTAAATACTTCAAATTCAATTTGCACATAAGCCAACTTCATTTTATCTTTGTTTGGTGTCTTATAATTGTTTTGTGGTCATTCTCACATGTTCATCTCAATTGTAGAACCTTTTGCATCTTTTTGAACTCTACTTGTCATCTAAAGGGCCTTAAAAAACCCTAATTTGAACACCAAGTCTTAGGATACCTCTTAACCCATCATTTGTGAATATTTTCTAAATCTAATTTCCACTTTAATTTGTTTCCATGCCTCTGGTTTTTTTATGGAAAAGTCAAGTCCCTTTGGTCACCTTTGAATTTTCATCTAAGTCATTTTGTTTCATTTTTAGAATCATGTTTCCATATGCATTCTCCCACTCTTCAATCTCATGTTTGAATACCTTTGACTTGAATACCTTCTTTCTCATTTGATCTATTCATTTCCTTCAATCCGATATAGTGTTAAGTTCTGGATTTTTCATATACCTTTGATTTTAGGAGATTTTGGTTTGCTAAACACTTAAGTTTCCCTTTTAACTTCATCCTTAGATTTCATTAGGGTTTAGTAGTACTTTAGGGCATAGTTTGACTTTAATTCTATTAATCCCTTTAGATACTTTTAAATTGATTTAGCTACTGACTTTTTAAGTGTATTACCTTAAGAGATACATTAGACTTAGGTATTAACCTTATAAGTTCATTAACATCTTTCTTAGCTAGTGTGAATTTTTTATGGGAGTTTGCCATGTCATAATTGTTCGTATTACTTCATCATGCTAACATTTGTTTTGTAGGGGGGAAGATGAGGTAATCATTCTTCATTCCTATCTCTTATGCATTCGATTGTCTTTGCCTTAGCACTTAGTGCTTTGTTCATATGCTTCCCTTTTGTTCTTTAGGTTCAACTTAACTTCCTTAGGAAGTAAGTTGAACTCTAACTTGCTTTTCTTTTCCTTAGGTTTAGAATACCTCATTAACCATAGGGTCACTTTTTGTACATAATAAGATAACTTAGGGTTGTGTCTTAGTCTCAAATTAGCTTTGACCTTTGCCTCTTGAGTCTTCTTTCCTCATCTTCAAACAAAAATAAAAAAGACTTATTAAGTACATGAAAGGATCTCTTGTGTATAGCCTTATTCCATGGGGCACTTGCATTCATTCCATCTTGGAATAGTGTAGGATTATCTAGAATGGTGTACAAGTCTGATCAAGAGGTTATTTCACAAAGAAAAATCTAAAAGATACTTCTTCACAAAAGCTACAAAAACATGTGATAAGTTCAACAAGCTAGTGAACTTAGACCCTAATCTTTGGAAACAAGTCTTGGATAAATTCTCCTTAATTGGTGTGCTTGTTCTATTATTCCATCTTGGAATGTAGTAGCAAGTACACATTCCATGGAAAAGAGTTTGAATTCACTTCCTTGTGCCAAATTCATAAAAACTCTTAAAAAGCAAATAATAAACAATAAGCGACTTTCCTGTGGGAACTTCTTTTCTCACCTCATTCACTCTTAACGCGAACTTGCAACAACTTGTCTCGCATGTAATATGGTAAACGCACTCGTACCAGACGAGCCTGCAACATCTGAGCATAGACATACGCAGTTCCAGCTATAAAAAACACAAATAAATAGTTCCCGCCTTAGTTAGGCGAACTACGTCGACTCTGATCCTCATTTTCCCGATGAGGTACCTAGGTAGCGGGATAGGGCCCGTTCGAGCATATTCTTTATTTTCCCTACATTTCCCTATTCTTTCTTTCATTCTATTTTCCAATTCCCTTTTCTCATTCCCAGTCCAGTAGAAGTTCATTTGTTCAGCATCAGTTACATTCGGATGATCTGCGGTGCTAATACCTTCCCAGGTTGTAACCGACTCCCGAACCCAGATCTTTGGTTCGCAGGACCTTGTCCTTTCCTTCTTCCTTAGGTTTGTGCAGCATTACCTTTCCCGTTCCTTCGGGATAAAAATGCATAGCTGGCGACTCTACCTTTTCCGCGCCACTTTCGCGTTTGTACTAGGATGAAAATCCTGGGAGCGACAGCGGGCGCCATGGCAAGAGTGGCGGGTGTAACACCCACTTTTCCCATTTCCAAAATATCAAAGGTTTTCAAATAAATCAGAGTTTAAATCCACAAAGTGAGTGGTTACATATCAACCAAACAAAGATTCCACTTTTATTCGTAAGCATCAAAAAATAAATAGTTCCTCACATGTATGTCCAAAACATAGTTATTCAATAACATAAACGATTCTTTTAGTTCCTTAGGCAGATACATAACCAACAAAATCTGAAAATGTGGAATAAAGGTAAAATAGTAAAATCCCCATTCCCGTTACATATCAGAGCGCCTAGGACTCGAACAAGCACGTTCAGCAACTCTCAGGTACCTGAGTTATCTGTACTTCCGAAGAAGCACAGACGCCACAAAACAAATAAAAGGGTGAGAAACAATTTCATAATATAATGGTGCAAATAAAATCTCAAAGGATAATCACTTAAATAATGCACATCATGCAGCATCAATCTTCCATTCAACAAATTCAATGTGACTCAATGACACAATGCAACATGTGGTACCGACTTTCAACAATGGTTCATCTATTTGAACCCGGATGTATCGCTTACGCTCCATCGAGACACGATCATCCCTGCACCAACGTTTCGCAATGAATCCAAATAATCACTTACGTTCCACCGAGACATGATTATTCCACCAAATATGTATGCGTATGCATATTCGATTACACATACAATATCACAACCCACATGAATACCATCATGCCATCACGATCCTCAAGATCCACATCATTTACCAATCAATCCATCATACAATTATATCAAATGCATTAACAAGTACATATAATTCAAAATAGTCACCTAATCTTATTTACTAACTATTGACTGTCAGGTCCTATAGTTACTACTAAACATGATCCCTAACGCCTTAAATTAATGGTACAAACCTCAATTCAAATAACAGGATGATTCCGGATCAAAACGTCGCAAAAAATTCCATTTACAGAGGCCTGACACGGCCTCCCGTGTCCCCTGTCACGGCCCGTGTCAGGTGGCCTGGGGACACGCCCTCAAAATCCCACTTTCCAACACAACCAGGGGACTGACACGGCCACCCGTGTCACACCTCCTGAAGCCCCTTCTCCCAAAAATCCTCCTGAAACCCATCTCCCGTAGCCTGACACAACCACCCGTGTCCTGGGACACGGCCCGTGTCAGGAGGTCTGTACTAGAAATCCAATTTTTCATAAAAACTCCATTTTTCGACCCTCTTTTCACCAGCAGGAACCTAATTCTCTTTATTTTGATTTTAACATCCAAATTAGGCCAATTTACATACTTATTAACAATTTAAGCCTATAACATCAACTAATTATCTCACATAACTTTTTCAAATCAAAATAGGGAAAATTAATAAGGTTCAACCCCCTTCTTCATCTACCCTATCCTCCATAACTTTCATATGCCAATTCTCCCAATACCAAACATACATCACCAATACAATATCAGAATACAACATATATTCATAATCATCAAACAATTATAAACATTTCAGCAACTCATCAATTAAATCATAATTTATCAATCCCTAGGGAGTAAGGAACTCCCAATTACCCTTCTATGTTAGATCACCAATTATAAACCCTTTCTCCCCCCCTTACCTTGAAATTGTGACGATTCTTCACAAACTTTGATCTTGATGATCTACAATCCTTGGCCTTCCTCCTCTTCTTTCTCTTCTCCAGAACCCTCTGCTCTTCGTCAAAATACGATCAAATGAGAATTGTATCGTGTTTCCCCTTTTCATAGAGAAATCAATTTACACTTTTACCCCTTAGACCTCCAACTCATTCTTTTATTTTATTTTATTAAATAATAACAATATTATAATAGTACACACCATTATATTATTATTATTTACATAAAATATTTTCTCCAATCATAATCCAAATACCCCACCATATTATTAATATTCATTTTATAAAAATTGATTTATAAAATCGTGGCGTTACAGCGGGCACCACCTTTGTTAAATGCTTTCACTCCCAAAAGGAGTTGGGGAACTATTGTCTTTCCATGATTCTTTCTTTGGCTATAAATAGATCGTTTCCCTGTTCATTTCTCCTCATCCAAACTTAGTTACAACTTAGGCATTATATTATTTAGTTTGTAAGTGATATTCCCTTCACATCGAAGAGTTATCACACCGTAATCGAGTCTGTAATCGAGTTTGGTGCACTTTGGAAGAAGTTAATCCTGCCTCCATTTTCATTTCCAGTTGCGCTTACTTGAAGTTGTACCTGATTCAAAGCCTCCGATTTGGAGAAAGTTTCTGTTTTATTGCATTTATGTTTTACTTTGTCTAAATTTCTTCGCACCCGCTTTTAAATTATTTATTTCTCGCACTCGCTTTACTTTGTTTATTTCTCACACTCGTTTTAAATTATTTATTTCTCGCACTCGTTTTACTTTGTTTATTTCTTGCACTCGCTTTAAATTATTTATTTCTCGCACTCGCTTTACTTTGTTTATTTCTCGCACTCGCTTTAAATAATTTATTTCTCGCACACGTTTTACTTTACTTTTAACATGATCCATTTTAATATGTTCATTGACATTTCCATGTCTAGATAAATTTTAAAGGAATATAAGGATCATGGTAAAATAATATTTCATAGAATGTGTTTATAGAAAGGCTTAAGGGCTATTTTGATTTTTAACATAAGTTTTATGTACTTTATTTTTGTTGGGTAAGATCAAAAGCCGTCCAACCTTTAGTTAAACTTGGTTAGTCTTAACTGATCAAAGGAAGAGACAGCGCTTTGTCCAGTTAAGTAGGTTTATTACTATTTTCGGACGCGTTTATGGGTTTAGAGTCTGGTTCGCATGAACCTCTACTAATTAAAAGTTTCAAGTCAAAATACTTTTCAACTGAGTCAAGAAACTATATTACTTAAAAATAGGTTTATTACTTTAACGCAATGCGTGCCTTTTTATAAGTGAAAATAAAATGGTTTGATTAAGGGATAAACTTGGTTTTGAATACGCAAAAGCGACAATTCCCGTTAAATTAGGTCTTTTCATAAAATAGAGAACATTGCCCCATAAGTAGTTCTATTTATAAGCATTTGAAGTATTATTAAACCGTGTGAATTACATTCAAGCCTATTGTTTTCATTTGAATTTACATCCTTGTACTATATTCTTATTGTGTACTATTTACTCTCGTTTTTTATTTGCCTTAGATAAACATCGTAACAATAGATAACGATAGATTGTCATTTGTTCTATGTGGGATTGATAATCTTTTATATTACTCTGACGCGATTCATATACTTGCGAAACACTGCACCAGTGGTGCAGCAGGTAGAGGAAGAGGCGGAGGTCGAAAACCTGACAAAAGTCACATTCAGTGTTACATACAATTGTCAGAAGTATGGTCATTATTCTAGTGATTGTCTTGAAAACCAGCAGAATCAAGAAACTGATGCAAAGTTGGTGAAACATGAAGAAGAAGAAATTTTACCGATGGTTACAACGACAAATAAAGAGAGTTTCAAGGACCAATGGTACTTGGAATCAGGATGTTCGTCACATATGTTTGGAAGGAAAGATTGGTTTGTCAACATAAAATCCTCAATGAAGAACATGGTGAAATTTACAAACGACAATACTCTAGTAGCTGAAGGTATTAGTGATGTTCTGATTATGAGGAAAGATGGAGAGAGGTCAGTAATTTCCCATGTGTTATACATACCAGGCATGAAGAGCAATTTGCTCAGTATATGGCAGTTGGTCGAAAAGAACTACAAGGTGTCGATTGAAGACAAGATGATGAGATTTCTTGATGCAAGTGGTAGGTTGATCTTGAAGACTCCAATGTTTCATAACATAACCTTTAATATTGAACTTAATGTGATGGAGCATAAGTGCCTTGCAATTACAACCAACAGATATGAATGAATTGGCACTATAGACTTGTCCATCTCAATTTCAAAGACATTAGATATTTGAAGAGAAGAAATATGGTTTCAGGATTACCAGAAATTGACATTCCAAATGAAGTGTGTGAATAATGTGTTCAGGCGAAATAACACAAGAATAGCTTCAGCAAGGATGCAGGAAGCATGTCGAAAGCCATTCTTGAAGTCATATACTCTGATGTATGTGGTCCTATCCAGGTGAATTCGATTGGAGGTAACATATATTTTGTCACATTCATAGATGATTTCAGTCGAAAATTATGGACTTACTTTATCAAAAAGAAAAGTGAAGTGATTGAGGTATTTTCCAAGTTTAAATCTATGGTCGAAAGACAATGTGGTCGAAAGCTCAAGATTCTGAGGACTGATGGTGGGGGAGAATATGTGTCGAAAGACTTCAACAAATCATGTGAGAAAGAAGGGATTGTGCATGAGGTCGTACCACCCTACACTCCACAGCAGAATGTAAATGCAGAAAGGAAGAATATAACCATCATGAACATGGTGAAAAGTATGTTGAAAGGCAAGCTTCTACCCAAAGAATTATGGGGAGAAGCTTTGTCGACTACAACATATATTTTGAACAAATGTTCGACGAAGAAGCTAGAAGGAATCACTCCAGAAGAGTGTTGGTCTGGTGTCAAGCCTAGCCTGAGTTATTTAGATCTATATCATATAGACATGTTCCAGATCAATTGAGAAGAAAACTTGATGATAAGTCGAGTCAAATGAATCTGATAGGATATCATTTGACTTGGAGGATACAAGTTATTCGATCCAGTGGATAAGCAAGTTTTGATCATCAAGGACGTGATCATAGATGAGCTTAAGGAATGAGATTGGACTGAAATGTCAAGAAATATTTAGTTAGAATCTTATGTGAAGAAACAGCTAGTGAAATCGAAAGAGTTGTTTAACAAGAAAAAGTTAGAGGTGAAGCAGGACCAAGCAGAACTCAAAGAACAAGACGCATGCCTACAAGGTTGCAAGAATGTGTGATTACATCAGATGATGTGGTCAATGATGAAGGTGAGCTGGCACATTATACTTTCAATTTAGCTGTTGAACCAGTCAATACAGTTGAGGCATTGAAGGATTCGAAGTGGGTGAAAGCCAAGAAGGAGGAACTATAGTCCATCAAAGTCAACAACACTTGGTCACTTGTCGAATTTCCTCAAGGCAAGAAGGAAATCGATGTGAAGTAGGTATACAAGGTGAAGTTGAATCCCAAAGGAGAAGTAACTTGTCATTAGGCAAGACTTATGGCGAAAGGAATTCTTCAAAAGGGAGGTATCGACTTCAACTGGTTTTTTGCACCTGTTGCTAGGATCGAGACAATCAAGTTAGTTGTTGGTCTAGCATACATGAGCAACAGGCTGATGTGTTATATGGATGTGAAATGTTCATTCCTGAATGACCTCTTAGACGAAGAAGTTTTTGTTGCACAGTCAGCTAGGTTTGTGAAACAAGGCATAGAAAGAAAGGTGTACAAGCTGCATAAAGTCTTGTATGGACTTAAGCAAGCTCCAAGAGCTTGGAATAAAAATATATATAGATTTATAAGGGAGGAGAAATTTGTGAAGTGCACAACTGAGCATGGAGTATATGTAAGAAGAAGCAATGGTGATTTATTTATACTATGTCCCTAAGTCGATGACCTGTTGATAACAGGAAGTTGCAAAAAGGAGATCGAATACTTCAAACATGACCTAAGTAAGGAGTTTAAAATGTCAGACTTGGGAAATCTCTCATATTTCCTTGGCATTAAATTTTATAAGACTGGTAGAGGTTTGATGATGCACCAAAGAAGATATGTAGGCGAAATACTCAAGAGATTTGAGATGCAAGATTGAAACCTAACCTCGACTCCAGCTGAGCCCAGATTACAATTATCGAAAGACACGAATGAAGATGATGTCGACCCAACACATTATAGAAGACTTATTAGTTCATTAAGATACCTTTGTCACACAAGGTCTGATCTAGCATACAGTGTGGACATGGTGTGTAGATTCATGCAGAAGCCAAAGGTATCACATCTAGCAGCGGCGAATAGGATATTAAGGTATCAGAAAGGAACTTTATAATATAGAATTTTGTTTCAAACAAATAATAAAGGAAAAGAATGAAAACTAGTGGCATACACTGACTCAAGTTGGTGTAGTGATGTGGAGGTTAGAAAATCCATAAAAATATATGTGTTTATGTTAGATGGTGCACCAGTTGCTTGGAGTTCCAGAAAAGAGCCCGTAGTGGCATTGTCGTCATGCGAAGCAGAGTACTATTAGCTGAAGATTTCGACAAGAAGAAGAAAGTGAGGAAAAATCCAATCTAGTGAAGATAGGCGTCGAAGCACTTTGACGCTGCCCAGAAAGGCCACTTTGTCTAAGGCTTTTGACGTAACATGTAGAATGCTCTGAAGAAACTTCCCAAGTAAGTGGAGCGACATAGTGGGCAGTTACCATGGTAGTGGGTGACATGTATCATCATCAGATTTGTTGGAAAGGGTCTGACGGTTGCTTTTTATATCTATTTAAGTAGATTTAGTTTTCACAATTAGAGGTCGTATTTTTTTACATTGTAAAAGGGACACACTCAAAGTACCAAGCGTTAAGAGAAACGAGTTAACCCCCAACGCAAAATGTATGATATCGTCCAAACATTTATCCTTTCAAGTTATTTCAATTCCAAACAATTTTAATACTTGTCTTTTGCTTTGTTTTTTCTATTTTATTCTTTTTTCTTTCTTTGTTTTTCATTTACTTATTTTATTCCAAATCAACGAAGCATTTCGCGAGCGTTTGCACAAACACAAACTAATCGCAAAAAACCCTTATCAACTGACACTATAAAAGTCCACCATATACTCAACCGGACAGAGGAGTCATGGGACTCGTTTGGCCGGTCCCGCAAGTAAACCTTTTCGACGGGAGGCCAGCGACTATTTGCGTGAATCCTCATGCGAACAAATTGGCTTACCCAGTGGGACCCGTTGGGTTAAGTATATACACTTACATAGTGGCAAGATGGTAACGCCGCGTCCAAACGAAGAACCGTCTTTGGAAAGAATTCTAGTTGTTACGAACACAAAAGAAACTGTTACGATAGCAGTATCGACTGCTACAAGTGTATCATCCACAACTCCATTTCGACTTGAACCGATCAGGCCGACTATAGGTGAATCTACGGGGCCACAAGTGCCCAGTTTCACCATGCCTTTTTCCAGAACATTGGGCCTACCACCCGAATTCATGCCAATTTTCCATAACTCTGGCTCGACGCTTGGAGACAGTTCGTTAGGAGTTTTTTCCCCATACCAGGGGATAAGGTCTTTGACGAACCAGTACGGTCGATCAACCGGATACAACTTTTTGTCTCAATCAATACCAACGTTTACTCCAAACTCTATGGACGTCATAAGGAAGCAGGTGGACGAGAGTAACTATGAAATGGACCACATGTTGACTCAACATATGAGAACCAATTTGAGACCTTTGATACAAGATTCGACACAGAGTTACCAATAGTTGGAAACTCAAATGACACGAATAGGGGAATTTTTTTGCACTAACGACCCCGCGTTGACGAACCGCACCTCCTCGACAAGAGACACCGGTTCGACAAGAGGAAAAGTATAAATAGATACTCGAACATCCTTATCAAGAGGTTGAACATATACCTATGGTGGCCTAAGGAACTCCTGTCGTGATGTTACATCGACATCAAAACCCTGAAGATGTGATGGGGCAGGTCCGTCAGGATGCCATAGCTGGACCTAGAAGCTAGGGTCGAAAGGATTATGGTTCAAAATAGAGCCAACACAGACCTCCGACGACCAACCTATAAATCCTTGTTACCCAATTACCTGCTGCAAAAAGAACTACCTAAGGGATGGAAAGCTCACCAAATCCGCTCGTGAGACCAAAGAGTCAGTCGAACATGTAACACGTTACCAGACGGAAGTTGGGGATATAGCGAATAATGAGGACTTGAAAATGAAATATTTTCCTAGTTCCCTCACAAAAAATGTGTTTACTTGGTTCACGATGCTACCCCCTCAATACATTCACACTTGGACTCAACTAGAAAGATTGTTCCACAAGCAGTTCTACATGGGGTAGTCCAAGATTAGCCTAAAGGAATTGACTAGTGTGAAACGAAAAACGAGTGAATCAGTCGAACAGTATCTCAACAGGTTCAGACTTCTGAAATCTAGATGTTTTACTCAAGTCCCTGAACATGAGTTGGTCAAAATATCTGCGAGCGGATTCGTTTATTCGATCAGAAAGAAGTTGGATACCCAATATCTCAGAGATATGGGCCAAATAGCTGATAGAGTTCGACAAGTCGAAAGCTTGAAAGCTGAGAAATCGAAGACAAGTCAATATCATAAGAAAGTTGCGTAATTAGTCACTGACGAGTTCTCTTCCGATGATGGGGAACTTGTCGTCGAAAGTGAGGTTCATGTGGATAAACTCAAGACAGGACTTCCTTACAAATGTAAAGTGTTGAAACCATCAAATGGAAAGAACCCCGTAGAAACAGGGAAGTATGACAAATATGTCACAAAGACGTATACTTTTGATATATCGAATTAACGAAAGATTTTACTTACTAGTAAAAGATGGTCAAATCGAAGTTCCACCTGGTTTAAAAGACCCCCCTATAGAGCAAAATAAAGAGAGGGGTTTTTGCAAATTTCATAATTTCCTTGGTCATAAAACATTTCAATGTATTCTTTTCAGAGATTTGGTGCAGAAAGCTCTGAAGGATGGCAGGCTTTAATTTGGCGAGAATCCGAAGATGCAGGTCGACACAGACCCCCTAAAGGTCGAAGAGGCATTCTATTTTAAGCTGAACGAATGCATGATGGTGGAGGCTACTAAGGTTTTCCCCAATATGCCCCATGTCGAAAACATGGAATGCATGATGGTCGAAACTACTGAAGGTAATGACAAAAAGGTTGAGGAAGAACTGGATGCAGTCTACCCTAAGGCTGGTGAAAGTTTGAATGAGTTCCAAGAAAAATGCCAAGTGGGTGTATCAAGGGAAATAATATGCTCAAGATGCAACGTTGTGTTCGATGATAAGGCAGTTGAGAGGTATGATGTGGGCAATATTGTTGCTTTGTTTTTCTATTTTTATTCTTTTTCCTTTGTTTGTTTTTCATTTACTTGTTTTATTCCAAATCAACGAAGCATTCTGCGAGCGTTTGCACAAACACAAACATATCCCAAAAAACCCTTACCATCTGACACTATAAAATTCCACCATATGCTCAACCGGATAGAGTAGTCCCAGGACTCGTTTGATCGATCCTGCAAGTAAACTTTTTCGACATGAGGTCAGCGACTGTTCGCGCGAAATCCACGTGCGAACGAGTACATAACTGATTCTCTTTGTGCATGTCAATCAAAGTGGATGGTGACCCTGGTCGAAGATATTACATTGAAGAATCATGGAGCAATTACCATGAAGATCGACAACGTGTCAGTTATCAATTTGGCGAAGAATCTGATACCACATGTGTGAAGCAAGCACATCGAAATGAGGTTCCATTATCTTTGTGAGTGGGTAGCAGATGGGAAGATGAACTTGGAACATTGTAGAACTGAGAATCAGATAGCAGATATCATGACGAAAAGAGTGAAGGTCGAAGTGTTCAGAAGATTAAGAGTTATGATGAATGTATATAGTTTAGACACAATGAATTAGGTGGTGTGTTTAAGAATGTAATTATTTGTGTCAAAATATCTTTGTGTCAAGTTATATTAGTGTGTCAAAGTAAGTTATTTCACACAGGATTTCGACTTAGGCCTATTTTAGTATTGTTAACTAGTTTTGGGCTTTTATAATTTTCCGTTTTGCCTTAGGGAGCAAGCTAATCTAAATCTATAATTAGGAGTAATCCTTATTTTTTAAAATAACTCATAACATTGTATTAACAGGATTTGCAGTTGCAAGTGAATAAAGAAGTTTTCCATAAGTTGTGAGCAGAGAAAAACTCAGCATAAAATATTTTTCTTCTCCAATATTTTTTTTTCTTTCTTTCTCAATCTTTTCTTTTCATCGTCATTGCGTAATTGATATTAATCTTGTTTATCAAGATTGAATGAAATTCTCCAAAGATTGTGGATGATTTATAACACATACCTCTTGCAATTGATTTTTTTTTTTTGCTTTTTTCCAGACCATAATTCCTGTAATTAATTTGTTAGAGATTAACTCAGAGATATTTATAAATACTAAAAATATATTTAACTCAATAAATAAATATTATTAATAGACAATAAACTACACTCTTTAAACTGATCGTATACATATCATTTGAGTTATTGTATGATATTATATAAACTCTTGGAACCAATAAACATTGCGTACAAGCCTATCTGGGTGACCCATACCCATTTAATTTAATTAATTATGGGTCAACTGATTCAGTTTGCTAGTACTATTAACAAGGTCTGTGTCACTGATTGGATTGGACTGACCATAGTAGTGACACACACACACATATATATATATATATATATATATATATATATATATATATATATATATATATATATATATATATATATATATATATATATATATATATATATATATATATATATATCCACCTATACATAATTCTTAAACTTGACCGACAAAAATCTACTCTATTTTAATCATGCAAAAATAATTATTTCATATTTATTAAAATATTTACTGATTAAGTGTATATATATATATATATATATATATATATATATATATATTATATATATATATATATATATATATATATATATATATATATATATATATATATATATATATATAAAATGGTCAAAATATTTGAATTCAAAATAGAATAGTGAAAATTATATTTAAATATTTTATTACTGTAAAAGTCTGATAACAAATTATTTAAAATATTAATTCTTAGCATAATATTTTTTTATAAATTATATTAAAATATAATTTTAAACTTATTGTTTTTGACAAAAATTATTGTAAATTTATATTAAAAGAATTAATAACAATTAAATTATTTTTATTAACATAAGTTTTTTAAAATTATTGACTTATAAACATAACAATTTAAATTTAAATAAATTTTGTTTTAAGAGATTCAACATCGAATCAATAATTACATATCTAACTCAATTAACACACATCAATTTATCTCACCTACCAATTTTTCGCTTCATATATCTAATAAAAATAAATTATAAATTAAAAATAATTTTTCCATGTATATGAAATAGGTCAAATGTATTTGGTTTGAATTTGAATAAAATACATTTGATTTTGGATATTTATATATTTGACACTTTATTCCAAATGTATTTGAATTTTTTTTATTCAAAATACGTTTGAAATTTTATCAAATTAATGTCCCAAAAATGTATAAATAAAATTTTAGATTGTTATATTGTTAAAAAAATATTTATAAAATATAAAATGAGTTTTTTTTAAATAGTTTTTAATCATTCAAAATTTATTCCTTTAGTCGGTCTAGATATATATTTTCCCACTTTTAACTCAAATTTTATAGTAAAAATATACCATTATAAAGTAAAAAATTTATAATATTTTTTAATAAATAAATTACAATTTTTTTATTTATATTTATTAATTAATTTTAAATTATGAAAATGTTGAACTATTAACACATAAAAAAAATAGAAATCAACATGATAATCAAATATTAAGTAATTAATTATTTTTAATTGAAACAATTCTCATTCCAATACATTTTCTTAATTATTCACTTTGGAGAAATGTAGTACTAAAATTCAAAGTTTATGTCTTAACGATCATGCATTGTTTCCACCAGGAATTAAACCTGATATTCTCCGAATTTTCGTTTTTTAGCATAAGTTCGTTTACCACTCGAACTCAAATATTTGGTTCGTTTTATCAATATTTTCTCACAGAATAATTTAAACTTTTAGATTAACAATCTTTAATACGTTTATTATATTCTGTTTTTTTTTTTACAGATTTTATGAGATAGATTTAAAATTTGTCAACCTAATACTAATAATTAAGAAGGTTGAACCCAAATGAACAATAATTACTATAAAAAGAGGTAGGTAGATTTAACAAGCACAAGATTTTATACATGTAATAATATTTTTGTTTCATATGACTCAAAAAGAAACAAAATATTTCAATAGCAAACATCTGAAAATAATGTGAGAGAGAAAACAAACCATAAGAAGTGAGACATACTTTCTGAACTTTTATTTTTGTTCAGTTGTTTTAAGACACTTTTTGCCACTATCATGTTTCAACTCACAGCCTTATTTGACGTGTTATCATATTCAAGTTACTATCTCTTCTCACATATAAATATTTTTTACCACATTACATTGGAAGCTTAAAGATATTTTGTCTGAAAGTGAAAAGGGCCAAACCCAAGGCACAGTCAATGTCCATCATTTTCAATTCAGTGTACTTCTCTACGACATGAATAATTGAACATTAATATGTCTATGGCTAATGAGTGGAACCAACCATCATGCCACTTGTATATATTTGAATTCCTTTGTTATTTGTTAAAAGTATTTGATTTTTTATTATAGACAATTGTATGTTTGAGAAATGTTAATCTCATAAAATCGATGTTTAGAATACTATAATATATTTATTTATTGAATTTTAGAATTTCTTAAAATGAGAAGAAGTAAATATGAATTTTTTTTAATTTTAAAATATAATGATAAAAGTAATGAAAATCTCGACTTAGAAATTAAATTTTGAGTTCTTTTTTTTTTCGAGAAACTTTTTATAACAGTTTAAAGATGTTTGTAAAATAATCATTAAAAAATACACATCGGTTTAACAGAATAGACTAAAACTACGTGCATAATAATTTTATAGGGATTAAAATATCTTATCTTTGTAATAGGGACTAAAATTGAAAATTAAGATATTTATAGGGACTAAAAACATATATAACCCTATTTTATTTAATATTTCTTCGGGTCAAACTGAAAGGGTAGAACTATCCGTACACATTTATACATTCAATAATTCTTAAAACTAATTTATGAGATATTAAAACGAATTCTAGGGTTAACATCCTTGTGTTATGGATCCAATTGTTTAAGTTAGCTTGTACCCTAAGTTAGTTTGTAATGGGTAATTGTTAAAAAGCTAATTAGGTTAGTGTGTTAGTTTTCTTATAAATAGCATACTAGTCTCTCATATTTTGAATAAAGAAAAATAGGAAGATAAAACCTTAATTCAAAAGTGAGAGAGGTTATTTGTTATTCTTGTATACTTGTAATCTTGTTTCAAGAGAAAGGAAAAAATAGCAGTTTATAACTAATCCTTTTATTCGTGGTTACCCTAAACCCTAACCCTTGTAGGTTTCCTAACTGATCAAGGAACCAATTTTACTTTGTTTCTAAGGTATCTGATTCACAACAAATTAGTGCGGTGAGCGTGGAGAAGATGCCTTCAACAAAGTATGAGATTGAAAAGTTCATTGGATTGAACGATTTCGGTCTATGGCGCTTGAAGATAAAAGCCCTACTTGTTCAACAAGGTTATTTGGAAGCGTTGAAGGGAGAGACAGCCATGAATGTTGCGTTGACGACAGTTGAAAAGACGGTCATGATTGAGAAAACACATAGCGTAATATTGTTGAGTCTTGGTGATAAGGTTCTTCGACAAGTATCAAAGGAGACGACGACGTTAGGGTTATGGTTGAAACTTGAAGGTTTATGCATGACCAAATCGTTGGTGAATCGACTCTACCTGAAGCAAACCTTGTATTCATTTAAGATTAGTGAAGACAAAGTGTTGGCTGAGCAGTTGAATATGTTCAACAAGATGATTCTTGATCTTGATAATATTGATGTGAAGATCGATGATGAAGATTAAAAGATGTTGTTGTTATGCGTTATTCCCAGAACACATGCTCATTTCAAAGAAACCCTCTTGTATGGAAGAGAGTCTTTGGCCTTTGAAGATGTTCAATTTTCCTTGTACTCTAAGGACTTGAACGAACGAAATGAGCATAAGCCTTCGACGATTGGTGAAGGTTTGGTCGTTAAGGCAAAATTCTTACGAAAGTATGGTAAGTTCGACAAGAAGAAGGGCAAAAGTCAACAAAAGTCTTATAGTGGTGAAGCATCTGGTGTTCGATGTTATAATTTTAAGGTGGGTCACATTCGAAAGGTGTGCCTTGAACTCATGAAAGATCATGGAGGTAAGGATAATGGCAACGACCATTGTTCAAGATGATTTCGAATCATCTGATGTTCTTGTGGTTTCAAGCGGCGACTCAAGAAAAGAGTGGATTATGGATTCAGGTTTCACTTGGCAGATGACTCCAAACAAAGATTTGTTTGAGGAGCTATGTTATCAAGATGGTGGATCGGTGTTGCTGGGAAATAACAAAGCTTGTAAAATTACAGGTATTGGATCTGTAAGATTCAAGATCTATGATGAGTCAATAAGGTTATTGACTGAAGTTAGGTATGTACCTGACTTAAAGAGAAATTTGATTTCTCTTGGTGAATTCGACAAGAAGGGATATGTTTTTCAAGGAGAGAAAAATATTCTAAGAGTCATGAAGGGGTCGAAGGAAGTCTTGAGAGGCGTGAAGAAACAAGGCTTATATACCCTTGAGGCGGAAGTTGTAAGTGGTTCGACAAATGTTGCATCCGCGAAACTGTTGTCAAAGACAAAATTATGGCACGTGAGATTGGGCCATGTAAGTGAGAGAGGCCTGGTCGAATTGGAGAAACAGAACCTGCTAGGTGGTGACAAAGTCGAGAAGTTGGAGTTTTGTGAACCTTGTGTATTCGGTAAATCCTGTAGGGTGATGTTTAACAAAGGTAAACAAAGAACACATGGATCCTTTGATTACATACATGCTTATCTTTGGGGGCCTGCAAGGAATCATTCACATTCAGGTGCAAGGTATTTTCTATCCATAGTTGATGATTATTCCAGAAAGTTATGAGTATTCATTCAGAAGACAAAGTATGAAACTTTTGAGAATTTCAAGAGTTGGAAGGTCTGGTCGAAACTCAAACTGGCAGAAAGGTCAAGAGGTTAAGAACTGATAATGGCCTTGAATTCTATAATGAAGCTTTCAACAGTTACTGTTTCGAGTCTGGGATTGCAAGGCATAAGATTGCAGCAGGTACTCCTCAATAAAATGATCTAGCTGAGAGATTCAACTGAACAATCCTCGAAAGGGTTAGATTTATGTTGGTTAGTGCTGGATTGAAGAAGGTGTTATGGGCTGAGGTTGTTTCGACAACAACATATCTGATAAACAAATGTCCTTCGACTACGTTAGATATGAAGACACATGAAGAAGTTTGGTCGGGACATCCACCAGATCTCAAAAAACTAAGAGTATTTGGTTGTGTGGCTTATGCTCACATTAGGAAAGACAAAGTCGAACTTAGAGCTTTGAAATGCATGTTCATGGGATACCCTGAAGAAGTCAAAGATTATAGGCTATGGTGCCTAGAGTCAGGTCACAAAAGGTGTATCACCATTCGAGATGTAGTTTACAATGAAACTGAGATGGCTTTCAAGAAAACTGATGATGTCGTCGAAAAGATGGAACAGGGAGAAATTCCTGTTGAGGTGTAGCATAATGATGCTGAATTGCATGACCCATATGGAGTCGAAGAAGAAGCAGAAGTTGTTGTCGAAGATGAGGACTGATAATGACTACCTGTTGGCAAGAGACAGGTCGAGAAGAGTTATCAAGCCGCCTCAAAGATTTGGGTATGCAGATCTTATAACCTATGACTTAATCTCTATAAGTGGGTTCTGGACGAAGAACCTAGAGACTATAAGGAAGTTATGGGGAGTCAAAATAAGACTGAATGGATGAAGGCCATGGATGATGAGATGAAGTCTTTTCATGATAACAACACATGGGAACTAATCGATAAACCTGCTGGAGCCAGGTTAGTCAGTTATAAATGGATTTTCAAAGTTAAGGAAGGAATCGAATGAGTGGCGTCGAAGAGATACAAGGCAAGGTTGGTTGCAAGAGGGTTCACTCAGAAAGAGGGTGTCGACTACAATGATGTGTTCTCTCCTGTTGTGAAGCATAGGTCCATTCGAATGTTGCTTTCCATGGTGGCACAGTTCGACCTTGAACTAGAACAGATGGATGTAAAGAATGTGTTCTTGTATGGTTATCTTGATGAAATAATCCTGATGAGGCAACCTGAAGGGTATGTCGAAGAGGGGAAAGAAGAGTATGTGTGAAAACTGAAGAGATCTTTATATGGGCTGAAATAATCTTCTCGACGGTGGAATGGAAGATTCGACAAGTTCATGGCACGCATAAGTTTCATCAGAAGTCAGTTCGACCATTGTGTTTACTTCATATTTTGACTTGGTAATTAATTTATTATTTTGTTGCTTTATGTGGATGATATTCTAATAGCAAGAAATAATGTCGAAGATGTAATGAGGGTGAAGACTGAACTCAATAAGGAGTTCGATATGAAGGATCTGGGAGCTACGTCCAGGATTCTTGGGATTGACATCCGGAAAGATAGAAAGCAGTCGAGATTATGCTTATCTCAAGAGGCATACCTTAAGAAGATTCTCGATAAGTTTGGTATGTCGAATTCAAAGCTTGTTGTGACTCCAACAAACCCTCAATTCAATCTGAGTATAGAGCAGTGTCCCATTACCGATGTTAAAAGAACTTATATGGATAGCATTCCATATGCTAATATAGTAGGTTCTTTGATGTATGTTATGGTTTGTACTAGAGCCGATATAACATATGCAATAAGTCTTGTAAGCAGGTACATGGCGAATCCTAGAAAGTCTCACTAGCAAGCATTGAAGTGGATTCTAAGGTACATAAATGGGTCTCTGAATAGAGTCCTAATTTATGGTGGAGCCTTGGGTGAAGATAGTAAAGCAGAAATTGAAGGATGTGTCGACTCTGATTATGCAGGTTGTATGGATTCCAGAAAATCTATTTCTGGATATGTTTTCACTATGTTTGGCACAACAATTAGTTGGAAAGCAACACTTCATAAGGTTTTTGCCTTATCAACCACTGAAGTGGAATATATCGCCATAACTGAAGTTGTAAAGGAAGCATTGTGGCTTGAAGGTTTTGCAAAGGAGCTGAAACTTCAAGGTTGAGGTATCACTGTTAAATGCGATAGTCAAAGTGCAATACACTTGTCGAAGAACTCAACCTATCATGAGCAAACCAAGCACATTGATGTGAGGCTGCATTTCGTCAGAGGGGTAATCGAGCATGGAGAAGTCCAAGTGCTGAAGGTTTCGATAAATCATAATGTTGCTGATATGATTACAAGACGTTGCCCAGTTGCAAGTTTTTCCACTGTATGCAGTTGATAAAGCTGCATGAAGAAAACTAGTTTTGATTTCTTGTTGTTATAGAGTTTGTTCCAAGGTGGAGATTTGTGAGATATTGGAACGAATTCTAGGGTTAGCATGTCGTCGAAGTCCTCTCACATGATGTTGTTTAATTGGGCCTTGTGTTATGGATCCAATTGTATAAGTTAACTTGTACCCTAAGTTAACTTGTAATAGGTAATTGTTAAAATAAAAAAACTATTATCTTAGTGTATTAGTTTTCTTATAAATAACATACTTTAGAGGGTGAAGCAGACACTTTAGAGGGCGAGCGCTTATACCGTTGATCCGCCTCGCAATAAAGTACGGGCAAAACGGACATATCCAATGGATCAGGCCCGTTTTACCACCCTAATTAGATGTGTTTGTTTTCGTATTTGACAGTAGAAAACGCACGTCCAGCAGAAGCTACATTTTATAGCTTCTGTCATGTTTAAATCTCATTCTCAAAAACTAGTTTAGAAGATAAGATTTCTTTCACACGTTTATACATACAACAACTCGAGAATATAAACCGTGCATGACTTCAAACAAACTTAAAACAACATAAATGTAACTTTAATAACATTATAATTATATTATGTTACCAATCTAATTTAATTAATAGTTACAAGTAAATACGCGAATTTAAATCTACAATATTCGTTTATTCACTTTTAAGTTGTGAAATTTTGATCACTAAAGTGTTAAATTAAAAAGAAATACTAAAACTATGACTAAATTGATCTCTTTAACACATGATCTAAAATTTTAAGAAGTTGTTAGACTTTAAAATCACATTTAAATTAAAAATTAAAAATTATATTTTAAATAAAATCAATTTCTTAGTGTCCTAATCAATTCTCTACTTTTGATGAATGAAACACTTCAAAATCAAACTCTTAAATCTCTAAAGCTGTTTTCTTATCTCTTGTAAAGTAGACACAAAAATAGACACCAAAATACATATTTTTTCTATGAGTGGAACAATAATAGAAAGCTATAGTTATGATAGGGAACTTAAAAATAAAAGTTGATTGAATATTTTGGTTGTGTTATAGACAAAACTGAAAATGCTCAGATATCAATGTGACAGGAAAAGAACAAGGACAAGCATAGGTTTGATGTGAATTGTTTATAGAAACTATGATTTGGACATGTCAGAGACAAAGCATAGTAATAATTTATATATATCTTAGTTCCCCCATGTGAAGCCTAATATCAAACAATATAACAATTTTCCAATATTAATCAAGTTCATGTGTAAAGTTGCTTTTAAATTAATCCTCTAAAATGTATCGTTTGCTTGCCTCCTTTTCTTTGCTTAAGTTTTAAATTTATTACTTTGTATTGTTTTTTTCTTTTGATCTTTTTCTTTTTTTGTTTGTTTGTTGGCTAAATAAAGGTGTTTGCATGTTCTTTTCTCTCTTCTTAAGACACCTCATTCCTCAAGCAATATATTTGTAGAAAAGGCTATTATAGACATCCATTAATTATTCAATAGTGAATTGGTACACCAATTTAAAATTTTATATATATATATATATATATATATATATATATATATATATATATATATATATATATATATATATATATATATATATATATATATATTCTTTTCAAACTTGTTGATTTCCCTCCCAACAAATCTATTAGTAAAACTTACTATAAATAAAAGAATTTATGCTTTCCTAGATTACCTTGATTCCTAAGTATCATGATGCTACCATTATTAATTATTAAGGATAAGAGGCTCGTATTTTACTGCAGTATTATTTAGAAGATGATATCTAAAATCCTTAGAGTCAAATTAAGGGGAGTAATTAGTATTGTTATGGTTGTGAATCTTGTTGTGAATTATAATAAAATTTAATATTAATTTATGGGGTAAAGAATAATAACAACTAAAATAAGTGGTCTACAACAATAATAATCTGCACACAGGTAATATAATAGAATAAGACAAGAAACAAAACGAATGTTTATTTATCCAGTTCGATCAAACGATCTACTCTGTGAGAAATGACAACTCTTCAATTCACTATACTCAGAATGTTGTTACAAGAGATTACAAATGAGTTACAAGAAAATAGCATCCGCCTTTAGAATCCCAAGAACAACCCTGAAGGCGCCCAAGAACAACCATATTTCTTACCCAAGTATTTCCCAACCTCTCCAACTCTCAATATATGAATCACTCAAATCCAAGGTCTAATCCAAAGTTTTCTTTGTGCTGAAACCTAATACCTTTAAACTTTTGTTCTCCCTTGTTGGTGTAAACTCTAAGATTGTCACAAACAAAATATATAAGAGATACATATTTATAATAGCAAATACCTAACAAACAAAGTCAAAAATTTGGATCCATGGACCGAAATGGGGAAAAAAGCCCGAAAAACTTAAAAAAATACTATTCATCGTACAAATAACACTATTCATCCGTACTGACACTATTATTCATCCGTACAACCGCATTATTCATCCGTACAGATGACATTATTCACCACCTTTTTTTTCCTTTTTGTTCGACTTTATAAACTTTCTATTTTTGCGGTAAACGCTATCTCCAAAATATGTTTTTCTTCTCTTAATCAATCAAGATTTTATGACACATTTACAACAATCTCCATCTTGACTTTAAACCGTGTTGGTATCGATTTAACAATCAGCAAAATTGTTGCTCTCTACCAAGTTGAAACTCTAATCAATAACCTTAATCAAATTCAAGCAACCCTTGAATCTTGATCTCGACACTTGCATCCACTTGTTTCCAATTACCTTTTTTTGCCTAGGTAATTTAACAAGCCTACAAGTATGATTTTTCAACCATCCTTGACTCCACCTGTTTTCAAATGTCTCCCTGAAGTTTTTTTTTTTGCAGTCTTTCAGCCACATTAAAAACGTAATATCCAAGGCTAGCATAATCGTCCCTTTGAGATGTTACAATAGCCATCTTTACCTTATCATGAGTCAAATGATAATCAGAGATCTCTGTAACCGTTCCCTCACTGCTGCTAACATCCATAGTAGGAAACTCCACCTCAAACTGAGTTTTCTACGTTATAGTTTCTACCGGTTTTCTCCATTGGTTTTCACTATTCTTCTTCTAAAGAAATTCTCTACCAACCAAGTAAGTTGTTTTAACCTCAACTCTTCCCCCAAAAGCTCAATAACAACTCAGCAGCGGTAACATGCATTTTCATCCCTTGATTTCTGAAAAATTTCATCATACTCCTCTGAAACTTTCTCAAGGAATTCATAACACCTTAACTCAAATCTCATAGCTTTTCCTTGTCATGAAAGCCTCCACTAGTTAATGATGAATGAATAACAATATTTGAACCTTCTAAAATATATAAACCACGTATTTTAGACCCTTTAGCAATAATCAATTCATCACGTGAAATCTTCATCACTCCATGTTCAACTCTAGTACAATAACCTAAATCATCAAACATACTTATAGATAACAAATTTCGCTTGAGTTCTGGAATATACCTCACATTGTGAATAAGAAGTTCACGGTCATTAAACATTGTAAATATGACCGTACCAATACCATGAACCTTGCATGTATTATTATTACCAAGGCAAACTAATCCACCTTGCACCATCTTCAAAGTTTCAAAGTATTCTACTCTTGGACACATGTGATAAGAGCAACCCGAGTCAATGACCAAACTATCTTCAGTTTCCAAACTTGATACTATTAGTGCTTCGGCATACTCATAACTTTCCTCACCCAAGGTAACTACAACTTCAACAGAATCTTCATTGACCTTTCATTCAGGACAATCGCTTTTAAAGTGACCGATTTTCTGATAATTAAAACATTTTACCTTTGACTTGTCAGATATCTTTGATTTTGACATCCCTTTACGCTCACATCCTCCTTTTGACACATTCAAGCCTTCACCACCATCTTCAATCTTCAAATCTTTCGACTTTGAAAATTCTTTGGATTTCACTGCCATCTAGACTTCATCCAAAGTAATAGTACCTTCCTTGCCATAAAGAAATGCATCCTTAAAGTGCTAAAAGTATTTGAGTAATGAACTCAACAGGAGCAAAACCTTGTACTCATCATCAATCTTCACTTCAATATTCTAAGGATCATCGATAATCTTGTGAAATTTTGTAAGTTGTTCAACTATGGATTTGTTTTCCACCATTCGTAATGAATAAAGTTGTTGTTTCAGATACAACCTGTGAGCCAAAGACTTTGTCATATACAATGATTCAAGTTTTTCCCACATAGCAACCGCAATTTGCTCCATGACGACTTCTCTTAGAACTTTATCCCTGAGGCACAAGATAATGACACTATTGGCCTTATCCATCATCTCGGTCTTCTGTACCTATGTAAGCCCTGCATGCATCAATGCTTCACTCTTCAAAACATCGATACACTTCTCTTGAATTAAAAATTGCTTGCATCTTAATTTTCCAACCACTAAGTCGTTGTTACCAGAAAATTTCTCGATCTGCCATATACTAACCATGATGCTCACTTTGTTCCACGCCCACCACCCCACTTGTTGTGAATCTTGTTGTGAATTACAACAAAATTCAATATCAATTTGTAGGGAAAAGAATAGTAGCAACCAAAATAAATGGTCTACATCCATAATAATCTGTACACATGTAATATAACATAATAAGAAAAGAAACAAAACGAAGGTTTGTTTACTCAGTTCGATCAAACGATCTACTACGGGGGAGAGAGCATCTCTCCAATTCATTATACTCAGAAAGTTGTTACAAGAGATTACAAATGAGTTACAAGAAAATATCCTTCGCCTTTAGGTTCCCAAGAACAACCCTGAAGGCGCCCAAGAACAACCTTATTTTCTATCCAAGTGTTTCCCAACCTCTCCAACACTCAATATATGAATCACTCAAACCCAAGGTGTAATCCAAGGTTTTATTTGTGTTGAAAAGTAATACCTTTAAACCATTTCTCTCCCTTGTTGGTGTAAACCCTAAGATTGTCAAACACCAAACATATAAGAGATACATATTTATAATAGCAAATACCCAACAAACAAAGCCCAAAATTTGGATCCATGGAATGAACTGAAAAAAAAGCCCGAAAAACTAAAAATCATTATTCACCGTACGAACAGTACTATTCATCAGTACAAACTACATTATTCATCCATACGGACAACACTATTCATCAGTACAAATGACACTATTCATCCGTACAAATAACACTATTCACCAACCGATTTTTTCTTTTCGTCCAACTTTCTAAAACTTCTTATTTTGACGGTAAATGTTATCTCCAAAATATGTTTTCCTTCTGAAATCGGACATCTGTTTTAAATACAACGGAAGCGATTTAAAATTAATTAGAACCTTTAGGTTTCCAAAAAACATTTCCAACTTGAATTGACACAACAAGAGCGCTCAATTGAACTTAGGAGTATAGTAATAAGCAAGACCACGAGAGTGTGAGTCAACGACTTTTAAACTGAGAGTTTCTACAGAGAGATAATTTAACAAAACTTTAATAAGCCGAACCTCTATTGAATTTGCGAAGGCGAATCAATTACGTACCGATATCATTACCATTAATTTAAATTAAGTAATTCTTCATTTTTTCTTAAAACTTAAAACATCGCTCGCCTTAGTTAAACATAGTAACACCCGACAACACTAGGTTGATTATCGAGTCTATGTGGGATCGATATCTTTTATTACTATGTGATAGATTGTGCACTTGCAGTTAGTAACCGTCAGACTCATAAAGTCGTCACCAAGTTTTTGGTGCCGTTGTCGGAGAGTTAGATTTAATCAATAGTGCATAAAGTTGTTGCGCCGTCTAGACTGATGCAACAAATTTAGCTATCCTTTGTTGATTATATGCCCAGTACTCGCTCCCGAGGCAAACACTTAGAACCCATAATCGACGAAGTAGAACATTTCATAAGTTCGAGACGCCGAACCAAACCCTTATTCCTAAAATTATTATATCAGAACCAGTTGAAAAACCAAACATGGCCGAAAATGGAGCACCGCATTCACACAAGTCTTATGCGACTCCAAAACAACAAGAACCATACAACAGTATTTCCGCACCATCCATTATCCGAAACGATTTTGAAATCAAACCTTCACTGCTACAAGTTATACAGCAGAACCAGTTTTCTGGAAACCTGATGTACGATCCAAATGAACATCTGATGAAGTTTGTACAATACACAGATACTGTGAAAGCAAATGGTGTAACATAAGACACAATTAGACTAAGACTATTTTCGTTCTCTTCAAGAGATAGAGCTTGGGCTTGGTTACAATCATTACCAGCCAACTCTGTCACAACATGCGCAGAAATGAAGAAAGTTTTCTTATCTCGTTATTTCCCGCCAAGCAAGACAACTATACTGAGAGCTCAAATTAACGGATTTCGACAAAAATATGTTAAATCACTTTACGAAGCGTGGGAAAGGTACAAGGACCTGTTAAAATCATGTCCACACCATGGGTTTGAAAATTGGGTAACCATCATAACCTTCTATAATGGATTTCTATACAACACCAGGATGACAGTAGACGTTGCCGTGTGCGGCGTTCTTATGGATAAACATTACGAAGAAGCCTATAACCTCATTGAAAACATGGCTCAGAACCATTGCCAATGGGGAGGAGAAAGAACACCTGTAGAGAAGAACCAGAATAAAGGAGGAATGTATGAAGGGAGCAGTTTCGATCACGTAAATGCCAAGATGGATGCTATAGTTCAGAAAATCGATAAATTGACCATAACACCACCAGCCACCGTGGCTGCCGTAACTCCAAATTGCGAGATTTGTGGAACCCCAGGACATACATCGCCGGAATGTCAATTATTTGCAAGATTAGCCACAGATAAGGTGAACTATGCTCAAGGAAAGCCTTATTCTAATACTTACAACCCAGGATGGAAAAATCACCCAAATTTCTCTTAAAAGAATAAGAACGCCTTGTATGCGCCTAATAAAGCACTGGCTGCACCACCAAGATATCAGAAAGTTATTGCACCCAATCCAAATGTTCCTAGGAAATCAAACCTCGAACTGATGATGGAAAACTTCATTGCTGCTCAGGCTCAAACAAACAAGGATTTCCTAAATCAGAATATTCATACTAGTGAACAAATAAAGCAATTGGTGACAAACGTAGATAATTTAGCTACTCATAACAAGATGTTAGAAACACAAATTTCTCAAGTAGCCCAACAACAAGCATCCACTACGGTCGCAGCTATAACTTTTCCTAGACAACCACAACCAAATCCTAAGGATCATGCGAATGCAGTCATACTAAGGAGCGGAAAAGAGTTGGACGGACCTACCAATCCTAGAACCGAAAACCCAGCCATGTACCAACAACCTGAGAAATCAACCAAGAACAACCATAAACCACGGGAAAAGGAAACCAACGAACAAGAGGCTGAGGAAAAGGAAAATTCTATGTACCTCCTCCACCATATAAACCGCAAATTTAGTACCTCCAACGGTTAACAAATTCTAAAACAATGGGACAATTCAAGAAATTCGTAGAAATTCTGAAACAGTTAAACATTACCATACCTTTCACAGAAGCTGTTACTCAGATGCCCTCATACGCTAAATTCCTAAAATAAATCCTGTCTAACAAAAAGAAAATCGAGGAGAACGAAACAGTTACACTTACTGTTGAGTGTAACGCAATCATTCAAAATAACATGCCTTCTAAACTGAAGGACCCTGGAAGTTTCTCTTTTCCTTGTGTAATAGGAAAGTTTGTTATAGACAAAGCGTTATGTGATTTAGGAGAAAGTATAAATGTTATGCCGCTATCAATTTGCAAAAAATTGGATATGGGACAACTAAGACCAACAAAGATGTTAGTTCAGCTAGCCGATCGTTCAATTAAATTCCCAGTTGGCATTCTAGAAAATGTTTCTGTACAAATAGGTTAGTTCTACATCCCAACTGATTTCATAATCATGGACATCAAGGAAGATGCTACAACCCCTATTATACTAGGAAGACCGTTCTTAGCAACTGCATGAGCTATAATTGATATAAAGAAAGGCAGGATGACATTCGAAGTGGGAGAAGAGAAAGTCAAATTTATTCTAACCCAATTTCTCTAAGCTCCAGCCATAAACAATACTTGTTATTTCATTGACGTCATTGACGAATGCAGACGAGAAATGGAAAAATAAGAAATTACCTACTCCAATATAATGAAAATCCCATCTCCTGAGATCTTCTAAGAAGATACCTCAAAAGAACCTTATCAGCACGAAAACCAAATTGAAGGATTAACTCACACCTGATCAAATACCATGCTCGAAAAACCCTGATATTGAACTTAAGACATTACCTAATAACCTTAGATACAAATTCCTCGATTCAGAACTTAGAAGACCAGTTCTAGTGAATGCGGATTTAGAAGACCAAAAAACTTTTAGACGTTCTAAGAAAGTACCCAACCGCGTTAGGCTATAACATATCTGATCTAAAAGGAATAAGTCCTTCAATATGCATGCATCGCATTATGCTAGAGGAAGATTTTAAGACCAATAGAGAGCCCCAGTGAAGGATTAATCCAATTCTAAGTACTGTAGTCAGGGACGAAGTAAAGAAGTTGTTAGACACAGGAATTATATATCCAATATCCGACAGTAAGTGATTCAGCCCAATACTTGTTGTACCAAAGAAAGGAGGCATTACAGTCACTAAGAACGCCAAAGGAGAGTCTATAGCATAAATAATAGTAATCGGGATTAGAATGTATATCGATTACCGAAAACTAAACAAAGCTACCCAGAAAGATTATTTTCCTTTGCCCTTCATCGATCAAATGTTAGAAAGACTAGCCAAACATTCTTACTTTTTCTACCTGGATGGTTACTCGGGATTTTTCCAAATACTTATTCAACCTGTTGACCAAGAAAAGACAACATCCACTTGCCCTACGAAACATTTGCTTATCGACGCATGCCATTCGGTTTATGTAATGGTCCAGTAACATTTCAAAGATGTATGATGGCGATCTTTGTTGATTTCATAGATGGCATCATGGAAGTTTTTATGGATGATTTTTTCGTATGCAGCCTAAGTTTTGAAGGATGTCTATCTAACCTAGAAATGGTACTCGAAAGATGCGTAAAAGTGAATCTTGTGCTAAACTGGGAGAAATGCCACTTTATGGTCATATAAGGGATTATCTTAGGACATGTGATATCCAACAGAGGCATCGAGGTAGATAAAGCAAAGATAGAAGTGATAAAATACCTTCAACCGCCTAAAACCGTGAAAGATATAAGAAGTTTCCTAGGCCACGCTGGTTTTTACCGACGATTCATTAAGGACTTCTCTAAAATCACTAAGCCATTGACAGGTTTATTAATGAAAGATGCTGAGTTTTTCTTTGACAAAGACTGCTTAAAAGCATTTGAAACCCTCAAAATAGATCTTATCATGACACCCATCATGTAACCACCCGATTGGACGTTACCATTCGAGATTATGTGCAATGTGAGTGGTTACGTTGTTGGTGTAGTTTTAGGTCAGAGAAAAGATAAGAAACTCCACGCTATATATTACACAAGTAGGACCTTAGACCTTGTCATATGAGTTACGCAACAACAGAAAAATAACTCTTAGTCATAGTGTTCACACTTGATAAATTCCGTTCTTACCTTGTAGGAGCTAAAATCATCATCTATACTAATCACGCAACCATCAAATACCTTATAAGTAAAAATGATGTAAAGCCTAGGTTACTAAGGTGGATCTTATTGCTACAAGAATTAGATTTAGAAATTAAGGAAAAGAAAGGGACTGACAACGTAGTAGCAAACCAGTTATCACGTATGGAAGGAATTAAATCTGACCTGATACCAATTACCGATGGCTTCCCCGATGAACATCTTATATCCCAATTAGAACATGAGATATCTTCTTTATACAAAAAAATCCAAGAAGAAACAGTGGAAGAAATTTGTGCGCAAACCGCTTTGCCATGGTACGCTGACATAGTCAACTATTTAGTTGTCGGGGTACTTCCACCAGATCTCACTTATTAGCAAAAGAAGAAATTCTTCCATGATTTAAAACATTATTACTGGGATGAACCATTTCTTTTCAAGCGAGGATCCAATGGAATTTACCGTCGATGTGTCCCAAATGAAGAAATAGAAAACATAATTTCCCAGTGCCACTCCGCTCCTTACAGTGGACATGCAAGCACTTCAAAGACTTGTGTGAAGATCCTTCAATCAGGCCTATTTTGGCCCACTCTATGGAAATATGTTCACCTCTCCATTCTAAGTTGCGACCAATGCTAACGCACTGGTAACATCTTGAGGTGTGATGAGATTCCCCAAAAAGGCATTCTTGAAGTAGAAGTTTTCGATGTGTGGGAAATTGATTTTATGGGACCATTTCCATCTTCTTTTGGAAATAAATTCATACTCGTAGCTGTCGATTATGTTTCAAAATGGATAAAAGCTATAAATTCTCCAACAAACGACAATAGAGTAGTCATAAAGCTTTTTAAGAACATTATCTTCCCAAGATTAGGTGTACCAAGACTCGTCATAAGTGACAGAGGCTCTCATTTCATATCTAGAATATTTGATAAACTTTTATTAAAATATGGAGTAAGACACCGAGTAGCTACACCTTACCATCCACAAACTAGTGGACAAGTGGAAGTTTCAAATAGAGAGATAAAACAAATTTTGGAGAAAACTGTAGCTACATCGATGAAAGATTGGTCTATTAAATTGCCTGAAGCTTTATGGGCCTACAAAACAGCTTTTAAGACACTCATCGGAACCACACCGTTCAAATTAGTCTACGGAAAATCTTGCCACTTGCCAGTAGAATTAGAGTATAAAGCCTATTGGGCAATTAAAAACCTAAACTTTAACTACACTAACGCAGGTAAGAAACGTATTATAGACTTACATGATTTGGAAGAACTAAGACTAGACGCTTACGAGAATGCCCATATATATAAGGAGAGAACCAAGAAATGGCATGACAAGCGAATCTCTAGGAAAGAATTAAGTGTGGGAGACGTCGTTCTTTTATTCAACTCTAGACTTAGGTTGTTTCCGGGAAAATTACGATCTAGATGGTCCGATCCTTTCGAAATAACTAAAGTTTTAACTAGTGGCGCTATTGAAATTAAGGGTAGGTCTAGTGCATCGTTTATAGTAAATGGGCAACGCCTTAAACATTATAATTGCGTAGAAGACAAATAATTTTTAATGGGTTTGAAATTGACAGAATTTCCATCAGAAACCTTAGATTAGTTTCCCTTAAGTTGTGTCAAGCCCAGACATTAAATGAAGCGCTTGGTGGGAGGCAACCCGTGATTTAATTTTTTTAAAATTTTCGTTTTAAATTTTCATTTTATTTTCATCTTTAAAATTTTGACTTTTAAATGCTTTAAACTCACTGATTTTTGTGTTGATTTGTTTTATTGTGTGATTCCAGGATTTTTAAAGTTTTTCTACCTTCTATCTCTCTGTTTTTCATTAACTCTGATCATGACTACCAATATGACTGTGGAATTTAGAGATGGCGTCCAAAGGCGCTGTTATGAAGCTTTAGCCCTATGACCTATGTCCCTGACCAAATTTTCTCATGTACCTACCATGAAAGCTTTAGGCATAGGTGCCAGCATTAACTACCTATTTAGCCAGCTAGGCTGGGAGGGATTTGCACTTAGGAAACATAGAACCTACTATGAGCTGACCTTAGAATTCCTAAGTTTATTGGTTTACAACCCAAACTGTGGAAAAGGCTTAACCAGAGGAAAGATAACGTTTAGACTTTTTGGATACCCCTGTGAGTTTAACATTCATGATATGGCTAACCTTCTAGAGTTTCCAGATGGACCTTCCGTTTTCTCGAAACCACAAGAGGATTTTCTTGCACATGGTGAGTTAGACTGTTTTTTGAGTAGTATCTCAGGACTACCTGATCATGATTTATACCCTATGTTGTCCACTGAGATTCATAACCTAACTATTAGATACTTCCATATGATCCTAGCATATTCATTGTTCGGAAAAGCCGAGAGCAATAACATTGTTTCGAGAGAGAGGAATTATTCATTATGTTCTGTGCTTTCACCTCCAGAGAGGTTAATGCGATGACTTTCATGTTTGCAAACTTTTGCAAAATTATTCAGAGTGAACACCGTTAAATCATGATAGGTGGACTAGTTACCAAGATTACTGATGCAATGGAATTTATAACATGCCTTGCTAATATTAAACCACTTGGAGAGTTTAGGCCTATGAATATCACATTCTGTTTTGAGAGGGAGATGCTTTATGACCGAGGTCCTGACCATTTTAAGCTTCTGATTAATGGTGTAGTTGTGTCGCATTTAATGTTACCCGACCATGAGCGCACGAGTGTGCATAGTAAACGCCCCAACTAATTTTATGATCTAGATGAGAAAATTTATGAACCGGGAGATGATTGGTCCGAAGTTGAAATAAATCCAAAGACCCCTCAAATTACTATGATTCGGATGATATGATAAAAGTCGAGAAGCCCGAAAAAGAGAAACTTAAACCTGCTGAGAAATCCAAACCTACTACAAATAATCCTGAGCTTACTTTAGAAAGTCTTCGAGCTGAGATGCAAACCATGCAGTATGACATCCGCGACCTGCATATAAATATCGTCACTTTAAGAGATATTGCAATGGTCATTTTGAGTATTTGAGAGATGCGATAGACTCAATCCGCAAAAATCGTGACTAAATTTCAACATCAACACTCTTCAGAATTTTCTTGCATTTTTATAAAATTTCAGCATTTTTAATTTAGTTAAATTTGATTTCTAGTCGATTTTTAATTTTCAGCTTATTTTGAATTATGACTCTTGCAATTTTCTAAGCCTTAATAAAGTACTTTGGTCTTGTTCTTAATTTGTGTGTGCCTTAAATTATGATTTCTCAAGTGTGTTAAGAGTGCTCTAACCAAATATTAAAATTCATGTGTTATTGGTGTTTAAATATATCAGTTTGATGAAATTATAATGCACTGCTAGTCTGATGCAAATATTGAATTATTGTTTACCTACTGCTAAAAAATTTCTAGTACTGATATAAGAAGTTAACTCGCTACATTATTTATTTTGTTACCTGCTACACACACCAGATACATGAAAGCAATGTACAAATGTATTACGTGTATAACAGACTGGGTTGAAGCACAAAAATTTGGAGTTTTTAGATTTTTGAGTTGTGACGACCGACCAAGAGTTGAGACGACCGTCTCAGGTTTGTGACGACCTTCACAGAACCCAGACGGGCGTCTCGCCTTTATGACCCTGTAACATTCATCTTGCAACGGTCCTCACGACCGTTGCATCCCCACTATCATTTTTCTCCCCAACGGTCATGCCCCTACCTCCTATAAAATCCCCACTACCAACTCCATTTTCACACAACCATTTAAGAGCATCATTTTCGTAGCATCTTCTCAACCACCCCACTCATCCACTCTCTGTTTCTATATTTATAACTTTATTTTTGTTCCATACCAGTCCAAGCTTCACAAAAAAATTTTGTTTTCTTTGTTTTTCATCTTATATTCTCCAAAAACATTCTATAATGGCAGAGCAAACATCCACAAACCTCATTTCAAGAGAAGGTGTCGACAAAGTTCTCCAAAGGGCGCGTTTTACAGAGTTTCGTGAGAGAACCATCAACATCACTATTTACGTTGATGAAGAGTGCCTGACTCGTTTGGGACTCCTCGACAGCGTTAACTATATGATCGAGAAGACAAATCTCACGACACTTTGCAAAAGCAACAGGCCCACCTACGCCACACTTGCCTTGGAAGTTTTAAGTTCCTATGAGTACCACACGCAAAAAGATGCAACAAAATTCCTGGTGGGGAATATCACGTTCTGCCTCTTCAGAAGGGAATTTTCCGTCACTCAGGAGAAATTCAGTGAGTGGTTCGAATTTCCGCAAGGCGAAGGTGTATGCTTAACCACTCCAAATGATGGAGACTGGCAGATTAACGCTTTTAATTTGTGGGAAGAATCAACATGAGAAAGACATCAGGAATGGGATGAGTTGTATGCAACTCATATCCATAACCCCACCATCCGTTATTATTTGAGGGTGGTATCCATCATAATCTTCGGAAGGTTCAACAATCATAAAGTAAATCAGATGGAGTTGTTCCTAATTTACTGCACCTACTTCGACATCCGTGTGAACCTCGTGGCCTTCATCTTTCACAACATTGAGTACATCTGCAATAGAGGGAAAACACCCTTTTGTTTTGGAGACATGATTACTGACATATCACTTAAGTTAGGTTTAGAGGAAAACCTGAACCAGCTGCATGAAGCACCCGCCCTGTACCTTGATATGGAGTACTGCAAAGCCAGTCACATAATCAGGCAAAGGAAGGATGACAGGGACAACCTGGTTGTCAGGAACAAGGTCATCCGGAGTATCATCTTACCCTGTCACACCAGGACATATATGAGGGTTCGAGTCAACTAGAACTTTGACCTCAACTCTCCTTCACCATGTACGGCTGCACAGGAAGAGCAACAAGCTGTCGGAATCGATGAGGTACAGCAGGCCATGGATGAAGCTGAAACTTTTGATACGAGAGTCGTTGATTTTACCAGCACCAGAACCTCCACTAGACACCGACGAAGAAATCAACAAACCGCGTCTATGGATGATATTATGGCGGCCATCATTCAGAGCTAAGAGCTGCAACATAAGCATTACCAGGAGATGTCAGAGAGAATGGGGAGGATGAAGCTCGCTCAGACAGAGCACAAAAGACTTATCGCTGCCAACACTGAAGCTTTGGGTGGCCTGACAAGTCAAGTTCAGGAGCTGCATGACTATATCCATCTTGAGGGTATACCAGAATATGTAGCGATATATGGACAGAGAGCCCTTCGAGGCAGAGCTAGAGGTAGAGTCCAGAGACCACCACCACCGCAGAAGTAGTTTAGTAGTTTCTAGTTTTTTTGCTTTTATTGTTTTCTTTAGAAGTGTACCTATATCTCGCAACATTGAGGACAATGTCCGATACAGTGTGGGAGAAGGTATTATATTTCCCTTTCATTGTAGAAAGCAAAATTAAATTAATCAAAGTATTTTAGTTTCAATTTCTCTCCAGTATTTTTAGCATAACCAATTTTTTTATAGAATGTTTTCATTTAACACACCCTTCAAGTATATAGGTTAATAGGCTTTGTTAGAAACTGAGAAAAGACTTAACAAAATTTATACAGTCTTGACACCTTAGACCCTTAGAAGCGATATCGATTTGGATACCTGTTATACCGAAATCTACAACTTTAGTTCTAAATTATCCCCGAGTAGTTTATATTAGCAGTCAGCATCGCCTCAAGTACAAGCTACGTGGAAAGCCGATGCAAATAAGTGATTGACCGAAAAATTGCCAAAAAGAAGAAAAAGAAGAAACAAATATTAAGAATATGCAAGCCATTGGTAAAACAATTAAGCTGCACATAAGGCAAAGCAAAAAGACTGATGTCAATTGGTTCAGAGGAATCTGGTTATGAACTCGATAGGGCGAATTACTATTCAATCCCCCATAACTTACACTCAGTGTAATAAAGGGTTACTGCACTTGTGTACCATACCCCATATGAAAAAAGGATCAAATTCATTAATAGACTATTCCACTATGCGCGTGCAAAGGTAAAGGGCTTAATGTGATTAGGTCGGAATAAAACCGGGTGAAACAGATACATGAGCATTAGGTTAAGTTATAATAGCATGATCCAAATTGGTTTGCACGAGGGGTTTAAGAACATTATTCGTTTTTAGTGTCATTAGTGTATTTTTGGTGTTCGAGTTAATATTGGTTATTTTAACATAAATCCGCACAACCACGTATGGATAGGTGATGTGTTTTGTGTCTGCATATAAAGGTATTTTATTCAAAACATATTTGATTGTTTGCTTGAGGACAAGCAAAGATTCAAGTCTGGGGGAATTTGATAACTCGAATTTGTATCGATTATTTAATGCGGTTTCCGATTGTTTAACATGTTAATTTACGTATTTTGGACGATATTACGCGATAATTGTGTTTGTTTTGTAGATATTTGATCAAACATGACTTTTGGAGGCAAAAGTGTAAAATGAAGCTTATTGGACAAGAAACGAGGGAAAAACAGAAGGAAAAGAGCAAGAAAAATCCATTATGTATAATCCACCTGCGAGACGTTCGTCTCAGTACCAAGTTGGTCGCCTCATGTGTGAGACGCCCGTCTCAATGCTAAGGTGACCTTCTCAACATGAAAGTTGCTCGTTTCAGTTTTAAAACGCTCGTCTCAAGTCAAAATTCCAGAAACCTAAAATACAAAACAAAATTCAACACAGAGAGCTGTTATGAGAATCTTTCACTCAAACAAGAGAATTATCCTCCACCCTAATCAACTCAGTCTATGCAACTCAGTTCAAATCCCAATCGAAGTCCAAGCCTACAATTGCTCAACAGACCTAAGCCGCTGCCTATAAATAGAAGCCACTACAATTTTGCAAAGAGAGCTTCGATCTAGTCCAATTTTCTGCCGTTTTCTTTCATTCGAAGTTCGCAAGTTTATTTTTCAGCATTCATTTTTATTTTCCTTTACTGACCCCTAAAGATAGTTTCCATCATTAGGAAACTATCGTCATTTTAATTGTTTGCATCCACTGAATTATTGTTTACTTTTGAAGTTTTCGGAAGTTTGGTTGATCAAGAACATTGCAACCAGGTTTCTAAATTTTTTTTGCTTTATTGTTTATTTATTATTGCATTTATTTATATTATGAATTACTTCTCCTTCTACCTTTCTTTGTTCTTATTTAATATGTCTGGCTAAACTGTTAATCGGTATGTAGTAGTCTAACCAGAACGAATTCGGTAGAATTAGGCTATTGCTTTAAATTAAGTTATTTTCCGGTTTCGATTTCTTGTTTTAAATAACTTTCGTTATGAGAGTAAGAGAGTATAAAAGATTAGGATTAAGACCACGGGAGTGTGAGATCATAATCAGATAGCTGGAATTTGACATTTATTTTAAATACAGCGGAAGCGCTTTAAAACTAATTAAAACCTTTAGGTTTCCAAAAAATATTTCCAACTTGAATTGACACATCGAGAGCGCTCAATTGAACTTAGGATTATAGTAATAGGCAAGACCACGAGAGTGTGAGTCAACGACTTTTAAACCGAGAGTTTCTTCGGAGAGATAATTTAACAAAACTTTAATAAACCAAACCTCTATTGAATTTCCGAAGGCAAATCAATTACGTACCGATATCATTACCATTAATTTAAATTAAGTAATTCTTCATTTTATCTTAAAACTTAAAACATCGCTTGCCTTAGCTAAACATAGTAAACACTAGGTTGATTATCGAGTCTTTGTGGGATCGATATCTTTTATTACTACGTGATTGATAACTCGAATTCATATTGATTATTGAATGTGATTTCCGATTGTTTAGCATGTTTATTTATCTGTTTTGGACGATATTACGCATGAATTGTATATGTTTTGCAGACATTTGATCAGACGTGTCATTTAGAGGCAAAAGTGCAAAAGGAAGCTTATTGAGCAAGAAACCATGGAAAAAAGAGAAGGAAAACAACAAAAAATGCATTTCTGCACAACTTACATGTGAGACGCCCGTCTCACATGCAAGTCGACAGTCTAAAAGGTGAAACGCCTAACTCCAATCCAATTTGACCGTCTCATTAGAAATTTCCAAGTTGCACGTCTCATATTCAAATGTTCATCTCAAGTGAAGATTCCAGAAAACCTAAAATATGTAACAGACGAAACAGAAGTCAAATGAAAGAACCGTTATGAGATTTTCTTGTTCAAGCCAGAGAAGTTTCCTCCACCCTAATCAACTCAGTCCATGCAACTCAGTCTCAAGCCCAATCAGAGTCTAAGCCTATAATTTCTGAACAAAACCTATGCCACTACCTATAAACAGAGCTCTGCGCCATTTGCACGAAGGAGCTTCGATCAGTCCAATTTCTGCATTTTTTTCTTTTGTTCGAAGTTCGCCATTTATTTTTAGTATTCATTTATTTTTATTTTCAGTATTCATTTATTTTTATTTTCCTTTACCAAACCTTAGTGATAGTTTCAAACATTAGGAAACTATCACCATTTTAATTGTTTCCAGCCACTACATTATTGTTTTCATTTAAAGTTTCGAAGTTTGGTTGATCTAGAACATTGCAACCAGGTTTCTGATTTTAATGCTTATTTATTTATTTATTACTGCATTTATTTATATTATGTATTTCTCCACCTTCTACCTTTCTATATTCAATATGTATGGCTAAACCGTTAATCGATATGTAATTGTGTAAACCGGAACGAATTCGATAGAATTAGGCTAAAACCTTAAATTAAGTTATAATCTGGTTTCGATTTCTTGTTTTAATTAACTTTCATTACGAGAGTAAGAGAGTATAAATGATTAGGATTAAGACCATGGGAGTGTGAGATTCTAATCAGATAGCTGAAATCGGGCATTAGTTTTAAATACAGCGGAAGCGCTTTAAAACCAATTAGAACCTTTAGGTTTCCAAAAAGTATTTCTAACTTGAATTGATACAGCGAGTGTGCTCAATTGAACTTAGGAGTATAGTAATAGGCAAGACCACGAGAGTGTGAGTCAAAAACTTTTAAACCGAGATTTTCTACGGAGAGATAACTTAATAAACCTTAACAAGCCGACCCTCTATTGAATCCGTGAAGGCAAAATCAATTACGTATTGATAATTTATATCATTAATTTAATTAATCCTTAACCCTTTTAAAACTAAAAACATCGCTCGCCTTAGCTAAACATAGCAACACCCGACAACACTAGGTTGATTATTGAGTATCTGTGGGATCAATATTTTTTATTACTACGTAATAGACTGTGCACTTACAGTTAGTAACCGTTAGACTCAGAAGTCTGCCACCAAGTTTTTTGGCGCCGTTGTCGGGGACTTAGATTTAGTCAATAGTGCATTAAGTTGTTACGAAGTCTAGGGTAAGGCAACATAATTAGCTATCCTGTTGATTGTATTCCCAGTACTCGCTCCCGAGGCGAAGACTTAGAACCCCTAATCAACGAAGTAGAACATTTTTTAAGTTCGAGATGTCAAACTTAACCCAACGAAACCCTTATTCCTGAAATTATTATACCAGAACCAGTTGAAGAACCAATCATGTCCGAAGAAAATGGAGGACCACCGCATTCATTCAAGTCCTATGCGACTCCAAGCCAACAAGAACCGCACAATAATATTGCCACACCAGCCATAACCTGACACGATTTTGAAATCAAACCTTTACTGCTGCAAGCTGTACAACAGAACTAGTTTTCTGGAAATCCGACGGATGATCCAAATGAACACTTGACAAAGTTCGTACAATACGCAGATACTTTGAAAGCAAATGGTGTAACCCAAGACGCAATTAGACTAAGACTCTTTCTGTTCTCTTTAAGAGATAGAGCTTGGGCCTAGTTACAATCGTTACCAGCCAACTCTGTCACAACATGGGCAGAACTCAAGAACGTTTTCTTATCTTATTATTTCCCGCCAAGCAAAATAGTTATGCTGAGAGCTCAAATTAACGAATTTCGATAGAAAGGTGCCGAATCACTTTATGAAGCGTGGGAAATATATAAGGACCTGTTAAGATTATGTATGCACCATGGGTTGAAAAATTGGGTAACTATCATAACCTTCTATAATGGATTTCTATACAACACCAGGATGACGATAGACGTTGCCGCATGCGGCGTTCTTATGGATAAATATTACGAAGAAGCCTATAACCTCATTAAAAACATGGCTCAGAACCATTGCCAATGGGGAGGAGAAAGAACACCTGTAGAGAAGAACCAGAATAAAGGAGGAATGTATGAAGGGAGCAGTTTCGATCACGTAAATGCCAAGATGGATGCTATAGTTCAGAAAATCGATAACTTGACCATAACACCACCAGCCACCGTGGCTGTCGTAACTCCAAATTGTGAGATTTGTGGAACCCCAGGACACACATCGCCAAAATGTCAATTACTTGCAGGATTAGCCACGGATCAAGTGAACTATGCTCAAGGAAACCCTTATTCTAACACTTACAACCCAGGATGGAAAAATCACCCAAATTTCTCTTATAAGAATAACAATGCCTTGTATGCACCTAATCAAGCACCAGTTGCATCACCAGAATATCGGAAAGATGTTGCACCCAATCCAAATTTTCCTAGAAAATCAAACCTCGAACTGATGATGGAAAACTTCATTGCTACCCAAGCTCAAATAAACAAGGATTTCCTAAATCAGAACATCCATACTAGTGAACAAATAAAGCAATTGGTGACCAAGGTATATGCTTTAGCTACTCATAATAATATGTTAGAAACTCAAATTTCTCAAGTAGCCCAACAACATGCATCCACTGCTGCTCCAGCTGGAACTTTTCCTGGGCAACCGCAACCAAATCCTAAGGATTATGCAAATTCAGTTATATTAAGAAGTGGAAAAGAGTTGGATGGACCTACTGATCCTAGAACCGAAAACCCGACTATGTACCAACAACCTAAACAATCAACTGAGAAAAATGATAAACCCCAGGAAAAGGAAACCAACAAATAAGAGGCTGAGTCAAAGGAAAAACCTTATGTACCTCCGCCACCATATAAACCACCAATTTCGTACCCCCAACGGTTAACATATTCTAAAATAATGAGACAATTCAAGAAATTTGTAGAGTTTCTAAAACAATTAAACATTACCATACCCTTTACAGAAGCTATTACTCGGATGCCTTCATATGCTAAATTTCTGAAGGAGATCTTATCCAACAAGAAGAAAATCAAAGAAAACGAAACAGTTACACTTACTGTTGAGTGTAGTGCTATTATTCAAAATAATATGCCACCTAAACTGAAGGATCCAGGAAGTTTCTCTATCCCTTGTGTAATAGGAAAGTTCCTCATAAACAAAGCTTTATGGGACCTAGGAGCCATTATAAGCGCTATGCCATTATTAATTTGTAAGAAACTCGATATGAGACAACTTAGATCGACCAAGATGTCAATTCAGCTATCTGATCGCTCAGTCAAATTCTCGGTTGGTATTTTAGAGAATGTTCTTGTACGAATAGGCTAGTTTTACATCCCAACTGATTTCATAATCATGGACATCAAAGAAGATGCTACGACCCTAATCATACTAGGAAGACCATTCTTAGCCACAGTCAGAGCAATTATAGATGTAAAGAAAGGTAGAATGACATTCGAGGTAGGTGAAGAAAAAGTCAAATTCATTATAACCCAATTGCTTCAAGCTCCAGCCATAGAAATGGAAAAGGAACATATTACCTATTCTGACATAATGAAGACCCCATCTCCTTTAATATTCGAAGATGATAATTGGAAAGAACCTTATCAGGATGAAAGCCTAAATGAATGCTTATCTCTTACACCTAAACATATTCCATGCCCAAAGAAACCCGATCTTGAACTCAAGACATTTCCTAACAATCTTAGATACGAATTTCTCGATTCGGAACTTAAAAAACCAGTTATAGTAAATACAGACTTAGGACAACTCGAAACTGAAAAACTTTTATACATCCTAAGAAAATACCCGACTACGTTAGGCTATAATATATCCGATCTAAAAGGAATAAGTCCTTCGATATATATGCACCGCATTATGCTAGAGGAAAATTGTAGAACCTCCAGAGAACCTCAAAGAAGGATTAACCCGATTTTAAGTACCGTAGTCAAGGATGAAGTAAAGAAGTTATTAGACGCCAGAATTGTATATCCAATATCCGACAGTCAATGGGTCAGCTCAATGCATGTCGTACTAAAGAAGGGAGGCATTACAGTCGCTAAGAACGCCAAAGGCGAGTCTATAACACAAAGAGTAGTAATCGGGAGTAGAATATGTATCAATTACCGAAAACTGAACAAAGCTACCCGGAAAGATAATTTTCCTTTGCCCTTCATCGATCAAATGTTAAAAAGACTAGCCAAATATTCTTATTATTTCTACCTAGATGGTTACTCAAGATTTTTCCAAATACCTATTCACCCTGATGACCAAGAAAAGACAACATTCACTTGTCCTTACAGAAAATTTGCTTACCGACATATTTCGTTTGGTTTATGTAACGCTCCAGCGACATATCAAAGATGCATGATGGAGATCTTCGCTGATTTCATAGATTACATCATGGAAGTGTTTATGGATGATTTTTTTGTATGCGGTCTAAGTTTTGAAGGATGCCTATCTAACCTAGAAATGGTACTCGAAAGATGCGTAAAAGTAAACCTTATGCTAAATTGGGAAAAATGTCACTTTATGGTCAGACAAGGAATTGTTTTAGGACATGTGATATGTAACAGAGGCATCGAGGTATATAAAGCAAAGAGAGAAGTAATAAAAGACCTTCAACTGCCTTAAATCGTGAAAGATATAAGAAGTTTCCTAGGACACGCTAGTTTTTATCGACGTTTCATTAAGAACTTATCTAAAATCACTAAGCCGTTGACAGGTTTATTAATGAAAGATGCTGAGTTTATCTTTGACGAAGATTGCTTAAAAGCTTTTGAAACCCTCAAAATAAATCTTATCACTGCACCCATCATGCAACCACCCGATTGGACGCTACCATTCGAGATTATGTGTGATGCGAGTGATTATGCTTTTGGCATAGTCTTAGGTCAAATAAAAGATAAGAAACTCCACGCTATATATTACACAAGTAGAACATTAGACCCTGCTCAGATGAATTACGCCACAATAGAAAAAGAAATCTTAGTCGTAGTATTCGCGCTTGATAAATTTCGTTTTTACCTAGTAGGAACCAAAATTGTCATGTATACCGATCACGCAGCCATCAAATACCTTCTAAGTAAAAAGGATGCAAAACCCAAATTACTAAGATAAATTTTATTACTACAAGAGTTAGATTTAGAAATCAAGGATAAGAAAAGAACTGACAACGTAGTAGCAGACCACTTATCACATATGGAAGGAATTAAGCCTGACCCAATACCAATAAACGATGATTTCCCTTATGAATGTCTTATAGCCAAATTAGAACAAGAGATATCTTCTCTAGACGAAAAGAACAAAGAAAAAACAGTGGAAGAAGTTTGTGCGCAAACCATTTTGCCATGGTATGCTGACATAGTCAACAATTTAGCTGCTGGAGTACTTCCACCAGATCTCACTTATCAACAAAAGAAGAAATTCTTCCATGATTTAAAACAGTATTACTGGGATGAACCATTTCTTTTCAAACAAGGATCCAATAGTATTTACCTTCGATGTGTCCCAAATGAAGAAATGGAAAACATAATTTCCCATTGTCACTCTACTCCTTACGGTGGACATGCAAGTACTTCTAAGACTTGTGCGAAGATCCTTCAATCAAGCCTATTTTGGCCCACTTTATGGAAAGATGTTCACCTCGCCATTCTAAATTGCGACCGATGCCAACGCACTGGTAACATCTCGAGGCGCGATGAGATGCCCCAAAAAGGCATTCTTAAAGTAGAAGTTTCCGATGTTTGGGGAATTGACTTTATGGGACCATTCCCATCTTCTTTTGGAAATAAATTCAGACTCGCAGCTGTTGATTATGTTTCAAAATGGATAGAAGTCATAGCTTCTCCAACAAATGACACTAGAGTAGTCATAAAGCTCTTTAAGAACATCATCTTCCCAAGATTCGGTGTACCAAGACTCATCATAAGTGACAGAGGCTCGCATTTCATATCTAAGATATTTAATAAATCTTATTAAAATATGGAGTAAGACACCGAGTAGCTACACCTTACCAACCATAAACTGTTGGGCAGGTAGAAGTTTCAAATAGAGAAATAAAACAAATTTTAGAAAAAAAATGTAGCTACATCAAGGAAAGATTGGTATATCAAATTACCTGAAGCTTTATGGGCCTATAGAACAACTTTTAAGACACCCATCGGAACCACGCAGTTCAAATTAGTCTACGGAAAACCTTGCCACTTGCCAGTAGAATTAGAGCATAAAACCTATTGGGCGATTAAAAACCTTAACTTTAACTACACAAACGCAGGTGAGAAACGTATTCTAGACTTACATGAATTAGAAGAACTGAGACTAGACGCTTACGAAAATGCCCGCATTTATAAGGAGAGAACCAAGAAATGGCATGACAAGCGAATTTATAGGAAATAATTCAGTGTAGGAGATGTCGTTCTGTTATTCAATTCTAGACTTAGGTTGTTTCCAGGAAAATTACGATCTAGATGGTCCGGTCCTTTCGAAATAACTAAAGTCTTAAGTAGTGGTGCTATTGAAGTTAAGGGTAGGTCTAGTGCACCGTTTATAGTAAACGGGAAACGCCTTAAACATTACAATTGCGTAGAGGACAAAGAATATTCAATGGGTTTGAAATTGGCAGAATTTCCATCGGAAACCTTAGATTAGTTTGCTTTAAGTTGTGTCGAGCCCCAACATTAAATGAAGTGCTTAGTAGGAGGCAACCCGCGTTTTAAATTTTTACTTTATATTCACATTTTATTTATTTTTCCAAAATTTTAATTTTTGATGTTTTAAATTCACTCATTTTTGTGTAATTTGTATTACTGTGTGATTCTAGGATTTTAAAGTTTTCTACCTTCTACTTATCTTTCTCTGTTTTTCACTAACTCTGATCATGACTTCCAAGCTGATTGTGGAATTTAGAGATGGCGTCCAGAGGCGCCGTTATGAAGCTTTAGCCCTATGACCTATGACCTTGACAAACTTTGTGTATGGACCTACCATGAAAGCATTAGGCATAAGTGCTAGCATTGATTACTTGTTTAGCCAACTAGGTTGACACGATTTTTCACTTAGGAAACATAGAACCTAATATGAGCTAACTTTAGAATTCCTGATTTCATTGGTTTACCACCCTAACTGCGGAAAAGGCTTAACTAGAGGAAATATACCATTTAGACTATTTGGATACCCTTATGAGTTTAACATCCATGAGATGGCTAACCTTCTAGGTTTCTCAGATGGCCCTACTGGTTTCTCAGAAGTACAGGAAAATTTGTTTGCATATGGTAAGTTAGATAATTTTGGAGTAGTATCTCAGGACGACCTGATCATGACCAATACCCTAGGTTGTCCACCGAGATCCATAACCCAACTATTAGGTATTTCCATATGATCCTAGATTACACACTGTTCAGAAAAGCTGAAAATGATAACACAATTTCAAGAGATGAGTTATTTATCATGTATTGTGCTTTCACCTCCAGAGAAGTTAATTCAGTAACCTTTATGTTTGCCAACTTTTGCAAAATTATTCAGAGTGATCACCGTCAAATTATGATAGGTGGATTAGTCACTAAGATTGCTGAAGAAATGGGATTTAGACCCCGTCTTGCTAAGATTGCCCCACTTTGAGAGTTTAGGCCTATGAATATCACCTTCTATTTTGAGAGAGCAATGTTATATGACCGCAGACCTGACCATTTCACGCTCCTAATCAATGGGGTAGCTGTGCCACATTTAGTATTACCTGACCATGAGCGCACAAGTGTGCATAAGAAGTAAAATTGGCTATTTGATTTGGATGAACCAATTTATGAACTAGGTGATGCTTGGTCTGAAGCTGATATAGATTCTAGGACTCCTTCAATTTATTATGTTTCAGAGGATATGATTGAAGAAGAAGCGAAACTTAAATTGGAAGAAGAACTTAAACCTGCTAAGACACCTACACCAATTCCAACAAACCCTAAACTTACTTTAGAAAGTCTACAAACTGAGATTCAAACCATGCAGTACGACATCCACGACCTGCGCATCGATATCATCACTCTAAGAGATATGAAAATGGATCACTTTTAGTATTTGAGGGATGCAATAGATTCAATTAACAAAAATCGTGGTTGAATTTCAACAACACTTTAATCAGAATTTTCTGCAATTTTATTAAATTTCAGCATTTTAAGTTTAGTCAATTTTGATTTTTTTGGTCGATTTCTGATTTTCAGTTTATTTTGAGTTGATACTCTTGCAAATTTTTAGTTGATTCTAAGTTTTAATAAAATACTTTAGTTTTATTCTTGATCTGTGAATTCTTCGAATTTTGATTGCTATTGAAATTGAGAAATGTTTAACTAATTATTGGAGTCTCATGTGTTATGTATGTTAAATTATATCAGTTTGATGAATTTATGTTGCACTGGTAGTTTGATACAAATACTGATTATTATTTACCTACTGCTAGAAAGAAAACAAATTAATTTCAATACGGATATAAGAAACATATATGTTATTTGATTTATTCTATTACCTGTTACACATACCAGTTACATGAAAAGCGTACAAATGCATTGCGTATGGAAGCACATAATTATTGGAGTAGTTAGAATTTTTTAGTTGAGACGACCATCCAAGCTTTGAGACGAGCGTCTCAGGCTTGTGACGACCGTCATAGATTCCAGACGGGCGTCTCAGGCTTGTAACGTTCACCTTGCAACGGTCCTCATGACTGTTACAACACCACTAGCTTTTGTCTCCCAACGACTATCTTTCACCTCCTATAAATATCCCCTCCATCAAATCCATTTTCACACAAGCACTTCCAGCAACATTTTCGTAACATTTTCTCAACCATCCCACTCTCTGTTTCTATATTATTAGTTTGCAGCATTACTTTCATTTCCAGTCTAACCCTTTCACAAATTTCTGTCAAATTTGCTTTCCATTTCATCTTTTATTCTTCAAAACCTTTCTAAAATGGTCGAGCCAACACCCACAAACCTCATTTCAAGAGAAGGAGATGCCTAAATTCTCCAAAGGGAACGATTTCAAGAGTTCCTTGAGAGAGAAGTCAATGTCACTTGTTACGCTGATGAGGAGTGCCTAACTCGTTTGGGTCTCCTCGACAGTGTTAACTACATGATCGAGAGGATTAATCTCACGACACTTTCAGAAGCAACATGCCTACCTACGCCACACTTGTGTTGGAGTTCTTAAGTTCTTATGAGTACCACATGCTTAAGGGTGAAACAAAGTTCCTGTTGGGGAATATTACCTTCCGTCTCTTTGCAAGGGAATTTTCCGTCACTCAGGAGCAGTTTAGCGAGTGGTTTAGATTCCCGCAAGGTGAAGGCATTCACTCAACCCTTCCAAAAGGTGGAGACCGATAGATTAGTGTTTTTGATATGTGGGAAGAATTGTCAGGAGAAAGAGAGAATGAATGGGAGGAGTTGTATGCAACTCATATCTAAAACCCCTCATCCGCTAATTTCAGAGGGTTGTATCCAGTGTAATCTTCGGGAGGTTCAACAACCATAAAGTAAATCAGAGGGAAATGTTCTTGATTTACTGCACCTTTTTCGACATACGAGTGAACCCTGTCATATTCATCTTCGACAACATCAAGTACATCTGTAATAGAGGGAAATCACCCTTCTGTTTTGGCGACATGATTACCGACATCGCACTTAAGTTGGGTTTAGACGAAAACCTGAACCAGCTGTATGGAACACCCGCCCTGTACCTTGACATGGAATTCTGCAAGTCCAGTCACCTAATCAAGGCATGGAAGGATGGTAGATACAACCTGGTTGTCAATGGGAAAATCATCTGAAGCATCATCCTGCCCTGTCATACCAGGACAAATGTGAGAGTCCGAGCCAATTGGAATTTCGATCTTCGTGCTCCTTCACCAGGTGCAGCTGGACAGGAAGCTCAACAAGACGCCGAGTGATGAGGAAAGAGCTTACCAGAGAGTCGTTGGTTTTGCCAGCACCAGCACCTCAACTGGACGCCAGCGAAAGAATCAACAAGCCACATCTATGGATAACATTATGGTGACCATCATGCAGAACCAGGATATGCAGCAGAAGCATTACCCAGAGATGTCACAGAGGTTGGCGAGAATTGAGCTGACTCAGACAAAGCACGAAAGGCTTATCGCTGCCAACACCAAAGCCTTGGTGATTTGACACTCGAAGTTCATAGTATGCATGATTTCATATATCATGTAGGTATATCATATCATATAACGATCCACATACAGAAAGATATGCGAGGCAGAGCTAGAGGCAGAGACATGAGACCACCACCACCGCAAGAGTAGTTTTATTAGTTTTATTTGTTTTTAGTTTTTAGTTTTTGTTGTTTTTATTATTTTCCTTAGAAGTGTACATATATCTCACAACATTGAGGACAATGTCCGAGATAGTGTGGAGAAGGTATTAGATTTCCCATTTCATTGTACGAAACCTAATTAAATTAATCAAAGTATTTAGTTTCAAATTCTCTCCAGTATTTTTAGCATTACCAGAAAAAAATTTATTCCTTTACAATGTTTTCATTTAACATACCCTTCAAGTATATAGGTTAATAGGCTCTGTTAGAAAAACTAAGAAAAAACTTAACAAAATTTATACAGTCTTGACACCTTAGACCCATAGAAGTAATATCGATTTGGATACCTATTATACCGAAATCTGAAACTTTAAGTCTGAATTAGCCCTGAGTAGTTTATTTTAGCAGTCAGCACCGCCTGAAGTACAAGCTACGTGGAAAGCCGATGCAAATAAGTGATTGATCACAAAAATGCCAAAAAAGAAGAAAAATAAAAATATTAAGATAATGCAAGCCATTGGTAAAACAATTAAGCTGTACAAATGGCAAAGCAAAAATACTGATGTCAGTTGGTTCAGAGGAATCTGGTTCTGAACTCGGTAGGGCAAATTATTATTCGATCTCTCATAACGTACACTCAGTGTGATAAAGGGTTACCGCACTTGTGTACTAGACCCCATTTGAAAAGAATGATCAAATTCACAAACAGGCTATTTCACTATGTGCGTGCAAAGGTAAAGGGCTTAATGTGATTGCGCCAGAATGAAACCGGGTGAAATAGATATAAGAGCATCAGGCTGGGTTATAATAGTATGATTCAGATTGGTTTGTATCAGAGGTTTAAGAACGATATTCGTTTTTAGCGTCATTAGTGTATTTTAGTGTTGGAGTTAATATTAGTTCTTTTAACATAAAGTTGCATGACCACGTACGGATAGGTGCTATGTTTCGTGTTTGCATGTGTAGGTATTTTATTTAAAACCGTATTTGATTGTTTGCTTGAGGACAAGCAAAGATTCAAGTTTGGGGGAATTTGATAACTCGAATTTATATCAATTATTTAATGTGATTTCTGATCATTTAGCATGTTTATTTATCTGTTTTGGATGATATTACGCGTGAATTGTATCTGTTTTGTAGACATTTGATCAGACATTTCATTTGGAGGCAAAAGTGCAATAGGAAGCTTATTGAGCAAGAAACCATGGAAAAAACATAAGGAAAACAACAGAAAATGAATTTCTGCACAACTTACTTGTGAGACGCCCGTCTCACATGCAAGTCGACCGTCTCAAAGGTGAGACGCCCAACTCCAATCCAAGTTGACTGTCTCATTGCAAATTTCCAAGTTGCACGTCTCATATTCAAATGTTCGTCTCAAAGTGAAGATTCCAGAAACCCTAAAATACGTAACAGACGAAAAAGAAGTCAAATGAAAGAACCATTATGGGATTTTTTCGTTCAAGCCAGAGAAGTTTCCTCCACCCTAATCAACTCAGTCCATGCTACTCAGTCTCAAGCCCAATTGGAGTCCAAGCCTATAATTTCTCAACAAACCCTATGCCACTACCTATAAATAGAGCTCTCTGCCATTTGCACGAGGGAGCTTCGATCAGTCCAATTTCTGCATTTTTTCTTTCGTTCGAAGTGCGCCATTTATTTTTCAGTATTCATTTGTTTTTATTTTCCTTTACCAAACCTTAGTGATAGTTTCAAACATTAGGAAACTATCACCATTTTAATTGTTTCCAGCCACTACATTATTGTTTTCATTTCAAGTTTCGAAGTTTGGTTGATCAAGAACATTGCAACCAGGTTTCTGATTTTAATGCTTATTTATTTATTTATTTATTTATTACTGCATTTATTTATATTATGTATTTCTCCACCTTCTACCTTTCTATATTCAATATGTATGGCTAAACCGTTAATCGATATGTAATTGTGTAAATCGGAACGAATTCGATAGAATTAGGCTAAAACCTTAAATTAAGTTATAATATGGTTTCGATTTCTTGTTTTAATTAACTTTCATTACGAGAGTAAGAAAGTATAAAAGATTAGGATTAAGACCACGGGAGTGTGAGATTCTAATCAGATAGCTGAAATCGGGCATTAGTTTTAAATACAACGGAAGCGCTAAACCAATTAGAACCCTTAGGTTTCCAAAAAGTATTTCTAACTTGAATTGACACAACGATAGCGCTCAATTGAACTTAGAACTTAGGAGTAGAGTAATAGGAAAGACCACGAGAGTGTGAGTCAAAGACTTTTAAACCGAGAGTTTCTACGGAGAGATAACTTAATAAGCCTTAACAAGCCGACCCTCTATTGAATTCGCGAAGGAGAAATCAATTACGTACAGATAATTTATATCATTAATTTAATTAATCCTTAACCCCTTTAAAACTAAAAACATCGTTTGCCTTAGCTAAACATAGCAACACCCGACAACACTAGGTTGATTATTGAGTCTCTGTGGGATCGATATCTTTTATTACTACGTGATAGACTTTGCACTTGCAGTTAGTAACCGTTAGACTCAGAAGTATGCCACTATTGATAGACTGTGCACTTGTAGTTAGTAACCGTCAGACTAAGAAAGTCATCACCGGAAGGTAAGTGTGTGTATTGTGGATTACATGAAAGTTGTAAATACTTTTTCTTTGAGTGCGAAGAGACCAAGAGAATTTGGAGCCAAATCCTAAATTAACTGAATATCAATCACAGGTATGGAGGATGGGAGGATGGGGAACAAAGTTAAATATGATTAGCTAGATGACTCATGGAAAAGGATGCAGAAATAGACTCTTAAAAATTGCTTTTGCTAAAACCGTGTATGTTATTTTGACATCTAGAAACAAGATTATCTTCCAGAATAAGACAGAGGAAAATACCTTCATAGTAAAGACATCATTGATAAGATTATTAGTAGAGTTTAGAATAATAAAAAACTAGCTATGTTTTGTAGTAGAATTTGAGTTGTTCTTTCTTGTCCCCTTTGTCTTTTGGTCATTGTAGTCGGTTGGTTGCCCGGATCTTCGGATCGGCTCTATACTTCATTGTTTTTGAAAATATACTTCTTTCGTTGTTCAAAATATAAAATCTATACATTAATCATTTTTATAAATGTATTTGAATGATAAATAAAGTTTCAAGATTGATACTAAGAAATGTTGTTTTATTGATAAAGAGTTGACTCGTATATTATCGTGAATTCAGTTTTTACTGTCAAGTGAAAACATATTTAATAAATAATTTATAAGTATTTTTTTAAATGTAGTTTGAAACTTTAGATTTTTTCTAAGTTTGATGAGTCCCCGAAATCAAATTTACTTCAATTATATATATATACGAGTGCTGAATTATATTTTCAGCACTCCTTGTGCTTTAATAAATTTGGCTGCTTCAAAAAAAAATAAAATATATATATATATATATATATATATATATATATATATATATATATATATATATATATACGAGTCCCATTATCTACTATATATATATATATATATATATATATATATATATATATATATATATATATATATATATATATATATATATATATATATATATATATATATATATATATATATATATATATATATATATACGAGTCCCATTATCTACCTCTCATCCTTCTCTTAAAATTTAAATCAAACACAAAATCTATTAAATATTCTCTCTCCTCTCTTCCACTCCATCCATTTACTCTCAACCAAACATGATGAAGTTGTCAGACAACTTCGTTTTAGAGCGATAGAAGTCACCATAAATCCGCAAATGAAAATACAAAATCAATAAATAAAAAAAGAAGACAAACTCATATGATGAGTTGAAAACATCCTTTTGAAAATAAATTAAATTAAATCTTTATAACTCGATACATCTGATATAATGAAAATTCTCAAAAGTTTAGGTTAAAATATGATATTAAAAAAACCTATTGTTTGAATTTCTTAATCTAATACATTTTTCATACATCTTCTATGATCCAAAAATAAATGTCCAAGATTCTTTTTTTGAGATTTTTTTAATTAAAAATAAATAAATTTGTTTGAAATTTAAATTAATATAGATTTGATCACGTTTTCACTCTCAACAAATATACAATTTTTATTATTTTAACTTCAGTAATTTTTTTTCCCGTAAAAAAAAAACTTCAGTAATTTTTAGTTTTGTTTTAAATCATTGTATTTTATTTATGTGCATTTAAAGGATTAAAATCAAATATTGAATATATTATAATGATCATTTTAATATCAATAAAATCAATAAAAACATTCTAAAACTTAAAAACAACTTTTTATAATGATTAAAACTAAAACTCATGATATATAGATATTTAAATAATAAATTAAAAATATATTAATAAAACTACTTATATATTGGGGCCACATGGGAGGTAAGTGAGAGTGGGTTTGGATTAGAAAATGGACTAATCGATGTCTCCATGACATAGAGACAGACTTTGAGATCACGAGATTATGTGTCTTGTATTGTAATGTAATGTATTGTCCTCTATGACAAAAGACCAAAAGGAATGAAAGGGAAAAGCTTTGTATTATATTATAATTGCTTTTTTGATAAGCTTTGAATATTAAAATGTAAATAATTAATATAATAATTGATATAATATATGAAAAATGACACACTTTGGTTCTTATACAATGGGAACGATTGAAATCGTCTTCGAAGAGAACGATATGATGTATAGATATTTATATGATTGATCTGAACGATGAATAATATTTTAACATAAACTCAATTATTAGGTGGTTCGAAACTTAACTAATTATAAAAAGATATATAAGATAATAAAATATTATCCTTATTTGGCATGGGATTATTGTCAACATAAGACTTTTTAATATTTAAAGTTAGCTATGATTTGTCTAATAATTGTGTCTTTGACATTATTGCATGTCTTGTAATTATTTTTAGGGTTTCCTTATTTTGTTAACAAGTTTTATATTATTACAAATATAGTAATATAGATTAGTGTTACAATTGATTCAAGTTCAACGCATATACATACATACAAAAAATGGTTACTACAAAATAATACTATATTATCTTTAGGCTCAAGTTGTGGTGATGAAGGATTTGAATAATAATTTGGGAGGTGGTTTAAAATATTGTCATACACGCAAAGTCATAACATGGCTCATAAATTACATTTTTTTGTCCTTCTACTGAAATGGGCTATAACTTACTAGATTTCCTATTAAGTTAAACTAGTAGAATTTGTTTATTTTTGTTAAATCCCTATGGCTAAATTATATATTTTTCATATGTAAAAGAATATGAATTGAACATTTATGGATTGATTCTTTTGTTAAGTAAAACTTGTTAAAAATAGTAATATCATTTTACTAAAATATTTTATTTTATCTTTTATAATAATAATTATTAGACTTAAATAATCAGCTGATCATCATGTAAATTAGCGAGTTTTTTATTTTAGTTCATGTAAGTTTTTTTTTGTTTGAGTATATATATATATATATATATATATATATATATATATATATATATATATATATATATATATATATATATATATATATATATATATATATATATATATATATTACTTCTTGTTTGCGGTTTAGTTCCTAAAATTAAAATCTGCAATTTTCTATTGATTTTTCTACGGATTTTGATTTTGTGAATAAAACAAATGTAAAAGTGAAATATAAGAACTAAAACAAAAAAAATTATAACGATAAAAATAAAAAACAAGGGAGCAAAAATGTATTTAAACTTTATTTTTATTATTATTATTATTATTATTATTATTATTATTATTATTATTATTATTATTTTTATAGTAGTAGTATTTTTCAAAGCATAATAATTGTTATATATTGGAAAGAGATAATAATGGGCGTCACGTTTTGTCAAAAAGAGAGAAAAATGATGGGTCATGTTTGACTTTCTATTTGTTATAACTTTTTCCTAAAACTGGAATTATTGAAATTAGAAAAACTCCACAACAGATTTCGACCCAATCATGATAATATGCCCCCTTTGTAAGAATTTATATCATATTTAATTGTTAGTATTAATGAGGTTATTGTGGCTTAAATCAATTACAAGCTAATGTATTTGGACCTTAAATGAATAAATGATTTTATCCTATTATGCCCAAAAAAAATAAATGGAAAGCAAAATAACTAATGAGATTAAATTCTTTGGCCATCTCTTTACTTTTAAGTGTCTATATTAGATCTAGACTTATGCCAAAATTATGTTTAGATTATATATGGGTAAAAACCACATCAATATCCTGTAAAATCAATCTTCTTAAATACTATATTTATTATCATAGATGATATAGTATTGTTTTTTCCTATTAAAAATAAATGATATTTATTCATTCAAATTGATAAAGTACATTGTTGTAATACAAATTCAAAATAGTCAAAAACAAAAAGGATGAATCTGCGAACAAACTCACATCATTCATATTAATAGTATAACGGAAAATTGCATAAGCCTACAAATATAATTGTATTGGGATGTTCGAAATCTTCATGTTTTCGAATATGTAGCGTTAATGACACTAAAGTCATTGATTGAATTTGCACTAGATCGAAACTAATCTTTCAACCTGAAACAAATGAACACCGTACAAAGACGGAAAAACAAAATATCTCGCACAAAGATGAGAAATCAAAATACACCATACAAATATGGAAAATCAAAACAAACAATAATCCACGAAATCACAAAAAAATACAAAAGAAACACTAAGTATATGTGAAAATCACTTATTTAACTAATAGAGAAACAAAAACGTTTTGGAGGGTGATGTTAGATCAAAATTGATCCTAAATCATCCCTCTTTGAGAGAGGAAGAAAAAGAAGAAAAGTGATGACGATCACAATATTATTATGTATGAGCATTTGCACTCTGCGTAAAAGATCAATTAATTATGGTGCTAGAAAACCAAATGAGTCAAAGGCAGATGACATGAAATCATGTTGATTGTCGAAACACGATTTCTCATACTTGATCACTTTACTTGAAGCGTCTTTGAGATATATTTATCCCACAGTAAAACTTGCAGTTCTCAATCCCACAAATAAGAAAACATCAATCAAGTCGGCATGTGTATGTCTCTCCCTCGTATCCACCAATATTACAAAACATTGACTAGCCTAAGAGTCTATATCTCCTTTCGTGGATCAATAAAAAAATTCTCAAACGTCTATTTCTTTACGGATATCCCTACACACCTAAATATATCATATAAGATATCCATAACAAAATCATATTAGTATTTAACTCTTATGATATGTCAAATTTTATATCTATGTTCCAGCACTTTTACTATAAAAAAAAAAATTACTAGTGTTTTTTTATACTAAAGTCATGTCAAATTTTAGTATATTAAAATTATAATTTTTATAAATTTTGAAAACATGATTTGAATTATGATAAATTATGTGATTTGAATTATGGTTTCATGTTTTCAAAACCATAAAATTTTTAAACTATTTATCTCAAAGCAACTTGATATTTTTATTTATTTGAAATATACTTAAAAGTGATTTAAATCAGTTGAGATTTTAGTGTTTCAAGATTTTAAACAGAATGAAACAATTTGAATCATTGTGCTTTGTGTTTCGAATTACCCAAGATTTTTAGATCCTTGATATATGTGAAAAAACATTGATTCAAATTAACCTTTTTTAGTGATTCAAACCAACTCAGACATGACAAATATAATGTGAATCATTTATAAGAGGTATTATAGAGACGAAGGAGGGGTTGCAAGAAATGCATTGGTGCGCATAGAAAGTCTTGGTATATAAAGAAAGAAGAAAGTGGGCCTGGCCCAATGAAGAAAAGGGTGTTAAAAGTTAGAGCATTTAACTTGCCACCTCTTATTTGTTCCTGACACCCTATTTGAAGTGTTTTTATTATTATATCTTTTTAATAAAAATTGGATTTTTAAAAAAAAATTATCTCTTTACCGGAAATTTGTAATATATATCAAGATTTCGAAATTTTGACAAAAAAAATGATTTTTTGGAAGGAAAAAAAATGAAAAATATGAAAAATTCTATTTTTTTTATCGGAAATTTCGAAATTTCCGAATAAAATATAAAAAGAATTTTACACTATTGAAAATTTTGAAATTTTCAAAAGTATAAAAAAATCAAAATTTAGGAATTGTTTTTGAAAATTATAGTATTTTTCATATTTTTCTAGAATTTTCAATTTTATCAGAAATTTCAAAATTTTCGATAAAAAAAATGAAATATATTATTTATTTCTAATTTTTTTTATGGACAATTTTAAAATTATGAAACTAGGGGATGTCATGTTCAAATTGAGGATGGCAAGTTAATTCCTCCGGTTAAAATTAAAACTTTAAAATATTATTTATTCAGTTTGTTCTTTATTATTAAACTTATTTCAACACATATTTATTAAAAATATTATTCCCACGATGATAGTACTTCAAAACTAATTTTCCACAAACATAAAATAAAAATAAAGGGCCAAATTATCTAATATGAAAAAGAGCATTCAATTGTTGGGTGATGATTGTCGTAGTTTTTGGGTAGTAACGGAATGTGCTATCATGGCATATGGGTGGTAAGATAAAAAAAAAAAAAAAAAAAAAAAAAAGGCAATTGATTAAATTTTTATTGTATTTCCATAAAGGAATTGATTTTATAAGATCAATTGATGATTCAGATGTTGTTAAAGATGCTAGCTGATAGCAGGATCACTAGAACCAAAGTTCAGCCCAAATGGATGGAAAGACTTCATCCTTAAATAATTAGTTTTTTTATTTATTTATAATTAATTTAAGTTTATGTCTTCATTTGGAAGGCTTTACCATATACCCCCACACTTATATCTGTACCCCTACAATTTTTTTAAATGCCCATTTTAACCTTAAAATATTTTATTATATTATTATTTTATTATTTTTTTTTTACCATTTGTGTCAGACCGTCAGATTAAAGTAAAAATTTGTCCAAAAATAGACGTTCCGGAAGACTTTGGGGATGAGTTCCGGTACGTTAATTAACATACCGGAAGACTTTATGTAAGTCTTCCGGTATTGTGATGTTTGCTCACCGGAAGACTTAATAAAAGTGTTCCGGTAAGGAAGACTTTTATTAAGTCTTCCGGTATCAATGAATATGTGTACCGGAAGACTTTATGTAAGTGTTCCGGTATTGTAAGAGTACAATACCGGAAGACTTTCATAAAGTCTTCCGGTTTGAAATTTTTTTTATAAATATTTTAGTTTTTTTTATTCTTTTTTTTAAAAAATATTTTTATTTTGTAGGTGCAGTACCTTTATACGAAAAAGAACCGATATGTGTGAATACATCAGATGTATTTACAACGACATAGAGATTTGGTACACGAGAAGAGGTGATAAGATGGGTCAAAGACACCGGATTACGAAATAAAGTGACGGTCGTCATCACTCGTTCAGATACACAAACAGGCAAGAGAGGAAGAAAGAACAAAATAATATTTGGTTGCGATAAAGGTGGGAAATACAAGGATATTCGTAGTGGAATAGAAAGTGCGACCAAAAAATGCGGATGTCCATTTAAGATCAGGTCAACTCCGACAAAAGATGGATCTGGATGGGAGATTGATGTAAAATGTGGCGTACATAACCATGATTTACCCGATAGATTAGAAGGTCACTCATTTGTTGGTAGGTTGACAGCGGATCAGAAGCAACATGTTGCTGATTTAACAAAGAGAAAGGTTGCACCCAGAAATATATTGCATTCCTTGTACGAGCGAGATCCAGATTGTGTCACTCGTATCACACAAATATACAAGCAAAAGAGTATGATGGAAAAAGAGATAAGAGGTCCTAGAAGTGAGATACAACATTTGTTTAAGCTTATCGAGGCTGCAGGTTATGTTTATTGGAGTAGAAAAAGAGATGACTCTGAAGTTATTAAAGATATATTTTGGGCACATCCAGATTCAGTTAAGTTGTTGAATATGTTTCCTATTGTGTTAGTTATGGATAGCACTTATAAGACAAACAAATACAGACAACCTTTGTTTGAAATTGTTGGCATGACATCAACCGAGTTGACTTTTGCTGTCGCATTTGCGTATATTGAGTCTGAGCAGACTGAGACTTTTTGTTGGGTGTTAGATAAGCTTAAACAATTGTTTGTGAAGAAAGATTTATTTCCACAAGTTATGATGACAGATAGAGATCTTGCTTTGATGAAAGCCATTGAGACTGTGTTTCCAAGGACAAATAATTTGCTATGTCAGTTTCACATTAACAAAAATGTTGGTGCAAAAAGGAAACTATTAGTGGATCCTGATATGCAGGAGTCAATCGGTAAATTATGGACGGATGTTGTATGGGCTAGTGATGAGGTTGAGTATGCTCAACATTTAAAAGAACTTGAGCAAGAGTGTGTTGATTGTCCTAAATTTTTTGAGTACGTGAACGACACATGGTTGACACCACATAGACAAAGGTTTGTTTGTGCATGGATTAATCGAGTCCTACATATGGGTAACACGACGACTAATCGGTATGTTTTGATTTAGATCCCAAAATATACTTTTTGTGAATTTTGTATTTTTCTTACTTAGTTTAAATATGTATTATTATAGGGTTGAGTCTGCTCATTGGAAGTTAAAGCAGATGTTGGGTAACAGTATTGGTGACATGGTCAAATGTTGGGAGGCCATGAATGACAACTTAAAGATACAAATTAGCAACATTCGAGCTTCTTTTCAAAAGAGTGTGTATGAAGTTGCACATGTCTATTCAAGTCCATTTTACACATATTTACGTACTTCAGTGTCGCGAGCTGCACTGAGGCGCGTTGCTGAAGAGTTAACTAGAGTTGATTATATTGGAACTAACAAAGACAGATGTCGATGTACTCTTAGATCCACCTATGGATTACCTTGCGCGTGTGAGTTGGCAGGGTATAGAATTAGTGGTATTCCGATACCAATTGAGGCTGTGCATGTACATTGGAGGAAAGTAAGTATGGAAATTAAGTTGGAAGAAGACTTAGATGAGGAATCAGATGTGGGTATGAAATCTGCAATGGATGAGTTATGGAAAAGGTATATGTCACAAGATGTTGTTGGAAGAAGGGCATTACATAGTAGGGTTTATGAACTTGCATTTCCCACAACGACTTCTTTGTTAGCACCACCTGAAAAAATAAAGACAAAAGGTGGAGTCAAGAAAAAAGACAAAAAACCTGAAGGGTATGATGTTTACAGGGATCCTTCATATCATGAAGATGTTGATCAAGCATCACAATCTTCACAACGACAATCTCAACCATCACAAAATTCAAAAAAGAAATCTCAACCATCTCAACCATCACAACCTGTGAAAAAGAAGTTAAAATTAGCACAAACTTCACAATCATCTAAATGGTTCATCCTTCAATTTCCTTATCATATTAGGTCATTTATTGATGACGTTGTCAACGTAATGTCAGATGGTAATTGTGGATTTAGAGTGATTGCTTCATTGCGGGGTTATGCTGAAGATGGTTGGCCAATGGTTCGTCGGGAATTAGAATTGGAAATTATACATAATGAAAGATCAGCTTTATATGCCAATTTATTTGCTGATCGGTTAGCTGAAGTGAGAGATTCTTTGAAGATAGAGGGAAGTGGTTCTCAACCAATAAATAAATGGTTGACTCTACCAGATATGGGTTACGTGATTGCGAATCGGTATAACGTGGTACTTGTCTGTCTAGGAGTCGAATGTTTGACTTTCTTCCCTATGACAACTACATTCTCACCGAATGTCTCATTTTATTGCATTGGATTTGTAAACTCAAATCATTGGATTCAGGTAAACATTGTTATAATTTGATATTATTAGTAAATTATTTGAGTAACATTAAATAATGTATTGTTTAATTTTGAATATAGGTTAACATGAAAGAAGGATTTCCATTGCCACCAGTGATAACAGATTGGAGGAACTTTCGTTCTCCAGCAGCAATATCGTGGATGGTAGGATTTGCTGCACGTCTACAACATTGGCAACAACTTACGCCTATATTACAAACACATTATGAATTATAAACTATGTTATTCATTTTTATTCATGAATTATATTATATGTTTTAATTTCACTATGTTATTCATTTTTAATTTAACGTTCATGAATTAAATTTTAATTTCAATTTTTTTGTCGAAAAACTATAAATAACATATAACATAAATATCAGTTCAAATGTCAATATATTAAGAAACAAAGTCTAAGAAATAATATGACATAAACATAACTATACATCACTGTGAACGAGCAATACGTAAAGCTGCAAACAGATCAGCAAAATGTGGATCATCCTCTTCAGCTGCATTCTGCTGAAGGTAGCGATGAATCAAGGTAGACACAGAACCCCATGCAGGATCAGATGGTCCCGCATCGTACTCAGGAATAGATGCAACTGGCGGCTCATCATAGGTAGGAGGTACCAATCGAGGATGCGAAACACGATAATACCACTCAAGGTATCCATCCTCTACCTCAAATGGGATAGTCGCCCGTGCAGCAGAACGAATCACCTGGCCAACGCTCTGGGTGTAACTAATCCACTCAATATCAATATCACCAGCCATCCTAGGATCAATGGGTGCAGGTGGAATGGACTGACGGTATCCAAACTGTCGAAGACACCTGTCAGGCATGTATGGAACAATAGTATCTCCCCACCTCAAACAACCCCTGAATAGAGAAATCTCATCAAAACAACGATGAACTCTATGATCCTCGAACAGCCTCCATATGACATCAGTCGGTGTCAGCTCATCCATAATGGGTCGCAACTCATCCACCTTTAACGCCCCCTGTTTGTACGTCCACCTCATCGCTCGCGGGAGACCACAGTTCTGAGCAGGTATCCAATTCTCTCATTTTTTCCCAAGTGTAGGAAAATACTCGTGAATCCAGCACTGTTAAAAAAACAATAACATAATAATTAAATATAACATAATGAACATAATAAAATTAAAATTAGACTTAAAAGAAAATCAATAAACTAAATTTAAATATATAACTTTAACATAAGAAAATCAATAAACTAAATTTAAATATATAACTTTAACATAATAAACTGAATTTAAATATATACCTGTAGGAGAGTCGGATAACCACCAAGCTGTTTGCAACTAAACATAGACGCATCTCCAAGAAACCTATACAATGTCACCAATGCAGTTGTTGCCCAACTATAGTTGGACAACGCATCCAGGTCCCTAAATAATGCCAAGTATCGCGCCTCCACGAGTGTAAATGACTTATCCGCAAAGATGGTGCAGCCCACTAACACCATCAAATAACATCTGGTCGCAAATGCCCATGATGAAGCTGCTCGATGCTCTACGAATCGATCATATAACCACTCTATCTTGAAGTACGAACCTCTGCACTCACGAACCTGGAAAAGTGCCACTCTCGATGACACTCCAAGATAGTCGACCGCCCACTCAATGGTTAGCTCCTCACTGATGGGTTGAGGGTTCCAGAATACCCCCTGATAGGCAAATGAAGCAGACATGCCACATCATCTAGAGTAATCGTCATTTCACCGAACGGCAGGTGAAATGAAGATGTCTCTATATGCCATCTCTCCACAAATGCAGAAACCAAGTTTGCATCAATCTTCTTAAAACTCGATCTCTGTAAGGAAGATAAACCGGACCTAGATATGATACCCTCAATCTCCGGTGGAAGCTGCTGTGGAACCATCTGGGTCAACTTCAACCCATGTCCCGCCACCTTCAATTCCTTCTTTGCCCCTCTCTCCTGAAATCAAATAAAATTAAACAAATTAGATAATACCTACTAATAATTTCGGTTATTATTCAAAACTAAATAATTATAATTTCCTTACCTCACCAAACCATACACGTCTCGCCACATGATGCTCGTACGAAACCAAAATACTGGTATCGTACGGACCACCAGGATACCCCACAGGGTCTGCTGCAGCTGCAGATGTACCAGCATCATCTGCGCGTGTCCTACTCGTATCGCCCCGTCCCATCGATCGAACTGGTATCCTCCCATCTCTGCCGCGTGATCGCACCACTGAAAAAAAAAACAAAAAAATAATTATTTAATAAAAAAAAATAAAATAAAAATAAATTTCCGGAAGACTTTCTTCAAGTCTTCCGGTACACACAAAAAACAATTCCGGAAGACTTCATCAAAGTCTTTCGGTAGTCAATTTAAAAAACATCATTCCGGAAGACTTTGATGAAGTCTTTCGGTAGTCATTTAAACCATTCCGGAAGACTTTCATAAAGTCTTCCGGTACCGGAAGACTTTCACAAACTCTTCCGGTATACAAATTTCCATTCCGGAAGACTTACTTATAGTCTTCCGGTAAACACGTCTGAAGAGCAAATTTTTTTTTCTCTCTGTAACTTTTGGACGAATGGTAAAAATGGAAAGTAAATTGATTTATTAACTATTTATATGAGGGCAATTTGGTCAAAAAAAATTTGCTGTGGGGGTATGGGATTAAGTGGGGGGGGGGGGGGGGGTGTAGGGTAAAGTCTTCCTTTATTTGATGTAACTTTTGGGCCAGCCCATAAAATCCATAACTCTTATGTATTTAAGCTTCCTCTAGGTTTATGAGAGGGTTGGAAAAATTATTGACAAAAGTTTATCTCTTCCATTCATTTTTCTTAGTCTTGTGTTATCTTTTGGTTAAACCCTAGATCTAGAAATAGTTGTGGAAAACTCTTTATCAAATTGGTGCTTTCATCATGGCTCACCCTCCCAAACCACCTAACTCTAGAGAAATTATTGAAGAAGTTTTCCAAACAGCTAGTGTTCGTCTTGATCTTGCTATGGCAGAAAATCAATAAGTTATTGATGAGCGTTTCGACAAAACAACAACAGATCTGGAAATGATACAAACCTGTATGGACAATGAGAAACAAATTTCGGATTCTAGATATGACAATATCATGAGAATGCTCAACAAACTCGTCATTCAGCGCGAGAAACAGCCAGCTACAACCATTCTTACTATAACATCAACTTCAACAGCAGCAACAGCTGCACGCGCAGGTGGTTCTTCATCAGGTATCACTCATATCCCTCACACATTTCCCACATCTACCTGTACGCTGGTATTTCTGGCGAACAATCTCTGGTTAACCAAATCTCTCAGAAAAGGGTGACTAACAGGACCAACCAAACAAGTCCTAGGACGTTGCGTGCTAAGAATCAAATGAAAGATAATCCAAACGTGGTGTTTATATATTTCTGTCGAAGTGTTCTAGAATAACCTAATTGTTAATATCTATATTAAAGTTGAAGTTGTTTGAAGTTTGCCATGAAGATAAAGAATTACTTAAACATAAACTGACTAAAATATAAAATTGCTAGAACGTGAATGAAAAGTAAATGACAAAAGAAGAGTAAAGATTTAAAGAAGAAACTTAAAGCTTTTATAACTTGAAATAAAATTGGTGTTAATACGTACATTTCCAGAATAATCTCTCTTTTCTCTTTACACACGAGTACTTGAGTGGATTTACAGGAATTTGTACAATCTATCACACACACTTTTCACAAAGCAAAACTATCCTATTTATATACAAATATCATAACCGTCGAACAACGGTCGAATCCTAAATGAATTCCAATTGGCATTATGCATGCTAATGTCTTCTAAAAACCTTCCATGTCTCCCTTTACCAACAAAATAGTTATTGGTACATAAAACTGCTCTTCGACAGATGAAACGAGGTGTCTCTTCGTGACATCAAATTGATTTCCAATTCAAATCCAAACATCCTTCTATCAGACTCTCCTTCGTCGAAGTTCTTTTATTGTCGAAATAACAACAAAACTTTCATCCGTAGTGATGTGAAGAACTTCCAATCAACAATCTAACACCTCTTTCGACAAACCACTTTTGACTTACCAAACAAATCATCACAAACCTTCTCGAGATTCTGGACATGTTTGGAAGAAAGAGTGATCAAATCTGTCAAAAGATCTTTATAGAAGCTATTTAAAACTCTCCTGGACCAAACTCATGCTGTCGAAAATCCTATGTATACAAATTGCCCCCAACAAAGGTGTTTCGACTAAATTTTTGGAGAAAGCAACTTTGCTGCCAAATTAGACTTCGACTCCATGCTTTTTTGCATTAAATGCGCGGATTCCCAAAAAACTCACTTTGTCAAATCAAATATAAGTAATCATTAGATTTCCTCAACCCATCAACTTCAACCTACGTTCCCAGACATGATCTCCATGACTCTATGAACTAGGTCCACTGTACCCTTTTTAACTTCCACGCCCTTTTTATGTCCAATGGCATATGGACACGTACCTTAACAACTTGAAGAGCCAAACGTTTTTCTTCAATTTTTTAGTATAAATAATCCATTTTTTCCTCTTAAAAACTTTTTACACTCTCAACTTCAGATTTTCAAAGTTCTTCCTCTCTCAAACCCAGATCTTCATCTTTCCTCAAGCTCCTTCAAAGTTTAACAATGGCGGCCTCAAGCTCCCAAAAGTACAAGAAGGACACAAAAACTCTCCCTCATGCACATAGAACCCTCGGACCAAAAGTGGTGGATAACCAACAATACATCCCAGAGCCTCCGAATCAAAGAGAAAAAGAAAGCATTACTATTCCCAGGTACTCATTCCCATTCTTGTTTCTGGTAAACATCATGCCTTGTCAGGTCCCCTCCCTAACCCAAATATTGATCCAGCTCGTCTCACAGATTTCTTCCCCACTTATACACACTCAAAACCCATAAGAGTGGGAAAGGTAAAAACATCTAGTGATAAATCCCTAGAAACCCAGACTGCAACTAAAACTTTAGACTTAACTTATTTAAATCAAACTAGGATTTTTAGAAGTTGCCCATGGTCGAAAGACCCATCTGAGTACCTAGACTGGGTAGAAAAGGTTGAAAAAGTCAAGGGTAAGATTTGGAAGAAAATTGGCATTTGTGACCTAATTCAACTGTCGAAAGAGGGCCCAAATCATTGCCCTACCATGATTCTAGCTTCCCTTTATTTTTGGGATAATACTTATAATACCTTCCACCTTCCTTGCGGAATGGTAACACCCACTCTTTTTGACCTAGCTGCTATAATAGGTCTTAGCCCGCAAGGTATGGATTTTGACCCAACCGTATTAGATAAAAATACCATCGCTTTCGACACTAGCTTTGCCTCATATTCTCCATTCATTGCTCATTATCACAACAAAGACTCCCATGATGTGTCGGACACAGAACACATAGCCTTTTTTACACTCTGGCTGTCAAAATTTGTATTCTGCTCAAGATCCCTCTAGGTAGCCAAAAAATACATTACTATAGCTAATCAACTACATGCTGGTAGAAACCTTCGACTAGGCGAAATGATTCTGGCCAACCTCTATGAATCTATGAGTGAGGGAGTCGAAACCCTGAAACAAATCAAGGACAAGGGCAAACTTATTCTGGCGGGTCCCTTCTGGCTCCTTCAATTATGGCTCAATGCCACCTTTGAATCCATAATCTATGACAAAGGCGTGGTGGACGAAGAGTATGTCAAGGATAGGCACGTCGAATGGGCTAGGTTGGCTCAACTAACTCCTTCTGAAGAAGGGCAAAGCCTTCGATGTTCTTTCACCAGTTACATCAATATGTTCGCCAAGAGCCATAATTTTACTGCGAACATGGCCCTCTTTTCCAATAGGATTGTAGGGCCCAAATGGTTTACCAGATAGCTCCATGTCGAACACAAAAAGGATAAAGACAATTTTTTGGCTGTTTGGAAAATGCTGCTGACGCCAATACTTCTACCCTCTTACCCCACCATGAGTAACTCTAAGGTGGCCTTACTAGCTTATCAACTAAACTTAGTTGCTCAATAGTTTGGGTTGATACAGCTGAAGCCTAGGTCGATTTACCCCAAGAAATGAGATATTCTCTTTTACAACTCGTTTCTGACTGCGACAAAAAGTACTGAGATTATGGAGAAATTGAACGATGCTACTCTGGAGGTTCGACCGGTGATCTTCCGACCCATGTTCTTCTACACTTAAGAATTCGATGCTTGGTGGAAGGAGTACTATCTTACAAGATTTTATGATGTGGCTACCTTCAACCAACTTCTGACGAATGCTTTTGCTTTTGTGCAGGACAGAACGAAAAAAAGGTATTGATCAACATGCTAAGGAGATTCAAAAGTTTCAAAAATATTTTGAAACGACATACAGGCCAAATGATCTTAGGCGAACCATAGGTGAAGCAGCTGTGACTCTAAAGCATAAATTCACTGAAAGGATGGAGAAACTGGTAATACCCTCGTATATTCCAACAGAGGCGCGTTATAATTTTGCATATTCCAGTTATCCACCAAAGTTTTCCTCTCTGCCATCTGCTAATTTTGGTGTGGTGCTCAGCCCTCCTTTCCCAGATTGGTTCATATGTGAGGAAGATTTAAAACTGCTTACAGAGTCACGAAAAAAGCTAGCCGAACGTGTGGTTCCGACCAAATATCATCTGGACGATTATCCTGGGCACCTTCATATTGGAATAGAGCACGTACACGTGGAATCTACTATTCTTGAAGGTGTTTGCATCATTCAAATTTATTGTTTTTAATTTCTTATGTTTTATTCATTTCTTTTTAACAATTCTTTCCTTCCAGCTACCAAAATTCCAATTAAGAAGGCATCTTTCGAAGACCAACTTGTCAAGCCCGTTAAGAAAACTTCTTCGACGGTGAAAAAGGTTTCATCTTTTCTCTTCTTTATTTTTATCTAAAGGACTTGTGTTAATTATGAAATTTCCTTGGCCTTTGGCTTATTGAAATCTTGTTATTTTCCAGGTGAGTCGAAAACCACCTACTCCTCAGAAAAGGAAGAAAGAAATAGTGAAGGAGATCTCTGGCGATTCTGGTGACAAATATCCAGATCAACAACCCCTAAAAAGGAAGAAATCCAGCAACTTAAGAACCATCGCTTCCGAAAGGTCGCTCGTCACATCGAAGAAAACATCTCCCATCCTTCCGATGGTTAAACTCGCGCGGGACGCAGAAAGTGGGAACTCCAGTTTTCATACTGAGATTCCTCAGGTAACTATTTTCGAATGACTTTTGAATTTAACTTCGTATGCATATTTTTATATTCTTTCTTTTCTTCAGGTTGAAATCAACCCTGGTGAACCTCCTCATAGTGCTGGTGAGACGAATGTAGAAAAACAAATCCAAGAGAAAGAACTCTCAAAGGGTGATGTACTTGAACCCCAAACCTGCTATGCATTCGACACTGTAATGGATGACCATTCTGCGGATAACTCCCCTGACAACCAAAAACCCGAAACCAAAGAAGATCGACCTGCCAAAACTGATAAAAGTGAAAAAGCTGACGTCGAATCTGTGACTGAGGAGAAGGAGAAGTCACCCGAAACTACAGATGCTAAGGAGGAGAAACTTCAAACCAAAACTGCAGCAGAACAAGACCTGTCGAAACAATGCACTGGGTCCAGCATTCAGACTCTCCCTGACTCCAATCTGAACAAATCTTTATCTTCAGGTTCGATTTCCTTTACCCATGAGGAACTTGAGAGCCTGAAGGTACGGAAGCCTTTGGAGTATCTGAAAGCCATGATCAGCCAACGTTACAATTTCCAAGATTCCTCCAACAGTTCGTCAACCTCTGGAACCACTTATGAAGTGAAGAACCTCAACGTTCTCATGGATGAAATCAAAAGCAAAGTGCTTATTGTCGATTTGTTCAGACTTCTAGAGGAGGACCCTACTCAGCAATGCAAAATGAAGAAACTCCTTAAACAAGTGAACATTTTGGAGGCCAGGACTGACGAAACTCGTCTGGTGTTAGATCTTTCTCAGATCATTGATGTAACCTGTGTAGATCTCAATCGTCGAAGAGAGTACATCAAATTGATTTCTAACAAAACAGACACTCAAAATGTTGAATGGGATGCTGCAGCAACTTCGACAGACAAGGTTTCTGAGCTGTCAAAACTCTCTGACACTTACTCTCAACAAGTGTCTGATTGTAAGAATAATATTCAAAACTTTGAGAGACAGATAGCTGAACTCCAAGAAAAAATTGCTCAAGAGCGGAAACGTATGGCCGAACTTGAACAACCTAATGCTGCAGAGATCGAAGAGGAAATAAAGGTGGGAATTCACCATGCGGACATGGCTCAAGCTTTAGGCAAAGAAATTGAAGAAATCTCTCTCAACCAAAGTCTGTGTGAATGTCGAATTGCTGTTCAAAAGAAGAAATTCATGGAGCTTAAATAATATTTTCTTTAGAAATTTGTAATAGGGTGGGGGCGGTGTATATGTTGTTTTCCTTAGTTCTTTTATTAACTTTTTTGTGATCGAATTTTGTAATGACTTTACCGCCCACTGTTTGGCGAAGTGATTAATATAATCATTCCAGCTTTATTTTTACCTCTTGCAGAATTGGTTTATATTTCTTTATGTACTTGCCATTTATTTTAATTATTCTCTCATCTTTGCTTATTTCTTCAATTTCGTAAGCGCCATTTGAGAAAACACTTAAAACTTTAAAGGGTCCTTCCCACTTGGGGGACCATTTCCCCATCACTCTATCTTTTCGATCCATGGGAAGTATTACCTTCCAGACTAAATCACCTTCAAGAAATATTTTCGACTTCACTTTCTTATTATAAGATTTCTCAACTCTTTCCTTCTGTCTTTTAATCAAGTCCAACGCGCGCAACCTTTCTTCGTCTAAATCTACTAGTTCATCCATCATCATGCTCCAATATACATCTGAAGGAATTTCATGATGTCTTTGGGTACGTACGGATTGTAAATAGATTTCGACTGGAAGTACTGCCTCATGTCCGTATGTTAATTTAAATGGGGTCGAATTAGTATCTTCTTTAGGTGACGTTCGACATGCCCACAAAATTTGATCTAAGGTTTTGTTCCAATTTCTAGGCTTCTTACCTACATGTTTTTTGATCAGATTTATTATTACTTTATTTGCTACTTCGACTTGTCCATTGGCTTGGGCGTAATAGGGCGTAGACGTTAATAACTTAAACCCAATTTCATTTGCAAAAGATTGCATATTTTTACCAGTAAACACATACCCCTGGTCAGTGGTTATTGTTTCTGGTATCCCAAACCTATAGATTATGTATTTTTGGATGAATTCTATAACCGCTTCCTGATCCATATTAGTTAGTGGTATGGCTTCGATCCATTTAGTAAAGTAATCCACTCCTACTAAAATGTACCTTTGCCCTTTTGATGAAGCAGGCCGAATTTCTCCAATTAGATCCAAAGCCCATCCTCTAAATGGCCAAGGCTTTATGATCGAATGTAGTTCGCTTGCAGGAACATGTGGTATTCCTGCGTGGATTTGGCATTCTTGGCAACCCTTCGCGAATTCGACACAGTCTTTGAGCATAGTTGGCCAATATAAACCCTGCCTAAATAGTAGCCATTTCATCTTATGCCCTGCTTGGTGCACACCACATGTGCCACTATGTACATTCGACAGTGCAATATACGTCTCTTCTCCGCCTAAGCATTTTAGTAAGACTCCTTCTGCAGTCTTTTTAAACAATTCATTTCCAAAGAGTACGTAGCTTAATACTCTATATCTTATTTTCCTTTCTACGCTTTTGTTTGGATCTTGTAGATAACTTCTTATAGGTTTTCACCAGTCATCCATGTCTGAATTGTATTAAAATTTTTGAAACTTTCGTCGTCCCTGTAACCAAGTTCCATTGATTCTAAATCTGATGGGGATAATTTGGTCGATACAACCCTTCACCTTACTTCAATAGCTTTCTCCAGATTTTCCCTTGATACCCTGTAACCTGATGCAATCTGAGCCAAATTATTGGCCTCTTGATTGTTTACTCTAGGGATATGTTTGAGGGTCACAATGTCGAATGCTTTCAGGAGCCTGTTGGCTATGACGAAGTACATGATCAGATTTTCTTTAACACATCTGTACTCTTTGGTTAGTTGTTTTATTACTAGTTCTGAGTCGCCCATTATTTCGACTCGAGTTACCCCCAGTTCCAACAAAGTTTCAAGTCCAGCAATTAAAGCTTCGTACTCGGCTTCATTATTTGAACAAAGGTCTTTGACCCTATACTTGAATTTTGTTGGAATTTTATCAGGAGAAATAATCAATATACCTATACCTGCACCATTCTTATGGATGGAACCGTAGAAATACAATTTCCAAGGTTGTAGTTCGGCGTAATTTATTTCACTGTCGTCCATGGATTGGTCGGCTATGAAGTCAGCCACCACTTGCCCTTTTACAGCTTTTAAAGGCAAATATTCTAAGGAATATCTAGTTAATGCTAAAGCCCATTTCCCAATTCGACTATGTAAAATAGATTTGGAAAGCATATATTTTATTACGTCGAAATGAGATGATACAAATACATTAACTGGTTTTATATAGTGTTTTAATTTTGTACAAGAGAAATATACACAAAGACATAACTTTTCTACTACACTATATATGGTTTCAGCATCGTTTAATACTCTGCTGAGATAATATATGGCTCTTTCGACGCCATTTTCATCTTCCTGACAAAGCATGCTTCCAAGGGTCTTATCAGATGCTGAGATATATAACCTCATGCTTCTTCGTCTATTAGGTGACGTCAAGACTGAAGGGCTTGCCAGGTATCCTTTTATCTTGTCAAAAGCTTCTTGTTGTTCCTGCCCCCATGTGAAATTTTCATTTTTGAGTCGAAGCAAGGGGGAGAATGCTTGCGTCTTCCCACTGACGTTTGAAATAAATCTTCTAAGGAAATTAATCTTCCCCAGCAGTGACTGCAGTTCTTTCTTTGTCGAAGGAGCTTTCGCCTCCCTTATTGCTTTAGCTTTATTAGCATTTATTTTGATTCCCTTTTTGTGGACCACAAAACCTAGGAAATCTCCAGCCTGCACACCAAACACACATTTAAGGGGGTTCATCTTTAAGCCATGTTTTCTCATCCTTTCAAAGGATTGTCGAAGATGGTTTAAATGATGTGCTTTTGAAATAGACTTTATTACAATATCGTCAATGTATACTTGCATGAATGTTTCAATAAAGTCACGAAATATGGAATTCATAGCCCTTTGGTATGTGGCCCTAGCGTTTTTCAAACCAAAGGGCATAACTACCCATTCGTACGTCCCTTTCACTCTGGGACACTGAAAGGCTGTTTTTGGAACATCTTCCTATGCAATGAAGATTTGGTTGTAGCCAGAATATCCATCTAGCATACTTAGGTATTCGTGTCCTGCTGCAGAGTCTAGTAGCATTTCTGCTACTGGCATAGGATATTCATCCTTTGGGGTGGCAGAATTTAAGTCTCGAAAATCAATGCACACCCTTAAAGAGCCATTTTTCTTTATTACTGGTACAATATTTGCATTCCATTCGACATACCTGGTTGGACTAATGAATTTACACTTGAGAAGTCTTTCGACCTCCTCTTTTATCTTCGACAAAACCTCTGGTGCGAAATGCCTTGGAGCTTGCTTCACGGGCTTCCTTCCTTCAATTATAGGAAGTTTCAGTTTGACTAAACCCCTGTCGAGGCCCGACATTTCGTCATAGTCCCATGCGAAGCAGTCCTTGAATTATTTCAACAACTGAACTAATTCGTATCTGAAATGGGGGTCCATAGCTGCACTTATATAGGTTGGCCATCTCCCTGCCCCCAGTCCTAGATTGATTTCTTCTAAAGGATCTTGTGCTACCATCTTCATGTTAGTTGAAGTTGGGTCTTTTACAAATCCTAAGGGTTCGTCGTCGTAGATGGCATCCAAATTTTTATTCTGGCATTCGTCTGTCTGATCATCTTTGTTTTTTCCATCTATGCCTTGGTGAGGGCACGGTGGTTGCGAATTTTCTTCCTTGGCTTCGACAACCATACACTTTGCTTCGGCTTCAAGAGCCGCTTTTAGTTTATTTTTGGCCATATAGGCCGTTAATCTCGTTAGTACTGTAACTTCACTCATAGTTGCCATCGAATTCACTATCCCATCCAGTTGGTTCTATGTCAGTAGTTCCCCAAACGTGGCTCGGTTCGCCGATTACCTCTTTGTCCCATTGGAATCCATGTGTCAGGTGTAAGTACATAGAGCAATAGGCGTTGTCCGACGCTGTTAGGTTGAAGTCAACTGGGTTGCAAGGAGCTATGTGGGCTAAGTTCTTGTCAAAGCTTCGACTAGTTATGCCTTTTACTTCGGTCATAAAATAACTTTGATCTGCCTCAATATTTTCGACGATCCCATCAGGACGCCATATGATTATCCTTTGGTGCATCGACGATGGCACCGCTCCTACTCCATGGATCCACTCCCTACCTAGCAGCAAGTTATAATTTTCCCTTGATGTAATAACTATGAACATCATTGGTCTGGTGATGGTGCCTACTGTCAGATCTACTTGAATGACACCCATGGTTGTGCCCATTTTTCCTTCATAGTTTGACAAGACCATGTTGTGTGGCTTTGCATCAGAGTCAATTTTTCCAATCTTCTTCAACATATAGTGGGGCATTAGGTTTACAGCAGCCCCTCCATCTACTAGGATTTTGTTGACGCCTGTGTCTTCGACCTTTCCTTTTATGAACAGGAGTTTCAGATGTCCCTTCATTGAATCATCTGGTTTTTCGAAGAAAGCATTTTGTTCTTCGACGCAGTCGTTATTCATGATATAGTAGCATACGGGCCTTGGCCCCACTGTACTATCCATCAAGGCATCTTCTTCATCTTCTACTTCCATTACTCTATCGTAGTCCCTGGGAAGTACGAAGACTACATTACAAATCACGTCGAATGAGTCCTCTTCGTCAGACTCGAAACTATCAGTAGCTTCGTCGGCTTCTGCCACTGTGCTGGTAAGCTTTGACAATGGTAGTCCGTTGATGGTGTCTTTTCCTTTGTGGAGCGTGTCGTTTTCTGCCACTTGAGCGTTTCTATTGGATTCTGCTTTGTTTTCGCCAACATTTTTTTCCTTGGCCTTTAGACTGCTCGTTGCTTCTTTCTCAGTCCTTTTTTGCCTCTGGAACCTCCTCCATTGAGATTTTGACATGGGATTTTTCCCTTTATAGTTCTCTGAAGGATATGTCCTGTGCCTCTGCTTTTCAGCTTCCTTTTTTATTTCGACTGAGGATCCCCTTTGAATTTCAAAAGTTTTCCATTCTCTAGGCCTCTGGGCATCCCTAATGGGTTGTATCCATCTGTCATTCGGTACTTTGCCTGATGGCTTGTAGGTATTTTGGTACCTGCCCCCAGGGTTTTGGAAGTGATATTTGCTTTTCCTCGGATCATATCCACTGGCTTCTACTGCTGGCTTTTTAAACCAATTACTCCTTGTCATTGATTTCTCTACTTCTTCCAAGTTTGCTGTCGCCTTTCTGTCGAAAATGGAGCTGCAGCGCGGACATAGCATTACTTTAGTATTCTTCTTTTAGTACCTTTGGATAAACTCTGCCAAATTTTCACATTCCTTTGGATAGGCTGCCCTTTGGCACTCCTCTCGACGACATTCCATCTCATTTTTTCCTCTGTTCTTCTGAGCAGCTTCGACCATGTTGATATCCAGCCCTTGCCTATCAGCAAGGCTTAATTTTTCCATTTTCTTTATGAGACCCTCTTCGACTTTTCAAGGTCCCTTTGAAGCCGGGACACTCTTGGTTTGGGCTGCTATCTCTTTAGGATCTTACATAGTTCTGTGAAGTATCCCATAAGTGATTTTTGGTGGAGGGCCTTCTCTAGCCTTAAGTGTGATTTCCATATTATCTTCATTTGCAATCTTACCTATATTGGTGAAATTACTAGTGTCACTACTAAGGCCTTCAGTGACCTTCTTCGACTGGCTGCGGACATTTTCCTCAGTGACCTCATTTTTATTATTGAGGCCTTCAATGGCCTTCTCATCAGCGTTGGGGAAAACCTCAACTTTCTCCTCATTGTTGTCAAAATCTTCACCCCAGCCTATTGGTTGTACTTTGTTGATGTTGATCTTGGCGCTGGCAGGCGAACCGTATTTTACCCAGTAGTCGAATTTTCCATTAGGCTCTCCCAAGGTATCCCAGACTACCTCATTTGCAGCTAATTTGTTGACTCTTTTGTGGAAGCTTTCAGTACCTCCCTTCCTTAGATGCTTAGCGTCTTTAATGACCCTGGGGGCACCTTGGTAGTCGAAACCCTCAGTGGTTTCAACCTTACTTTGGTTGTCGAAACCTTAACCATCCTTGACATTGCTTTTCTCTTCAAGATCCTCAGTGACCTTAATCAGAACAGGCATAGTCAATTCATCTCCTGATACTTCCTCTATGTTGTGGCGAATGGGGGAACCCTCAGTGACTCCCGCCATGTTGACAACATTGTCGAAACCTTCAGTGGCTTCAATCAAATCAAAACTGTGATCTGACATTTTTTCTATCTCGACCATATTCATGTTGAAAGGTTCAGCATAATTAGCTTCCATTACTTGCACATGGGTCGCTTCAACCCTTGTTTGTTGTTTTAGTTTCTCTCCAAACTTCAGCCTTCCGTCCTGGATTGCATTTTGAACTAGGTCCCTGAAAAGGAAACATTGAGAAGTTTTATGACCTAGAAAATTATGGTACTTACAAAAACCTCTCTTTTTTTGGTCAATAGGGGGGTTCTTTTACGCCCAATGGTTTTATTAGTTGACCATATTTTACCAACAGATCGAATATTTCGTCACACTTGGTGACGTCGAACGTGTATGTTCTTTTAGGGAATTTGTTGTTCTTATCCGTTTCAACAGGATTCTTCCCGTTCGATGGAGCTAACATCTTGCAGGCATATGGGGAACCTTGTTTTAATTCTGCCAGGTCAATTTCTTGTTCGTCGAAAACGATTAATTCGTCTTCGTCATAGTCATCATTTTGACTCATTCCTACACAGGCTACCCTTTCTTTTTTGCTTTTGTTAGCCCTATACTTCTCAGCTTTCAATCTTTCAATCTGCCTTACCCTATCTGCCAGTTGCGCCATATCTCTTAAGTACTGGGTGTCTAGCTTCTTCCTTATGGAATAATCTAAACCTCCCGCATCCATTTTGACAAGTTCTTACTCTGGCACCTGTGTAAAACATCCTGCCTTTAGCAATCTGAATCTATTGAGATAGTCATCAATGGGTTCTGAGAATTTTCTTTTTACACTAGCTAATTCTTTTAGACTTATTTTTGTTTTCCCCATGTAGAATTGCTCGTGGAACAATCTCTCTAATTGAGTCCATGTATGAACGGAATTCGTTGGTAGGGATGTAAACCAAGTAAAAGCATTTTTTGTTAAGGAACTTGGGAAATATTTTATCCCCAAGTTCTCATTTTGCGCTATTTCGCCTACCTCTATCAAATAACGCGATATATGTTCTATGGTGGACTCACTCGTATCCCCTGAAAATTTAGTGAATTTAGGGATCTTCCACCTTGGGGGTAGTTCCTGTTGTAGGATATATTCAGACAGTGGGGAAATATAATTTGGCCTTTGTAACCCCACATTTACCCCATTTTGCGCCATTATCCTTTCGACCATGGCTGCTAGATTATTTTCGACAAGTGGATTATTGTAAAGCATTCTTCGTTGCAGGATGTCATTAGCATCTTGCCCTCTCTGGACTAACAATCTCCTAGGCTCTTGTGGCATGGGGACTTCGACGCGAGGATGTCCGACAACCTCTTCTTGGATCCTACAATTTGCCTGAGGGTTGGCCACCGGTCTCTGATTTATTGTTGGTTCCTCTTTGATGTTGACTACTGGATTATGGACCAACTGCTCTCTCTGTCGAATTTGGGGTACTCCAAAGAATTCGGCAATACACACCATTTGTGTTGCCAACATCTGGTTTGTTTGAGTAGTGCTTTGTATTAAAGGGTTAAATACTTCCCCCATTTGTTGAGTCAATCTATGGACCATTTCATGGTTGCTTTTGTCCATCTGCTAACGGATTGCCTACGCTGAATTAGTTGTAATTGATGGCATATGGAATCCTGGGGGTTGGTTTGGTCTACTACCGTTTCCACCATAACCTAAACCTTGGAGCAGCGAAGACAAGTGAGCCACAGTATCCGAATATAATGGTGTTGCGTTATGCAAACTAGCCATCATTGAAGTTGGCATTCCATAAGGTTGTTCCCTTCCAAACATGGGTGTGGGAATATTGGATCGATAAGGCCTGAAGTTATTTACCCCAGGGGGAGGAGTACTCATGGGTATTGAATGTCCTATGTTGGAGGAACTAGGTCAACTTCGAGACAATGGCATTCTTGGTATTGAACCCGATACTGAGAGATTTCCTCTTTCTGAAATATGGAGTGTTTCCACATTCCCTCCTGTCGAGGGAATGGCAGTGGAAACTAGAATTTCATCATTATTTACTGGCGGTGGGATAGCCATCCTCCTAACTCTAGTCCTCCTGGGTCTTTCTACGTTATTTTCTGCTACTTTTCCGCTATGCAGAAACATACAATGTTATAGTCTATTCTTAAAGCACTGGTCCCACCGGGTGTGCCGATTTGTTCGCTGGTATTTCTGGCGAACAATCTCTGGTTAACCAAATCTCTCAGAAAAGGGTGACTAACAGGACCAACCAAACAAGTCCTAGGACGTCGTGTGCTAAGAATCAAATGAAAGATAATCCAAACGTGGTGTTTATATATTTCTGTCGAAGTGTTCTAGAATAACCTAATTGTTAATATCTATATTAAAGTTGAAGTTGTTTGAAGTTTTCCATGAAGATAAAGAATTACTTAAACATAAACTGACTAAAATATAAAATTGCTAGAACATGAATGAAAAGTAAACGAAAAACGAAGAGTAAAGATTTAAAGAAGAAACTTAAAGCTTTTATAACTTGAAATAAAATTAGTGTTAATACGTACATTTCCAGAATAATCTCTCTTTTCTCTTTACACACGAGTACTTGAGTGGATTTACAGGAATTTGTACAATCTATCACACACACTTTTCACAAAGCAAAACTATCCTATTTATATACAAATATCATAACCGTCGAACAACGGTCAAATCCTAAATGAATGCCAATTGGCATTATGCATGCTAATGTCTTCTAAAAACCTTCCACGTCTCCCTTTACCAACAAAACAGTTATTGGTACAGAAAACTGCTCTTCGACAGATGAAACGAGGTGTCTCTTCATGACATCAAATTGATTTCCAATTCAAATCCAAACATCCTTCTATCAGACTCTCCTTCGTTGAAGTTCTTTTATTGTCGAAATAACAACAAAACTTTCATCCGTAGTGATGTGAAGAACTTCCAATCAACAATCCAGCACCTCTTTCGACAAACCACTTTCGACTTACCAAACAAATCATCACAAACCTTCTCGAGATTCTGGACATGTTTGGAAGAAAGAGTGATCAAATTCATCAAAAGATCTTTATAGAAGCTATTTAAAACTCTCCTGGACCAAACTCATGTTGTCGAAAATCCTATGTATACCACCAGCTACTTCTTACTATAACATCAACTTCAACAACAACAACAGCTGCACACGCAGGTGGTTCTTCATCAGGTATCACTCATATCCCTCACACATTTCCCACATCTACCCCACATAACGGTCCTAATTTTCAACGTACCTAAACCTCAACCCTCAACTCCACTTTCTCCACAACCACACATCATCAAACCCTATGCCAACCCCAACCAACTATTCCACCATTTTTTCCTCTCCATATCCCACTCAGACCAGCCAACTACCCTTCACTCAAAACTACCAAATCACTATGTTCCAACACATACCTATTCCCCACCTTCAAACACACACACCCCTGCCCCTCATTTAGGACCCCAAAAATAGAATTACCCATGTTTGATGGCAGTAACCCTTTAGAATGGTTATTTCAAGCAGATCAATTCTTTGATTTTTATCAATTACCACTTGAAAATAGACTCTCGATAATGTCATTTTATATGAAAGGTGAAGCTTTATGTTGGTTCAAATGGATGCATCAAAGTAACCTTTTAATTGATTGGGGGATATTTCACTAAGGCATTGGAATTACACTTTGGTCCCTCTACCTATGCAAATCACCAAGATGATTGTTTAAATTAAAACAAGTAGGGTCAGTTGTAGAATATCAAGCTGCTTTTGAAAAATTGGGAACACAAGTGGTTGGTTTATCTCAAGATGCAATTCTGAATTGTTTCATTTCGGGTTTTGCTCCTGATATTCAAAATGAAATTGCAATCCATAAACCTACCTCAATCTCACAAGCTATTGGATTAGCAAAACTGATTGAATCAAAAATTAAAGATTCTAAACCCAAATACCATAAACCCTTCAACAGTCCTCATACTCGACCCTTAACAACAACCACCATTCCTAACCCACCTACCGTCATCTACACCACAACCCAACAAACTTCTAATTCATCTTCTCTCTAGTGCACAATTTACAAGAGCGTCGCGCCCAAGGCCTTTGTTTTAATTGCGATGAAAAGTTCATTCCGAGTCACAAGTGTTCCTCCGGAAAATTCCTACTTTTAATGGTTGATAAAGAAGAAACTCTAACTGCTAAAACAATTGAGGAAACTTCACTAATTGTTGAATCCAATGATACTTATTTTCAACTAACTCCCCAAGCTGTTAGTGGACATTTTTCACCTAAAACCCTTAAATTTAATGGTTTGCTACATGGTCTAATAGTCATAGTTTTAATTGCCACGGGCAATACTCACAACATTATATAACCACAGATTTCCAAACACCTCAAAATTTCAACAAACTCAATCCCTAAATTTTCCGTCATGGTTCGAAAAGGTTCAAAAATAACATGTTTTGGCCATTGCCCCCAATTCCTATAACACTCCAAAAGCCATGCCCACCCCCTTTTTCTACAATCAATTTTGACACCTTCTCCACACAGATTCCATTGCCTCTATCCATCTCCTTCTTTACCAATCATCCAAAGAACATCTTCCTTCAAATTCACCTACCTTGATATATCCTCTCAACTCCCTCCCTTCATCTTGCCTAACCAAATCACAATAATTTTACAACAATATTCACCATCCATGATAATTGTTCCATGAATTTTTGATGTAATATCTTCGAGCAAATTCACCATCCATGTTTCTTGACATGCACAAAGAGAAATAACTATGTACTCTCTGCTCCGCGCGATCACAATGCCACTACTGACTCCTTTCTCAAACTCCAAGCAACTAGTGCACCACCTAACATAAACACATATCCAATTGTAGATTTTCGATCCTCAACATCACTACACCAACTTGAGTCAGTGTACCCACTATCTTGCATTTTTTCCTTCACCAACTGCAGGAAACAAAATGCCATAGTCGATAGTTCCTTTCAGATACCTTAGTGTCGCTCCCAAAAGATGGGAATGGCCCAAATAAAGGTACAGACGCGAATGGTCGGCGAAAGAGGGATGTGAGAACACACAGGAGTGAACTCACAGGGAATGAATAGAGTCGCCAGCTAGGCATTTTTATCCCGGAGGAAAGGCAATGTTGCATAGACCTAGAAAAGATATGGATAAGACGGTTGCGAACCAGAGAGACTGAGAAAGGGGGTTGGTTACAACCTGGGAAGGTATTAGCACCCAGATTGTCCGTCGTACTCGACGGGATCCACGCTTAAAATATTTGTGTTTTAAAGGGGTAGTGTCAGTGCAAATTGTGTGTAACGAGAGCTAGAAAAGGTGTACAGGTGTCAGTGTGAAGGAAGTGTGAAGTGTATAAATGATGTGTCAGTGTGGGAACAAAAGTGAAATGCTCAAGAATATGAGGCTATAAGAATAATGCTGGAAAGAGGGGGAATATACAGAGACTTTTGTTCGATAACTGTTAAGTTATGCCTACGTATCCTCTCGTGCAATGAGGAAGTCAGAACACCGTAGTTCGACCCAAAGAGACTGAAAGGTGAATTGACCTGTGAACTGCTTGCTTGCCTATGCTCAAGTGTATGATCTGTCTGGCACAGATGCAAACTGTCTTGCATTAGACGGAAGAAACAAGTTCTCGTTTATGAGTGAATGAGATGAGAAAAGAATCCCGGAGGAGACGATTATTGTTTGTTTTTGTGTTTTCAGTCTTTTATTGCTTTTGAAAGTTTGTCATAAGTTAATGAGCTGAAGCCTAAACCAATGGGTTAGTAAACTCATCACATCTTCCCTCTGATTAGGGGTAATGAGAATACCTTAAGTGTGAAGTCAGCTTCTCACACTTAATCACCTTTTGATGTAGGATTAAGGTCATTAACCTACTTGTGATTATTTAGATGTTTTTGTTGTTTTGTTTAGTGTTAAGTAATGAGATTAAGCCATAATCAGGGATTAAACAGACTCATTACACCATCCTAATAGAAGGATAATAGATGAGGATGTTTAAGCTGAGGAAAACTCCTCAACTTAATCCATGATTAGGGATTAAACTCATGACAAAACAAAGCCTTTCTTAAGTGGATTTTAGTTAATGGTGAGATGAGGAAGTGAGTTTTATGGTTTGTAAGACAACTTGAGGAGGACTTGTCCATTAACACTAGGGTTAGTCCTTCTTAACCAATTAAGGAAGAATTAGAACCCTAATGCAAGGCCCAAGTTACAAGCTTGATGTCTTGGTGATTATTATGTGGATTGATTAAAGGATTAAACACATTAAGGGTTTAACACTTAGGATTAAAGTTATACACTCCATCCTAATAGAAGGATGCAGGCATAAGCTTAATCACAAAGCCTTAAAGCCTTTAGGATTTAGTCCCTGATTATGAGGTGAGAAGAGAAGACTCAAAGAGACACAAAGGTAAAACTGAGTGGGGAGACTAATTAAAACCCTAATCATTGTCATGCTTGGTTGTTCCTAAGGTTTGTGAGGTTTAAGAAAGAAATCTTCAATGGAACCACCAGGAAGCAGATGAAAGGATCAGGAGAAGCAAAGTAACTTGCTTCATTTAAGAAGTCAAGTCACTTGAAGAAAGAAAGTAAGAAGAAGAAGAAAGAACAAGCTCAATCTCAAACACATAACAAAATGCAGCAAGGATGCATGAGAGAGATGAAAAGAAGTTGTGAGAAGTGAAGGCAAATCCACTTCTCAAAGTTACTTACCACCTGAAAAGTTAGTGAAAGGAATGCAATGCAATGCAAAATGAAATGAAATGGCATGATGTAAATCAAAACCAGAAGCACATACATGATGTTAATGATGCTATGGGATGATGTGAACATGAAACAAGGCAAGGGGATGATCATACAAACTTATGGATGCAAATGGAGCAAGTTTAGAACCATGAACACACATGAAAAGTTATGAAATGCACATGACATACAACATGGCAAATACATGAAGCAATGATCAAACATACTTCTAATATGTCTTAAGATGTCCCATGAATCAAATGAATGCATAAAATGTCATGGCAAGTCATGTTATGCAAGCAAATGCAAGATGAATGCAAATGAAAGCCCAAATTAGGGTTTATGATCAATGCATCAAACAAAAACCAAAATCAGAAGCAAACATCAAGATAAAAAATTGAAAATGCACTCAAAGGGACCCTAATCCTATACTAACTCACTGCCCAAAGGAGAGGTTCCAACTCTTAACCTAATTAGGGTTATGAATTTCCTAAGTTTCCTAGGGTTTTAAGGTACCTTAACAAGAAAAATGCCAAACAAATGGAAAATGAAAGATCAAATCAAGCCAATTTAATCTCACAAACTACATGCTAAACAAAATGCAATGCAAAAAGAATCAAAATCCAACTCTCAATGGCTAGGTAGAAATGATTTTTTGAAGTTTGGATCAAAATAATGCCTTGAAATGATTTTAATTCCATGAAAAATTCTCAAAAGACATCAAGATCAAAAAGGAAATTTGGTTTGAGGGTTGGACAACGTTTCTAAATGATTATGAAGGTTTCATGAATTTTTTGGTGATTTTTAAATACCTAAAAGTATTTTTAATTAATTAATTAAAAATAAACTTTTAAATGATTTAAAAATAATTTTTAATGCAAAAAATAAAAATAAAATTTTTTTTGGTTTCTGAAAATTAATAAAAGTGTGCATAAAAATTTTCAGAATTTTTAAAATGATTTTGCTATTTTTAATAAATATGAGAAAACAACTGAATTAATTGGAAAAATAAAATGAAATTAATCTGAAAAAAAGAAAAGTATGCGCATCCAAGGGTCCAGGTTTGAATTCACACGCGCGGGAAGAGACTTGGCGCCACATCCAAGGGCTGACATTCAAATTCACTAATTAACTGATTAAACCCTAATCCATGCCCTAATCACTCTCAGGCGACCGGAACACTGTTCCGGTCGTCTTCTCCGGCTAGGTCATCTCCCAATCTCTCTCAATACGCCATGAAATCATGCCAAACTCTCCAGATCAACTAAACTAACATCCCTAAACAATAATCCAGCAACAAAATCCATTTATTTCAACACAAAATCAAGATACGAATCAAACATCAAAAACTGCCAAAATTTCAGAAACACAATACAACCTCATTTCTCAATCTTTTTCAAAAGTAACAAGTTCAGTGAACTCAGGGAAGCATGCTTTATCATTTAGAAACAAGAAATAGAGGTTCTGGAAAAATGAAATGCCATAGCTACCTGAATCGAAGCTTTCAAACCAGGAGCTTCTGGGCCAGTTTCTTGCTTCTAAACAGCTCCAATGACCTCTCCAAAGTGTTTGCCAGGATTGTTTGAAGTTTATTTGGGCTGGTTTGTGAGATTGAACAAGTTCTGTTCAGTGAAGTGAGGAAATCGTGTTTTTGATATGGCTGTTTTTAGGGCAAGATGAAGGGTGGGAAATGATCAGGGAGTGATTGTGAGTTGTTCTATGAAGTTTGTTTGAAGGTTTGTGGCCTGTGTGATGAGTTTCGAATGCTTTTGCTCAAGAGGGTGAAAATGTGAGTGCTGAGTTGTGGTGTGTTTCAGGCTTGCCTCTTGTTATATTTGGCTTGCATTTTCTTTGTATAAACAAATGCCATTGGTCAGAAGAAGTGACATGTGCTTTATTGATTGGTATGGGTGCTTTTGCCAATATGTCAAAGTTGGTGTAAGAAGGCATGGGCTACTTTCTAGCCAAGTACAAGGAGGGTGTGCTGTGCAGCATGATGTGAGGAAAGGCCTAGGATTGGTCAGCAAGCTAGCCAGCAAGTGGATGAGAAGCTATGATGAGTTTTGCAACTTGCCTTGCCTTTGCTTTTCATGAAAAAGTCTTGCTCCATAGGCCACAAAAGTGAATGATCTCTTGGCCCATTCTGATTTTTATGTGTTGTATGATCATATGGTGAAGTTTAGAAATGCATTTGACAGCCCAATTTGCCTTGAGAAGTGAATTTGCAACTTTGCCTCTTTGGTGCATAACTTGAAATTTAGTGATTTTTGCCAACTTTGACAAGCCATAACTTTTGATCCAAAATGAATTAGGTCATGTTCTTGTACTTTTTGAAAAGGGAAAGATCTATTCTACAACTTTCATGACCAAAGTTTTTTCATTTGAAGCTTTTTTGAATAAAAAAGTAAAGGTTGAAAAAGTTGCCTAAAATGGCAATTTCATTAAAAGTCAAACTTGCCCAAAAAGTCAACTTTGCAAAAACTTGAAATTCTTGAATTTTGTGAACTTCCAACATCTTCCATGATCAAATAAAGATCATATACAATCAAAATGATGAAGAATGCCCTTTGGTTGGGTCACTGGGGGCCTCAGATGCCCTGATTTTGCACTAACTTGCTTGAAAAGTCAACTCTTGATCAGATGACTTCCCCATGGAATTTCTTCATGAAAATTGATATGCATACTCCCTATACCATATAGAGACCAATAGAAACAAGAATGACCCAAAAATTTGGGGTTATGGCCTTTGAAACCAAAACCCTAATTTTAGGTCACCTGTGCAGTCAAGCCTGACTCTGCTTCCATACCAATCCCAGTTCTTGTGATTCTTTGACATTCTTGACTTTGAGAGGATATAATATGATATTTGAACACACATAGACCCCTTTGAAGTGATTGATGACCTTTGGAGTGGCCCAAGAAGCTCTTGGATTGCTCAGATCACAAACCCTAGATGCAGATGACTTAGGACCAATGCAGTGAAGCAAAAATGCAATATGAGATGCTATGATTTGAACTTATGCATATGAAAAGATCACAAGCCATGGTGAAATGGGTGAGGGAAAATTTGGGGTGTTTACAGCTGCCCCTATTCAAACACGAGTTAGCTGTGCAGGGTGTAAGCGACGGCTTAGCAGGCAAACAAGATAACTTGTGGTTGAATACCAAAGACAGTCCAAAATTTGCACTCACAGAATGAAGAAGAAAAGGGATATAGATTGTAAAAGAAAATAAAGTATATTGTAAAGTGTGGGCGACGGAGGACGACCGTCGAGCAGAGGACGACTGCTGGGTAAAGAGCAATGACGGGGACGGCCGACATGCTGGAAAAGTGCTGAAAGTGAAGCAATGACGGGGACGGCCGGCATGCTGGGGATAAAAAGAATTATGATGGGGACGGCCATCAAGTAAAGCTGTAAAATTCTCTGGGGATTAATGAAACATGACGGGGACGGCCATCAAGTTCACAAAGTAAAATAACCAACGATGGGGACGGCCATCGGGCTAAACTGATGAAGGACGATCATCAGGAAAAGGAAAAGGGACCACGACGGGGACGGCCATCGGGTTAAAGAATAAATGAAATAAACAGATGATGAGGTACGATCATCAAAGGTGAAAGACGATCACCTAGCAGGGGACGGCTGCTCTGTTGGGGGTAAGATGAGGGACGGTCATCTAAGGTGGAGGACGACCGCCTGGCAGGGTACGGCTGCCGAAAATATCGCGACATAGGACGAATGCCGGATAAAAGGTCAACGATGGGGACGGCCATCGGACGAGCATGATGAAGGACGATCATCAAGAGGTGGAGGACGACCGCCTAGCAGGGGACGACTGCTCTCAAGGTCTATCATGACATAGGACGAATGCCAGATAACCAAAATCAACAATGGGGACGGCCATTGGATAAAAATGATGAAGGAAGATCATCAAAAGGTGGAGGACGACCACCTAGCAGGGGACGGCTGCTAAATATCATGACATAGGGCGAATGTCGGATAGAAAATCAACGATGGGGACGGCCATCGGATGAGCATGACGAAGGACGATCATCAAGAGGTGAAGGACGACCACCTAGCAGGGGACGGCTGCTCTCAAGGTTTATCATGACAAAGGATGAATGTCAGATAAGAGGAAACATTGCTTTGTTGGCGATCTACTGGGGAATAGTAAACACAGACGAGTGTTTACATCCAAGAAACAAAAGGTATAAGTGTTTAGATGTTTGTGTATGGATCAAAGATGCGGACGAGCATCCCTAAGACTACGATACGGACGAGTATCGGGTAGAAACAAATACTGACACGTGTTCAGAGATGATGATACGGACGAGTATCAACTGGTTAACAGAGAACACGGATGAGTGTTGAATCTGAGGGGACTCTTCTGGGGAGTAATAGACACAGACGAGTATCTATATTCAAGAAGACAAAAGCGTTTGACACAGCGTATGGATTAAAGATGCGGACGAGCATCCTTAAGACTATGATACAGACGAGTATCAGGTAGAAACAAACGCTTGACGCATGTTCTGAGATGATGGTACGGACGAGTACCATCTGGTTAACAAAGAACAAGGACTAGTGTTGAATCTGCGGGGATATAAGCGCTATATACGGACGAGTATCTGTATAAGTGATTGGTGTATAGATGAGTATTTAACTGTTGGGGGGAGTGACACGAACGAGTGTCAAAGAGAAGAGTATAGTATAAACAAGTATCTGATGTACAAAGTGTTTATGTTACTGCACTGGGGAAAATGACACAGACGGATGTCAAGGAAAATATAAGTATATGTGAGTGCAAAGGGGATGTCTTTGGCTTTCTGCGGGGGGTATGACACGGACGGGTGCCACGAGGAGTATATACTGGTGTTTGGGCATGTAAAGCAATTGTGTTTGCTGAGGAATCTGGGGGGTATTCTGTACATTGCGGATGGATTGTCATCATTCACAAGTGTTTGACTTAAAGCATGGCTTATGATTATGCAATATGTTTGCTTTTTGCCGTAATGCTCCATATTAGACGGAATGCTACGCTTCGTGGGTGAATATGATGCAAATGCCATGATTATGCAAAGATACCAAACTGGGACTCGGATCCCGTTGCTGTGAAGATTTCAGGTCGATCTATTTGAAGTGGACATCCCAGCTGGGAATGAGATCATTGGTAGATCCAACAAGATGTATCTGTTTGGGGGGAATAAGTCACTGATAGACCCATCCTGGTAATAAGGGACCCAGCTGGGGTTTGTAGAAGCTTTCGTCACTCTGTTGTGATCCCTTCGTGCGTTGCTCTTCTGGATAGAGGCTGAAACTCTATAGGGAGATGGTTCCCTGACTTTTGTACTCAGCTGAGGGGGAAACAAGGTTGGCACCTCGGTTGGGGGAGAAATAGCAAGTGGAAACTCAGCTGGGGAGAAGACACTTGGGGTGCTAAGAATGAGTGTTGATTTGTCAGCTTGCTGGAGTGAAGCTTTCATGCCCCAAGTTGCGTTCTGGATACCTGCAATCCTGCAAAGATAGGGAAACGCACAAGTAATCCCGAGGTATCCTTTACTGGATTCCGTCATAGGAGTTTAGACACTTCTGAGAGTAAGTATATTTCCTGCAAGCATGTGACTTTTATTATATATATTTTTTGAAGATAAGCATCTGTATTTATGCAATCAGTTTTTCTTAAGACATCATACATCTTTTTGCAAATAAAAATGTACAGGACGAAACATGACTGAAAATCTGATCTTATTAATTCAAATGCCCTGAATTGGCAAGATACAGTCAAGGAAACATATCCCCTGAATTGAGGAGATTGTTACAAATTGAGAAACAAAATGTTGGCAATGTTGACGACGCTTCGAGGAGCTTCCCTTTTTGCTATGACTCGTATGACATTTGACGTTCTTCTCGTCTTGCTTTCTGAAGAAGGCTGATTCTGAAAGAAGCTTGATCCTTTTGAAGCTTACCAAGTTGTAAACGATACAGACGAATTCAGAATGCAGTTGTTCGCTTATCCCCTTATTTTGCATGGATCGCCCTTTCGGGTTTTCAATCCATCGGGATACCCATTTTTTCCTGAGTTGTCCGATGCGGCTTTTCAACTCAGCGGGTGTACTTTTTTTTGCTTATTTTCCCTTATTTTTGCCCGAGTCTTTTATTCTGTTTTTGACTCGCCGGGATGCCCTATTTTTGCCTGGACTTACATTCTGTTTTTGTGTCCAGCGGGTCATTTTTATGCGAAGTATTTTTTAACTGCATCTGAATTCACAGGGGACGGGAAGTCTTCACCATCCATAATACTGAGCATGAGTGCTCCGCCGGAGAAAACTTTCTTTACTACAAACGGTCCTTCATAATTCGGAGTCCACTTGCCCCTGTGGTCTGTATGAGGAGGGAGGATTCTTTTCAGCACAAGATCCCCTACTTGGTACTCTCGGTGCCTGACTTTCTGATCGAAGGCTCTCTTCATTCTTTTCTGATACAACTGCCCATGACAGATTGCAGCCAGCCTCTTCTCTTCAATCAGACTCAGTTGCTCGTATCGGGATCGGACCCACTCTGCTTCGTTCAGCTTAACATCCATTAATACCCGTAGGGAGGGTAATTCAACCTCAACAGGTAGGACTGCCTCCATACCATACACAAGTTGATACGGTGTTGCCCCAATGGATGTTCTGATTGACGTGCGGTACCCATGCAAGGCAAATGGTAGCATCTCATGCCAGTCTTTGTAGGTGACTACCATCTTCTGCACAATCTTCTTGATATTCTTATTAGCTGCCTCGACAGCGCCATTCATCTTTGGCATGTAAGGAGAAGAATTGTGGTGTTGGATCTTGAAATCCCGGCACAGCTCTGCCATCATTTTGTTGTTCAAGTTGGAACCATTGTCAGTAATGATTCGCTCGGGGACTCCGTATCGACAGATGATATCTCTCTTCAGAAATCTGGCTACCACTTGTCTTGTAACATTTGCATAGGAAGCTGCTTCGACCCACTTGGTGAAATAGTCAATGGCAACCAGGATGAATCTGTGGCCATTCGAAGCGGTTGGCTCAATCTTGCCAATCATATCAATGCCCCACATAGCAAAGGGCCAGGGTGAAGATATCACATTCAAAGGATTGGGAGGCACATGCACCTTATCCGCATAAATCTGGCATTTATGGCATTTTCTGGCGTAGGCACAACAGTCGGCATCCATTGTGATCCAGTAATAACCTGATCTTAGCAACTTTTTAGCCATGGCATGCCCTCCAGCATGGGTACCAAAGGATCCTTCGTGCACTTCACGCATTAACAAATCTGCTTCTGTCCTATCGACGCATCTGAGGAGTACCATATCAAAGTTTCTTTTGTACAGGGAACCATCAGTGTTCAGAAAGAAACTACCAGCAAGCCTTCTCAATGTCTTCTTATCATTGGAAGATGCCCCAGGTGGGTATGTTTGATCCTCCAAGAAGCACTTAATGTCATGGAACCAAGGCTTATCATCTTTGACAATGTCTGCTGCGAATACATATGCTGGTCTGTCAAGTCTGGACACTGAGATTTGAGGTACAAAGTTGGCAGCTTGAACTTTGATCATGGATGAAATGGTAGCCAGAGCATCTGCAAACTGATTTTCGTCCCGAGGGATATACTCAAGCTTGACCGTTGTAAAGAAAGTCAATAACCTCCTTGTATAATCCCTGTAAGGTATTAGATGATCCTGGTGGGTGTACCATTTGCCGTTGGTTTGATTGATTACCAGAGCTGAATCTCCGAACACGGTCAATGTCTTGATCCCGAGGTCAATGGCTTCCTCAAGACCCATAATGCAAGCTTCGTATTCAGCTTCGTTGTTAGTGCAGTTGAAAGTGAGTTTTGCCGAGAAAGGCATGTGAACTCCCTTAGGTGTAATGAGTACTGCACCAACACCACGACCATTCATATTAACAGTCCCATCAAACATCATAGTCCATTCTTCTTCCGGGTCAGACCCTTCAGTGTGAACAGGCTCTTCATGATCTTTTGCTTTTATGAACATGATGTCTTCATCAGGGAAGTCAAATCTCATAGGCTGGTAATCATCAATGGGTTGCTCAGCGAGATATTCAGACAATACACTGCCCTTGATGGCTTTCTGAGATGTGTACTGGATGTCATATTCCGTGAGGATCATTTGCCATCTTGCAACCCGTCCGGTAAGAGCTGGCTTCTCAAATATGTACTTAACTGGGTCCATCTTTGAGATCAACAAAGTAGTGTGGGTCAGCATATACTGTCTCAGTCGGCGAGCAGCCCACGCTAAAGCACAACAAGTTTTCTCGAGCAGTGAATAACGTTGTTCACAGTCGGTAAACTTTTTGCTTAGGTAGTAAATTGCATACTCTTTTCGACCAGACTCGTCATGCTGGCCCAACACACACCCCATCGACTCTTCTAATACTGTCAAGTACATTATCAGAGGTCTTCCCTCAACTGGAGGCATAAGGATTGGAGGCTCTTGTAAGTACTCTTTGATCTTGTCAAAAGCCTTCTGGCAATCTTCGTTCCACCTGACCGTCTGTTCTTTTCTCAACAATTTGAACAAGGGCTCACAGGTTGCCGTAAGGTGAGATATAAACCTTGAGATGTAGTTCAATCTACCTAGAAACCCTCGAACTTATTTTTCAGATTTTGGTGCAGGCATTTCTTGAATGGCTTTGACTTTATCCGGGTCAACTTCAATCCCTTTCTCGCTCACAATGAAACCCAGCAGCTTACCAGATCGCACCCCGAATGTGCACTTGTTGGGGTTCAACTTTAGTTGGTACTTCCTCAGACGCTTGAATAGCTTTAGCAGGTTTACCAGGTGGTCCTCTTAAGTGAGGGACTTGGCAATCATGTCATCCACATAACATTCAATTTCTTTATGGATCATATCGTGGAATAATGTCACCATAGCCCGTTGATATGTTGCACCAGCATTCTTCAGTCCGAATGGCATCACCTTGTAACAGAACGTGCCCCAGGGTGTGATGAAGGTTGTCTTCTCCATGTCTTCAGGTGACATTTTGATCTGATTGTATCCTGAAAATCCGTCCATGAAGGAGAATACCGAGAACTGAGCCGTATTATCCACCAATACATCAATGTGAGGTAATGGGAAATCATCTTTCGGGCTGGCTCTGTTCAGATCCCGGTAGTCAACACACATCCTCACTTTGCCGTCTTTCTTAGGCACAGGTACTATATTAGCAACCCACGACGGATAACTAGTTACAGCAAGGAACCCGACGTCCCACTGCTTCTGTACCTCTTCCTTGATTTTCATTGCCATATCTGGGCGAGTACGGCGCAGTTTCTGTTTAACCGGCGGGCATTCTTCTCTTAAAGGCAACTTGTGCACAACAATGTCGGTGTCCAACCCTGGCATATCTTGGTAGGACCAAGCAAACACATCCACATATTCCTGAAGCAGGCCAATCAGTTGTCTCTTCACTGAGTCTTGTAAGCAGGCCCCGATTTTAACTTCTTTCACGTCTTCGTCTGTACCAAGATTGATCGTCTCTACTTCCTCCTGATGAGGAGTGATAACCTTCTCCTCTTGTCTCAACAATCTGGCTAGCTCTTCAGGAAGCTCATACTCTTCTTCAACCCCTTCATCAGCTTGATTGATTGGATTGTCAAAGTCATACGAAGTCATAGCCGTGCTGTTGTCGGTGCGGTCTGGAAGGCACTCTCTGCAAGGGTTCAGCTTGTTCATTTTAGTGATTGATTTTAATCTTGTTTAGAAAAGTGAAATAAAGTTGTCATTTTGAAAACACTGCCATTTATTTTTTGTACAAAAAGAAAAATGAAAAAACAGTGAGCGGAAAAGCAAAAAGAGACTCATTTGCAAAAAGATGTCTGATACTTCATTGATTAATCTTGTTGCACAAAAATTACAGATGGCCCGATTACAAAATGAGTCTTGTCATCTTGGGCAAGATGCAAGACTTGATGCATGCTTAAAATATACAGGAAATAATAATTACTCTGCAGGAGTAACTCTTATAATTTCCTGGGAAGACCAGTTTGAGATACTGCTCCCCCGGGATCTTTGGACGGATCCAACTCTCCAGGTTGCAGTCGCTTTCATCCTCGTCTTCCAAATTGTTGACAGCATCGGGGGTGAGCATCCCCCCACTAACAAAGTTGGGCTCCTTAGCAGCCTCTGCTTGATCTTGTTGAGTTGGTTTGTAACCCAACCCAAACCTATCCTCTTTCTTCTCTACGGGCAGCAACTTGCCCCAGCCTTGGGCAGTCCCTTCCTCAACAACCTTCCGGGCTTGTTGATAAGATGTCATTGAGGTTCCAGGTACATCAGATGTTTCATTTATGTTCAAGGCCTCAAACCCTTGACTCATCGTTTCATGGATCTCCCCATCCATCTCAATGTATTTGTATGTAGCCAGATGGCTAACAAAAATATCTTCCTCTCCACAAATAGTAACGACTTGGCCCTCCCACTCGAATTTTAACTTCTGGTGAAGGGTAAACGTAACTGCGCCGGCGGCATGAATCCATGGTCTACCCAACAAACAGCTGTAGGCAGGCTGAATGTCTATCACGTAGAAGGTCGTTTTGAAAGTTTGTGGGCCAATCGTTATAGGCAACTCAACTTCCCCCAGAACTGATCTCTTAGAACCGTCGAAGGCTCTTACTACCAAGTTACTGGGACGTAATGCCAATCCGTCATACTCTAGCTTCACAAGGGCTTTTTTAGGTAAGACATTGAGGGATGATCTTGTGTCTACCAGCACATGGGAAAGAGCTGCACCTTTACATTCCATGGTAATGTGCAAAGCCTTGTTATGATTGCGGCCTTCCGTAGTCAAATCAGTGTTGGTGAACCCTAGTCCATGACTAGCATTAACATTTCCAACCACAGTTTCTAACTGATTGACGGTGATCTCTTCTGGCACATAAGATGCGTGCAAGACTTTTAGTAGTGCGTTCCGATGAGCCTCGGAGCACATAAGCAATGATAGAATAGAGATCTTGGAAGGCGTCTGGTGAAGCTGGTCCACTATCTTGTAATCACTTTTCTTGAAAATCACTCTTGAATCATCAACTTCTTCACCACAAATAGACAATGTGGGGGGAGGTTGAGGCTTCACTCGAAGCGGGTCGCTCCCAAAAGATGGGAATGGCCCAAATAAAGGTACAGACGCGAACGGTCGGCGAAAGAGGGATGTGAGAACACACAGGAGTGAACTCACAGGGAATGAATAGAGTCGCCAGCTAGGCATTTTTATCCCGGAGGAAAGGCAATGTTGCATAGACCTAGAAAAGATATGGATAAGACGGTTGCGAACCAGAGAGACTGAGAAAGGGGGTTGGTTACAACCTGGGAAGGTATTAGCACCCAGATTGTCCTTCGTACTCGACGGGATCCACGCTTAAAATATTTGTGTTTTAAAGGGGTAGTGTCAGTGCAAATTGTGTGTAAAGAGAGCTGGAAAAGGTGTACAGGTGTCAGTGTGAAGGAAGTGTGAAGTGTATAAATGATGTGTCAGTGTGGGAACAAAAGTGAAATGCTCAAGAATATGAGGCTATAAGAATAATGCTGGAAAGAGGGGGAATATACAGAGACTTTTGTTCGATAACTGTTAAGTTATGCCTACGTATCCTCTCGTGCAATGAGGAAGTCAGAACACCGTAGTTCGACCCAAAGAGACTGAAAGGTGAATTGACCTGTGAACTGCTTGCTTGCTTATGCTCAAGTGTATGATCTGTCTGGCACAGATGCAAACTGTCTTGCATTAGACGGAAGAAACAAGTTCTCGTTTATGAGTGAATGAGATGAGAAAAGAATCCCGGAGGAGACGATTATTGTTTGTTTTTGTGTTTTCAGTCTTTTATTGCTTTTGAAAGTTTGTCATAAGTTAATGAGCTGAAGCCTAAACCAATGGGTTAGTAAACTCATCACATCTTCCCTCTGATTAGGGGTAATGAGAATACCTTAAGTGTGAAGTCAACTTCTCACACTTAATCACCTTTTGATGTAGGATTAAGGTCATTAACCTACTTGTGATTATTTAGATGTTTTTGTTGTTTTGTTTAGTGTTAAGTAATGAGATTAAGCCATAATCAGGGATTAAACAGACTCATTACACCATCCTAATAGAAGGATAATAGATGAGGATGTTTAAGCTGAGGAAAACTCCTCAACTTAATCCATGATTAGGGATTAAACTCATGACAAAACAAAGCCTTTCTTAAGTGGATTTTAGTTAATGGTGAGATGAGGAAGTGAGTTTTATGGTTTGTAAGACAACTTGAGGAGGACTTGTCCATTAACACTAGGGTTAGTCCTTCTTAACCAATTAAGGAAGAATTAGAACCCTAATGCAAGGCCCAAGTTACAAGCTTGATGTCTTGGTGATTATTATGTGGATTGATTAAAGGATTAAACACATTAAGGGTTTAACACTTAGGATTAAAGTTATACACTCCATCCTAATAGAAGGATGCAGGCATAAGCTTAATCACAAAGCCTTAAAGCCTTTAGGATTTAGTCCCTGATTATGAGGTGAGAAGAGAAGACTCAAAGAGACACAAAGGTAAAACTGAGTGGGGAGACTAATTAAAACCCTAATCATTGTCATGCTTGGTTGTTCCTAAGGTTTGTGAGGTTTAAGAAAGAAATCTTCAATGGAACCACCAGGAAGCAGATGAAAGGATCAGGAGAAGCAAAGTAACTTGCTTCATTTAAGAAGTCAAGTCACTTGAAGAAAGAAAGTAAGAAGAAGAAGAAAGAACAAGCTCAATCTCAAACACATAACAAAATGCAGCAAGGATGCATGAGAGAGATGAAAAGAAGTTGTGAGAAGTGAAGGCAAATCCACTTCTCAAAGTTACTTACCACCTGAAAAGTTAGTGAAAGGATTGCAATGCAATGCAAAATGAAATGAAATGGCATGATGTAAATCAAAACCAGAAGCACATACATGATGTTAATGATGCTATGGGATGATGTGAACATGAAACAAGGCAAGGGGATGATCATACAAACTTATGGATGCAAATGGAGCAAGTTTAGAACCATGAACACACATGAAAAGTTATGAAATGCACATGACATACAACATGGCAAATACATGAAGCAATGATCAAACATACTTCTAATATGTCTTAAGATGTCCCATGAATCAAATGAATGCATAAAATGTCATGGCAAGTCATGTTATGCAAGCAAATGCAAGATGAATGCAAATGAAAGCCCAAATTAGGGTTTATGATCAATGCATCAAACAAAAACCAAAATCAGAAGCAAACATCAAGATAAAAAATTGAAAATGCACTCAAAGGGACCCTAATCCTATACTAACTCACTGCCCAAAGGAGAGATTCCAACTCTTAACCTAATTAGGGTTATGAATTTCCTAAGTTTCCTAGGGTTTTAAGGTACCTTAACAAGAAAAATGCCAAACAAATGGAAAATGAAAGATCAAATCAAGCCAATTTAATCTCACAAACTACATGCTAAACAAAATGCAATGCAAAAAGAATCAAAATCCAACTCTCAATGGCTAGGTAGAAATGATTTTTTGAAGTTTGGATCAAAATAATGCCTTGAAATGATTTTAATTCCATGAAAAATTCTCAAAAGACATCAAGATCAAAAAGGAAATTTGGTTTGAGGGTTGGACAACGTTTCTAAATGATTATGAAGGTTTCATGAATTTTTTGGTGATTTTTAAATACCTAAAAGTATTTTTAATTAATTAATTCTCATTAATTAATTAAAAATAAACTTTTAAATGATTTAAAAATAATTTTTAATGCAAAAAATAAAAATAAAATTTTTTTTGGTTTCTGAAAATTAATAAAAGTGTGCATAAAAATTTTCAGAATTTTTAAAATGATTTTGCTATTTTTAATAAATATGAGAAAACAACTGAATTAATTGGAAAAATAAAATGAAATTAATCTGAAAAAAAGAAAAGTATGCGCATCCAAGGGTCCAGGTTTGAATTCACACGCGCGGGAAGAGACTTGGCGCCACATCCAAGGGCTGACATTCAAATTCACTAATTAACTGATTAAACCCTAATCCATGCCCTAATCACTCTCAGGCGACCGGAACACTGTTCCGGTCGTCTTCTCCGGCTAGGTCATCTCCCAATCTCTCTCAATACGCCATGAAATCATGCCAAACTCTCCAGATCAACTAAACTAACATCCCTAAACAATAATCCAGCAACAAAATCCATTTATTTCAACACAAAATCAAGATACGAATCAAACATCAAAAACTGCCAAAATTTCAGAAACACAATACAACCTCATTTCTCAATCTTTTTCAAAAGTAACAAGTTCAGTGAACTCAGGGAAGCATGCTTTATCATTTAGAAACAAGAAATAGAGGTTCTGTAAAAATGAAATGCCATAGCTACCTGAATCGAAGCTTTCAAACCAGGAGCTTCTGGGCCAGTTTCTTGCTTCTAAACAGCTCCAATGACCTCTCCAAAGTGTTTGCCAGGCTTGTTTGAAGTTTATTTGGGCTGGTTTGTGAGATTGAACAAGTTCTGTTCAGTGAAGTGAGGAAATCGTGTTTTTGATATGGCTGTTTTTAGGGCAAGATGAAGGGTGGGAAATGATCAGGGAGTGATTGTGAGTTGTTCTATGAAGTTTGTTTGAAGGTTTGTGGCCTGTGTGATGAGTTTCGAATGCTTTTGCTCAAGAGGGTGAAAATGTGAGTGCTGAGTTGTGGTGTGTTTCAGGCTTGCCTCTTGTTATATTTGGCTTGCATTTTCTTTGTATAAACAAATGCCATTGGTCAGAAGAAGTGACATGTGCTTTATTGATTGGTATGGGTGCTTTTGCCAATATGTCAAAGTTGGTGTAAGAAGGCATGGGCTACTTTCTAGCCAAGTACAAGGAGGGTGTGCTGTGCAGCATGATGTGAGGAAAGGCCTAGGATTGGTCAGCAAGCTAGCCAGCAAGTGGATGAGAAGCTATGATGAGTTTTGCAACTTGCCTTGCCTTTGCTTTTCATGAAAAAGTCTTGCTCCATAGGCCACAAAAGTGAATGATCTCTTGGCCCATTCTGATTTTTATGTGTTGTATGATCATATGGTGAAGTTTAGAAATGCATTTGACAGCCCAATTTGCCTTGAGAAGTGAATTTGCAACTTTGCCTCTTTGGTGCATAACTTGAAATTTAGTGATTTTTGCCAACTTTGACAAGCCATAACTTTTGATCCAAAATGAATTAGGTCATGTTCTTGTACTTTTTGAAAAGGGAAATATCTATTCTACAACTTTCATGACCAAAGTTTTTTCATTTGAAGCTTTTTTGAATAAAAAAGTAAAGGTTGAAAAAGTTGCCTAAAATGGCAATTTCATTAAAAGTCAAACTTGCCCAAAAAGTCAACTTTGCAAAAACTTGAAATTCTTGAATTTTGTGAACTTCCAACATCTTCCATGATCAAATAAAGATCATATACAATCAAAATGATGAAGAATGCCCTTTGGTTGGGTCACTGGGGGCCTCAGATGCCCTGATTTTGCACTGACTTGCTTGAAAAGTCAACTCTTGATCAGATGACTTCCCCATGGAATTTCTTCATGAAAATTGATATGCATACTCCCTATACCATATAGAGACCAATAGAAACAAGAATGACCCAAAAATTTGGGGTTATGGCCTTTGAAACCAAAACCCTAATTTTAGGTCACCTGTGCAGTCAAGCCTGACTCTGCTTCCATACCAATCCCAGTTCTTGTGATTCTTTGACATTCTTGACTTTGAGAGGATATAATATGATATTTGAACACACATAGACCCCTTTGAAGTGATTGATGACCTTTGGAGTGGCCCAAGAAGCTCTTGGATTGCTCAGATCACAAACCCTAGATGCAGATGACTTAGGACCAATGCAGTGAAGCAAAAATGCAATATGAGATGCTATGATTTAAACTTATGCATATGAAAAGATCACAAGCCATGGTGAAATGGGTGAGGGCAAATTTGGGGTGTTTACACTTAGTATCATCTTCGTCGCTGCTAGGTGAGATACCTTTGGCCTCACATGAATCTACTCCCCATACCAACATTATATGCTAAGTCAGGCCTTATGTGACAAAGGTATCTTAGTTACCCAATAAGTTTTCTATATTGGTTTGGATCGACATCATCTTCATCTAAATCTTTCGACAATTGCAATCTGGGCTCAGCTAGAGTCGAAGTTGGGTTGCAATCTTGCATCTCAAATCTCTTTAGTATTTTTCTTTCATATCTTCTTTGGTGCATCATCAAACCTCTACCACTCTTGTAAAATTAGATGCCAAGGAAATATGAGAGATTTCCCAAGTATGACATTTCAAACTCCTCACTTAGGTCATGTTTGAAATCTTAGATCTCCTTCTTACAACTTCCTGTTATCAACAGATCATCGACATAAAGACATAGTATAAGAAATTCACATTGATTTTTCTTACATATACTCTATGCTCAATTGTGCACTTCACAAATTCCTTCTCCCTTAGAAATCCACCTATCTTATTATTCCAAAATCTTGGAGCTTACTTAAGTCCATACATGGCTTTATGCAGCATCTAGACCTTTCTTTCACTTCCTTGTATAAGCTTCTTCGTCTAAGGGACCATTCAGGAATTCACACTTCACCTCCACCTGATATGTGTGCCAATTATTCATGTTTGCTAGACCAATAAACAACTTGATTGTTTCAATCCTAGAAATAGGTGCAAAAACTTCATCGAAGTCAGTTCCTTCCTTCTAAATAAATCCTATCGCCACAAGTCTCGCCTTGTGTCGAGTCACTTCCCCCCTAGGATTCATATTTATCTGGCATACCCACTTCACATCAATTTCCTTCTTTCTTTGAGGCAATTCGAAAAGTGACCAAGTGTTGTTAACTTCGATTGACTTCATCTCCTCATTCATTGCTTTCACCCACTTCAAATCTTTCAATGCCTCAACTGTATTGACATGTTCTACATCTACATATAAAGCATAATGTACCATCTCACCTTCTTCATCGACCACATCCTCTAATGTAATCACACATTCTTGCAACCTTGCAGGCATGTGTCTTGTTCATTGAGGTCTGCTTGGGCCTGCTTCACCTCTAACTCCTTCTCGTCGAACATCTCTTTCGATTTCACTAGTTGGTTCTTCAAATAAGATTCCAACTATATATTTCTTGACATTTTTAGTCCAATCCCACCCTTTAAGCTCATATATGATCACGTCACTGCTGATCACAACTTGCTTGTGCACTGGGTCGAACAACTTGTAACCTCCTATCGTACCTCGAAAAAATATGATCCTCGCGAATGCGGTTGCGGCGGGGCTGACATGAGAGTTGCCATCTAATTATGATTTATTCTCAAAATGGGGAAAGGGAAGATATAGATAAAACCTGAGAAGAAAGGATAAAGACAAGGTCATCGCAACCATTGCCTGGGTTCGGAAGTAGGTTATGCAAGGGGAAGGTATTAACACCCCTTACATCCATCGTACTCGATGAGAACCATCTAAGTTGTTACGTGTAAAAGGATGTATATGCCTAATTAGTTACTTGCTAAAGGGAAAATAGTTTAATTGAAGTTTGATTGATCCTAGGTGCTCGGCAAGGATTGAGATCCGTGTGCCTACGTATTCCCTCGTGTAATGGGAAAGTCAGAGCTTCATAGTTCAACTTACTACGATTGGTTGTCGATTTTATTACCTTTATTTCATAAAAGGAATTTAGGAGTCGAATTGCACTAAAGACTATGGGTAGAGGTGTTATTCTGAACCAACAAGCCAAACGTCTTGCGACAAAATAATCGGAGTGAGTAACGAGATTCCAATTATCCTCCTCCTACCACTTAAGGCTCGTGGCGTACAATTTTTATCATATTATTAAAGTATTTTATCACCTAAGACCATTTGACGTTGGATCAAGGGTTTGGATCTAAATGAATCATTTTGGTCAAAGGGTAGGTCGGTTGCGAGGCACAAAACGCTCGACAAGGGTGAATGCAAATGGAGTGTAAAGGTTGATTGGTTACATGGGAAGACGCCTAGTAAGGAAGGCGCCTAATAAACAAAACCAAAACCTAAGGGAAGTGCAAGTGTGTGAGTGAAACCACTTGGCGTTGGACTAAGGGTTCGCGGAAAAAGAAAAAACGAGTAAATAAAGGACATACATCGGAATCGGGAGAGGGGTACAAAGTAAGTTACAATGGATTGCACGAAATAAAAGGATTCATTATATTTGCCCAAGAGGAAACGTGTGTGAAGTGTCCTAAGCTATACGAAGTTGTTGGAGCTTAAGATTAAATCAAAAGCATCGAAATATGACTCTTTAACTATCTTAGAATTGATTCAATATTAGAATCATTCTATGAGAAGTAGAGCATCACTTTATGCATCCAAACGGTTTTCGAAAGTTAAAACAAAGTGAAAACCTTTTTGACCAAGAGTTATTATGTTTTATAAATCTGCACGGGTCCCACTGGGTATGCCAATTTGTTCGTAATGGATTTTGACGAACAACCTCTAGTTTTCCAATTTACACTAAATTGGTTTACTTGCAGGATCAACCATACAAATCCTAGGACATAAGTGCGATTTTGTTGAAATTATAACTCCAGCAATCTTGTAATTTTACTTTGTCGCTCCCGGAAAAGACATTAGGTTCCACGGTGCAGACGGGAACGGTCGGTGAAAGAGAAATGAGGTTGAATTGAATAGAGTCGCCAGCTAGGCATTTTTATCCCGAAGGAAAGGTAATGCTGCATAAACCTGGAAAGAGATGGATAAGACGGTTGCGAACCAGAGAAACTGAGAAAGAGGGTTGGTTACAACCTGGGAAGGTATTAGCACCAAGATCGTCCGTCGTACTCGATGGGATCCATGCTTATAAGATGGTGTTTAAAAAGGGGTAGGTGTATGTGCTATCTGTGTGCAAAAGCTAAGGAAAGAAAGTATAGGTGTCAGTGCAAAAAAGTGAATTGCTCAGGAACTGAGGCTTAGAAAAGAATGCTGAAAGAGGGGGATGACAAAGAGACTTTTGTTCGATAACTATTAAGTTATGCCTACGTATCCACTCGTGCAATGAGGACGTCAGAACATCGTAGTTCGACTCAAAGAGACTGAAAATAAATTGACGGTGAATTGCTTGCTTGTCTATGCTCAAGTGTATGACTCGTCTGGCTTGAGTGCTAACTGTCTTGCATTAGACGGAAGAAGCAAGTTCTCGTTTGTGAATGAGTGTGATGAGAAAAGAATCCCGGAGGAGACGATTATTGTTTGTTTTTGTGTTTTCATCTTTTTATTGTTTTTGGTGTTTTGCATAGGATTATGAGCTTAAGCCTAACTCAAGGGCTTGTAAACTCATTATATCCTCCCTGATTAGGGATAATGAGCCTACTTAAGTGTGAGATAAGCATCTCAACTTAATTACCATGATGATGTAGGATTAAGATCACTAACTTACTTGTGATTATTTAGATATTTTTGGATTTTTGTTTAGTGTTAAGTAATGAGTTTAATATCCAATCACAGATTAGTGAACTCATTACACCATCCTAATAGAAGAATGATATATGAGAACACTTAAGCTGAGGAAGATACCTCAACTTAATCCATGGTTAGAGATTAAATTCATTATATAACAAGCCTTTATTAAATGTATTTTAATTAAAGGGTGAGATTAAGAAGTGTATTTTATGGTTTGTAAGACAACTTGAGGGGGACTTGTCCATTAAACACTAGGGTTAGTCCCTCTTAACCATATGGAAGAGATAAAACCCTAATGTAAGGCCCAAGTTACAAGATAAAGTATTAGTGATTATTAATGTGTTTTGATTAAGAGGTGTAAACAAATTAAAGGTTTAACACTAAGGATTAAAGTTATACACTCCATCCTAAGATAAGGATGCAGGCATAACCCTAATTCAAAGTCCTAAAGCTTTAAGAGTTTAGCCTCTGATTAAGAGATGAGAAGAGAGACTCAAGGAGACTCAAAGGTAAAAATATAGGGGGGGGGGGGACTATACACATTATCATGCTTGGATATCCTATGGTTTGTGAAGCTTAAGAGAAAAGATCTTCAGGAAGGCCACCATGGAAGAAGCAGATGAAAAGAGAAGGAGAGAAAGAATAAGTTACTTACTTCTTGAAGAAGATAAGTAACTTAAAAGAAAGAAAGTAAGAAGGAGAGAGCATAAGTGAAGCAAGTTCACTTCAAATACAAGTAAATATGTAAATGAGAAGGAAAGAAGAGGTGGGAGTTGAAGGCAAATCCACCTCCCAGATAACTTACCAAAAGTACCTGAATGTTAGTATGAATGCATAAGGAATGAAATAAAAAGAAATAAGATAAATGAAGGTGCAAAGACCAAATTCAGAAGTGAATATTCAATGTAAATGGCATATGAGATGATGCAAAGTCATACAAGATGCATATGAATGATCATACAAGGATGAGATGTAATGGAAACATGTTTAGATGCATGAAAACACATGGATGTTCATGAAATGTAATGGATGCAAAGCATATCAAAATGATGCAACAATGATCAAGCAATGTTTCAAACATGTCCTAAGATGTCTAAGATAACATAAAAAAGAATGTAATGGCATGACAAGTTCACAAGTTCATGATATGCAAAGAAGAATGCAAATGAAGATGCAAAATTAGGGTTTTAAGACAACATGAGATGCATATGACCCAAACAGAAGCATACACCATGATAAAAAATTGAAATTTATCTCAAACAAACCCTAAACCTATACAATATCACACCCCAAAGGATAAGGTATGAAGCTTATCCTAGTGAAAGTTATGAAATTCCTAAGTTAACTAGGGTTTTTGGGTGCTTCTAAAGGGAAAATGCAAATCAAATTGAAAATGCAAGATGAAAATATGAGATAAATAACCTAGAAACTATATGCAATATTTGAAACAATGCAAAAATAATCAAGTTCAAACTCATCATGATTAGGCATAAATGAAATTTTCAAGTTAGGGTTAAAAAATATGGAATTTAAGAACCCTAATTCAAAGAAAACTGTGAAAATGTGATCAAAACTAAAAAGAATTTTGTATGGTGAGTTTGAAAATGTTTCTAAATGCATTGGAATGCTTCATGATTTTTTGTGTGATTTTTAGAAACCTAAATGCATATTTAATTAATTAAATCAATTAATTAATTAAATAAAACATTTAAATATTTTAAAAATACTTTTTTAATGCAAAAAATAAAATAAAAATTGTTTTTTAGATTAAGAAAAATATTTAAAACAGAAATGCAAAGTTTGAGATTTTTTTGATGATTTTTGCTATTTTAAATAAAATGGACAAAAGAAATGAAAAGAAAATGAAATAAAAATGAATAAAATGCAAAGTCAAAGGATCCAGTGGCTGGGATTCAAACTGAGGGGGGAGGGTTGACTGCGCGCGTGATCTAAGGGTCAGGATTCATTCTGGGGAAATTAATTTAATTAATCCTAATTAATTTAATAAAAATAGATTATAGTTTAATGAAGTGATCAAAGCCGTCCAAAAACGCGCTAACACAAGATCAAAGGGTCCACATTCAAACTGAGAAATTAATTAGGTTTTAGCCCTAATGACTTTCAGGTGGCCGGAGAAGACCTCCGATCATCTTCTCCGGCAGCTTTCTCACTCTAACTCCCTCCCCAGGCCATGAAAACGCACCAAAGTCTCCAGAAATGATCATTGAACATCACATAACACAAATCAAACATCAAAACTCATTTATTTTTCATGAATCAACTAAATCGAAGCAAACAACAAAATACGGGAAAAGTTTCAGAGCAAGCATACACACTCATTTCTCAATCATTTTCAAAAGTAAAGACATTAGCATGATTAGGGAAGCATGTAAAATCATTTAAGAACTTAAAAGAAAGGTTCTGGAAAATTTGTTCTTGATGGTTACTTGAGATGAAGCTTTCTCAATCTTAGCTTTCTGGACCTCTCCTTGATGCTAATCCACCCCAAAGAACTCCCTGAAGCTTCTGAAAGGCTTAGAACAAGTTTGTATGGATTGGTTTTTGAGATTCAGTTATGAATGTGCAGAAATCGTGTTTTGGTTTGAGAAGCTCTCAGGCCATTGTAAGGGTTGCTTTGTGATCCTTATGATGTGTATGATTGAATGGTGCAAAGAGTTTTGAGGTTTGATGGTTGTGCTGAGAGATTCGAAGAGATGAAAGTTTTGGAGATTTTTGTGAAACTCAGCTTGTGGAATGATTCATGCTCCAAGGTCATATGAAATGAGGTCCATGATGCTTGTATGTGATGTCTTGATTGGTCAGAAGGTTGGTGGTGGCATAGTGTATTGGTATGGGCAAGTTGCAAAAAAGTCACATTTGTGTACTTGAGGTATGAGCATGGTTCAGAGCTGGCTTGAAGGGGTGTCTGGCCTCAGCTGAGTTCATGGATGGCCCTTGGATCATTTTTATGCAGCTGGATCACTTGGATGAAAAGATACCATAGGCTTTGCAAATTTCCAACTTTGAAGATTTTGTGAAAATGACTTAATGAAACTTGTGATGCAAGGCACAATTCTGGTCCAAATGCATTGCACTATATTTGTATGATGTTTAGAAGTCAATTAGAGGTCATGAAATGGCTTAGAACTTGAATTTGAAAAATCCCCTCTTTGGTGCACACTTGAAAATTATAGGATTTTTGCCAACTTTGAAAGGCCATATCTTGAGTTCTAGGATGAATCAAGACATGTTCTTGTACTTTTTGAAAATGGGAAGACATAATCTACAACTTTCATGCCCAAGAATTTTTCATTTGAAGCATTTTTGGTCATGAAAGAATAGGTTGAATATTTTTCCCAAAATGGACAGTTTCCATTACAAGTCCTTTCCAAAAATAGCAAGTTTGCATTTGGCTCAAAATTCTTCAACTTTGTGAACTTACAAACAATTCTAAGATCAAATAAAGACCATAAAGACTCAAAAGGATGATGATGAACCTTTGGTACCCTTGATGGAGGCCTCAGATGCCCTGATTTTGACTTTACTTGCTCAAGAAGTTACCCAATGATCAGATGACTTCCACAGTGAATTTCTTCATCAAATTTGGTATATATGACCCTTATAATATATTAAGACCATTAGAAACAAGAATGACCAAAAAATTTGGGATTAAGACCTTTGAAACCAAAACCCTAATTTTAGGTCATCTGTGTAGGAAACCTTCAGTCTGCCTCTATGCCTTTGCCATGCTTTGTGATCCCTTGAATTTTATGAACTTTGGGGAGAATATTATGATCATGGAACATACATGGACCCTCTTGGCAAGCTTCAAAACCATTGGGATGGCTCAGATCACTTCTTGGATTGCTCAGATCACAAACCCTAGCTATGCAGATGAAATGAACTATGCGGTGGGAGATGATATGCTTATGCTAATGCAAAAATGAAAGATCACAAGCCAAGGTGTGAGAAAAAGGTGAGGGAAAATTTGGGGTGTTTACAATTGCCCCTATTCAAGCATGAGTTAGCTGTGCAGGATGTAAGCGCCTGGCTTAACAGACAAACAAGATAACTTGTGGTTGAATGCCAAAGACAGTCTGAAATTTGCACTCGCTAGGGAGAAGAAGAAAAGGGATATAAATTGTACAATGTAGTATAGTATGAGTATCAAATAAAAGCGATGGAGGATGACCATCGAGCAGAGGACGACTGATGGGGGTCAAACGGTAAGCAAAGCAATGACGGGGACGACCATCATGCTGGGAAATAAAGAAACCGCGAAGGGGACGACCATCGGGTAAAATTCTCTGGGGATTAAAGGGATGAGGAAAACACTGACACGGATGGCCATCGGGTTAAATGGTAAAGAAAACAACGATGGGGACGGCCATCGGGTAAAAGCTGATGAAAGACGATCATCAGGAAAAAGGAAAAGGGACCACGACGGGGACGGGGACGACCATCGGGTTAAAGAATAAATGAAATAATGATGAGGGACGGTCATCAAAGGTGAAGGAAGATCACCTAGCAGGGGACGACCTGCTCTTTATCTCAACATAGGACGAATGCCGGATAGAAAAGGTCAACGATGGGGACGGCCATCGGATAAGCATGATGAAGGACGATCATCAAGAGCTGAAGGATAATCACCTAGCAGGGTACGACTACTCTTGGGGATTATCTCGACATAGGATGAATGCCGGATAAAAGATAAACGATGGGGACGACCATTGGATAAATGATGAGGGACGGTCATCAAAAGGTGAAGGACGATCACCTAGCAGGGGACGGTTGCTCTTTATCACGACATAGGATGAATGCCAGATAGAAGGTTCCAACAACGGGGATTCCACTGGGGAAAGGATGAGGGACAGTCATCCAAAGGTGAAGGACGATCACCTGGCAGGGGACGGCTGCCAAAAGTATCACGACATAGGACGAATGCCGGATATGAGAAAGTTGTTTTGTTTCTGTGGGGATGTAAACACGGACGAGTGCTTACGCTTTTGAAATAAACGGTATAACTGTTTGACAGTGTGTATAGATCAAAGATGCGGACGAGCATCCTTAGTACCATGATACTGACGAGTATCGGTAGAAACAAACGCTGACACGTGTTTAAGGATGATGATACAGATGAGTATCAATCGGTTAAGCAAGGAATACGGACGAGTGTCGAATCTGCTGAGGGGTGATATATACAAGATACAGACGAGTATCAAAGACTTCTGTATAAGTATGTACAAGTATGATCTGCTGGTGAAGTATGTGCAAGACACGAACGAGTGCCAAAAGATTGAGCAAGGGACACGGACGAGTGTTTTGACTTGCTGGGGAAGTATGACACGAGCGAGTGTCAACAAAGAATATGTATAGGTATGAACAAGTGTTTGAGAATGAAGAAGGTATTCTGGCGACTTTATTGGGGAAAGATGACACGGACGAGTGTCAAAAAGAGCATGTAAAAATATGAACATGAATCTGTGTTTGGGAGTGCAAAAGGGATGCTTTGGCTTTTATCTGCAGGGGATATGAGTTTTATATATGGCTGGTGAAGTAATTTTGGTATTTGCAGGTGACGGGCTCGAACCTGGCTTATGATCATGCAAATGTTTGATTTTTTCCATAATGCTCCATATTAGATGGAATGCTACGCTTATTTTGGTGGATATGATGTGAATGCTATGATTATGCAAATGAGAAAAACGATCTGAGATCCGGATCCTGCGGGGATAAAGATCTCTGGTTTATCAGTCTGGAGGGAGAACTTCGTCGGGGATGAGGAAGTTTCAGCAACTCCACTGGGGATGTATTTCAGGCATTGCTCTACTGGGGAGAGAATGGCAACTCTGCGGGGAAGCAAATCCATCGACCCTGCTGAGGATAAGAAAATCCCGGCCACTCTGATGGGAAATAGAAATTTCTTGACCACTTTGATAAGGAATAGCCGTCAAGCATTGCTCGGGAGATCCTGCTTGGGGAGGAGATAACTTCTGGGAAGTAATACGCTGGGGATTGATGAATTCCTCAAGGGATCCTCTCGGGGGATAACAGCTTCGTGAGGAACTACTTCTTGTCAAGGAATCCTGCTGATGATGTGATTGTTGGCTTGGCTTGGGAACAATACTTTATATGCCCCATCTTGTGAAAGATTGTCTGTCTTGAGTACCTGTAACCTGTTAAACAAAGGAAACGCACAATTGTCCCGAGGTATCCTCAACCGGATTCCGTCATAGGAGTTAGATTTGTCTGAGAGCAACATATTTCCTGCAAGCATTTATTAAAATGGCTCATATGTTTTATGCAAGTGTTGTATCATGAACTTTGGAAATTTTGCAAACGAAACAAAAATGTACAAAAACAAAGTGTGACTGAAAATTCTGATTTTATTGATGTGTGCGCCCTGGATAGGCAAGTACAATCAAAGAAGCGAATCCCCTGAAAGGAGGAGGTTGCTGTAAATTGAGAAAATAAAAGTGTTGGCAATGTTGAAGACGACGCTCCAGTGAGCTTCCTTTGCTATGACCCGTATGACCTTGACGTTCTTCTTATCTTGCTTTCTGAAGAAGGTTGATTCTGACTGACGCTTTATCCTTTCGAAGCTTGCCATGTTGTGAGTGATACAAACGAATTCAGAATGCAGTTGTTCGCTTATTCCCTGATTTTGCATGGATCGCCCTTTCGGGTTTTCAATCCACCGGGATACCCATTTTTGCCTGAGCTGTCTGATGTGGCTTTTCAACTCAGCGGGTGTACATTTTTTTCAATTTTTCCCTTACTTCTGCCCGAGTCTTTTATTCTGTTTTTGACTCGCTGGGATGCCCTATTTTTGCATGGACTTACATTCTATTTTTATGTCCAACGGATCATTTTATGCGAAGTATTTTTTAACTGCATCTGAATTCACAGGGGATAAGAAATCTTCACCATCCATAGTAGTGAGCATCAGTGCTCCACCAGAGAAGACCTTCTTTACTATAAATGGGCCTTCGTAGTTTGGCGTCCATTTGCCTATGTGGTCTGTATAAGGAGGAAGAAGTCTTTTCAGAACAAGCTCTCTCACTTAGTATTCCCGAGGTCTGACTTTCTGATCGAAGGCTTTCTTCATTCGTTTCTGATACAACTGCCCATGACAGATAACTGCTAATCCTTTCTCTTCAATCAGATTCAGTTGATTGTATCAAGACCGGACCCATTCTGCTTCATCCAGTTACACATCCATCATTACCCGTAAGGAGGGTAGTTCAACTTCAACAAGTAGGACAACTTCCATACCATACACAAGCTGATAAGGTGTTGCCCCAGTAGATGTTCTGATAGAGCTTCGGTACCCATGCAAGGAAAATGGTAGCATTTCGTGCCAGTCTTTGTAGGTGACTACCATCTTCTGCACAATCTTCTTGATGTTCTTGTTAGCGGCCTCAACAATGCCATTCATCTTTGGCCTGTAAGGAGAAGAGTTGTGATGTTTAATTTTGAAGTCCCAACAAAGTTCTGCCATCATGTTGTTGTTCAAATTGGAACCATTATCAGTAATGATCCACTCGGGAACTCCGTATCGACAGATGATATCTCTTTTCAAAAATCTAGCTACCACTTGTCTGGTGACGTTTGCGTATGAAGCTACTTCGACCCACTTGGTGAAGTAATCAATGGCTACCAGGATGAATCTGTGAGCGTTTGAAGCAGTCGGTTCAATCTTTCCAATCATATCAATGCCCCACATGGCGAAGGGCCAAGGTGAAGACATTACATTCAAAGGATTTGGAGGCACATGCACTTTATCTGTGTAGATCTGGCACTTGTGGCATTTTCTAGAATAGGCACCACAGTTTGCATCCATTGTGATCCAATAATATCCCGATCTTAACAACTTCTTTGCCATTGCATGTCCTCCGGCATGGGTACAGAAAGAACCTTCATGTACTTCGTGCATCAGTAGGTCTGCTTCCTTCTTGTCAACACATCTGAGCAAGACCATGTCGAAGTTTCGCTTGTACAAAGAACCATCAATATTGAGGAAGAAACTATCGGCTAGCCTTCTTAATGTCTTCTTATCATTTGACAATGCCCCAGGTGGGTATGTCTGAGTCTATAAGAAGCATTTGATGTCATGGTACCAAGGCTTGTTGTCAGTAACAGTGTCCATAGAGAATACATATGTCGGTCTGTCCAGTCTGGATACCAAAATCCGAGGTACATAATTGGCAGCTTGTACTTTGATCATAGATGAAATGGTGGCCAAAGCGTCTGTAAACTTATTCTCATCTCGAGGGATGTATTCAAGCTTAACTTTTGTGAAGAAGGTCAACAATCTCCTCGTATAGTCATGGTAGGGAATCAGATGCTCTTGATGAGTGTACCATTTGCCGTTGGTCTGATTGATTACCAAAGTTGAATCTCCGAATACATTCAAGGTTTTGATCCTGAGGTCAATGGCTTCCTCAAGACCCATGATACAAGCTTCATATTCTGCTTCGTTGTTAGTGCAAGCAAAGGTGAGTTTTGCTGAGAAAGGCATATGAATTCCTTTAGGTGTAATAAGCATTGCACCAACCCCACGACCGTTGCAATTAACTGCCCCGTCAAACATCATAGTCCATGCTTCTTCTGGGTCAGGCCCTTCAGTGTGAACAAGCTCTTCATAATCTTTTGCTTTTAAGAACATGATGTCTTCATTAGGGAAATCAAATCTCATAGGCTGGTAATCATCGATGGGTTGCTCAGCTAGATAGTCAGACAATACACTGCCTTTGATGGCTTTTTGAGAGGTGTACTGAATGTCATATTCTGTTAGAATCATTTTCCATCTTGCAACCCTTCCAGTAAGTGTTGGCTTCTCAAATATGTACTTGACTAGATCCATCTTTGAGATCAACAAGGTAGTGTGAGTCAACATATAGTATCTTAGTCGGCGAGCAGCCCACGCTAAAGCACAACAAGTTTTCTCGAGCAGTGGATAACATTGTTCACAGTCGGTAAACTTTTTGCTTAGGTAGTATATTGCATACTCTTTTCGACCAGACTCGTCATGCTGGCCCAACACACACCCCATTGACTATTCTAATATTGTCAGATACATGATTAGAGGTCTTCCTTCAATTGGAGGCATGAGAATCGAAGGTTCTTGCAGATATTCCTTGATATTGTCAAAAGCTCTCTGACAATCATTGTTCCACCTAACTGTTTGTTCTTTTCTTAACAGCTTGAACAAGGGTTCGCAGGTTGCAGTGAGATGAGATATGAACCTTGAGATGTAGTTCAATTTACCTAAGAACCCTCGAACTTCTTTCTCAGTCTTAGATGTAGGCATTTCCTGAATAGCTTTGACTTTGTCGAGATCAACCTCAATTCCCTTTTCACTTACAATAAAACCCAGCAGCTTACCAGAACGTACCCCGAATGTGCACTTGTTGGGGTTCAACTTCAACTGATACTTCCTCAGGTGCTTGAACAATTTCAGCAGATTCACCAGATGATCTTCCTCTGTAAGGGACTTGGCAATCATATCATCCACATAGCATTCGATTTCCTTATGGATTATATCGTGGAATAATGTTACCATAGCCCATTGATATGTTGCACCGGCGTTCTTCAGACCAAACGACATTACATTGTAGCAGAACGTGCCCCAAGGTGTGATGAAAGTTATCTTCTCCATGTCTTCAGGTGACATCTTAATCTAATTATATCCCGAAAATCCATCCATGAAAGAAAATACCGAGAACTAAGCTGTGTTGTCCACCAATACGTCAATGTGAGGTAATGGGAAATCATCCTTCGGGCTAGCTCTGTTCAGATCCCGGTAATCCACACACATATGCACCTTGCCATCCTTCTTAGGCACGAGTACAATGTTAGCAACCCACGACGAGTAACTAGTTACAGCAAGAAAAACGGCGTCCCACTGCTTTTGTACTACTTCTTTAATTTTCATGGCCATGTCTGGGAGAGTACGAAGCAACTTCTGTTTAACTGGTGGACACTCTTCTCTCAATGGAAACCCGTGCATGACAATATCTGTATCTAGACCTAGCATATCTTGATAGGACCAAGCAAACACGTCAACATATTCTCGAAGCATGCTAATGAGCTGCTCTTTCACTGGAGCTTGCAGACTGGCCCCGATCTTCACCTCTTTCACATCTTCCTCGGTACCAAGATTAATATTCTCTACCTCCTCCTAATGAGGAGAAATTACTTTTTCCTCTTGTCTTAACAACCTGGCCAACTCTTCAGGCAAATCATAGTCTTCATCAACCCCTTCATCTGCTTGATTAATCAAATTGTCGAAGTCATACGAGGTCATAGCATTGTCGTTGTTGGTGCAATATAGAGGATTATCTCTGCAAGGGTTGAGATTTGTTCATTTTAGTGATTGATTTTAATCTTGTTTAGAAAAAGTGAATGAAGTTATTATTTTGAAAAACATTGCCATTTGTTGCTTTGTGCGAAAATAAAAAAAATGAAAGATAGTGAGCGGAAAAAGAAGATCGTTTGCAAAATATGTCCATTTGTTCATAAATCATTCATTTGCACAAAATACAAATATGACCCTATTACAAAATGAGTCCTGGCACCTTGGGCAAGATGCAGGACTTGATGCATGCTTAAACAGGAAATAATAATTACTCTGCAGAAGTAATCCTTATAATTTCCTGGGAAGACCAGTTAAGGACTTGCTGGCCTGGGACCCTTGGACGAATCCAGCTTTCCAAGTTGAAGTCACTTTCATCCTTATCTTCCACATTGTTGATTGCATCCGGGGTTAGCATTCCCCCACTGATAAACTTGGGAGCTTTAGCAGCCTCCTCTTGGACCTGTCGGGATGGTTTGTAACCCAACCCAAACTTGTCTTCCTTTGCCTGAACTTGCAGCAGCTTGCCCCATCTCTAGGCATTCCCGTCTTCAACAACCTTCCGAGCTTACTTATAAGAGGAGATCGAAGTACCAGACACTTCAGTTGTTGCTTCATTGACATTGAGGGCCTCAAACCCTTGGCTCATTGTCTCATGGATCTCTCCGTCCATCTCAATATACTTGTAAGTAGCTAGATGACTAACGAAGATATCCTCTTCCCCACAGATTGTAATGACTTGGCCCTCCCATTCGTATTTTAACTTCTGGTGAATGGTCAACGTCACAGCGCCAATAATATGAATCCAAGGCCGACCCAACAAACAGCTATAGGCAGGCTGAATGTCCATCACGTAGAAGATAATTTTGAAGATTTGTGGGCCAATCACCACAGGCATCTCAATTTCCCCAAGAACCGATCTTTTAGAACCGTCAAAGGCTCTCACTACCAGGTTACTGGGACGCAGTGCAAGACCATCATATTCCATCTTGACCAAGGATTTCTTTGGAAGAACATTGAGTGAGGACCCAGTGTCAACCAAGACATGAGAAAGAACAACACCTTTACACTCCAAGGTGATATGCAAAGCCTTATTATGATTACGGCCCTCTGTAGTTAGATCAGCATCAGTAAAACCTAGCCCATGGCTAGTATTGACATTTGAAACCACCGTTTCTAGCTGATTAACTGTAATCTCTTCTGGCACGTAAGTTGCGTGCAGGACTTTGAGAAGTGCATTCCTGTGAGCTTCGAAACACAATAGCAGTGATAGAATAGAGATTTTGGAGGGTGTCTGATGGAGCTGGTCCACAACCTTATAGTCACTCTTCTTGATTATTCTCATAAACTCGTCTAAATCCTGGTCAAAGGATGTCTTCTGAGCTTCCTTGGTGTAATACCTCAAAATTTGCCCTCATATTTATTCCCTCTATTGGCTCATCGTTTCATATTCATCTGCATTTCTCATCAGTTCATTAACAGCATACTAGTGCATTTCATTGTTTCATAAGGCATGTGATTAAGGCTATATAGGATTAGGGTTTCATACCTTATCCATGTCTATCATGGATTTAAATGAGGGAGAATATTCGCTTGGTATATCTAATCCGCCATTGAAATGTTCAATCAGATTTGCTTTGAATAAGAGTGTAACTTATCAAGTTGTTTTCTTCATCATTGGATATTTCAAGAAGAATTTGGAGCTCTTGCTCATGATATGATTGGAAGGGAGCTCTACCAATTGAGGTCTGATATATTAAAGATTGGTCTGGATCCGTGGGGTTTATGAAATGAATTTGGGATTGCGTGGAATTCATTGTGGTGTTATGATCCATATTCGAGTGTCCATTGCATTATCAATAATCGTTTTAAATCACATTTCATTCATGATTCAAACAAATTCGAGGTCCATCGTCTGTATCCCAAACTCCTATTTTTGTTCAATTTGTTCAAGTCCATTTCTCAAATTAAAGGAATTCAAGGGCATTCAAGGGTTATCATAAGCTCATTTGAGTATGCACTTTAAATTCAAGTCTGGGAAAGTGGTTGAGCCCAACAGTAGGGAGATCTTTTACAAATTAGTCGGCCTAAATGTTGAAAATATTGTACTGGATTTTATGGATCATTCATGCGACTTTCAAGTAAACTTTTCATCTGACCGAGATATGGATATTTTGTTTAAGGGAATATCTCAACAACTTCAAGTGACACTTGATGCAAGTATTTCATTCAATTTGTGGGAATTTGTTTTTGGGCTTTTGTTACATCTGTCAAATTTTATAATGTGAGGGTGCTATAGTCGTTGAACGGAATTGGAAATGACACAACTTGACTTTTATCCAAAGCCGAATAGGTTGGTGTGAACCATGAAAAGTGATGTGGGATGTTTTGGTTTTTGACGTTCCTATTACTTTTTCCTTGTTGAAACACAACATGACAATTGATAAAAGGCTTTCGTGTTGCAAGTCTAAGATTGGTCCCAAGACCTTCTTTTTAGAAGTTGGAGATTTATCTTACTTCTTAAAAAAGAACTTTTCAAAAAAGAAACGACAACAACATCCGCATCTAAGGTTGGCTTGAGCATTAGTTTTCAAGATCTATGTGATTGCTTGGCTGCTAAACTCAAGGATTTTGGGGGATCGTCATTTTTATTCTATTCTCAAGAAACTTAGTGTTTCATTTTCATGGTTTTGTGTGTTATGCCCGATGAATCCATTTCGAAGCGATTAGAGGTTATGTACTCATAGAATCGATGAAAGTTCTGGTTTTAAAAGTTGATCTTGAAAAGGGAATGGAAATTTTTAATTGCAGAATTCAGTTATGACAATCATTGACAAAAATTAACCAAGAAAAATCAGTTCTTAAAATTCTATAACAGTTGCAATGAATTACAGAAAAAAGAGCATGGCAGACAGTAACAAAGTTACATCAGCTAAGAAAATGTAGTAACAGGGTTACGTCTACTTCTGCTGAGAAGCTTATATCAGTTTCCTTGTTGTCTGCTTCAGCTGCTATTAGCAAGAATGATGTTTCAACTGGACCCAATAGTGAAGGCCGAAACAAGGAACTTCTTAGCAGGTCAATTTCTTTAAAGGATAGGCAGAAGAAACTACAAAAGAAAAGGCCAATTGTAGCATCAAGGGACTGTATCATCTTATGCCTTGGCCAATGAGCCTCCTCCAGATTGTGTAGCCTCCGAAATCGTAAGAACCAAAGCAATACATTCTGCAGCAATTGCCTATGTTTCAGCTCTTCAGGGATGCAAAAAATGTGACCCTGCAAAAAGAAAGAAAAACCATAACAGAAGAAAGTTAGGGAAAAATCTATAACTAACTGAATCTCAACAAATTCATAACCACCCTAACCGATTTGTGATAACAGAAAAGAGCTAGAAGTGAAAACTAACATAAAATCTGCTAATCCTAACTGAATTTGAGAATTAGAATAACAGAAGAAATTTCTAGAATATCACCTGAATCGGGTATAAAGCAGAACCTCTTCTTCTTCAATCAGTTCCTTCAACCATTTTTTCTTTTCCAAAATCTTCTTTCACCCTTCACCCCCATCATCATTCTCATACCCTCATCACTCTTCTGAAATCATCCCTGTCAACACCTCAAGGTTTCAATAATCCATCATCTCTGATCTCAATCGATATCAGTATCATCTTCATCAATCGACAACACAAAGTTAAGACAGAATTCAGAATCACATAAGAAGAACAAGAACGAATCTCAACCAATTTTCATCTTCTCCCTTTGTCATATTCTGCGGATTCGTCAACATCATCATCTCACTATACGAGTTCTTCACCCTACGGCGATCAACTCCACCATCGAAGCTGGCATCCGCACCTTTACCGATATCGCCATCATCAGCCTTCTAACCCCAATCTTCATACATCAATAATAATAACCTGCAACATTAACAAAAAGGGAGCAGAGAAGAAATCGTTACGACAATTGCATCCACGGTAAAACAAAGGGTGATGATGAACACATAAGAACGAAAGGCCGCACATAATAAGAAGACGGATCGTAACGTTTCCGTACCAGAATAGTTCGCGAGCTTCAGAGCCCTTGTTCGCGTCACCGTCGTTCGTAACTTTCATCGCGTTCATCTCCGATCATCCTTCTCACCTTCGTCGCCGCAATAATCTCATCAAACTTTGAAGTTTCTCATCAATCCGATCGAAGGTGTGTGAATGTCGATTTCGATTCTATTTACTCTCTGAAGCTTTTTCGCGGCGTCGATTTATAGGTTTAAAAAGGGAACTAGGTTAATTGTGGGTGGATTGGAGATAAGAAGAGGGAAAGGTTGAGGTTGACGTTTTGAGTTGAGAGGTGTTGCCGGTGAGAAAGCCGCCGCCATGAGGGAGTGTTTAGGGTTTGGAAGATGAGGGAGAAAGGTTGTGTTAACGTTGCGAAAGGGATTGGTTTTTCATCATTTTCATTTTTTGGTTATAACATGGGGTTTAATTTCATAATTAATGTTGAGTTGATTTTTTTTAATAGTAATCAAACTTATAAATCATTAATTGCATTTTAAAACGATTAATTTTTATTATAATAAAATCTGATTAATGCCATTGAATCCACCGCCCAAGATTGGAAGGGGATAAGGTTTGATCTTTGGAGGTCCAATCCGGCGGTGACACTTGTCACCGTCCGGTTGGACCAAACCCCTCAAATCCCGTATAGACCATCCCACCATAACTGTGATGCTCCCTCAGGCTTTATGCGAATTGGGCCCATGCGAAACGCTATTCACACCCCCATGTAGAGCCCAATAAGAGAAAACAACAGAAAAATATAACTTTCTGCACCTCCCTTTGTTTCAGCGCATCTGGGCTTTGTGTATTGCTATTAACACCCCTTTTTTAGGCCCATATGATAAAATAACTTTAAAATATTTCTAATTCCACCCCCCTCCATTTTTTTTAGAATTAATTCTTTTAGTTAGTATAGGTTAGAAAATAATGCCTTAAAAAATAGGAAAATGACTAGAAAAATTCCTAAAAAATTCAAGTAGACTTTTAATTCATATTAGAAATATTTGGAATTTTATTTTTCTGTTTTTACCTTATTTTTGATTGTACGTTGAATTTTTCATGTAAATAGTTCTTATTAGATTTTCTTCAAATATACATAAACTTGTAGATTTTATATTTTAATCTTCCAGTAACTTTTTTTGCCCATTCATTTTACTGTAGTTAGAGGACTCATAATAGTACTTAGGGTAATTTTAGTGGATTTTTTAGGACATTTTATCTTAGGTTTTAGTGGCTTAATCCTTAGAAAATAATGACTAATTCTTAGGTAGAAATAAATAATATTTAGGTATAGCAAAATTATGATTATTTAGGATCCCTCTTAACACAATGTTATAGGTAGATAAAGGACCCCATAGATTAAATTTCATATTTTTTCCAGAAGTTTTACTATTTTTTAGGATATTAATTCTTTAGGCCTTTTTGCATGTAACTTCCATTAGTTTAGGCTAGTATATTAAATTTCAATAAAAAATAGTTTAGGTTAGATTTAATCTTAGAATTTAATATGGACTTAGGTTAGTTTAGATTCTGATTTTTTAGAAGGAAAATATTAGGTATTACCCTTAGTTTAGAACTTAGGCTTAGGATTCATTTTAATTAGACTTAGAATAAAAATTAGGACTATTTTAGGTTTATACCTTTAATTGAATTGTTTTGAATTTGGTTCTTACTTTCAAATTTTAATGTTTGGTATGTTGATTAGTATTTCAATTTCTTATAGGTTTCCCCTTGGCTTTAGAATCAACTTATCTTCCTTAGGAAGTAAGTTGCATTCTATTAGTTCTAGGTGCCTTTTCCATTAGGTTTAGAAACTTCACAAACCATAGGATCTCCCTTGTAAGTAAATCAATAAAATTAGGGTTGTGTCTTAGTTCCCATTAGATTTTCCCTTTTCAAACTTGAGTCTTTCTTTCTCTCTCATAAAGAAAAATAATAAAACGTCTAATGAGAAACCGAACAATCTTGTACGACACGAGACTTTGTTGCGGAGTGCTTATACATGTCCTGTTTCGGGGCGAGGTGTAAATACTTCCCGCGATGGATAGGTCTTAGTACAAGACCGTTCACAAACAAATTCAAAATACTTCTCTTAAAAGACAAAAAAAACAAATAATAAGCGACTTTCCTGCGGGAACTTCTTTTCTCACCTCATTCATTCTGAACGCGAACTCGTGACGACTTGTCTCGCATGCAAGACGGTAAACGCACTCGTACCAGACGAGCCTGCAACACCTGAGCATAGACATATGCAGTTCAAGCCATAAAAAACACAAACAAATAGTTCCCGCCATGGTTAGGCGAACTACGTCGACTCTGATCCTCATTATCCCGATGAGGTACGTAGGCAGCGGGGTAGGGCCCGTTCGAGCACATTCTTTATTTTCCCTATATTTTCCCCATTCTTTTATTTTTTGTTATTTTCCAGTTCCTTTCTCATTCCCATTCCAGTTAGCAGTTCATTTGTTCAGCAACATATTATTTCTCACCCTTTGAAACAAAACAAGCAAGCGTGGATCCCGTCGGGTACGGCGGACGATCTGAGGTGCTAATACCTTCCCAGGTCGTAACCGACTCCCGAACCCATATCTTTGGTTCGTAGGACCTTTTCCTTTCCTTCTTCCTCAGGTTCGTGCAACATTAGCTTTCCCGTTCTTTCGGGATAAAAATGTCTGGCTGGCGACTCTACCTTTTCTGCGACACTTTCGCGTTTGTACTAGGATGAAAATCCCGAGAGCGACAGCTGGCGACTCTGCTGGGGACCGAACCCAGAATCTCTGGTTTCCCTTGTAGAGTCAATCCTAGTGCCTGTTTGGTTTTGTTTCTTTGGGTGTTTATATGTTTGTTGTTTAGTTTGGCTTTACTATTTTATTTACAGTTTTTACTTTACAGCTTTACTTTACTGCATTTATTTACCACTTTCAGTATTTTATTTTCCATGCATCATATTATACTGGACTGTCTGGCTGTGCTAGTTTTCATTTTTTCTGTGGGATGGGAGTTACTGTGAGATAAGCCAAATACCCGACTTGAGTGCACTATAGGATTAGCATGGACAGACATTGTACTTCCATGGTATCTCACCATGATGAGTGGCGATGTGCTCCACACCCAGATTGCGACCGTCTTGGAACTATTCTGTGTGGGGATTACCTCACTTCAGGGTACGACCTTGATGGTTATGTGCATCTGGTGACCGATCTTCGAGGACCTTAATGGGAACACCCCTCTCCAGTGATGATAATGGCAGACCACATTTGTTGGCAAACCCACTCGCATCCGAGGGTCCATTGGGAACTCGCATATGATGGCCTGGTTCTCTCATAGGAATTCAATTAAAGCAAATTGATCATATGACGGTAGTATTGTACCCTTCAGGATGAATGTACTATTGTTTCTCGATTCAGTGTTTGAAGCTGGAGACTTATGAGGGATGCTTGTTTTTTCCGGACTCAACTGAGGCCTCCCTGAGTAGTACATAATGCCAAACCGATTCCCTGATTTGGTCATGAGCCATTTCTCGGAAATGGTGAATGTATTATTGCTATTTGGATTTGAGAGTCCGTGATATTGACCCGAGTAGCACACCCGTGAGATTGGGAGGGGTTTGCAGGTTTGCAGGAACCCTAATACCTTCAGCATACCCACTTTGCCTTTGGTTCAGTTTTTGTGATCTGGTTTTCTGATTCTAAGATATGGATCCCGGATCAGAGGGATTGTTATTGTGATATGTGGACTTTGAGACCTTGCACCGACACCTAATTATATGATTGGCACATCACAGACACTTGTCGCTCCCGATAAATGGGACTGGCCCAAATAAAGGTACAGACACGAACGGTCGGCGAGAGGGACAATGAGAACACACAGCCGTGAACTCACTGGAGATGAATAGAGTCGCCAGCTAGGCATTTTTATCCCGGAGGAAAGGCAATGCTGCATAGGCCTAGAAAGAGATGGATAAGACGGTTGCGAACCAGAGAGACTGAGAAAGGGGGTTGGTTACAACCTGGGAAGGTATTAGCACCCAGATTGTCCGTCGTACTCGACGGGATCCACGCTTAAAAGATTTGCGTTTTAAAGGGGTAGTGTCAGTGCAATTTGTGTATAAAAGAGCTGGAAGAAAGAATGTACAGGTGTCAGTGTAAGAGAAGTGAAGTGTATAAGTGAAGTGTCAGTGTAAGGACAAAGATGAAATGCTCAAGATAATGAGGCTAAAAAGAATAATGCTGGAAGGAGGGGGGAATATACAGAGACTTTTGTTCGATAACTGTTAAGTTATGCCTACGTATCCTCTCGTGAAATGAGGAAGTCGGAACACCGTAGTTCGACCCAAAGAGACTGAAAGGTGAATTGACTTGTGAACTGCTTACTTGTTTATGCTCAAGTGTATGACCTGTCTGGCTCAGGTGCTTACTGTCTTGCATTAGACGGAAGAAGCAAGTTCTCGTTTGTGAGTGAGTGTGATGAGAAAAGAATCCCGGAGGAGACGATTATTGTTTGTTTTTGTATTTTCATTCTTTTATTGCTTTTGGATTTTGTCATAAGTTAATGAGCTTAAGTCTAAACCAATAGATTTAGTAAACTCATCACATCTTCCCTCTGATTAGGGGTAATGAGAATACCTTAAGTGTGAAGTCAGCTTCTCACACTTAAACACCTTGATGTAGGATTAAGATCATTAACCTACTTGTGACTATTTAGATGTTTTTTGTTGTTTTTGTTTAGTGTTAAGTAATGAGATTAAGCCATAATCAGGGATTAAACAGACTCATTACACCATCCTAATAGAAGGATAATAGATGAGAATGTTTAAGCTGAGGGAAGCTCCTCAACTTAATCCATGATTAGGGATTAAACTCATGACAAAACAAGCCTTTAGTTAAGTGGATTTTATTTAATGATATGATGATGAAATGGATTTTATGATTTGTAAGACAACTTGAGGGGGACTTGTCCATTAACACTAGGGTTAGTCCTTCCTAACCATTTAAGGAAGAATTAGAACCCTAATGCAAGGCCCAAGTTACAAGTGTGATGTCTTGATGATTATTAAGTGAATTGATTAGAGGAGTTAAACAAATTAAGGGTTTAACACTTAGGATTAAAGTTATACACTCCATCCTAATAGAAGGATGCAAGCATAAGCCTAATCACAAAGCCTTAAAGCCTTTAGGGTTTAGTCCCTGATTATGAGATGAGAAGAGAAGACTCAAAAGAGACACAAAGGCAAAACTAAGAGGGGAGACTAATCAAAACCCTAATCATTGTCATGCTTGGTTGTTCCTAAGGTATGTGAGGTTTTCAAGAGAAGTCTTCAATGGAACCACCAGGAAGCAGATGAACAGGATCAAGAGAAGCAAAGTGACTTGCTTCATTCAAGAAGTCAAGTCACTTGAAGAAAGAAAGTGGGGAGGAGAAGAATGAGCAAGCTCAAAATCAAGCACATATAAAAAATGCAGCATGGATGCAAGAGGGATGAAAATAAAAGTTATGAGAAGTGAAGGCAAATTCACTTCTCAAGTTCACTTACCACCTGAAAAGTTAGAAAAGAAATGCAATGCAATGCAAAATGAGATGAGATGACACAATGAGAAATAAAACCAGAAGCACACACATGATGTTAATGATGCTATGAGATGCCACAGACATGAAACAACTCATGAGGATGATCATACAAGCTTATGAATGCAAATGGTGCAAGTTAAGGAGCATGAACAAACATGGAAAGTTATGAAGTGCACAATGCAAACAACATGGCAAACACATGATGCAATGATCAAACATGCTTTCTATATGTCTTATGATGTCAAGTGAACTAAATGGATGCTTGAAATGTCATGGCAAGTCATGTTATGCAAGAGAATGCAAGAGGGATGCAAATGAAAGCCCAAATTAGGGTTTATGAACCAAACATCAAACAAAAGTCAAAAACAGAAGCAAACCCTAAGATAAAAAATGGAGAATGCCACACAAAGGACCCCTAATCTCATATTAAACCACTGCCCAAAGGAGAGGTCTCAACTCTTAACCACTTTCAAGTTATGATTTTTACAAGATTCTAGGGTTTTTAGGGTTTCCAAACAAGAAAATTATCAAACAAATTGAAAATGAGGAATCAAATCATGGCCATTTAACCTCAAAAATTACATGCTAAACACAATGCAATGCAAGAAGAATCAATGTCCAACTCTTCATGAATAGGCAGAAATGATTTTTTGAACTTAGGATCAAAATAATGCACAAAAATGATTTTAATTCAAAGAAAAATTCTCAAAATGCATCAAGATCAAAAAAGAAATTTGGTTTGAAGGTTGGACAATGTTTCTAAATGTCTTAGAACATTTCATGAATTTTTTGGTAATTTTTAAATACCTAAAAGTATTTTTAATAAATTAATTTCCATTAATCAATTAAAAATAATCCTTTAAATATTTAAAAATACTTTTTTAATGATAAAAATAAAATCAAAAATATTTTTGTGTCATAAAAATTATTAAAACTCATGAGAAAAAGTTTCATAATTTTTAAGCAATTTTTACTATTTTAAATTAATTATGCAAATAAAATGAAAAGAAATGAAATAAAATAAAGAAAAAGGGAAAAGTCAACAGAATGGAAGGCAGGGATTGAGTCTGGGTTTGGGAGCATTGACTACGCGCCAGATCTTGTGGCTCACATTCAAACTGGGCTAAACTTAATTACGAATTAATTAAATGCAATTAGGGTTTCTAATGATCAATCTGGTCCCTTCACACACGCGGGAGGTCAACGAGTCAAAGCAATCGCACGCTCCAGATTCAAACTCACTTAATGACTGGGATTATGCCCTAATTATTTTCAGGTGGCCGGAGAAGACCTCCGGTCGTCTTCTCCGGTGGGAAGCCCACCTGAAAATCTCCAAACTCTCTCAAAACGTAACAAAAATGAAAACCAAGCATACAGAAATGATTCCCATGATCCACTGAATCAAAACCCCATCACAAACAACATTTATTTTTCCCCAGAAACATGAATCGAACCAAACAATTTTTAGGTCAACAGAGTTTCAGGAAGCAATTAAATTCTCATTTCATCACCATTTTCAAAACTAAAGGCATATTCATGATCAGGAAGACATATAGAACAAGTTTAGAACTTAAAAATCCATTTCTGGAAAAAAAGTTCTTGAGCTACCTGAGATTCGAAGCTTTCACTCCAGCAAGTTTCTGACCTCCTCCTTTGGTGAAATCCACTCCTTATGACCTCTTGATGATGCTTGAATGCTTTGGAGAAGTTTATGCTGGCTAGATGAAGAGTTTGAGCAGCTTCTGCTCAAGCTCAGTTGAAAATGGCAATGGTGATGTAGGCAGTTTTAGGCCAATGTGAGTGGTTCTTTGTGGTCCAGATGATGAGTGGAGAAGGTTTGTGGAGTTTGTTTGGATGTTTATGAACTGTGGAGTGAGTTTCGAAAGCAACTGCAAGTTGGAATGAAAATGGTGAAGTGATGTTATAGCTTGTTTCAGGCCTGGTTCTTTGTTGGTTTCTACTCAATGGAACATGGTGAGATGATTGGTGAAAATGGTTTGGATGTTTGAAGTTTGTGGAGGCAGATTCGAAGAGTTTTGCAAAGTGAGGTGTTTTTGTGTATGTGATGTTGTGGAGTGTTTCAGCTTGGCTTGGTATATGAAATGGCCTGCATTTGGATAGTATAAAATAATCCTATAGGTCAGATGATGTGACTTGGCCTTTATTGATTGGTAAGTTCACTTTTGCAAAAAAGTCCACTTTGTGTAAGGAAGGCATGGCTTGAGCTATAGCTTGGTACAAGAGGCATGGGCTGCGCAGCATGATGTGTGTGTGATGCTAGGAAGGTTCAGCAGCAAGGGCAACTAGTTGGTGAAGTGTGATCATGAGTTTTGCAAGTTGATCACTTTTGAAACTTCATGAAAAAGTCTTGCCATACAAACCATGAACATGTGATCTCTTGGTTCAATTCTGATTTTTATGTCACATAGAATGTTTTTACATTGGTTTGATGTCAACTAGAAGTTACAAACAGCCTTGGTTCATGATTTTTTGCAAAATTCACATTTGGGGCATGCCTTGAAAATCAATGATTTTTGCCAACTTTGTCACACCATAACTTTTGATCCAAGAAGAATCTGATCATGTTCTTGTACTTTTTGAAAAGGGAAAGATGTATTCTACAACTTTCATGACCAAAGTTTTTCCATTTGAAGCATTTTTGGATCAAGAATCAAGGCTTGAAAAATGACCTAAAATGACACATTCTTGAAAAGTCAACTATGCCCAAAAAGTCAACATTTGCAAAAACTCCAAATTCTTGATTTTTGTGAACTTCAACCTTCTTCCATGATCAAATAAAGATCATATACACTCAAAATGATGAAGATCACCCATTGGTTGGGTCATTGGGGGCCTCAGATGCCCTGATTTTGCACTGACTTGTCTGGAAAGTCAACTCTTGATCAGATGACTTCCCCATGGAATTTCTTCATGAAAATTGATATGCATACTCCCTATACCATATAGAGACCAATAGAAACAAGAATGACCAAAAAATTTGGAGTTATGGCCTCTGAAACCAAAACCCTAATTTTAGGTCATCTGTGCAGTTAAACCTGGCTCTGCATCCACACCATTTCCAGTTCTTGTGATTCTTTGACATTCTTGACTTTGAGAGGATATAATATGATGCTTGAACACACATGGACCCCCTTGAAGTGATTGATGACTCTTGGAGTGGCTCAAGAGGCTCTTGGATTGTTCAGATCACAAACCCTAGATGCAGATGACTTAGAAACTATGCAGTGAAACAAAAATGGGATATGAGATCCTATGATTGTGTTTATGCATATGAGAATAATCACAAGCCATGGTGTGAATGGGTGAGGGCAAATTTGGGGTGTTTACAACACTTCACTGATCACATGCCTTGCCTTGCATAAGCATCATATCATCATTAATCATTTGTGTTTCTTTTATTCTCAGGGTTTGCATTACTCCCGGTTCCTGGTCATATCTTTGCTTCAGAATGGAAGACGTCAGAAAGAAGAATATTTTCTACAAATTTTTTGATACCAAGGTGGACTTGCTCAAGCAGATGGTGTCTCTCATTACCCCGGGTCATTTGGGATTCTTCAAACAACAATATGGTGATATTTTGGACATGGTGTTCAGTCTGGATAGTTTGCAAAAGAGTGCCATCCATACCTTGCTACAGTACTATGACCCTAGACTCCGATGTTTCACATTTCCATATTTCCAGCTAGGTCCATTCCTAGAAGAGTATGTTGAGATTTTGGGACTGCCTATCAAAGATCAGATTCCTTTCAATTCAGAAATGACAAGACCGACTCATGCCGACATCGCTAAGGCTCTTTATTTGAGCCCATCAGAGGTATCTTCTAATCTGGTTGCCACCAAGGCAGGAGTGCTTGGTTTTCCCTTAGAATTTCTGGTCAGAAGAGCTGAAGAATGTGCCGTGGAAAAGCAGTGGGATTCAGTTTGCGCCATCTTGGCATTATCTGTGTATGGGATAGTTTTGTTTGCTGACATGGAGAAGTTCGTGGATATGAATGCCATTCATTTGTTCGTGATGAAGAATCTAGTGCCTACTCTCCTGGGTGACTTGTATTATTCAATGCACTATAGGAATGAGAAGAGACGAGGCGGCTTGGTTAGATATTGTGCCCCGTTGTTCTACACATGGTTTATGAGGCACATCCCCTTTACTGGAGTATTCACGGATCCTAAAGTAATCTGGTCGCAAAATCTAAGGGCGTTGACTGCCAAAGACATCAGATGGTTCACCTTAAGGCTAAAAGGGAAAGAGCTCATCTCCAGCTGTGGAAAGTATCCTAATATTCCCCTCTTAGGAGTGTAACACCCCAAATTTGCCCTCTTCTTTTTAAGCATCATATCACATCATATTCATCATGAACATATCATATTCTTAGCATCTTAGCATGGAAAGATGAGGCATAGCATCCTCATGACCTAGCATTAGGCATATGATCATATGTGGAGGCTTTTGAAGCAATCACAAGCTATGACAAGGGGACCAATGGATTTGTTCAAGTCCTATGAGGGGTCTACATTGCATTCACAAGTTCAAGTTCATTTACAAAAGCTCAGAAGGTTGGAAGATCATCAGGGAATCCAGGCTAGGGCAAAGCTCCTACATAATGGTCCCAAATTAGGGTTTGAGTTTCAAGCATGAAAACCTCAAGACTTTGGACATTTCATTTGGGCAAAGTCTTTCATTTATTAAGAGGACCCTAAGGATGAAATTTGGTGAGAAAATTCCTTGTGGAAGTCAAGTATTTCTTCAGTTGCTTGTAAATGAAGAAACTGGTCAACTGTGCCTTAGAAAAGTCAACTGTGAGATTTCAAGGGGTCCAACCCCATTTTTCTAGACAAGGGATGTTCTTATAATGTTAAAAGAGGTTTGGCAAGATCAAAGATCAATAATCATGAGGTTTTGAGGTGTTTTGCAAAATTGGTGTGAAGTTGGTTATGGAAAATACCATTTTTAGCAAGTTTTTGCCCTAAATTTCAAGTGATCATAACTTGGTGAAAAAATCTTCAAATGGACCAAAGTAAAACATGAAAGTTGGAGATTAAAGCCACCCATTTTCAAAAAGTACAAGTACTTTTTCATAGCCTTCATGGTTAAGGAGATGAGGCCCTCGAAAATTAGGGTAAAACTAGGGCAAAACTTGATTTTTCATTTGTACACAAAAGCAAAAAGTCTTGAAAGTTATTTTTGGGTGTTGGTACATACCAAATAAGGTTACAATGTTACAATGCAATGAAAATGGTCCATTTTGCTCCAAGAATGACATCAAATTCGTGCATGGTGTGAATTTTATTCCATAAGTGCAAAAATTGCATAATCATGAGAAAGGTGTGATACTTGCATCCAAGGGCCTGGATCTTTTTGGATTGAAATCAAGGGTCAGATTGTGAATGCACATGGGCAAGAAAGAAGGCAATGCATGAGTTTTTCATGATATCACAACAAACTTGCCAATTTTGCAAAATCTCTCACACACTCTCTTCCCACGTGCAAAGGCTTGCATCCTTTCAGCATTGATTCATAAGCTCATTTATAAGCAAATTAGGGTTTTAGAAGGGTTCAGATCTCTCTCATTTCATCACTCTAAAGTTTTGGCTCAGTTTGCAAATTCCTTTGAATCATTCTCTACACTTGCTCTCTTCATAAACCAACCACAAATTCTTCATCCTTGAGAGCTCAGGATCACAAATCCATCCATTGTTCAAGCTAATTCTCAAGATTCAACACCTTGCCATTTCAGAGCAGCAAGCTTCAAACTCTTAGATCCAACAACTTTCAAGACTCTAGTTGCATTTATTTTGCAACTAGAGTGCATTTGGAGTGGATTGACATCTTTTTCTTGGCTTCTAACAAGCTATTTCAAGATCTGCAAGTCTCAGGTAAGCTCCAAACTCTCAGATCTAAAAATGAAAATAGAAGTGTGCATTATGATCTACTAGTTATGCTGATCATTCTGCTTGTTTTAGATTCGAATTTGGTGCATTATTGAGCTTTATATGTTGATCTGAATTTTCATGGTGCAACCTATTTGCTTTCGATCTGGAATATCCTTTGATCTATTGAGAATTTCATTGCCATATTTGAATTCAGGACGACTTAATGATCAGATCTGGAGCATTTTGTGAATTATTATTGAGTTTTGTTCATTGTATGTTTTTTCCGGTGCCGGAGCCCTAGCTCCGATCACCGGATTTTGGACGTGTGTGTTTAGGGTTTCAGAAGAGGAAGACAACTCCTGCACCCCTGGATCTTTCCATCTCAACGTTTGTGAAGCTGCCACCTCAATTAATGAGGATGCTCCCTCTCACGTGCATTTCATTTTGTATTTTCATTCTGATAATTCTTTTTGTCACGCACCCCATGATATTAATGTGTACACTCTCTCCTGACCAATCATTTGGATGACTTGAATTAATGTGTTGACTGATCTGGTCCTTTCCTTTGATCCATTGGTTTCTATTTTTTCCAGATTTTCATGAATTTCCACCATATATATTATAGGCTGCGCTGAATTGGGTGGGCCTAGGTTGCTAATCCCACCCCCATGCGCATAGGCCCATCTCATTTGAACTGAGTTTCTTTCTTTTCACACCTCCCAACTTCATTCTTCATTTTAATTCTTTTTTTTTATTTCATTTTATTTCAGCTTTGGTTTTTAATTTTTAAAAATAGTTCTAAGTTTCAAAAAATTCTAAAATAATTCATGGAAGATCATTTGAGTTTTCTTTAATTTTTAATATTTTTATTTTCCATTTATTTCACTCTGACACGTGTAAATTAATTATCTCCTTTAATTAATTCATTTTAATTCCTTTTTAAGCATGCTGTCTTGTCCATTTTCCACATTGATCCTCATTTTGAATTTTGAGTGGTTCTTTTTGCTATGGACTCTTGATAAGGTGTACTTTATGTGTGATTTTTGCTCTGATTTTTAGGAACTTGTTCATTTGGTTTTGGTCCTTGACTTGTGAGGGAAGTTTCTTAACCCTAATTGATGTTTGACTCCTCATTTGACTTACTTGGCTTATGAATTTCTTCCTCTCCTTTTGGCATGTTGTTATATCATGATTGAAGATCTTTTGTCCAAGGTTGTGGAATTTTTGGGTGCATATTTGATTTAATTTGAATTTTGGTTCTTAACTTGTCCCATTTTGCTTCTTTTTGATCATAAGTCCTCTCCTTAGCTTAGAAGGGCACTTGTGCCAACTTCTTCACCTTGTCTAGGGTCTCTTTAGGGCATTGATACCTTTCTGATCTTGGTTTAGGGTTTTTGTTTTGAAAATCTTGTGATTGGTTTACCTTTGAAGTTCTTCCTTTCTTTTTGTATATGCATCTCACCTTCTTTGCTCCTTTCTTCCCACAATGTGATTGTTTAGCTTTGTGCTTCTCTTCTCTTCATCTTTCTTGCTTCTTAAGCACTTCTTTATCTTGATTAGGGTTCTGGTCTTGTGCTTTGAGGTTGTGTTTTGTTTATTTTGCTTTGCATCTCACCAAGTTTGCTTTACTTTGCCATGTGATTCATGTTGCCTCCTATTGACTTGTATGCTTCTTTTCTCATTCTTGTGACTTGCATTTGCATTGAGCTTTTGTATATATGACTTCATTTCTATTTGTATGATGTTAGTACGACATTATGTTCATTTTATTTTGCTTGTATGCTTGTGTTGCTAACCTTTTCAGGGGCTTTGGTAAGTGAGAGGTGTGGATGTGATTCCCACATCTCCAAATCTTATCTCTTCTCTACTTATCATTTATTGTACTAACCTTTGATTGTTGGGCTTAGGCCTTACTTCCCTCTTCTTCTATTCTTCTTTCTTCTTCTTCTTCTCTTCTTTCTTTCTTCTTTAGGATAGTAAACCTCACTAACCTATGATTTCCCATGCATGACAACATTTAGGATTCTTTAGTCCCCCATTAGACTTTTACCTTTGTGATCCTTTTGGTTCTTTTTCTCTTCTCATCTAAAAAATCTAAAGAAGACACTTAATAAATCTTGAAGTGATACCTTGAGCAATAGCCTTATCCCATGAGACACTTGTAGTCTTCCCATCTTGGGATAGTACAAGCTTGCCTTGTGATGCACAAGTCTGATCAAGGTATCATCTTCACCAAGAAAATCATAAAAAAACACTTCTTCATTGTAAATACCAAAAACACTTAATAAGTTAATGAGTTAGTGAGCTTAGGCCCTAATCTCTGGGTTCAAGTTTTGGGGATCTTCTCCTTACTTGAGTGTGTTTGTTCTATTATTCCATCTTGGAATGTAGTGACAAGTGCACATTCCATGGAAAAGAGCTTGAGTTCACTTCCTTGTGACACACTCCTAAAAGCTTCATAAAAAACACAAACAAACAATAAGCGTCTTTCCTTCGGGAATTCTTTTCTCATCTCCTTCGCTCCGTACGCAAACTTGCTCCTACTTATCATTTTTCAAGACGGTTACACACTCGTCGTCCGAGTCTGCAACACCTGAGCATTGACATAGGCAGTTCAAGCCTTAATTCACAAGCAATTCCTTTTCTACCCCTAGTTAGGGGAACTACGGCGTCTCTGATCCTCATGTCCAGTGAGGTACGTAGGCAGCGGGGTAGGGCCCGTTCGAGCACAATATTTATTTTCCCTACATTTTTTCTCTTTGTTTTCTCATTCAGTTCCTTTCTCAGTTTCTTTTATCCAGTTTAGTTCCTTTTCTTTGCAGCAGCTTTCATCCCCTCACCCTTTGAAACATTTTCTTTGCAAGTGTGGATCCCGTCGACTACGACGGACGATCTGGGGTGCTGATACCTTCCCAGGTCGTAACCGACTCCCGAACTCAGTCTCTTTGGTTCGCAGGACCCATGTCCTTCCTTTTCTTTTCTTCTGGTTTGGGCAGCATTACCATTCCCGTTCCTTCGGGATAAAAATGCCTGGCTGGCGACTCTATTCTTTTCCTCGCCACTTTCGCGTTTGTACCAGGATGGAAATCCGGGGAGAGACAAGGAGTAGCTGGGGGCATTAACTACAACCCCATACTCTTGAGAAGACAATTAGGATACTCTTTGAAGAGTGTTCCCAAGGATTCGGAGTTGGATCAGACTTTTTATTTCCATGTGAAGGACAATCTCCCATTGGTACGGGAAGCTGCAGGTGCTTGGAAATTGATTAATAGGAAGGGTATAGAACGCTTGGGCAGGAGTAATAACCAGATGTTTCCCGATTTTGAAGCGCGGGTAAGAGAAAAAGCTCAAGTGACTCTAATCCCTTTCTCCGCACCGTTACCACCACCTACCACGGTGCCTTTAGAAGATTATCAGAAGTTGGAAGCTTTGGTCAAGCAGCTTAGGTTTGAGAATCAAGAGGCTTATAATTCTTGTCAGAAATTGATGATTCAGAACCGTCAGTTAGATGATAGAGCTATACAAGCTGAAGAAGCAGTTCGTCTCAAGCAGAAGGACTTCGAAGAGAGAGAGCTTTACTTCAGGAAAAAGGGGTTAGCTGAGACTCACAAGGCGGCCCAGCGCCGAAAAGAGAAGAAAGACCTGAATGAAGCCAATGAAGCTGTTACCTTATGGCAAGAAAAATGGGCAGACAATTTGAAGAAGCAAAAGGAGCTAGACGTCAAGCATGAGTTGGAAATTAAGAGTCTTCAGGATTCTTTGGATGGACAGAAAGAACTCCTTCAGAAGGCTTATCATCAAGAGAAGGGTTGTCTCCAACGTTTAGCAGAAAGTCAACAAGCATTAAAGGAAGCTCAAAAGGAAATAGAAGACTTGAAGTTGAAAGATGATGTGAAGAGGTCAAAGGCCGAGCCGGGTCCAAGAAAAGAGAGTGAGACAACTTTCCTGCAGCAGATTGAAGAGTTACATGCTTCCTTTGATACGAGGGACCTCCTCATCTAGAGACTCATACAGGAGCCCGATCATCCAGATATCGTTCAGTTGTTCTAGAATGTCAAGCGTCTTAGCTGGAGGCTGCAAGATTTAGAATTCCCTAGAGTTTAGTTTCATGTTATTGTACTTGGATTACCCACAGGCTTGTTGTGGGATTCCTTTTATTTGATGTACTTTGTTGTTCTTTTGATTGGCACCCTTCGGGGACTTTGTTATTTCAGACTTCAGTTTATGTGATTGACTTGTTTTGAATCTCTTGTTCGTTATTTGTCGCACCGACACGGGGTAACGAGCACCAATTCTCCACGGCCATCATTATATTTGAATATTGCTTGGGTCTTCTTCCCAATTCTTATTTTCTCTTAATGCCAGGACCGGAACCAAGGAATGACTTGGGAATAAAAGGAACACATTGCATTGCATATGCATCATTCGCATTTTGTCTTTGTCTTTGCAGGTTTTTCTACAGGATGCTTAATTTATCTGTGTTTCAGGCAAAGATTGCGAGAGCTGCCAAGACCCGACATCTCCGACAAGATATCCCGCATCGCTACGTAACTCGCAGCAATCAGAGGATAGTCATGGATGCTATGCAAATAGAGCTTAATGAGGTTCGCACCAGAATGGCAGAGTACATGACCATGATGCAAGGGATGGCTCAGGGACAGCAAGAGTTAAGGAATGCAATTCAAGGGCTCAACGCTCCTAATACTAATACTCCTGCGACCACTTCTGACGGGAAAGGGGCTCCTCCCAACACCAACAATGGCCCAGGTGGACCTCATATTCTAGAACCAGCCACGGAAACTTTTGTTCCAGTACACGACAAGCAGGAGGATCAATTCCCTTATTTCAACAATGACATGGGATTCGGTGGAGAAGGAAATCTTAATGACTTTTTGGTGCTTGCTGAGAAAGTCAAAGTCCTCGAATGTTGGGTCTAGTCCCCGGGGTGGTTATCCCTCACAAATTCAGGCCGCCAGCTTTCGACAAGTACAACGGTAGTTCCTGCCCAAAAACTCACATGCAGGCTTTCTATCGGAAGATCGCCGCTCACACTCGAGATGAAAAACTCTGGATGTACTACTTCCAGGATAGTCTCTCCGGAGGGTCCTTGGAATGGTATATGAAGCTAGAGAGAAGTTCGGTAAGAAGCTGGAAGGAATTGGGAGAAGCCTTCCTCAAGCAGTATCAGTATAATATCGACATGGCGCCCAGTCGCACCCAACTTCAGAGTTTGACTCAGAGGAGCTCGGAGAGTTTCAAATATTACGCACAAAGGTGGCGTGAAGTAGCCGCTCGAGTACAACCACCTTTGTTGGAGAGAGAAATGGTTGACCTTTTCCTGGATACCCTCCCTGGGCATTTCATGGAAAGGCTAGCTGGATGTTCTTCAAGTGGTTTCTCGGATATCATCTTGACTGGCGAAAGGATAGAAAGTTGGCTCAAGCAAGGGAAGATTCAGAATGGAGGTGCTTCAAGTTCTGGTATTAAGAAACCCTTTGTGAAAAGAAGAGAAGGAGAGACCGGTGCAGTGTACGCACAGAGAGGAGTGATCAACAAAGGATTTTATCAGCAAGTGGCCCATGTCACTATTTCAACTCCACCTGTTCAACAGCAAGTCCAACCACCACAGCCGCAGCGCTCGCAAGGGTATCAGCAAAGAGCTCCTCGTTCATATTACCCTCAGAGACCCAAGGAAAGACATTTCGAAGTTCCGCCGATGTCCTACTCACAACTTTTGAAGAATCTTCTACAGCTTCAGATGATTCAGCTCCGAACTCTACAACCTCCAAAGCCAGGCCAGATCCCCGAGGGTTATGATTCAAATGCCAGGTGTGAATTTCATTCCGGAGCTCCCGGACATACCACAGAGAACTGTAAAGCATTAAAGCATGTTGTTCAAGACCTATTGGATACTAAAGCAATTAACTTTGCTCCTTCTCCTAATGTGATTCAGAATCCCATGCCTCCTCACAGAGGTACGGTTGGGGCAGTTGATAAAGGGGAGAACCTGAACTTGGTATGTGATGTTAACGACTTGCAGACTTCGTTGATTGTTGTTAAGGTTTGCTTGTTAAAGAAAGGTATCTTCCCTGGATGTGAAGAAGTTTTTCCGGAATGTGCTGAAGCTACAAATGGTTGTGAGCAGTTGAAAGCCGGAATCCAAAATATGATTAATGAGGGAATGTTGCAGTTTGACAAGGTTGTAAAAGAAAGTGAAGTCTCCACAGTAACTATCTTCTACGATCCATCTCAAGTTCCTTCACGGGCCAGAGTGGCACCGATAACCATCACCACTGCAGGACCAGTAATGTACCAGAGTGACAGAGTTATTCCTTGGAATTATGGTGGTGAAGTGTACTGTAACGGCCAGAAGCAAGAGTTAGCCACGTCTAGTACAACCCCAGCTCAAGTAGAAAATGTTGGAGTAGGGGGCTTTACTAGAAGTGGAAGGTTGTTTGCGCCGGAAACATTAAGAAATAATGTGATACCACCCAGAGACACCGCAGAAGCCCAAGCTAGAGCAAGAGGGAAGCAGCCAGCAGTTGTCAGTGATCCTGCACCAGCAACTGATCTAGACCTCACCTTTGATAAAGAAGCTGAAGAATTCCTGAGGATCATCAAAAAGAGTGACTACAAGATTGTAGACCATCTGCAGCAGACGCCGTCGAAGATTTCCATCTTGTCCTTGCTCATGTGTTCTGATTCTCACAGGAAGGCTCTCCTGAATATTCTGAACAAGGCATACGTGCCTCAGGATATTTCAGTATATCAGTTGGAAGCGGTGGTATCCAGCGTCAATTCCAGTCACGGATTGGGTTTCACAGACTTGGATTTGACTTCTGATGGGCGTGCTCATAATCGGGCATTGCATATCTCTCTAGAATGTAAAGGAGCAGTACTCTCTCACGTGTTGGTAGATACTGGATCATCTTTGAACGTCTTGCCTAAGAAAGCACTGATGAAGTTGGATTATGATGGAGTGGTTCTAAAGCCCAGTGACCTAGTAGTGTTAGCATTTGATGGGTCGAGGAGATCGGTGTTCGGAGAGGTGGAGTTACCAATAAAAGTAGGTCCACAGATCTTCAATACCACGTTTTACGTAATGGATATCCAGCCTGCATATAGTTGTTTACTCGGAAGACCTTGGATACATTCAGCAGGAGAAGTATCGTCCACACTCCATCAGAAGTTAAAGTTCGTCTGGGAGGGTCAAATTGTAACTGTCAGTGGGGAAGAAGATATTTTTGTTAGTCATCTGGCTTCATTCAAATATGTGGAGATGGATGGAGAAATAGTTGAGACCCCGTGTCAGGCTTTTGAACCCTTGAAGAGTGAACAAGCATCTGCAGTGGCAGCCTCTCCTGAAGAACCAAAGAAGGGGGTTTCCATAGCCTCTTATAAGCAAGCGCTTGAATTGGTAGAATCTGGGGTACGAGAAGGCTGGGGCAGTCCAGTAGAAGTGCCAGAGAAGAAAGATATGTTCGGAATTGGCTATCATCCTGGGAAGTCATCGTCTGGACCAAGTGATAAAGGTTGTCAGAGCCCGGTCACTTTCACGAGTGCGGGAGTGGTAGATTACGGAAACATCAGTGCTGTGCAGGATGATGTAGTTGATAGTGACTGTGACCTAGATGAATGGATCAGGCCTGCCGTTCCAGGGACTCAGCTTAGCAATTGGACATCAGAAAAGCTTATTTCAGTCACCTCTTTCAAAGAGTAATAATTTTTGTTTCTGTTTTTCCTGTATTAAAGCACTATGTCTTGCCCGGGGCATAGTAGCTCTTTGTAAGGGTTCATTTGTTCATTAACACAATCATAAATAAAGATGACATTTCACATTCATTCATGTTGTTCTCTGTCTTTCATTTTTTACTTTTGTTTTCAAAAAGAAAGAAAAGTTTTAAAATGGCAATGTTTCTCATTTTCTCAAGTTGTTGCTAAAGCCTTGCATGAATCACCATTCATGCAGGTGCTCGTCACCAGATCTTATCAATGACGACCCTGTTATGGCTGAGTATGACTTCGACAATCCAATTTATCAAGCCGATGAGGAAGGTGAAGAGGATTGCGAACTACCTGAAGAGTTGGCCAGACTGCTTAAACAGGAGGAGAAGATGATTCAGCCGCACGAAGAAGCCGTTGAAGTAATAAACCTGGGTATTGAAGAAGACAAGAAAGAAGTCAAGATCGGAGCTTCATTAGAAGAATCTGTCAAGACTCGTTTGATTGCTATGCTTCGAGAGTATGTTGATGTCTTCGCATGGTCCTACCAAGATATGCCTGGTTTAGACACTAACATTGTGGTGCACAAGCTGCCTCTCAGAGAAGATTGTCCTCCGGTAAAGCAGAAGTTGAGGCGCACACGTCCAGATATGGAAATTAAGATAAAAGAAGAAGTGCAAAAACAGTTTGATGCTGGCTTCTTGGCCGTGACCAGTTATCCTCCGTGGGTTGCTAACATTGTGCCGGTTCCCAAGAAAGACGGTAAAGTCAGAATGTTTGTGGACTACAGGGATTTGAATAGGGCCAACCCCAAAGATGACTTCCCTCTACCTCACATAGATGTACTTGTCGATAATACTGCACAGTTTTCCGTGTTCTCCTTCATGGACGGATTTTCCGACTATAATTAGATTAAGATGGCTCCCGATGACATGGAAAAGACAACTTTCATCACTCCTTGGGGTACCTTCTGTTACAAGGTCATGCCATTTGGTTTGAAGAATGTAGGAGCTACTTATCAACGGGCAATGGTGACGCTATTTCACGACATGATCCATCATGAAATTGAGGTTTATGTCGATGATATGATAACAAAATCCCAAATAGAGGAAGAGAACTTGGTTAATCTAGCAAAGTTGTTTGACAGACTTCGGAAGTTCAGATTGAGGTTGAATCCAAATAAGTGTACCTCCGGGGTCCGTTCTGGCAATCTACTCGGCTTCATTGTTAGTGAGCGAGGAATTGAAGTTGATCCAGCCAAGGTGAAAGTTATCCAAGAGATGCCTGAGCCGAAGACTGAAAAGCAAGTGCGTGGCTTCTTAGGGAGACTAAACTACATTGCACGGTTTATTTCTCACCTAACGGCCACGTGTGAGCCCATCTTTAAGCTTCTGAGGAAGAATCAGGCCATTAAATGGAACGAAGACTGCTAGCAAGCCTTTGACCGAATCAAAGAATACCTGTTGGAGCCTCCAATTCTTATGCCTCAAGTGCCAGGGAGACCTTTGATTATGTATCTTACTGTGCTTGAAGGATCGATGGGATGTGTGCTGGGTCAGCAGGACGAGTCTGGTCGAAAAGAGCATGCCATTTATTACCTTAGCAAAAAGTTTACCGATTGTGAGACGCGATACTCACTACTCGAGAAAACTTGCTGTGCTTTGGCATGGGCTGCTCGCCGACTAAGACAGTACATGCTGACTCACACTACTCTCTTAATTTCTAAGATGGATCCTGTGAAATACATCTTTGAAAAGCCATCTTTGACAGGAAGAGTGGCCCGTTGGCAGATGATATTAACGGAGTATGACATACAATCCACTTCGTAAAAGGCAATTAAGGGGAGTGTGTTGTCAGATTACTTGGCTCAGCAGCCGATCGATGATTATTAATCCCATGAGGTTCGAGTTTCCGGATGAGGACATCATGTTCCTCAAGTCAAATGACTACGAAGAACCACTTCCGGAGGAGGGGCCAGACCCTGAATCCAAATGGAAGTTGATGTTTGGTAGGGCTGTGAACATGAATGGGAGTGGAGTAGGTGTTGTTATCATCTCGCCAGAAGGGGTCCATACACCTTTGGCTGCTCGATTGACTTTCGAATGCACTAATAATGAGGCGGAGTATGAAGCTTGTATCATGGGGATCGAAGAGGCAATCGACTTACGAGTCAAAAACCTCGAGATCTTCGGAGATTCTGATTTGGTGGTAAATCAAGTCAATGGCAAATGGCTGGTTCATCAACCTCGTTTGATTCCTTACAGAGATTATGTTAGAAGGCTGTTAACTTTCTTCACCAAAGTCAAGCTGAACTATGTTCTTCGAGATGAAAACCAATTCGCCGATGCTCTAGCAACTTTATCGTCCATGATTAAAGTTTGTCAAGAGAATTTCGTGCCTCGAATTATGGTATCTTGTCTTGAAAGACCCGCTTATGTCTTTGCAGTTGACGATGGTGAAGATAACAAGCCTTGGTATCATGATATCAAACAATTCCTGAAGGCTCAAGAATACCCATCTGGGGCATCTAGTAAGGATAAGAAGACCCTTAGAAGACTGGAAGGAGGTTTCTTCTTGAATCAAGATGGCGTACTGTACAAACGGAACTTCGACATGGTGCTTCTCAGATGTGTGGATAGACACGAAGCAGACATGTTAATGCAGGAGGTTCACGAAGGCTCCTTTGGCACCCGTGCTGGAGGACGTGCCATGACCAAGAAATTGTTGAGATCAGGATACTATTGGATTACCATGGAATCTAATTGCTGTAAGTACTCCCGTAAGTGCCACAAGTGTCAAATTTATGCCGACAAGGTCCATGTGCCTCCTAATCCGTTGAGTGTCATGTCTTCACCATGGCCTTTTGCTATGTGGGGCATTGATATGATTGGCAGGATCGAGCCGACAGCTTCTAATGGTCATCGCTTCATCCTGGTTGCTATTGATTATTTCACGAAGTGGGTTGAAGCGGCGTCTTACACCAACGTCACTAAACAAGTGGTCACCCGATTTATTAAACGAGACATCATCTGCCGGTACGAAATTCCTGAAAGGATCATCACTGATAATGGTTCTAATCTCAACAACAAGATGATGGCAAACTTGTGTCGAGACATCAAAATAGAACACCACAACTCTTCTCCATATCGCTTGAAGATGAATGGCGCCGTCGAGGCGGCCAATAAGAACATCAAGAAGATTGTGTAGAAGATGGTTGTGACGTACAAAGACTGGCATGAGATGCTACCATTCGCGTTGCATGAGTACAGAACGTCAGTACGTACTTCAACAGGGGCAACTCCGTTCTCATTGGTATATGGCATGGAGGCAGTCCTGCCAATCGAAGTGGAAATCCCTTTGTTGAGGTTGATGATGGATATCAAGCTAGATGAAGCTGAGTGGCTCCGATCCAAATATAATCAATTGAGCCTCATTGAAGAGAAGCGTCTAGCAGCTGTATGCCATGGACAGTTGTATCAGTGACGGATGAAGCATGCTTTTGACAAGAAGGTGCGACCACAGAGGTACACGCCAGGAGACTTAGTGCTGAAAAGGATTCTTCCTCCTCTTAACGATCACAGGGGCAAGTGGACACCCAACTATGAATGACCGTTTGTGGTTAAAAAGGTTTTCTCAGGTGGAGCCTTGATGCTGACAACCATGGACGAAGAAAACTTCCAATGCCCTGTCAACGCAGACGCAGTAAGAAAATACTTCGTGTAAAAAGACCCGCTGGATAAAAACAGAATAAAGATCCAGGAAAAAATGGGCATCCCGGCAAGCCAAAAACAGAATAAAAGGCTCGGGCAAAAGTTAGGGAAATCTTGAAAAAAATGTACACCCGCTGAGTTGAAAATCCACATCGGACAACTCAGGAAAAAAAGGGTATCCCAGTGGATTGAAAACCTGAAAAGGCGATCCACACAAAAGAGGGATTAACACGAACGACTGCGATCTGCGAGATCCATGACCTACCTACAGTTGAGGCTATCCTAAGGGTTGAAGATCAGTTCACCTACTTTTTCTCAAGAGGCAGAGCGAGCGGAGCGTCTTGAAGACATACGAGTCATAACCGGGTTGAGACTTGATGAGATCCACTTCTCACATTTCCAGTAGGATAGTTTGTTTTCCTTTTTGGCTATTTCCTCTTTCTAGGGAACTGCTTCCTTTGTATTGCCTATTCAGGGCCATTTTTCCAAATCAATAAAAATTCAACTTTAGTCAATTTGACTATTTTGCTTCTTGTTTTTGCTTTTTCTCATACAGCATTGATTGATTGGGAAAACGTCTAGCAAATTGTGATTTACATTGTGTTGTGAACATTTGAATGCTTTCTAACTCGTGCAGGAGAACGGAAACATTTAATACAATTCTGAAAGGGTGTCGAGATGCCCAGATAATGATTCATACTATGAGCCTGGGGCAAGAAGGTCCCAAACTAACTCTTTATGTTGCAGGTACTATCGATTGTGTTCATGCAGTTACAGGTACTGGTGTTGCTAACAAAGCTAACAACAATTTTCTAGGAGGAGCATCCCCTTTTGTTTGAACAGGAGCAGGTGTCTCCCAGGGTGTCTCCAACCATCCCCAGCCAAGTGGAAGTTGAAATTTCTCCCAGCAAGGTAGCAGAAGGTGGGCGTCATCCCCAAGCAAAAGTTTCCCTTCAGACAGGGGCAATTTTCAGCAGTATAAGGAGTGTTTTGCCTCCCCATCAGTTGCTTCCTCAGCAGTATCATGCCTTTGGTTCCCCACCAGAGTTCAAGAAGGGTCCATCTCCAGCAGGGTCTTGGCACTCCAATCTCAAAGTCCAATTTATTTTTGGCAATGGCGGCTGTTCAGAGCCGGTGTATCATTGACAACCTTCCCCGCAGAGTTGTTTCCTCCTCATCAAGATGAACCAGATCAATGCAGTGATCACTATTCCTCCCCAATCAAGCTATCTGGGATGTCTTGCAGTCTCCTTATCAGGAGATCTCTTTGCATCTGCATACGCATAATCATCATTACATTTGCATCCTCCAAAGCGTAGCATTTCCATCCTCATGGAGCATTACGCCATAAATCCAAACATATGCATACCAGCATGGGCCAGTTTTGAGGTATATTACGAATATCTTCTCAACCTGAAGTACTATGCACAGAGGACACCAATATCATCTTCCAGACATCCTTGTTTTCTCAAGTCAATGTTTGTCACTTATTCCGCGTCTTGTTTAGTACAACACTCGCGTCGCAAGTCCTCGTTTTGTACAACGGTCTTGTTTGCCTGGGCTCTCGTTTATGTACAACAATCCCGTTCCATCTTGTCCTACTCCCACTGTTATTTCTGGTTATCGCCTGAGGCCGGTATACCAGTGCATCTCCATTCGAGGATGGTTTCGTGTTAGATCTGAGGATCTTTTGAATTGTCATTCAAGGATGGCATTTCTTTTCTTCAAGTCCTTCTGCGGTTGGTCTTGTTTGTTGTTGTGGCTATTATTCAAGGATAGTAGTCCACTTTTTGAGCTTATTGATCGAGGTCAGTTTGTCTCTTTTGCAAAGTCTGTCTGAGGTCAGCTTTGTGTTTGGTTATCAGTTGAGGCTGGTATACCTTTGTGTCTCCATTCGAGGATGGTTTCGTGTTAGATCCGAGGATCTTTTGAATTGTCATTCGAGGATGGCATTCTTTTCTTCAAGTCCTTCTGAGGTTGGTCTTGTTGTTGTGGCTATCATTCGAGGATGATAGACCATTTTGAGCTTATTGATTGAGGTCAGTTTGTCTCTTTTGCAAAGTCTGTCTGAGGTCAGCTTTGTGTTTGGTTATCAGTCGAGGCTGGTATACCTTTGCATCTCCATTCGAGGATGGTTTCGTGTTAGATCTAAGGATCTTTTGAGAATCGTCATTCGAGGATGGCATTCTTTTCTTCAAGTCCTTCTGCGGTTGGTCTTGTTTGTTTTGTTGTGGCTATTATTCGAGGATGGTAGTCCACTTTTTGAGCTTATTGATCGAGGTCAGTTTGTATCTTTCGCAAAGTCTGTCTGAGGTCAGTCTTTGTTGTTATGGTTATCGCCTGCGGCCGGTATACCATTGTGTCCCTATTCGAGGTTGGTTTTAGTACTAGATCCGAGGATCTCGTGTGAGTGGTCATTCGAGGATGACATTTATTCCCAACATATTTTATTATCCACAGTGTGCAAATTTCCAGGTTTATTCGAGTATTCAATCACTCCACGCCTTGAACGTATAAAAGTCGTTGCAATTATTCATTCAGGCTCGCAGATGATTGAATAGGGGCAGCTGTAATACCTCAAAATTTGCCCTCATATTTATTCCCTCTATTGGCTCATCGTTTCGCATTCATCTGCATTTCTCATCAGTTCATTAACAACATACTAGTGCATTTCATTGTTTCATAAGGCATGTGATTAAGGCTATACAGGATTAGGGTTTCATACCTTATCCATGTCTATCAGGGATTTAAATGAGGGAGAATATTCTCTTGGTATATCTAATCCGCCATTGAAATGTTCAATCAGATTTGCTTTGAATAAGAGTGTAACTTCTCAAGTTGTTTTCTTCATCATTGGATATTTCAAGAAGAATTTGGAGCTCTTGCTCATGATATGATTGGAAGGGAGCTCTACCAATTGAGGTCTGATATATTAAAGATTGGTCTGGATCCGTGGGGTTTATGAAATGAATTTGGGATTGCGTGGAATTCATTGTGGTGTTATGATCCATATTCGAGTGTCCATTGCATTATCAATAATCGTTTTAAATCACATTTCATTCATGATTCAAACAAATTCGAGGTCCATCGTCTGTATCTCAAACTCCTATTTTTGTTCAATTTGTTCAAGTCCATTTCTCAAATTAAAGGAATTCAAGGGCATTCAAGGGTTATCATAAGCTTATTTGAGTATACACTTTAAATTCAAGTCTGGGAAAGTGGTTGAGCCCAACAGCAGGGAGATCTTTTACAAATTAGTCGGCCCAAATGTTGAAAATATTGTACTGGCTTTTATGGATCATTCATGCGACTTTCAAGTAAACTTTTCATCTGACCGAGATATGGACATGTTTGTTAAGGGAATATCTCAACAACTTCAAGTGACACTTGATGCAAGTATTTCATTCAATTTGTGGGAATTTGTTTTTGGGCTTTTGTTACATCTGTCAAATTTTATAATGTGAGGGTGCTATAGTCGTTGAACGGAATTGGAAATGACACAACTTGACTTTTATCCAAAGCCGAATAGGTTGGTGTGAACCATGAAAAGTGATGTGGGATGTTTCGGTTTTTGACATTCCTATTACTTTTTCCTTGTTGAAACATAACATGGAAATTGATAAAAGGCTTTCGTGTTGCAAGTCCAAGATTGGTCCCAAGACCTTCTTTTTAGAAGTTGGAGATTTATCTTACTTCTTAAAAAAGAACTTTTCAAAAAAGAAACGACAACAACATCCGCATCTAAGGTTGGCTTAAGCATTAGTTTTCAAGATCTATGTGATTGCTTGGCTGCTAAACTCAAGGATTTTGGGGGATCGTCATTTTTATTCTATTCTCAAGAAACTTAGTGTTTCATTTTCATGGTTTTGTGTGTTATGCCCGATGAATCCATTTCGAAGCAATTAGAGGTTATGTGCTCATAGAATCGATGAAAGTTCTGGTTTTAAAAGTTGATCTTGAAAAGGGAATGGAAATTGTTAATTGCAGAATTCAGTTATGACAATCATTGACAGAAATTAACCAAGAAAAATCAGTTCTTAAAATTCTATAACAGTTGGAATGAATTACAGAAAAAAGAGCATGGCAGACAGTAACAAAGTTACATCAGCTAAGAAAATGCAGTAACAGGGTTACGTCTACTTCTGCTGAGAAGCTTATATCAGTTTCCTTGTTGTCTGCTTCAGCTGCTATTAGCAAGAATGATGTTTCAACTGGACCCAATAGTGAAGGCCAAAACAAGGAACTTCTTAGCAGGTCAATTTCTTTAAAGGATAGGCAGAAGAAACTACAAAAGAAAAGGCCAATTGTAGCATCAAGGGACTGTATCATCTTATGCCTTGGCCAATGAGCCTCCTCCAGATTGTGTAGCCTCCGAAATCGTAAGAACCAAAGCAATACATTCTGCAGCAATTGCCTATGTTTCAGCTCTTCAGGGATGCAAAAAATGTGACCCTGCAAAAAGAAAGAAAAACCATAACAGAAGAAAGTTAGGGAAAAATCTATAACTAACTGAATCTCAACAAATTCATAACCACCCTAACCGATTTGTGATAACAGAAAAGAGCTAGAAGTGAAAACTAACATAAAATCTGCTAATCCTAACTGAATTTGAGAATCAGAATAACAGAAGAAATTTCTAGAATCTCACCTGAATCGGGTATAAAGCAGAACCTCTTCTTCTTCAATCAGTTCCTTCAACCATTTTTTCTTTTCCAAACTCTTCTTTCACCCATTACCCCCATCATTCTCATACCCTCATCACTCTTATGAAATTATCCCTGTCAACACCTCAAGGGTTCAATAATCCATCATCTCCGATCTCAATCAATATCAGTATCATCTTCATCAATCGACAACACAAAGTTATGACAGAATTCAGAATCACATAAGACGAACAAGAACGAACCTCAACCAATTTTCATCTTCTCCCTTTGTCATATTTTGCGGATTCGTCAACATCATCATCTCACTATACGAGTTCTTCACCCTACAGTGATCAACTCCACCATCGAAGTCGGCATCCGCACCTTTACCGATATCACCATCATCAGCCTTCTAACCCCAATCTTCATACATCAACAATAACAACCTACAACATCAACAAAAAGGGAGCAGAGAACAAATCGTTACGATAATTGCGTCCACGGCAAAACAAAGGGTGATGATGAACGCATAAGAACGAAAGGCCGTGCATAAGAAGAAGACGGATCGTAACGTTTTCGTACCAGAATAGTTCGCGAGCTTCAGAGCCCTTGTTCGCGTCACCGTCGTTCGTAACTTTCATCGCGTTCATCTCCGATCTTCCTTCTCACCTTCGCTGCCGCAATAGTCTCATCAACCTTTGAAGTTTCTCATCAATCCGATCGAAGGTGTGTGAATGTCGATTTCGATTCTATTTACTCTCTGAAGCTTTTTCGCGGCGTCGATTTACAGTTTTAAAAAGGGAACTAGGTTAATTATGGGTGGATTGGAGATAAGAAGAGGGAAAGGTTGAGGTTGACATTTTGAGTTGAGAGGGGTTGCTAGTGAGAAAGCCGCCGCCGAGAGGGAGTGTTTAGGGTTTGGAAGATGAGGGAGAAAGGTTGTGTTAACGTTGAGAAAGGGATTGGTTTTTCATCGTTTTCATTTTTTTGTTATAACATGGGGTTTAATTTCATAATTAATGCTGAGTTGATTTTGTTTTAATAGTAATCAAACTTATAAATCATTAATTGCATTTTAAAACAATTAATTTTTATTATAATAAAATCTGATTAATGCCATTGAATCCACCGCCCAAGATTGGAAGGGGATAAGGTTTGATCTTTGGAGGTCCAATCCGGCGGTGACACTTGTCACCGTCCGGTTGGACCAAACCCCTCACATCCCGTACAGACCATCCCACCATAACTGTGATGCTCCCTCAGGATTTATGCGAATTGGGCCCATGCGAAACGCTATTCACACCCCCATGTAGAGCCCAATAAGAGAAAACAACAGAAAAATATAACTCTCTGCACCTCCCTTTGTTTCAGCGCATCTGGGCTTTGTGTATTGCTATTAACACCCCTTTTTTAGGCCCATATGATAAAATAACTTTAAAATATTTCTAATTCCACCCCCCTCCATTTTTTTTTAGAATTAATTCTTTTAGTTAGTATAGGTTAGGAAATAATGCCTTAAAAAAATAGGAAAATGACTAGAAAAATTCCTAAAAAATTCAAGTAGACTTTTAATTCATATTAGAAATATTTGGAATTTTATTTTTCTGTTTTTGCCTTATTTTTGATTTTACGGTGAATTTTTCATGTAAATAGTTCTTATTAGATTTTCTTCAAATATACATAAACTTGTAGATTTTATATTTTAATCTTCCAGTAACTTTGTTTGCCCATTCTTTTTACTGTAGTTAGAGGACTCATAATAGTACTTAGGGTAATTTTAGTGGATTTTTTAGGACATTTTATCTTAGGTTTTAGTGGCTTAATCCTTAGAAAATAATGATTAATTCTTAGGTAGAAATAAATAACTTTTAGGCATAGAAAAATTATGATTTTTTAGGATCCCTCTTAACACAATGTTATAGGTAGATTTAGGACCCCATAGATTAAATTTTATATTTTTTCCAGAAGTTTTACTATTTTTTAGGATATTAATTCTTTAGGCCTTTATGCATGTAACTTCCATTAGTTTAGGCTAGTATATTAAATTTCAATAAAAAATAGTTTAGGTTAGATTTAATCTTAGAATTTAATATGGACTTAGGTTAGTTTAGATTCTGATTTTTTTAGAAGGAAAATATTAGGTATTACCCTTAGTTTAGAACTTAGGCTTAGGATTCATTTTAATTAGACTTAGAATAAAAATTAGGACTATTTTAGGTTTATACCTTTAATTGAATTGTTTTGAATTTGGTTCTTACTTTCAAATTTTAATGTTTGGTATGTTGATTAGTATTTCAATTACTTATAGGTTTCCTCTTGGCTTTAGAATCAACTTATCTTCCTTAGGAAGTAAGTTGCATTCTATTAGTTCTAGGTGCCTTTTCCATTAGGTTTAGAAACTTCACAAACCATAGGATCTCCCTTGTAAATAAATCAATAAAATTAGGGTTGTGTCTTAGTTCCCATTATATTTTCCCTTTTCCAACTTGAGTCTTTCTTTCTCTCTCATAAAAAATAATAAAACGTCTAATGAGAAACCGAACAATCTTGTACGACACGAGACTTTGTTGCGGAGTGCTTATACACGTCCTGTTTCGGGGCGAGGTGTAAATACTTCCCGTGATGGATAGGTCTTAGTACAAGACCGTTCACAAACAAATTCAAAATACTTCTCTTAAAAGACAAAAAAATCAAATAATAAGCGACTTTCCTGCGGGAACTTCTTTTCTCACCTCATTCATTCTGAACGCGAACTCGTGACGACTTATCTCGCATACAAGACGGTATACGCACTCGTACCAGACGAGCCTGCAACACCTGAGCATAGACATATGCAGTTCAAGCCATAAAAAACACAAACAAATAGTTCCCGCCTTAGTTAGGCGAACTACGTCGACTCTGATCCTCATTATCCCGATGAGGTACGTAGGCAGCGGGGTAGGGCCCGTTCGAGCACATTCTTTATTTTCCCTACATTTTCCCCATTCTTTTCTTTTTTTTTATTTTCCAGTTCCTTTCTCATTCCCATTCCAGTTAGCAGTTCATTTGTTCAGCAGCATATTATTTCTCACCCTTTGAAACAAAAAAAGCAAGCGTGGATCCCGTCGGGTACGGCGGACGATCTGGGGGGTGCTAATACCTTCCCAGGTCGTAACCGACTCCCGAACCCAGGTCTTTGGTTCGCAGGACCTTGTCCTTTCCTTCTTCCTCGGGTTCGTGCAACATTACCTTTCCCGTTCTTTCGGGATAAAAATGTCTGGCTGGCGACTCTACCTTTTCTGCGCCACTTTCGCGTTTGTACTAGGATGAAATCCCGGGAGCGACACTTGGCAATAGATTCTTCAGGCACCAAACTCTTGCCCTTAGCCTTGGCAACAACTTCTGCTTCAACATTAGTTCTTTGGAATTGTGAGGCAAAGAGACGTCCGCTTCGAGTGAAACCTCCGCCTCCCCCCACATTATCAATCTGTGGTGTAGAAGTGTCAATAGTGACTTTCTTTCCGTCGCAATATAAATCTGAGCCATAGTGCCAAGGCACAACACTACTGCTATCATATGAAACTAGTCCTGGCACCGTGATAGTAACCAGACTGATTGCTGCAGAAGAAGGAATTGAGACAGTCTGAGGTTCATAATAAATTGTGACAGGAGGTCTGACCGGAGATGGTGCTGGTGATGAAGGTTGCTGATGTTGATGGAGTTGTTGATGTGAGTTCTTGGAAGAATCTGGAACGTAGATTGTTGCCGGATCGTAGTAAATGGTAACTATGGAAATGTCTTCATTAATGGTTGTTGTTGTTGTAGAAGGATGTGTTGAACTGATATTTGTTGAGGTTGAAGCAGGGATGGTTGTTGATGTTGTAGAAGAATCCGTTAGAGTGATTGTTGTTGAAGTTGTAGGAGGAATGGTTGTGGATGTTGTAGGAGTCGGGACTGTTGAAGTGATCTATAAAGTTCCTTCCTTGATAAGATTGTTGATATCATTCTTCAAATATGCACAACCGTTGGTGGGAGTCTTGAAAGCTTCGCAGTGGGCCTCACAACCCGGGAACACTTGGCACTTTAAAAGCTGGGCTTTAACCTCGGCCAGAGGTGTATAAATACTTGCAACATTGTCAATTTAGTTCATCGGTTGATCCTCCTCAATGGCATTTTGTCGCTCCCCGGATTTTCATCCTGGTACAAATGCGAAAGTGGCGCGAAAAAGAATAGAGTCGCCAGCCAGGCATTTTTATCCCGAAGGAACGGGAATGGTAATGCTGCACAAACCAGAAGAAAAGAAAAGGAAGGACACGGGTCCTGCGAACCAAAGAGACTGAGTTTGGGAGTCGGTTACGACCTGGGAAGGTATTAGCACCCCAGATCATCCGTCGTACCCGACGGGATCCACACTTGCAAAGAAAACTGTTTCAAAGGGTGAAGGGATGAAAGCTGCTGCAAAAAGAAAATGAACTGGATACAAAGAAAACAAAAGGAAACTGGCAAAGAAATGAAAAGGAAAAATGTAGGGAAAATAAAGATTATGCTCGAACGGGCCCTACCCCGCTGCCTACGTACCTCATCTGGACAATGAGGATCAGAGTCGCCGTAGTTCCCCTAACTAGGGCTGGAAAAGATTGCTTGTGTCTTAAGGCTTGAACTACCTATGTCAATGCTCAGGTGCTGCAGGCTCGGACGACGAGTGTGTAACCATCTTGCAAAGTGACAAGTAGGAGCAAGTTCGCGTACGGAGCGAAGGAGATGAGAAAAGAATTCCCGAAGGAAAGACGCTTATTATTTGTTTGTGTTTTTTATGAAGCTTTTTAGGAGTGTGTCACAAGGAAGTGAACTCAAGCTCTTTTCCATGGAATGTGTACTTGTCACTACATTCCAAGATGGAATAATAGAACAAGCACACTCAAATAAGGAGAAGATCCCCAAAACATGAATCCAGAGACTAGGGTATAAGCTCACTAACTTATTAACTTATTAAGTGTTTTTGGCATTTACAATGAAGAAGTGTGTTTTATGATTTTCTTGGTGAAGATGATACCTTGATCAAACTTGTGCATCACAAGACAAGCTTGTACTATCCCAAGATGGGAAGACTACAAGTGTCTCATGGGATAAGGCTATTGCTCAAGGTATCACTTCAAACTTTATTAAGTGTTTTTTTTAGGGTTTTGAAATGAGAGGAGAAAAGAAACCAAAAGGATCACAAAGGCAAAAGTCTAATGGGGGACTAATGAATCCTAAGTGTTGTCATGCATGGATATCCTAGGTTAGTGAGGTTTACAATCCTAGAGAAGAAAGAAAGAAGAAGAGAAGAAGAAGAAGAAGAGGAAGTAAGGCCTAAGCCCAACAATCACAAGGTTAGAACAAGTAATGATAAGAAGAGAAGGGATACGATTTGGAGATGTGGGAATCACATCCACACCTCTCACTTACCAAAACCCCTGAAAAGGTTAGTAACACAAGCATAAAGGCAATACAAAATGAACACAATGCCATATCAACATCATACAAACAGAAGTGAAGTCATACACACCAATTCTTAATTCTAACACAAGTCATAAAAATGAGAGAAGAAGCACACAAGTCAATATAAGGCAACATGAATCACATAGCAAAGCAAAGTAAACTTGATAAGATACAAAGCAAAATAAACAAAGCAACATTCTCAAGGCACAAGACCAGAACCCTAATCAAGTTAAAGAAGTGCTTAAGAAGCAAGAAAGATGAAGAGGAGAGAAGCATATGGTCAAGCAATCACAATATGGAAAGAAAGAAGCAAAGGAAGTGAGATGGATATACAAAAGAAAGGAAAAACTTCAAAGGCAAACAAATCACAAGATTTCCAAAACACCAACCCCAACTCAAGACCAGAGATGTATCAATGACCTAAAGAGACCCTAAACAAGGTGAAGAAGTTGGCACAAGTGTCCTTCTAAGCTAAAGAGAGGACTTATGATCAAAAAGAAGCAAAATGGGACAAGTTAAGAACAAAAATTCAAATCAAATCAAGTATGCACCCAAAAATTCCACAACCTTGGACAAGAGATCTTCAGTCATGATATAACAACATGCCAAAAGGATAGGAAGAAATTCAGAAGCTATACAAGTCAAATGAGGAGTCAAACATCAATTAGGGTTAAGAAACTTCACTCACAAGTCAAGGACCAAAACCAATTGAACAAGTTTCTAAAAATCAGAACAAAAATCACAAATAAAGTACACTCTATTATGGATCCAGAGCAAAAAGAACCAATCAAAAATTCAAAATGAGGAACAATATGGAAAATGGACAAGTTAACATGCTTAAAAATGAATTAATTAAAGGGGAGAATTAATTTACACGTGTCAAAATAAAATAAATGGAAAATAAAAATATTAAAAATTAAAGAAAACTAAAAGTGACATTCCTGAATTTTTTCATAATTTTTTGAAACTTAGAACTATTTTTAAAAACTAAAAAGCAAAATTGAAATAAAATGAAAAAAAAGAAAGAAAAAAAAGGTCAGGAGGTGTGAAAAGCAAGGGATTCTAGTGTAATCCAGATGGGCCTCACGCAAGGGGGGTGGGATTAGCAACCCAAGCCCACCCAATTCTCAGCGCAGCACACAATTATTAGGTGGATATTCAGAAAATAAGGGAAAAAACAAGGGCCTTGAGATCAAATGGACGCAGGAGATTGGTCAGCTCATTAATCCCAGTCATCAAAACAATTGGATAAGAGAGAGGGAGCATATTAGTTAGCGTATGGTGAGAAACACATGGATTAATCAGAATAAAAATAGAAAAGGAAGAAGCACGTGAGGGGGAGGGTCCTCATTAAATGAGGTGGCAGCATAATGGACGTTGAGATGAGAGATCCAATGGTCTTGAGACCTTCTTCTTCCTTGAAACCCTAGGTCACACACGCCCAAAATCCGATGACCGGAGCTAGGGCTCCGACACCAGAAAATGCAAACAATGATCAAACACCAATAAAAATACATCAAAAGCTCCAGATCAAATGAATGAACCATGCTGAATCCAAAAATGATAACCAAAATCACAAATGAGCAATGAACAAGCTGGATCGAAGAGAAACAGGTTTCACCATGAAACTTCAAATCAACATACAAAGCTCAATAATGCATCATTTTCGAATTTAAAACAAGCAGAATCATCAGTACAAACAGTAGATCTCAATGCACACGTCTAGTTTCATTTCTAGATCCAAGAATTTTGAGCTTACCTGAGACTTGCAGATCTGGAAATAGCTTGTAAGAAGCCAAGAAATAGCTGCCAATCCACTCCAAATACACTCTAGTTGCAAAATAAATGCAACTAGAGCCTTGAAAGTTGCTGGATCTAGGAGCTTGAAGCTTGCTGCTCTGAAATGGCTAGGTGTGTAATCTTGAGAATCAGCTTGAACAAGGTATGGATTTGTGATCCTGTGCCCTCAAGGATGAAGAATATGTGATTGGTTTGTGAAGAGAGTAAGTGTAGAGAGTGACTCAAAGGAAATTGCAAAATGAGCAAAAACTTAAGAGTAGTGAAATGTGATGGATCTGAACAACACTAAAACCTTAATTCTCTTATAAATGAGCTCATGAGGCAATGCTGAAAGAATGAGGGCCTTGGCACGTAGGAAGAGAGTGTGGGAGAGAATTTGCACAATTTTCAAATTTGGTGTGATATCATGAAAAACTCGTGCATTGCTCTCTCTCTCTCTCTTTGCCCATGTGAATTTCAAATCTCACCCTTGATTTAAATCCACAAAGATTCTGGCCCTTGGATGCAAGCATCACACAATTCTCATGATCATGCAAATTTTACACTTATGAAATAACACTCACCTCATGCACGAATTTGGTGTTATTCTTGGATCTAAATGGCTTATTTGAATTGCTTTGTAACATTGTAACCTCATTTGGTTCATACCAACACCCAAAAATAAGTTTCATGACTTTTTGCCTTTGTGTACAATTGAAAATTCAAGCCTTGCCCTAATTTCCTTGGAATTTTCGAGGGCCTCATCTTTCAAACCATAAAGGATATGAAAAATTACTTGTACTTTTTGAAAATGGGAGGCTTTAATCTCCAACTTTCATGTTTGGCTTTGGTCCATTTGAAGATTTTTTCACCAAGTTATGCTCACTTGAAAATTAGGGCAAAAACTTGCTAAAAATGGCATTTTCCATGACCATCCTTACATCAATTTTGAAAAACACCTCAAAACCTCATGATTCTTGATCTTTGATCTTGCCAAACCTCTTTTAACATTATAAGAACATCCCTTGGCTAGAAAAATGGGGTTGGACCCATTGAAATCTCACAGTTGACTTTTCTAAGGCACATTTGACCAATTTCTTCATTTACAAGCAACTGAAGAAATACTTGACTTCCACAAGGAATTTTCTCACCAAATTTCATCCCTAGGATCCTCTTAACATGTAAAAGACTTTGCCCAAATGAAATGGCCAAAGTCTTGAGGTTTTCATGCTTGAAACTCAAACCCTAATTTGGGATCACTGTGTAGGAGCTTTGCCCTAGCCTGGATTCCCTGATGATCTTCCAACCTTCTGAGCTTTTGTAAATGAACTTGAGCTTGTGAATGCAACATAGACCCCTCATAGGACTTGGAAAAATCCATTGGGCCCCTTGTCAAAGCTTGTGATGCTTCAAAATCCTCCACAGATGATCATATGCCTAATGCTAAGTCATGAAGATGTTATGCCTCATCTTTCCATGCTAGGATGCCAAGAATATGATATGTTCATGATGAATATGATGTAATATGATGCTTAAAAATAATAGGGCAAATTTGGAGTGTTACACATTTATCCTAGGCCCACCATGGCTAGGCATATGATTCTTGGTAACACTTGGAGGAGGTGCAAAGTTGACTGCCTTAGAATCAATCAAATCTTGAACCTTCATGTGTAAGGCTATGCACTTTTCTGTTGTATGGCCAGGCGCATTGGAGTGGAAGGCACATCTGGCATTAACATCCTAGTTTCTTGGAAGATTTTGGGGATCTGGTGGAGCCAGAATCCTCAATTCAATCAAGTTGAGCTTTAATAATTGTGGAAGTAAGGCAGTATAGGGCATTGGAATGGGATCGATAACCCTTTTGATTTGTGAAGGCCTTGGTTGAAACGACCGTTGTTGCTGATTGTTATTGTTGTAAGATCTCTGTTGAGGAAATTGTTGTTGCGGTGGGAAGTGTTGTGGTTGTGGAGGATACTGTTGTTGAGGTGCTGGAGCTGGAATGGTGACAGCAGCTACTGATCTTGGCATGTACTGAGGCCTACCTCTGCCCATGTGCACTGAATTGGTCTCACCTGTCCTACGAGGTCCTACGAAGGGTTTCCTTGTATTGCTAGAACTTGCACCGTTGTCTGAAATTTTGACCATCTTCAAAAGACTCTCAATTCTCTCACCAGCTATAACCACATCCGCAAAGCTGATGGACGAGAAAGCAGCAAGTCTGTCAATGTATGTCCCCTGTAGTGTGTCCATAAACATGTCGGCCATTTCTCTTTCAGACATCGGAGGCTGGACAGCAGCAGCAAGCTGTCTCCATCTTTGGGCATATTCCCTAAAGCTTTCTCTTGAAGATTGAGACATGCCCATTAGGAGAGTCCTGTTGGGAGCCATGTCCAAGTTATATTGATATTGGCTTATGAAAGCTTTGGCCAAATCCTTCCAGTTTCTGACTGTTGCTCTGGACAGGTGAGAATACCATTCACGGGATGCCCCGGTCAGACTATCTTCGAAGTAGAACATCCATAAATTTGGTATAATCTTTCAGTCTCCCCAGAAAGGACTGCAGGTGAGTACGTGGACAAGAGGTACCATTATATCTCTCAAAGCAAGGAGGCTTGAATTTGTGAGGAATCCTGACTCCCTCAACTAGACCCATGTCCATTACATCAAATCCCAAAGAGTTTTGGGACTCCAGAGATCTCAGCTTCTCCGCTATTTCGTCCAGACAACGATCATAGGCTTCATCCCCGTCACCAATTACTGTAAATTGTTCCTCTTGAGGGTCCTCTTGCGAGGCACGACCTCTAGTGTTTCCTTGGGTATTTCTGATAACATTGACTTCAGGATTGAGGTGAGACCCAAACTCTGGCTGATTCTCTCATGTACCTGTATGATTCTCTTCTGGAGTTTGCCGCTCAACTAACTCTCTTAATCTTTCTTGACTTTGGGCCAACCCAGTCATTACTGCCATGAACTGGTTCATCTGAGCCCTTATCTCAGTTATCTCATTAGCCATCTGAGTTCTCACGTCAGTCAAATCTTGTTGAACTTGGTCCATTTGTAATTTCGGAAGGTTGTTTCTTGTAGGATACCGATGAACTCTGTTGATGGGGAAAACCCTCCTACGAGCAATGTTTCCTGAAACCATAGCAAAGTGAGAAAACGACAACAACAAAAACACCTACAGAACAAAGAATGAGGTTAGTATGCAATGCAGTATGTCTATTTCTATTCCAAGGGTATCCAGTTTATTTCTTTTTTGTTTTTGACCTTCCAGACCTCTAGGAATGAAGATTTTGAAGAGAAATGAGGCCCAAGAGAAAATCCAAGTAATACATAAACCATACATTATAAATGCAAAAGATACATAGTTTATGATTACGACAAGTTCCCATGGTAGGTCAAAATACAATCGAGTCGAGGAATACAACCAAATTATCATGAGAAATAAGGTACAACCCAAAATAAAATACAAATACAAGAAAATCAAACATCTAGCCCAAAGTCATCCTCCTTGACTTCCTTCAGGAGAGCATCGGTCATTGGTCCAACTGGATGCTCTGTGATGGTCCTGATAAGAAGGTTCCTGGTGGCAATGGCACTTGTCAACTTCTGGTACTTGTCTTGGTCTTTTGATCTCTTCAACCCCGCCCGGAGTTTCAACTCGAAGATTTCCTTCTGTGCTACTAACAAGGCTTCCTGACTCTTCTTCTCATTAGCTTCCAGCTGCTCTATCCTAGCCTGTGTCTTCTGATCATCTTGCAAACGAGCCTCAGTGATCCTGATCCACCTAGCCTGACTCTCCTCTAGGTAATGCTCAGCTCTGGCTTTCTGAGTCTTAGATTCTTTGAAAGCATTCTTCAATACCAACTCCCCTGCTCGGGCTTTTTTGATGAAGTCCTCTGTCTTCTCAATCTTGGTTGTATGCTCGATCCAGAGCTTCTCTAACCTCTCATTGTCCAGACGACTATCATTCCTCTCCCAGAGGGTCTTCTTTAGAGCTTCAGAAAGCTAAGCATTCCTCTCTTTCAACTTCTCAAACTCCTCTAAACTGAATGTAGCCACAGGCTCTACTGCTGATGGCCCTGGCACATCTTCTAGGGTGAATGGCATGTGGGTGATCTATCCTCTGATGCGAGACCAATCAAATGTACTGAGCTGAAGCTATGTTGTTACACTTCCCAAGAATAGCAGTCCCTTTTTTCTGTATGTTATCCCAAGCCCAGGTTGCTTGTCGGACGATGGCATGATTATTCTGAACATCACAGTAAAGGGTCTCTGCTAAATCCTGCTCTCTTGGTGGATGTTCCAAGGCATACCCTAGCTTCCTTTTGAAAAGCAAAGGATTGTAGTTGATGCAACCCTTCACTCCAATAAGAGGTACATTGGGATACTTCCCACAACTTATAATCATGTCCCTGCCTTTGGCGCTCTAAGTACACCACCTGATGTCTTCTGAAGTGAGAGCAATCATTCTCTTAGCCCAATTTCTTGACTGATGAGGATTCAAGAAAGCTTCTGTCTTTGGCAGGTGTCTCAATAACTAACAATAGAATAGAGGTGCACAACATCTGACTAGTCTTCCCCTCTGCTTCTCATTTCTCTGATGCAGTGACTAGTAGAAATCCCCTAGCAAGGTAGGAACTGGATTCTTCAGCAGGAAGATATGGATAGCATTCTTTATTACAAACTTAGGCTCGTCTGCAAACAAGATGATTCCATATATACCAAGAGCCAGGAGAGCACAAACAGTTTCCCACCTCCCTGCTACAGCATGACTGATGGCCTGAGTGATCAAGAAGTCCAAATGGAGGCCTGGGATTCCAGCCTTGGTGGTCATATGTTGATCAATGATGGTGGTTTTCAAATGTAAATCCTTAGCTATGTCTTCATTCCTGGGAGCAGTCATCTCAGGGTTGAAAGGAATTCCTCTTCTAATAGGGACACCCAACAACATGGAAAACTCTTCTAACAAAGGACCCATCTGAAAGTCTGGAAAAGTGAAACATCTGAGAGGAGGGTCATAGAACTGGATACAAGTGTGAATCATGCTCCTCTGTGATGCATCCAAGTCCATGATCATGTCCATAATACCACCATAATGTTCCCTGAATAAAGGAACATGATCAGGAGTGATGAGTGTCTGAATATGCCTGATGCCTGCTAGGGAGGGCTCAAAGAAATTGTAAGTAATGTTGCCCTTCCAGGATGAGTCCATACTGATAATGGGTGTTGATGAAGATTATTGAGGAGAAATACTGATGAAGACAACTGGAGAAGATACCAGTTGAAGAAGATCTCTGAGGAAGATAACTGATGAAGATGGCTGAGCAGAAGAAAAGTCAAAACCAAACCAAAGATGATGTGGATACCCTGTAAAACAAAGAGACAAATGTTAAATGATGCAAAATGATGTATGTAGAATGATATGCAAGGGTTTGTGATCAGGTGTTGGATTTGTCATTTGCTTTGATAGGGTCCATGAGTGTTCATAAGTCCAGATGAAGGCTAGAGAACCAGTAAACAGGTGGGGGACTCAAATAAAGAGTCACAAGTCCAGGGTTTCATAGAATCAGTCCAAAATAGTGTAACCTTAAAACAAAATCCAGTAACAGGGTATGTTGAGGCCAAGGGTTCCTGCAAACTTATAAACATCCCAACCCCCTCATAGGTATTGTTCTAGAACAAGGATCCTCAGACTTGGATCTATTATGAGAAGTGTAAACACTTCTAACCTAGAGATACAGTTTTTACATTAATCATAAAGAATCCTCCTCTAATTCACCTCAGATGCTAAAGGTCATCTAAAAAGGTCATCCACACTTAGCAGGCTTCCCAGATAGCCCTAGTACTACAGGAAATTCATAGCACAGAGTTCTCAAGAAGAAACCCATGTCTGAACCGTGTTTCATATTCCCGCACTAGAACGAAATGGAATGGGAAAGAATATGAAGCCACTCTAATCCTATGTGTCACTCAGGATCCCGGTGTGGAACCTTTCTCACTGAAATACCCCTCCCACCAAGGCAAACCAACAAATCCATCACATGATATGATGATAACAATATGAAATTCATAAACAGTAAATGAAAGCAATAAACAAAGTTGTACATAAAGCAATAAATAAAGCAATAAACAAAAAGCACACATAGCACATAACATCCCCATAAACACAAATCAAAAAAGTGCTAGGAGAAACCCACAAAAGGAACCAGAAACCCTGGTAGCAAAAGGTCTCCCCAGCAGAGTCGCCAAGTTGTCGCTCCCGGAAATAACACTAGGTCCCACGGTGCAGACGCGAACGGTCGGTGAAAGAGAAATGAGGTTGAATTGAATATAGTTTCCAACTAGGCATTTTTATCCCGAAGGAAAGGTAATGCTGCATAAACCTGGAAAGAGATGGATAAGACGGTTGCGAACCAGAGAAACTGAGAAAGGGGGTTGGTTACGACCTGGGAAGGTATTAGCACCTAGATCGTCCTTCATACACGACGGGATCCACGCTTACAAGATTGTGTTTAAAAAGGGGTAGGTGTATGTGATATCTGTGTGCAAAAGCTAAGGAAAAAAAGTACAAGTGTCAGTGCAAAAAAGTGAATTGCTCAGGAACTGAGGCTTAGAAAAGAATGTTGAAAGAGGGGGATGACAAAGAGACTTTTGTTCGATAACTGTTAAGTTATGCCTACGTATCCTCTCGTGCAATGAGGAAGTCAGAACACCGTAGTTTGACTCAAAGAGACTGAAAATAAATTGACTGTGAACTGCTTGCTTGTCTATGCTCAAGTGTATGTCTCGTCTAGCTCGAGTGCTAACTGTCTTGCATTAGACGGAATAAGCAAGTTCTCGTTTGTGAATGAGTGTGATGAGAAAAGAATCCCGGAGGAGACGATTATTGTTTGTTTTTGTGTTTTCAGCTTTTTATTGTTTTTGGTGTTTTGCATAGGACTATGAGCTTAAGCCTAAATCAAGGGCTTGTAAACTCATTATATCCTCCCTGATTAAGGATAATCAGCCTACTTAAGTGTCAGATAAGCATCTCAACTTAATTACCATGATGATGTAGGATTAAGATCATTAACCTACTTGTGATTATTTAGATATTTTTGGGTTTTTGTTTAGTGTTAAGTAATGAGTTTAATCTTTAATCACTGATTAGTGAACTCATTACACCATCCTAATAGAAGGATGATAGATGAGAACACTTAAGCTGAGGAAGATACCTCAGCTTAATCCATGGTTAGGGATTAAATTCATTATATAACAAGCCTTTATTAAATGGATTTTAATTAAAGGGTGAGATTAAGAAGTGGATTTTATGGTTTGTAAGACAACTTGATGGGGACTTGTCCATTAAACACTAAGGTTAGTCCCTCTTAACCATATGGAAAAGATAGAACCCTAATGTAAGGCCCAAGTTACAAGATAAAGTCTTAGTGATTATTAATGTGTTTTGATTAAGATGTGTAAACAAATTAAAGGTTTAACACTAAGTATTAAAGTTATACACTCTATCCTAAGATAATGATGCAGGCATAACCCTAATTCAAAGTCCTAAAGCTTTAAGAGTTTAGCCTCTGATTAAGAGATGAGAAGAGAGACTCAAGGAGACTCAAAGGTAAAAATATAGGGGGGACTATACACAACCCTAAAAGTTATCATGCTTGGATATCCTATGGAAGAAGTAGATGAAAAGAGAAGGAGAGAAAGAATAAGTTACTTACTTCCTGAAGAAGATAAGTAACTTAAAAGAAAGAAAGTAAGAAGGAGAGAGCATAAGTGAAGCAAGTTCACTTTAAATACAAGTAAATATGAAAATGAGAAGGAAAGAAGAGGTGGGAGGTGAAGGCAAATCCACCTCCCAGATAACTTACCAAAAGTACCTGAAATGTTAGTATGAATGCATAAGGAATGAAATGAAAAGAAATAAGACAAATGAAGGTGCAAAAACCAAAGTCAGAAGTGAATATGCAATGTAAATGACATATGAGATGATGCAAAGTCATACAAGATGCATATGAATGATCATACAAGGATGAGATGCAATGGAAGCATGTTTAGAAGTATGAAAACACATGGATGTTCATGAAATGTAATGGATGCAAAGCATATCAAAATGATGCAAAAATAATCAAGAAATGTTTCAAACATGTCCTAAGATGTCTAAGATGACATACAAAAGAATGGAATGGCATGACAAGTTCACAAGTTCATGATATGCAAAGAAGAATGCAAATGAAGATGCAAAATTAGGTTTTTAAGACAACATGAGATGCATATGACCCAAACAGAAGCATACACCATGATAAAAAAAATTGAAATTGAGCTCAAACAAACCCTAAACCTATACAAGATCACACCCCAAAGGAGAAGGTCAGAAGCTAATCCTAGTGAAAGTTATGAAATTCCTAAGTTAACTTGGGTTTTTGGGTGTATCTAAAGGGAAAATGAAAATCAAATTGAAAATACAAGATGAAAATCTGAGATAAATAACCTAGAAACTATATGCAATATGTGAAACAATGCAAAAAGAATCAAGTTGAAACTCATCATAATTAGGCAGAAATGAATTTTTCAAGTTAGGGTTAAAAAATATGGAATTTAAGAACCCTAATTCAAAGGAAATTGTGAAAATGTGATCAAACCTAAAAATAAATGTGTATGGTGAGTTTGAAAATGTTTCTAAATGTATTGAAATGCTTCATGAATTTTTTGGTGATTTTTAGAAACCTAAATGCATATTTAATTAATTAAAATCAATTAATTAATTAAATAAAACATTTAAATATTTTAAAAATACTTTTTTAATGCAAAAAATAAAATAAAAAAATGTTTTTAGGTTAAGAAAAATATTTAAAACAGAAATGCAAAGTTTGAGATTTTTTTTGATGATTTTTGCTATTTTAAATAAAATGGACAAAAGAAATGTAAAGAAAATGAAATAAAAATGAATAAAATGCAAAGTCAAAGGATCCAGTGGTTGAGATTCAAACTGAGGGGGGGGGGGGTTGACTGCGCGTGTGATCTAAGGGTCAGGATTCATTCTGGGGAAATTAATTTAATTAATCCTAATTAATTTAATAAAAATAGATTAGGGTTTAATGAAGTGATCAGAGCCGTCCAAAAACGTGCTAACACAAGATCAAAGGGTCCACATTCAAACTGAGAAATTAATTAGGTTTTAGCCCTAATGACTTTCAGGTGGCCGGAGAAGACCTCCGGTCATCTTCTCCGGCAGCTCTCTCACTCTAACTCCCTCCCCAGGCCATGAAAATGCACCAAAGTCTCCATAAATGATCATTGAACATCACATAACACAAATCAAACATCAAAACTCATTTATTTTTCATGAATCAACTGAATCGAAGCAAACAAAAAAAATACGGGCAAAGTTTTAGAGCAAGCATACACACTCATTTCTCAATCATTTTCAAAAGTAAAGACATCAACATGATCAAGGAAGCATATAGAATCATTTAAGAACTTAAAAGAAAGGTTTTGGAAAAATTGTTCTTGATGGTTACCTGAGATGAAGCTTTCTCAATCTGAGCTTTCTGGACCTCTCCTTGATGCTAATCCACCCCAATGAACTCCCTGAAGCTTTTGAAAGGCTTAGAACAAGTTTGTATGGCTTGGTTTTTGAGATTCAGTTAGGAATGTGCAGAAATCGTGTTTTGGTTTGAGAAGATTTCAGGACATTGTAAGGGTTTCTTTGTGATCCTTATGATGTGTATGATTGAATGGTGCAAAGAGTTTTGAGGTTTGATGGTTGTGCTGAGATATTCGAAGAGATGAAAGTTTTGGGGATTTTTGTGAAACTCAGCTTGTGGAATGATTCAGGTTCCAAGATCATATGAAATGAGGTCCATGATGCTTGTATGTGATGTCTTGATTGGTCAGAAGGTTGGTGGTGGCATAGTGTGATTGGTATGGGCAAGTTGTAAAAAGTCAACTTTGTGTACTTGAGGTATGGGCATGGTTCAGAGCTGGCTTGAAGGGGTGTCTGGCCTCAACTGAGTTCATGAATGGCCCTTGGATCATTTTTATGCAGTTGGATCACTTGGATGAAGAGATACCATAGGCTTTGCATATTTCCAACTTTGAAGATTTTGTGAAAATGGCTTAGTGAAACTTGTGATGCAAGGCACAATTCTAGTCCAAATGCATTGTACTATGTTTGTATGATGTTTAGAAGTAAATTAGAGGTCATGAAATGGCTTAGAACTTGAATTTGCAAAATTCCCTCTTTGGTGCACACTTGAAAATTATAGGATTTTTGCCAACTTTGAAAGGCCATATCTTGAGTTCTAGGATGAATCAAGACATGTTCTTGTACTTTTTTAAAATGGGAAGACATAATCTACAACTTTAATGCCCAAGAATTTTTCATTTGAAGCATTTTTGGTCATGAAAGAATAGGTTGAATATCTTTCCCAAAATGGAAAGTTTCCATTACAAGTCATTTCCAAAAATAGCAAGTTTGCATTTGGCTCAAAATTCTTCAACTATGTGAACTTACAAACACTTATAAGATCAAATAAAAACCATAGAGACTCAAAATGATGATGATGACCCTTTGGTACCCTTGATGGAGGCCTCAGATGCCCTGATTTTGACTTTACTTGCTCAAGAAGTTACCCAATGATCAAATGACTTCCACAGTGAATTTCTTCATCAAATTTGGTACACATGATCCTTATAATATATTAAGACCATTAGAAACAAGAATGACCAAAAAATTTGGGATTAAGGCCTCTGAAACCAAAACCCTAATTTTAGGTCATTTGTGTAGGAAACCTTCAGTCTTCCTCTATGCCTTTGCCATGCTTTGTGATCCCCTGACTTTTATGAACTTTGGGGAGCATATTATGATCATGGAATATACATGGACCCTCTTGGCAAGCTTCAAAACCATTGGGATGGCTCAGATCACTTCTTGGATTGCTCAGATCACAAACCCTAGCTATGCAGATGAAATGAACTATGCAGTGGGAGATGATATGCTTATGCTAATGCAAAAATAAAAGATCATAAGCCAAGGTGTGAGAAAAAGGTGAGGGAAAATTTGGTGTGTTTACATACTTTTATTTGGTTTTTTATGTATGATTCATATGACTAAGTACAAAAGTAAGATTCTTGGCAAAAACTTAAAGAAAGTAAATTATAATAATACATAAAGTAAATGGCAAAGAACAAGTAAATGACTTGTAAATGTAAATGAATGGTAAATAACTTGGAAATTTATTAAACTTAATAAGATAAATTGGTGTTATACATGTACAACTTCCAGAATAAGACTCTTTTCTCACACACGGGTACTTTGACTATTTTACAGGAATTTTTGTACAAGATTTTTCACACCTAATTCTGACAAAACAAACTTATTTATACATGAACAAAATAACTGCCACTAACGGACAAATCCTAAAACTATGACACTTGGCTTTCAGCATGTCTTCTTTCCACCAAATGCTTCCACGCGTCCTACTGCCAAACGTATCAATCTTTAAATTTCAAATCTTCTTCTTTGTGACGAAATGACACATCTCTTCAAAGTTGTCGAATCCGTCAAAAACGACATTGCCATCTAAATCTGCCGAAAACGTTTGAAAACCATATCTTCATTTGGCTTTGTCGAAATTGCTTTCTAAACGTATTCTCCAACTTCTTTTTCTTAGCCAAAAACATATCACTTTGAACTCCACTTTCATGGCGTCGAAAATCCCTGTCTACAAATTTCCCCCCAGCAAAGAGTTTTCGACTAACCCTGGAGAAAGATCATTTGCTGTCGATGATCCTTTTCGATGCCACATTACTTTTACCACTTTTGTAATTTCCAAGACTTGATATTCCAAATCCCTAAAAGCTTATCATTGTGCTTTATCAGAATGTCAACTTCAACCCACGTTTCTGACATTACTCCCATCATTTCCTAAAAAATAGGAAGTCATAGGCGTTTCAACTGCCCTCAGCCTACTTTCTCCACGAAATTTTTTCCACGTGTTCCATGATCACTAATCAAAACTCAACCGTTTAAGTCCCTTTCTTCCTATAAATAACCATTCATCATCTTCTTCAACTCTTTTACGTTTTCTTCCTCTTCACTTTCAAACAGGAAAAGAAACCCATTTTTCCAAACTGCATAAAAACCTTTGTTTCAACAACAATGTCTTCATCAAAAACTTCCAGCAGCAAGAAAGTCAAAAGCTTAACTCCTCTTCCATACGCACACAGATTGAATGGGCCAGATGTTGCTGGTAACCAACAATACATCCCAGAACCTCCTAACGAGAAGGAAAAAGAAAGCATCTACAAATCCCATGTATTAATTCTTATACTTGTTTCTGGTACTTTCCATGCAATGTTAGGTCCTTTCCCTAACATAGACATAAAACCAGATAGGCTAAAAGAATTTTTTCCCTCTTATCAACGCCTGAAACCCATAGGTGTTGGGGTTAAGCCCAAACCCTCTGCAGAAAAACTTAAGGAAACAAATTCGACTACTGACGCAGAAATAAACCTAGGTTATTTGAATAATATTAGGATATTTATAACTTTTCCTAAGTCGAAAGACCTTTTATACTATCTAGCTTGGTTGCATAAAATCGAAAAAGTTAAGGAACCTTTCTGGAAAGAAATGGGAATTTTCGACCAGATTCAGTTGTCGAAAGTAAGACCCACATACTATCCCAACATGTTGCTGGCTTCCTTTTACTTTTGGGATAGCACATACAATACCTTCCACCTTACTTGTGGAATGATCACCCTACCCTTTTTAACATAGCTGCAATTACTGGGATGAGTCCTTTAGGAATAGATTTCGACCCCACCGTTCTAAATCAAGACTCCATAGAATTTGACACCAATAAATAATCCTACTCTATATTCATCGACCACTACCATCTTAAGAAAATTGCAGAAGTCTCTGACAAAGAGCACATAGCCTTCCTAACCTTATGGCTGTCGAAATTTGTCTTCTGTTCTCGATCCCTCCAGGTAGCTAAGCGTTTTATCACCATAGCTAACCAACTCCACAACGGGACAAAATTATGCCTAAGTGAGATGATCCTGGAGAACCTATATGAAGCGTTGAGTGAGAGCATAAGCTTCCTAAACACTGTAAACGATAAAGGCAACCTTATCGTATCAAGACCAATTTGGCTTTTGCAACTGTGGCTTAATGCCACCTTTGAAGCCTCTCTTCCTGTCAAAAACCCGTTATATGAGGATGAAGTGAAGGATAGAGATGTCGAGTGGCCCCGTCTGGTGCAACTGGCCCCTACTGATGAAGGGATTAGTCTTCGACAATATTTCACCAGCCATGTCATTATGTTCGCCAAGAGATACAACTTCACTCCTCCTATGGTACCTTTTTCCAGCCGGGTAGTTGTCCCTGAATGGTTCACCAAATAGTTGCCTCTTGAAATCCAAAAGGACGAAGACGAATTTCTAAATGTATGGGAATTATTTTTAACACCTCGACTCCTCACTGTCGCTCCCCGGATTTCCATCCTGGTACAAACGCGAAAGTGGCGCGGAAAAGAATAGAGTCGCCAGCCAGACATTTTTATCCCGAAGGAACGGGAATGGTAATGCTGCACAAACCAGAAGAAAAGAAAAGGAAGGACACGGGTCCTGCGAACCAAAGAGATTGAGTTCGGGAGTCGGTTACGACCTGGGAAGGTATTAGCACCCAGATCGTCCGCCGTACCCGACGGGATCCATGCTTGCAAAGAAATTGTTTCAAAGGGTGAAGAGATGAAAGCTGCTGCAAAACTGAAACTGAAACTGAATAAGAAAGAAAAGAAAGGGGGAAAATGCAGGGAAAATAAAAGAGTATGCTCGAACGGGCCCTACCCCGTTGCCTACGTACCTCATCTGGACAATGAGGATCAGAGTCGCCGTAGTTCCCCTAACTAGGGGTGAAAAAGATTGCTTGTGAATTAAGGCTTGAACTGCCTATGCCAATGCTTAGGTGTTGCAGACTCGGACGACGAGTGTGTGTCGCTCCCGATAGATGGGAATGGCCCAGATAAAGGTACAGACACGGACGGTCGGCGAGAGGAACAATGAGAACACACAACAGTGAACTCACTGGAGATGAATAGAGTCGCCAGCTAGGCATTTTTATCCCGGAGGAAAGGTAATGCTGCATAGACCTAGAAGGATTTGGATAAGACGGTTACGAACCAGAGAGACTGAGAAAGGGGGTTGGTTACAACCTGGGAAGGTATTAGCACCCAGATTGTCCGTCGTACTCGACGGGATCCACGCTTAGAAGATTTGTGTTTTAAAGGGGTAGTGTCAGTGCAATTTGTGTGTAAAATAGCTGGAAGAGGATGTACAGGTGTCAGTGCAAAGTGTATAAGTGATATGAAATATGAAAGTGTCAGTGTAAGAACAGGAGTGAAATGCTCAAGATCATGAGGCTAAAAGAATGGTGCTGGAAAGGGGGAATATACAGAGACTTTTGTTCGATAACTGTTAAGTTATGCCTACGTATCCTCTCGTGCAATGAGGAAGTCAGAACACCGTAGTTCGACCCAAAGAGACTGAAAGATGAATTGACTTGTGAACTGCTTGCTTGTCAATGCTCAAGTGTATGATCTGTCTGGCACAGATGCAAACTGTCTTGCATTAGACGGAAGAAGCGAGTTCTCGTTTATGAGTGAATGAGGTGAGAAAAGAATCCCGAAGGAGACGATTATTGTTTGTTTTTGTATTTTCAGTCTTTTATTGTTTTTGGATTTTGTCATAAGTTAATGAGCTTAAGTCTAAACCAATGGATTTAGTAAACTCATCACATCTTCCCTCTGATTAGGGGTAATGAGAATACCTTAAGTGTGAAGTCAGATTCTCACACTTAATCACCTTTGGTGTAGGATTAAGATCATTAACCTACTTGTGATTATTTAGGTGTTTTTGGTGTTTTTGTTTAGTGTTAAATAATGAGGTTAAGCCATAATCAGGGATTTAACAGACTCATTACACCATCCTAATTGAAGGATAATAGATGAGAATGTTTAAGCTGAGGAAGGCTCCTCAACTTAATCCATGATTAGGGATTAAACTCATGACAAAACAAGCCTTTGATTAAGTGGATTTTATTTAATGATATGATGATGAAGTGGATTTTATGATTTATAAGACAACTTGAGGGGGACTTGTCCATTAACACTAGGGTTAGTCCTTCTTAACCAATTAAGGAAGAATTAGAACCCTAATGCAAGGCCCAAGTTACAAGCTTGATGTCTTGATGATTATTAAGTGAATTGATTAAGAGATTTAAACACATTAAGGGTTTAACACTTAGGATTAAAGTTATACACTCCATCCTAAGATAAGGATGCAGGCATAAACTTAATCACAAAGCCTTAAAGCCTTTAGGGTTTAGTCCCTGATTATGAGATGAGAAGAGAAGACACAAGGAGACACAAAGGTAAAACTAAGAGGGGAGACTAATCAAAACCCTAATCATTATCATGCTTGGTTGTTCCTAAGGTTTGTGAGGTTTTCAAGAGAAGTCTTCAATAGAACCACCAGGAAGCAGATGAAAGGATCAAGAGAAGCAAAGCAACTTGCTTCATTCAAGAAGTCAAGTCACTTGAAGAAAGAAAGTGGGAAGAAGAAGAATGAGCAAGCTCCAACTCAAACACATACAAAAATGCAGCAAGGATGCATAAAAGAGATGAAGAGGAGTTGTGAGAAGTGAAGGCAAATTCACTTCTAAAAGTTACTTACCACCTGAAAAGTTAGTGAAAGGAATGCAGTGCAATGCAAAATGAGATGAAATGACATGATGCAAATCAAAACCAGAAGCATTTACATGATGTTAATGATGCTAAGAGATGATGCAAACACATGTCAAGATTTGTGAAATAAGTTCAGTTTTTTCAGGATGTCCCAACAGATGTTGTGACATCTCAAACAGAGTATAAGCAAATGAACTTAATTCAGAATGTCACACCAGATGTTGGGACATTGTATCAGTTAATGAAATAAGCTTAGTTTTTTCAGGATGTCCCAACAGATGTTGTGACATTATCAAACAGAGCATAAGCAAATGAACTTAATTCAGGATGTCACACCAGATGTTGGGACATTGTATCAGTTAATGAAATAAGTTCAGTTTTTCAGGATGTCCCAACAGATGTTGTGACATCTCAAACAGAGTATAAGCAAATGAACTTAATTCAGGATGTCACACCAGATGTTGGGACATTGTATCAGTTAATGAAATAAGTTCAGTTTTTCAGGATGTCCCAACAGATGTTGTGACATCTCAGACCTGCTACCAGAATTAATTAATGACTAACATAACTGAATAAATTAAAGAAAGTTACCTGGAATTAATTATGGAAGAATGAAACAGAATAAGGCGCATCTGTACTGAGCTGGAGACCTTCGAAAGTGAGCTTTCAGAGCTTCCCTCTTGTGCAAATGATCTCCCTTTAACCCCTTGAGGCCAATGGAAACCTTGAATGAGGCTGAAAGTGGCTAGTTTTTGTGGTTCAGTTCTGGTGTAACAGGAAATGCAGTTCTTGTGTGTTGTGTTTCAGATCATTGTAAGGGGTGGGATCTGTTCTATGGATGATTTATGGTTTGTGTGTGAAGGAATTTTTAATGTTTGAAGGTTGTGGAGAGAGTTTTGAAGAGGAGAAGGTTCAGGCCAGTTTTTTTTTGTGTATGCTGCAATGTGTGTATTCAGCTTGTGTATGGCTTGCTTTATGTTCCATAGTGTTTGAGTAGGCTATGGAGCAGGTTTGTAGAGGTGGCTGATCACTATTCCAAAAGCATGGGAGAAATTGCAAAAAGTCATGGTTTGGTGTACTTGAAGCATGGGCTGTGTCAGAGATGGTTTCCTAACCTGTACTGCATCAGCTGAGTTCAAGGAAGGCCCTTGGATGGTTCATGAAAGGCTACTGCATTTGGATCATGAGCTAGAGGAGTTTTTGCAACTTGCCCACTTGTGACATTTCATGATTTTGGCTATGTGAATGTGAGAAGTCTTGCTGAATTGTTGGTGAGGCATGCTTCATTAGGTCATGGCCAAGTTTTGAAACCAGCTAGAGGTCAAACAAAACCTTTGAGAATCAGTTTGCAAGAAATCCCTCTTTGCACTTTCATGAAAAATGATTTATGGTCACTTGAAAATCAAAGCATAGAAATGGGAAATTCCTTAGGCCAAACTGAATTTCAGGTCATGCATTGTGTTTGTATGATTCTATGATCAAATAAAGATCATACACATTCAAAATGATGGGGAAAGCTGAAATTCTGGGATCAGGTTTGAGATGTCCCAACAGATGTTGTGACATCCTGAAATATGAACTTATTACATTAACTTACACAATGTCACAACATCTGTTGGGACATCTTGAAGTCTGAACTTCAACACTTCTTGTTTGTCCAAAAATCCTACCAATTCTAAAACATCTACAAAAACCCTTTGGTTGGATGATTGGGGTCCTCAGATGCCCTGATTTTGTACTGACTTGCTCAAGAAGTCATCTTTTGATCAGATGCCTTCCCCATTGAATTCCTTCATGAAAATTGATATGCATGATCCTCATACCATATAGAGACCAATAGAAACAAGAATGACCAAAAAATTTGGAGTTATGGCCCCTGAAACCAAAACCCTAATTTTAGGTCATCTGTGTAGTTAAACCTGGCTCTGCTTCCATGCCATTCTCAGCTCTTGTGATTCTTTGACATTCTTGACTTTGAGGAGATATAATATGATGCTTGAACATACATGGACCCCTTTGAAGTGATTGATGACCTTTGGAGTGGCTCAAGAAGCTCTTGGATTGCTCAGATCACAAACCCTAGATGCAGATGACTTAGAATCTATGCAGTGAATCAAAACTGTGATATGAGATGCTATGATTGAGTTTATGCATATGAAATGATCACAAGCCATGGTGTGAATGGGTGAGGGCAAATTTGGGGTGTTTACAGCTGCCCCTATTCAAACATGAGTTAGCTGTGCAGGACATAAGCAATGGCTTAACAGGCAAACAAGATAACTTGTGGTTGAATACCAAAGACAGTCCAAAATTTGTACTCACAGAATGAAGAAGAAAAGGGATATAGATTGTAAAGGAAAATAAAGTATATTGTAAAGTGTGGGCGACGGAGGACGACCGTCGAGCAGAGGACGACTGCTGGGTAAGGAGCAATGACGGGGACGGCCGACATGCTGGGGATAAAAGAATTATGATGGGGACGGCCATCAAGATAAAGCTGTAAAATTCTCTGGGGGTTAATGAAACATGACGGGGACGGCCATCAAGTTCATAAAGGTAAAGTAACCAACGACGGGGACGACCATCGGGCTAAACTGATGAAGGACGATCATCAGGAAAAAGAAAAAGGGACCACGACGGGGACGGCCATCGGGTTAAAGAATAAATGAAATAAACAGATGATGAGGTACGATCATCAAAAGGTGAAGGACGATCACCTAGCAGGGGACGGCTGCTCTGCTGGGGATAAGATGAGGGACGGTCATCTAAGGTGGAGGACGACCACCTGGCAGGGTACGGCTGCCGAAAATATCGCGACATAGGACGAATGCCGGATAAAAAGGTCAACGATGGGGACGGCCATCGGATGAGCATGATGGAGGACGACCATCAAGAGGTGGAGGACGACCACCTAGCAGGGGACGACTGCTCTCAAGGTTTGTCATGACATAGGACGAATGCCAGATAACCAAAATCAACAATGGGGACGGCCATTGGATAAAATGATGAAGGACGATCATCAAGAGGTGGAGGACGACCACCTAGCAGGGGACGGCTGCTAAAAATATCAACGATGGGGACGGCCATCGGATGAGCAAGATGGAGGACGACCATCAAGAGGTGGAGGACGACCACCTAGCAGGGGACGGCTGCTAAAAATATCAACGATGGGGACGGCCATCGGATGAGCAAGATGGAGGACGACCATCAAGAGGTGGAGGACGACCACCTAGCAGGGTACGGCTGCTCTCCAGGTTATCATAACACAAGACGAGTGTTAGATAAAAAGAAAATTTGTTTGTTGGCGATCTACTGGGGAATAGTAAACACGGACGAGTGTTTACATCCAAGAAACAAAAGGTATAAGTGTTTAGATGCTATGTATAGATTAAAGATGCGGACGAGCATCCCTAAGACTACGATACGGACGAGTATCGGATAGAAACAAATACTGACACGTGTTCAGAGATGATGATACGGACGAGTATCAACGGGTTAACAGAGAACACGGACGAGTGCTGAACCTGAAGAGACTCTTCTGGGGAAAAGTAGACACAGGCGAGTGTCTAAATTCAAGAAGACATGAGTGTTTGACACGGTGTGTGGATTAAAGATGCGGACGAACATCCTTAAGACTATGATACGGACGAGTATCATTGAAACAAACTCTTGACGCATGTTCTGAGATGATGGTACGGACGAGTACCAACGAGTTAACAAAGAACAAGGACTAGTGTTGAATCTGTGGGGATATATAAGTGATATATACAAGATACGGACGAGTATCAGTATAAGTGTTTAACTGCTGGGGAGAGTGACACGGACGAGTGCCAAAAGGAGAAGAGTGTAATATGGGCAAGTATATGATATACAAAGTGTAGGTGACTGCGCTGGGGATATGACACGGACGGGTGTCAAAGGATTATATATGTAAGTATATGTGAGTGCAAAGAGGACGTCTTTGGCTTTCTGTTGGAGTTATGACACAAATGGGTGTCAAAAAAGTATCTGTAATACGAGTGTCATTGTTTGCACAGAGTGTTCAGGCGACTTTACTGGGGAGTGATGACACGGACGGGTGTCAAAGAGAGTATATATACTGGTGTTTGTGAATGTGAGGCAACTGATTTTGCTGGGGAATCTCCGCTGGGGATTTGGGGAAAATATTCTGTATATTGACGGATTGTCATTATTCACAAGTGTTGATTCAGAACATGGCTCATGATTATGCTATATGCTTGATTTTTGCCGTAATGCTTCGTATTAAACGGAATGCTACGCTTTGTGGGTGATTATGATGCGAATGCCATGATTATGCAAAGATACCAAAACCGGGATTCGGATCCCGCTGCTTGTGAAGATCTCCGGTCGAGCTTGTTTGAGATGGACATCCCAGCTGGGGAAGAGATCATTGATAGATCTGATGATATGATATCTGCTTGGGGATTCGGGTCACTGAGAGACCTATTCCAATAAATGAAAGACCCAGCTGGGGTTTGTAGAAGCTTTCTTCACTCTGTTGTGATCTTCTATGCGCTGCTCTTCCGGATAGAGACTGGAGCTCTATGGGGAGATGGCTCCTTGACTTTTGTACTCGGCTGAGGGTGAGATGGCAACTCGGCTGGGGAGAAAGAGAGGAATCCTAGAAATTCTGTTGAGGTAGCTTCTTGACTCAGTCGGGGATATGGGCGCCTTCTGTGATGCGTGGCAACTCTGATGGGGAGAAGTAGCAAGTGGCAACTCAGCTGGGGAGAAGGCGTTTCGGGTGCGGAGACTGAGTGTTGATTTGCCAGCTTGCTGGGATGAAGCTTACATGCCCCAAGTTGCGTTCTGGATACCTGCAATCCTACAAAGATAGGGAAACGCACAAGTAATCCCGAGGTATCCTTTACTGGATTCCGTCATAGGAGTTTAGACACGCCTGAAAGTAAGCATATTTCCCGCAAGCACGCTTTTATTTTGAAGATAAACATCTGTATTTTATGCAATCAGTTTTTCTTTAAGACATCAGACATTTTTGCAAATAAAATGTACAAGACGAGACATGACCGAAAATCTGATTTTATTAATTCATATGCCCTGAATTGGCGAGATACAGTCAAAGAAACAGATCCCCTGAAATGAGGAGATCGTTACAAATCGAGAAACAAAATGCTGGCAATGTTGATGACGCTTTAAGGAGCTTCTTCTCTTACTATGACTCGTATGACTTTTGACGTTCTTCTCATCTTGCTTTCTGAAGAATGTTGATTCTGATTGAAGCTCGATCCTTTCGAAGCTTACCAAGTTGTGAACGATACAGACGAATTCAGAATGCAGTTGTTCGCTTATTCCCTTATTTTACATGGATCGCCCTTTCGGGTTTTCAATCCATCGGGATACCCATTTTTGCCTGAGTTGTCCAATGCGGCTTTTCAACTCAGCGGGTGTACATTTTTTTTGTTTATTTTCCCTTATTTTTGCCCGAGTCTTTTATTCTGTTTTTGACTCGCCGGGATGCCCTATTTTTGCTTGGACTTACATTCTGTTTTTGTGTCCAGCGGGTCATTTTATGCGAAGTATTTTTTAACTGCATCTGAATTCACAGGGGACGGGAAGTCTTCACCATCCATGGTGCTGAGCATCAGTGCTCCACCAGAAAAAACTTTCTTTACCACAAATGGTCCTTCATAATTTGGAGTCCATTTGCCCCTGTGGTCTGTATGAGGAGGGAGGATTCTTTTCAGCACAAGATCTCCTACTTGGTACTCTCGGTGCCTGACTTTCTGATCGAAGGCTCTCTTCATTCTTTTCTGATACAACTGCCCATGACAGATTGCAGCTAATCTTTTCTCTTCGATCAGACTCAGTTGTTCGTATCGGGCTCGAACCCATTCTGCTTCACTCAGTTTAACATCCATTAGTACCCGTAGAGAGGGTAATTCAACTTCAACCGGTAGGACTGCTTCCGTACCATACACAAGCTGATACGGTGTTGCCCCAGTGGATGTCCTGATTGACGTGCGGTACCCATGCAAGGCAAACGGTAGCATTTCATGCCAGTCTTTGTAAGTGACTACCATCTTCTGCACAATCTTCTTGATATTTTTATTTGCTGCCTCAACAACGCCGTTCATCTTTGGCCTGTAAGGAGAAGAATTGTGATGTTGAATTTTGAAGTCCCGGCATAGCTCTGCCATCATTTTGTTGTTTAAGTTGGAACCATTATCAGTAATGATTCGCTCGGGAACTCCATATCGACAGATGATATCTCTCTTCAGAAATATTGCTACCAATTGTCTCGTAACATTGGCATAAGATGCTGCTTCAACCCACTTGGTGAAATAGTCAATGGAAACCAGGATGAATCTGTGGCCATTCGAAGCAGTCGGTTCAATCTTACCAATCATGTCAATGCCCCACATAGCAAAGGGCCAGGGTGAAGACATCACATTCAAAGGATTGGGAGGCACATGCACCTTATCCGCATAAATCTGGCATTTATGGCATTTTCTGGCATAGGCACAACAGTCGGCATCCATTGTGATCCAGTAATAACCTGATCTTAGCAGCTTTTTAGCCATGGCATGCCCTCCAGCATGGGTACCAAAGGATCCTTCGTGCACTTCATGCATTAACAAATCTGCTTCGGTCTTGTCGACGCATCTGAGGAGTACCATGTCAAAGTTTCTTTTATACAGGGAACCATCAGTGTTCAGAAAGAAACTACCAGCAAGCCTTCTTAATGTCTTCTTATCATTGGAAGATGCCCCAGGTGGGTATGTTTGATCCTCCAAGAAGCACTTAATGTCATGGAACCAAGGCTTATCATCTTTAACAACATCTGCTGCAAATACATATGCTGGTTTGTCCAGTCTGGACACTGAAATCTGCGGTACAAAGTTGGCAGCTTGAACTTTGATCATGGACGAAATGGTAGCCAGAGCATCTGCAAACTGATTCTCGTCCCGAGGGATATACTCAAGCTTGACTGTTGTAAAGAAAGTCAATAACCTCCTTGTATAATCCCTGTAAGGTATCAGATGATCCTGGTGGGTGTACCATTTGCCGTTGGTTTGATTGATTACCAGAGCTGAATCTCCGAATACGGTCAATGTCTTGATCCTGAGGTCAATGGCTTCCTCAAGACCCATAATGCAAGCTTCGTATTCAGCTTCGTTATTAGTGCAGTTGAAAGTGAGTTTTGCCGAGAAAGGCATGTGAACTCCTTTGGGTGTAATGAGTACTGCACCAACGCCACGACCATTCATGTTAACAGCCCCATCAAACATCATAGTCCATTCTTCTTCTGGGTCAGGCCCTTCAGTGTGAATAGGCTCTTCATGATCTTTTTCTTTTATGAACATGATGTCTTCATCAGGGAAGTCAAATCTCATAGGCTGGTAATCATCAATGGGTTGCTCAGCAAGATATTCAGACAATACACTGCCCTTGATGGCTTTCTGAGATGTGTACTGGATGTCATACTCTGTAAGGATCATTTGCCATCTTGCAACCCGTCCGGTAAGAGCTGGTTTCTCAAATATGTACTTGACTGGGTCCATTTTTGAGATCAATAAGGTAGTGTGGGTCAACGTATACTGTCTCAGTCGGCGAGCAGCCCACGCTAAAGCACAACAAGTTTTCTCGAGCAGTGAATAACGTTGTTCACAGTCGGTAAACTTTTTGCTTAGGTAGTATATTGCATACTCTTTTCGACCAGACTCGTCATGCTGGCCCAGCACACACCCCATTGACTCTTCTAATACTGTCAAGTACATGATTAGAGGTCTTCCTTCGACTGGAGGCATAAGGATCGGAGGTTCTTGCAGGTACTCCTTGATCTTGTCAAAAGCCTTCTGGCAGTCTTCGTTCCACCTGACCGTCTGTTCTTTTCTTAACAATTTGAACAAAGGTTCACAGGTAGCCGTGACGTGAGATATGAACCTTGAGATGTAGTTCAATCGACCTAAGAACCCTCTAACTTCCTTCTCTGTCTTCGGTGCAGGCATCTCTTGGATGGCTTTGACTTTATCAGGGTCAACTTCAATCCCTTTCTCGCTCACAATAAAACCCAGCAGCTTACCAGATCTCACCCCGAATGTGCATTTGTTGGGGTTCAACTTCAATTGGTATTTCCTCAGACGTTTGAACAACTTGAGCAGATTTACCAGATGGTCCTCTTCAGTAAGGGACTTGGCAATCATGTCATCCACATAACATTCTATCTCTTTATGAATCATATCGTGGAATAATGTTACCATAGCCCGTTGATACGTCGCACCGGCATTCTTGAGCCCAAATGGCATTACCTTGTAGCAGAACGTGCCCCAGGGTGTGATGAAGGTTGTCTTCTCCATGTCTTCAGGTGACATCTTAATCTGATTGTATCCTGAAAATCCATCCATGAAGGAGAATACCGAGAACTGAGCCGTGTTATCCACCAATACATCAATGTGAGGTAAAGGGAAATCATCCTTCGGGCTGGCTCTGTTCAGATCCCGGTAGTCAACACACATCCTAACTTTGCCGTCTTTCTTAGGCACAGGCACAATATTAGCAACCCACGGTGGATAGCTAGTTACAGCAAGGAACCCGGCGTCCCATTGCTTTTGTACCTCCTCTTTGATTTTCATGGCCATGTCTGGGCGAGTACGGCGCAGTTTCTGTTTGACCGGTGGGCATTCTTCCCTTAAAGGCAGCTTGTGCACAACAATGTCGGTGTCCAACCCTGGCATATCTTGATAAGACCAAGCAAACACATCCACATACTCTTGAAGCAGGTCAATCAGTTGTCTCTTCACTGAGTCTTGCAAGCAGGCCCCGATTTTAACTTCTTTCACGTTTTCATCTGTACCAAGATTGATCGTTTCAACCTCCTCCTGGTGAGGAGTAATAACCTTTTCCTCTTGTCTTAACAACCTGGCTAGCTCTTCAGGAAGCTCATATTCTTCTTCAACCCCTTCATCAGCTTGATTGATTGGATTGTCAAAGTCATACGAAGTCATAGCCGTGCTGTTGTCGGTGCTGTCTGGAAGGCACACTCTGCAAGGGTTCAGTTTGTTCATTTTAGTGATTTGATTTTAATCTTGTTTAGAAAAGTGAAATAAAGTTGTCATTTTGAAAACACTGCCATTTATTTTTTGTACAAAAAGAAAAATGGAAAAAACAGTGAACGGAAAAGAGAAAAGACTCATTTGCAAAAAGATGTCTGATATTTCATTGATTAATCTTGTTGCACAAAAATTTCAGATGGCCCGATTACAAAATGAGTCTTGTCATCTTGGGCAAGATGCAAGACTTGATGCATGCTTAAAATATACAGGAAATAATAATTACTCTGCATGAGTAACTCTTATAATTTCCTGGGAAGACCAGTTCGAGATACTGCTCCCCGGGATCTTTGGACGAATCCAGCTTTCCAGGTTGCGTTCTTCTTCCAGCTCGTCTTCCAAGTTGTTGACAGCATCAGGGGTGAGCATCCCCCCACTAACAAAGTTGGGCTCTTTTGCAGCCTCTGCTTGATCTTGTTGAGTTGGTTTGTAACCCAACCCAAATCTATCCTCTTTCTTCTCCACCGGTAACAGTTTGCCCCAGCCTTGGGCAGTTCCTTCCTCAACAACCTTCCGGGCTTGTTGGTATGATGTCATTGAAGTTCCAGGTACAGCAGATGTTTCATTCACGTTCAAGGCCTCGAACCCCTGACTCATTGTTTCATGGATCTCCCCATCCATCTCAATGTATTTATAGGTAGCCAGGTGGCTAACAAAAATATCCTCCTCTCCACAGATTGTAACGACTTGACCCTCCCACTCGAATTTTAACTTCTGGTGAAGGGTTGAGGTCACGGCGCCAGCGGCGTGAATCCATGGCCTACCCAATAGACAGCTGTAGGCAGGCTGTATATCCATCACGTAGAAGTTCGTTTTGAAAGTTTGCGGGCCAATCGTTACAGGCAACTCAATTTCACCCAGAACCGATCTCTTAGAACCGTCAAAGGCTCTCACTACCAGGTTGCTGGGACGCAATGCCAATCCGTCATATTCCAGCTTCACAAGGGCTTTCTTAGGTAAGACATTGAGGGATGATCCTGTGTCTACCAGCACATGGGAAAGAACTGCACCTTTACATTCCATGGTAATGTGCAAAGCCTTGTTATGATTGCGGCCTTCCGTAGTCAAATCAGTGTTGGTGAACCCTAGCCCATGACTAGCATTAACATTTCCAACCACAGCTTCCAACTGATTGACTGTGATCTCTTCTGGCACATAAGCTGCGTGCAGGACTTTTAGTAGTGCATTCCGATGAGCTTCGGAGCACATAAGCAATGATAGAATTGAGATCTTGGAAGGCGTCTGGTGAAGCTGGTCCACTATTTTGTAATCACTTTTCTTGATGATTCTCATGAATTCATCAACCTCCTGATCAAAGGGTGTTTTCAAAGCTTCCTTAACAGCTTGATCTTCTTGTACCAGGCTTTTCCCTTTTGCCTTGGCAGCAGCTTCTGCTTCGGCAGTGGGTCTTTGAATTTGTGGAGCAAAGAGACGTCCGCTTCGAGTGAAGCCTCCGCCTCCTCCCACATTGTCTATTTGTGGTGAAGAAGTCGATGATTCAAAAGTGATTTTTTGTCCTTCGCAGTATAAATCAGAGCCGTAATGCCAAGGAATGGCGTTACTGCTTTCATAAGGCACTGGTCCAGGCACTGTGATAGTGACTGGACTGATGGCAGCTGCAGAAGGGACCATGATAGTCTGTGGATCGTAATATATCGTGACTGGTGCTCTGATGGGAGTGGCATTTTGTGAGTTGTAGGCGGAATCATTTTCAGGATCATAATAAATTGTAACTGTTGAGACATCTTCATGGTTGGCTGCTGATGTTGTACGAGACATTGTTGGAAGGATGGGTGTTGTTGTTGTAGGAGGTTCTGAATGAAGTGGTGCTGAAGTTGTAGAAGGAATGTTTTCTGATATCTGGTCAGTTGAAGTAACAGATGAAGCATTTGTTGATGAAACCGAAGAGTTGTCTGGAACAATGGTTGTTGCAGTTGTAGAAGACTCGGGAACTGTTGTTAATGAGATTGCTGGATTTGTTGGAAATGATGTTGTGATCTGAAGCAGGCCACTCTGGATGAGGCCATCTACGCCATCTCTCAAGTCATCATAACCATTCACTGAAATGTTGCAATAAGCACACCCCAACTCACATCCTGGGAACATTTGACATTCGAGGAGTTGAGCCTTAATCTCTACCAACGGTGTCCGAATCTGACCCACACTGGTTATTAAGTAAGACGGCTTGTCTTCTTCAATAGCATTGATTCTGGGACCTCCGTGGTTTGGCATAGGGTTCTTGTTAACATTTGTTGGCGGTGCGAAGTTTAGAGCCTTAGAGTCTACCAGGTCTTGTACCTTCATGTGCAAAGCTCTGCACTTCTCTGTACTATGGCCAGGCGCATTTGAGTGGAAAGCACATCTGGCGTTGGAGTCATAATTTCTGGGTAGACTGGAAGGATCTGGAGGTGCCAACGTCCTTAGCTCAACCAGGTTGAGTTTCAGGAGTTGTGGCAGTAGTGTGGCATATGGCATAGGGATCGGATCGATCACCCTATTGGCCTGAGAAGGTCTCTGTTGGAACGGTCTCTGCTGATTGTTGTTGTTGGTGTTGTTGTTGTTGTAATTTCTCGGAGGATACTGAGTTTGTTGCTGGTACTGAGGTTGTTGCTGATAATTTTGTTGCGGCGGTTGATAAGCTGGTTGTGGATGAGCGGGAGCGGGAATGGTGACTGCTGCCACAGACCTATGAACATATTGGGGTCTGCCCCTGTTGGCATGGACATCATTGGTCTCACCAGTTCTTCTTGGGCCTACAAAAGGTTTTCTTGTGTTGCTGGATGAGCTGGCACCGTTGTCGGAAATTTTGCCCATCTTTAACAGGCTCTCAATTCTCTCTCCAGCTATGACAACATCTGCAAAGCTGGTGGAAGAGAAAGCAGCTAGCCTGTCAATGTATGTTCCTTGGAGGGTGTTCATAAACATATCTTCCATCTCCCTCTCTGACATAGGTGGCTGGACAGCAGCAGCAAGCTGTCTCCACCTCTGGGCGTATTCTCGGAAACTTTCTCTTGATGTCTGTGACATTCCCATTAGGAGGGTCCTGTTGGGTGCCATATCTAAGTTGTACTGATACTGTCTGATAAAGGCCTCTGCCAGGTCCTTCCAACACCTGATAGTTGCTCTTGTCAGATGAGAGTACCATTCTCTTGAAGCTCCCGTCAAGCTGTCCTCAAAATAAAACATCCAGAGCTTCTCGTCCATGGTATAGGCCTTCAACCTCCCCAGAAATGATTGTAAGTGGGTCAGAGGGCATGAAGTCCCGTTGTACTTTTCAAAACAAGGAGGCTTGAACTTATGGGGAATCCTGACCCCGTCTACCAAGCCCATGTCCATAACATCAAATCCCAAAGAGTTTTGAGACTCTAAGGACCTTAATTTTTCAGCTATCTCATCCAGCCTTCTGTCATAAGCTTCCTCCCCAGCTCCCATTACTATGAACTGATCCTCCTGGGGGACTTCTTGCAGTACCCTGCCTGCAGTGGCAGTCCCTTGAACATTTGCAGGAATGTTGACCTCTGGATGGAGGTGGGGTCCAAAGACTGGGGGATTGACATGAGGTTGGACCCTCTCATTGTTGCTTGTGCCAGCAGTCCCTATATGGGGATCTTCTTGATTCTGCCTTTCCACCATTGCTCTCAATCTTTCTTGGCTCTGAGCCATATTGTTCATCACTTCCATAAATTGCGTCATCTGGGTTCTCATTTCCAATCTTTCGTTTGCCATTTGGTTTCTGACCTCTGCAAGGTCCTGTTGTACCTGATCCATTTGTATGCCCGGAAGGTTGTTACGGGTTGGATATCGGTGTGGACGGTTGAGGGGAAATACCCGGCGTCGAGCAATAGTTCCTGAACATCAAAACAGAGTCAGTAACAATAAAACAAAAACCTACAAAACAAACAAAGGGTTAGCATGCAATGCAGTATGCTTATTTGTTCTCAAGGTATCCGGCTTGGTATTCAGTTTTGACCCTTCCAGACCCTTGAAGATGCTGTTGATGTGGCTTTTGAAGTAAACTTGGATGGAACAAACTGATACATATATTACAAAAGGCAAATGGTACACAGTCTGTTTACAAATACAAGCCCTCTGAGGGGTCAAAATACATTACAAGAAAATAAAAGTACATGGAATGAAAGTAACAACAAGCAAATGGTCAAACACCAAGACCAAACTCATCCTCCCGAACTTCCTTGAGAAGTGCTTCGGTCACAGGATCAGTTGGACGCTCCGTGAGATTCCTGATAAGGAGGTTTCGGGTAGTAACAGCTGCAGTTAGCTTCTTGTGTTGACCTTGATCCTTTGACCTCTTTACTCCAGCTTTGATCTTCAGCTCTGATATCTCTCCCTGGGCTGCTGCCAGGGCTTCCTGCTGCTCTTTTGCTTTAGCTTCTAGTTGCCCTATCTTGTCTTGGACCCTCTTATCTTCCAGAGTACGAGCTTCGGTGATCCTGACCCACCTAGCTTGACTCTCTTTCAAATACAAGTCAGTCCTGGCTTTCTGGAACTGGGCTTCCTTGCAAGCATTCTTCAGAATTTGTTCTCCAGCCCTAGACTTCTTGATGTAATCCTCAGACTTCTCAATTCTGGCTAAATGCTCCACTTTCAGCTTCTCTAACCTCTCAATATCCATCCTACCATCACTCCTCTCACAGAGGGTCTTCTGTAGAGCCTGAGTCAGCTTCTCATTTCTTTTCTTCAGTTTCTCAATTTCTTCCAGGCTGACAGTTGCTGCTGGAGTTTGTATGGTAGAGGGTCCGGGTGTGTCCTCGATGGTGAAAGGCATCCCAGAAAGCTGAGCTCTGGCATGAGACCATTCATAGTACTGTGCTGATGCCACGTTGTTGCAATTCCCCAGAATGGTTACTCCTTTAGTTTGAACATTATCCCAGGCCCAGGCTGCCTGCCTAACAATAGCCAGATTAGGCTTGTTCTCACAATAAAGAGTCTCAGCCAAGTCTTGTGCCTTAGGAGTGTGGACCAGTGCATAGCCCAGTTGTCTTTTGAATAGCAGAGGGTTGTAATTAATGCAACCCTTAACTCCTATCAAGGGTACATTGGGAAACTGCCCACAACTGGTAATGATATCCCTGCCTTTTGTGCTTTGAGTGCACCACCTGATATCAGCTGAAGTTAAAGCAGTGAGTCTTCTAGCCCAGTTTCTCTGCTGATGAGGGTTCAAAAATGCATCTGTCTTGGGTAGATGCCTGAGAAGCCAAGTATGGAACAAAGGAGCACAACACCTCACTAATCTTCCCCTCTGCTTTTCATTCCTCTGGTGCACTGAGTAGTAAAAATCCCCCAATAAAGTGGGCACTGGGTTCCTTAGAATGAAAAGATGGATTGCATTCTTGCTAATGAATCGAGGCTCATCTGCAAACAATATGATCCCATATATGCTCAAGGCCAATAAAGCACAAACTGCCTTCCACTCTCCCAAAGAAGCTTTCAGGGTAGCTTGAGAGATCAAGAAATCCAGATGCAGGCCAGGGATTCCAGCCTTAGTAGTCATATGCTGCCCAATCAGAACTGGTTCCAGATGTAATGCCTTTGCTACCTCTTCATTACCAGGAAAGACCATCTCAGGGTTGAAAGGGACTCCACCCCTGATAGGTATACCAACCAATGATGAGTATTCTTCCAATAAAGGGCCCAGCTGAAAGTCCTGAAAAGTGAAACACCTCAGTGGGGGATCATAAAACTGAAGGCAAGTATGAATCAGGCTCCTCTGTGAAGGGTCCAAATCCATAACCACATCAAGGATTCCTCCATAATGTTCTCTGAAAAGTGGTATATGGTCTGGAGTAATCAGGGTCTGAATCTTCCTGATGTCAGTTAGCTCTGGCTGGAAGAAGTGGTAGGTGATGTTACTCTTTTTAGGTTCCATGATATTGAAGAAGAATTGAGACAGGTGCTGATGATAATACTGAAAGATGGGCCACTGATTGGCTGATGCAGGTGACTGAAGCAGATAGCTGATAGCTGAGACAGATGCTGATGAAGATAGGTCAATACTGATGATGGGGTCAAAACCAAGCCAAAAATGAAGATGGATACCCTGAAACACAAATAAACAAATGTCAATATGATGCAATGAGGATGTATGCAAATGGTATTTAAGGGTTTTTGACTGAGCTGGATCTGATCAAGTGCTCTGATATAGGTCCAGGTATGTTCAAGAATTCCGGATGGAGGTTCAGAAGTCCAGAAACCAAGGCGGGGGACTCAAATAAAGAGTCACATGTCCAAGGTTAAAAATCACAAGAACTGTTCCAACATGAAGTACTCTTAATCAAATCAAAGTAACAGGGTATGCTGAGGTCAAGGGTACCTGCAAACCTGTAAACAGCCCAACCCCCTCACAGGTGATGTTCTAAAACAAGGATCCTCAGACTTGGATCAGTTATGAGAAGTGTAAACACTTCTAACCCGGAGGTACAGTGTTTACAATAACCATAAAAGATCCTCCTCTAATTCACCTCAGTTTCTGAAGGTCAATACTAAAGGTCATCCAGACTTAGCAGGCTTCCCAGATAGCCCTAGTACTGCAGGAAATCTGCAACACAGAGTTCTCAAGAAGAAACCCATATCTGAACCGTGTTTCATATTCCCGCACCAGACCGAGAGGGAATGGGAAAGAATATGAACCACTCTAGCCTAGGTGTCACTCAGGTCCCAGGTATAGGACCTTAACTCTCAGTAAAACACCCACCCACCAAAGCAACAAAACAGATCCAGCACAGACAGCATGAAAGTATGATATATGTAAAGCTATAAATAAAGCAATAAAACAACTGCACATAAAGCAAAAATAAATATATATACAAGCACAAATAGCACATAACACCCCAATAAACACAAATCAATCAAGCGCTAGGAGGAACCCACAAAAAGAACCAGAAATCCTGGTTACAGTATAAGGCTCCCCAGCAGAGTCGCCAAGCTGTCGCTCCCGATAGATGGGAATGGCCCAGATAAAGGTACAGACGCGGACGGTCGGCGAGAGGAACAATGAGAACACACAGCAGTGAACTCACTGGAGATGAATAGAGTCGCCAGCTAGGCATTTTTATCCCGGAGGAAAGGTAATGCTGCATAGACCTAGAAGGATATGGATAAGACGGTTGTGAACCAGAGAGACTGAGAAAGGGGGTTGGTTACAACCTGGGAAGGTATTAGCACCCAGATTGTCCGTCGTACTCGACGGGATCCACGCTTAGAAGATTTGTGTTTTAAAGGGGTAGTGTCAGTGCAATTTGTGTGTAAAATAGCTGGAAGAGGATGTACAGGTGTCAGTGCAAAGTGTATAAGTGATATGAAATATGAAAGTGTCAGTGTAAGAACAGGAGTGAAATGCTCAAGATCATGAGGCTAAAAGAATGGTGCTGGAAAGGGGGAATATACAGAGACTTTTGTTCGATAACTGTTAAGTTATGCCTACGTATCCTCTCGTGCAATGAGGAAGTCAGAACACCGTAGTTCGACCCAAAGAGACTGAAAGATGAATTGACTTGTGAACTGCTTGCTTGTCAATGCTCAAGTGTATGATCTGTCTGGCACAGATGCAAACTGTCTTGCATTAGACGGAAGAAGCGAGTTCTCGTTTATGAGTGAATGAGGTGAGAAAAGAATCCCGAAGGAGACGATTATTGTTTGTTTTTGTATTTTCAGTCTTTTATTGTTTTTGGATTTTGTCATAAGTTAATGAGCTTAAGTCTAAACCAATGGATTTAGTAAACTCATCACATCTTCCCTCTGATTAGGGGTAATAAGAATACCTTAAGTGTGAAGTCAGATTCTCACACTTAATCACCTTTGGTGTAGGATTAATATCATTAACCTACTTGTGATTATTTAGGTGTTTTTGGTGTTTTTGTTTAGTGTTAAATAATGAGGTTAAGCCATAATCAGGGATTTAACAGACTCATTACACCATCCTAATAGAAGGATAATAGATGAGAATGTTTAAGCTGAGGAAGGCTCCTCAACTTAATCCATGATTAGGGATTAAACTCATGACAAAACAAGCCTTTGATTAAGTGGATTTTATTTAATGATATGATGATGAAGTGGATTTTATGATTTATAAGACAACTTGAGGGGGACTTGTCCATTAACACTAGGGTTAGTCCTTCTTAACCAATTAAGGAAGAATTAGAACCCTAATGCAAGGCCCAAGTTACAAGCTTGATGTCTTGATGATTATTAAGTGAATTGATTAAGAGATTTAAACACATTAAGGGTTTAACACTTAGGATTAAAGTTATACACTCCATCCTAAGATAAGGATGCAGGCATAAACTTAATCACAAAGCCTTAAAGCCTTTAGGGTTTAGTCCCTGATTATGAGATGAGAAGAGAAGACACAAGGAGACACAAAGGTAAAACTAAGAGGGGAGACTAATCAAAACCCTAATCATTATCATGCTTGGTTGTTCCTAAGGTTTGTGAGGTTTTCAAGAGAAGTCTTCAATAGAACCACCAGGAAGCAGATGAAAGGATCAAGAGAAGCAAAGCAACTTGCTTCATTCAAGAAGTCAAGTCACTTGAAGAAAGAAAGTGGGAAGAAGAAGAATGAGCAAGCTCAAACTCAAACACATACAAAAATGCAGCAAGGATGCATAAAAGAGATGAAGAGAAGTTGTGAGAAGTGAAGGCAAATTCACTTCTCAAAGTTACTTACCACCTGAAAAGTTTGTGAAAGGAATGCAGTGCAATGCAAAATGAGATGAAATGACATGATGCAAATCAAAACCAGAAGCATTTACATGATGTTAATGATGCTAAGAGATGATGCAAACACATGTCAAGATTTGTGAAATAAGTTCAATTTTTTCAGGATGTCCCAACAGATGTTGTGACATCTCAAATAGAGTATAAGCAAATGAACTTAATTCAGAATGTCACACCAGATGTTGGGACATTGTATCAGTTAATGAAATAAGCTCAGTTTTTTCAGGATGTCCCAACAGATGTTGTGAGATTATCAAACAGAGCATAAGCAAATGAACTTAATTTAGGATGTCACACCAGATGTTGGGACATTGTATCAGTTAATGAAATAAGTTCAGTTTTTCAGGATGTCCCAACAGATGTTGTGACATCTCAAACAGAGTATAAGCAAATGAACTTAATTCAGGATGTCACACCATATGTTGGGACATTGTATCAGTTAATGAAATAAGTTCAGTTTTTCAGGATGTCCCAACAGATGTTGTGACATCTCAGACCTGCTACCAGAATTAATTAATGACTAACAGAACTGAATAAATTAAAGAAAGTTACTTGGAATTAATTATGGAAGAATGAAACAGAATAAGGCGCATCTGTACTGAGCTGGAGACCTTCGAAAGTGAGCTTTTAGAGCTTCCCTCTTGTGCAAATGATCTCCATTTAACCCCTTGAGGCCAATGGAAACCTTGAATGAGGCTGAAAGTGGCTAGTTTTTGTGGTTCAGTTCTGGTGTAACAGGAAATGCAGTTCTTGTGTGTTGTGTTTCAGATCATTGTAAGGGGTGGGATCTGTTCTATGGATGATTTGTGGTTTGTGTGTGAAGGAATTTTTAATGTTTGAAGGCTGTGGAGAGAGTTTTGAAGAGGAGAAGGTTCAGGCCAGTTTTTTTTTGTGTATGCTGCAATGTGTGTATTCAGCTTGTGTATGGCTTGCTTTATGTTCCATAGTGTTTGAGTAGGCTATGGAGCAGGTTTGTAGAGGTGGCTGATCACTATTCCAAAAGCATGGGAGAAATTGCAAAAAGTCATGGTTTGGTGTACTTGAAGCATGGGTTGTGTCAGAGATGGTTTCCTAACCTGTACTGCATCAGCTGAGTTCAAGGAAGGCCCTTGGATGGTTCATGAAAGGCTACTGCATTTGGATCATGAGCTAGAGGAGTTTTTGCAACTTGCCCACTTGTGACATTTCATGATTTTGGCTATGTGAATGTGAGAAGTCTTGCTGAATTGTTGGTGAGGCATGCTTCATTAGGTCATGGCCAAGTTTTGAAACCAGCTAGAGGTCAAACAAAACCTTTGAGAATCAGTTTGCAAGAAATCCCTCTTTGCACTTTCATGAAAAATGATTTATGGTCACTTGAAAATCAAAGCATAGAAATGGGAAATTCCTTAGGCCAAACTGAATTTCAGGTCATGCATTGTGTTTGTATGATTCTATGATCAAATAAAGATCATACACATTCAAAATGATGGGGAAAGCTGAAATTCTGGGATCAGGTTTGAGATGTCCCAACAGATGTTGTGACATCCTGAAATATGAACTTATTACATTAACTTACACAATGTCACAACATCTGTTGGGACATCCTGAAGTCTGAACTTCAACACTTCTTGTTTGTCCAAAAATCCTACCACTTCTAAAACATCTACAAAAACCCTTTGGTTGGATGATTGGGGTCCTCAGATGCCCTGATTTTGTACTGACTTGCTCAAGAAGTCATCTTTTGATCAGATGCCTTCCCCATTGAATTCCTTCATGAAAATTGATATGCATGATCCTCATACCATATAGAGACCAATAGAAACAAGAATGACCAAAAAATTTGGAGTTATGGCCCCTGAAACCAAAACCCTAATTTTAGGTCATCTGTGCAGTTAAACCTGGCTCTGCTTCCATGCCATTCTCAGCTCTTGTGATTCTTTGACATTCTTGACTTTGAGGAGATATAATATGATGCTTGAACATACATGGACCCCTTTGAAGTGATTGATGACCTTTGGAGTGGCTCAAGAAGCTCTTGGATTGCTCAGATCACAAACCCTAGATGCAGATGACTTAGAATCTATGCAGTGAATCAAAACTGTGATATGAGATGCTATGATTGAGTTTATGCATATGAAATGATCACAAGACATGGTGTTAATGGGTGAGGGAAAATTTGGGGTGTTTACAGTGTGTTACCGTCTTGCAAAATGACAAGTAGGAGCAAGTTCGCGGACGGAGCGAAGGAGATGAGAAAATAATTCCCGAAGGAAAGACGCTTATTGTTTGTTTGTGTTTTTTATGAAGCTTTTTATGAGTGTGTCACAAGGAAGTGAACTCAAACTCTTTTCAATGGAATGTGCACTTGTCACTACATTCCAAGATGGAATAATAGAACAAGCCCACTCAAGTAAGGAGAAGATCCCCAAAACTTGAATCCAGAGATTAGGGCCTAAGTTCACTAACTCATTAACTTATTAAGTGTTTTTGGTATTTACAATGAAGAAGTGTGTTTTATGATTTTTTTGGTGAAGATGATATCTTGATCAGACTTGTGCATCACAAGACAAGCTTGTACTATCCCAAGATGGGAAGACTACAAGTGTCTCATGGGATAAGGCTATTGCTCAAGGTATCACTTCAAACTTTATTAAGTGTTTTCTTTAGAGTTTTAAGATGAGAGGAGAAAAGAAACCAAAAGGATCACAAAGGCAAAAGTCTAATGGGGGACTAATGAATCCTAAGTGTTGTCATGCATGGAAATCCTAGGTTAGTGAGGCTTAATATCCTAAAAAAGAAAGAAAGAAGAAGAGAAGAAGAAGAAAGAAGAATAGAAGAGGAGGGAGAAAGGCCTAAGCCCAACAATCACAAGGTTAGAACAAGTAATGATAAGAAAAGAAGAGATAAGACTTGGAGATGTGGGAATCCCATCCACACCTCTCACTTACCAAAGCCCCTGAAATGGTTAGTAACACAAATATAAAGGCAATATAAAATGATCACAAAACCATACCAACATCATACAAATAGAAGTGAAGTCATACACACAAATGCTCAATGCAAATGCAAGTCACAAGAATGAGAGAAGAAGCACACAAGTCAACATGAGGCAACATGAATCAAATAGCAAAGCAAAGTAAACTTGATAAGATACAAAGCAAAATAAACAAAACAACATTCTCAAGGCACAAGACCAGAACCCTAATCAAGTTAGAAAAGTGCTTAAGAAGCAAGAAAGGTGAAGAGGAGAGAAGCATATGGTCAAACAATCACATTATGGAAAGAAAGAAACAAAGGAGGTGAGATGAATATACAAAAGAAAGGAAGAACTTCAAAGGTAAACAAATTACAAGATTTCCAAAACATAAACCCCAACCCAAGATCAGAGAAGTATCAATGCCCTAAAGAGACCCTAAACAAGATGAAGAAGTTGGCACAAGTGCCCTTCTAAGCTAAGGAGAGGACTTATGATAAGAAAGAAGCAAAATGGGACAAGTTAAGGTCAAAAATTCAAATCAAATCAAATATGCACCCAAAAATTCCACAACCTTGGACAAGAGATCTTCAATCATGATATAACAACATGCCAAAAGGAGAGGAAGAAATTCAGAAGCTATATAAGTCAAGAGGGAGGTCAAACATCAACTAGGGTTAAGAAGCTTCACTCACAAGTCAAGGACCGAAACCAATTGAACAAGCTTCTAAACATTAGAACAAAAATCACACATGAAGTACACTCTCTTATGGATTCAGAGCAAAAAGAACCAACCAGAAATTCAAAATGAGGATCAATATGGAAAATGGACAAGTTAACATGCTTAACAATGAATAAAAATGAATTAATTACAATGAACAATTAATATCCACGTGTCAAAATAAAATAAATGGAAAATAAAAATGTTAAAAATTAAAGAAAACTAAAAGTAACATTCCTGAATTTTTTCATAATTTTTTGAGACTTAAAACTATTTTAAAAAAATAAAAATCAAAACTGAAATAGAATGAAATAAAAAGAAAAAGAAATAAAAATAAATGATCAGGAGGTGTGAATAGCAAGGAACTTCAGTTCAAGTTATTGGGCTTCACGCAAAGGGGGTGTGGATATCAACACAAGCCCACCCAATTCTCAGCACAGCCTATAGAAATTGGGGTGGAAATTCAGAAAATCTGGAAAAAACGTGAACCAATGGATCAAAGGGAGAGCTAGGATCAGTCAACTCATTAAAGTTAGTCAGCAAATGATTGGTTTGAGAGTGAGGGAACACATTATTATTATTATGGGGTGCGTGACAAATTGATTTATCAGAATGAAAATATAAAAAACAAAACACGTGACCAGGAGGGTCTTCATTAAATGAGGTGGCACAACCATGGACGTCCAGATGAAAAGATCCAAGGGTCCTGGCATCGTCTTCTTCATTCAAACCTTAAATAACACCAGCCCAGAATCCGGTGACCGGAGCTAGGGCTCCGGCACCGGAAAATGCAAATAATGAACAAAGCTCTATGAAAATACACCAAACAATCCAGATTGAGTAATTAAAGTGCACTGAGTCCAAAAATGGCCATGAAAATAACAAAGGAGCACTGAACAAGCTGGATCGAAGAGAAACAGGTTTCACCATGAAACTTCAAATCAACATACAAATCTCAATAATGCATCATTTTCGAATTTAAAACATGCAGAATCATCAGCACAACTAGAAGATCACAATGCACACATCTATTTTCATTTCCAGATCCAAGGATTTTGAGCTTACCTGAGACTTGCAGATCTGAAAATAGCTTGATAGAAGCCAAGAATAGTTGCAAATCCACTCCAAATACACTCTACTTGCAAAATAAATGCAACTAGAGCCTTGAAAGTTGCTGGATCTAGGAGCTTGAAGCTTGCTGCACTGAAATGGCAAGGTGTGGAATCTTGAGAATCAGCTTGAACAAAGTATGGATTTGTGATCCTGAACCCTCAAGGATGAAGAATATGCAAGTGGTTTTGACAATGAGTAAGTGTAGAGAATGATTCGAAGGAAATTGCAGAATGTGCAAAAACTTGAGAGTGATGAAATGAGATGGATCTGAGGCACACTAAAACCCTAATTCTCTTATAAATGACCTCAAGAAGCAATGCTGAAAGAATGAAGGCCTTGGCACGTGGGAAGAGAGTGTGGGAGAGAATTTGCACAATTTGCAAATTTGGTGTGATATCATGAAACACTCGTGCATTTCCCTCTCTCTTGGACCATGTGCTCTCAAGATCCCACCCTTGATTTAAATCTGCAATTAATCTGGCCCTTGGATGCAAGAGTCACACAATTCTCATGATCATACAAATTTTACACTTATGAAATAACCCTCACATCATGCATGAATTTGGTGTTATTCTTGGAGCAAAATGGATCATTTGCATTACTTTGTAACATTGTAACCTCATTTGGTTCATACCAACACTCAAAAATAAGTTTCAAGACTTTTTGCATTTGTGGACAATTGAAAATTCAAGTCATGCCCTAGTTTTCATGCAATTTTCGAGGGCCTCATCTCCTAAACCATAAAGGCTATGAAAAAGTACTTGTACTTTTTGAAAATGGGAGGCTTTAATCTCCAACTTTCATGTTTGGCTTTGGTCCATTTGAAGATTTTTTCACCAAGTTATGCTTACTTGAAAATTAGGGCAAAAACTTACTAAAAATGGCATTTTTCATGACCAAGCTTATGTCAATTTTGCAAAACACCTCAAAACCTCATGATTATTGATCTTTGATCTTGCCAAACCTCTTTTAATGTTATAAGAACATCCCTTGGCTAGAAAAATGGGGTTGGACCCTTTGAAATCTCACAGTTGACTTTTATAAAGCATAGTTGACCAATTTCTTCATTTACAAGCAACTGAAGAAATACTTGACTTCCACAAGGAATTTTCTCACCAAATTTCATCCCTAGGATCCTCTTAACATGTGAAAGACTTTGCCCAAATGAAATGGCCAAAGTCTTAAGGTTTTCATGCTTGAAACTCAAACCCTAATTTGGGATCACTGTGTAGGAGCTTTGCCCTAGCCTGGATTCCCTGGTGATCTTCCAACCTTCTGAGCTTTTGTGAATGATCTTGAACTTGTGAAAGCAATATAGAACCCTCATAGGACTTGAACAAATCCATTGGGCCCCTTGTCATAGCTTGTGATGCCTCAAAAACCTCCACAGATGATCATGTGCCTAATGCTAGGTCATGAGAATGTTATGCCTCATCTTTCCATGCTTAGATGCCAAGAATATGATATGTTCATGATGAATATGATGTGATATGATGCTTAAAAAGAAGAGGGCAAATTTGGGGTGTTACAATTGCCCTTATTCAAACAACTGTTAATCTGAAAAGGACGGTAGCGCGGGCTATCGACCGTTCAAGATAAACTGTGGTTGAATACCAAGAAAACCTGAAATTTGCACTCTGATGAAGAATGCAAAAGCTGGGAAATAAACCCAACCAAATGACGCTTTGGTGACTGAGATGAAGAGAAAGCAGACGAGCTCCTTCTAATTTGAAACTGTTATCTAGAATCAGAATACTTTGACAGACGAGTCTCCTTTGAACAATCCTGTTACGCCAGGAGCTGGACATACGAGCCCTCACATACTTTGTAAGACATATAACTTGAGACAGACGAGTCTCCTTCGGATATACCTGTTACGCCAGGACCGGTGATGCACTTAAGTCTGTGGGATAGACATGCATAATCAAGGTAGACGAACCCTCCTCATATATTATCCGTGGATATATGGTATAAGACAGACGAGTATTCTTCGAGCAAACCTGTTACGCCAGGTGCAACATTAATAATTGGTGCTTGAGACAGACGAGCCTCCTTCGGATAAACCTGTTAGCTAGGACCGGTAACCATTTTGACATTTATTCCCACAGTCAGGATTTCAAACCTCTTCAACACATACGAGTATTTGATGATCATCAAAAGAAACATAGATGAGTACCATAAGTCAACGATACAAACGAATATTAGACGATGATCTAAGAAACACAGACGAGTTCTTCAAGCAATGATACAGACGAATATCAGCCACTGGTACAGACGAATACCAGAAACTCAAACACAGACGAGCATTTGGAATAACAATACAGACGAGTACCAGGGTAATCGGTAAATCAACACATATGGATATAAGCCAACACAGACGAGTGCGAGGGATGATACCGACGAGCATCCAAACAATGCAGACGAGCTTCAAACGGATGACAAACACAGACGAGTGCTGGAGAATGCAGACGAGCAACCACAAATATTACATATCAAACACAGACGAGTGTTGGGAAGTGCAGACGAGCAAGCAAAATCTCAAACACAGACGAGTGCTGGAAAGTACAGACGAGCAATAGCAAAGATCACACACAGACGAGTGTTGGGAAGTGCAGGCGAGCAACCACAAATACAACCATGGGCAACCGCTAGGGAAAGCAAACGAGCAAAACCAAAGTGATAACACAAACGAGTGTTGAGAGATGCAGACGGGTCAGTAACGAAGTATGAACACAGACGAGTGCTGGAGAATATTTCCTCAAATATCCTTTTTTAGTGAAAAGAGTTTTGACAAATAAACTCTGTGTGGAATGGTGTAAACACCCCAAATTTGCCCTCACTCATTTCACCATGGCTTGTGATCTTTTCATATGCATAAGTTCAATCATAGCATCTCATATTGCATCCTTACTTCACTGCATTGTTTCTAAGTCATCTGCATCTAGGGTTTGTGATCTGAGCAATACAAGAGCCACTTGAGCAAATTCAAAGGTCATCAATCACTTAAAAGGTGTCCATGAATGTTCAAGCATCATATTATATCCTCTCAAAGTCAAGAAAGTCAAATAATCACAAGAACTGAGAAAGGCATGGAGGCAGAGCCAGGCTTAACTGCACAGTTGACCTAGAATTAGGGTTTTGGTTTCAAAGGCCATAACTCCAAATTTTTTGGTCATTATTGTTTCTATTGGTATCTATATGGTATAGGGATCATTCATATCAATTTTCATGAAGAAATTCCATGGGGAAGGCATCTGATCAAGAGTTGACTTCTTGAGCAAGTCAGCATAAAATCAGGGCATCTGAGGCCCCCAATGACCCAACCAAAGGGTGTTCTTCATCATTTTGAATGTGTGTGATCTTTATTTGATCATATAAGATGTTATAAGTTCACAAAATTGAAGAATTTCAAGCCATTTGCAAAGTTGCCTTTTTGGGAAAGTGACTTGTAATGGAAACTTGCCATTTTGGGAAAGTTTTTCAACCTCCTCAAATTGATTCAAAAATGCCTCAAATGAGAAAACTTTGGTCATGAAAGTTGTAGAATGGATCATTCCCTTTTCAAAAAGTACAAGAACTTGTCTTAATTCATTTTGGATCAAAAGTTATGACTTGTCAAAGTTGGGAAAAATCACATAATTTCAAGTTTTGTACCAAAGAGGCATTTTGCAAAATGGTATGATCAAGCATTCTAAAGACTTCAAATGTGCACAAACTCTTTACAACATGCTCATGTGATTTCTAAAAATAAGAATTGGCCCAAAAATCATGCATTTTGGTGCCTTGAACTTCATGAATTTCCAAAAGGGGCCAAAGATGTACCAACTTGCAAAAACTCATGAAGCCATGCCTCTACTTGTTACAGCTCACAAAATCTGGTCCACAAGAACTCCATGATCTCAGCTGAGCCAAACCATTCCCCTATCACAACCTCACACTTGCCCATACCTCAAGTACACCTAACTTGGACTTTATGCAAAAACACCCATACCAATCAGCCTGTGCCACACCAACTATTCTGACCAATCAAGACTTTACAAACACACTTCAAGCAAGCCATTTCATATCATCTTGAAGCCTGAGCACACACACAAGCCAGCATACACAAAAATCCTCCATCTTGCATTTTCTATCGAATCCCTTAACTCAGCCACCCATTCCTCAAATTTCTTCCACCATCCATCTCAAAACACTCCACTGATCATCCCTGACCCTTCACCTTGCCTTGAAACCCCCTGGAACTGAAATACGATTCTCACCCCCCCACTGAACAGAACCTCTTCAAACTCACAAACCAGCCACTCTAAACTCCAACCAAGCTCCAAAGCTTCATCAAGGGGATCATTGGAGCCATTTTGAAGCAAAGAAGCAGGCAGAAAGCTCCTGGATTGAAAGCTCAACCTCAGGTAACATGATGAACAAATTTTCCAGAACCATGATTTCTTGTTAGAATGTTGTTCTATATGTTGCCCTGATCATGGGGATCTATTTATTTTTGAAAATGAGCCAGAAATGAACATTTGGTGTTGTTCTGTAACTTTTGCCCTAAAATTTGTTTCCTTCGATTCTCACTGTGTGTTTAATATAAATTGTTTTTGACCCTGGATTCTTGTTACCCATTGATGGAGGTTTGATTCTGGAGATTTGGGAGTCTTGGGGATGCGTTTTGGGTGATTCAGGGGGGGGGGGAGTTGGCCGGAGAAGACGACCGGAGCTTATCTCTGGTCGCCTGAGTTTAATTAGCCCTAATCTCATTAATTAATCAACTTTGAATTTGGACCTTAGATCTTGTTGACCTCCATTGACTCCCGCGTGTGTGTGTGGCCAGGATTTGTCATTAAAGCCCTAAAACGTGTTTAATTAAGACTAATCAGGTTTAAGAAATTTTGAATCCCAGAATTGATCTCAACCGTCCATGAGCGCGCGCAGTCTTTCCCTCCCCCCTGAGTTTGAATGCTGGCCCTTGATTGCGTTGACTCTCCCTTTTTATTCATTTTAATTTCTTTTATTTTCATTTCTTTTCCTCATTTTATTTAAAATAGCAAAAATCCTTTAAAAATTATGAAAATTTTTGTCAAAAATTTCATTAATTTTTAAAACCCAAAAATATTTTTATTTTTATTTTTTGCACTGAAAATTATTTTTAAATCATTTAAATGATTATTTTTAATTGGTTAATGAAAATTAATTAATTAAAAATACATTTAGGTATTTAAAAATCACAAAAAAATTCACATTGAATTTAGAAACATTTAGAAACATTATCCAACTCTCAAACCAAATTTCTTTTTTGTTCTTGATGCCTTTTGATCATTTTCATTGGAATTAAATTCATTATAAGGCAATATTTTGTTTCAAACTTTAAAAATTTCATTCTGCCTAACCATTGAGAGTTGGATGATGATTCTTCTTGCATTGCACTCTTCATAGCATGTAGTTCATAGTATAATTTTGGTTTGAATTGATCTTGCATTTTCAATTTATTTGGTATTTTTCTTGATGAGATACCCCAAAACCCTAGTAATCTTAGGAAATTCATAACTTACACTAGGTTAAGAGTTGGATCCTCTCCTTTGGGCAGTGAGCTTGTATAGGTTTAGGATATCTTTGATTGCATTTTCAAATTTTTATCATGTCATTTGCTTCTGGTTTTGGATTTTTGCTTTGTATGATGCATGAAACCCTAATTTGTACCTTCCTTTGCATCCATTTCACATTTGCTTGCATCCAATGACTTGCCATGACATTTTGTGCATCCACATGATTCATGATACATCTTAGGACATATTAGAATCATGTTTGAGCATTGCATCATCCATTTGCCATGTTTTATGTCCATTACATTTCATAACTTTTCATTTACATTCATGGATCAATGCATGCTTCATTTGCATCCTTATGCTTGTTTGATCATTCTCATGTCTTGCCTCATGTTTGCATCATCTCTTGGCATCACTAACATCATGTAAATGCTTCTGACTTTGGTTTGCATCATGACATTTCATCTCATTTGCATTGCATTTCATTTCTTTTGGCTAACTTTTCAGGTGGTAAGTTGTTTTGAGAAGTGAATTTGCCTTCACTTCTCACAATCTCATCTCATCTCTCTTGCATCTTTGCTGCATTTTATCTTGTGTATTGGATTGAGCTTGCTCATTCATGCTCTCTCTTTACTTTCTTTCTTCAAGCAACTTGTCTTCTTAAGTGAAGCAAGTTTTTTTAGTTCTCTTTGCTTCTTCCTCCTTTCATCTGCTTCCTTCCTGGTGGTTTCTCTGAAGATCTTCTCCTCTTAAGCCTCATAAACCCTAGGGTCTCCAAGCATGACAACAATTAGGGTTTGTTTAGTCCCCCCATTAGTTTTACCTTTGTGTCATCTTTGAGTCTTCTCTTCTAATCTCATAATCAGGGACTAAACCCTAAAGGCTTTAAGGCTTTGTGATTAAGCTTATGCCTGCATCCTTCTATTAGGATGGAGTGTATAACTTTAATCCTAAGTGTTAAACCCTTAATGTGTTTAAATCCTTTAATCAATTCATTTAATAATCATCAAGACATCAAACTTGTAACTTGGGCCTTGCATTAGGGTTCTAATTCTTCCTTAATTGGTTAAGAAGGACTAACCCTGGTGTTAATGGACAAGTCCCCCTCAAGTTGTCTTACAAATCATAAAATCCACTTCTTAATCTTATCATTAACTAAAATCCATTTTAATAAAGGTTTTGTTTTGTCATGAGGTTAATCCCTAATCATGGATTAAGTTGAGGAGTTTTTCTCAGCTTAAATGTTCTCATCTATTATCCTTCTATTAGGATGGTGTAATGAGTCTGTTAAATCCCTGATTATGGCTTAAACTCATTACTTAACACTAAACAAAAACAACAAAAACATCTAATTAGTCACAAGTAGGTTAATGATCTTAATCCTACACCATGGTGATTAAGTGTGAGGTGCTTACTTCATACTTAAGGAATTCTCATTACCCCTAATCAGAGGGAGGATGTGATGAGTTTACTAACCCATTGGTTTAGGCTTAAACTCATTAATTTATGACAAACTTCAAAAAGCAATAAAAGACTGAAAATACAAAAACAAACAATAATCGTCTCCTCCGGGATTCTTTTCTCATCTCATTCACTCTTAACCAAGAACTTGCTTCTTCCGTCTAATGCAATACAGTTTGCACCTGAGCCAGACAGGTCATACACTTGAGCGTAGACAAGTAAGCAGTTCATTAGTCAATTCATCTTTCAGTCTCTTTGGGTCGAACTACGGTGTTCTGACTTCCTCATTGCACGAGAGGATACGTAGGCATAACTTAACAGTTATCGAACAAAAGTCTCTGTATATTCCCCCTCTTTCCAGCCTTATTCTTTAAGCCTCATAGTCTTGAGCTTCATACTCTTGTTCTTACACTGACACTTCTCTTATACACTTCACATTTCTTTTGCACTGACACTTGCATTCTTTCCAGCTTTGATACACAAATTGCACTGACACTACCCCTTTAAAACACAAATTTTTTAAGCGTGGATCCCGTCGAATACGACGAACAATCTGGGTGCTAATACCTTCCCAGGTTGTAACCAACTGTAAACACCCCAAATTTGCCCTCACCCATTCACACCATGGCTTGTGATCATTCCATATGCATAAACACAATCATAACATCTCATACCACAATTTTGAGTCACTGCATAGGTTCAAAGTCATCTGCATCTAGGGTTTGTGATCTGAGCAATCCAGGAGCCTCTTGAGCCATTCCAAAGGTCACCAATCACTTCAAGGGGGTCTATGTGTGTTCAAGTATCATATTATATCCTCTCAAAGTCAAGATTGCCAAAAAATCACAAGAACTGATAATGGTATGTAAGCAGAGCCAGGCTTGACTGCACAGATGACCTAAAATTAGGGTTTTGGTTTCAGAGGCCATAACTCCAAATTTTTTGGTCATTCTTGTTTCTATTGGTCTCTATATGGTATAGGGAGTATGCATATCAATTTTTATGAAGAAATTCCTTGGGGAAGTCATCTGATCAAGAGTTGACTTTTCAAGCAAGTCAGTGCAAAATCGGGGCATCTGAGGCCCCCAATGACCCAACCAAAGGGTGTTCTTCATCATTTTGAATGTATATGATCTTTATTTGATCATAGAAGATGTTGGAAGTTCACAAAATTCAAGAATTTCAAGTTTTTGCAAAGTTGACTTTTTGGGCAAGTTTGACTTTTAATGGAAATGTCATTTTAGGCAACTTTTTCAACCCTTACTTTTTGATTCAAGAAAGCTTCAAATGGAAAAACTTTGGTCATGAAAGTTGTAGAATAGATCTTTCCCTTTTCAAAAAGTACAAGAACATGACCTAATTCATTTTGGATCAAAAGTTATGGCTCATCAAAGTTGGCAAAAATCACTAAATTTCAAGTTATGCACCAAATGGAAAACTTGCAAATTCTTGTACCAAGGCAATTTGTGACTTCTAATTGATGTCTAACCTCTACACAAACATCATACATGACCTAAAAACAGAATTGGCCCAAGGAGTATCTCATTTTTGTGCTTTGATTTTCAAATGTTCATAAGTCATTTTTCATAAAGATGCAAAGAGGGATTTTTGGCAAAATCACCATCCAAGGAATTATGTGATCACTAGCTGATTTCTATGCATTGCCATGACCAAATGAAACATTATGCAACAAAATTCAGCAAGAAGTATCTCATGTACATGGCACAAAATCATAAGAAAACACAAGTGGGCAAGTTGCAAGATCTAGCATAGCTCATGATCCACATGCTGCAGACATTCACAAGCAATCCAAGGGTTATCCTTGACTCAAGCTGAGGAAAGAAAAGCCCTTAGACAGTTGCTGCCATAGCCTATGCTGCAAGTACAAGTCACCTTGACTTTTTGGCCAAAACCCCCATACTCTTGGAACAGTAAGCAGCCACCTCTACTGACCTGCTCCACAGGCTACTCATACATCTTGGGAGTGTTATAGCATGGCATTGGCCATTGAAACAAGCTACAACACAGCCTCCACAAAAACTATCAAAAACTTTCCTCTCTTCGAATCACCTTCCACAGCCATCAAACACTCATTCTATCTTCACCAATCAACCAAAAATCATTCATAGAACAAATCCCACCCTTCACAATGATCTGAAACAGCCCACATAAGAACCTCATTTTCTGATACACCAGAACTGGACCTCTCAAAACAGCCTGTTTAAACTCCATCCAAGCTTGCCATTAGCATAAGGGAGATCATTGGAGTAAGTTTGCACCAAGAAACAGCCCAGAAAGCCCAGAACCAGAAGCTTCCATCTCAGGTATAGCTCAAGAACTTTTTTCTCAGAACTTGTTTTTCTTGTCATAAAATGAAAGTGTATGTTGTGCTGATCATAATGATGTGCTTGGAATTGAAAATGAGTGAAAAATGAGGTTTTATTGATGCTCTGAAATTTCTCACGTGAAAAGTGTTTGCTTCGATTTGCATGATTCTTGAAGTTTAAATGTTGTTTGAGGAATGATTTGTGTTCTAGGATGTTAGAGGATCATTTTTCTGTGTTTAATTTGAAGTGGGGTGGCTTGTGGTGAAACCTAGGGTTTTAGTTCGCCGGAGAAGACGACCGGAAGTCTTCTCCGACCACCTGAGAACCATTAACCCTAATCCCTGTAATTAATTGATGTTTGAATGTTGTGCGTTGGATCCTTTGACTTAGGCTGACTGGCGCGCGTTTGTGTGGCCCAGATGCATCCTCAGAAACCCTAATCACAATTAACTTAATTAATTCCAATTAATTAATTCGTAAACTTAATTAATCTCAGTTTGAATATAGACCATTGGATTGCGCGCGTGGTCAACTATCCCTTTCCCAGAATCCATCCTGGCCTTCCATTGTGTTTACTTTTCTTTTTCTTTTATTTTAATTCATTTGTTTTATATTTATTTTGTCCATTTATTTAAAAATAGTAAAACAACTTTAAAAAATCTGAAATTTTTTGTACAAACTTTTATTTAATTTCAGAAACCAAAAACATTTTTATTTTTATTTTTTTCATTTTTAAAATATTTTTAAATATTTTTAAATATTTAAAAGTTTATTTTTAATTAATTAATGAGAATTAATTAATTAAAAATACTTTTAGGTATTTAAAAATCACCAAAAAATTCATGAAACATTTAAAACCATTTAGAAACATTTTCCAACCCTCAAACCAAATTTCTTTTTTGATCTTGATGCATTTTGAGAATTTTTCATGGAATTAAAATCATTTTAAAGCATTATTTTGATCCAAACTTCCAAAAATCATTTCTGCCTAACCATTGAGGGTTGGACCTTGATTCTTCTTGCATTGCATTGTGTTTAGCATGTAGTTTGTGAGATTAAATGGTCATGATTTGATTTTTCATTTTTTATTTGTTTGGCATTTTTCTTGTTAAGGAACCCTAAAACCCTAGAAATTTTAGAAAAATCATAACTTGAATTAGGTTAAGAGTTGGAACCTTTCCTTTGGGCAGTGAGTTAGTGTAGTTTTAGGGATCCTTTGAGTGCATTTTAAATTTTTTATATTGATGTTTGCTTCTGATTTTGGTTTGTGTTTGATGCTTTGATCATAAACCCTAATTTGGGCTTCCATATGCATCCATCTTGCATTTGCATTCATACCATGACTTGCCATAACATTTTAAGCATCCATTTGATTCATGTGACATCTTAAGACACATTGAAAGCATGTTTGATAATTGCATCTTGCATTTGCCATGTTGTATGCCATTTGCATTTCATAACTTTTCATATGTGTTCATGGTTCTTAACTTGTTTCATTTGCATCCATGAGCTTGTATGATCATCCCCATGTGTTGTTTCATGTTTGTAGCATCTCATAGCATTATTAACATCATGTATATGCTTCTGGTTTTGTTTCTCATCATGCCATTTCATTCCATTTTGCATTGCATTGCATTCCTTTCACTAACATTTCAGGTGGTATGTAACTTTGGGAAGTGGATTTGCCTTCACTTCCCACATTTTCTTTTCATCTCTCTTGCATCCATGCTGCATTTTATCTTGTGTTTGAGATTGAGCTTGGTCATTCTTCTTCTTCTCACTTTCTTTCTTCAAGTGACCTGTCTTCTTAAGTGAAGCAAGTTACTTTGCTTCTCCTGATCCTTTCATCTGCTTCCTGGTGGTTCCATTGAAGATCTTTCTTGTTAACCTCACAAACCTTAGGAACAACCAAGCATGACAATGATTAGGGTTTTGATTAGTCTCCCCACTTAGTTTTACCTTTGTGTCTCCTTGAGTCTTCTCTTCTCATCTCATAATCAGGGACTAAACCCTAAAGGCTTTAAGGCTTTGTGGTTAAGCTTATGTCTGCATCCTTCTATTAGGAAGGAGTGTATAACTTTAATCCTAAGTGTTAAACCCTTAATGTGTTTGAATCCTTCAATCAATCCATCTAATAATCATCAAGACATCAAGCTTGTAACTTGGGCCTTGCATTAGGGTTCTAATTCTTCCTTAACTGGTTAAGAAGGACTAACCCTAGTGTTAATGGACAAATCCCCCTCAAGTTGTCTTACAAACCCTAAAAATCACTTCATCATCTTATCATTAATCTAAAATCCACTTAATAAAGGCTTTGTTTTGTCATGAGTTTAATCCCTAATCATGGATTAAGTTAAGGAGCTTTCCTCAGCTTAAACATTCTCATCTATTATCCTTCTATTAGGATGGTGTAATGAGTCTGTTTAATCTTTGATTATGGCTTAATCTCATTACTCAACACTAAACAAAAACACCAAAAACATCTAAATAACCACAAGTAGGTTAATGATCTTAATCCTACATTAATGGTGATTAAGTGTGAGAAGCTGACTTCACACTTAAGGTACTCTCATTACCCCTAATCAGAGGGAAGATGTGATGAGTTTACTAGCCCATTGGTTTAGGCTTAAGCTCATTAACTTATGACAAACTTTCAAAAGCAATAAAAGACTGAAAACTCAAAAACAAACAATAATCGTCTCCTCCGGGATTCTTTTCTCATCACCTTCACTCATAAACGAGAACTCGCTTCTTCCGTCTAATGCAAGACAGTTTGCACCTGAGCCAGACAGGTCATACACTTGAGCATAGACAAATAAGCCGTTCACAAGTCATTTCATCTTTCAGTCTCTTTGGGTCGAACTACGGTGTTCTGACTTCCTCATTGCACGAGAGGATACGTAGGCATAACTTAACAGTTATCGAACAAAAGTCTCTGTATATTCTCCCTCCTTCCAGCATTAATATTTAAGCCTCATGATCTTGAGCATCTCATTCTTGGTTCTTACACTGACACTGTATATATCACACCTTACACTTCTTTTACACTGACACTTGTACATCCTTTTCCAGCTATTTTTATACACAAATTGCACTGACACTACCCCTTTAAAACACAAATCTGTTAAGCGTGGATCCCGTCGAGTACGGCGGACAATCTGGGTGCTAATACCTTCCCAGGTTATAACCAACCCCCTTTCTCAGTCTCTCTGGTTCGCAACCGTCTTATCCATATCTTTCTAGGTCTATGCAGCATTGCCTTTCCTCCGGGATAAAAATGCCTAGCTGGCGACTCTTTTCTTCTCCAGTGAGTTCACTGCTGTGTGTTCTCATTGTTCTTTTCACCGACCGTTCGCGTCTGTACCTTTATTTGGGCCATTCCCATTTATCGGGAGCGACAGCTTGGCGACTCTGCTGGGGATCTTATACTGTAACCAGGGCTTCTGGTTCCTCTTGTGGGTTCCTCCTAGCGCTTGATTGATTTGTGTTTATTAGGGTGTTATGTGCTATTTGTGTTTGTATATTTGTTTTTATTTTTGCTTTATGTACAGTTTGTTTACTGCTTTCTTTATAGCTTTACATATATCATACTGTCATACTGTGCTGGCTGGATCTGTCTTGTTGCTTTGGTGGGTGGGTGTTCTATTGAGAGTTAAGGTCCTACACCTGGGACCTGAGTGACACCTAGGCTAGAGTGGTTCATATTCTTTCCCATTCCATCTCGGTCTGGTGCGGGAATATGAAACACGGTTCAGATATGGGTTTCTTCTTGAGAACTCTGTGTTGCAGATTTCCTGCAGTACTAGGGCTATCTGGGAAGCCTGCTAAGTATGGATGACCTTTAGTATTGACCTTCGGAAACTGAGGTGAATTAGAGGAGGAACTTTTATGGTTATTGTAAACACTGTACCTCCGGGTTAGAAGTGTTTACACTTCTCATAACTGATCCAAGTCTGAGGATCCTTGTTTTAGAACACCACCTGTGAGGGGGTTGGGATGTTTACAGGTTTGCAGGTACCCTTGACCTCAGCATACCCTGTTACTTTGTTTGATTAAGAGTACTCCATTTTGGAACAGTTCTTGTGATTTTAACCCTGGACATGTGACTCTTTATTTGAGTCTCCCACCTTGGTTACTGGACTTATAGACCTCCATCTGGATTTCTTGAACATACTTGGGCTTATATCAGAGCACTTGATCAGATCCAGCTCAGTCACAAACCCTTGCATATCATTTGCATACATCATCATTGCATCATTTTGACATTTGCTTATTTGTTTTTCAGGGTATCCATCCTTTATTTTTGGCTTGGTTTTGACCCCAACATCAGCATAGACCTATCTTCACCAGTATCTTCTTCAGCTGTCAGCTACCTGCATCACCAATCTCAGCCTGTCAGTGGCCGATCATCAGTATTTTTTCTCCATCATCAGCATCTGTCTTAGCTTTTCTTCAGCAACATGGCACCTAAGAAGAGTAACATCTCCTATCATTTCTTTCAGCCTGAGCTAGTTGACATCAGGAAGATTCAGACCCTGATTACTCCAGACCATATACCACTTTTCAGAGAATACTATGGAGGCATACTTGATGTGGTTATGGATTTGGACCCTTCACAGAGGAGCTTGATTCATACTTGCCTGCAGTTCTATGATCCCCCCCTAAGGTGTTTCACTTTTCAGGATTTTCAGTTGGGGCCTTTATTGGAGGAGTACTCATCATTGGTTGGTATACCTGTCAGGGGTGGTGTCCCCTTCAACCCTGAGATGGTCTTTCCTAGTAATGAAGAGGTGGCAAAGGCCTTGTATTTAGAACCAGTCCTGATTGGGCAGAACATGACTACCAAGGCTGGGATCTCTGGCCTGCATTTGGATTTCTTGATATCTCAGGCTACTCTGAAGGCCTCTTCAGGAGAATGGAAGGCAGTCTGTGCTTTATTGGCCCTTGGCATATATGGGGTCATTTTATTTGCAGATGAGCCTAAGTTTGTTAGCAAGAATGCAATCCATCTTTTCATCCTGAGGAACCCAGTGCCCACTTTATTGGGGGATTTCTACTACTCTGTCCACCAAAGGAATGAAAAGCAAAGAGGAAGATTGGTGAGGTGTTGTGCTCCCCTATTCCATACCTGGTTACTCAAGCACTTGCCAAAGACTGATGCATTTTTGAATCCTCATCAGCAGAGGAACTGGGCTAGAAGACTCACTGCTTTGACTTCAGCTGATATCAGGTGGTGCACTCAAAGCACAAAAGGCAGGGATATCATTACCAGTTGTGGGCATTTTCCCAATGTACCCCTGATAGGAGTTAAGGGTTGCATCAATTACAACCCTCTACTATTCAAAAGACAACTGGGTTATGCATTGGTCCACACTCCTAAGGCACAAGACTTGGCTGAGACTCTTTACTGTGAGAATAAGCCTAATCTGGCTATTGTCAGGCAAGCAGCCTGGGCCTGGGACAATGTTCAGACTAAAGGAGTAACCATTCTTGGGAAGTGCAACAATGTGGCCTCAGCACAGTACTATGAGTGGTCCCATGCCAGGGCTCAATTTTCTGGGATGCCCTTCACCATGGAGGATATACCTGGGCCATCCTCAGCACCACCTCCTGTCACTGTCAGTTTGGAGGAGTTCGAGAAATTGAAAGAAAGAAATGAGAAGTCGACTCAGGCCCTACAGAAGACCCTCTGGGAGAGGAGTGATGGCAGGTTGGATATTGAGAGGTTAGAGAAGCTGAAAGTGGAGCATCTAGCCAGAATTGAGAAGTCAGAGGATTATATCAAGAAGTCTAGGGCTGGAGAGCAGATCTTGAAGAATGCCTGCAAGGAGGCCCAGTTCCAAAAAGCCAGGACTGACTTGTATTTGAAGGAGATCCAAGCTAGGTGGGTCAGGATCACCGAAGCTCGTACTCTGGAAGATAAGAGGACTCAGGACAAGATTGAGCAGTTAGAGGCTAGAGCAAAAGAGTAACAGGAAGCCCTGGCAGCAGCCCAGAGGGAGATCTCAGAGCTGAAGATTAGAGCTGGTGTGAAGAGGTCAAAGGACCAGAGTCAACACAAGAAGCTAACTGCAGCTGTTACTACCAGGAATCTCCTTATCAGGAACCTCACAGAGCGTCCAGCTGATCTTGTGACTGAAGCACTTCTCAAGGAAGTTCAGGAGGATGAGTTTGGTCTTGGTGTCTGACTTTTGCTTGTTGTTGCTTTCATTTCATGTACTTTTATTTTTTTATATTGTATTTTTGACCCCTCGGGGCATGTATTGTAAAAAAAAACAACTATGTATCATTTGCTTTTTTTGTAATATATGTATCAGTTTGTTCCATCTGATTTCTTCAAGCAACATCAACAGCATCTTCAAGGGTCTGGAAAGGTCAAAACCAATTACCAAGCCGGATACCTTGGAAACAAATAAGCATACTGCATTGCATACTAACCTTTGTTTGTTTTGTAGGTTTATTTTGTTGTTGTTGCTAACTCTGTTGTGATATTCAGGAACTATTGCTCGACGTCGGGTATTTCCACTCAACCGTCCACACAGATATCCAACCCGTAACAACCTTCCGGGTATACAGATGGACCAGGTACAACAGGACCTTACAGAGGTCAGGAACCAAATGGCCAATGAAAGATTGGAAATGAGGGCTCAGATGACGCAATTTATGGAGGTGATGAACAATATGGCTCAAAGCCAAGAGAGATTAAGAGCAATGGTAGAGGGGAAGAATCAGGAAGACCCCCATCTAGGGACTGCAGGGACAAGCAACAATGAGAGGGTTCAGCCTCATATCAACCCCCCTGTATTTGGACCCCACCTTCATCCAGAGATCAACATCCCTGCTAATGTATAAGGGACTGCCACTGCAGGCAGAGTGCTGCAAGAAGACTCCCAGGAGGATCAATTCACAGTAATGGGTGCTGGGGAAGAAGCCTATGACAGAAGGCTGGATGAAATTGCTGAAAAATTAAGGTCCTTGGAGTCTCAAAACTCTTTGGGCTTTGATGTCATGGACATGGGCTTAGTGGACGGGGTCAGGATTCCCCACAAATTCAAACCACCATGCTTTGAGAAGTACAATGGGACTTCCTGCCCACGGACCCACTTACAATCCTTTCTGGGGAGGCTGAAGGCATACACCATGGACGAGAAGCTATGGATGTTTTATTTTGAGGATAGCTTAACGGGAGCTTCAAGGGAATGGTACTCACATCTGACTAGAGCAACCATCAGGTGTTGGAAGGATTTGGCAGAGACCTTCATTAGACAATACCAGTATAATTTGGATATGGCACCCAACAGGACCCTCCTGATGGGAATGTCACAATCATCTAGAGAAAGCTTCCGGGAGTACGCCCAGAGGTGGAGGCAGCTGGCTGCTGCTGTCTAGCCACCTATGTCAGAGAGGGAGATGGCAGATATGTTTATGAACACCCTCCAAGGAACATACATTGACAGGCTGGCTGCTTTCTCTTCTACCAGCTTTGCAGATGTCGTTATAGCTGGAGAGAGAATTGAGAGCCTTTTAAAGATGGGAAAAATTTCTGACAACGGTGCCAGCTCATCCAGCAACACAAGAAAGCCTTTTGTGGGTCCAAGAAGAACTGGTGAGACCAATGCTATCCATACCAACAGGGGCAGACCCCAATATGTTCATAGGTCTGTGGCAGCAGTCACCATTCCCGCTCCAATTCATCCATAACTAGCTTATCAACCACAGCAACAAAATTATCAACAACAGACTCAGTATCCTCCTCAGAGAAATTACAACAACACCAACAACAACAATCAGCAAAGACCGTTCCAACAGAGACCTTCTCAGGCCAATAGGGTGATCGATCTGATCCCTATGCCATATGCCACATTACTGCCACAACTCCTAAAACTCAACCTGGTTGAGCTAAGGACATTGGCACCTCCGGATCCTGCCAGTCTACCCAGAAATTATGACGCCAGCGCCAGATGTGCTTTTCATTCAAATGCACCTGGCCATAGTACGGAGAAGTGCAGAGCTTTGCACATGAAGGTACAGGACCTGGTAGATTCTAAGGCTCTAAACTTTGCACCACCACCAAATGTTAACAAGAACCCTATGCCAAACCACGGAGGTCCCAGAATCAATGCTATTGAAGAAGACAAGCCGTCTTACTTGATAACCAGTGTGGGTCAGATTCGGACACCGTTGGTAGAGATTAAAGCTCAACTCCTCGAATGTCAAATATTCCCGGGATGTGAGCTAGGGTGTGCTTATTGTAACATTTCAGTGAATGGTTGTGATAACTTGAGAGATGGCATAAATGGTCTCATCCAGAGTGGCCTGCTTCAAATCACAACATCAATACCCACCAATCCAGCAATCTCCTTAACAGCAATCCCCGAGTCTTCTACAAATGCAACAACCATTGTTCCAAGCAACTCTTCAATCTCGTCAACAAATGCTTCATCTGTTACTTCAACGGACCAGATATCAGCAAACATCCCTTCTACAACTTCAGCACCCCTTCATTCAGAGTCTCCTACAACAACAACACACATCCTTCCAACAATGTCTTCTACAACTTCAGCAGCAAATGTCTCAACGGTTACAATTTATTATGATCCTGAAAATGATTCTGCCTACAACTCACAAAATGCCACTCCCATCAGAGCACCAGTTACAATATATTATGATCCGCAAACTATCATGGTTCCTTCTGCGGCTGCTATCAGTCCAGTCACTATCACAGTGCCTGGGCCAGTACCTTATGAAAGCAGCAATGCCATCCTCTGGCATTACGGCTCTGATCTATACTGCGGAGGACAGAAAATCACTCTTGAATCATCAACTTCTTCGCCACAAATAGACAATGTGGGAGGAGGCGGAGGCTTCACTCGAAGCGGACGTCTCTTTGCTCCACAAATTCAAAGACCCACTGCTGAAGCAGAAGCTGCTGCCAAAGCAAAAGGGAAAAGTATGGTGCAAGAAGAGCAAATTGTTAAGGAAGCTTTGAAAACACCTTTTGATCAAGAAGTTGATGAATTCATGAGAATCATCAAGAAAAGTGATTACAAAATAGTGGACCAGCTTCACCAGACGCCTTCTAAGATCTCCATTCTATCATTGCTTATGTGCTCCGAGGCTCATCGGAATGCACTACTAAAAGTCTTGCACGCAGCTTATGTGCCGGAAGAGATCACCGTCAATCAGTTGGAAGCTGTGGTTGGAAATGTTAATGATAGTCATGGACTAGGGTTCACCAACACTGATTTGACTACGGAAGGCCGCAATCATAACAAGGCTTTGCACATTACCATGGAATGCAAAGGTGCAGTTCTTTCCCATGTGCTGGTAGACACAGGATCATCCCTCAATGTCTTACCTAAAAAAGCCCTTGTGAGGCTAGAGTATGACGGATTGGCATTACGCCCCAGTAACTTAGTAGTGAGAGCCTTTGACGGTTCTAAGAGATCAGTTATGGGGGAAATTGAGTTGCCTATAACGATTGGCCCGCAAACTTTCAAAACTACCTTCTACGTGATGGATATACAGCCTGCCTACAGCTGTCTATTGGGTAGGCCATGGATTCACGCCGCTGGCGCCGTGACCTCAACCCTTCACCAGAAGTTAAAATTCGAGTGGGAGGGCCAAGTCGTTACTATCTGTGGAGAGGAGGATATTTTTGTTAGCCACCTGGCTACCTACAAATACATTGAGATGGATGGGGAGATCCACGAAACAATGAGTCAAGGGTTTGAGGCCTTGAACATAAATGAAACTTCTGCTGTGCCTGGAACCTCAATAACATCTTATCAACAAGCTTGGAAGGTTGTTGAAGAAGGAACTGCCCAAGGCTGGGGCAAACTGCTACCTGTGGAGAAGAAAGAGGATAGATTTGGGTTGGGTTACAAACCAACTCAACAAGATCAAGCAGAGGCTGTTAAGGAGCCCAACTTTGTTAGTGGGGGGATGCTCACCCCCGACGCTGTCAACAATTTGGAAGACGAGGATGAAAGCGACCGCAACCTGGAGAGTTGGATCCGTCCAAAGATCCCGGGGAGCAGTATCTCAAACTGGTCTTCCCAGGAAATTATAAGAGTTACTCCTGCAGAGTAATTATTATTTCCTGTATTTTTATAGCATGCATCAAGTCTTGCATCTTGCCCAAGATGACAAGACTCATTTTGTAATCGGGCCATCTGTAATTTTTGTGCAACAAGATTAATCAATGAAATATCAGACATCTTTTTGCAAATGAGTCTCTTTTTGCTTTTCCGCTCACTGTTTTTCCATTTTTCTTTTTGTACAAAAAATAAATGGCAGTGTTTTCAAAATGACAACTTTATTTCACTTTTTTCTAAACAAGATTAAAATCAAATCACTAAAATGAACAAACTGAACCCTTGCAGAGTGTGCCTTCCGGACCGCACCGACAACAGCACGGCTATGACTTCGTATGACTTTGACAATCCGATCAATCAAGCTGATGAAGGGGTTGAAGAAGATTATGAGCTTCCTGAAGAGCTAGCCAGGTTGTTGAGACAGGAGGAAAAGGTTATTACTCCTCATCAGGAGGAGGTAGAGACAATTAATCTTGGTACAGATAAAAATGTGAAAGAAGTTAAAATCGGGGCCTGCCTACAAGACTCAGTGAAGAGACAACTGATTGACCTACTTCAAGAATATGTGGATGTGTTTGCTTGGTCCTACCAAGATATGCCAGGGTTGGACACCGACATTGTTGTGCACAAGCTGCCTTTAAGAGAAGATTGCCCACCGGTTAAACAGAAACTGCGCCGCACTCGCCCAGACATGGCAATGAAAATCAAGGAAGAGGTACAAAAGCAATGGGACGTCGGGTTCCTTGCCGTGACTAGCTATCCACCGTGGGTTGCTAATATTGTACCTGTGCCTAAGAAAGACGGCAAAGTAAGAATGTGTGTTGACTACCGGGATCTGAACAGAGCTAGCCCGAAAGATGACTTCCCATTACCTCACATCGATGTATTGGTAGATAATACGGCTCAGTTCTCGGTATTCTCCTTCATGGACGGATTTTCAGGATACAACCAGATCAAAATGTCACCTGAAGACATGGAGAAGACAACCTTCATCACACCCTGGGGCACGTTCTGTTACAAGGTAATGCCATTCGGACTGAAGAATGCTGGTGCAACATATCAACGGGCTATGGTAACATTATTCCACGATATGATCCATAAAGAAATCGAATGTTATGTGGATGACATGATTGCCAAGTCCCTTACTGAAGAAGACCACCTGGTAAATCTGTTGAAGCTGTTCAAGCGTCTGAGGAAGTACCAACTGAAGTTGAACCCCAACAAATGCACATTCGGGGTGCGATCTGGTAAGCTGCTGGGATTTATTGTAAGTGAGAAAGGGATTGAAGTTGACCCTGATAAAGTCAAAGCTATTCAAGAGATGCCTACACCAAAGTCTGAAAAAGAAGTTCGAGGGTTTCTAGGTAGATTGAACTACATTTCACGGTTCATATCTCACCTTACAGCAACCTGTGAACCCTTGTTCAAGCTGTTGAGAAAAGAACAAACGGTCAGGTGGAATGAAGACTGCCAAAGGGCTTTTGACAAGATCAAGGAATACTTACAAGAGCCTCCAATACTTATGCCTCCAGTTGAAGGAAGACCTCTGATCATGTACTTGACAGTATTAGAAGAGTCAATGGGGTGTGTGCTGGGCCAGCATGACGAGTCTGGTCGAAAAGAGTATGCAATATACTACCTAAGCAAAAAGTTTACCGACTGTGAACAATGTTATTCACTGCTCGAGAAAACTTGCTGTGCTTTAGCGTGGGCTGCTCGCCGACTGAGACAGTATATGTTGGCCCACACTACTTTGTTGATCTCAAAGATGGACCCAGTCAAGTACATATTTGAGAAGCCAACACTTATCGGACGGGTTGCAAGATGGCAAATGATTCTTACAGAGTATGACATTCAGTACACATCTCAGAAAGCCATCAAGGGCAGTGTACTGTCTGAATATCTTGCTGAGCAACCTATTGATGATTACCAGCCTATGAGGTTTGACTTCCCTGATGAAGACGTCATGTTCATAAAAGCAAAAGACCATGAAGAGCCTGTTCACACTGAAGGGCCTGACCCGGAAGAAGAATGGACTATGATGTTTGATGGGGCTGTTAATATGAATGGTCGTGGCGTTGGTGCAGTACTCATTACACCTAAGGGGGTTCACATGCCTTTCTCGGCAAAACTCACTTTCAACTGCACTAACAACGAAGCTGAATACGAAGCTTGCATTATGGGTCTTTAGGAAGCCATTGACCTCAGGATCAAGACGTTGACCGTATTCGGGGATTCAGCTTTGGTAATCAATCAGACTAACGGCAAATGGTACACGCACCAGGATCATTTGATACCTTACAGGGATTATACAAGGAGGCTATTGACTTTCTTTACAACAGTCAAGCTTGAGTATATCCCTCGAGACGAGAATCAGTTTGCAGATGCTCTGGCTACCATTTCATCTATGATCAAAGTTCAAGCTGCCAACTTTGTACCGCAAATCTCAGTGTCCAGACTTGACAGACCAGCATATGTGTTCGCAGCAGATATTGTCAAAGATGATAAGCCTTGGTTCCATGACATTAAGTGCTTCTTGGAAGACCAAACATACCCACCTGGGGCATCTTCCAATGATAAGAAGACTTTGAGAAGGCTTGCTGGTAGTTTCTTCCTGAATACTGATGGTTCCCTGTACAAAAGGAACTTTGATATGGTACTCCTCAGATGTGTCGATAGAACAGAAGCAGACTTGTTGATGCACGAGGTGCATGAAGGATCTTTTGGTACCCATGTTGGGGGACATGCGATGGCTAAGAAATTGCTAAGATCAGGTTATTACTGGATCACAATGGATGCCGACTATTGTGCCTATGCCAGAAAATGCCATAAATGCCAGATTTATGCGGATAAGGTGCATGTGCCGCCCAATCCTTTGAATGTGATGTCTTCACCCTGGCCCTTTGCTATGTGGGGCATTGACATGATTGGAAAGATTGAGCCAACTGCTTCAAATGGCCACAGATTCATCCTGGTTGCCATTGACTATTTCACCAAATGGGTCGAGGCAGCTTCATATGCAAATGTTACAAGGCAAGTGGTAGCCCGATTTCTGAAGAGAGATATCATTTGTCGATACGGAGTGCCCGAGCGAATCATTACTGATAATGGTTCTAACCTAAACAACAAAATGATGGCAGAACTGTGTCAGGACTTCAAGATCCAACATCGCAATTCTTCTCCTTACAGGCCAAAGATGAATGGCGCTGTTGAGGCAGCAAATAAAAATATTAAGAAGATTGTGCAGAAGATGGTAGTCACTTACAAAGACTGGCATGAAATGCTACCATTTGCCTTGCATGGGTACCGCACGTCAATTAGAACATCCACTGGGGCAACACCGTATCAACTTGTGTATGGTATGGAAGCAGTCCTACCTGTTGAAGTTGAATTACCCTCTCTACGGGTACTGATGGATGTTAAACTGAGTGAAGCAGAATGGGTTCGGGCCCGATACGAACAACTGAGTATGATTGAAGAAAAAAGATTGGCTGCAATCTGTCATGGGCAGTTATATCAGAAGAGAATGAAGAAAGCCTTCGATCAGAAAGTCAGGCACCGAGAGTACCAAGTAGGAGATCTTGTGCTGAAAAGGATCCTCCCTCCTCATACAGACCACAGGGGCAAGTGGACCCAGAACTATGAAGGACCATTCGTAGTAAAGAAAGTTTTCTCTGGTGGAGCACTGATGCTCAGCACCATGGATGGTGAAGACTTTCCGTCCCCTGTGAATTCAGATGCAGTTAAAAAATACTTTGCATGAAAAATGACCCGCTGGACACAAAAACAGAATGTAAGTCCAGGCAAAAATAGGGCATCCCGGCGAGTCAAAAACAGAATAAAAGACTTGGGCAAAAATAAGGGAAATAAACAAAAAAATGTACACCCGCTGAGTTGAAAAGCCGCATTGGACAACTCAAGCAAAAATGGGTATCCCGATGGATTGAAAACCCGAAAGGGCGATCCATGCAAAATAAGGGAATAAGCGAACAACTGCATTCTGAATTCGTCTGTATCACCTACAACCCGGTAAGTTTCGAAAGGATCAAGCTTCAATCAGAATCAACCTTCTTCAGAAAGCAAGACGAGAAGGACGTCAAATGTCATACGAGTCATAGCAAAGGGAAGCTCCTTAAAGCATCGTCAACATTGCCAACACATTTTGTTTCTCAATTTGTAACAATCTCCTCATTTTAGGAGATATGTTTCCTTGACTGTACCTTGCCAATTCAGGGCACATGAATTAATAAAATCAGATTTTCAGTCACGTTTCGTCTCGCTCGTTTTATTTTCATTTGCAAAATGTCTGATGTCTCCAAAGGTTTGATTGCATGAATACAGATGCTTATTTTCAAAAATAAAAACACGTGCTTGCAGGAAATATGCTTACTCTCAGAAGTGTCTAACTCTTATGACGGAATCCAGTAAAGGATACCTCGGGATTACTTGTGCGTTTCTCTATCTTTTCAGGATTGCAGGTATCCAAAGCACAATAGGGGGCATGTAAGCTTCATCCCAGCAAGCTGGCAAATCAACACTCAATCTCAGCACCCGAAGTGTTTTTCTCCCCAGCTAAGTTGCCACCTGTTACTATTCCCTAGCCGAGGTGCCATTCGTTCTTCCTCCTCAGCCGAGTACAAAAGCTAGGGAGCCATCTCCCCACAGAGTTTCAGCCTCTATCCAAAAGAGCAGCGCATGAAGGGATCGCAACAGAGTGACGAAAGCTTCTACAAACCCCAGCTGGGTCTCTCATTTATAAGGATAGATCTATCAGTGACCTATATCCCCAAGCAATAGCGTCTCATCAGATCTATCAAATGATCTCATCCCCAGCTGGGATGTCCATTTCAAGCAGATCGGCCGAAGATTTTCATAGCAACAGGATCCGAATCCCGGTCTGATATCCTTGCATAATCATAGCATTCGCATCATATTCACCCGCAAAGCGTAGCATTCCGTCTAGTACGGAGCATTACGGCAAAAAATCAAACATATAGCATAATCATAAGCCATGTTTTGGAACAAACACTTGTAAGTATTGAAATCCACCAACAGTATACAGAATACCCCCCAGATTCCCCAGCAAAAGCAGCTGCCTCACATTCACAAACACCAGTATATACTCCTTTAGACACCCGTCCGTGTCATCATTTCCCAGTAAAGTCGCCAGAACACTCTTTGCAAATAGTACCACCCGCATTACAGATACCTTCTTGACACCCGTCCGTGTCATACCCCCAGCAGAAAGCCAAAGACATCCTCTTTGCACTCACACATACTTGTATAATTTCCCTGACATTCGTTCATGTCATTCTCCCAGCACAGTAACCGAACACTTTGTATATCGAATACTCGTTTATACTATACTCTTCTCCTTTTGACACTCGCCCGTGTCACTCTCCCCAGCAGATTAAACACTCATCTAATACACCACTCGCACTTATACAGGTACTCGTCCGTATCTTGTATACACCATTTGTATCCCCGCAGATTCAACACTAGTCCTTGTTCTTTGTTAACCAGTTGATACTCATCCGTATCATCATCTCTGAACGCGTGTCAGTATTTGTTTCTACCCGATACTCGTCCGTATCGTAGTCTTAGGGATGCTCGTCCGCATCTTTAACCCATACACAAACATCTAAACACTTATACTTTTTGTTCCTTGGATGTAAACACTCGTCCATGTTTACTAGTCCCCAGTAGATCGCCAGCAAAGTAATTTTCTTTTATCTGACATTCGTCCTATGTCATGATAAACTTTGAGAGCAGTCGTACCCTGCTAGGTGGTCATCCTCCACCTTTTGATGATCGTCCTTCATCATGCTCCTCCGATGGCCGTCCCCATCGTTAATTTTCTATCCGACATTCGTCCTATGTCGTGATATTTAGCAGCCGTCCCCTGTTAGGTGGTCGTCCTCCACCTTTTGATGGTCGTCCTCCATCATTTTATCCAATGGTCGTCCCCATTGTTGATTTTGGTTATCTGGCATTCGTCCTGTGTCATGACAAACCTTGAGAGCAGCCGTCCCCTGCTAGGTGGTCGTCCTCCACCTCTTGATGATCGTCCTTCATCATGCTCGTCCGATGGCCGTCCCCATCGTTGACCTTTTATCCGGCATTCGTCCTATGTCGTGATATTTTTTCGGCAGCCGTACCCTGCCAGGTGGTCGTCCTCCACCTTAGATGATCGTCCCTCATCTTAACCCAACAGAGCAGCCGTCCCCTGCTAGGTGATCGTCCTTCACCTATGATGACCGTACCTCATCATCTGTTTATTTCATTTATTCTTTAACCCGATGGCCGTCCCCGTCGTGGTCCCTTTTTCTTTCAGTTTAGCCCAATGGCCGTCCCCATTGCTGGTTATTTTACTTTATGGACTTGATGGCCGTCCCCATCATAATACCTTTTATCCCCAGCATGTCGGCCGTCCCCGTCATTGCTCTTTACCCAGCAGTCGTCCTCTGCTCGACGGTCGTCCTCCGTCGCCCACACTTTGCAATATACTTTATTTTCTTTTACAATCTATATCCCTTTTCTTCTTCATTTTGTGAGTGCAAATTTTGGACTGTGTTTGGTATTCAACCACAAGTTATCTTGTTTGCCTGATAAGCCATTGCTTACATCCTGCACAGCTAACTCATGTTTGAATAGGGGCAGCTGTAAACACCCCAAATTTGCCCTCACCCATTCACACCATGGCTTGTGATCATTCCATATGCATAAACACAATCATAACATCTCATACCACAATTTTGAGTCACTGCATAGGTTCAAAGTCATCTGCATCTAGGGTTTGTGATCTGAGCAATCCAGGAGCCTCTTGAGCCATTCCAAAGGTCACCAATCACTTCAAGGGGGTCTATGTGTGTTCAAGTATCATATTATATCCTCTCAAAGTCAATATTGCCAAAAAAATCACAAGAACTGATAATGGTATGGAAGCAGAGCCAGGCTTGACTGCACAGATGACCTAAAATTAGGGTTTTGGTTTCAGAGGCCATAACTCCAAATTTTTTGGTCATTCTTGTTTCTATTGGTCTCTATATGGTATAGGGAGTATGCATATCAATTTTTAAGAAGAAATTCCTTGGGGAAGTCATCTGATCAAGAGTTGACTTTTCAAGCAAGTCAGTGCAAAATCAGGGCATCTGAGGCCCCCAATGACCCAACCAAAGGGTGTTCTTCATCATTTTGAATGTATATGATCTTTATTTGATCATATAAGATGTTGGAAGTTCACAAAATTCAAGAATTTCAAGTTTTTGCAAAGTTGACTTTTTGGGCAAGTTTGACTTTTAATGGAAATGTCATTTTAGGCAACTTTTTAAACCCTTACTTTTTGATTCAAGAAAGCTTCAAATGGAAAAACTTTGGTCATGAAAGTTTTAGAATAGATCTTTCCCTTTTCAAAAAGTACAAGAACATGACCTAATTCATTTTGGATCAAAAGTTATGGCTCATCAAAGTTGGCAAAAATCACTAAATTTCAAGTTATGCACCAAATGGAAAACTTGTAAATTCTTGTACCAAGGCAATTTGTGACTTCTAATTGATGTCTAACCTCTACACAAACATCATACATGACCTAAAAACAGAATTGGCCCAAGGAGTATCTCATTTTTGTGCTTTGATTTTCAAATGTTCATAAGTCATTTTTCATAAAGATGCAAAGAGGGATTTTTGGCAAAATCACCCTCCAAGGAATTATGTGATCACTAGCTGATTTCTATGCATTGCCATGACCAAATGAAACATTATGCAACAAAATTCAGCAAGAAGTATCTCATGTACATGGCACAAAATCATAAGAAAACACAAGTGGGCAAGTTGCAAGATCTAGCATAGCTCATGAACCACATGCTGCAGACATTCACAAGCAATCCAAGGGTTATCCTTGACTCAAGCTGAGGCAAGACAAGCCCTTAGACAGCTGCTGCCATAGCCCATGCTGCAAGTACAAGTCACCTTGACTTTTTGGCCAAAACCCCCATACTCTTGGAACAGTAAGCAGCCACCTCTACTGACCTGCTCCACAGGCTACTCATACATCTTGGGAGTGTTATAGCATGGCATTGGCCATTGAAACAAGCTACAACACAGCCTCCACAAAAACTATCAAAAACTTTCCTCTCTTCGAATCACCTTCCACAGCCATCAAACACTCATTCTATCTTCACCAATCAACCAGAAATCATTCATAGAACAAATCCATTTGATTCATGTGACATCTTAAGACACATTGAAAGCATGTTTGATCATTGCATCTTGCATTTGCCATGTTGTATGCCATTTGCATTTCATAACTTTTCATATGTGTTCATGGTTCTTAACTTGTTTCATTTGCATCCATGAGCTTGTATGATCATCCCCATGTGTTGTTTCATGTTTGTAGCATCTCATAGCATCATTAACATCATGTATGTGCTTCTGGTTTTGTTTCTCATCATGCCATTTCATTCCATTTTGCATTGCATTGCATTCCTTTCACTAACATTTCAGGTGGTATGTAACTTTGGGAAGTGGATTTGCCTTCACTTCCCACATTTTCTTTTCATCTCTCTTGCATCCATGCTGCATTTTATCTTGTGTTTGAGATTGAGCTTGCTCATTCTTTTTCTTCTCACTTTCTTTCTTCAAGTGACTTGTCTTCTTAAGTGAAGCAAGTTACTTTGCTTCTCCTGATCCTTTCATCTGCTTCCTGGTGGTTCCATTGAAGATCTTTCTTGTTAACCTCACAAACCTTAGGAACAACCAAGCATGACAATGATTAGGGTTTTGATTAGTCTCCCCACTTAGTTTTACCTTTGTGTCTCCTTGAGTCTTCTCTTCTCATCTCATAATCAGGGACTAAACCCTAAAGGCTTTAAGGCTTTGTGGTTAAGCTTATGCCTGCATCCTTCTATTAGGATGGAGTGTATAACTTTAATCCTAAGTGTTAAACCCTTAATGTGTTTGAATCCTTCAATCAATCCATCTAATAATCATCAAGACATCAAGCTTGTAACTTGGGCCTTGCATTAGGGTTCTAATTCTTCCTTAACTGGTTAAGAAGGACTAACCCTAGTGTTAATGGACAAGTCCCCCTCAAGTTGTCTTACAAACCCTAAAAATCACTTCATCATCTTATCATTAATCTAAAATCCACTTAATAAAGGCTTTGTTTTGTCATGAGTTTAATCCCTAATCATGGATTAAGTTGAGGAGCTTTCCTCAGCTTAAACATTCTCATCTATTATCCTTCTATTAGGATGGTGTAATGAGTCTGTTTAATCTTTGATTATGGCTTAATCTCATTACTCAACACTAAACAAAAACACCAAAAACATCTAAATAACCACAAGTAGGTTAATGATCTTAATCCTACATCAAAGGTGATTAAGTGTGAGAAGCTGACTTCACACTTAAGGTACTCTCATTACCCCTAATTAGAGGGAAGATGTGATGAGTTTACTAACCCATTGGTTTAGGCTTAAGCTCATTAACTTATGACAAACTTTCAAAAGCAATAAAAGACTGAAAACTCAAAAACAAACAATAATCGTCTCCTCCGGGATTCTTTTCTCATCACCTTCACTCATAAACGAGAACTCGCTTCTTCCGTCTAATGCAAGACAGTTTGCACCTGAGCCAGACAGGTCATACACTTGAGCATAGACAAATAAGCAGTTCACAAGTCAATTCATCTTTCAGTCTCTTTGGGTCGAACTACGGTGTTCTGACTTCCTCATTGCACGAGAGGATACGTAGGCATAACTTAACAGTTATCGAACAAAAGTCTCTATATATTCCCCCTCCTTCTAGCATTAATCTTTAAGCCTCATGATCTTGAGCATCTCATTCTTGGTTCTTACACTGACACTGTATATATCACACCTTACACTTCTTTTACACAGACACTTGTACATCCTTTTCCAGCTATTTTTATACATAAATTGCACTGACACTACCCCTTTAAAACACAAATCTTTTAAGCGTGGATCCCGTCGAGTACGGAGGACAATCTGGGTGCTAATACCTTCCCAGGTTGTAACCAACCCCCTTTCTCAGTCTCTCTGGTTCGCAACCGTCTTATCCATATCTTTCTAGGTCTATGCAGCATTGCCTTTCCTCCGGGATAAAAATGCCTAGCTGGCGACTCTTTTCTTCTCCAGTGAGTTCACTGCTGTGTGTTCTCATTGTTCTTTTCGCCGACCGTTCGCGTCTGTACCTTTATTTGGGCCATTCCCATTTATCGGGAGCGACACCAACCCCCTTTCTCAGTCTCTCTGGTTCGCAACCGTCTTATCCATCTTTTCTTAGGTTTATGCAGCATTACCTTTCCTTCGGGATAAAAATGCCTAGTTGGCGACTCTATTCATTCCTTTCTCCTTTCGCCGACCGTTCGCGTCTGTACCCCTTCTGACCAGGTGTCATTTGGTGGGAGCGACAGCTTGGCGACTCTGCTGGGGACCCTTATACTGTAACCAGGGGTTCTGGTTCTTTTTGTGGGTTCCTCCTAGCGTTTGTTTGATTTGTGTTTACTGGGGGTGTTATGTGCTAATTGTGTTCATATATTTGCTTTATTTATTGCTTTATGTACAGTTATTTATGGCTTTCTTTACAGCTTTATACATCATACTGTCATCTGGCTGGATCTGGTTTTTGTTTTGGTGGGTGGGGTTCTACTGAGAGTTTGAGGTCCTATACCTGGGACCTGAGTGACACCTAGGCTAGAGTGGTTCATGTTCTTTCCCATTCCATTTCGGTCTGGTGCGGGAATATGAAACACAGTTCAGATGTGGGTTTCTTCTTGAGAACTCTGTGCTACAGATTTCCTGTAGTGCTAGCGCTATCTGGGAAGCCTGCTAAGTCTGGATGACCTTTATTATGACCTTCAGAAACTGAGGTGAATTAGAGGAGGATCTTTTATGGTTATTGTAAACACTGTACCTCCGGGTTAGAAGTGTTTACACTTCTCATAACTAATCCAAGTCTGAGGATCCTTGTTTTAGAACACCACCTGTGAGGGGGTTGGGCTGTTTACAGATTTGCAGGTACCATTGGCCGCATCATACCCTGATACTTTGTTTTGATTAAGAGTACTCCATTTTGGGACAGTTCTTGTGATTTAAACCATGGACATGTGACTCTTTATTTGAGTCCCCCACCTTGGTTACTGGATTTCTGAACCTCCATCTGGACTTCTCGAACATACATGGACTTATATCAAGACAGTTAATCAGATCCAGCTTGATCACAAACCCTTGCATATCATTTGCATACTCATCATTATTGCTTCATTTAACATTTGTTTATTTGTTTTTCAGGGTATCCACATTACATCTAGCTTGGTTTTGACCCCTTCATCTGCATAGACCTCTGTTTCATCAGTTATCTACTTCAGCTATCTTCATCAGTTGTTTGCTTCAGTTACCTTCATCATTATCAGCTTATCAGTGGCTCATCTCCAGTACCAGTCTTGATTTTCATCAGCACTTGTCTTCTGCTCTTCATCAGCTGTCATGGCTCCTCCCAGGAAGAGCAACATTTCATACCATTTCTTTGAGCCGGTGTTGACTGGTATCAGGCAGGTCCAGTCACTTATTACCCCTGACCACATCCCATTATTCAGAGAGCATTATGGAGGTATCCTGGATATGGTTATGGACCTGGACCCTTCTCAGAGGAGCATGATCCACACATGCTTGCAGTTTTATGACCCTCCTTTGAGATGCTTCACATTTTCAGACTTCCAACTAGGACCTCTATTGGAGGAATTCTCATCATTGATTGGAGTACCTGTCAGGGGTGGGATCCCCTTCAACCCAGAGATGACTTCTCCCAGCAATGGAGAAGTGGCAAAAGCACTGTACCTGGAGCCTGCTTTGATTGAGCAGAATATGACAACAAAGGCTGGGATCCCTGGCTTGCACTTAGACTTTCTGACTTCTCAGGCCATCCTGAAGGCCTCCTTGGGAGAATGGAGGGCAATTTGTGCATTGTTGGCCCTCAGTATATATGGGGTTATACTATTTGTAGATGAGCCCAAGTTTATCAGCAAGAATGCCATTCATCTTTTCCTTCTGAGGAACCCAGTACCCACCTTGCTAGGAGATTTCTATTATTCCATTCATCAGAGGAATGAGAAGCAAAGAGGAAAGTTGGTGAGATGCTGTGCTCCTCTATTTCACACCTGGCTGCTCAAACACTTACCCAAGACTGATGCCTTCCTGAATCCTCACCAACAGAAGAATTGGGCTAAGAGACTTATTGCTCTGACTTCAGATGACATCAGATGGTGTACCCAGAGCACCAAAGGCAGGGACATAATAACTAGCTGTGGGCAGTACCCCAATGTACCTCTAGTAGGAGTGAAGGGTTGCATCAACTACAATCCTTTGCTGTTTAAGAGACAATTGGGATATGCTTTGGTTCACCCTCCTAGAGTGCAAGACTTGGCTGAAACCCTGTATTGTGAGATAAAACCTAATCTAGTTGTTGTCAGACAAGCATCCTGGGCTTGGGACAACATCCAGACAAAAGGGATGGCTATTCTTGGAAGGTGCAATAATGTTTCTTCAGCACAGTACTATGATTGGTCTCATGCTAGGGCTCAGATTACTGGGATGCCCTTCACCATTGAGGATGTACCTGGGCCATCCACAGCATAACCAGCAGCCACTGTCAGCCTGGAAGAGTTTGAGAAACTGAAGGAAAGGAATGAGAATCTGTCTCAAGCTCTGAAGAAGACCCTTTGGGAAAGGAGTGATGGTCGTCTAGACATTGAGAGGTTGGAGAAGCTTAAGGTGGAACATCTGACCAAGATTGAGAAAGCAGAGGACTACATCAAGAAGGCAAGAGCTGGGGAGCAAATATTGAAGAATGCCTGCAAAGAGGCCCAGTTTCAGAAAGCTAGGACTGATCTCTATCTGCAAGAAAGTCAAGCTAGGTGGGTCAGGATCACTGAAGCTCGTACTCAAGAAGATCAGAAAACTCAGGCCAGGATTGAGCAGTTGGAGGCCAATGAAAAGAAACAACAGGAAGCTTTGCTGGCAGCCCAAAAGGAGATTTCAGAGTTGAAGCTTAGGGCTGGTCTGAAGAGGTCAAAGGACCAGGATAGGCACAAGAAGCTGACCACTGCCATTGCCACTAGAAACCTCCTCATCAGAAACATCACAGAGCATCCGGCTGGTCCTGTAACTGAAGCACTTTTGAAGGAGGTTAAGGAGGATGAGTTTGGATTAGATGTTTGACTTCTTTTCTTGTTGTTATTTCCATTTGATGTACTTTTCTTTTATGTTGTATTTTGACCCCTCAGGGACATGTGTTGTAAAAAACAAACTATGTATGATCCACCATTTGTAATGTATTTGTTAGTTTGTTTCATTGAGTTTCTTTTCTTAAGCAACATCAGAACATCTTCCTTGGGGTCTGGAAAGGTCAAAACCAAGAGCCAAGCCGAATACCTTGGAAATCAAATAAGCATACTGCATTGCATACTAACTTTTGTTTTGTTTTGTAGGTTTTGTCATTATTTTATTCGTTTCTAACTTTGTTGTGGTTCAGGAATTATTGCTCGCCGCCGGGTGTTTCCTCTCAACCGTCCGCACCGGTATCCTACTCGCAACAACCTTCCTGGTATCCAAATGGACCAAGTACAGCAGGACCTGACAGAGGTCAGAACTCAAATGGCTAACGAAAGAGTGGAGATGAGGAACCAAATGGCCCAGTTCATGACTGTAATGACTAACCTGGCTCAAAGTCAGGAAAGGCTAAGGGCATTGGTAGAAAGACAAAACCCCGAGGAACCTCATCCTGGGACTGGAGGGACTAGTAATAATGAGGGAGGTCAGCCTCATGTTAACCCACCAGTATTTGGACCTCATCTAGATCCGGAAGTCAATATCCCAAGGAATGTACATGGCAACACTGCTGCAGGCAGGATCTTGCAAGAAGATCCTCAAGAGGAGCAGTTTACTGTAATGGGAGCTGGAGATGAAGTCTATGATAGGAGGTTTGATGAAATTGCTGAGAAATTGAGATCTCTGGAGTCTCAAAATTCCTTAGGCTTCGATGTAATGGATATGGGGTTAGTGGATGGGGTGAGAATTCCCCACAAGTTCAAACCCCCGTGCTTCGAGAAATACAATGGAACTTCCTGTCCACGAACTCACTTACAGTCCTTCCTGGGAAGACTTAAAGCATATACAATGGATGAGAAACTGTGGATGTTCTACTTTGAAGACAGTTTGACTGGAGCTTCAAGAGAGTGGTATTCACACTTGACCAGAGCTACTATCAGATGCTGGAAAGACCTAGCTGAAGCCTTCATCATGCAGTACCAATACAATCTAGACATGGCTCCTAACAGGACCCTTCTGATGGGAATGTCTCAATCCTCCAGGGAAAGCTTCAGGGAATATGCCCAAAGGTGGAGACAGCTTGCTGCTGCTGTCCAACCACCCATGTCGGAAAGAGAAATGGCCGACATGTTCATGAATACTCTGCAAGGAACATATATTGATAGGCTAGCTGCCTTTTCTTCCACCAGTTTTGCTGACGTAGTTATAGCCGGTGAAAGAATTGAAAGCCTCCTGAAGATGGGCAAGATTTCTGATAATGGTGCAAGTTCATCCAGTAATCCCAGGAAGCCTTTTGTGGGACCTAGAAGAACCGGTGAGACGAATGCCATTCATGCCACCAGGGGCAGACCTCAGTATATCCATAGATCAGTGGCAGCTATCACTATTCCAGCTCCGATTCCTCAGCAACTAGCATATCAACCACAACAACAACCACATTATCAACAGCAGGTTCAGTATCCGCCAAAAAGAACCGACAACAACAACAACAACAGCAATCAAAAACAAAGACCTTTTCAGCAAAGACCGTCACAGGCAAATAGGGTGATCGATCCTATCCCTATGCCCTATGCTGCCTTATTGCCACAACTCCTGAAACTCAACTTGGTTGAATTAAGGACGTTGGCACCACCAGATCCCTCCAATCTTCCAAGGAATTATGATGTCAACGCCAGATGTGCTTTCCATTCCAATGCACCTGGCCACAATACTGAGAAATGCAGGGCTTTACAAATGAAGGTACAAGATCTAGTGGATTCTAAAGCCCTCAACTTTGCACCCCCTCCAAATGTCAACAAGAATCCCATGCCCAATCATGTAGGGCCAAGAATTAATGCCATTGAGGAAGACAAGCCATCTTTATTGATAACCAGTGTCGGACAGATTCGAACACCTCTGGTTGAAATTAAAGCTCAGCTTCTAGAGTGCCAGATGTTCCCCGGGTGTGAGCTCGGTTGTGGGTATTGCAACATTGCAGTCAACGGGTGTGATAATTTGAGAAGCGGCATAGATAGTCTTATCAAGGATGGTATCCTCCAGATCACAACAACGGCGCCTACAAATCCAGCAATTCCTTTGACAACAATTTCTGAGTCTCCTACAACAGCAGCAACAATCATTCCGACCGATTCCTCAATATCATCAACGATGGCTCCACCCATCACTTCAGCAAATCAAATATCAACAACCATTTCTTCTACAACATCAGCATCCATTTATTCGGCAGAATCTTCTACAACGCCAGCAGAAATTAATGAAGATATCTCAGCAGTCACCATCTACTATGATCCGTCAAATGTTCCTCCAAACAACAACTTTCAACAACAAACAGTGGCATCTCCTTCCAGATCACCAGTCACCATTTACTACGATCCGCACACCGTTTCAGTACCCTCCTCTGCTGCAGTCAGTCCAGTTACAATCACGGTACCTGGACCAGTTCCATATGAAAGCAGTAATGCCATACCTTGGTATTATGGCTCTGATCTTTACTGCAACGGGGAGAAAATCACTTTGGATTCTTCAACCTCTTCTCCACAAATTGATAATGTTGGGGGAGGCGGAGGCTTCACCAGAAGTGGACGCCTTTTTGCCTCACAAGTGCAAAGACCTAATGCCGAAGCAGAAGCTGCCGCCAAAGCAAAAGGAAAAAGTGTGGTATTTGAAGAGCCGGCTGTCAAAGAAACTCATAAGACATCTTTTGAACAGGATGTAGACGAGTTTATGAGAATCATAAAGAGAAGTGACTACAAGGTGGTGGATCAGCTTCACCAAACTCCCTCAAAGATCTCCATTTTATCCATGTTGATGTGTTCTGAAGCTCACAGGAATCCATTACTGAAAGTCCTGCACGCAGCATACGTGCCAGAGGAGATTACCGTTAATCAGCTAGAAACTGTGGTAGCAAATGTCAACACTAGTCATGGACTGGGCTTTACCAATGCTGACTTAACAACTGAGGGACGTAACCACAACAAGGCTTTACATATCACCCTGGAATGCAAGGGTGCTGTTTTATCTCATGTACTGGTGGACACTGGGTCGTCACTCAATGTTCTACCAAAGAAAGCCTTGGTGAAGCTGGAGTATGATGGCTTGGAACTACGTCCGAGTAATTTTGTGGTGAGAGCATTTGATGGCTCTAAAAGATCATTTCTTGGGGAGATTGATCTACCTGTGATGATTGGCCCGCAGACTTTTAAGATTACCTTCTATGTGATGGACATTCAGCCGGCCTACAGCTGTTTGTTGGGTAGACCTTGGATCCATGCCGCTGGCGCTGTTACGTCTACCCTTCACCAGAAGCTGAAATTCGAATGGGAAGGCCAGATCATCACCATCTGTGGGGAAGAAGACATCTTTGTTAGCCATCTGGCTACGTACAAGTACATAGAAATGGATGGAGAAATCCATGAAACTATGAGCCAGGGGTTTAAGGCCCTGAACATTAATGAAGCATCTGCTGTACTGGGAACTTCCATGACATCTTATCAGCAAGCCAGGAAGGTTGTTGAGGAGGGTACTGCCCAAGGATGGGGCAAGCTGTTGCCCGTGGAAAAGAAAGAAGACAGATTTGGGTTGGGTTACAAACCAACTCAACAAGATCAATCAGAGGCTACCAAGAAGCCCAACTTTGTCAGCGGGGGATTGCTCACCCCGAATGCTGTGAACAATTTGGAAGATGAGTCGGAAGATGAGCGCAACCTGGAGAGCTGGATACGTCCAAGGACCCCGGGGAGCCATGTCTCAAACTGGTCTTCCCAGGAAATTATAAGGGTTACTCCTGCAGAGTAATTATTATTTCCTGTATTTTAAAGCATGCATCAAGTCTTGCATCTTGCCCAAGATGTCAAGACTCATTTTGTAATCGGGCCATCTTGTAATTTTGTGCAAACAGATCAATCAATGAATATCAGACATCTTTTGCAAATGAGTTTGTTTTTCTTTTCCGCTCACTGTTTTTCATTTTTCTTTTTGTACAAAAATAAAATGGCAATGTTTTCCAAAATGATAACTTCATTTCACTTTTTCTAAACAAGATTAATATCAATCACTAAAATGAACAATCTAAACCCTTGCAGAGAGTGCCTTTCAGACTGCACCGGCAACAGCACAGCTATGACTTCGTATGACTTTGGCAATCCAATCAATCAAGCTGATGAAGGGGTTGAAGAAGATTACGAGCTACCTGAAGAGCTAGCCAGGTTATTAAGGCAAGAGGAGAAGGTTATCACTCCTCATCAGGAGGAGGTCGAAACGGTTAATCTTGGTACGGAAGAAGATGTGAAAGAGGTTAAGATCGGAGCCTGCTTACAAGATTCAGTAAAGGAACAACTGATTGATATGCTTCGGGAGTATGTGGATGTCTTTGCTTGGTCTTATCAGGATATGCCAGGGTTGGACACCGATATTGTCATGCACAAGCTGCCTTTAAAAGAAGACTGCCCACCGGTGAAACAGAAACTACGCCGTACTCGCCCAGATATGGCCATGAAGATCAAAGAAGAGGTACAAAAGCAGTGGGACGCCGGTTTCCTTGCTGTAACTAGCTACCCACCGTGGGTTGCTAATATTGTACCTGTGCCTAAGAAAGACGGCAAGGTGAGGATGTGTGTGGACTACCGGGATCTGAACAGAGCCAGCCCGAAAGATGACTTCCCTTTACCTCACATTGATGTATTGGTTGATAATACGGCTCAGTTCTCGGTATTCTCCTTCATGGATGGATTCTCAGGATACAATCAGATCAAGATGTCACCTGAAGACATGGAGAAGACCACTTTCATCACACCCTGGGGCACGTTCTGTTACAAGGTGATGCCATTCGGACTGAAGAATGATGGTGCTACTTATCAACGGGCTATGGTAACATTATTCAATGACATGATCCACAAAGAAATTGAATGTTATGTGGATGACATGATTGCCAAGTCCCTTACGGAAGAAGACCACCTGGTAAATCTGCTGAAGTTATTCAAGCGTCTGAGGAAATACCAACTGAAATTAAACCCCAACAAATGCACATTCGGGGTGTAATCCGGTAAGTGTCATACCCCAAATTTGTCCTACTTTTGCTATTTTATTTATTTAACCATATTAAAAAAAATTCCAAAAATTACATACCATTTTATTTTTCTGTCTATTATTTCAAAAATAAAAAATGTGTACTATTTTATTTCTGTCTAACCATTAATTCAAAAAAATCAAAAAAAATGTGTTTTTCTGTCTGATATCAAAAACCCAAAATATGCACTATTTTATATACCCAATTTCGTCCATATCCAACTTCCTTTTATTCTATGTCTTTAAAAAAAATCAACTCTTGAAAAAATGTATTTGTTGTTCTTTCTTTTATTTTTTAATAATTTTTTTCATAAGTATTGTTTTTTTGTTGTTATAAATTCTACAAAAAAAAATCTCTCATTTCATAGTCTTTTATTTTATCCGTTAATTTTCATTAATAAATTAAAAAATATATAATAGTATAATCTTTTTTCTTATTATTTTCTATTACCAAAAATATTCTATCATCATTATTAGTATAGTTTCATTCTTGTTATTATTATTATTATTATAAAATTTACCCAAAAAAATAGAGAAAGAAAAAGTTTGGAATTGTCAAATATATGGAGTATATATTTATTGGTGCAGTTTTACTAATAGATGTATACCCGCCCCAGCGGATGGACTTGTGTTCTTATTACTATAAGGATTGGGGTTCGATTCCTGCCTCCACCCTTTTTTCTTGATAGTCCAATATTATTTTGTTTTTATGCTTTCATTTGCTCACCACTCTTTTTTTTCAGTACTACTATTATTAGTTTTTATTATTTTCTATTAACATTTGCTTTCATTATATTATTATTATTATTATTATATTATTATTATTAATATATTCCAACTTTTTTTTTTATTTTTTCAACTGACCTCATTTTTAAGAGAATAAAAATTGTTATCAGCAAAGTTTCCAATACAGCATTTTCTACACACCAACAATCAATTTACATAACCTCCACTATCTTTAGCAATTTCATTCCACTCACTAACAAACTCACAACACCATTTTCATAACAGAATTTTCACAGCCTGTATACCAATTTACAGCTCATGCAATCTTTCAATTCTATCCAAAATCTTTACACAAAATCTCTAATTCCCCCTTTGCATTCCTCTATAAAACCAGCAACAAATTCACAGCAAAAAGGGGGTGAAGAAACCATAAAAAAATTTGCTCTGCAAAATATCTCAGACCAAGTTTCAACCAAACTTCTAAATCCTTCAACACTCCATAATAAAACAACACAGAAAGCTCACCCTCTCATAACCACTAGCCAAAACACTATTACAAATAAAAATCATCCCTGCAACAAAATCACTTTTTTTTTTCTACAACATTGTGAACCATGAAAAATTTGCAAAACACAAGTTCCATCATCCTTTCGAACCCACCAAAATCATAAATTCAGTAAAGAACAGAAATAACACAAACCCTCACCGCCGTCGCACAGCCATTTCAGATCTGCGACCACACCATATCCGAAACGCTTCCGCCAAATCGCTAAGCCAAAACTCACCTTTAACCACCACCATTAACGGATATCCGAGCACGAAGCTTCAAACCGCCTCTGATAAAAAACCGTGACTCGCCGGAAAACGCCGTGAGGCCACCATCCGCCAAGCCGAATCCGCGATAATCCCCGGAAAACCCCTCCGGCCGCCGCGAATCAGAGAGAAGCCGAGCGAAATTGAGAGAGCGTGGGTAGGTTCATCGTTTTTTTCCTTTTCTTTCTTTTGTTTTTTTTGCGGTAAAGTTGCTTTGAAGGAGAAGAGGCTGCAACTCTCTCTCTATTCTTATCGTTGTAAAAAAAACCTATTTAATTCATTCCTTTTTTTAATTTATTTCCAAAACAATCATTTTTATTTAGTATTTTAATCACATTTAAAAGTAAATGGTTACTCTAATTGATGCTGATAAATATTGGTATTGGGCTTATAATTTTGATGTGTTTATGCAGCCCATTTGAATTTACTTACTAACAACATGTACACAGTAATCAACGTTGCACCCTCACTCCCTTATTTATTTCTATTTTTTTATAATTCATTTATCTTTTCCTTTTAATTTGTGTGTTGATTTTATTTAAGTTTTTTTCCTGATCTTTATTATAATTTTGTCTTATTATTGTTATTAATGAGAAAATGTCTTAAAAATTGTTTATTGAATTATTTAGTATTTTCTCCACTTAATGATAATTTTAAGGCTAATAATATAACCCAAATTAAATTTTGTCCAATATTGGCAAGTTTAATATGAGGCCTCCCCTATTTTATTCTATTATATAATTTAATTACAACTAAACAAATTTATTTATTTATGTTTATCATATTATTTTAATTATTCAATATGTTACTAAGTTTATTTTTAATTTAATTTAATTATTTGTGTTTATGACCTTTATTATAACTTAAGTTTTTTCAATTTAATCCACTTATTTATTTTTCTCGTAATCTATCGCTTTAATCGATTCGCGAACCATGTAAGCCGAGCATTGCGCCTCGCCATCAACTTTTCCGAACTCGATAATCCAAATATTTTTCATAATCAAAATAACGGATAAACTGAATTCTGGAGTCTCGCATTCCTCGAATTCTTGAATGAACACTTCCGAGGCTCGCCCCGCGGGACGTTGTTCATTCGACTTTCCGTAATTAAAACATTTAATCGACATATTAATTAATGAAAGAATTGAATTCTAGAGTCTCGCATTCCTCGAATTCTCGAATAAACTCTCCTGAGGCCCGCCCCTCAAGATGCAGTTTATTTACCCTTTCATTCTAAAAAAAACATTAATCGAATCAAACATCTGTTAAAAGAGAACTTTATTTAAATCCTTTCTATCTCAAACAAGCTAGCGCTTCAGCCTCCTATCGCGAGCAGACAAGCCGACGCTTAGCAGTAGAATGCGGTTTAAATAACTGTTCATCAAATCAAATCCTAGCGAACCTTAGTACCACGAACTACGAAGCTCTGACTTTCCCATTGCACAAGGGAATACGTAGGCACACGGATCTTACTCCTTGCCGAGCACCCTAGGAACAAAATAACCCATTTCTCCTATTAACCTTATATTAGAATCTTTCGCATTTATTTTATTATTCGAAGAAAACAGAAAGCATAAGTCAGCATTAGATCGCAAGTTAAACTAAGAGGTTCCCGTTGAGTACAACGGACGTAAGGGGTGCTAATACCTTCCCCTTACGGAATCGACTCCCGAACCTAGAATTTGGTTTCAAAGACCTTGTTCTATCCATCCGTTTTTTTTTCAAAAAAAAAAGGTTTCTCGATATTTTCCTTTTCCTTAATTGGAATAAAATAAGTTCGGTGGCGACTCTGTTGTTTTAATTTTCATCCGCGGTAATTTGTTTTATCGCGAGGTCGTATTTTTCGAGGTGCGACAGTAAGCTGCTGGGATTTATTGTAAGTGAGAAAGGGATTGAAGTTGACCCTGACAAAGTCAAAGCCATTCAAGAAATGCCTGCACCAAAAACTGAAAAGGAAGTTCGGGGGTTTTTAGGTAGATTGAACTACATTTCACGGTTCATATCTCACCTTACAGCAACCTGTGAGCCTTTGTTCAAGCTGTTAAGAAAAGAACAAACGGTCAGGTGGAATGAAGACTGCCAGAGGGCTTTTGACAAAATCAAGGAGTACTTGCAGGAACCTCCGATCCTTATGCCTCCAGTTGAAGGAAGACCTCTAATCATGTACTTGACAGTATTAGAAGAGTCAATGGGGTGTGTGCTGGGCCAACATGACGAGTCTGGTCGAAAAGAGTATGCAATTTACTACCTAAGCAAAAAGTTTACCGACTGTGAACAACGTTATTCACTGCTCGAGAAAACTTGTTGTGCTTTAGCGTGGGCTGCTCGCCGACTAAGGCAGTATATGTTGACCCACACTACTTTGTTGATATCAAAGATGGACCCAGTTAAGTACATTTTTGAGAAGCCAGCACTTACCGGACGGGTCGCAAGATGGCAAATGATCCTCACAGAATATGACATTCAGTACACATCTCAAAAGGCCATCAAGGGCAGTGTATTGTCTGATTATCTTGCTGAGCAACCCATTGATGATTACCAGCCTATGAGGTTTGACTTCCCTGATGAAGACATCATGTTCATAAAAGCAAAAGATCATGAAGAGCCTGTTCACACCGAAGGGCCTGACCCAGAGGAAGAATGGACTATGATGTTTGATGGGGCTGTTAATATGAATGGTCGTGGTGTTGGTGCAGTACTCATTACACCTAAAGGAGTTCACATGCCTTTCTCGGCAAAGCTCACTTTCAACTGCACTAACAACGAAGCTGAATACGAAGCTTGTATTATGGGTCTTAAGGAAGCCATTGACCTCAGGATCAAGACTCTGACTGTGTTCGGCGATTCAGCTCTGGTAATTAATCAAACCAACGGCAAATGGTACACCCACCAGGATCATCTGATACCTTATAGGGACTATACAAGAAGGTTATTGACTTTCTTCACGACAGTCAAGCTTGAGTATATCCCTCGAGATGAGAATCAGTTTGCAGATGCTCTGGCTACCATTTCATCAATGATCAAAGTTCAAGCTGCCAACTTTGTGCCTCGGATCTCAGTATCCGGACTCGACAGACCAACATATGTATTTGCAGCAGATGTTGTTAAAGATGATAAGCCTTGGTTCCACGACATCAAATGCTTCTTGTAGGATCAAACATACCCACCTGGGGCATCTTCCAATGATAAGAAGACATTAAGAAGGCTAGCTGGTAGTTTCTTCCTGAATACTGACGGTTCCTTGTACAAGAGAAACTTTGATATGGTACTTCTTAGATGCGTTGATAGAACAGAAGCAGACTTGTTGATGCACGAGGTGCACGAAGGATCTTTTGGTACCCATGCTGGAGGGTATGCTATGGCTAAAAAGTTGCTAAGATCAGGATATTACTGGATCACAATGGATGCAGACTGTTGTGCCTACGCCAGAAAATGCCATAAATGCCAGATTTATGCGGATAAAGTACATGTGCCTCCAAATCCTCTAAATGTGATGTCTTCACCCTGGCCCTTCGCCATGTGGGGCATTGATATGATCGGCAAGATTGAACCGACTGCTTCAAATGGCCACAGATTCATCCTGGTTGCTATTGACTATTTTACCAAGTGGGTTGAAGCAGCTTCCTATGCAAATGTTACAAGGCAAGTGGTAGCCCGATTTCTAAAAAAGGATATCATCTGTCGGTATGGAGTGCCCGAGCGAATCATTACTGATAATGGTTCCAAATTGAACAACAAAATGATGGCATAACTGTGCCGGGACTTCAAGATCCAACACCACAATTCTTCTCCTTATATGCCAAAGATGAATGGCGTTGTCGAGGCAGCTAACAAAAATATCAAGAAGATTGTGCAGAAGATGGTAGTTACGTACAAAGATTGGCATGAGATGCTACCATTTGCCTTGCATGGGTACCGTACGTCAATCATAACATCCACCGGGGCAACGCCGTATCAGCTTGTTTGCGGTATGGAGGCAGTTTTACCTGTTGAAGTTGAATTACCCTCCTTGCGGGTACTAATGGATGTTAAACTGAATGAAGCGGAATGGGTCCGGTCCCGATACGAACAACTAAGTCTGATTGAAGAGAAGAGGTTAGCTGCAATTTGTCATGGGCAGCTGTATCAGAAAAGAATGAAGAAGGCCTTCGATCAGAAAGTCAGGCTCCGAGAATACCAAGTAGGAGATCTCGTGCTGAAAAGACTCCTCCCTCCTCATACAGACTACAGGGGCAAGTGGACTCCGAATTATGAAGGACCATTCGTAGTAAAGAAGGTTTTCTCCGGTGGAGCACTCATGCTCAGTACTATGGATGGTGAAGATTTCCTATCCCCTGTGAATTCAGATGCAGTTAAAAAATACTTCGCATAAAATGACCCGCTGGACATAAAAACAGAATGTAAGTCCAGGCAAAAATAGGGCATCCCGGCGATTCAAAAACATAATAAAAGACTCGGGCAAAAGTAAGGGAAAATAAATAAATAAAATGTACACCCGCTGAGTTGAAAAGCCGCATTGGACAACTCAGGCAAAAATGGGTATCCCGGTGGATTGAAAACCCGAAAGGGCGATCCACGCAAAAATAAGGGAATAAGCGAACAACTGCATTCTGAATTCGTCCGTGGCACTTACAACCTGGCAAGCTCCGAAAGGTTCAAGCATCGGTCAGAATCAGCCTTCTACATAAAGCAAGATGAGAAGAACGTCAATGTCATACGAGTCATAGTAAAAGGGAAGCTCCTTGAAGCGTCATCAGCATTGCCAGCATCTTTTGTTTCTCAATTTGTAACGATCTCCTCATCAGGGGATCCGTTTCTTTGACTGTATTCTTGCCAATTCAGGGCACACAAATTAATAAAATCAGATTTTCAGTCATACACCGTCTCGTACTCTTTTATTTGCGAAAATGTCCGATGTCATTAATTTGATTGATCGCATAAATACAGATGTGTCTTTCCTAAACTACATGCTTGCAGGAAATATGCTTACTCCCGGGAGTGCCTAGACTCCTATGAGGGAATCCAGTAAGGGATACCTCGGGGAACTTGTGTGTTTCTTTGTCTTTACAGGATTGCAGGTAATTCAAAGCACAACATGGGGCATGAAAGCTTCTTCCCGGTAAGCTGCCAAATCATTATTTCCTCAGAACACCTTCCAAACAGCACCAGAGATGCCTTCTCCCCATCAGAGTTGCCAGGCATCACTTCTCCAACATTTCCTTCAAAGAGCGGCACCAAAAGGTGTTCATATCCCCAGCTGAGTTGTCAAGTATCATCCTCAGCAGGATCTCCCACAAAAATCTCTAGGAAGGTCTTTCAGTGATCTTTCTTCTTCCCCAGCTGAGTGTTAGGCAGGGAACCATCTCCCCACAGAGTCTCAACCTCTATCTAGCAAAGCAATACCTGAAAGATCTCACAACAAAGTGACGAAAGCTTCTACAAACCCCAGCTGGGTCCCTCATTACCAGGATAGGTCTATCAATGACCTACTTCCCCAAACAGAGTCATATATGTCAGATCTATCAATGACCTTATCCCCAGCTGGGATATCCACTTCAAGCAGATCAGCCAGAGATCTCCACAACAACGGGATCCGAATCCCGGATCGGTATCTTTGCATAATCATAGCATTCGCATCATATTTTCCCCACAGAGCATAGCATTCCGTCTAATACGGGGCATTACGGCAAAAGTCAAACATGCTGCATGAACATAAGCCATGTTCGGTTTCAAACACTTGTAAATACTGATAAACCATCAACGATATACAGAAAACTCCCCAGATTCCCCGGCAGAGAGTCAGGGCACTTTCCCTAAAGATACAGATACTTCCTGACACCCGTCCGTGTCATATCCCCCAGTAGAAAGCCAAAGCGCCCCCTTTGCACTCACAGATACATATCTATACAAATTCCCTGACACTCGTCCGTGTCACTCTCCCCAGCAAGTTAAACACTTGTTTGTACACCACTCATACTTGTTACTTCTGTTTTACTCATACAGATACTCGTCTGTATCTTTTATACACCACTTATATTCCCTCAGATTCGACACTCGTCCATGTTCTTTGTTAACCAGTTGGTACTCGTCTGTATCATCATCTCTGAACATGCGTCAAGCGTTTGTTTCTACCGATACTCATTCGTATCATAGTCCTAAGGATGCTCGTCCGCATTTTTAATCCGTACACCAGGTCAAACACTTATGTCTTCTTGAATTTAGACACTCGTCTGTGTCTATCATTCCCCAGAAGAGTCCCCGCAGAATTAATACTCGTCCGTGTTCTTTGTTAACTAGTTGATACTCGTCCGTATCATCATCTCTGAACATGCGTCAGCATTTGTTTCTATTGATACTCATCCGTATCATAGTCTTAAGGATGCTCGTCCACATCTTTAGTCTATACACAGTACCCAAACACTTATACCTCTCATTTCTTGGATGTAGACACTCGTCCGTGTTTACTTTTCCCAGCAAAGTCCCCAACAAAACTTGTTAAAATATTTCCTGTTGACATTCGTCCTATGTCGTGATACCCTTGCGGCAGTCGTACCCTGCCAGGTGATCGTCCTTCACCTCTTTGATGATCGTCCTTCGTCACCCCCAGTGGAGTCTCTAATCATTAGAACCCCTTTTCTATCCGACATTCGTCCTATGTCGTGATATTTTCAGCAGTCGTCCCCTGCTAGGTGATCGTCCTTCACCTCCTGATGATCGTCCTTCATCATTTTATCCAATGGTCGTTCCCATCGCCGATTCTTTTATCTGACATTCGTCCTATGTGAGGATAAACCCCGAGAGCAGCCGTACCCTGCTAGGTGATCTTCCTTCACCTCTTGATGATCGTCCTTCATCATGCTTATCCGATGGTCGTCCCCATCGTCGACTCTTTCTATCCAGCATTCGTCTTATGTCGTGATACTTTCGGCAACCGTACCTTGCCAGGTGATCGACCTTCACCTTAGATGACTGTCCCTCATCTTATTCCCCAACAGAGCAGCCTTTCCCTGCCAGGTGATCTTCCTTCACCTTTGATGACCGTACCTCATCATTTACCTCTTCAGCCCGATGGTCGTCCCCATCATTTACCTTTAAATCCCCAGAGAGTCTTATATCTTTATTTGATGGCCGTCCCCATCATAATCTCTTATATCCCCAGCATGTCGGACGTCCCCGTCATTGCTTCATCCCCAGCAGTCGTCCTCTGCTCGGCGGTCGTTCTCCGTCGCCCGCACTTTATAATTATGCTTTATTTTCCTTTACAATCTATATCCCTTTTCTTCTTCATTCTGTGAGTGCAAATTTTAGACTGTCTTTGGTATTCAAACACAAGTTATCTTGTTTACCAGTTAAGCCGTTGCTTACATCCTGCACAGCTAACTCATGCTTGAATAGGGGCAGCTGTAAACACCCCAAATTTGCCCTCACTCATTTCACCATGGCTTGTGATCTTTTCATATGCATAAGTTCAATCATAGCATCTCATATTGCATCCTTACTTCACTGCATTGTTTCTAAGTCATCTGCATCTAGGGTTTGTGATCTGAGCAATCCAAGAGCCACTTGAGCCACTTCAAAGGTCATCAATCACTTCAAAGGGGTCCATGAATGTTCAAGCATCATATTATATCCTCTCAAAGTCAAGAAAGTCAAAAAATCACAAGAACTGAGAAAGGCATGGAGGCAGAGCCAGGCTTAACTACACAGTTGACCTAGAATTAGGGTTTTGGTTTCAAAGGCCATAACTCCAAATTTTTTGGTCATTCTTGTTTATATTGGTCTCTATATGGTATAGGGATCATGCATATCAATTTTCATGAAGAAATTCCATGGGGAAGGCATCTGATCAAGAGTTGACTTCTTGAGCAAGTCAGCATAAAATCAGGGCATCTGAGGCCCCCAATGACCCAACCAAAGGGTGTTCTTCATCATTTTGAATGTGTGTGATTTTTATTTGAGCATAGAAGATGTTATAAGTTCACAAAATTGAATAATTTCAAGCCATTTGCAAAGTTGCCTTTTTGGGAAAGTGACTTGTAATGGAAACTTGCCATTTTGGGAAAGTTTTTCAACCTCCTCAAATTGATTCAAAAATGCCTCAAATGAGAAAACTTTGGTCATGAAAGTTGTAGAATGGATCATTCCCTTTCAAAAAGTACAAGAACTTGTCCTAATTCATTTTGGATCAAAAGTTATGACTTGTCAAAGTTGGGAAAAATCACATAATTTCAAGTTTTGTACCAAAGAGGCATTTTGCAAAATGGTATGATCAAGCATTCTAAAGACTTCAAATGTGCACAAACTCTTTACAACATGCTCATGTGATTTCTAAAAATAAGAATTGGCCCAAAAATCATGCATTTTGGTGCCTTGAACTTCATGAATTTCCAAAAGGGGCCAAAGATGTACCAACTTGCAAAAACTCATGAAGCCATGCCTCTACTTGTTACAGCTCACAAAATCTGGTCCACAAGAACTCCATGATCTCAGCTGAGCCAAACCATGCCCCTATCACAACCTCACACTTGCCCATACCTCAAGTACACCTAACTTGGACTTTATGCAAAAACACCCATACCAATCAGCCTGTGCCACACCAACTATTCTGACCAATCAAGACTTTACAAACACACTTCAAGCAAGCCATTTCATATCATCTTGAAGCCTGAGCACACACACAAGCCAGCATACACAAAAATCCTCCATCTTGCATTTTCTATCGAATCCCTTAACTCAGCCACCCATTCCTCAAATTTCTTCCACCATCCATCTCAAAACACTCCACTGATCATCCCTGACCCTTCACCTTGCCTTGAAACCCCCTGGAACTGAAATACGATTCTCACCCCCCACTGAACAGAACCTCTTCAAACTCACAAACCAGCCACTCTAAACTCCAACAAAGCTCCAAAGCTTTATCAAGGGGATCATTGGAGCCATTTTGAAGCAAAGAAGCAGGCAGAAAGCTCCTGGATTGAAAGCTCAACCTCAGGTAACATGATGAACAAATTTTCCAGAACCATGATTTCTTGTTAGAATGTTGTTCTATATGTTGCCCTGATCATGGGGATCTATTTATTTTTGAAAATGAGCCAGAAATGAACATTTGGTGTTGTTCTGAAACTTTTGCCCTAAAATTTGTTTCCTTCGATTCTCACTGTGTGTTTAATATAAATTGTTTTTGACCCTGGATTCTTGTTACCCATTGATGGAGGTTTGATTCTGGAGATTTGGGAGTCTTGGGGATGCGTTTTGGGTGATTCAGGGGGGGAGTTGGCCGGAGAAGACGACCGGAGCTTATCTCTGGTCGCCTGAGTTTAATTAGCCCTAATCTCATTAATTAATCAACTTTGAATTTGGACCTTAGATCTTGTTGACCTCCATTGACTCCCGCGTGTGTGTGTGGCCAGGATTTGTCATTAAAGCCCTAAAACGTGTTTAATTAAGACTAATCAGGTTTAAGAAATTTTGAATCCCAGAATTGATCTCAACCGTCCATGAGCGCGCGCAGTCTTTCCCTCCCCCCTGAGTTTGAATGCTGGCCCTTGATTGCGTTGACTCTCCCTTTTTATTCATTTTAATTTCTTTTATTTTCATTTCTTTTCCTCATTTTATTTAAAATAGCAAAAATCCTTTAAAAATTATGAAAATTTTTGTCAAAAATTTCATTAATTTTTAAAACCCAAAAATATTTTTATTTTTATTTTTTGCACTGAAAATTATTTTTAAATCATTTAAATGATTATTTTTAATTGGTTAATGAAAATTAATTAATTAAAAATACATTTAGGTATTTAAAAATCACAAAAAAATTCACATTGCTTTTAGAAACATTTAGAAACATTATCCAACTCTCAAACCAAATTTTTTTTTGTTCTTGATGCCTTTTGATCATTTTCATTGGAATTAAATTCATTATAAGGCAATATTTTGTTTCAAACTTTAAAAATTTCATTCTGCCTAACCATTGAGAGTTGGATGATGATTCTTCTTGCATTGCACTCTTCATAGCATGTAGTTCATAGGATAATTTTGGTTTGAATTGATCTTGCATTTTCAATTTATTTGGTAATTTTCTTGATGAGATACCCCAAAACCCTAGTAATCTTAGGAAATTCATAACTTACACTAGGTTAAGAGTTGGATCCTCTCCTTTTGGAAGTGAGCTTGTATAGGTTTAGGATATCTTTGATTGCATTTTCAAATTTTTATCATGTCATTTGCTTCTGGTTTTGGATTTTTGCTTTGTATGATGCATGAAACCCTAATTTGTACCTTCCTTTGCATCCATTTCACATTTGCTTGCATCCAATGACTTGCCATGACATTTTGTGCATCCACATGATTCATGATACATCTAAGGACATATTAGAATCATGTTTGAGCATTGCATCATCCATTTGCCATGTTTTATGTCCATTACATTTCATAACTTTTCATTTACATTCATGGATCAATGCATGCTTCATTTGCATCCTTATGCTTGTTTGATCATTCTCATGTCTTGCCTCATGTTTGCATCATCTCTTGGCATCACTAACATCATGTAAATGCTTCTGACTTTGGTTTGCATCATGACATTTCATCTCATTTGCATTGCATTTCATTTCTTTTGGCTAACTTTTCAGGTGGTAAGTTGTTTTGAGAAGTGAATTTGCCTTCACTTCTCACAATCTCTTCTCATCTCTCTTGCATCTTTGCTGCATTTTATCTTGTGTATTGGATTGAGCTTGCTCATTCATGCTCTCTCTTTACTTTCTTTCTTCAAGCAACTTGTCTTCTTAAGTGAAGCAAGTTGTTTTGCTTCTCTTTGCTTCTTCCTCCTTTCATCTGCTTCCTTCCTGGTGGTTTCTCTGAAGATCTTCTCCTCTTAAGCCTCATAAACCCTAGGGTCTCCAAGCATGACAACAATTAGGGTTTGTTTAGTCCCCCCATTAGTTTTACCTTTGTGTCATCTTTGAGTCTTCTCTTCTAATCTCATAATCAGGGACTAAACCCTAAAGGCTTTAAGGCTTTGTGATTAAGCTTATGCCTGCATCCTTCTATTAGGATGGAGTGTATAACTTTAATCCTAAGTGTTAAACCCTTAATGTGTTTAAATCCTTTAATCAATTCATTTAATAATCATCAAGACATCAAACTTGTAACTTGGGCCTTGCATTAGGGTTCTAATTCTTCCTTAATTGGTTAAGAAGGACTAACCCTGGTGTTAATGGACAAGTCCCCCTCAAGTTGTCTTACAAATCATAAAATCCACTTCTTAATCTTGTCATTAACTAAAATCCATTTTAATAAAGGTTTTGTTTTGTCATGAGGTTAATCCCTAATCATGGATTAAGTTGAGGAGTTTTTCTCAGCTTAAATGTTCTCATCTATTATCCTTCTATTAGGATGGTGTAATGAGTCCGTTAAATCCCTGATTATGGCTTAAACTTATTACTTAACACTAAACAAAAACAACAAAAACATCTAATTAGTCACAAGTAGGTTAATGATCTTAATCCTACACCATGGTGATTAAGTGTGAGGTGCTTACTTCATACTTAAGGAATTCTCATTACCCCTAATCAGAGGGAGGATGTGATGAGTTTACTAACCCATTGGTTTAGGCTTAAACTCATTAATTTATGACAAACTTCAAAAAGCAATAAAAGACTGAAAATACAAAAACAAACAATAATCGTCTCCTCCGGGATTCTTTTCTCATCTCATTCACTCTTAACCGAGAACTTGCTTCTTCCGTCTAATGCAAGACAGTTTGCACCTGAGCCAGACATGTCATACACTTGAGCGTAGACAAGTAAGCAGTTCATCAATCAATTCATTTTTCAGTCTCTTTGGGTCGAACTACGGTGTTCTGACTTCCTCATTGCACGAGAGGATACGTAGGCATAACTTAACAGTTATCGAACAAAAGTCTCTGTATATTCCCCCTCTTTCCAGCCTTATTCTTTAAGCCTCATAGTCTTGAGCTTCATACTCTTGTTTTTACACTGACACTTCTCTTATACACTTCACATTTCTTTTGCACTGACACTTGCATTCTTTCCAGCTTTGATACACAAATTGCACTGACACTACCCCTTTAAAACACAAATCTTTTAAGCGTGGATCCTGTCGAATACGACGGACAATCTGGGTGCTAATACCTTCCCAGGTTGTAACCAACCCCCTTTCTCAGTCTCTCTGGTTCGCAACCGTCTTATCCATCTTTTCTTAGGTTTATGCAGCATTACCTTTCCTTCGGGATGAAAATGCCTAGCTGGCGACTCTATTCATTCCTTTCTCCTTTCGCCGACCGTTCGCGTCTGTACCCCTTCTGACCAGGTGTCATTTGGTGGGAGCGACAAATGGGCCTCCCACTGCTTGCTGGGCATACTCCACTGGGGAGAATAAACTGCTTGGGAATCCTACTTGTCATGACTTAGCTGGGGAAAATTCTGTTCTTGGGAGAATGTGACGCCATCCTGCAAGACCTGCAACAACAGAAAACACAAGTGTGCCCCGGGGACTTGCATGGTATGATCTGCTCATCCATCGTCACTCGACACTCAAAGAGGATTTCAAATGTTTCCCCGCATTGTCATTTTTCTTTCAAATTATCACCATGTTTTGAATGCAATGCTATTTTTGCCAAAAATTCAGGACATTTTGCAAACAAAAACACAACATAGCTTTTTTTGACTGAATATTCTTTTATTGAAAGGCCTTTGAATAGGCAAATATTTACATCAAGAAGTAACCACCTGGAAAGAGGTAGCCACCATAAAATTGAGAAAATAAACTATCCTAATGGAAATGGACACATCATTCCAATGAGTTCTCTTTCTGCTATGACCAACATGTCTTCAAAACTCTCCATTCTTGCCTTTGCTTTCCGAGGAGATGAGGGGACTGATTCCTATCCTTCTGATATTCTCAGGCTATAAGAAACGATGATTTGGTTCAGATTACTCGGATCGCAGTTGTTCGCTTATTCCCTTGTTATGCGTGGATCGCCCTTTCGAGTTTTCAATCCACCGGGATACCCTTTTTTGCCTGAGTTGTCCGATGTGGCTTTTCAACTCAGCGGGTGTACTTTTTATTTATTTATTTTCGCTAACTTTTGCCCGAGCTTTTTATTCTGTTTTTAGCTCGCCGAGATGCCCTTTTCTTGCCTGGACTTTAATTCTGTTTTTGTGTCTAGCGGGTCTATTTATGCGAAGTATTTTTTAACTGCGTCCGAGTTAACAGGGGATTGGAAATCTTCTCCATCCATAGTGGTGAGCATCAGTGCTCCGCCCGAGAAAACTTTCTTCACTATGAATGGTCCTTTGTAGTTTGGGGTCCACTTGCCCCCGTGATCTGAACCTGGAGGAACGATCCTCTTGAGCACAATCTCTCCTACTTGATACTCGCGAGTACGTACTCATTGGTCGAATGCTCGCTTCATTCTCCTATGATAAAGCTGACCATGACATATAGCCGCTAATCTCTTTTCCTCAATTAGACATAGCTGATTGTATCAAGCACGCACCCATTCAGCCTCATCAAGCTTCACATCCATCATCACACGCAATGAAGGAATTTCTACTTCCACGGGCAAGACTGCCTCCATACCATATACCAATGAGAAGGGAGTTGCCCCAGTTGACATCCTGACTGACGTTCGGTACCCATGCAGTGCAAATGGTAACATCTCATGCCAATCTTTGTAAGTGACAACCATTTTTTGCATAATCTTCTTGATATTCTTGTTTGCTGCCTCTACCGCACCATTCATCTTTGGTCGGTAAGGAGAAGAATTATGATGCTGGATCTTGAAGTCCCGACACAACTCTGCCATCATCTTGTTGTTTAAGTTAGAACCATTGTCAGTAATGATTCTTTCGGGCACTCCGTATCTGCAAATGATGTCCCTTTTCAAAAATCTGGCAACCACTTGACGAGTGACATTGGCATAAGATACTGCTTCAACCCACTTAGTGAAGTAATCAATCGCAACCAAGATGAAGCGATGACCATTTGAAGCAGTAGGCTCTATCTTCCCGATCATGTCAATGCCCCACATAGAAAAGGGCCAAGGAGATGACATGACGTTGAGCGGGCTAGGAGGAATATGCACCTTGTCTGCATAAATCTGGCACTTGTGGCACTTACGAGCGTATGAACAACAGTCTGCATCCATTGTCATCCAATAATACCCCGATCTCAACAATTTCTTAGCCATAGCATGCCCTCCTACATAAGTACCGAAAGATCCCTCGTGGACTTCCTGCATTAACAGGCTTGCTTCGTGTCTATCCACGCATCTGAGCAAGACCATGTCAAAATTTCTCTTGTACAAAACCCCGTCCGTATTCAAGAAGAAGCTAGCAGCAAGTCGCCTTAAGGTCTTCTTGTCATTGGATGATGCCCCTGCAGGGTATTCTTGCTTTTCCAGGAATAGCTTGATATCAAAGTACCAAGGTTTCTCATCAGACACTGCGTCTACAGAGAAAGCATGAGCTGGAGCGTCAAGCCTGGAAATGTCAATCCTGGGTACGTAATTCCAACACAAGACTTTGATAGACGAAGAAAGAGTAGCCAATGCGTCGGCAAATTGATTCTCATCACGTGGTATGTACTGAAGCTTAACTGTTGTGAAGAACGTCAACAGTTTTCTAGAATAATCCCTGTAAGGAATTGGATGCTCTTGATGCGTATACCACTTTCCGGTAACCTGGTTGATAACGAGAGTTGAATCTCTGAATATATCGAGGGTCTTAATCCGAAGATTAATAGCCTCCTATATTCCCATTATGCATGCCTCGTATTCCGCTTCATTGTTGGTGCAGCCAAAAGTAATTCTGGCAGCGAAGGGAAAGTGAACACCTTCAGGAGTAATAAGAACAACACCAACTCCACGTCCATTGATATTGACTTCCCCATCAAACATTAACTTCCATTTGGATTCAGGGTCTGGCCCCTCCTCCGGAAGTGGTTCCTCGCAATCATTTGCTTTGAGGTACATGATGTCCTCATCAGGGAAATCAAACTTCATTGGCTGATAATCATCTTCAAGAGGTTGTTGTGCAAGGTAATCTGACAATACACTTCTGTTGATGGCTTTCTGAGAAGTATATTGTATGTCATACTCTGTTAAGATCATTTTCCATCTAGCAACCCTTCCGGTTAACGCTGGTTTCTCAAAGATATACTTGACAGGATCCATTTTGGAAATTAGCAGTGAGGTATGGGTCAACATATACTGTCTCAGTCGGCGAGCAGCCCATACCAAAGCGCAGCAAGTTTTCTCGAGCAGTGAGTAACGGGATTCACAGTCGGTAAACTTTTTGCTAAGGTAATAAATAGCGTACTCTTTTCGACCAGACTCGTCATGTTGGCCTAGAACACACCCCATTGACCCTTCTAGCACAGTCAAGTACATGATAAGTGGCCGTCCTAGAACTAGAGGCATTAGAATCGAAGGTGTCTGCAAATATTCTTTTACCTTATCGAAAGCTCTTTGGCAGTCCTCATTCCACCTGACCGTTTTCTCTTTTCTTAGCAACTTGAATATCGGCTCGCACGTGGCAGTTAGATGAGATATGAACCGTGAAATGTAGTTCAACCTCCCTAAAAACCCGCGCACTTCTTTTTCTGTTTTCGGTGCAGGCATATCTTGTATTGCTTTTACTTTCGTAGGATCCACCTCAATTCCTTTCTAACTAACAATGAAACCCAGCAGTTTCCCGGAATACACTCTGAAAGTGCACTTGTTTGGATTCAACCTCAGCTTATACTTTATCAGTCTATCAAACAGCTTCTTGAGATTGACCAGATGCTCTTCTTCGTCTCGGGACTTAGCAATCATATCGTCCACATAGCATTCTATCTCCTTGTGTATCATGTCGTGGAACAATGTGACCATAGCCCGCTGATACGTTGCCCCGGCGTTCTTCAAACCAAAGGGCATCACCTTGTAGCAGAATGTACCCCACGGGGTAATGAACGTTGTTTTCTCTATGTCTTCCGGTGCCATCTTAATCTGATTATACCCGGAGAAGCCATCCATGAAGGAAAATACCGAGAATTGAGCAGTGTTATCTACCAACACATCAATGTGAGGTAACAGAAAGTCATCTTTTGGCCTCGCTCTATTCAGATCCCGGTAATCAACGCACATTCGGAACTTGCCGTCCTTCTTTGGTATAGGTACAATGTTAGCTACCCAAGGTGGGTAACTAGTTACGGCAGGGAATCCGGCATCCCATTGCTTCTGAACCTCCTCCTTGATCTTCATTGCCATGTCAGGATGAGTTCTTCTCAATTTCTGTTTCACAGGAGGACAGTCTTCTTTCAATGGTAGCTTATGCACAACGATGTCGGTATCCAACCCTGGCATATCTTGATACGACCAAGCAAATATATCCACATACTCACGCAGCATACCAATCAGCTCTTTCTTTATGTCGTCCTGCAGACTGGCCCCAATCTTGATCTCTTTCTTCACATCTTCAGTGCCGATGTTGATGATCTCAATTTCTTTCTGATGAGGCTAAATAACCCGTTCCTCTTGTTTCAACCATCTAACCAATTCTTCAGGGAGTTCACTGTCTTCATAAACCCCTTCATCAGCTTGGTAGATAGGATTGTCAAAGTCATGCGTGGTCATAGCAGGAACTTTATCAATGGAATCCGGATGATCAACACTGCACAGATGATGTGCTTATTTCAGAATCTGTTTAAAAGAGACGCGAACACAAAAACAAAAAAGAAAAACCCATTGCCATTTTTATATTTTTGTGAAAAATTTAAAACAAAAGAAAGAGAACACAATTTGTCTGAAAATTTCCTTTATTTCATGGTAAAATAAGTGCATAACAAACATGGTGGCCCATACAATGGATCCTAGCACCTTGGGCAGAGTGCAGGATTTGACAATGCAGCATGATAAGAAAAAGGAAACAAACAAATTACTCTGAGTGCCAGGTAACTTGGACGATGTCTTCAGCAGACCAGTTCTTCAACTCCTCTCCGGGCGCACACAGATGAATCCAGTTGTCCCAGTCACCATCGTTGTCTCCCTCTTCATGGCTTGCACAGATATGGTTGCGGTCGAGCATCCCAGCGCTTGTAAAATTAATAGCTTTACCACTCGGAGACCAATTAGACCCACTAGGATGATAACCCAAACCAAACTTGTCATCTTTCTTCTCCAATTCCAGCAATTTGCCCCAACCCTGGGCGCTTCCTGACTAAACCACTTCCTTCGCCTGCTTGTAGGAGTGAATGGAGGTACCTTCTTTCTCATTGTTATTCTCTACTGGAGTCAAAATGCTGACATTAACCGCTTCGAAGGCCTGACACAGCGTCTCATGGATCTCTCCGTCCATCTCCACATATTTGAAAGTTGATAAGTGGCTCACAAAGATATCTTCCTCTCCGCACACAGTGATCACTTGGCCATCAACCACCTACTTTAGCTTTTGATGCAGAGTGGAGGTTACAACTCCGGCAACATGAATCCATGGACGTCCCAGTAAGCAACTGTACGCGGGCTGAATGTCCATGACGTAAAAGGTGCTTTTGAATACTTGAGACCCTATTTTCACAGGTAAATCAACTTCTCCAAACACTGACCTTCTGGACCCATCAAAAGCTTTAACTATCAAATCACAGGGTCTTAAGACGATACCATCAACATTGAGCTTCATTAATGCTTTCTTCGGAAGTACATTAAGAGAAGAGCCTGTGTCAACCAGGACATGCGACAAAACAGCACCCTTGCACTCCATATTAATATGCAGTGCTTTGTTATGGTTATGGCCCTCTAAAGTAAGGTCTCTATCTGTAAAGCCTAGCCCGTGGCTTGCATTCACACTGCCCACTACAGCTTCTAGTTGATTAACAGTTATTTCTTGAGGAACATATGCCATATGCAACACTTTCAACAAGGCTTCCCTATGTGCGGGAGAACATATCAGCAAAGACAGAATGGATATTTTGGACGGTGTCTGGTTCAACTGTTCGACCACCTTATAATCACTCTTTTTAATTATGCGCATAAATTCCTCCACTTCCTTCTCAAAGATACCCTGTCCAGCAGCATGAGTTATTGTTTCATCAGTCGTTGTTTGCTTTCCTTTAGCCTTTGCCGAAGCCTCATCCTCAGGATCTCCTCTCAGAACTGGGGGAGCGAATAGACGACCATTTCTCGTAAAACCTCCAACCCCTCCGACGTTCACTACAGTTGGGTCAATAGCAACAGACTTACTCTCCACTTTCTGTCCTTCCATGTACACATTTGAGCCGTAATGCCATGGGATGGCTTTATCATCTGTATAAGGAACAGGCCCAGGAACAGTGATAGTCACAGGGCTGACTTCAGGAGCATAAATAGTCACAGGTTCTCTTCTAGCAGGCATCTCAGCTGGATCATAGAAAATGGTTATAGTGGACACATCATCAACTTCATTATCAACTTTGTCAAACTACAATGATCCTTTATCAATCAAATTCTGCAACCCCACCTTCAGGTTTTCACATCCGTTCACTGAATTCACACATTTTTCACAATCAGAATTGCATCCCGGAAACACTTGTCCTTTTAGCAGCCTCTCTTTCACTACCAACAGCGGAGTCTTCACTTCTTCTATGCTCAGAATCAGACTTAACTTCTCACCACTATCAACATCATTTATTCTAGCCCCTCCGTGGTTCGGAATAGGGTTTGAAGTAACATTCGGTGGTGGTGCGAAGTTAACCGCCTTGGAGTCGATCAAATCTTGAACTTTGTGTTGTAGCGCCCTGCACTTCTCAGTTGAGTGCCCGGGTGCCCCTGAATGGAAAGTGCATCTAGCATTGACAGCGTACCCCACTGGAAGCTCTCCAGGTGGTGGTGGTTCCAAAGTCCTCAGTTGTATCAAATTCAGGTCCAACAATCTCGGTAGCAATGCAGTATATGTCATGGGAATTGCTTCAAGCACCCTATTAGCTGGACGAGTCTGCCTTGGCTGATAAGGTCTTTGTTGATAGTTGTTACGTTGTGGCTGTTGTTGTTGTTGTTGTTGAGGTTGAACCTGCTGCACAGGATTGGCAGGGATAGTGACTGCTGCCACTTGCTCATATGATCTTCTATATCCTCGGTCCTGTCCTCGGCCAAACACAGCATTGGTCTCACCTTCCCTCCTTCTCGGGGGTCCGCTAAAAGCTTTTCTTACTCCATTCGAACTGCTCGCACTTGTATCTTGAATCTTTCCCATCTTTAACAAAGTCTCGACCCTCTCTCCAACAATTACTATATCATTGAACTTGGTAGCCAAACAAGACGCCAATCTTTCGATAAACACTCCTTGCAATGTCCCCATGAACATATCAGCCATCTCGTTCTCCAGCAATGGTGGTTGCACTCTGGCAGCGAGCTGACGCCACCTTTGAGCATATTCTTTAAACCCCTCCTTAGCAGTTTGAGACATGTTTTGCAGTTGAGTGCGATTTGGAGCCATGTCCAAATTGTACTGGTATTGCCTCACGAGAGCCTCTGCCAGGTCCTTCCAGCTCTTAATGTTGACTCTACTTAGCTTAATATACCATTCCAAGGAGGCCCCAACCAGGCTGTCCTGGAAATAGTACATACATAGCTTTTCATCATCAGTATGGACAACAATCCTTCCTACAAAGGACTGAATATGAGTCTTTGGACACTCTGTGCCGTTGTACTTCTTGAAAGTCGGGACCTTGAACTTGTAAGGGATTCTAACCCCTGGAACCAAGCCCAAGTCAGTAATGTCGAACCCCAAAGAGTTCTGGGATTGAATGGCCTTAATATGTTCTGCCATCTCCTCAAATTTCCTGTTCATTTCAGCCCCCTGGCCTTCAGTTTCGTCCAGTAGAGTAAACTGTTCGTCTTGACCGTCCATCTGTACATTGTTCAGTCCATCATTGATAATGATGACCCCTGGCTGTGTTACAGGAATTTCAACTTGACAGGCGCCCGCACCGTTACGATTACCTCCATCAGCAGTACCGTTGTTCCTGGCTTGACTATTTTCATCCAACTCACGCAGACGTTCCTGATTCTGACCCATTCCTGCCATAAGGGTCATAAAATTGTCCATCCTCAGTCTCAAGTCAGCTAAATCAGCTTGCATTTGATCCATGACTCTTTCTCTGTTGACTCTTGTGGGATATCTGTGTATGACTGGCTGTTCTCGAACTTTCCTGGGAGCTATAGTGCCTGAAACAGAAAATACATTAGAAACTGAAGCGCTACCTGCAAAACAAACAAACACGTCATATGCATGCAATGTAAGTGCTCATGTTCCCAAGTTTTAAGCATTTGTATGCCCCAGTTCTGGTATTTGCTCCAGACAGCCATTTTGAGTATTAGCTCTCAGACTTCCTCTTTGAAGAGTGTTCAGATATTAGCAGTATCGGACAATCAAGCCTTGCATATTCAGAAATAATAATTTGCATATTAACACTGTATATCATGGACAACCCACTACCGGCCAAAAGTTAGAGCACAAACAAAAATATTCCCCGAAGGGTTACAAGTCATTACATGAATAAAAGACAAAAGATAAAATAAGACTCCTACAACAAGCCTATAGGTAGTCTGAACAAAATAAATAAACTAAACTAGAGACCCAGGCTCTTCTGTAGCCACCTCTACTCTGTTCTTCTTCACACCTGCTCTCAGCTTGAGCTCTTCAATTTCCTTCTGCGCCTCCTCCAAGGCTAACTGGCTTTGTGCTAGCTGCTGAGTCTTTTCCCTTTGTATGTTGTGGACTTGCTCCACCTCTTCCTTCTTAAAGGCCATTTGCACCTCGAAGAACTCTTCTTTTTCTTTAAACTTCTTTTGCTCTTCCTCCCTTTGGCCTTCCAACCAAACAATGGACTGGCGAGCTTCCTTGAGAGTTTTCAAAGTCTTTTTGCGTTCCGCTTCTCTTTTTGCTTCCATCATACCCAACCTTTGAAAGTGAGCTTCCCTTCCAGCAAAGTCTTTCTCTTTAGCTTCCAAAGAGGCTTGTATCTTCTACAACTTTCCCTCTGCTTCATTTTTGGCTCGGTTGGCAAGATGATACAGGCTAACCATTTCATCATTCTCCACTCGAACTTCATGCAGCTGAGCTTCCAGTTTCTTATACTCTTCAAGGGAGACAGTACTCTGGCTTGGCACTTCTTTGGGATAAAGTGGAGCTTCCACTGAGAAGGGCATGAGAACTTCTTCTACATGTTTTTGCAACCATGTATCAAAAGGAGGATACGTCTTGGGATCTACTCGGCCAAAGTCTTTCTTACCCTTCCTCACTCTGTGAGCCCAAGCCTGAGATGCTTGTAGAACTAACTCCTTGTTTCTTTCCACAGGAAAATACAAAGACTCAGCAAACTCTTCCATATTTGGAGGATCTCTCAAAGGATAACCAAATTGCTTCCTGGCTAACGTTGGATGATAACTAATCACCCCCTTCCTTCCTAGCAAAGGTACTCCAGCATATCTTCCACAGCTGGCCAGCAACTCTTTTCCCAGCAGATCTCTGTCATATCCCCAGGCTATGTCCTCAGTAGTTAGCCCCATCAACCTTCTATACCATCTCCACTCATCCCTCATTTCCTTGAAAGCACCTGATTTTGGCAATTGTCTGGCAAACCACTCAGCAAACAATGAAGCACAACAGCCCACTGGTCCACCTCTACCTTTCTCATTCCGGTAATGAACGTTGTAGTAGAAATCTCCCAATAGAGTTGGCACAGGATTGCCTTTAGCAAAGATAGAGATCACTTCCAAGCTCACAAATTATTTCTTCCTTGGGAACAAGCTAGACCCATACACCATCAAAGCCAACAAAGCACCAAAGTCCCCCCATTTACTTTCTTTAGCATATTCCTCAGCCTTTGGTATGATCACACTCCAAGGGAGTCCTTTGCCTTCACTATCCTTCAGAGCCTTCTTGACTGTAGCAGCTGGCAAACGACAGACTTTGGCTATGTCTTCTTCCTTAAGCACCACCTCAGACCCATAGAAAGGCAAGGTATCTCTGACTGGAACATTCAAAATGCTGGAAATCTCCTCCAAGGTAGGAGCCAAGATGTAGTCTGGAAACACAAAGCACCGTATCAGGGGATCATAAAACTGAAGCAAGGTATGCAAACTGTCCTTCTGGTCTGCAGTGGGTTTGTCCACATACTTCAATATCTGGCCATATCGCTTTCTGAAATTACCCAAGACTTGGTCATTCATCAAACCTGCTAATTTCTGAACACTTTTGACTTCAGGTTGAAGAAAAGTATATTGAACATTCTTTTTCCTTGGAATTCTTCTGACTTCTTCCATCTGGAGATAAGATTTACCAGAACTGGGAGCTGACTATGAACAATAACCTGAAAAATGGAAACATAAACAGTTAATGCAAGAATGATGCAAATGAAAATGCAATGCAGGCATATGATCAATCTGGGACCATCTGGATACTGGACCCTGGATATAAGGACCCTCTGAATAACTGGCAACCAAGATCCTCTGAGTCACAACCCTCTGATAGAAATTCTCAGAACCATAGTACCAAGAAAACCAGAACACCAGAACCATAGGACCAAAATCATAACAAGGACCACTAATAATGAGGGTATGTAGAGGCCAAGGGTTCCTGCAAACCTGTAAACCCCTCCCAATCTCACTGGTATGCTCCGGGTCAGACATCACGGACTCTCAAAGCCGAATAGCAATAATACTTCCACCATTTCCGAGAAATGGCACATGACCAAATCAGGGAATCGGTTTGGCATTATATACTACGCAGGGAGGCCTCAGCTGAGTCCGGGAAACAAGGTCATCCTATGTGAGTCACAGGTGGGCCCTCGGATGCGAATGGGTTTGCCACAAAATGTGGTCTTCCACTGTCATCACTAGAGAGGGATGTTTCCACAAGGTTCTCAATGGTCGGTCCCCAGCTGCACATAACTGTCAAAGTTATGAAATGAAAGAGGAAGATCCCCAAATCAAGACATTTCCAAGACGGTCGCAAATCTGGGCGTGGAACTCACTACTACCCCCATGACAAGATCTCATGAGGCCAAAGTGGAACCACTCTAATTCCTAAGGTGCACTCGAGCCGTGGTAATGAGCTCATCATTCAGAAACAGTATCACCCAAACCCACCAAACAGAAAATCCAGTCCAGACAGTCCAGTAAAAATATGATGCAGAAAATAAATACTGAAAACTATAAATAAAGCTGTAAATGAAACTGTAAATAAACAACAGTAAAATATACACACAACAACAAACAATCAACGCCCAAATAAATAGAAAGCAGCAAGCGCTGGGAGAGACTCACAGGGGAACCAGAGATTCTGGGTTCGGTCCCCAACAGAGTCGCCAGTTGTCGCTCCCCGGATTTCCATCCTGGTACAAACGCGAAAGTGGCGCGGAAAAGAATAGAGTCGCCAGCCAGGCATTTTTATCCCGAAGGAACGGGAATGGTAATGCTGCACAAACCAGAAGAAAAGAAAAGGAAGGGCACGGGTCCTGCGAACCAAAGAGACTGAGTTCGGGAGTCGGTTACGACCTAGGAAGGTATTAGCACCCAGATCGTCCGCCGTACCCTACGGGATCCACGCTTGCAAAGAAATTGTTTCAAAGGGTGAAGAGATGAAAGTTGTTGCAAAACTGAAACTGAAACTGAATAAGAAAGAAAAGAAAGGGCGAAAATGTAGGGAAAATAAAAGAGTGTGCTCGAACGGGCCCTAACCAACTGCCTACATACCTCATCTGGACAATGAGGATTAGAGTCGTCGTAGTTCCCCTAACTAAGAGTGAAAAAGATTGCTTGTGAATTAAGGCTTGAACTGCCTATGCCAAAGCTCAAGTGTTGCAGACTCGGACGACGAGTGCGTTACCGTCTTGCAAAATGACAAGTAGGAGCAAGTTCGCGGACGGAGCGAAGGAGATGAGAAAAGAATTCCCGAAGGAAAGAGGCTTATTGTTTGTTTGTGTTTTTTATGAAGCTTTTTATGAGTGTGTCACAAGGAAGTGAACTCAAACTCTTTTCAATGGAATGTGCACTTGTCACTACATTCCAAGATGGAATAATAGAACAAGTCCACTCAAGTAAGGAGAAGATCCCCAAATCTTGAATCCAGAGATTAGGGCCTAAGCTCACTAACTCATTAACTTATTAAGTGTTTTTGGTATTTACAATGAAGAAGTGTGTTTTATGATTTTTTTGGTGAAGATGATATCTTGATCAGACTTGTGCATCACAAGACAAGCTTGTACTATCCCAAGATGGGAAGACTACAAGTGTCTCATGGGATAAGGCTATTGCTCAAGGTATCACTTCAAACTTTATTAAGTGTTTTCTTTAGAGTTTTGAGATGAGAGGAGAAAAGAAACCAAAAAGGATCACAAAGGCAAAAGTCTAATAGGGGACTAATGAATCCTAAGTGTTGTCATGCATGGAAATCCTAGGTTAGTGAGGCTTACTATCCTAAAGAAGAAAGAAAAAAGAAGAGAAGAAGAAGAAAGAAGAATAGAAGAGGAGGGAGAAAGGCCTAAGCCCAGCAATCACAAGGTTAGAACAAGTAATGATAAGAAAAGAAGAGATAAGACTTGGAGATGTGGGAATCACATCCACACCTCTCACTTACCAAAGCCCCTGAAATGGTTAGTAACACAAATATAAAGGCAATATAAAATGATCACAATACCATACCAACATCATACAAACAGAAGTGAAGTCATACACACAAATGCTCAATGCAAATGCAAGTCACAAGAATGAGAGAAGAAGCACACAAGTCAACATGAGGTAACATGAATCACATAGCAAAGCAAAGTAAACTTGATAAGATACAAAGCAAAATAAACAAAACAACATTCTCAAGGCACAAGACCAGAACCCTAATCAAGTTAGAAAAGTGCTTAAGAAGCAAGAAAGGTTAAGAGGAGAGAAGCGTATGGTCAAACAATCACATTATGGAAAGAAAGAAACAAAGGAGGTGAGATGAATATACAAAAGAAAGGAAGAACTTCAAAGGTAAACAAATTACAAGATTTCCAAAACATAAACCCCAACCCAAGATCAGAGAAGTATCAATGCCCTAAATAGACCCTAAACAAGATGAAGAAGTTGGCACAAGTGCCCTTCTAAGCTAATGAGAGGACTTATGATAAAAAAGAAGCAAAATGGGACAAGTTAAGGTCAAAAATTCAAATCAAATCAAATATGCACCCAAAAATTCCACAACCTTGGACACGAGATCTTCAATCATGATATAAAAACATGCCAAAAGGAGAGGAAGAAATTCAGAAGCTATATAAGTCAAGAGGGAGGTCAAACATCAACTAGGGTTAAGAAACTTCACTCACAAGTCAAGGACCAAAACCAATTGAACAAGCTTCTAAAAATTAGAACAAAAATCACACATGAAGTACACTCTCTTATGGATTCAGAGCAAAAAGAACCAACCAGAAATTCAAAATGAGGATCAATATGGAAAATGGACAAGTTAACATGCTTAAGAATGAATAAAAATGAATTAATTACAATGAACAATTAATATCCATGTGTCAAAATAAAATAAATGGAAAATAAAAATTTTAAAAATTAAAGAAAACTAAAAGTAACATTCCTGAATTTTTTCATAATTTTTTGAGACTTAAAACTATTTTAAAAAAATAAAAATCAAAACAGAAATAGAATGAAATAAAAAGAAAAAGAAATAAAAATAAATGATTAGGAGGTGTGAATAGCAAGGAACTTCAGTTCAAGTTATTGGGCTTCACGCAAAGGGGGTGTGGATATCAACACAAGCCCACCCAATTCTCAGTGCAGCCTATAGCAATTGGGGTGGAAATTCAGAAAATCTGGAAAAAACATGAACCAATGGATCAAAGGGAGAGCTAGGATCAGTCAACTAATTAAAGTTAGCCAGCAAATGATTGTTGGAGAGTGAGGGAACACATTATTATTATGGGGTGCGTGACAAATTGATTTATCAGAATGAAAATATAAAAAACAAAACATGTGACCAGGAGGGTCTTCATTAAATGAGGTGGCACAACCATGGACGTCAAGATGAAAAGATCCAAGGGTCATGGCATCGTCTTCTTCATTCAAACCCTAAATAACACCAGCCCAGAATCTGGTGACCGGAGCTAGGGCTCCGGCACCGGAAAATGAAAATAATGAACAAAGCTCAATGAAAATACACCAAACAATCCAGATTGAGTAATTAAAGTGCACTGAGTCCAAAAATGGCCATGAAAATCACAAAGGAGCACTGAACAAGCTGGATCGAAGAGAAACAGGTTTCACTATGAAACTTCAAATCAACATACAAAGCTCAATAATGCATCATTTTCGAAATTTAAAACATGCAGAATCATCAGCACAACTAGAAGATCACAATGCACACATCTATTTTCATTTCCAGATCCAAGGATTTTGAGCTTACCTGAGACATGCAGATCTGGAAATAGCTTGATAGAAGCCAAGAATAGTTGCAAATCCACTCCAAATACACTCTAGTTGCAAAATAAATGCAACTAGAGCCTTGAAAGTTGCTGGATCTAGGAGCTTGAAGCTTGCTGCACTGAAATGGCAAGGTGTGGAATCTTGAGAATCAGCTTGAACAAAGTATGGATTTGTGATCCTGAACCGTCAAGGATGAATAATATGCAAGTGGTTTTGACAATGAGTAAGTGTAGAGAATGATTCGAAGGAAATTGCAGAATGTGCAAAAACTTGAGAGTGATGAAATGAGATGGATCTGAGGCACACTAAAACCCTAACTCTCTTATAAATGACCTCAAGAAGCAATGCTGAAAGAATGAAGGCCTTGGCACGTGGGAAGAGAGTGTGGGAGAGAATTTGCACAATTTGAAAATTTGGTGTGATATCATGAAACACTCATGCATTTCCCTCTCTCTTGGCCCATGTGCTCTCAAGATCCCACCCTTGATTTAAATCTGCAATTAATCTGGCCCTTGGATGTAAGAGTCACACAATTCTCATGATCATGCAAATTTTACACTTATGAAATAACCCTCACATCATGCACGAATTTGGTGTTATTCTTGGAGAAAAATGGATCATTTGCATTAATTTGTAACATTGTAACCTCATTTGGTTCATACCAACACTCAAAAATAAGTTTCAAGACTTTTTGCATTTGTGGACAATTGAAAATTCAAGCCATGCCCTAGTTTTCATGCAATTTTCGAGGGCCTCATCTCCTAAACCATAAAGGCTATGAAAAAGTACTTATACTTTTTGAAAATGGGAGGCTTTAATCTCCAACTTTCATGTTTGGCTTTGGTCCATTTGAAGATTTTTTCACCAAGTTATGCTTACTTGAAAATTAGGGCAAAAACTTACTAAAAATGGCATTTTTCATGACCAAGCTTATGCCAATTTTGCAAAACACCTCAAAACCTCATGATTCTTGATCTTTGATCTTGCCAAACCTCTTTTAATGTTATAAGAACATCCATTGGCTAGAAAAATGGTGTTGGACCCTTTGAAATCTCACAGTTGACTTTTATAAAGCACAGTTGACCAATTTCTTCATTTACAAGCAACTGAAGAAATACTTGACTTCCACAAGGAATTTTCTCACCAAATTTCATCCCTAGGATCCTCTTAACATGTTAAAGACTTTGCCCAAATGGAATGGCCAAAGTCTTAAGGTTTTCATGCTTGAAACTCAAACCCTAATTTGGGATCACTGTGTAGGAGCTTTGCCCTAGCCTGGATTCCCTGGTGATCTTCCAACCTTCTGAGCTTTTGTGAATGATCTTGAACTTGTGAAAGCAATATAGACCCCTCATAGTACTTGAACAAATCCATTGGGCCCCTTGTAATAGCTTGTGATGCCTCAAAAACCTCCACAGATGATCATGTGCCTAATGCTAGGTCATGAGAATGTTATGCCTCATCTTTCCATGCTTAGATGCCAAGAATATGATATGTTCATGATGAATATGATGTGATATAATGCTAAAGTCAACCTGAATGGAGTAGAATTCGTAGCTTCTTTAGGAGACGTTCGACACACCCATAAGACTTGATCTAGAGTTTTATGCCAATTTCTAGGTTTTTAACCCACATGCTTTTTGATTAAGTTAATCACAACTTTATTAGCTGTTTCAACCTGTCCATTTTCCTAAGCATAGTAAGGTGTCGAAGTAAGGAGTTTAAATCCTACTTTCTTCGCAAACACTTGCATAATCTTTCCAGTGAACACAAATACTTGATATGTTGTTGTTGTCTCTGGAAATCCAAATCTATAAATTATATTTCGTTGAATAGATTCTATGATTTCTTCTTGATCCACATTTACTAATGGTATAACTTCAATCCACTTAGTGAAATAGTCTATTCCGACCAAGATGTACTTCTGCCCTTTTGAAGAAGCTGGTCGTATTTCTCCAATTAAATCCAAAGCTCAACCTCTGGAAGGCAAAGGCTTTACAATCGAATGCAACTCGCTTGCAGGAACATGTGGAATGCCTGCATGCACTTGACATTCCTGACATCCTTTGGCAAAATTGACGCAGTCTATCAACATTGTTGGTCAGTACATTCCCTATCAAAATAATAGACATTTCATTTTATGGTCTGCTTGATGTGCACCAAAAGTTCCACTATGTACGTTTGACAATGCTATATATGCCTCTTCTTCGCCCAAGCATTTCAGTAAGACTCCTTCTGAAGTCTTTTAGAACAGTTCATTTCTAAAAAGTACAAAACTTAAAGCTTTGTACTTTAATTTTCTTTCAACTTTCTAATTTGGATCTTGTAGATAATCCTTGATGGGTTTTCTCCAATCTTCAACTCTTGAATCATCTACATTAAAAATCTCAAAATTTTCTTCGTCATCATATCCTAACTTTATTGTTTCCAAATCTGATGGAGACAACTTGGTGGATATAACTCTGCTTCTAACTTCAATAGCCTTTTGAAGACTTTCTTTCGACACCTTATAACCAGATGCAATTTGGGTGAGATCATTCGCCTCTTGATTCTCCATCCTAGGTATATGCCTGATGGCCATATTGTCGAATCATTTAAAAAGTCTATTAGCTATCACGAAATACATGATTAGATTCTCTTTCACACATTTATATTCTTTGGTTAGTTGTTTTACTACTAATTCAGAGTCACCCATTATTTTGACTCTCGTTGCCACCAATTCCAACAAGATCTCGAGTCCAGCAATCAATGCTTTGTATTCTGCTTTTTTATTCGAACACAGACCTTCGACTCTGTACTTGAATTTTATTGGAATTTTGCTAGGAGATATTATTAATATTCCAACACCAGTTCCATTCTTATGATTGGAACCATCGAAATACAATTTACATGCCTCTAATTCGACATATTCTACCCCATTTTCATTTATTGAGTGGTCTGCTATGAATTCAGCAACCACTTGTCGTTTAACAACCTTTAAAGGCAGATACTTTAAGGAATATTATGTCAATGCCAAAGCCTATTTCCCAATTCTACTATGTAAAATAGACTTAGATAACATATATTTTATTACGTTGAAATGAGAGGAAATATATACATCAACATGTTTTATGTAATGCTTTAACTTTATACAAGAAAAATATATACATAAATATAATTTTTCTATAACACTATATCTAGTTTCGACATCGTTCAAGACTCTGTTGAGGTAGTAAATGGCCATTTCGACACCATTTTCATCTTCTTGACATAGCATGCTTCCTAATGTTTTATCTGATGCCGAAATGTATAACCTCATGCTTCTCTTTCTACGGGGAGACATTAGAATTAGAGGGTTGGACAAATACTCTTTGATTTGATCGAACGCAGCTTGTTGTTCTTGCCCCCATGCAAAGTCTTCCTTCTTCATACAAAGCAGAGGTGAGAAGGCTTACGTCTTTCCACTAAGGTTGGAGATGAACCTTCTGAGAAAGTTGATTTTCCCTAGCAGAGATTGCAACTCCTTTTTTTCCGATGGCGGTTTCGCCTCCATTATGGCCTTGGATTTGTTTTCATTTATTTTGATCCCCTTCTTGTGGACCACAAAGCCTAAAAAATCACTTGCCTGCACACCGAAAGCACATTTTAGGGGATTCATCTTTAAACCAAACTTCCTCATCCTTTCAAAATATTATCGAAGATGGTCTATATGATTTTTTTCCTGAAACAGACTTAATCACAGTATCATCAATGTATATTTTCATGAAAGTTTCAATATAATCATGGAAAATAGAATTCATAGCACGTTGGTAAGTCGCTCCAGTATTTTTCAAACCGAAGGGCATCACTACCCATTCGTAAGTTCCTATTGCTCCAGGACAACGAAATTCTGTCTTAGGAACATCATCTTTGGCAATAAAAATTTGATTATAATCAAATTATTTGTCTAACATGCTTAAGTACTCATGGTCTGCTGCCGAATCTATAAGCGTTTTTGCCATTGGCATAATGTATTCATCTTTTGGGGTAGCTGAGTTTAAATCCCGAAAATCAATACATACCCTAAGTTTGCCATTTTTCTTAATTACAGGAACTATGTTTGCAATCCAATCGACATACCTGGCTATGCGAATGAATTTGCATTTTAGAAGTATTTCGACCTCTTTTTTTATCTTTGACAGAGTTTCTGGTGCGAAGCGTCTTGGCGCCTACTTCATTGGCCTTTTTCCTTCCAATATTGGCAGCTTCAATTCGACCAAACTTTTGTCCAAACCAGGCATCTCGTCGTAGTCCCATGCGAAGAAATCTTTGAATTCTTGCAGCAATTGGACTGTTTTGACTTTGAACTCTGGGTCCATCCTGACACTTATGTAAGTTGGCATTTTTTCTGCCCCTAATCCTATGTCTATTTCTTCTAATGGGTCTTGTGCCACCATCTTCATGTTGGTCGACAATGGATCCTTTTATAACCCTAAAGGTTCGTCGTCATAAATGGCATCAAGCTTTTGGTGTTGCCATTTGCCCATCTGACTATTTTCACAGTTTTCTTCAACGTCTCTTTGAGGACATTGATTGTTGAAATCTTTTTGGTTGGCTTTGACAGCCATATATTTTACTTCGGCTTCTAGTGCCGCTTTAAGTTTATTTTTGGCTCTGTAAGTCGTAATCTTTTCAAGAGCTGATACTTCAATCATTGTCGTCGAATTATCTTCCCCACCCAGTTGGTTCTATGTGGGAAATTCCCCATATGAAATTTGACTCATCAACCACTTCCTTATCCTACTGAAAACCATACGTTGGGTGGAGATACATTGAGTAGTAGGCGTTATCAGTTGCCTTGAGGTCGAAATCTATTGGGCTGCATGGGGGTATGTGAGCCAGATTCCTATCGAAACTTAGACGGTCCATATGGTTCACTTCAGACATGAAGTAGCTCTGGTTCACTTCGATGTTCTCGACAATGTCATATGTTCTCCAAATAGCTATTCGTTGGTGCATTGACGAGGGCACAATCCCTACACAAAGGATCCATTATATTCCAAGAAGCAAATTATAGTTTGCCTTTGAAGCGATCACCATGAACATCGTCGGTCTTGTTATAGTTCTAACAGTTAAATCCACTTGGATTACACCCACAGTGGTTCCTATTTTTCCTTCATAGTTTGATAACACCATATTATGAGGTTTGGCGTCTGAATCATCCTTACCAATTTTCTTTAACATAAAATGGGGCATCAGGTTTACTTCCGCTCCTCCATCTATCAGTATTTTATTCACTCAAATATTCTCAACTTTTCCTTTTATGAACAAGGGCTTCAAATGCCCCTTCATTGAGTCATATGGCCTTTCAAAGAATGCATTTTGTTCTTCCATGCAGTCATTGTTCATTATATAATAGCAAACAGGATTATGTGCCATTTTTTCTTCCTCCACACTGTTGTCTTTGTCTTCGATCTCCATCACCATGTCATAATCTCTGGGCAGAACCGAGACCATATTGCAGACAACGTCGAAGGAAGCTTCAAAGTCGGATTGGAAATCATCAGTCATTTCCTCATCCTTTTGGGCTTTTTCTTTCGGCTTCATTGGTTCGACCCTGTTTCCTGGACTGTTGCTGTAGGGCAACTCTCTTCTGTCCGCCACTTGGGTGTTGTTACTGGATGTAGCTTCATTTTTCTTGACAACATTCTTTTCAACCAAGCTCCTTTCTGCAGCTTCTTTTTCTTCTCTCTTCTGCCTTTGAGATCTCCTCCACTGAGACTTTGCCATGGGATTCTTACCCTTATAGTTTACAGAAGGGTAAGGTCTTAGTTTCCACTTTTTGACTTCATTTCTTTCCGCTACTGAAGTGCCTCTTTGAATGTCAAAGCTCCCCCACTCCTTTCGTCCCTGAGCGTCCCTAATTGTTTGCACCCAACTGCCGTCAGCAACTTTGTTTGTTGGTTTGTACAAATTGTAGTTTCTACCTTCAATCCTCTGTTGGTGGTATTCACTTCTTCTTTGATCATATCTTTCTGTTTTTGCAGCTGGGATTGCCCCCCAGTTCCCTTTTCTCTTGGATTTCTCTATCACTTCCAGGTTATTGGTTGCCTTTCTGTCGAAGATGACGCTGCAGCGTGGGCACGACAGAACTTCAGCCTTCTTCTTCTGACATTTCTGGATGAAGTCGATCAAACTTTCGTCTTCTTTTGGGTAAGACAATCTTTGGTACTCCTCTCGACGGTGTTCCTCAATTGTTCATGCTGGATTCTTCTGGGATGTTTCCACCATGTTAATACTAGTGGTTTGTCCGTCATCAATACTTAACTTGTTCATTTTCTCAATGAGTCTATGCTCAGTTTCACCTATTTTCTTTGTTGAGTCACACCCTTCGCCTAGGGATAAGTCTCCACGGACATTTTGGCAGCAGCCTTCGACTGACTTTCCTCTGGGATCTTCCATTGTTCTATGTAATATTCCATACGTGATTGGTTTTTTGGTACTATCAGCAATTCATGCCTTATCCTTGGTACCATCCTCACCAACCTCAGTGTTGACAGTGAGGCCTTCAGTGGCCTCCTTTCCGATACTGATGCTTCCAGCCTCCCCCTCCCCTTCAAGTGTTTTTTTCAGAAAAAGTCTTATGTTAGCACTATGGGCTTTAAGGCCCATGCGGGTTTCTTCTACACACACCTTATAATCAGTCCAGCACCCTCTCTTTAATATTTTCGTTTATTACTCCATTAAAATAGTTTTTTTATTAACATTTAAAAAATATATATTTTAGTCTTTATCTTCATTTAAATTGTATTTTCTTTTGATTGATTTTTTAACATATTGTTTAAATTTCATTTTATTTTCGGGCCAATGATATAACAAACGGTTGAAGATTTGCCCGATTTCAATAAATCGGCGAAACTTGATCAATATGAGGCAAATTTTTAGTTTAGTTATCTATTTATCATTTTATTTCATTAATTTCTCTTTTGGAAATTCGATATAATTTTATTTAGTTTATTTTAACGTTAAGCCGATGACCGTTCTAAACCAAACTTCTCCAATCCGAACATTCAAATTATTTCGAAATCAAATAACGAAAGAACTGAATTCTGGAGTCTAGCATTCATTGAATTCTTGAATGAATACTCTTAAGGCTAGCCCTTGGGTTGTAATTCATTCACTCTTCTGTACTCAAAACACCTAACTCTTATATATCAAATAACGAAAGAAAAGAGTTATGGAGTCTTGCATTCCCTGAATTCTTGAATGATTTTCTCTTAAGGCTAGCCCTTGGGTTGTGATTTATCCAACCTTTCGTTCCTAAAATACTTAACATATCAAATTATTTTCTTAAACAAATAATGGAAGAACTGAGTTCTGGAGTCTCGCATTCCTTGAATTTTGTAATGATCGTTCTTGAGGCTAGCCCTTGGGTTGTGACTCATTCAAATTTTACATCTCAAAACACTTAACACCTTCGAAGAGATGAGACATGATTTATCTCCATAGAAGAGACATTTCTTTTACCCCCACAAATATAGATCAAACTTTCCAAACAATTTTTCTCAAGGAAGAATGTGGCAATTACTTGTTGACCATATATCCAAGTTTAAAGCTTCTTCCCCTTTTATTTTCTCCCTCAAATGTTTGTGGTGGAATAGGTGGGATATCTCTAATTCATCCAACCTTTCGTCTCAAAACACCTTAATTAAGATCAAACATCTTCCTCAAAAGAGCTTTGTTTAGATCCTTGCTAACGCGCATATAAACTAGTGCTTAAGTCTCCTCGAGAGCGGACAAGCCAATGTTAGCAATTAGCGTGCGAGCTAAACACTTGTTCATTAAAACATACCAACAAACCATAGGTGCACGAACTATGAAGCTCTGACTTTCCCATTTCACAAGGGAATACGTAGGCACAAGGATTCCAATCCTTGGCGAGCACACTAATAAAAAACTAACAATCTTTCCATAATAATAATAAAAATAATTATAAAATACACATTTCCCTTAGACAAACATCTTAGCAAACCCATTAAGAAGAAGACAATTGCATAAATCAACATTCGATCGCAAGTTAGACTAAGAGTTTCCCGTTGAGTACAACAGGCGTGAGGGGTGCTAATACCTTCCTCTTGCGTAACCGACTCCTGAACTTAGAATTTGGTTTTGTTGACCATTTTTTATCCTTATTAGGTTGTGTCTATATCTTCCTTTTCTCTTGTTAGAATAAATAGAATTAGGTGGAGACTCTGTTAATTTTTCCGCGTCCATCGCGAATATCGTATTTTTCGAGGTACAACAGCTTGGCGACTCTGCTAGGGACTAGCTCCATGCGAGAGAGAGTCGAGCCTAACTTAGCTAACCGTGTGTTAAATTATTGATTTTGTCTTATTTGTCTTCTCTATGTTTGCTATCTTCATTTTATATGTTTGTTTATTTGTTCTTTTATTGCTTACTCTTATATGCTTGTTATCATATTTATTTGTTGGGTCTTGGGATTACATCACAAGTAAAGATTTATAACCGAGCTTTGGAAAAAGAAGAGGGAACACCTAAGTTAGATTTGGAAGTTACTTGTGTTAGTCTCCAAGGACTCGCTTCTTGAGAGCTTAAGATGAAAGCTCCCCCAGAGAGTAGACCTATTCGTAGATCTTGTCGTAAAGCAGCTAGCATGTCGCATGACTTGATTCATGAAAGGGCTGTGACTCTGGGATCCACTCCTAGAACTAGTTTCAATGTTGGTAGTTGTGTAGTGTTAGTCTCTGAGGGCCTGCCCCTTTGTGAGCCTAGCATGAGAACTCCACTCAAGGTAGATCTTGTTGTTATTATCGTCATAATGTAGCTAACCCTCAATAGGACGTTAGTACGATTAGCGTCTGTGACCTTGAGTATCCTAATACCACCACCGTAGAAACTATCCCATGAGTGGGTTTTATGGGTAGAAAATGTAGAACCAATCTCTTACGATTTACCAATTAGGAAGCTTTGAGTTTCTCCAGCTCCCGAGCCTGTTTGTACCCGTGATCCTAAGCATACTTGCATTGCATCCATTTGCATACCATTGCATCTGCATTGCATATCATGTGCCATTTCAAAAATAAACTTTTTCCATCCTTTGTCTTGGGTCAACAATATGATTCCCGACACGTGTCCAGAACCAAGAACCATGTCTCGAGAAGTAGTGGATGAACTAAGGAGAGATCAAGAATTGTTGAAAAAGGAGATTAATTCCTTGAGGAGACAAATGGAATGGGTCTTGGAAACTTTGCAAGCTCTGTTGAAGAAGGAAGCTTGCCTTGTGCCCATTGTTGCAGTAGAGGGATCTAATGTCCTACCTCCATCTGATGCTTCCTCGAGTCAAGAGTGTTTCCCCGTGGCAACTCCTCATCTTCCAGCCCATGGCCCTCCCCCACTAAGTCAAAGTCAACCTCTTATTTCCAAATCAAAACCTCAATATCCTCTGGTTGTTCCTTCTCAACATCTCCAAAACCAGAAAAAGAAGCGAAAATGAAATAAGAGGCAGAGTCAGAACAAAGGGAATAAAGCTTAATATGAACCCATCCATGTGCCACTCAGCAAGCTTTACCCGCTACTAATCCAAAATTCATCGATAACTCCTTACGCACCCGTGCCATCGCCATATACATGGTACAACCCTAATACGAATGCGATGTGTGAATTCCATAAAGGGGTGTAGGATATGATTTGGATGCTTGCCCTAAATTTAAAGTTTGGGTATAAAAGTTGACCCTTAAAAAAGGTTAATCCTTGAAGAGTAACATCCAATGGTTGAATATGGATACCGCACTGGAGCCATGGGGCACCCCATCGAAGAATGCCAGAGTTATAAGTTCAGGTTGCAAAGTGTGATCGAGTCGCTAGTACCCCAGGAGGGAAGGCTTGATGCAGTCAATTTGATTGTTGAGCCAGAAGATAAGAAAGGAGAGAGACCTATGAAGGTTCTTAAGGTTTCATACCATAAGCAACAGGCCGCGCGCATAACTGATAGAGCACCTTTTCTTTCCCATAAGAGTATCAATACTCCATCTTGGAACTTCAATGTCACTACTCCTGCCAGCAGAAGCAAAAGATAAGTAGGAGGTGGATCAAAAAGGGTGATATCCAACATTGATTTTAGGGAACTCAAAGGTCGTCACACCAAGCGGCTAGCAATTCCTATAGTGTCATGTCAACTAACGTCTATTTCCTAAGATACTTGCAAGATTATGTCAGCTCAAAATCAAGAACATAATGGGAACCAGGTGACGAGCATGACCTCATGCCGGAATATGGGGCGTGAAATATGAATCAAGTTTCGGAAGCCATTTCCCTAAAGTCTGAAGATTAGACCCTGAAGTTCAATTCCCTAAGCTGACAATTCTTTGATTGTTTCAGCATTGTTGTATTTTTTTTTTTGCATCTTGATTTTGAATTTTGCTTGTAAGCATTGTTTTTTTTTTAATTGGTAAGATTAATGAAATGTTTATGCATATTTTGAATCGATCCATTTTTATTCACTCATTTTCTTTCATTGTTATGACAAAAAACAAAAATTATTTCTCCCATTTATTTATCTTTATCAAACTTTTGTTTTAGAAAATATTGGAGGGAGGATGATGAAAACCAGATGCCTGAATTTTCCATTTGTATGTTTTTAATTAAAACCTTGCCAATGATGTACAAGCATTGTTTCAAATTCCCAAACACTAGTGAAATAAGGATGATAATCCCTTGTCAACCCCTTTGAGCTTTGAAGTAGGAGTTTTCTTTTTCAAAAAGTGCAAAAACCCTTAATTTTAAACCTGGGGCAGGGTAGTCGGTTCAGTTAATCTATTTGCGTTCAATCTTCAAGAGATTCAGTCAATGATTCAAGAATGATTAGATACATACTTTCCTTCGCACATCAAAGAAGTCGTAAAGGGTCAAAAGTTTGTAGTATTTGTTCTTTATCCTCCAACAAAACGGCAGTCACAACTGTTCAACAAACGACAAAAGAGAAAAAGAAATACAAGGAAAAAGCTCACTAAGTCAAAAACTAGAAAAAACAACTTAGGAGAAAATTAAAGAATAAGTCATCAAATCTGCAACAAAGCAGAGGCGATACAAGGTGGTTGCCATCTCATCTTAAATCTTGATCCTTACTATTACACTGTCAAAGACTTTTGAGATATGAATGCGTATGTCAATTTAACTGAATGTATGAGTGGAGTTCATCACGGAATATGGGTGGCTTACAATTAAATTTTGAGCCTTTTATCCTTTGTTTCATAAACCGTGAACCATGCTACGTTACAACCCTTAAAATACCTAATTGATGCAGGGTTTATTTCGAGAGCATACTACAAAAAGGTTGTGTTAACCTGACTCCTAAAGATCTTTGCTAATCATTTGTATTGATCACTTCATCTGCCATTTCATATATGGTTGGATCCATTTCGGGTTTTGATCATTGATATTTCAATTATACATCACCATCATATTAATAAATTTTGATTTTCTAAAACTTGCATAATGTTGCATTAAAATTGCCAATTTTTTAAATGAATAATGTTTATTTGCACGTCAATTCAACATCGATGAAATCCCAACAAATGCAGCCAGTAAGGGAATTTGACTTGGTAAAAGAAGCCCAACCAGGGGCAACCACTTCAAGAATCAGTCAATCTGGATCAATCTCTTCAAGAGTCAGTTACTCAGACGTTGAACCTTTTCTCAAGACTCAGACTAGAGTGATCTATCACAAACAATTCAAGAGTTCAATGGCCAACCAAATCAGGAGTTTCTAATCCCAAGAGTTGGATAACCAGGGGCTAATCTCAGACATTGAAGCACTGGGGCAAGATGGGTTACAAGGACTAGTCATTTCCATGCCTTCAAGTTGTTCAAGCAGGCCTTATGCAACAACAAACTTTGAGTTCATGACGGGTGTCAGGAATCATGTCGTCATTTTTTGTCTCCTTCTAAAGAGTCTTCTGCAAAAAGAACTATTCCATACAGGGGCATCTTTGGAAACCATCGAGTCAGTGCATAAATCATCCTCATGCATTAGTCACGTCACATAGCTCTTAGAATTAAGCCATGATATTGTCTCATTCATCGAGCGTATGCCCACAGTAGAGAAGAGTCATACATTGCAAAACAAGCCTCTTCTGACATGTAATCTTTTGTCTCCCTAAGAAGTCTCAGGATTGTAGAAGCGCTTTTTACACTGTCATTATGAATATCTCTTTAAATTCCAATTGTCATTGGCACGAGTCCGTTAAGCTGGTCGTGAAACCTTTTGTTTGCAGTCTAAGTCTATTTAATTTGGCACATACCCATGTTTTCCTGATGGTTCCTGGAGGTCTTCTATAAACTCTTTGTTTAAGGAATTTCCAGAGGTTGGATGTTTTATCTTGTTGAAAACTCCAACATTTCTTACCTTTATTCCTAGTGCCAGCCAGTCGCTTAGAGCCGTTGATTTATCTTTGAATACTTTACATTCTACTTCAAATATCAGTTGGTCGTATAGAGCCACTGCCCAATCACTGTGTTTGTCTTCTTTATCCTCAGTGTCAATAGTTACACTTGAACCTGTTGATTTATCGCTTTGGATACTTTGAATATTTCTTACTCTTAGTGTCAACCGGGTTGAAACTCGTTGCGCATTCACTTTGAGTGTATTATATTATTTCCATTCGTAGTGTCAGTTGGTCGCATAGAACCGCTGCACATTCACTTCGAATATTTTGTTAGTGTTATTCATAGTGTTAGTTGGTCTTATCGAGCCACTGCATTCACTTTGAATGTATCTTGTCTGTTATTCATAGTTTCAGTTGGTCGCATTGATCCGATGCACATTCACTTTGAATGTTTTCGTTTGTTATTATTCTTAGTGTCAGTTGGTCGCTTTGAGTCGTTTTGCATTTACTTCGAATATTGTTTTTCTATTCTCAGTGTAAACCGGTCTTGAACCCGTTGCACATTCACTTTGAATGTTTTATATTATATTTATTCTTGGTGTCAGTGGTCGCATCGAGCCGCTGCGAATTCACCTTGAATATTATCTATATCCTTAGTGTCAGCAGTTACACTTGAACCTGTTGATTTATTGCTTTGGATGCTTTAAATATTTTTGTTGTTGCCATTCTTAGTGTCAACCGGTCTTGAAACTGTTGCGCATTCACTTTGAATATATCTTGTCTTTATTCGTAGTTTCAGTTGGTTGCGTAGAGCCGTTGCGTAATCATTGTAATTATTTTCTTCCTTGTCCTCAGTGTCAATTGGTCGCATCGAGAAACTGCTCAATCGCTTTGTTTTTTTTTTCACTTTTTGTTATTATTCTTAGTGTCAACCAGTCTTGAACCTGTTGCGCATTCACTTTGAATATTTCCTTGATTTTCTTGACCCCTGAGTCGATGTCATTTTAGTTATTTCCTCAACACCCAAGTTGATGTGTTTCTTGACCCTGAGTCAGTGTTTTTATCTTTGTATTCTTGACCTCCGAGTCAATGTTGTTATTATTTCCTCAACCCCTGAGTTGACTTGTTTGACCCCTGAGTCAATGATATTGTCTTCTCACCTCCAGAGTTGATATTTACTTTAGTTTGATCCTCGAGTCAATATTGTTGCCTTTAGTTCCTCAACCTCCGAGTTGATTTGTTTTGACCCCCAAAGTCAATTTTGTCATTTATGTTTTACCCCCAAGTCAATGATGTTGTATTTATCCCTTTAACCCCCCGAGTTGATATGTTATCTTTACTTTCTCAACCTCCGAGTTGACATGTATGGCATCCCCAATGAGTTTTTGTCCATGATCTTTGACATATCTCATACTGATCATTCATATCATAATCATCTTTCAATGCATAAAAAAAATTACAAGAAGAGTTAGATAGTCTATAGTCCAGCATAATATTGCATTTATGGGCAATTATTTTTGTTATTTCTATATTTAAATACCTTTCACCCTGATCTCATGAGGATTAACATCACTCATGCTATCTGGTAAAGTTATTTAAATATGGGCAACTGTCACACCCCAAATTTGACCCCTAACATTCATTCACTCATCTTATCATTTGCATACCATGAGGGATATCAAGCATGTTTGAAGTTACAAGAATTGACAAGAAAGATTTGTTGGTTTTGTAACAAGTATTGGAGATTTGGTCGTTTGGTTCGAGGAACTAGGGTTTTTATGCTTGGAAGATTAGATTGGTGGATTGATCTCATAAGTTGCAGTTAGGATTTACAAGGTTGTATCATGGGTATGTTCAAGACCTCAGGTCACTTGTGGTTTTTATTTGGTGTGGTGCCTCAGTGAGAATTGTCGGTATGAAGTTTGGATGATTTCTTGTGAAGTAAGTTTCTTTTGTTACTTGGGTTGGAAGGAAAAATGGATCCCGAATTTGACTCTAAGTCTTTGGTTCATTGTGATGAGAATATTTTGTTTGCAACTGAAGTTTGTTTGTATTTGTTCTTGTCGATTCTCAAACACCAAAATTATACTTCAAGTTTCCTATTCAAATTCCAAGTTCAAGTTTATTTCTAAATTTCCTTTTTCAAATCTAATTCAAATTCTCAATCCAAGTTCCATTTCCAATTCTATTTCTATTCTCAATTCCAATTTTATTTTCAATTCAATTTCAAGTTCTAAATTCAAATTTCCAATTCCCATTCAATTTATTTTCCAACTCCTTTCTAATTTTTATCCCATTTTTTCATTTCAATTCACATTCATGTATTTATTTTCTAAATTCCAAATTTATCTCTTAAGTTCTAAGTCATTTTCAATTCCAAGTTTAATTATTAGTTTCTAAGTCATTTTCAATTCTAAGTTTAATTCCTAATTGTTTTAATTCACTTCCTATTCAAGTTCATATTCAATTTCTAATTCAAAGTTCTCAATTCAATTTCCATTTCAAGTTTCAAGTTTCTAAACTACTTTGGTTGAGTGATTACAAGAGGTCCTAATTTTGTCTCTATTTTCATTCCTTGTGTTGAAACTCTATACTTCAAGCTCCAACTCCAACTTGGTGCCATTATATTGCTTTTGATCAAATGTTCCAAGAATGTGCCTTCATGCTAGCTACAATTTTCTTCATCTCTATTTTGTGTCCAAAATTTTATGTCCATGCTTTGGAATATGCACCTACAACATTCAAGCTTCATTTTTAATCTATTCAAAGTACAACAAGTTCACATACTCACCAATTTCAATTCATATCAATTCAATTTTATCATGTATCCATTCTCTCATAATCATTTTCATTCACATCAATAACATTTGTAACTCTTTCTATGTCAAACATCATATTATATTGTACATAATCATATTATATAATTCATCATACCATGCCCAATATCACAAAGGATAAAGAAAACAAACTTTAAAAAAAAAAAGAGGAAAGGTACAGCAGTACAGTAGCAAGGAAATAGCAGGGACCACATGTTTGCAGATACAGACAAAAATTTCAACCAAAACTGAGCAGCAGTGATCATAACAAAATTTCACAAAAACGTTTCACACCATTACACCAAAAAAGTTTCATAAAAATAAGAAAAAACCACACAACTTCATAACAGACCATTTCAAGCAACAAAAAAAAATGAATTTTTTAGGACAACATACCTGTTGTAATCACAGACTGCTCTGCCCTCACCCATCACTGTCACAAACTCAGAATTTGTACCCCATGCTTCTTCAACAAGTTTTCAATTCAAATCACAAAAAACCTAATTCCAATCCTATTTAAGCAGCTACTATTTCATTCAGAAAAAAGAGAGAAGAAAACCTAGCCGCATACTACTAACACAGAAACCCTAAAGAAAAGAAAAAGCCTCGGAGAAAGCAAAATAAAGCAAAAAACCCACCTTCAAAAATGGAGGAAACTCTGAGAATCCTTTGAGTCACTACCATAATCATTTTTCTCTCTTCACCAAAATTCCCTTAAATTTCCCTGTACAAGCAAACTCAAGGCCTCTGCTACCATAAAAAACCATCACAAAAGAACAAAAATCAATAGCCACATTTTATCAGAAAAATAAGAAGAACTCAAAACAACCTCCAAACCTGCAAATCTGCTTCCAAATCATCCAAAACAATGAAGAAGGCCTGAAACGGAAAAGAAAACACTTCTCCACCACCGCGATAACGCAAAAGCATACCAAACACAAGTACGAAATCCACCGCGAACGAAGTTGATACACCGATAAACTCAGAACCACCGCGAAGCCGAAAACGAAAACCACAACTACCGAGAAACGTAAACCGCTTCAAATCATCACTAAAACCTGCGGGAGGTAATGCGAGCCCAAATCGCAGAAGAATCTGAGAGTGCAAAACGGAGGCATGAGCGAGAGAACCGATCTGAACCCATCGAACCGCCGTGAGCAAAGTCGACATCGTGAGATTCCGATTGAAAGCTTAAAGGGTGGGTTTCCTTATTTCTTTCTTTCATTTTTTAGAAGAAGAGAAATTGTTTTATGTTAATACTTATATCTTTTCTTTTCTCGTTGATTGAACTTGTTTAATTTTTGTTTTATTTATTTCTTTTAACTCTTGCTTTTGTTTATTGAATTTTTGTTAATGATTGTTATTTGGATTGGGTTTAATAAGCCCATCGTTGTTGCATACACACTAATCTCTTCCAGCCGCCCCCTCCCCTTCATGTGTTTTTTTGAAGTTTTATGTTAGAACTATGGGCTTTAAGGCCCATGCAGGTTTCTTCTACACACACCTTATAATCAGTCCATCACTCTCTCTTTAATATTTTCTTTTATTACTCCATTAAAATAATTTTTTTGTTAACATTTAAAATATATATATATATTAGCCTTTATCTTCATTTAAATTGTATTTGCTTTTGATTGATTTTTATCATATTGTTTAATTTTCACTTTATTTTCGGGCCAATGATATAACAAACAGTCGAAGATTTTCCCGATTTCATTAAATCGGCAAAACACGATCAATATGAGGCAAATTTTTAGTTTATTTATCTATTTATCATTTTATTTTGATTAATTTCTCTTTTGGAAATTCAATATAATTTTATTTAGTTTATTTTAACGTTAAGCCAATGACCGTTCTAAACCAAACTTTTCCAATCCGAACATTCAAATTATTTCGAAATCAAATAACGAAAGAACTGAATTCTGGGGTCTAGCATTCATTGAATTCTTGAATGAATACTCTTAAGGCTAGCCCTTGGGTTGTAATTCATTCACTCTTCCGTAATCAAAACACCTAACTCTTATATATCAAATAACGAAAGAAAAGAGTTATGGAGTATTGCATTCCCTGAATTCTTGGATGATTTACTCTTAAGGCTAGCCTTTGGGTTGTGATTTATCCAACATTTCGTTCCTAAAATACTTAACATATCAAATTATTTTCTTAAGCAAATAATGGAAGAACCGAGTTCTGGAGTCTCGTATTCCTTGAATTCTGGAATGATCGCTTTTGAGGCTAGCCCTTGGGTTGTGACTCATTCAAATTTTCCATCTCAAAACACTTAACACCTTCGAAGAGATGAGACATGATTCATCTCCATAGGAGAGACATTTATTCCATCCCCACAAACATAGATCAAACTTTCCAAACAATTTTTCTCAAGGAAGAATGTGGCAATTACTTGTTGATCATATATCCATGTTTAAAGCTTCTTCCCCTTTTATTTTCTCCCTCAAATGTTTGTGGTGGAATAGTGGGATATCTCTCTTAAAGATGATGACTAGTCTCTTTTTTTAAACCCAACTTAAAATCTACCCGACAAATTGCAAATTATTTTTCATAACTAATTAACGAAAGAACTGAGTTCTAGAATCTCGCATTCCTTGAATTCTCGAATGATCACTCTTGAGGCTAGCCCTTGGGTTGTGATTCATCCAACCTTTCGTCTCAAAACACCTTAATCAAGATCAAACATCTTCCTCAAAAGAGCTTTGTTTAGATCCTTGCTAACGCGCATATAAACTAGTGTTTAAGTCTCCTCGAGAGCAGACAAGCCAATGTTTAGCAGTTAGCATGCGAGCTAAACACTTGTTCATTAAAAAATACCAATAAACCGTAGTCTCACGAACTACGAAGCTCTGACTTTCCCATTGCACAAGGGAATACGTAGGTGTAAACACCCCAAATTTTCCCTCACCCATTCACACCATGGCTTGTGATCATTTCATATGCATAAACACAATCATATCACCTCACATTACATTTTGGTTCACTGCATAGTTTCTAAGTCATCTGCATCTAGGGTTTGTGATCTGAGCAATCCAAGAGCTTCTTGAGCCACTCCAAAGGTCAACAATCACTTCAAAGGGGTTCATGTGTGTTCTTATATCTTATTACATCCTCTCAAAGTCAAAAATGCAAGAGAATCACAAGAACTGGGATTGGTGTGGATGCAGAGCCAAGTTTGACTGCACAGTTGACCTAAAATTAGGGTTTTGGTTTCAGAGGCCATAACTCCAAATTTTTTGGTCATTCTTGTTTCCATTGGTCTCTATATGGTATAGGGAGTATGCATATCAATTTTCATGAAGAAATTCCATGGGGAAGTCATCTGATCAAAGGTTGACTTTTCAGACAAGTCAGTGTAAAATCAGGACATCTGAGGCCCCCAGTGACCCAACCAAAGGGTGATCTTCATCATTTTGAGTGTATATGATCTTTATTTGATCATGGAAGAAGATTGAAGTTCACAAAAATCAAGAATTTGAAGTTTTTGCAAAGTTGACGTTTTAGGGCATGGTTGACTTTTAAGGAATTTGTCAATTTAGGTCACTTTTCAAACCTTACTTTTTGATCCAAAAATGCTTCAAATGGAAAAACTTTGGTCATGAAAGTTGTAGATTAGATCTTTCCCTTTTCAAAAAGTACAAGAACATGACCTAATTCATTTTGGATCAAAAGTTATGGTGTGTTAAAGTTGGCAAAAATCACTAATTTTCAAGTTATGCACTAAAAGGAAAACTTGCAATTTCATGTATCAAAGGCATTTGTGACTTCTAATTGGTGCCTAATCCTTATACCAACATAATCCAAGCCTTAAAGTTCAGATTGAACCAAGGGAATCACATGTCTTCATGGTTTGTGAGGCATGATCTTTTCATGAGAACTAAAGGCAAGCAAGTTGCAAAACCAATGATCACACTTCATCCACTTGCTGCCTAGCCTGCTGAATCACACTAGCCTTTCCCTCATGCCATGCTGCGCCAGACAAGCCCTTTGTACTTGGCTAGGATTTGCCCATGCCCTCTCTTACAAGAAGTTGACATATTTGCAAAAGTAGCTACACCTATCACTAAAGCACAGGTCACATCTTCTGACCAATCCCATTTGTTTATACAAACAAAAAGCAAGACATTTCATATAGCCAGCAAGCCTGAAACCAGCAATAGCATCACTTCTCCATTTTCACTCCATAGAGCAAAACCCTTCGAATCTCTCTCCACAGCTCACAAACACATAAGCAAACTTCATAAACCTTTTCAACATCCCTCCCTGGTCACTAAGCACCCCTCAAAACATCCCAAAGCTCAAAGAATCAGAAACACGATTCTTACACCATCTTGAACAGAACTCAGGCAAACTCTTCAACCAGCCCAAATAAACTTCAAGCAAGCCTGGCAAACACTTTGGAGAGGTCATTGGAGTTGTTTAGAAGCAAGAAACTGGCCCAGAAGCTCCTATTTTGAGAGCTTCGAATCAGGTAGCTATGGCATTCCATTTTTCCAGAACCTCTTTTTATTGTTTCTAATTGATTAAGTATGCTTCACTGATCACCCTGAACTAAAAATTATTGAAAATGGTTGAGAAATGAAGTTGTATTACTTGTCTGAAATTTTGGCCGTTTTTGTTCTTTGCTTCGATTCATGATCATGGCTGGAAATAAATGAGAAATGAGGGTGGGGTTGAGTTTAGGAGAGTGAGAGGAACAAATCTGGAGCTTTAGAGCTCCAGAAATGACCTAGGGAAGGTTTTGGAAATTCTCAAGGAGGGAGGTCACCGGAGAAGACGACCGGAGCTCGTCTCCGGTGACCTGAAAGTCATTAATGCTTAATTAGGGTTTAAGGGTAGGTTTGAATCTGGAACGTAGGATGAAGCTTCCCGCGCGTGTTTCAAGGGCCCAGATCATGTCATTAGCCCTAATTTTTGTTTATTTAATTTAATCATAATTAATTAACTCAGGAGAAATCCAGGCCATCCATTAGCGCGCCAGTCAACCCTTTCCCCTCAACTTTGAATCTGGATCATTGGATCAGATTACTTTCCATTTTATTTTGTTTTATTTCATTTTCTTTCTATTTAACTTGTACAATTTATTTAAAATAGTAAAAATTGTCTAAAAATTATGAAACTTTTTCCCAAGAATTTCATTAATTTTTATGACACAAAAATATTTTTATTTTTATTTTTAGCATTTAAAATGTATTTTTAAATATTTAAAAGTTTATTTTTAATTGATTAATGGAAATTAATTTATTAAAAAATACTTTTAGGTATTTAAAAATCACCAAAAAATTCATGAAATGTTCTAAGACATTTAGAAACATTGTCCAACCTTCAAACCAAATTTATTTTTTGATCTTGATGCATTTTAAGAATTTCTCATTGAATTAAAATCATTTTTGTGCCTTATTTTGATCCAAAGTTCAAAAAATCATTTCTGCCTATCCATGAAGAGTTGGACATTGATTCTTTTTGCATTGCATTGTGTTTAGCATGTAGTTTGTGAGATTAAATGGGCATGATTTGATCTTTCACTTTCCATTTGTTTGACATTTCTTTTGTTTGGAAACCCTAAAACCCTAGAAAACTTAGAAAAATCATAACTTGAGATTGGTTAGGAGTTGAAACCTCTCCTTTGGGCATTGGGTTAGTATAGGATTAGGGGTCCTTTGTGTGGCATTTTCAAGTTTTTATCTTAGGGTTTGCTTCTGATTTTGATTTTTGTTTGTTGCATTGATCATAAACCCTAATTTGGGCTTCCATATGCATCCATCTTGTATTGTCTTGCATAACATGACTTGCCATGACATTCCATGCTTCCATGTGATTCATTTGACATCATAAGGCATATTGAAAGCATGTGTGATCATTGCATCATGTATTTGCCATGTTGTATGTCATATGCACTTCATAACTTTTCATGTATGTTCATGGTTCCTAACTTGCTTCATTTGCATTCATGAACTTGTATGATCATTTCCATGTGCTGCCTCATGTTTGTAGCATCTCATAACATCATTAGCATCATGTACATGCTTCTGGTTTTGTTTCTCATCATGTCACCTCACCCCATTTTGCATTGCATTGCATCTCCTTTCTAACCTTTCAGGTGGTAAGTGATTCTGAGAAGTGGATTTGCCTTCACTTCTCACAACTTCTTTTCATCTCTCTCTTGCATCCATTGCTGCATTTTTGCATGTGTTTGAGTTTGAGCTTGCTCATTCTTCTTCTCCCCACATTCTTTCTTCAAGTGACTTGACTTCTTGAATGAAGCAAGTTGTTTTGCTTCTCTTGATCCTTTCATCTGCTTCCTGGTGGTTCCATTGAAGATTGTTCTTGAAAACCTCACAAACCTTAGGAACAACCAAGCATGACAATGATTAGGGTTTTGATTAGTCCCCCTTCTTAGTTTTACCTTTGTGTCTCTTTTGAGTCATCTCTTCTCACCTCATAATCAGGGACTAAACCCTAAAGGCTTTAAGGCTTTGTGATTAAGCTTATGCCTGCATCCTTCTCTTAGGATGGAGTGTATAACTTTAATCCTAAGTGTTAAACCCTTAATGTGTTTAAATCTCTTAATCAATTCACTTAATAAGTATCAAGACATCACACTTGTAACTTGGGCCTTGCATTAGGGTTCTAATTCTTCCTTAATTGGTTAAGAAGGACTAACCCTAGTGTTAATGGACAAGTCCTCCTCAAGTTGTCTTACAAACCATAAAACTCACTTCTTCATCATATCATTAAGTAGAATCCACTTAATCAAAGGCTTGTTTTGTCATGAGTTTAATCCCTAATCATGGATTAAGTTGAGGAGCTTTCCTCAGCTTAAACATTCTCATCTATTATCCTTCTATTAGGATGGTGTAATGAGTCTGTTTAATCCTTGATTATGGCTTAACCTCATTACTTAACACTAAACAAAAACCACAAAAACATCTAATTAATCACAAGTAGGTTAATGATCTTAATCCTACATCAAAGGTAATTAAGTGTGAGAATCTGACTTCACACTTAAGGTATTCTCATTACCCCTAATCAGAGGGAGGATGTGATGAGTTTACTAGATCCATTGGTTTAGGCTTAAGCTCATTAACTTATGACAAACTTTCAAAAGCAATAAAAGACTGAAAACTCAAAAAAATAAACAATAATCGTCTCCTTCGGGATTCTTTTCTCATCTCATTCACTCACAAACGAGAACTTGCTTCTTCCGTCTAATGCAAGACAGTTAGCACCTGAGCCAGACAGGTCATACACTTGAGCATAGACAAGTGAGCAGTTCACAAGTCAATTCATCTTTCAGTCTCTTTGGGTCGAACTACGGTGTTCTGACTTCCTCATTGCACGAGAGGATACGTAGGCATAACTTAACAGTTATCGAACAAAAGTCTCTGTATACCCCCCTCTTTCCAGCATCTTTCTCTTAGCCTCATTATCATGGGCATTTCATTCTTGTTCTCACACTGACACTTCATTTACACACTTCACTTCTTACACTGACACCTGTACATCCTTTTCCAGCTCTTTTATACACAGATTGCACTGACACTACCCCTTTAAAACACAAATATTTTAAGCGTGGATCCCGTCGAGTACGGCGGACAATCTGGGTGCTAATACCTTCCCAGGTTGTAACCAACCCCCTTTCTCAGTCTCTCTGGTTCGCAAACCGTCTTATCCATCTCTTTCTAGGTCTATGCAGCATTGCCTTTCCTCCGGGATAAAAATGCCTAGCTGGCGACTCTATTCATCTCCAGTGAGTTCACTGCTGTGTGTTCTCATTGTCCCTTTCGCCGACCGTTCGCGTCTGTACCTTTATTTGGGCCGGTCCCATTTATCGGGAGCGACAGCTTGGCGACTCTGCTGGGGAAACCTTATATTGCAACCAGGGCTTCTGGTTCTTTTTGTGGGTTCCTCCTAGCGCTTGTTTGATTTGTGTTTACTGGGGTGTTATGTGCTATCTGTGCTTGTGTATTTATTTTATTTATTGCTTTATGTACAGTTTGTTTTATTACTTTCTTTACTGCTTTACATATATCATACTGTCATGCTGTCTGGCTGGATCTGGTTTTGCTTTGGTGGGTGGGTGTTCCATTGAGAGTTAAGGTCCTATACCTGGGACCTGAGTGACACCTAGGCTAGAGTGAATCATATTCTTTCCCATTCCATCTCGGTCTGGTGCGGGAATATGAAACACGATTCAGATATGGGTTTCTTCTTGAGAACTCTGTGTTGCAGATTTCCTGCAATGCTAGGGCTATCTGGGAAGCCTGCTAAGTCTGGATGACCTTTAGTTTTGACCTTCAGAAACTGAGGTGAATTAGAGGAGGAACTTTTATGGTTATTGTAAACACTTTACCTCCGGGTTAGAAGTGTTTACACTTCTCATAACTGATCCAAGTCTGAGGATCCTTGTTTTAGAACACCACCTGTGAGGGGGTTGGGCTGTTTACAGGTTTGCAGGTACCTTGACCTCAGAATACCCTGTTACTTTGACTTGATTAAGAATACTTCATGTTGGAACAGTTCTTGTGATTCTAAAACCCTGGACATGTGGCTCTTTATTTGAGCCCCCCACCTTGGTTACTGGATTTATAGACCTCCATCTGGATTTCTTGAACATACTTGGACCTATATCAAGGCATTTGATCAGATCCAGCTCAGTCACAAACCCTTGCATATCATTTGCATACATAAACATTGCATCATATTGACATTTGTTTATTTGTGTTTCAGGGTATCCATCTTCATTTGGTTTTGGTTTTGACACCATCTTCAGTATTTGACCTATCTTCATCAGCACCTGCTTCAGCTATCAGCTATATACCTCAGTCACCTGCACCAGCCAATCAGTGGCCCATTTCTTCAGTATTATCATCAGCACCTGTCTCCACTCATCTTCAGCATCATGGCTCCTAAAAAGAGCAACATCACCTACCACTTCTTCCAGCCAGAGCTATCTGACATCAGGAGGATTCAGACCCTGATCACTCCAGATCACATACCATTGTTCAGGGAACATTATGGAGATATACTCGATATGGTTATGGATCTGGACCCTTCACAGAGAAGCCTGATCCACACTTGCATTCAGTTTTATGATCCCCCACTGAGGTGTTTCACTTTCCAAGACTTTCAGTTGGGCCCTTTATTGGAAGAATACTCATCATTGGTCGGTATACCTATCAGGGGTGGAATCCCTTTCAACCCTGAGATGGTCTTTCCTGGTAATGGAGAAGTAGCAAAGGCTCTGCATCTGGAACCTATCCTGATTGAGCAGCATATGACTTCTAAGGCTGGGATCCCTGGTTTGCATCTGGATTTCCTGATCTCTCAAGCTACCCTGAAAGTTTCTTTAGGAGAGTGGAAAGCTGTCTGTGCTTTATTGGCCTTGAGCATATATGGAATTGTGTTGTTTGCAGATGAGCCTCGATTCATTAGCAAGAATGCAATCCATCTTTTCATCTTGAAGAACCCAGTGCCCACTTTATTGGGGGACCTCTACTACTCAGTGCATCAGAGGAATGAAAAGCAGAGGGGAAGATTAGTGAGGTGTTGTGCTCCATTATTCCATACTTGGCTTCTCAGGCACCTACCCAGGACAGATGCATTTTTGAACCCTCATCAGCAGAGAAACTGGGCTAAAAGACTCACTGTACTAACTTCAGCTGATATCAGGTGGTGCACCCAAAGCACCAAAGGCAGGGATATCATCACCAGCTGTGGGCATTTTCCCAATGTGCCCCTAATAGGAGTTAAGGGTAGTATTAATTACAACCCTCTGTTGTTTAGAAGACAACTGGGCTATGCATTGGTCCACACTCCTAAAGCACAGGACTTGGTTGAAACTCTTTATTGTGAAAACAAGCCTAATCTGGCTATTGTTAGGCAGGCTGCTTGGGCCTGGGATAATGTTCAAACCAAGGGAGTAACCATTCTGGGGAAGTGCAGCAATGTGGCATCAGCACAATATTATGAATGGTCCCGTGCCAGGGCTCAATTCTCTGGGATGCCCTTTACCATAGAAGATATGCCTGAAACATCTTCAGCACCACCCCCTGCCACTGTCAGTTTGAAGGAATTTGAGAGTTTGAAAGAAAGAAATGAGAAGTTAACCCAGGCTTTGCAGAAGACCCTCCGGGAGAGGAGTGATGGTAGGTTGGAGATTGAGAGGCTAGAGAAGCTGAGAGTGGAGCATCTGGTTAAGATTGAGAAGTCTGGGGATTATATCAAAAAGTCTAAGGCTGGAGAACAAATTCTGAAGAATGCTTGCAAGGAAGCCCAGTTCCAGAGAGCAAGGACAGACTTGTATCTGAAGGAGAGTCAGGCTAGGTGGGTCAGGATCACCGAGGCTCGTACTCTGGAGGACAAGAGAGTTCAAGACAAGATGGAGCAACTGGAAGTTAGTGCAAAAGAACAGCAAGAAGCCCTGGCAGCAGCCCAGAGGGAGATATCAGAGCTGAAGATCAAAGCAGGAGTGAAGAGGTCAAAGGACCAAAGTCAGCACAAGAAGCTAACAGCAGCTGTGACGACCCGGAACCTCCTCATCAGGAATCTCACGGAGCGTCCGGCTGATCCTGTGACCGAAGCACTTCTCAAGGAAGTTCGTGAGGATGAGTTTGGTCTTGGTGTTTGACCATTTGCTTGTTGTTGCTTTCATTCCGTGTATTTTTCATTTTTTCTTGTAATGTATTTTGACCCCTCTGAGGGCTTGTATTTGTAAAACAAACTATGTACCATTTGCTTTTTTGTAATATATGTATTAGTTTGTTCCATCCGAGTTTCACTTCAAAAGCAACATCAACAGCATCTTCAAGGGTCTGGAAGGGTCAAAACTGAATGCCAAACCGGATACCTTGAGAACAAATAAGCATAATTGCATTGCATGCTAACCCCTTTTGTTTGTTTTGTAGGTTTTTGTTTTATTGCCACTAACTCTGTTGTGATGTTCAGGAATTATTGCTCGGCGCCGGGTATTTCCCCTCAATCGTCTGCACCGTTATCCGACCCGTAACAATCTTCCGGGCATCCAAATGGATCAGATGCAGCAGGACCTTACTGAGGTCAGAAACCAAATGGCGAACGAAAGATTGGAAATGAGAAACCAGATGACTCAGTTTATGGAAGTGATGAACAACATAGCTCAGAGCCAGGAAAGATTGAGGGCCATGGTGGAAAGGCAGAATCAAGAAGATCCACACATAGGGACTGCCGGCACAAGCAACAATGAAAGGGTCCAACCTCATGTTAACCCTCCTGTATTTGGCCCCCATCTTCATCCAGAGGTCAATATTCCTGCAAATGTTCAAGGGACTGCCACTGCAGCCAGGGTACTTCAAGAAGACCCCCAGGAGGATCAATTCACAGTAATGGGTGCTAGGGAGGAAGCTTATGATAGAAGGCTGGATGAGATAGCTGAGAAGTTGAGGTCCTTAGAATCTCAAAATTCTCTGGGTTTCGATGTCATGGACATGGGCTTGGTAGACGGGGTCAGGATTCCCCATAAGTTCAAGCCTCCTTGTTTTGAAAAATACAACGGGACTTCATGCCCCCGGACTCATTTACAATCATTTCTGGGGAGGCTGAAAGCCTATACTATGGATGAGAAGCTCTGGATGTTCTATTTCGAGGATAGCTTAACTGGAGCGTCAAGAGAATGGTACTCTCACTTGACAAGGGCAACTATCAGATGCTGGAAGGACCTGGCAGAGGCCTTTATCAGACAGTATCAGTACAACTTAGATATGGCACCCAACAGAACTCTCCTAATGGGAATGTCACAGTCTTCAAGGGAAAGTTTCCGAGAATATGCCCAGAGATGGAGGCAACTGGCTGCTGCTGTTCAGCCACCTATGTCTGAAAGGGAAATGGCAGATATGTTTATGAACACACTTCAGGGGACATATATTGACAGGCTGGCTGCTTTCTCTTCCACTAGCTTTGCAGATGTTGTCATAGCTGGGGAGAGAATTGAGAGCCTGTTAAAAATGGGCAAGATCACAGACAACGGTGCAAGCTCGTCCAGTAGTACAAGAAAGCCTTTTGCAGGCCCGAGAAGAACTGGCGAGACCAATGCCATCCACACCAACAGGGGCAGGCCCCAATATGTTCACAGATCAGTGGCAGCAGTCACCATTCCCGCTCCAGCTCATCCTCAACCAGTTTATCAACCTCCGCAACAAAACTATCAGCAACAACCTCAGTACCATCAACAGAATCAGTATCCTCCGAGAAATTACAACAACAGCAACACCAACAACAATAACCAGCAAAGGCCATTCCAACAGAGGCCATCTCAAGCTAACAGGGTAATCGATCCGATCCCTATGCCATATGCTACATTAAAGCCACAACTCCTGAAACTCAACCTAGTTGAGCTAAGGACGTTGGCACCTCCAGATCCCAACAGTCTACCCAGGAATTATGATTCCAACGCCAGATGTGCTTTTCATTCGAATGCACCTGGCCACAGTACAGAAAAGTGTAGAGCCCTGCACATGAAGGTACAAGACCTGGTAGACTCAAAAGCTCTGAATTTCGCACCACCACCTAATGTCAATAAGAATCCAATGCCACACCATGGTGGTCCCCGAATCAATGCTATTGAAGAAGACAAGCCGTCTTATTTAATAACCAGTGTGGGTCAGATCCGGACGCCGTTGATGGAAATTAAGGCTTAACTCCTCGAATGTCAAATGTTCCCAGGGTGTGAGTTGGGGTGTGCTTACTGCAACATTTCAGTCAATGGGTGCGATAACCTGAGGAATGGCATAGACGATCTCATTCAGAGTGGCCAGCTTCAGATCACTACATCATTTCCTACAAATCCAGCAATCTCGTCAGCAATAACTCCAGAACCTCCTACAACTGCAACAACTATTGTTCCTGACAATTCTTCGGCTTCATCAACAAGTACTTCATCTATTATCTCAACTGATCAGTTATCAACAAATTTTTCTTCTACAACTCCAGCACCACTTCATTTTGAAACTCCTACAACAACAACATCCATCCTTCCGCCAATGTCTCCTACAACACCAGCAACAAATCATGAAGATGTCTCTACTGTCACCATATTTTATGATCCTGAAAACAACTCTGCCTACAATTCAGAAGGTGCTGCTCCCATCAGAGCACCAGTCACAATTTATTACGATCCACAGACTATCACAATTCCTTCCGCAGCTGCAGTCAGTCCAGTCACTATCACGGTGCCTGGACCAGTACCTTATGAAAGCAGTAATGCCATCCCCTGGCATTACGGCTCTGACCTGTACTGTGAAGGACAAAGAATCACTTTTGAATCATCAACCCCTGCACCACAAATTGACAATGTGGGAGGAGGCGGAGGCTTCACTCGAAGCGGACGTCTTTTCGCTCCACAAATTCAGAGACCCACTGCCGAAGCAGAAGCTGCTGCTAAGGTAAAAGGAAAAAGCTCGGCGCAGGAAGAGCAGACTGTCAAAGAAGCTTTGAAAACACCCTTCGATCAAGAGGTTGATGAGTTCATGCGAATCATCAAGAAGAGTGATTATAAAGTAGTGGATCAGCTTCATCAGACGCCTTCCAAGATCTCAATCCTATCATTGCTTATGTGCTCCGAAGCCCATCGGAACGCACTACTCAAAGTCTTGCACGCAGCTTACGTGCCTGAAGAGATCACTGTCAATCAGCTCGAAGCTGTAGTTGGAAATGTTAATGCTAGTCACGGACTAGGGTTCACCAATACTGATTTGACAACGGAAGGCCGCAACCATAACAAAGCCTTGCACATAACCATGGAATGTAAAGGTGCTGTCCTTTCCCATGTGCTGGTGGACACGGGGTCATCCCTCAATGTCTTACCTAAAAAGGCCCTGGTGAAGCTAGAATATGACGGATTGACGTTAAGACCCAGCAACCTGGTGGTGAGAGCCTTTGATGGTTCAAAGAGATCGGTTCTGGGAGAGATTGAGTTACCCATAACGATTGGCCCGCAGACCTTCAAAACGACCTTCTACGTGATGGATATACAGCCCGCCTACAGCTGTCTATTGGGTAGGCCATGGATTCACGCCGCTGGCGCCGTGACCTCTACCCTTCACCAGAAGTTAAAATATGAGTGGGAGGGTCAAATCGTTACAATCTGTGGAGAAGAGGATATTTTTGTCAGCCACCTGGCTACCTATAAGTACATTGAGATGGATGGGGAGATCCATGAAACAATGAGCCAAGGTTTTGAAGCCTTGAATGTCAATGAAACATCTGCTGTGCCTGGTACTTCAATATCATCATACCAACAAGCCCGGAAGGTTGTTGAGGGAGGAAACGCCCAAGGCTGGGGCAAACTGTTATCGGTGGAGAAGAAAGAGGATAGATTTGGGTTGGGTTACAAACCAACTCAACAAGATCAAGTAGAGGCTGCAAAGGAGCCCAACTTTGTGAGTGGGGGGATGCTCACCCCTGATGCTGTCAACTGTCTGGAAGAAGAACGCAACCTGGAAAGCTGGATTCGTCCAAAGATCCCGGGGAGCAGTATCTCAAACTGGTCTTCCCAGGAAATTATAAGAGTTACTCATGCAGAGTAATTATTATTTCCTGTATTTTTATAGCATGCATCAAAGTCTTGCATCTTGCCCAAGATGACAAGACTCATTTTGTAATCGGGCCATCTGTACTTTTTGTGCAAACAAGATTAATCAATGAAATATCAGACATCTTTTTGCAAATGAGTCTTTTTCTTTTCCGCTCACTGTTTTTCCATTTTTCTTTTTGTACAAAAAATAAATGGCAGTGTTTTCAAAATGACAACTTTATTTCACTTTTCTAAAACAAGATTAAAATCGAATCACTAAAATGAACAACTGAACCCTTGCAGAGTGTGCCTTCCAGACAGCACCGACAACAGCACGGCTATGACTTCGTATGATTTTGACAATCCAATCAATCAAGCCGATGAAGGGGTTGAAGAAGAGTATGAGCTTCCTGAAGAGCTAGCCAGGTTGTTAAGACAAGAGGAAAAGGTTATTACTCCTCAACAGGAGGAGGTTGAAGTGATTAATCTTGGTACAGATGAAGACGTGAAAGAGGTTAAAATCGGGGCCTGCCTGCAAGACTCAGCGAAGAAACAACTGATTGACCTGCTTCGAGAGTATGTGGACGTGTTCGCTTGGTCTTATCAAGACATGCCAGGGTTGGATACCGACATTGTCATGCACAAGCTGCCTCTAAGAGAAGAATGCCCGCCGGTTAAACAGAAACTGCGCCGAACTCGTCCCGACATGGCTATGAAAATCAAGGAGGAGGTACAAAAGCAATGGGACGCCGGGTTCCTTGCTGTAACTAGCTATCCACCGTGGGTTGCTAACATAGTACCTGTGCCTAAAAAGGACGGCAAAGTAAGAATGTGTGTTGACTACCGGGATTTGAACAGAGCCAGCCCGAAAGATGATTTCCCATTACCTCACATTGATGTATTGGTCGATAACACGGCTCAGTTCTCGGTATTCTCCTTCATGGACGGATTTTCAGGATATAATTAGATCAAGATGTCACCTGAAGACATGGAGAAGACAACCTTCATCACACCCTGGGGCACGTTCTGCTACAAGGTAATGCCATTTGGGCTCAAGAATGCTGGCGCAACATATCAACGGGCTATGGTGACATTATTCCACGATATGATCCATAAAGAGATAGAATGTTATGTGGATGACATGATTGCCAAGTCCCTTACTGAAGAAGATCACCTGGTAAATCTGCTGAAGTTGTTCAAGCGTCTGAGGAAGTATCAATTGAAATTGAACCCCAACAAATGCACATTCGGGGTGCGTTCTGGTAAGCTGCTGGGTTTTATTGTGAGCGAGAAAGGGATTGAAGTTGACCTTGATAAAGTCAAAGCCATCAAAGAGATGCCTGCACCTAAGACTGAAAAAGAAGTTCGGGGGTTTCTAGGTAGATTGAACTACATTTCAAGGTTCATATCTCACCTTACGGCAACCTGTGAACCCTTGTTCAAGCTACTAAGAAAAGAACAAACGGTCAGGTGGAACGAAGACTGCCAGAGGGCTTTTGACAAAATCAAGGAATACTTACAAGAGGCTCCAATACTTATGCCTCCAGTTGAAGGAAGACCTTTAATCATGTACTTGACAGTATTAGAAGAATCAATGGGGTGTGTGCTGGGCCAGCATGACGAGTCTGGTCGAAAAGAGTATGCAATATACTACCTAAGCAAAAAGTTTACCGACTGTGAACAACGTTATTCACTGCTCGAGAAAACTTGTTGTGCTTTAGCGTGGGCTGCTCGCCGACTAAGGCAGTATATGTTGACCCACACTACCTTATTGATATCAAAGATGGACCCACTTAAGTACATATTTGAGAAGCCAGCACTTACCGGACGGGTTGCAAGATGGCAAATGATTCTCACAGAATATGACATCCAGTACACATCTCAGAAAGCCATCAAGGGCAGTGTATTGTCTGATTATCTTGCTGAGCAACCCATTGATGATTACCAGCCTATGAGATTCGACTTCCCTGATGAAGACATCATGTTCATAAAAGCAAAAGATCATGAAGAGCCTGTTCACACTGAAGGGCCTGGCCCCGAAGAAGAATGGACTATGATGTTTGACGGGGCTATTAATATGAATGGTCGTGGTGTTGGTGCAGTACTCATTACACCTAAGGGAGTTCACATGCCTTTCTCGGCAAAGCTCACTTTTAACTGCACTAACAACGAAGCTGAATACGAAGCTTGCATTATGGGACTTGAGGAAGCCATTGACCTCAGGATCAAGACTTTGACTGTGTTCGGAGATTCAGCTCTGGTAATCAATCAAACCAATGGCAAATGGTACACCCACCAAGATCATCTGATACCTTACAGGGATTATACAAGGAGGTTATTGACTTTCTTCACAACAGTCAAGCTTGAGTATATCCCTCGAGATGAAAATCAGTTTGCAGATGCTCTGGCCACCATTTCATCCATGATCAAAGTTCAAGCTACCAACTTTGTGCCTCAAATTGCAGTGTCCAGACTTGACAGACCAGCATATGTATTCTCAGCAGATATTGTCAAAGATGATAAGCCTTGGTTCCATGACATCAAATGCTTCTTGGAGGATCAAACATACCCACCTGGGGCATCTTCCAATGATAAGAAGACTCTGAGAAGGCTTGCTGGTAGTTTCTTTCTGAACGCTGATGGGTCTTTATACAAAAGGAACTTTGATATGGTACTCCTCAGATGTGTTGATAAGACAGAAGCAGACTTGTTGATGCATGAAGTGCACGAATGATCCTTTGGTACCCATGTTGGAGGGCATGCCATGGCTAAGAAATTGTTAAGATCAGGTTATTACTGGATCACAATGGATGCAGACTGTTGTGCCTATGCCAGGAAATGCCACAAATGCCAGATCTACGCAGATAAGGTGCATGTGCCTCCCAATCCTCTGAACATCATGTCTTCACCATGGCCCTTTGCTATGTGGGGCATTGATATGATTGGCAAGATCGAGCCAACTGCTTCGAATGGCCACAGATTCATCCTGGTCGCCATTGATTATTTCACCAAGTGGGTTGAAGCAGCCTCATATGCAAACGTTACAAGGCAAGTGGTAGCCAGATTTCTGAAGAGAGATATCATCTGTCGATATGGAGTGCCCGAGCGAATCATTACTGATAATGGTTCCAACTTAAACAACAAAATGATGGCAGAGCTATGTCGGGACTTCAAGATCCAACATCACAATTCTTCTCCTTACAGGCCAAAGATGAATGGCGCTGTTGAGGCAGCAAATAAGAATATCAAGAAGATTGTGCAGAAGATGGTAGTCACTTATAAAGACTGGCATGAGATGCTACCGTTTGCCTTACATGGGTACCGCACGTCAATCAGAACATCCACTGGGGCAACACCGTATCAGCTTGTGTATGGTATGGAGGCAGTCCTACCTGTGGAAGTTGAATTACCCTCTCTACGGGTACTAATGGATGTTAAACTGAGTGAAGCAGAGTGGGTCCGATCCCGATTTGAACAACTGAGTTTGATCGAAGAGAAGAGATTGGTTGCAATCTGTCATGGACAGTTATATCAGAAAAGAATGAAGAGGGCCTTCGATCAGAAAGTCAGGCACCGAGAGTACCAAGTGGGAAATCTTGTGCTGAAAAGAATCCTCCCTCCTCATACAGACCACAGGGGCAAGTGGACTCCAAATTACGAAGGACCATTTGTAGTGAAGAAAGCTTTCTCGGGTGGAGCACTGATGCTCAGCACCATGGATGGTGAAGATTTCCCGTCCCCTGTGAATTCAGATGCAGTTAAAAAATACTTCGCATAAAAATGACCCGCTGGACACAAAAACAGAATGTAAGTCCAGGCAAAAATAGGGCATCCCGGCGAGTCAAAAACAGAATAAAAGACTCGGGCAAAAATAAGGGAAAAATGAAAAAATGTACACCCGCTGAGTTGAAAAGCCGCATTGGACAGCTCAGGCAAAAATGGGTATCCCGATGGATTGAAAACCCGAAAGGGCGATCCATGCAAAATAAGGGAATAAGCGAACAACTGCATTCTGAATTCGTCTGTATCACCTGCAACTTGGTAAACCTTGAAAGGATCAAGCCTCAGCCAGAATCAACATTCTTCAAAAAAAGCAAGATGAGAAGAACGTCAAAAGTCATACGAGTCATAGTAAAGAGGAAGCTCCTTAAAGCGTCATCAACACTGCCAGCATTTTGTTTCTCAATTTGTAACAATCTCCTCATTCCAGGGGATTTGTTTCTTTGACTGTATCTCGCCAATTCAGGGCATATGAATTAATAAAATCAGATTTTCAGTCATGTCTCGTCTTGTACATTTTCATTTATTTGCAAAAAAATGTCTGATGTCTAAAAGAAACTGATTGCATAAAATACAGATGTTTATCTTTAAATGAAGTCACATGCTTGCAGGAAATGTACTTACTCTCAGAAGTGCCTAACTCCTATGACGGAATCCAGTAAGGGATACCTCGGGATTATCTTGTGCGTTTCTCTATCTTTTTCAGGATTGCAGGTATCCAGAGCGCAACTTGGGACATGAAAGCTTCATCCCAGCAAGCTGGCAAATCAATACTCAATTTTAGCACCCGAAGTGCTCTCTCCCCAGCTGAGTTGCCTATCATGACTTCCCCCAGCTGAGTTGCCACTTGTTGCTTGTCCCCATCAGAGTTGTCAGGCATCATAGAAGGCACCTATATCCCCGGCTGAGTCAAGGATCCCCTTCAACAGAATCCTTAGGGAGATCTCAATGATTTCTCTTTCTCCCCAGCCGAGTTGCCATCCTCAGCCAAAGTACAAAAGCCAAGGAGCTCTCCCCGCAGAGTTGCAGCCTCTATCCAGAAGAGCAACGCATAGAAGATCACAACAGAGTGAAGAAAGCTTCTACAAACCCCAGCTGGGTCTCTCATTTATTGGAATAGGTCTCTCAATGACCCGATTCCCCAAGCAGATACATCTCATCAGATCTACCAATGATCTCATCCCCAGCTGGGATGTCCATTTCAGGCAGATCGGCCAGAGATCTTCGCAGCAACGGGACCCGGATCCCGGTTTGGTATCTTTGCACAATCATAGCATTCGCATCATAATCACCCATAAAGCGTAGCATTCCGTTTTAACACGGAGCATTACGGCAAAAATCCAACACATAGCATAATCATAAGCCATGTTTTGAATCAACACTTGTGAATAATGACAGTTCATCAACATACAGAAAAATCCCCACCAGAGTCCCTAGCAAAAGCAGTTGCCTCACAATCCACAAACACCAGTATATACTCATTTTGACACCCGTCCGTGTCAAATCACCAGCAGAAAGCCAAAGACATCCTCTTTGCACTCACATGTACCTATATACACTTTCTTGACACTCGTCCGTGTCATATCACCAGCGCAGTCATCTACACTTTTACAACCCACATACTTGTTGATATTATTATACTTTTCTCTTGACACTCGTCCGTGTCACCCTCCCCAGCAGAATGAACACTCGTCTATACAATACTCTTACTACTCATGTTACTCTTATACAGATACTCGTCCGTATCTTGTATACACCATTTATATCCCCTCAGATTCAACACTCGTCCGTGTTCTTTGTTAACCAGATGGTACTCGTCCGTATCATCATCTCAGAGCATGCGTCAAGCGTTTGTTTCTACCTGATACTCGTCCGTATCATAGTCTTAAGGATGCTCGTCCGTATCTTTAATCCATACACTGTGTCCAACACTCACGTCTTTTTAAATATAGACACTCGTCTGTGTCTACCATTCCCCAGAAGAGTCCCTTCAGATTCAACACTCGTCCGTGTTCTCTGTTAACCAGTTGATACTCGTCCGTATCATCCTCTCTGAACACGTGTCAGTATTTGTTTCTACCCGATACTCGTCCGTATCGTAGTCTTAAGGATGCTCGTCCGCATCTTTAATCTATACACAAACATCTAAACACTTACCCTTTTATTTCTTGGATGTAAACACTCGTCCGTGTTTACTACTCCCCAGGAGATCGCCAACAAAGCGAATTTCTTTTTGTCTGACACTCGTCCTGTGTTATGATGAACCCTGAGAGCAGCCGTCCCCTGCTAGGTGGTCGTCCTCCACTTCTTGATGGTCTTCCTCCATCATGCTCATCCGATGGTCGTCCCCATCGTTGATTTTTAGCAGCCGTCCCCTGCTAGGTGGTCGTCCCCCACCTTTCGATGATCGTCCTTCATCATTTTATCCAATGGCTGTCCCCATTGTTGATTTTGGTTATCTGGCATTCGTCCTATGTCATGACAAACCCTAAGAGAAGTCGTCCCCTGCTAGGTGGTCGTCTTCCACCTCTTGATGGTCGTCCTCCATCATGCTCATCCGATGGCCGTCCCCATCGTTGATATTTTCGGCAGCCGTACCCTGCCAGGTGGTCGTCCTCCACCTTTGATGGTCGTCCCCATCATCGGTTACCTTCCTTTATGAACTTGATGGCCGTCCCCGTCATGTTTCATTAATCCCCAGAGAATTTTACAACTTTATCTTGATGGTCGTCCCCATCATAATTTCTTATTTTTCCCAGCTAGTCGGCCGTCCCCGTCTTGGCTTTACCTTTTATCCCCAGCATGTCGGCCGTCCCCGTCATTGCTTTATTTCCCACACTTTCCCCAGCATGTCGGCCGTCCCCGTCATTGCCTTTTACCCAGCAGTCGTCCTCCGTTGCCCATACTTTACAATATACTTTATTTTTCTTTTACAATCTATATCCCTTTTCTTCTTTATTCTGTGAGTGCAAATTTTGGACTGTCTTTGGTATTCAACCACAAGTTATCTTGTTTGCCTGTTAAGCCGTTGCTTACATCCTGCACAGCTAACTCATGTTTGAATAGGGGCAGCTGTAAACACCCCAAATTTTCCCTCACCCATTCACACCATGGCTTGTGATCATTTCATATGCATAAACACAATCATATCACCTCACATTACATTTTGGTTCACTGCATAGTTTCTAAGTCATCTGCATCTAGGGTTTGTGATCTGAGCAATCCAAGAGCTTCTTGAGCCACTACAAAGGTCAACAATCACTTCAAAGGGGTTCATGTGTGTTCTTATATCTTATTACATCCTCTCAAAGTCAAAAATGCAAGAGAATCACAAGAACTGGGATTGGTGTGGATGCAGAGCCAAGTTTGACTGCACAGTTGACCTAAAATTAGGGTTTTGGTTTCAGAGGCCATAACTCCAAATTTTTTGGTCATTCTTGTTTCCATTGGTCTCTATATGGTATAGGGAGTATGCATATCAATTTTCATTAAGAAATTCCATGGGGAAGTCATCTGATCAAAGGTTGACTTTTCAGACAAGTCAATGTAAAATCAGGGCATCTGAGGCCCCCAGTGACCCAACCAAAGGGTGATCTTCATCATTTTGAGTGTATATGATCTTTATTTGATCATGGAAGAAGATTGAAGTTCACAAAAATCAAGAATTTGAAGTTTTTGCAAAGTTGACTTTTTAGGGCATGGTTGACTTTTAAGGAATTTGTCAATTTAGGTCACTTTTCAAACCTTACTTTTTGATCCAAAAATGCTTCAAATGGAAAAACTTTGGTCATGAAAGTTGTAGATTAGATCTTTCCCTTTTCAAAAAGTACAAGAGCATGACCTAATTCATTTTGGATCAAAAGTTATGGTGTGTTAAAGTTGGCAAAAATCACTAATTTTCAAGTTATGCACTAAAAGGAAAACTTGCAATTTCATGTATCAAAGGCATTTGTGACTTCTAATTGGTGCCTAATCCTTATACCAACATAATCCAAGCCTTAAAGTTCAGATTGAACCAAGGGAATCACATGTCTTCATGGTTTGTGAGGCATGATCTTTTCATGAGAACTAAAGGCAAGCAAGTTGCAAAACCAATGATCACACTTCATCCACTTGCTGCCTAGCCTGCTGAATCACACTAGCCTTTCCCTCATGCCATGCTGCGCCAGACAAGCCCTTTGTACTTGGCTAGGAGTTGCCCATGCCCTCTCTTACAAGAAGTTGACATATTTGCAAAAGTAGCTACACCTATCACTAAAGCACAGGTCACATCTTCTGACCAATCCCATTTGTTTATACAAACAAAAAGCAAGACATTTCATATAGCCAGCAAGCCTGAAACCAGCAATAGCATCACTTCTCCATTTTCACTCCATAGAGCAAAACCCTTCGAATCTCTCTCCACAGCTCACAAACACATAAGCAAACTTCATAAACCTTTTCAACATCCCTCCCTGGTCACTAAGCACCCCTCAAAACATCCCAAAGCTCAAAGAATCAGAAACACGATTCTTACACCATCTTGAACAGAACTCAGGCAAACTCTTCAACCAGCCCAAATAAACTTCAAGCAAGCCTGGCAAACACTTTGGAGAGGTCATTGGAGTTGTTTAGAAGCAAGAAACTGGCCCAGAAGCTCCTATTTTGAGAGCTTCGAATCAGGTAGCTATGGCATTCCATTTTTCCAGAACCTCTTTTTATTGTTTCTAATTGATTAAGTATGCTTCACTGATCACCCTGAACTAAAAATTATTGAAAATGGTTGAGAAATGAAGTTGTATTACTTGTCTGAAATTTTGGCCGTTTTTGTTCTTTGCTTCGATTCATGATCATGGCTGGAAATAAATGAGAAATGAGGGTGGGGTTGAGTTTAGGAGAGTGAGAGGAACAAATCTGGAGCTTTAGAGCTCCAGAAATGACCTAGGGAAGGTTTTGGAAATTCTCAGGGAGGGAGGTCACCGGAGAAGACGACCGGAGCTCGTCTCCGGTGACCTGAAAGTCATTAATGCTTAATTAGGGTTTAAGGGTAGGTTTGAATCTGGAACGTAGGATGAAGCTTCCCGCGCGTGTTTCAAGGGCCCAGATCATGTCATTAGCCCTAATTTTTGTTTATTTAATTTAATCATAATTAATTAACTCAGGAGAAATCCAGGCCATCCATTAGCGCGCCAGTCAACCCTTTCCCCTCAACTTTGAATCTGGATCATTGGATCAGATTACTTTCCATTTTATTTTGTTTTATTTCATTTTCTTTCTATTTAACTTGTACAATTTATTTAAAATAGTAAAAATTGTCTAAAAATTATGAAACTTTTTCCCAAGAATTTCATTAATTTTTATGACACAAAAATATTTTTATTTTTATTTTTAGCATTTAAAATGTATTTTTAAATATTTAAAAGTTTATTTTTAATTGATTAATGGAAATTAATTTATTAAAAAATACTTTTAGGAATTTAAAAATCACCAAAAAATTCATGAAATGTTCTAAGACATTTAGAAACATTGTCCAACCTTCAAACCAAATTTATTTTTTGATCTTGATGCATTTTAAGAATTTCTCATTGAATTAAAATCATTTTTGTGCCTTATTTTGATCCAAAGTTCAAAAAATCATTTCTGCCTATCCATGAAGAGTTGGACATTGATTCTTTTTGCATTGCATTGTGTTTAGCATGTAGTTTGTGAGATTAAATGGGCATGATTTGATCTTTCACTTTCCATTTGTTTGACATTTCTTTTGTTTGGAAACCCTAAAACCCTAGAAAACTTAGAAAAATCATAACTTGAGATTGGTTAGGAGTTGAAACCTCTCCTTTGGGCATTGGGTTAGTATAGGATTAGGGGTCCTTTGTGTGGCATTTTCAATTTTTTATCTTAGGGTTTGCTTCTGATTTTGATTTTTGTTTGTTGCATTGATCATAAACCCTAATTTGGGCTTCCATATGCATCCATCTTGTATTGTCTTGCATAACATGACTTGCCATGACATTCCATGCTTCCATGTGATTCATTTGACATCATAAGGCATATTGAAAGCATGTGTGATCATTGCATCATGTATTTGCCATGTTGTATGTCATATGCACTTCATAACTTTTCATGTATGTTCATGGTTCCTAACTTGCTTCATTTGCATTCATGAACTTGTATGATCATTTCCATGTGCTGCCTCATGTTTGTAGCATCTCATAACATCATTAGCATCATGTACATGCTTCTGGTTTTGTTTCTCATCATGTCACCTCACCCCATTTTGCATTGCATTGCATCTCCTTTCTAACCTTTCAGGTGGTAAGTGATTCTGAGAAGTGGATTTGCCTTCACTTCTCACAACTTCTTTTCATATCTCTCTTGCATCCATTGCTGCATTTTTGCATGTGTTTGAGTTTGAGCTTGCTCATTCTTCTTCTCCCCACTTTCTTTCTTCAAGTGACTTGACTTCTTGAATGAAGCAAGTTGTTTTGCTTCTCTTGATCCTTTCATCTGCTTCCTGGTGGTTCCATTGAAGATTGTTCTTGAAAACCTCACAAACCTTAGGAACAACCAAGCATGACAATGATTAGGGTTTTGATTAGTCCCCCTTCTTAGTTTTACCTTTGTGTCTCTTTTGAGTCATCTCTTCTCACCTCATAATCAGGGACTAAACCCTAAAGGCTTTAAGGCTTTGTGATTAAGCTTATGCCTGCATCCTTCTCTTAGGATGGAGTGTATAACTTTAATCCTAAGTGTTAAACCCTTAATGTGTTTAAATCTCTTAATCAATTCACTTAATAAGTATCAAGACATCACACTTGTAACTTGGGCCTTGCATTAGGGTTCTAATTCTTCCTTAATTGGTTAAGAAGGACTAACCCTAGTGTTAATGGACAAGTCCTCCTCAAGTTGTCTTACAAACCATAAAACTCACTTCTTCATCATATCATTAAGTAGAATCCACTTAATCAAAGGCTTGTTTTGTCATGAGTTTAATCCCTAATCATGGATTAAGTTGAGGAGCTTTCCTCAGCTTAAACATTCTCATCTATTATCCTTCTATTAGGATGGTGTAATGAGTCTGTTTAATCCTTGATTATGGCTTAACCTCATTACTTAACACTAAACAAAAACCACAAAAACATCTAATTAATCACAAGTAGGTTAATGATCTTAATCCTACATCAAAGGTAATTAAGTGTGAGAATCTGACTTCACACTTAAGGTATTCTCATTACCCCTAATCAGAGGGAGGATGTGATGAGTTTACTAGATCCATTGGTTTAGGCTTAAGCTCATTAACTTATGACAAACTTTCAAAAGCAATAAAAGACTGAAAACTCAAAAAAATAAACAATAATCGTCTCCTTCGGGATTCTTTTCTCATCTCATTCACTCACAAACGAGAACTTGCTTCTTCCGTCTAATGCAAGACAGTTAGCACCTGAGCCAGACAGGTCATACACTTGAGCATAGACAAGTGAGCAGTTCACAAGTCAATTCATCTTTCAGTCTCTTTGGGTCGAACTACGGTGTTCTGACTTCCTCATTGCACGAGAGGATACGTAGGCATAACTTAACAGTTATCGAACAAAAGTCTCTGTATACCCCCCTCTTTCCAGCATCTTTCTCTTAGCCTCATTATCATGGGCATTTCATTCTTGTTCTCACACTGACACTTCATTTACACACTTCACTTCTTACACTGACACCTGTACATCCTTTTCCAGCTCTTTTATACACAGATTGCACTGACACTACCCCTTTAAAACACAAATATTTTAAGCGTGGATCCCGTCGAGTACGGCGGACAATCTGGGTGCTAATACCTTCCCAGGTTGTAACCAACCCCCTTTCTCAGTCTCTCTGGTTCGCAAACCGTCTTATCCGTCTCTTTCTAGGTCTATGCAGCATTGCCTTTCCTCCGGGATAAAAATGCCTAGCTGGCGACTCTATTCATCTCCAGTGAGTTCACTGCTGTGTGTTCTCATTGTCCCTTTCGCCGACCGTTCGCGTCTGTACCTTTATTTGGGCCGGTCCCATTTATCGGGAGCGACAGTAGGCACAAGAATTTCAATCCTTGGCGAGCACACTAATAAAAAACTAACCATATTTCCATAATAATAATAATAACAATAATTAAAAAATACACATTTCCCTTAGAACAAACATCTTAGCAAACTCATTAAGAAGAAGAAAATAACATAAATCAACATTCGATCGCAAGTTAGACGAAGAGGTTCCCATTGAGTAAACAGACGTGAGGGGTGCTAATACCTTCCTCTTGCGTAACCGACTCCCGAACTTAGAATTTGGTTTTGTTGACCATTTCTTATCCTTATTAGGTTGTGTCTATATCTTCCTTTTCTCTCGTTAGAATAAATAGAATTAGGTGGCGACTCTATTGGTTTTTCCGCGTCCATCGCGAGGATCGTATTTTTCGAGGTACGACATAAATTAATCATTTTTAATCCTTAAATCTACTATAGTCAACTTATTTTATCTCTACTTAAGGTCTAGGATCAACTCAGCTCGACTCGGATGGGAAAATATGACGAATCGCCAAAAACTGCACTTTCTGCACACCACTATGTCCATACGCGTATAAACCATCCCATATGCGTATAAACTTGTTTCTACGCCACCCTTTACGCGTAATGCTTGCTCATATGTGTAATGCCTTAGTTTCCAATGCGTCACCTACGTAAATGGCCAGAGGCCCTGCCAAACTCTCCTCCATTACGCGTAATGCCTGCGTAACAGGCATGTGCTACACGTAATGCCTAACATTGCTACGCGTAACTAGATCTACTACGTGAATCACCAGAATGCACACCAGTTCCACTTCTGCTATGATTTACACAACTTCACCACTCGATTCAAGCCTAATTGGATTTCTACATTGATTTTAGACTCCAATTATTTACTATCTATTCATCTAATAATTTCTACAACTGATTTTACGTGCCCTAGTCTCTTTCTCTACACGATTTCCTGCAACAACCAGTCCAACAATACAACAATGGATACAACAACAACATGAACAACTCTCATGACAACAACATAACAAGAACGAAATATTATCCATGACAGATTCACACGAATTTCAACAACAATTCTTACAACACATCAACACAATCATACGAAAACACATCCTACATATAAATTATCTAATCCCGATTATAGAATTCGAACCCCACCCTTACCTTGGATTGAAGGCAACTCGAATCTACTGGCCAAAATCTCTACGAAAGTCCAACCTAACCTCTTGTTTTTCCTCAAGACTTGTTCTCTTCTTACCAATTCTGATTAACCTTCTAATTAGGTTTTTTTCTAGCTTATTATCATTAAAACTTCACTAATCAACTAATTACTTATGGGCCTAAATTAACACCCCCTAACTTTACTACTCTCATACTGCAACTAAGCCAAACTTAACATTATTTCAATAATACTTATATTATTTATTCAAATTAAGTAACTCGACTAACCCAAACACAACCTAACCATCAACTTAATATCAACTTAAACAACTTAACAACAAAACAATACCCAACAACAAATAATTGGGAAAAATACACAATAATATTTAGTTGAATTAATTAATTAAATACGGGCGTTACACAAAGAACTTATGCTCCATCACATTTAGTTCGATTTTGAAGATTCTATTCTGAGGCATTATAGCTTTCAAGATCTACCTACCCCTTACATCGAGAACTCTCATCATCTTATCTTCGACCGTCACCTTGTAATTCTTTTCGACCAACTGTCCTATACTTAGCAAATTACTCTTCATCCCTAATATATACAACACATTAGAAATTACTGACCTCTTTCCATCTTTTTTCATAATCATAATGTCGCCAATACCTTCAGTCTAGAGTATTGTCATTTGCAAATTTCACCATGTTCTTCATCGAGGGCTTCATGTTGACAAACTAATCTTTCCTACCTATCATGTGTGATGAGCATCCTGAGTCCAAGTACCATTGGTCCCTGAATCTCTCTTCATCTCTCGTTGTAACCATCAACAACATTTCTTCATCTTCATGTTTCTCCAACTTAGTGTCACTTTCTTGATTCTTTTGTTTTTCAGGATAATCACTAAAATAGTGACCATATTTCTGACAATTGTAACACTGAATGTTCCTTTTGTCAGGTTTTCAACCACCATCTCTTCCTCTACATGAAGCACTGCCTCTTTGGTTGCATTAGTTCCATGGTTTTCTTTGATTCGACCAACAACCTTCTTGCTGATTTCGGCCAGTCGAATTATTATAGCCTCACCTGCCTTTGTTGTCGATCTACTTTCATTTTCCTTTCTTATCTCTTATTGATTAAGCCTATAGAGCCACATCACTCTGCGACTTGCCTATATCTCTTTCAGTCATTCTTTGTTCATGAGATTCAAGCGTCCCTTGAAGCTTTTCCTTTGTCAATCCTGACAAATCTTTCGACTCTTCTATGGCTACTACCACATGGTCGAACTTTGGAGTCAACGATCTCAACATCTTTGAGACAACTGCTTTGGTCGTTAGTGCTTCTCCACATACTTTGATTTGATTCACAAGTTTCTGAAATTCTGGTATGACAGACTCAGATGTCTAATATGATGTTGAGACATCTTATCTGTTACCTATAAACATGGTAAGGTATACATATCAGTACTTAAATAATTCTGTTATATCAGAGTCAAACATGCTTCAGGATGTTGGGACATCTGATAGGACATTCAGTTCAGGTACTGCATAAAACATAAAAGATAAAAAGAACACAGCAGAAGTTTGTTAACCCAGTTCAGTGTATAACCACACTTACATCTGGAGGCTACCAAGCCAAGAGGAAATCCACTATAAGTAATATTAATTCTAGACTTAAACCACCCTGTTTAATCTATCACTTAATAACTACCCAATGCAATTTCTACCTAAGACACAACTTAGATATGAGTACCCTACTCACTCCCCCTCAATCACACAGTGATCTTTTACAATGATTAATAAAATTGAAGTCACACTTCAAACACAACAGCTTGATCTTACTTAGAAGTTTCAATCAAGACACAATACTTCTCTTGCTTACAAGCTTCGAGAATCACAAGTGAAACAACCACAATAGTGTTACTTGTTATGCACGGCTGACACAAGGACACAACCCTAATAATGTTTACATTTTCGGTTGATTGGGTTGATTCTAAACTAGGTTACAAGGTTTCTTTTATAACCTATTCCCAACTGGATTTGGGCCTAAACAATCACAACAATAGCTGCTACAAATATGCAGAAATATCTGCTACAAATATGCAGAAATATCTGCTACAAATATTCCAAAAGATCTTCAACTTCTAAAATATCTCTAAATATAGAAACCTATATTTTTCAATATTTGTCTTCAATTTAAATTGAGTCTTTAAGATCTTCTAGATCAGCACCACATATGATTGCATAATATCTCCAGAATATTCTGCATAATTCAGATCTGATAAATCCAATGTCATCACCTTGAATTAGGGTTTGTTACTTCCTAGATTCTAGGTGATTTTGTTCTTCTGATTAATCTGAATCTTCATAACAAAACTCCCTACAGATGCGCCTTGTTCTGTTTTTATCCATCCATAATTAATTCCAGATAACTCTCCTTAAATATCTCAGATCAGTTAGTTATTAATTAATTCTGGTAACAGGTCTGAGATGTCTCAACATCTGTTGGGACATCCTGAAAAACTGAACTTACTTCATTTACTGATACAATGTCACAACATCTGATGGGACATCCTGTAAATTGAACTTATTCCATCAACTGATACAATGTCCTAACATCTGGTGTGATATCCTGATATCTTGACTTAAGTTCATTAACTGTTACTCTGTTTGACAGTGTCACAACATTTGGTGTGACATCCTGAACTAAGTTCAACACTTCTTGTTTGATATCTATATGTAACATATGACAGTAATGTTGTCATGACAGTTGCAGATGTTTCAACATTCTCTTTGACATCTGTCATGACATTTGCAGATGTTTCAACATTCTCTTTGACATCTGTCATGACATTTGCAGATGTTTCAGCATCTTCTTTGACATCTGTCTGTAGCATATGACAGTAATTCTGTCATGACATTTGCAGATGTTTCAACATCTTCTTTGACATCTGTCTGTAACATTCTGTCATGACATTTGCAGATACTTCAACATCTTCTTTGACATCTGACTGTGACATATGACAACATCTGTTGGGACATCCTAAATTAAGTTCTTATACTCTGTTTGATAATTTCCCAACATCTGATAGGACATTCTGAACTGAATTCAACATCTTCTTTGACAACTTCCACATTTATCTGTGCCACCATGTCAGGACATCATGTTTGACATGTTCTTCCAGAATCTATACCATGTTAATATGGAACTTCTTATTCAACATTTTCCAGCCATATTAGTTTTACCAAACATAATGCCAATCATAGAATAATAGCATTAACAATCTCCCCCTTTGGCTTATTTTGGCTAAAACTAATTTACATACAGGTGTAGTAGTACCTTATGTAGAAGTTCCTTAACATCACATCTTCATATCAGACCTCACACTATTACTTCTCCCCCTTTTTAGCCATAAAAAGACAAAGATACCATAATAAAAATAGAGGTATATAATCTCCATAAGCTTGAAACACACACAAGCTTCACAATTCCTCAAGAATCAAACATAAACTGCAAAGAGCAGCTTTATATAATATAGCCTTCTAGACTCTTAGGATTCTCCTTATCTGGTTAAGGTATTACTCCCCCTTAACACCACAAAATCAAGTGCACATACTTGTAACACACTCCCCCTATCTAGGATACTCCATGTTTCTCTGTACATTGATGAAAGGAAAACATAAGACGCATCTTCATGTCTTCAAGAGCTCACCCTCTGTTCAATTCCCAATTGAACACATTCACTTCTTGTACCAAAGCATACCTGATTCCTTTCTGGGTTTGTAGTTACCACATACTACACAAGATGAACATCTTCTAGCACACAGGTTCTTGACACTAAGCCTTTACACACCAAAGGCCATACAATCCAGATAAAACACATCCAAACTAATTATGAAATTAGAATGAATGTCCACAAACAAACTTCCAAGCAATCAATACCTGATATACTTCTGGTGGATCAACAGAGATGTGCTCTTCAGTTGAGGCCTTGTGCTGGTCCTCAGATGTTTCAACATCTATTGGGACATCCTGTTGAGCAGGAGTGTCCTTTGCAGCCTGAGTTTGTTGATCTTCTTGTGGGGCTGGCATAGTGTTCAGAGAGATAGATATGCCACTTACCACTCTTTGCTCAGATAGGATTTTGGTTACCAACTCCTTTATGGAATCATCCACATATTCAGAAGCTTTTGGAGTGTTGTACAATGGTGAAGGTATGCCTTTGGTCTTGCTGAAAACTTGATCTTTTTGGAGTTCTTGGCTTTTTAGCACGAGGAACACTTCCAGTCTCTTCTACATGTTTCTTCCAATATAGATCATCTACTTCATCATTCTCCCATATGATTAGGTAGTCTAATAATAGAAACCATGTAGATAAACACCCCAGATAATGTACTAACACTTAGTTAGAACATTTTTTTCATACACCAAGACCTTATCACCATGATCCTAGATGTGCTCCACCAACTGGACTTACTATAGTATAGTAATCCAAGAACTGAAAATCTTCAACTACACTGTGCCACCAGTTAGAATTAGAAATCCAGAAAGAGTGATAAACTCTCATCCACCTTCAAGAAGAATCAATCCTCTTGAGTCTTCAACTCATCACTCCTCTGCCCAAGAGCAATTTGTTCCAAGACAATCCTCAAGAACAACCAGCTGCCACACTCTGATTATCTTGATTCTTCGAATCCACTTTAAAGATCAACCAATTACCACATTTTGATAACCTCTTTTATGAATCCTCATATGAAAAAGCCAATTGCCACTTTTATCTTCTTCACGTTTATAATAAAGCTTCCAAAGATATCCTGATCAAAAAAATTGATCTTCACCAATTAGACTCTGATGTTGAACTAGATGTTTAAACATTATTAGTCCACATCCATCTGTTAAATTCAGTTCCTTCTTCTGCCACTTGAAAGAACCTCCTTCCTTTATAGAACAAGAGTTACATGCTCTCATAGACTTGATTTATCCATCAAGTTTGAGTAGACAACCTCCATTCTATTGGTTTTGCAGAAGTTCATACCAATAACACATATTGATGAGAAACTTCCAATGTTTCTCCAAAGTCTTCAAACCTGCCACTATCTGATTATTCAGAAGGAATAGTTAAGAACTACACCTCAAAACTATACCAAGGATGCCACCTTTCCTTGAGTAAAGCAGTCTAAACAAATTTATGATATCTCCACCTATCTTAACTCCATGATGAGCATTCTGGACTACACCTAGATCAGAAATAAACCAATCCAAGTAGTCACCAAGATTATGATATGTTCATGGTCTTTCATCTCCATCTTCAGAATCAACAATATCCAGACAAGTTCTTCCCAAGAAACTTTCCAGAAATACATAACTCTTGTCACACAAGACTAAAGCCAATGCTACAGCTTATGCAATACCTCTCCCATGATTCTGCACAAACTCTGATGATAAGATGTTCCAACATCTTTTTGAACATCACCAATCTTGAATCACAAGGATAATCAATCAAATATTTGTGAATTCCACAAACAACAATTGATCTTAAATCCTTGTATAATACCTTATCAGATAGTTCTACACAATCTGATCTTTTACTTTTGAAGGATTTTAAGGTTAGCTCCAGATAAGATTAGCAAGATCTCCTCATGTCATGGATAAACAATACTCCAGCTGAGCATGTACTCCACTAATTCTCAATTTCACACCCCTGATGAACATACAAAGAGCACAACTGATAAATATCCACTCTTGATTTTATATTCCAAAACAGATGCTCTTAGTTTGCTTGCTTCAAAGGGTTTATACTGCCACTATCCATGACTAGTAGTGGAAGAGACTACCAGTTCAACAACCATTCTGATCAGACTTCCCAATCTGACATTCTTCCCTTGCTTCTAGCAATTGTTGGTCACATTGATAGCTTTAATCATGACCAAAGTCATGCATTTTTCACCCACATTTGTAAATACATTTAGAAGCTTCTTCATCTTCAGATTCATCATTAGATTCATCAGTATTCTGAGTAACCTCTTCCAGCTCCAGCCTTTGAAATACTTCCTCAAGCTTTTTCTTCCTGGCATCCAGATTTTTGCAAGTGTTCTCCAGATCTGCAATCAAGGCAGCTTTGGATATGGGAGTCTTTGCTTTTGAAGGTCCAGCAGATGTCCTAGTGGAAGCTTCAACATCAGCAGCATGATGGCTCAAGAAAAGTTTGTAATGGAAGGCCAGAGGACTTTTTCTTTTGCATACTGAATCCTTCTCAGTGAGGATACCTGGATACTGGCTTAGTATGATTCCACATAGTAGAGAGGAAAAAGCAATGGGAAGCTTTGTTGCAGATGTTCCAACATGCTTCAATGTCTGATAAAAAATATAAGCCCCAAAGTACAGCTTTGCTTGGGTGCCCACAGCATATATGAACCTGCTCAATTCAGTTGCTATTGAGGAGGTATGGTTGGTAGGGACCCAATTTGAAGTGCCAATCCTATGCAGCATTGCATACTTCCTTGTCAGCAAGCTAACAGAAAATTTCCCTTTGACTGGCCAAGCTTTGAATTGATTAGCAGTGATGACCTTGCACACATGGTTATTTATCTTTCCCAGCTCATTAGGTCCATCAGATTCTCTTCCTAGATAGTGGTTGATAACCCTAGAAGAGAATTCCACACATTTCCCTCTTACATACACCTTTCTGAAGTCATCTGATTTACCATCATCACAGTCCTCTTGAAGGTTGACAATGAATTCCTTGACTAGCAGCTCATAGCAAGGTGAAAAGTTTGATACTGTCTTGAATAAACCAGCAGAAGAAATTAGGTCAATTACCTCAGTGCACTCAAGTACATTTCTGCCCAGCTCTCTTTCAAGTGCTACCCTTCTTTGGTATACAAATTTTCATCTGCTCACACTTGACACATGATGGAATGAAACATTGTCCAGAGGAGCTTCTGGAACAGCAGAGGTGGACCTTGAGGGTGCTGGTTTCTTCTTTGGTTGGGATGTTGGGACATCCTCTTCAACATCTGAATCTGGTGGAGTTACAGCTTTCCTCTTTTGGGTATTCACCTTGCTCCATTGTTTAGTAGGACCAAGTATCACTTTGACCTTGTCTTTCTTTGGAGTAGGCTGCTTCTTTTCAGGAGATGAATGTCCTGTAGTCTTCTTTTCCTTTCTAGCCCTAAGCCTTTTGGCTATGCTAGGGTCCACAGAAGCAATGATCATTATCTAAGTCTTCAACATGTAGCATAGATGCCTCCTCTTCCAGGTTAGGAGTAGGTTCTAAACATATGTGATCATCACACATTTGTCTAGCACCCAAAGCATCCATCATCACACCAGTTTCCTTCTTCTGGAACACAAAACTAAGCTTGGTTCATAAACTGTTGATGTGTAGTGTGGTGTTAAGCCATTAGGATTGACATATCAATTCAGCTTCTTTCTTGATGAAACTTCCTTCAGTTCATGATTTAGACAATCATAAACATGTATCTTCACAGGAGAGATTTTCTCCAGCTATACCTAAACAACATAGGACACCATAACCAAGAAGGATATCCTCATTAGGTCACCATAAATAAGCTTAAGAGATAACTTATCAAGATTTTCACTCCCGCATGAAAGATTTGATAATTATACTCTTTTGTTTTGGCTCCAACCTCTTCTTTCATCAAGAACCACAACATTCTGAACTAAGTGTTCTCCAATTCTCACAGAAAACAAAATACAAGCCTCCTTCAAATATAGAATTCCAAGATGTCAGGACATTCTGTTTGACATCATAGCTACACAACAATTCACCAGCAAATTTCCAGCCCTGATAACACCAGACTGGTCCAATATACACCATATGATGAATAGTCCATCCTCCACTTCTAGGGACCATTCAAACACCAATATGAACCTCTCAAGTTCAAACAGCTTTTCATTATATCCTCCTTCTTCCTTTACCATGAACCAGAAAGTATCCCCCTTAGATCTCATCCAGAAACAGACCAGGATGCCTGCTCTGATACCAATTGAAATTCTGGTATGACAGACTCAGATGTCTAATATGATGTTGAGACATCTTATCTGTTACCTATAAACATGGTAAGGTATACATATCAGTACTTAAATAATTCTGTTATATCAGAGTCAAACATGCTTCAGGATGTTGGGACATCTGATAGGACATTCAGTTCAGGTACTGCATAAAACATAAAAGATAAAAAGAACACAGCAGAAGTTTGTTAACCCAGTTCAGTGTATAACCACACTTACATCTGGAGGCTACCAAGCCAGGAGGAAATCCACTATAAGTAATATTAATTCTAGACTTAAACCACCCTGTTTAATCTATCACTTAATAACTACCCAATGCAATTTCTACCTAAGACACAACTTAGATATGAGTACCCTACTCACTCCCCCTCAATCACACAGTGATCTTTTACAATGATTAATAAAATTGAAGTCACACTTCAAACACAACAGCTTGATCTTACTTAGAAGTTTCAATCAAGACACAATACTTCTCTTACTTACAAGCTTCGAGAATCACAAGTGAAACAGCCACAATAGTGTTACTTGTTATGCACGGCTGACACAAGGACACAACCCTAATAATGTTTACATTTTCGGTTGATTGGGTTGATTCTAAACTAGGTTACAGGGTTTCTTTTATAACCTATTCCCAACTGGATTTGGGCCTAAACAATCACAACAATAGCTGCTACAAATATGCAGAAATATCTGCTACAAATATGCAGAAATATATGCTACAAATATTCCAAAAGATCTTCAACTTCTAAAATATCTCTAAATATAGAAACCTATATTTTTCAATATTTGTCTTCAATTTAAATTGAGTCTTTAAGATCTTCTAGATCAGCACCACATATGATTGCATAATATCTCCAGAATATTCTGCATAATTCAGATCTGATAAATCCAATTTAAATTCTTATACTCTGTTAAATTGAGTCTTTAAGTTCTGATAAATTGAGTCTTTAAGTTCTTATACTCTGTTTGATAATGTCCCAACATCTGATAGGACATTCTGAACTGAATTCAACATCTTCTTTGACAACTTCCACATTTATCTGTGCCACCATGTCAGGACATCATGTTTGACATGTTCTTCCAGAATCTATACCATGTTAATATGGAACTTCTTATTCAACATTTTCCAGCCATATTAGTTTTACCAAACATAATGCCAATCATAGAATAATAGCATTAACAATTTCATAACTCTTGTGAAGAAATCTGTAATGCTTTCACTTTCTTCCATTTGAAGAAATTCGTTGGTTCTTTTGTGAGTTTGTAACCTCATCTCTTTCACCTTCTCTGCACCTCCAAACGACTTCTCAAGAACTTCCCATGCTTCATTTGTTGATTTTGCATCAATAATCTTCTTAAAATTATTGGGAACAACACATTGATGGATTATAAAGAGAGCTTTATAATCTTTCTTCTTCAGTTCTTTGTGTGCATCCTTTTCTTGAATCATTGCATTTTCCGCAAGCGTTATTACTCCTTTCACAAGATCCCAAAGATCTTGATAATAGAAAACAACCTTTATCTGCTTGCATCAATTATTATAATTATATTTCTTGAGAATTAGAAGGTTTTCCAAAAAATGTCCGTTTAGATGATTCATCTCCATCACGATTCTTGCCCATGAATCCCTCAAACCGGAGCTCTAGATACTAGATGTTGGAAATCCCCCAAAACCTATGGAGAATTTCAATCAATCTTGATGAACAAGATTGTTGCACAACGGAAATTAAAAGAAAATTTGAGAAGAAAAATAGTTAGATTTTAAAGATGAAGAAGAAGAATTTTCTGCAGAGACCTATTTGTCCACAAACTGTGGTAAATATTTCTTATTCACTTTGCAACTGCAGAATTCTATTAATACAATGTTTTTGGAATGATTACAAAATAATGTACTCCCTATTTATAGATTTAGGTTAGTTTGCTTCCCAGAATAAAAACCCAAAACTATAAAAGTCCAACATACATATTTTGGAACTAAATCAAATCTATCTATTTTAGATCTAAATCAAATCTATTTATTTTAGATCTAAATCAAATATGTGTGTAACAATCTACTTCCACACCTTGAAAGACTAAATTGACACACATTGTATCGAACAACATATTATTTTCGACACAAATAATTACAACTCAATAGGGATTTCATTGATGCTATTCTAGTTTCTAGATTTTGGAATGATGTTGAGATTATTGTCAAAATTGTTGCACCACTCATATATTTGTCAAGGGTTGTTATTGGTGATGATAGACCATCACTTGCGTATGTGTGTGACACATGTTTAGATCAAAGAAAGATATTAAGAGAACATTCTTGAACAAGAAATCTTTGTACAAATCTTATATAAGGATGATCAAACAATGGTGGGATAAACATCTTTGTAAAAAATTACATGTTGTTGCCTATGTCTTAAACCCGACATTCTTTTATGGTAACGAAAACATGTCCCACAGACTTGAGGTTATGGCAGGATTTCTTGATGTATTGACCATAAAAGTTGATGGTAATCAAATTGAATTTATTAAGTGAAACAAAACTTTTTTGGGAGAAGGCTGGTGATTTTGGCCATCTATTGACACTTAAGTATACTAAGATTATGTTTTACAAATTTTGCATCTTTATTTCATAATCTATATTGATCATGATTTCAAATATATTATGATCTTTATAGATATGTGATGGAAGATTTTTCAATAGAGTTCGGTAAATGTAAAATTATGGATAATTAAGATATTTAGTCAAACTGCTTGATGATTGTTAAAGAAATTAGAGTATCTTTGAGATAATACACACAAAAAAGAGGAATATATTGTATTTGTGCATTATAATTTACTTTTAAAAAATAGATGTGTTATTTTTCATTATTATTAATATTATTAATTATCGTGAATCATTTACTCCAATAATAATTTGAATCGAATCGAAAACTATATCAATAAAACATACAAACTGGTGACATGTGTTTTGGTCATATGAAAAATTTGGAATTTCCAACAAAATGAATTTTTTGCTTCTAATAAACTCAACTCTATTGTCTTGATGGTGGCTGAAAACAAATATTAAAAGTTTTTAAATGTAATTGTTAGAATGTTAATTGCAAATCCAAACAAGATTAGATAAATATGAGAAAAGACAATAAAACTATCTGAAAAATAAAAAACATTTCATTCATTTTATAAAGGGATAGAATTTGGTGTTAAAGTTATTATTTTGACACCGATGTCAAATGATCCCATATATATATATATATATATATATATATATATATATATATATATATATATATATATATATATATATATATATATATATATATATATATATATATATATATATATATATATATATATATATATATATATATATATATATATATATATAAAATAGGATAAAAGACGTAAAAAAAACTAAAAAGTCAAATAAACAATAAAAGCTCAACTAAAATAATTATCTTTTTAACTTAAATAAATAAGTTGTTTAGAAATTAATTCAACTTCCTATCGGTAAGTCGCTACGATAATAGTTGGCAAATCCTAATTTGTGCTTAAGGTTTATGGTTTGAGAATTAACTCTTATTTGCATTGGTGATAGTTATTGATCTCGTATGATGCTATTTTGTATTTTGGTTTGGGCAATACTTTTATATTCATTACATATTTGATATTTAATTGTACTTTACATTTTCTTATTTATTATCATTTGAAAATCAATTATGTGCGTATGTGTGGTCTAGTGGTAAAGACTTGGGTCTTGAGAGTGTGCTTCTCTCAATGGTCTCAAATTTAAATCCCATTAGCAATTATTGATTGATATTTTGGTTATTAAATAGAGTCTTCAACAAGAATCTGGCATATGATTCTATTGACTATGAGACATATATGACATTGGATATTCTATTGACTATGAGAGCATATATGACATTGGATTTTCGGTTGAGATTTCTGGCGTCTGTACTTTCTGTTTTTCGGTTGTGATTTTGATGTCTCTACTCAATAGAACTTTCTGTTTTGCTTGATTATAGTGGTTTATGGGTAACATTTATTTGATCACATAGCGGGTAGATTTTCTAGTTTTCTCTGGTGTAGTAATTTTGGCAGGTTAGGGAGTACTAATAAAGAGTAAGGTTTCTGGAATTTTGTAGTGGGATATCAATATGTATTGGATAATCTAACTCTTATTTTGCCTCTTTTGAAGTTCTGTTGTAACTAACTATTCTATTACTTCCACACACACTAATATCATAGATATTGTATACTTTTCTTTTATGTAAATAGTTATCATCACATTAATAATCTATATGACATTTATGATTTGATTTGTTTTGTAATTATAACTATATTTGTCATTGATTTTGTGTATTTGTCATTCATGTTTATAGACTTGTCGTTGATAAAGATTTAATTTATTGGTATTTGTTAAGAGTTTATAAATTTTTATTTCATTAGTTATTACATTGAATATACTACTTATGAAATTTAGTAATTTATTTATTATCTGATTGAACCGGTTGAATCATGAACCGAAGGTTATACCGATTTGATTCTCGACTTTTCTTCCTACTCTCCTTTATTTCACTTTTGGCATGGCATAATCCTTGAGTTGTTTGGGCATAGTTGAATTCCTCTTGAGCCTTAAGTTAGGATTTGCAATTGTTTCTTCCTCCTCAATGGGGCCATACCAATCAGTTTGGTCTTCCTCTTGCCACTAGTCCATAACAATCATGGGTTCATCAAAACACACATTGTCCTTAAAGTGGAAATTAAGATAGGTTTTTCGTAGGTGCTCATAGTCTTCCCATTTCCCAAGTCGCATCTTAAAATAAAAGGTCTTCTCGCTGTATAAGGATAATGATTTACTGACTTCATCTGCTGGCATATGACATAATTCCTTATGAACTTAGTGACATCTTTGTACATTTCTTTCTAAGACACATTTTCTTGCAGTCTACCAAATGTTATGTATACTCCACTATGCCCTCCGAGAAATATGGCATGGAATTCCTCCATTAATGTTGGTTCCAAGATGATTTATTAGGCACAAATAATTTGCCTTTGAAAAACCCCAGCTCATTCGCAAGTTAGAAACCCTTGTATTCCTAAGGCTTTGCTTTAATGTCTTGTACCAATTGTTGGAACTCATCATCTTGCGCTTCCGACGCACTTCATTGTTCTCTTCAAATGGGATGATTGTTTTAAATAAGTATCACACCCATACTGGATCCGGAGGCATTTGTTTTGATGATGAATGTTTCATGGAAATTTGGTAGAGCGAATACCAGTGATTTTGACATTGCTCTCTTCATGCTTTCAAAAGCATCATGTGCCCTTTGATTTCACTCAAAAACCTCATTCTTCAATAGTGCAGTTAAAGGAGTTGCTAAATGTGAATAATTTTGCACAAATTTGCGGTAGAACTATGTAAGGCTCAAGAAACATAGGTGTGTAACACTAGTGGGAGCTGACCTGTTTAACATTGCACTAGCCTTTTCCAAATAAGGGTTCACATTATCACTAGACAAAATATGTCCCAAGTATTCAACAAAGTTATGAGTGATGGAACACTTGTATTGTTTAAGGAAGAGTTTGTGAGTTAACAAGCATTAGAACATAATTTCCAAGTGTTGCAAATGTGCATCCTGGGTGTGACTATATATACTAATAAATCATCAAAGAAGACCATGACGAATCTTCGCAAATATGGTTCAAAGATAAGGTTCATGGTGGCCTGAAACATTGAAGGTGCATTATAGAGCTCAAATGGCATGACCAAAAATTTGTAATACATTTGTTGTGTGCGAAACTTGTTTTGTGGATATCGTTTGCAACTATACAAATCTGATGGTAGTCGGAGTGCAGGTCAAGTTTTGAGAACTATCTTATACAATGTTCATTAAGAAGCTCATCAATCGATGGGATATGAAAGTGGTCTTTGATCGTAATTGCATTTAGTGCACTTTAATCCACACAAAACCTTCATGTTCTGTCTTTTTTGCGCACTAGTAACATAGGGGAAGAGAAAGCAACATTGATGCTTGGTCGAATGATTATGTTACTAAACATCTCCTTAATATGAGTTTCAATTTATTGCTTTCGAATGTGTAGGTAGCGGTAAGGGCACATATTTACGAGTCAGAAGCTTAAACAATGGTGATTTTGTGGTATATTAGTCTTTTTGGTGGTTGTGACGTTGTTGTTTGAATTAGCTTGATGTATTTTGTGAGGAGCAACATAATACGTTCATCAAAGTTAACTTTTAGGGTGTGTTCTTCATTAAGGGAAAAAAGACGGAGTATTATACATGTATCAATGGAATGTGTATCCATTGGCCGTTAGAGTTGATAAAGATTAGCTTTGCCATACCTCATTTTTGACTAGGCATTTTAAAACTTTTATTCTTTTGATTTTATTTTCATATTGCATCATCTTAATATCATAATATGTCTTTCATCATGCATAATCTCCAAATTATCAGTCATAATAAATTTGTCAGACTGTGCATAAAATCAATAGAAGTAAAATTTTAAGATTGAGCTTGCAAGTTTGAAGGATCATGTAACATCAATATCCTTGTTATTACATGACTCATAAAAACACTCAAACTATTATCCATAGCAAAAACATAAATAACAATGACCCCACATCGAAATATATGTACAAATGTAAGTTATAATTTTCAATTAATTAAATATTGGGAAAAGAACAAGGCTTTAGGTCCAAACCATAGTTTTAATAATTAATTTATAAATAAATTTACATAAATTAATTAGTTACATTATTAAAAATATAATTTATTAAAAATATATTAAAAATGATTAAAAAAAGAAAAAAGAAAAAATCATAAAAAATACCACTTGGAGTGACACATCGGTAAAAAAGATAGAATTTTTATTGTAATCTAACATTTGGGGACTATCTAATGGAATCTGAATATTAGAATAGAGAATTTTTTTTTTTATAAGGATTAAAACAAAATTGTTAATATTATAAGAGGTGTTATGCATTTAATTTTTTACTTAGGCTAAATAAATCAAACTTCTTAAAACAAAAAACCTAAACATCACCTTAAAACAAGATTTCCATTTCACTTTGAGACATAACCTATGTTTGAGACAAGTTTTGAGCAAACAAGAAGGTTGTCGAAAACTCAAATTTTCATATTTTTTTTAATCATTTTTTCTATCTAACAATTTCCAATTATAACTTCTTCATTTTTTTCTTCTTCTTTCAACTAACCAACCAACCATAGCTACAATGGTACCTTCTTCAACCATAACTCAACAACCCTTTTCTTCATGGACTCGTAGCTCAATTCCCATACCACTCTCTTTCAAATCAAGATTAACCTCATTCAATCCACAATTTCGTGCTGCTTTGGTTGAAGCAAAACCAACACCAAATTCACCTCCTTTATCAACACAACCTAAACATGAGTCTCTCAAGATTCCTCCTCTTCCAATTGATCGTGCTGATGATATTCAAGCTGAAACAAAAGCTATGGCTCGTGCTGTTAATGCTTCTGTTTATACTCCCGAACTTGTTGCCTCAAGATATGGTTCCAAACCCTTGAAGGTTTTGTTATAATTTTTCCAAAGTTTGAATCTTTTTGTGATTATGTTTTGTGGGTTTGCTTTGATTTTGTGAATTGATTTGACCCTTTTGTGGGTTTGCTTTGATTTTGTGAATTGATTTTGACCCTCTTTTGGATTTTGATGGTTTTGTTGTGTAGGTTGTTGGAAGGGCATTTGAGATTGTGTTTAGTTTAGGGTCTTTTGGGTTGAAGCTATTGTGGGAGCAAAGGAATGGAGTTGGTGATAAGAATAAGAGGATTCGTGCTATTGAGCTTAGAACTATTTTCACTAAGCTTGGACCAACTTTTGTCAAATTAGGTCAAGGGTTGTCTACTAGGCCTGATATTTGTCCAATTGAGTATCTCGAGGAGCTTTCGGAACTTCAAGTATTGAATTCTTTTCCTTTTGGTTTGTTTTGATTCGATTAGATTAGAGTATGTTTGGTTTCACGTTTGGAGCATTCAGAATTGATTCTGGATGTGTAGAATTGATTTTGACATTTTTGTTTGCTTTAGAGTAGAATTGATTATAGTTTTTAGAATTGATTCTTGTTAAAGTTAGAATTTGTAGCTTTTGAGTTTAAACATGATAGTTATATTACTGTTCAATTCACTTTTGCAAGAATTTATTCAAATATAAATCACTTTATCATTAACTCACTTTTAGCTAGAATCAATTTTACGGAATGAGGTCACTCAAAATAAGTTGTCTTCACCGCAGAACCAAACACATGCAGAATGGTGTTTTTAGATTTTGTTGTTATGTGAAGGACTTTCCGCCATTTGCAATTTTCATCTTTCACTTTTTGAGAAGGAAAAACTGATTTTTGGTGTGTAGAGTTGTTTTTGATACGCTTGAATATTTGTTTGGAGAATTGATTTTAACTTGAAGCTAAAATTTGGAGTTTTTGCCTCAATTGATTTTTAGCTTCAAATTTATTATTCAACCCTCTTTTACATGAATGTATCAGTTATAAATCACTTTACATTCAGCTCACTTTCAATTACAATCAATTTTTATAGAATTAATTAATTTAAAATCAATTTTTGTTAACGCAGAACCAAACGCACACCAAACATTTTTGGTTCATTATCTGGTTTTGATATGCAGTATAAGATTAGCAGCCCTTGACTATTTCATTTCTGTTCTTTATCTTTACCAGGATGGTTTGCCAACATTTCCCGACGACGACGCCTTTGAATGCATTGAGAGGGAACTAGGATTATCTCTCGACTCTATTTTTTCAACGATATCTCCTTCGCCGATAGCCGCTGCTAGTTTAGGTCAGGTTTATAAAGCTCGGTTAAAGTACTCTGGCAAAGTTGTTGCGGTCAAGGTGCAACGTCCTGGGATTGAAGAAGCTATTGGATTGGACTTCTACCTCATAAGAGGTTTAGGGTTTCTGATAAATAAATACGTGGATCGAATCACAACCGATGTTGTTGCACTTATCGATGAGTTTGCTTGTAGAGTCTTTCAAGAGCTCAACTACGTGCAGGTTAGTTCTTTTGTCAAATGCCGAAATATGTATTTTTTTCATGTGTAATTCAAATCTTCCCCGGTGTTGTGTCATGTGTGCCTCGCTATGAAGTACGGACACTAGAAACACGACACCAACGCTGACATGTCGACACCTATAATAATTTGAAGAAGTGAATAAATTAAATGTAACCACAAATGTCGGTGTTGGTTTCGGACACTAACATGGACACATTATTTCAGAGGTGCCTCGTATAATAAATTACTTACTTTTAAATTATATAAGATTTTTCTTTTGGGAATTGAATGTTAATTTTGACAGGTTCCTGCAGGAGGGAAAAAATGCGAAGAGATTCAAAAAATTGTATGCTGACAAGGAAGATATTTTAGTTCCCGATGTTTTCTGGGACTATACAAGTAAGAAGGTGCTAACGATCGATTGGGTTGACGGTGTAAAACTTAACGAGCAAGAAGCAATTGAGAGGCAAGGACTAAATGTCTTGGATCTTGTAAACACCGGCATACAATGTAGTCTCAGACAACTTCTCGAGTACGGGTATTTCCATGCGGATCCTCATCCTGGTAATCTTTTGGCTACGCCTGAGGGAAAACTCGCTTTCCTTGATTTCGGGATGATGAGTGAGACTCCTGAAGAAGCGAGATATGCGATAATTGGTCACGTTGTTCACTTGGTTAACCGAGATTACGAAGCTATGGCTCAAGACTACTACGCTCTTGATTTCTTATCTAGGGATGTTGATGTGTCTCCAATTGTTCCCGCACTTCGAAACTTTTTTGACGACGCACTTGATTATACCGTTAGCGAGCTTAACTTCAAGACAATTGTGGATGGTCTCGGAAACGTTTTGTATCAATATCCATTCAATGGTAAGATAATGTTATGCTTTTTGAAGACTAATCATTTACCAATTTTTAATTTTCTATATTAGAGGAGCGATGTAGTCTATGAAGTATTGACACAAACATTGAACACGACGTCTACTTCGACGCATAAACACCAATAATAATTTGACAAAAAATAAAAGTGATTTTATGCAAACACAAGTGTCAATGTTGTTGTCGGACACACCAAAGTGTCAGGGTTGGTGTCAGATACACCTTCAATCTGAAGTGTGTCAGTGTTGGTGTCAGACACGCCTTCAATCTGAATTCTGAAATGTGTCAGTGTTGGTGTCAGACACGCCTTCAAATTCAATTTGAAGTGTCAGTGTTGGTGTCGGACATATCTTCGATCTGAAGTGTCAGTGCAACATATGTAGTTGTGTCGATAACTTTCTTGCAGACTCTGATTTGTTTTTTTTGTTGTTTTCTCCTTCTGTTGACAGTTCCGGCATACTATGCATTGATATTAAGGTCTCTGACAGTTTTAGAAGGTTTAGCACTATATGCCGATCCGAATTTTAAGGTGCTTGCCGCATCGTATCCATACTTTGCTAAAAGGCTCCTAACAGATCCAAATCCATACCTAAGGGATGCTCTTATTGAGTTGCTTTTCAAGGATGGGAAGTTCAGGTCTGATATCTGCTACCATTGTTCTTTACAGTTTTTGTGGAAACTTTTTATTTCGTTTTTAAAAATAATAATCACTTTGAGTCGTTTTCATCTGTTTGTTATAGATTGTTAAAAAATGCACTTGAATATTCATTGATTTGGTCCGGTGCAGGTGGAATCGGCTTGAAAACCTTCTAGTTCAGGGAAGAAAAGATCGAGATTTCTCTGCTAAAGAAGCTTTACAACCTGCGTTGAAGGTATTGTTGAGTCCCGACGGTGAAGTTCTAAGGAATCTAGTTATCAAAGAAGCTGTTCGTGTATCCGAAGCTTTCACTCTCGGCACAATTTCCGACACATACCAGAATGTTCCCGTCTTTTTGAGAACCCTCGTCTTAAACGGTATGGCAAAGGAGCCACTTTTGATGTCAGAAACCGAAAGACAAAACATGATAGAGCTTAGAGATCAAGTTATTAGGATATGGAGACTTTTGCAATCCTCTAATGATTTTGATCCCTCGCTTTTGCTACCGATACTACAGGTAAGAAACAGCCTTTGCGTTTCACAACATCGGTGAATTGGATTGAAATATGTTGATACTTGAAATGATTAAAAAAATGTTTAAATACAAACAGATCGTTCAGCAACCTGAGGCTCGTAAACTCGGGGGTCGTGTTGTAGGTGGAATCACTCAACGACTCGCAGCAAGGTTTCTTCTGCAAGTACTCGGAGCACCAACTTCAGCTTCCACGTAGATTGTATCACACCAACACCAACGGCTATATAAGGCACGCAATTTCCTATCGAATTTTAGTTACTTTTATGATACTCAAGGATCAACATTTCACATTATCAATATTTCAAAATGATCATTGAAATTGTAGAATGTTAATCATGTTTATCATCTCTTTGAATCTGATATCAACCGAATCTCTAACATTTATTCTTATTCATTGATTCGATCATATGTTAGGCGATGATGTTCTATCGTTGTTTCCTGCTAATGTTTTGTTTTTCCTTTCAGATTATCACAGACCGGATTATAAGAGTTACCTTAATACGAGACGAGAAAAAGTAAGATAATTCTTGAAAAATTATTGTATTTTATTTATTTTAATCGAAAAACCTGTATATATATTTGATATCGCCGTCGTTATTGACGCGGTTTCGTCCAATAAGCATCAAGAGATCTCAATGTAACAGTAGGAATTGGGCAATCATTCCCCTTACATACATACACATTATTGATAGCAGATGAACTCGGTAATCCATGGATCAACAGGGGAAAATATCATGTTAATCTGTTACATTAATTGTTCAATTTTTTTCTTCTATAAATATACTACCTTCTGACCCTCTATTTTATCATGCTCATGCTCACAAGCAGTGTTTTAAAAAGCGGACCGGCCGGTCAGACCAGTCGAACCAGTCCGGTTGGTCGGATTGGTCGAATCGGGAACCGGTTAGGTAACTAGTCTGGTTCGAATGTTGGATTGCTTATGTCATTGAACTGGTACGAACCGGTAAAAACAGATGTAAATCGGGAAAATCGGAAAAACCGGCGATTTAATTGCAATTTTAATTTTTTTTTTAATATTTTAATTAAAAAATGAAAGTAAAAAATGAAATAAATGAAATAAAAATTTAAAAATAAAAATAAAAAATAAAATCTAAATAAAATAAAAAAATAAAAAATAAAACATAGTGATGATATCATTGACGAGGAAATTGTTGCGGATGCGGTTGATTTTACCGCAAATTATTTTAATATTAAAGAAGAAACTCCTAACATTGAAACAATTTTCCCTCCTTTAAACTTTAAACTAAATTTGATACACATTTGAGTTATTTTGTTATAAACTATTTAATTAAATTATGTTGCAATTTGACTTTGTAATTTTATACTATTTTATTATGTGTTATACCTTTATTTAAAATTTGAATTTATGATGAATTTGTGAATTTATGATATGATATTTTTAAAAAAATTAAGTGTTATTTATATTTTGTAGAGACTGAATCATCTGGTTCGACCAGTTTTATATCTATATTGTTTTCTTATAAAGACCGATCTATTTAACCGAGTTATCCAATTTAATTCAGTTTGGTCATGTGGTTCGATCAGTGATCCAGTGGTTCAATCAATAAATCAATGATCCAGTATCCTCACTAGTTTGATGACTGACCCCGTTTTTAAAACACTACTATCAAGAATATTTTTTTTTTTAATATAACTAGCTTTTTTATCTTTTAATTATAACTTTTTTATAAGGCGAATTTTGATCCAAAACATGTGAATTTTAGTTTAAAAATGGATATTTATCTTTACATTAGAAATTTGGACAATAATTTACCATTTTCAATTAGGGCTAGGTATATGGACCGTGCAAACCAGCCTATTTAACGTCTCGTCAACATAGGTTTTAGATCAATTTTGTTTAGATAATTTCTTACCCCATCCCTTGGGATTCTTAGACATCATCTGTGTTTTCAAAAATATCTTTCTGCTTTCGGAGATGTATATCCGGACGCATATTTTTTTAATGTTGTTTTTGATTAATTCCCTAAATGTATTTATAGAAGTTTATCGTATGCATACTTGCAGAAAAAAAACCAGAGACAAAATCCCAACAAATGAACATAACAACTATAAAATTAACATTCATAAAATAAATTTGATATTACATTAATGATTTTTATAGAAAATTAAATGCTACTTTTCAATAATCCAGTGGACGCTTGCATATCTTTAAGATGTAATCGACCGTTCTTCCTACATTCGCATCCAATTTGAGCGGAATTTTCTCTTCAAAACCAAAATACATTCGGCACACCGCCTTAACATCGTCTTCATTCTTGAGCTGAAATGTTGAACACGGCGTTCCCTTCGTTGTCAATCGAAGGTGAACATTATTCGAGCTTCCACTCCTTTCTTTTGTCGTTGTAAGGTAGGAGATAATGAATTTCGTCAATGATATCGTTGATTGAGGTGAAATCGGTGACTTTGAACGTTTACCCGGGTGTTTTGCCGTCAGTGTAGGAGACACTTGGGACATACCAACGTATCTTGATTTCATAAGATAACACTTGAAGCCCCAAATTTATAGAAAGCTTAGATGAATATGGACCAAACATTGTCTGGTCTTCTTCTTTTGGAGACATATCCACAAAACGAGCCCATATTTTTTTAGTTCCGGAGATATATCTCCGGAACGTTCACTGAATCATTAGAAACTTTCGTATATATATCTAGAGAACTTTTGTTGCTACAATTTCAAACCAGAATATATATATATATATATATATATAAAAGTGCATAAAAGCATATCAATAGAGATAAATAAATGGAATAAGTGCATAAACAAGAAATATGAATAAATATTGACTATTTTGCACTTCAAAAATTTACAATTAGTCGTTTGATTATACAAGAATTCAAAACGAATCAAAACAAGTCTCGTCGGCTAAATCTATTGATGGCACCCCTTTGGACTTTTCTGCATTCGATTCCTTTTCAATGTTGTTCAACCTCCAAATTCTTGCATTCTTTCCATAACATGATCCGGCCACGTCTCTGCATTTCCGGTTGAACGACACATCCATTCCGATGATGTAGGTCGTATGGAGCATCCTGATTTCAAATAAATTTGAAGAAAATGATTTGATTTAGAAATTCATCCACTGCACATGATGCACTCATTTGGATTTTTGGATGGTGCGGTGCAGAGTGGAAAAACGATTTCTGAAAACCCGTAGTGTAAAAAAGATTAATTAATTAAATACGGGCGTTACAGCTCTCCTCCACTTAGAATATTTTCGTCCTCGAAAATCTGACCTTGCTCAAACAATTTAGGATATGATTCATGTATCTTGCTTTCCAACTCCCAAGTTATACTTTCTCCGGCAGCTTCTAACCAAACAACTTTCACTAAAGCAATCCTTTGCCCCTTAAAGTCTTCATTTCACGACCCTCAATTCGTACCACATTAGTTTCCACCGTGAGATTATCCCGTACTTGCACATCATCCATACTAATCACATGAGAAGGATCTGAAATATACTTCCGGAGTTGCGACACATGGAACACATAATGCAAATTCGACAAGTTTGGCGGTAAAGCCACTCTATAAGAAACATTCCCACTCTATCCGAAATCTGATACAAATCAATAAAATGAGGAGTAAACTTCTTAGATTTCAACGCTCGCCCAACTCCTGTCACTGGCGTAACTCTTAAAATACATGATCACCAACTTGGAATTCTAAATCTTTCCTTTGCTTATCATGATAATTTTTCTCCCGACTTTGAGAAGCTTTCATCTTCTCTCGAATCAACTTCACCTTCTCTGTAGTCTCTCAAACTATCTCTGGTCCAAGCACCACACTCTCACCAGATTCATACCAACATAACGGTGTCCTACATCTCTGGCCATACAACGCCTCAAAAGGTGTCATTCCGATACTAGAATGATAATTGTTATTATACGTGAACTCAATCAATGGAAGATAAGTATCCCACGAACCTCCCTGCTCAAGTACACAAGCTCTCAACAAATCCTCCAACGACTGAATCGTCCCCTCAGTTTGACCATCTGTCTGAGGGTGATACGCGGAACTCAACCTCAACCTCAACTTAGAACCCAACGCTTCTTGTAGACTCTTCCAAAATTCCGACGTAAACCTCAGATATCGATCCGACACAATACACAGAGGAACACCATGCAATTTCACAATTACTCTGATATAAATCTCAGCCAACTTCGATATAAAATGAGCCGACTTAGTAATCCTATCAACAATCACCCAAATCGAATCATGCCCTCTTGAAGTATTAGGCAATCCCGTTACAAAGTCCATAGAAATATTATCCTATTTCCATTATGGAATTTCCAACGGTTTCATCAAACCAACAAGATTCTGATGTTCAACTTTTGACTTCTGACAAACCAAATAGGCATACACAAAACACACAACATCGTTAAATGATATGAAACTTCAAGAACAAGGCACCAAATGGAGAAGTTCTTGTGATCAAATTGGAGAGCAAACTTCATAGAACAAGTTTGGTACTCATTCCACGATGAAATATGGCTTTGCAATAACTCAAATATGTCAATGAAGTCAATGCCACAAAACTGCATATATGGGCCTGAAGAAGATGGGCATGCCTTGGGCCAATATGCCTAGGGTTTGATCAGTGTTGGAGCCACACTTTGACCCTTCATAACTTCTCAACCATTGATCAAATAAAAATTTCCTAAACATCAAAGTTGTGGAGGACATGCCAATGAACAACTTTGATGTTCAAAGAAAACTCATTTCATGCCTCCTTGATGGAGTAATTTGGCCTGACATGTTGTACACCACATGTTTGATGAAAATCCTGGTCTGGCGCGCGCATGGGGCTTGTCATGACTTGGTTTTGTCCTAGTTTGATCAAACTTTGAATGATCATAACTTTCTCAATTTTAATCCCATGAACATGATCCACCTATGGATTTGAAGCTTAGGATTCCCTCTTTCAAAAATTCCAAGTGGAATTTTTGTTTGACTCTTTAATTTAGAGAAGACCTCTCTTGAACATGGCTGCAAAATGGCAAAAACTTGCTATTTTAAGAAACCCTAATTTTCCAAAAAGGTAAACTTTTGATTTTCTTGATTCTTGATGATTCATCCATCATTTCTTGATCAAATTTTGTCCAATGACCCCTTGTAACATTAATTTCATGATTTTGATCTCAAAAATTTAGGAGTTGACTTTTTCCTCTGCACAATTGACTTTTCCCCAATTTCTTGATTTTCAAGTGACTGACCAATTGGAGACCCTCTGAAATGATTCAATGGATGATTTTTCAACCCTATATACTTGATATCATGTGGAAAGTAATGGGATCAAATTTGAACCAAAATGGAGAATGGGTAAAAAATATGTGATGATTTAAGTTCAAAAGAAGAAACACGGGTTACAAAAGAATAAACCAGCTTCAAAAACAAAGATTACCTTAGGAAAAGCTAGAAGGAAGATGAATGGATTGAGAGGTAGAGAGTTTTCTTCAACAGGGTGAGTGGGTATTTTAGGGAAATAAGGAAAGAGAGTGTGTGAGGTTTGGTTTGTCTGAAATGTCAAGAGAGGGAAATTTGATTGTTGAAGGGGGAACATAGCATTGTGATGGATTCAAACTTGGGTATTGGAACCAATATGATCTTGCAATGTGGTGGAACATACCATTATGAGGGAGTAAAAGTTTGTGTATTAATTATTTACTGTTATGTCCATTGATTAGTGTAAATATTTAAAATGAATAAGGGTAATTAAGGGTGTTTGATAGCATCTCTTAATAATGAGTAGGTAGTTGACTATTTTCATATAAACTATTTTCATATAAATAGACAAAAAAACATATAAATAAACATAAAAATAGATCTAACCATCATTATTTTCATAAAAACTTAAAAAAAAAAGAAGACAAAATTTAAACCAGCTCATGTATAATCCAGTATCAAATAACATTTATGTGTACCTTAAAAACGGATTCAATAAAAAAACTTGAAGAAATTCTGAATCCAACTAAAAATTTGATTTTTGAACTCTCTTAAAGTTTTGTTTTTTGATACAAATTTGAGATGTGTGAGAGAGTTTGAGGGTTGGAAATAGAGAGAGTGAAAGAGTAAGAGACGAAGGTGAGAGAGAAAGAAAATTATGAAAATGGTTGGGACAAGCAAGAGAGAAATGAACCAGTGGTATATAAAAGAGTTTTGCGAGGTGAATATCCCCTTGCAAAATTTATTATCGTTGTGCATTGCAAGGTAATATTCACCTCATTGAATGTGATGCTTTTATGACCCTCAACTACTTTTTGTTGCATCTGCTGTGTTAGTAAAACAATTATCATTGTGCATTGCGAGGTGATTATCACCCGCTGAGTGTTTGACATTTAAGATCTCTATTGCCCCCTCTATTGCGTCAGTAAATGTATTGATTGAAGCACTTCAATTTTAAAAAAAAAATACTGCGAGGTGAAAATCGCCCTGCAACCTTTTTACTGTTGTGCGTTGCGAGATGAAATTCATCTCATTGAGTGTATGGAAAATTTATTCCTGTTCAACAGATCCCCCTCTACTGCGTCAGTAAATAAAGTTTCCACCCAATTATTTTAAACATAGTTATGGGGTGTTTTTCACTTTACAACTTTATTTTCAAATATTTTAAATTTTCCTCCATTTGTTTCGAGATGGGAAAACCTTTGTTTTTATTTAAAAACTACGTTGTGAGGTGAAAAACATCTTGCAAGTGTATTTTTTGGTAAGGTGAGGAGTGACACTTTATTTAAATCCTTTGTGAGTTATATATTTAGTCAATGTGAACTTGGGTTTTTCCTAATACACCCCTCACGCCCATCACTATTGGGCTTGGTGCGTGGATATAAACAGTGGGTGATCCGAATTATTGATATATGAGACTTGGTTTTTCCAATACACCCCCTCACACCCAACACATTTTTGGGCTTGGTGCGCATATTAAATGGTGGATGAACCAAATCGATAGGCTCTTGATACCATGTTAAAATTAGAGTTTGACCTAACTCAACCCTACAAAACCGGTTAGTAAGGTGAGGATTGCCCCCATATGTTCAGGCCATATATTATCCGATGTGAGACTCTTAACACACCCCTCACGCTCAGGACTATACAACTGAAGCGTGAAAATAAATGGTGAGCACCCCGATAACGTAACCCATAGAAGGTGACCCACCAGATCTTAAATGAGACTCTGATACTATGTCAAGAAATGTGGTTGTACCAAACTCAACCCTACAAAACCGGTTAGCAATGTGAGGAGTGACACTCTATTTAAATCTTTTGTGAGATATATATTTAGTCAACGTGAAACTTGAGTTTTTCACAATACACCTCCTCATGCCCAACACTATTGGATTTGGTGCGTGAATATGAAGGGTAGATGACCCGAATTATTGATATATGGGACTTAGTTTTTTCAATAATATTGTGGATTTTTTTAAATCATAGATCTGTTAAACAATCATGGTGCATTTTAAACGATGGTTTAGGTAGGAACTTTCTCTTGTACTTTTCTTTCAAAAACTACAAATCAATTATTCCTGTATGTGAGTGCATGGCCCCAAAAAACAAGGTATTGGTCAAACTAGTACTACTTGATAATGTCAAACTAAAAAGGTATTGGTAAAACTAGAACTAGCTGACATGGTCAAACTAAAAAGGTAGGTAGTAATAGCATGTGAGTGCAAGGCCCGAAAACCAGATTGGTTTGATCTAAGTAGTTTCAGGTCAAATAACATGAGAATTGTTATTCTTTTCTTCAATCTGTATGCTTATTGGTTGCTAAGATGCACTTTTAAGCTGTGTTTGGCAGGGGATACTTTGAATGCTGGCCAGAATATTATAGGCAAAGAAAATACCCTTGTTTCAGCTGGAAACATATTTGAACTAGGCTTTTTTACTCCTAGTACCGCTGGTGGTTCACAAAGCTACTTAGGTATATGGTATCACATGCAAGAGGTGTCAGATGAACAACCTCCAAGCAAAACAGTGGTGTGGGTTGCCAACAGAGATAGACCTGTAGCTCTTGGGTCAATTGGTGTTTTCCAAATAGCAGAGGATGGGAATCTTGTAGTTGAAGACACATCCCGTAATAAAACAAGGTTCTGGTCATCCGAATCCAAATCCAAATCCAAATCCAAAGTCTCTTCTAATTCTTCACCTAAAAACAGGATAGTGAAACTCACAGACTCTGGTAATCTTGTGTTATATGATGATGAAAACATGGAAGTGAAACTCTGGGAGAGTTTTGAAAATCCAACCGACACATTTCTACCTGGTATGATGATGGATAGGAATATGAAATTAACTAGTTGGAAAGGTGATGATGACCCAGGAAGTGGGAATTTCAGTTTTAAGATGGAACAAGCAGGGGACATCCGTTTCACAATCTTAAATGGAACCAAAATTTATTGGGAGAGCGAATTGTACAGAACGATGAATTTTGAAGTAAATAAAGGTCAGGGTGATGACATCAGCCCGGCGGTTTACAACTTGTTGACAAACTTCACCTCACCTATACTGAGCAAACTAATTCCTATAAAACAATACGACAATACAAGATTTTTCCTCGATTCAACAGGTATGATTCACTGGGCGGAAGTCGAATTGCTGGAAGGTGAATCCATTGTTGATAAATGGAACCAGCCAAAAACCAACTGTTTGAGATATAATTATTGTGGAAACTTTGCTAGCTGCAACGACAACGATGATCAAAATTACGGCCCATGCAAATGTTTACCTGGATTCTACAAGGATAACCTGGGAGATGGAGATTATTCTCTACCAGACAAAGCAGGTTGTTCAAGGAGAAAATCATTATCGTGTACTAGAAAAAACATGGCTTTCTTGAACTTGACTATGATTAAAACAGGAAGGCCGGATATAAAGTCAGGAGCATCATTTGTAGAAAATTGCACATCTATGTGCGTTGGGATGTGTCCACTCTGTCAAGCTTACTCATATGCTCCACTTCCTACAGATCACCAGCGTGCTAGTACTAATCCATTAAACTGTTGGATCTGGACACACAATTTAACTACTCTTAAAGAAAACTATACCAACTGGGAGCATGATCGCAGACTCTACGTTCTTGTTGATAAATCAGACATAGGTATTTATGATTAAATTTAAGATATATTTCATTAAATTATGTTTACACATTGTTATTCACTTTTGCAGCACCGACTCCAAGAACTTGTGAGCCTTGTGGTACAAACATAGTCCCTTATCCTCTCAGCACCGGATCCAATTGTGGAGACCTCACATACTTCAACTTTAGATGCAACACCTCAATCGGTCAACTTAGCTTCACCAGTGAAACTACCAGCAACAATATCAATGTTAATTACAGAGTTATTAGTGTACAGCCAAGTTCAAAAACGTTTACGATTTATAACGAGGATAATACTTTTAATCGATATTGTGTACTAGGGTCTCAACCCAATGGAAGTCTTAAGGTTTCTCCACCATTTCACATTTCCAGTGATAATCTGTGCAATAAACAGGTGGTAGTTAGTTGGAATCCGCCTTCGGAAGAACCCATTTGTGATAATTCGGCTGACTGTCATGGTTGGAAACAGTCTTCTACATGTAGTAAAGGAAACAGGTGTCTTTGCAATGCAAACTATCATTGGAATGGAGAGCTTTTAACTTGTATCCAAAGTAAGTATTCTAATTATGTAATTTCCCAATATTAGGAATTTTTTAATTTGCTAAAGTTTTGATTATTATAACTTATAACTTATAAGTTAATTTGTTCTCTGCAAATTCTTTAGAACATGGATCCTCTTCTAATGCTACAAAAGACACAACAAAAGTTAGCTCCAAAAGCTCTTTCCCTTTGATTTTTGGCTTAACTCTTACGGGTGTGGTTATTCTAGCATGTATCATTATTCTGGTTTATGTATGTAGAAGGAAAATAGCTCATATGGTTAAGCAAGGTGGTTACTCTTTTCTTTTTTTAATTATTGTTTTTGAAAATTTTCAATCTTTATAAGTTCAATCTTGTATAATATTTTCCTTTAATGATTTAGACAAGGATAGCATTCAGAGAAACATTAGAGGGAAGTTTACAGACAGTGAAAGGCGTGTGAAGGAGTTGATAGACTTGGAGGGGTTGGAAGAGAATGACAATGAAGGAATAGAGGTTCCTTACTTTGATTTTGAGACTATAGTGATGGCAACAGATGATTTTTCAGATGCAAATAAGCTTGGTAAAGGTGGTTATGGACCAGTTTACAAGGTGATTGATTTTCCCTACATTATATCTTTCATGTGATATAATAAGTGAGTTTGTTAGTAGTTTAAACTAATTACAAGGTGATTGGTTTGGAAGTAAGTTTGTTAGTAGTTTAAACTAATTAAATAATAAGTGAATAGTTAGTTAGTTAGTTTGTTACAATTTTAGTAAGTTACTTTGTTGCACTAGAAAACCCCATTGCTTTAAAAATATGGCATTGAGAGTTTGGTTCTCTCAAAGATAAAAAAACGAGAGAACTGAGAACTATGAGGGGATTGTTGAATTGGGAAACTCTTGCTGATGTGTGTTAGGTTTTCATGGATTCTGACTACAATCATTAATACAAGTGATATGTTTTCTTGTAACATCTTTATTCTTGATGGATGTAAGTGGGAAAAAATGGAGTGCCTTAAAGAATTTATTTCTCGAAGCTCAAGATGTGCTTGAGATGGTGCAAAATGGTTGTGAAGAGCGAGCAGAACCTACTTATGTATAAAAAGTCACATCAGTAGGTTGATGAAAAAATTGGTCAACAATGGAAAATCAGAGGTTGATGAAAAAATTGAATTCTCCAAGAGAGGATGAGGCTTTGGCACCAACCAATCGAAGAAGAAAGAATATGATAAAAGGAAGGTTGGAACCATTGTTAAAATATGGCAATTTTGATGATGAATGTTGGAATAAGAAAGATGGGAAGAAGAATCAGAGGCCCGTATAGATCATGATGTCTATGATTCATAAGTTGTTTTCTTGATTGGCACAACTTGTGAAGGAAGTTTTATCTTTAATTCAGGGTGTTAGAATCATGTTATTGGAAACAAGGAATGACATAATTTTTTGACTTAAGCAAAACAAACAAATGTTAGACTTGCAAATAGCAGAGACCATGCACCAGAAGGCATATGTGACGTTGTTATCAAAAGAAAGGATGGGAATAATGTACTTATTGAAAAGTTGATCCATGTACTTTGAATGATGTGCACCCTATTTAGTATAAGGTAACAAGTAGAAAATGGTTTTTCAATAACCATGAGTGATGGTATACTTCATGTGTTTGATTCGCACAAGAAGTTGATAATAAAGTTAAAATTGTCAAAGAAAAGGATATTAAAATATAACAATAAGACTGCAAAAGAGGTGTGGATGTCAAGCATTGAGGAACTTGAGTAACTATGGCATATGAGGTAAAGTCATCTAAATCTTAGAAGGCTAAATGAATTTAGCTTTAGGAATTTATTATATGGCCTTCCTAAACTTAATGCAAACACAATGACATGTGAAACCGAGGTGAACAAAGCATAATGGGTTTTCTTAGGAGATGTCTAAGAGATCAAATGATTCACAAGAGGTATGCAAAGCATAATGGGTTTTCTTAGGAGATGTCTAAGAGATCAAATGATTCACAAGAGTTAGGGTTCCTTTATAGTTGTGAATCAGATACCTTAAAAACAAAGTATAGTTGGTTCCTTGATCAGTTAAGAAACCCATAAGAGTTAGGATTTAGGGAACTAAAGATAACAACAAGGATTGGTTATAAATTATTATTCTTTCATTTCTCTTAAAACAAGATTACAAGTATACAAGAATAACAAATAACTTCTCTCGCTTTTGAATTAGGGTTTTATCTTCCTATTTTCTCTTATGCAAAATATGAGAGACTAGTATGCTATTTATAATAAAAATAATGCACTAACCTAATGGTTTTTTTTTAACAATTATTCATTACAAGCTAACTTAAACAATTGAATCCATAACACAAGGTCCAATTAAACAAAAACATGTTAACGGACTTCGACGACATGCTTAACCTAGAATTGTTCCAATATCTCACAAATCTCCACCTTGGAACACACCATATACCAAGAAACAAACTAGCTTTCTTCATGTAACATTATCAACTACATACAGTGGAAAAACTTGTCACTGGGCAACGTCTTGGTGATCATATCAGCAACATTATGACTTGTCCTAACCTTCAGCACTTGGACTTCTCCATGCTCGATTACCCCTTCGATATTGTTTCTTTCTATTAGAATATCATTCATATATAGCAACAAAATAATAAATTAATTACCCGATCGAAATATGAAGTATACAAAGTGGTCAAACTGACTTTTGATGAAACTTATGCTTGCCATGAACTTGTCGAATCTCCTATTCCACTGTCAAGGAGATTGTTTCATCCCATATAAAGGTCTCTTCAGTTTGCACACATACCCTTCTTTCCCCTCTTCGACATACCTTTCAAGTTGCCTCATCAGGATTGTTTCATCAAGATCACCATACAAGAACATACTTTTCACATCCATCTATTCCAGCTCAAGGTCGAATTGTGCCACAATGGCAAGTAACATTCAAATGGACATGTGCTTCACAATAGGAGAGAACAAATCATTAAAGTTGACACATTCTTTCTGAGTGAAAACCTTTGCAACCAACCCTTCCTTGTATCTCTTCGACGCCACTCCTTATATTCCTTCGTTAACTTTGAAAATCCATTTACAGCTGACTAACCCGACTCTAGTAGGTTTTTCGATCAGTTCCCATATGTTGTTATCATGAAGATATTTCATCTCATCGTCCATGGCTTATAGTCATTCAGTCTTATTTCGACTCCTCATAACTTCCTTATAGTCTCTAGGTTCTTCGTCTAGAATCTAACTTGCAGAGATTAAGGCATAAGCCATAAGACCTGCAAACCCAAGTCTCTGAGGTGTCTCTTGCAAGCAGGTAGTTATTATTAGTCTCCTTATCTTCGATAACAGTTTCTGCTTCATCTTCGACTTCATTTGGGTCATGCAATTCAGCATCACTATGCTTCACCTCAATAGGAATTTCTCCTTGTTCCAGCTCTTCGTTAACATCATTAGTTTTCTTGAAAGCCATCTCAACTTCATTGAAAATTGCATCTCGGCTGGTTATATACCTCCTGTGACCTAGCTCTAGGAACCATAGCCTATAATCTTTGACTCCTTCAGGGTATCCCATGAACATGCATTTCAGAGCTCTAGGTTCGACCTTGTCTTGCCTAATGTGAGCATAGGCTACACAACCAAATACACTTAGTTTGTCGAGATCCGGTGGATGTCCCGACCAAACTTCTTCAGGTGTCTTCATATCTAACACAGTCGAAGGACATCTGTTTATCATATATGTTGTTGTCGAAATAGCCTCAACCCAAAACACCTTCTTCAATCCAGCACTAACCAACATGCATATAACCCCTTTGAGGATTGTTCGATTGAATCTCTCAGCTAGAGCATTTTTCCAAGGAGTACCTGCTACAGTCTTGTGCCTTGCAATCCCAGACTTGATACAATAACTGTTGAAAGCTTCATTGCAGAATTCAAGGCCATTATCAATTCTCAACCTCTTGACCTTTCTTCAAGTTTGATTTTCGACCAGAACCTTCCAACTCTTGAAATACTCAAAAGTTTCATCCTTAGTCTTCTTAATGAATATCCATAACTTTCTGGAATAATCATCAACTATGGATAGAAAATACCTTGCACCTGAATGTGAAGGATTCCTTGCAGGCCCCCAAAGATCAGCATGGATGTAATAAAGGGATCCATGTGTTCTTTGTTTACCTTTGTTAAACTTCACCCTACAGGATATACCTAATACACAAGGTTCACAAAACTCTAACTTCTCGACTTTGTCACCACCTAGAAGGTTTTGTTTCCCCAACTCAATTAGGCCTCTTTCGTTGACATGGCCCAATCTCATGTGCCATAATTTTGTCTTTGACAACAGTTTCGTGGATGCAACATTTGTCGAACCACATACAACTTCAGCCTCAAGGGTATACAAGCTTTGTTTCTTCACACCTCTCAAGACTTCCTCCGACTCCTTCATGACTCTTAGGATACTTTTCTCTCCTTGAAAAACATATCCCTTCTTGTTGAATTCACCAAGAGAAATCAAATTTCTCTTCAACTCAGGCACATACCTAACTTTAGTCAATAACCTTATTGACTAATCATGGAGCTTGAATCTCACGAATCCAATACCTACAATTTTGCAAGTTTTGTTATTTCCCAGCAGCATTGATCCACCATCTTGATCACATAATTCCTCGAACAATTCTTTGTTTGGAGCCATGTGCCAAGTGCAACCTGAATCCGTAATCCACTCTTTTCTTGAGTCGCCGCTTGAAACCCCAAGAACATCAGATGAGTCGAAATCATCTTGAACAATGGTTGCATTGCCATTATCCTTACCTCCATGATCTTTCAAGCATTCAAGGCATACCTTTTGAATGTGACCCTCCATCTTATAATGATAGTATCGAACACCAGATGTTTCATCACCATAAGACTTTTGCTGACTTTTACCCTTCTTCTTTTCAAACTTGCCATCCTTTCGCAAGAATTTCGCCTTAATGGCCAAACCTTCACCGACTATCGAAGGTTTATGCTCCTTTCGTTCGTTCAAGTCCTTAAAGTACAAGGAAAATTGAACATCTTCAAAGGTCAGAGACTCTCTTCCATATAAGAGGGTTTCTTTGAAGTGAGCATGTGTTCTGGGCAAAGCGCATAACAACAACAACGCTTAATCTTCATCATCGATCTTCATATGAATATTTTCAAGATCAAAAATCAGCTTGTTGAACATATCCAATTGCTCAGCCAACACTTTGGCTTCGCTCATCTTGAATGAATATAAAGCTTGCTTTAGGTAGAGTCGATTCACCAGCGATTTGATCATGTTCAAACCTTCAAGTTTCAACCATAACCATGACGTCATCGTCTCCTTTGATACCTATCGAAGAACCTTATCATCAAGGTTCAACAATATTGCATTATGTGTTTTATCAATCATGACCGTTTTTTCAGCTGCCGTCAATTCAACATTCATAATCGTCTCTCCCTTCAATGCTTCCAAACAACCCTGCTGAACAAGTAGGGCTTTCATCTTCAAGCTCCGCAGACCGAAGTCGTTCACACCGGTGAATTTTTCAATCTCATACTTTGTTGAAGGCATCTTCACCACGCTTACCGCACCAATTTGTTGTGAATCAGATACCTTAGAAACAAAGTATAATTAGTTCCTTGATAAGTCCAGAAATCCACAATGGTTAGGGTTTAGGGTAACCCAAGATATCAACAAGATTACAAGTATATAAGAATAACAAATAATTTCTCTTGCTTTTGAATTAGAGTTTTATCTTCTTATTTTCCCTTATGCAAAATATGAGAGACTAGTATGTTATATATAATAAAACTAACACACTAACCTAAAGAGCTTTTTTAACAATTACACATTACAAATTAACTTAGGTTACAAGCTAACTTAAAAAATTGTATCCATAATACAAGACTCAATTAAACAACAACATGTGAGTGGACTTCGACGATATTTTAAATGTATTTATACTATACACTCATGCAAGTAAATAGTTTCATGAAGTAGTTATACTTTACACTTGTAGATGTATATAGTTAAGTGAAGTAGTTGGTTTCCCATATATACTATACACATGTGCTTGTGTTTAATTTATCTAGTTAATTTGTTACTAATTTTATTAGTTTCTTATTCTAACTAAGTAACAAGTGGTTAGTTGGTTAGTTAGATTGATTGCTTACCCAACAAATGTTATAAGGTATAAATCATATCTTGAGAATTAATAAAATATACCATAATTTGTTACAAATCTAATAAGTTACTTTGTTGCATAAACAATATCTAATGGGGTAAAATGTTTACCATCTAATTTTTAAATAAAGTATCTTAATTTTTTTGCTTAGGGTACGCTACAAGGTGGTCAAGAAATTGCAGTGAAGAGGCTTTCAACTGTATCATCACAAGGTTTACAAGAATTTAAGAATGAAGTTGTTTTGATTGCCAAACTTCAACATCGAAACCTTGTTAAGTTACGTGGCTATTGCATAAAGCGAGAAGAAAAAATTTTACTCTATGAATATATGCCTAATAAGAGTTTGGACTTATTGATCTTTGGTTAGTTTCTAAATCTCTTTTTCTATTAAATGTGGTCTTATAAATTTTTAGTTTATACCAATTAATGATTTTCTTTTTTAAATGGATCATTCAAATATTTAAAGATCCCGCAAAAAGCATAATTTTGGATTGGCAAATGCGATTTGATATTATTCTTGGAATTGCTCGTGGACTGCTCTATCTTCATCAAGACTCTAGACTTAGAGTTATTCATCGAGATTTAAAAACTAGCAACATTCTTCTAGATGAGGAGATGCAACCAAAAATCTCAGATTTTGGATTAGCAAGAATATTTGGCGGCAAAGAAACTGAGGCAAACACTGAGAGAGTTGTTGGGACATAGTAAGTTCAATTTTTAGTATTTTTTTTTACCTATTTTGTCTTTCTCTTATATATGGATTATATTTATTTTGTAAATATACTTCTCTTATTGGGAAAAAGGAATGGTAAGACAAAATTGTTATTATGAATCTCTTAACATACTTTATTTAGATATGTACTCATTTCTACTTGCATGTGTGTAGTGGATACATGTCTCCTGAATATGCATTAGATGGACAGTTCTCTACAAAATCAGATGTTTTCAGCTTTGGTGTTGTCTTGCTTGAGATCATCAGTGGAAAAAAGAACACTGGATTTTATCGGACTAAAGAAATTTCAAGCCTCTTGGGTTATGTATGTTCCACCTTTTATATTTATTTCTTATCTTCTACTATTGAACTTTTATAATGATATATATGTCTTCATAACAGGCTTGGACGTTATGGAGAGAAGAAAAATTGGAAGATTTAATGGATCCATCTCTATGTGATACTTATGATGCTTACCAATTCATTAGGTGTTCACAAATAGGACTTTTATGTGTACAAGATGAACCAGATGATCGTCCACACATGTCGAATGTTGTGACCATACTAGACAATGAAACTACCATCCTTTCAATTCCTAAGCAACCAACTTTTTTTACACGTAAAACCCTATCTAACACAGCTTCTTCAAGTTTGCAACTTGAAAGTAGCATTCAAGAAGGTAGGTGAAGATTAAACATGTTTCAATTGGACACTTTATAATCAGAAAGAAACTGGTTCAATAAATCAATAGTTCACTTTATTGTTTTACTTCTAAGTTATACCTATAACTCAATTTCACGTAATTATTTAACACAATTGTATTGATATAAGGTCACAACACAAGAATAACAATAAGATTGTTTGGAATAATTTCTTTCTTGTTAAGAGAATATTTTTTGTAAGGAAAAAAATTACTTAAGTAATATATTTCCATATTAATAAAACAATTAGAATTAGTTATATTTTTCTTTGGTCTTGCTAGAGTATTGATTATGAAAATCATATATAATTTATATTAAAATGAGTTAAGTTTACACAAGGAATGAGACTAGAATTTATAAAGTTGCATGTTCTATGGCATCATACATTCTTAGTTATATCATGTACTACATAGCATTTCACCATGCATGGCTATACAAGTCTTCATGCTTCCATCAACTTTATGTACATGTAACACATGAAGTTTTACGGATTCTCCTAATATCCCCCTACAAGATCAATGAGGGAAAATATGATGACCTTGAGCTTGGTTCTAAGGTCCTGAAATACAAATGTACTAAGAGGTTTTGTGAGAGTATCTACGAGTTTTATTGAGTAATGAATGTTGCGGTAAAGCGGTAAGAAAAAATTAGATTCAGAAAGATTTCCTCCGGAATTTACATCGTCTCCATAGGGATCGGTTTGAGGGAAAAAATATCGTTTGACAATCTCTGAGTTTCTAAGCTTGGTTTGAATGATTTTTGAGTAAGCTGTCAAAAGAAAAACATGAAAACAAGTAAATAAAGTACGGGAAATAATTCTTCAGGAGTTGTATTTCTCTCTACCCAGCAAGTACTAAACAAATCTATGGATCAATTGCACTCAACCTGAATCACTTGTCAATACTCATTTTTATAAGTATTCAAGCCATGATTTCTATTCATTTTCATATAGCTTATTCAATACTCTATATGAAAATGAATAGAAATCATGGCTTGAATACTTATAAAAATGAGAAAAATAAATTAACAAAGAATTAAATATAATAATAATGCGCTAAGCGGACGCAAAGCGCGTTTAAGAGCGACCTCACTTAAAATACACTTAAATCGCGCTAAGCGTGGTCACAACGCGACTGCAGCGCAAGGAATTCCAGAAGTTACTGCCTTTGGTCCATAAAGTGCACTAAAAGCTCGCTGCATACGCGTTGAACGCGCTAGTATTAGCAAAATTTGGCATTTTGAAGCATCATATTGACTCAAATGGGTCCATACTTCAAACATGCATTATTATGTATAAAAACAAATGAAAAACTATCAAAATCAACAATATGTACATAATATCGTAAAATATACAAAAGTATGTAAATATATACACAAATGGGGGATTATTAACAATATAAACAAAAAGTATCGATAAGTGCAACATAACTTATATACAAAAATAGATACAATTTGCACTTATCACTAGGGTTGTTCATGGTACAATTTAAGGAGAAAACCAAACCAAACCAAACCAAATCGAACCAAACCAAACCAACCCATAATAAAAATATACTTCAACTGAACCGAACCATTTCAATTTACTTAGAACTGAACCGAGCCAAAATTATTGGTTTGGTATACCGTTTAGAATTCTCAACCGTACTGAACCGTTAGAAGACAAATTTTTCAAACCAAACCATTTATTAAAGAATCGAACCATTAAACTATTTTTCAATTTTTTTAAAATTAAAACTTGTTTTTAGTATTTTTAATTTTTAGTTTCAGTTCAGTTCGGTTATAATTTTGGTTCGGTTTGGTTATAGTTCAGTATGGGGTTCTAGATCTGTTTTGTACAATGTGGTTTGGTTCACTAACCAAACGTAACAATTCAGTTATTTTAACCTCAGTTCGGTTCAGTTCATGGTTTTTTTGAACACACATACTTATCACTGAGCTAGGAAGGTGTTGAATCTTTATTTACTTTGTAATGACACGTCCTCAAACAAAGTAAATGTCTACTTCTAAATGCTTAGTGCGTGCAAGAATAATAGGATGATGAGAAAGAAAGGCAACACTAAGGTAATCGCACAACACATGTGGGAAAAAGTAAGGCACTATGAGCTCTTTGAATAATGATTTCAACCATAGAAGTTCAGACGTAGTATGAAAAAGCGCAAGATACTCAACTTTAGTGGTAAAGCGTGCTACAAGAGGTTATTTATTAGAGATCCATAATATGAGATTCAGACCAAGAAATACACGAACCAGACATTGAGCGAAAGTCACCTAGATCATTGGCCCAGTCAGAATCTCTATAGGCACGCAACCAAAACTTCTGAGACACAAGAACAAGAGACAGTATGAGGCCATGAGTGATGCTTCCACTAAGATACCATAGGATTCTTTTCACATCTATCCAATGTGAGTCTAATGGAGATGCCATGAATTGCCAACCCTTGTTCATGTTGAAAGCGATGTTAGGGCGTGTCAGAGATACATACTTAAGAGCACCAAATAGAAAGATATATATGACGATCTGATAAAGTATTTGTGCCATGATAGATAAGTTTGCAGTTAGTGAGCATATGGGTTGGAATACAATTTTTATTCCACATTTTTGCTCGAGAGAGTATGTGTAACATCCCAAATTTTCCCTCTGGTTTTCTTTCTTTTTTTCCTGCTTTTCATCTTGCATTCATATCATTTGCATTTGCTCCTGAGACATGGGATCATTATTTTCTGAGGATTAGGGTTTCACACCCTATTTGCAGATTATCAGGAATTCAAGGCTTTGGCTTGCACCCATCATTGATATACTTCTCTTATGCTCCTATCACTGGATTAGGATTTATTTCCCTAGTTTAGTGGTCTTTGAAGATTTCACGTATGAGGACTATTTGCTGATGCATTTATCCCATCATCAATATTGAAGTGTGAATCAAGGCGTTTTCTCATTTCTCAGCATCTCAGGCTATTCTGCTTTCTCAATACCTCAAAAGCTTTTGTTTCAATTCAAGTGTGGTTATCCAGTCACGATCCAATTTAGATGGACGTTTATTCCCATCCATTATCCGATTTTTTTAGTCACATTTCATCCAATTAATCATTATCCAACCAATTTCAATTTCATAACCAATAAATTTCCTAATCCATTATCCTTTTATCCAAACTCAATTAACCATTTCTCAATATACTTTCATTTAATTAAATCCATTATAACTTTTTTATTATCCTTTATCCTTTTATCCAAACTCAATTAACCATTTCTCAATATACTTTCATTTAATTAAATCCATTATACCTTTTTTATTATCCTTTATCCTTTTATCCAAATTCAATTAACCATTTCTCAATATACTTTCATTTAATTAAATCCATTATACCTTTTTTATTATTTTTTTCTCACATACATTTTCATTTGTAAATATTTTTCTTTTATCCATTATATTCCCAATTATCCAATTCCATATTACAAAATAGAAAGCCTATATCAATATTCATTTTTTTATTACAACATCATCACCAAAAACTTGTTCATTACTACACACTCATAAACCCATTGTTTTAAAGCTTTCATTAGGCTACACATTTCTAGATTTACATAAGCTAGAAGCATAATACACTATAAACAAAGGTCGGTTATGATTTACTACAAAAAAATGCCAAACGACACAACTGCAGTGCCACTACCATAATACCTATCTTCACAAAGGACAAAATCCTTCCACAAATTCCCAACCACCAGCATTATACAACATCAGGAACCCACCACTCACCGAAAAAATGGATTTCCGCTGCAAATATTCACACGCACAATGCATATGAGGACGATTCCGCAACACGCACACAAAATAACGGTCACACAATTACACAGACTTCTCAACAATTTTCACGGATTTCAGGCAAAGCAATTAGTGGTACAACATTCATCATGACAAAAGACGCAAAAACACAACCAGCACCTCATAACAAATTCACACCGCCCTCACTCATATTTTTCTTTGAATCCTCTTTTCCATGACTCATAAAAAATCTTCTTCAACAACCTTCAACCGAACCTCAAAACAACACACCTTTCAAACTTATCCTCTTTAACCACCCCCTTTCACTCAACTCCAAATTAAACTCAAACACTTATAACCTCTTGCAAAAGAACTCAGAGAAGACAACATACAAACCTCACTTTCTTTTATTGATGCTTCCATCAAACATCAATAACAATCCTTCCGTTTTTGTTTTATGTTCGCTCACAATAACACCAAACAAACCCCTGTCCTCACCACAACAACAAATCTACCCTTTCAACCAACAACCAGAACAACCCACACCATCAGTCTTCATTAACAACGCACAACATCACAACACAGAACCGGAAGTGTAACAAAAAAGAGAAGAAGAAAATCGAAACCGATTTGGATCTGTGAGCAAGAGAAAAGGAAATTGCACAAACTGAGATCGCCGCGATTTGCTGAAGAACAGGAAACCAAACGAAACACCATGAGAGAATAGGCAAGGGCGAAATCGGAAGGGTAAAGGGTGGTGCCTCCGCGGTTTTAGTTTGACAAGAAAGAGCGCAGATCCACCGACGTTTTCGAAGAAGATCGAGAGGATCACGACGCCACCGAAAGAGCTTCCGCGACGAGGTTTGAGAAGATGACAAATCATGATGAACAGTGACGAAAGGGAGAAGAGACCGTGTTGTGCTGTGTTTAACGTTTCAGACCTTTTTTATATCCATTACTGATTTCTTTATTTTATTTTATTTTTAATTTGTTTTCCTTTCTTTTTAAACAAAACTTTTATTAATTTTGTTATAAATACTGACTATTTCTTTTCCTATTTATTTCATGTTTTTTTTAATTCATTAATTTAAGAATTGCTGGTCTGATTGTTGATATTGGCCCATGTTGTTCCTACACACACGAGCCAGATTTCAGCACCACCACCAGTTTATTTTATCATTTACTTTTTTTTGGGCTTGGAAGTCTTTTAGCCCACTCTTGATCTTCCTGTCCGCATACACCATTCCAACGGTCCCCCTTTTTATTATTTCACATTTCTTTTTGTTAATTTAACTTTTGTTTTACTAATTAATCAAGATTAGTTTATTTTGTTAAAAGTTTAGTTTAGATTTTCAGTATTTTTTTATTATAACCTTAATATAGCTTTGTTAGTTATGATATTTTAATTTCAATTTAGCTTTGACTTTAATTTATTTTGTCTAATTAAGTAGAATTTTGTTTAATCTTGGTTTTAGTTTTTGTTTGATGTTTTGTAGGGTTGTTGCTTGATTTCGGTGATGGAGGATATAATTGAGTGATGACCTTGTGATCGATTATTTGGACTGATGAGATATCTAAATATGAATTGCACTTAGGCTTTGATATCATGCGAACTAATTCTTGGTTTTAATTTTGAATGCTGGAAGCTGATAATTGCGCTTGACTGTTGAATCCGTTCTGGACTTGATATTCTTTCATGAGTTTTTCTTGCGTGCATTAAAGAGGCAACAAACCTTCTCCGTTAGGTATCACCATTATTTTCGCACCTCATTCTAGTCCTAATGCTATGTTAGGAGCATGCTGCTGCATCTGGAAGTCCTACTGGTGTAGGCTATGTTTGTGCATTATTCGATTACTTCATGTTGCGTTCTCTTCTCCTTGTTTCGTATTTCACTTGCACACTTATTTCTTCTTCATCTCGGCTTCTTCCTCCATCTCTTTTTATGCTTTCTTATCTTGTTCGAGATGTGCTTAGGCCATCTTTTGTCTAGCTCCTCCTTTCTTCTTCTTGTCTTCTTTTCTTCTTTCCTCTTTCTTAGGATAGTTGAAGCTTCACTAACCTTAGGTCCACTTGTGCAAGATAACTTTAGGATTAGACTTTCCCATTAGTTTTTACCTTTGAGATCCTTTTGGTGCTCTCTCTTTCTCATCTTCACACAAAATCTAAAGCATTAATAATAGTTGAGATGACTTCTCCCTTTGGTCACTCTCTCAAAGAAAAGCATAAAAAACACTTCTTCACTTTAATCCACCAAATACACTTAATAATACAAACAAGTTAGTGAATTTAAATCCCAATCTTAGGAAACAAGTTTGAGGATCTTCCTCATTCTTGATAGACTTGTTACTCATTCTATTTTGGGATGTGGTAATAAGGACATGTCCTTAGAAAAGGCTTTACTTTCACTTCCTTGAGCCACACTCTAAAAAACTCATAAAAAACTCAAACAAACAATAAACGTATTTCCTTCGGGAATTCTTTTCTCATCACCTTCACTCTTTTCGTACGAACTTGCTCCTACTTGTCACTTTGCAAGATGGTAACGCACTCGTCGTCCGAGCCTGCAACACTTGAGCATTGACATAGGCAGTTCAAGCCTTAATTCACAATAAATATTTTCCACCCCTAGTTAGGGGAACTACGGCGACTCTGATCCTCATGTCCAGTGAGGTACGTAGGCAGCGGGGTAGGGCCCGTTCGAGCACACTCTTTTATTTTCCCTACATTTCCCCCCTTTTATTTTCTTTTATCCAGTTCAGTCTTTCTTTTTGCAGAAACTTTCATTTCTTCACCCTTTGAAACAGTTTCTTTGCAAGTGTGGATCCCGTCGGGTACGGCGGACGATCTAGGGTGCTAATACCTTCCCAGGTCGTAATCGACTCCCGAACCCAGTTTCTTTGGTTCGTAGGACCCGTGTCCTTCCTTTTCTTTTCTTATGGTTTGTGCAACATTACCATTCCCGTTCCTTCGGGATAAAAATGTATGGCTGGTGACTCTACCTCTCTTCCGCGCCACTTTCGCGTTCGTACCAGGATGGAAATCCAGGGAGCGACAGCTGGCGACTCTGCTGGGGATCGAACCCAGAATCTCTGGTTCCCTTGAGAATCTCTCCTAGCGCTTGCGTGTTTCTGTTTCTTTGGGTGTTGATTGTTTGTTGTTGCTTGTGTATTTTACTGTTGTTTATTTATAGTTTTATTTATTGCTTTCAGTATTTATTTTCATGCATCATATTATACTGGACTGTCTGGACTGGTTTTCTGTTTGGCGGGACTTGGGTGCTACTTGTGTGTGGTGAGATGAGACTAGCCAAATACCCGACTTGAGTGCACCATAGAATTTAGGGTGGACAATCACTTTGTCCCTATGTCATCTTGTCATGGGGGTATTAGTGCGTTCACACCCAGATTCGCGACCGATTATTGAGAACCTTTGTGGAAACAACCCTCTCCAGTGGTGACAGTGGAAAACCACATTTTGTGGTAAACCCATTTGCACCCGAGGGCCCACTTGGAACTCACATAGGATGGCCTGTTTTTTCCGGACTCATCTGAGACCTCCCTGAGTAGCACATAATGCCAAACCGATTCCCTGATTTGGTCATGAGCCATTTCTCGGAAATGGTGAACGTATTATTGCTATTCGACTTTGAGAGTCCGTGATGTTTGACCCGGAGCAGACCCATGAGATTGGGAGGGGTTTATAGGTTTACAGGAACCCATGACCTCAACATACCCTCTTTACCAGAGCAGTCTCGTGTTTTGATCCGGTCACTTTGATTCTGAAGTCCTTGATCCTTTGGTTCTCGGTTATTATACAGAGATCTTGTGGTTACAGACACGAATCTTGGCTCAGTATTCCAGATTCCAGGCAGTTTCCAGCTTTGATCCCATGTCTTTGCATCTTTAGCATCATCATATTGGATTTTGCATTTGCATCCGCATTGCATTTCCTGTTCCAGAGAGGTCATCCTTCCTCTTTTGTCCATGATCAGCCAGCTGATTTCCCGGTACTCAGTTTGAACAAGTGGTAACCGTTGGAAGACGACAAGTTGTTTGAAGCAAGATAAAGTAGTGTCAAGAGGTAAAAGATCAGATTGGAAGTCGTCGATAGCTATGACAGATAACAACCTTCATATTGTCAATCCTCCACCTGCTTTCACTTTGATGACCAATCCTTTGTATGGTCTTTCTCCTGATGAGGATCTTCCACAAATGAAAAACCTTACTCAAGCTCAGCCTGCACAGACCCCGATCGTGAATCAAAGTGTACCGGAACCATCTGTTGTCCGAGGTGGACTTTCCTCTTCTTCTGATGCTACGGATTATCAGAGTTTTGCTTTCCTTATGTCAAACTTCCAAGGAGAAATCCCTCTTGTGAAAACCAAGGATCCACCAACTATTGATCCTGTTGAAAGGTTTCGTGTGTTGGATGAGCAACTCAAAGCCTTAGCGGATCCTGATGCCTTTGGTTTTGATGATCTAAACCTGTGTTTGGTGCCTGGTCTTGTCATTCCTCTTGATTTCAAAGCTCCGAAGTTCGAGAAGTACACTGGTGTCAGTTGCCCGAAGCGTCATTTGGTGATGTTTTGCAGAAAAATGACTTCTTATGCCCACAACGATGAGTTGATGATTCATTGTTTTTAGGACAGTTTAAGCGGTGCATCCTTAAGTTGGTATATGGATTTGGAAAGTAGTCATATCTGGTCATGGAATTATTTATCCAGAGCTTTCGTAAAGCAATACCAGTACAATGTGGACATGGCGCCCAGTTGCATGCAGTTGCAAAGCCTATCTTAAAGAACTAGTGAATCTTTCAGAGAATATGCACAGCGGTGGAGAGAATTGGCAGCCCAAGTGCAACCACCACTTTCAGACAGGAATTGGTTGACCTGTTCGTGGGCACCTTGCAAGGTCCGTACCTGGAAATAATGAGTAGCATTGGGACATCAAACTTCTCTGATTTGATAATAGTTGGAGTGTGCATTGAGAGCCTACTCAAGAGTGGAAAGATCCAAGACTCTTTGAACATCCCAGCTAATGAAGAGGAATTTGTTGGTAGCTCCCAAGGGGAAGACGATTATGGAATCAGTGCATTCATGGTAAATTTTGAACATTCTGGACCAACATCTTCTCAGAGATCATCTGTTCCTGTGTCTGGCCACTCTTACGGGCAATCGACAATGCTCAGAGCACCATATAAGAAATCCTGGATTCCTCCTTGTCCAAATCTGCAAGTTCATGGTCGAAGACCTCAAAATCAACATCAGAGCCAACCTAGGCCTCACAAAAATCTGGAAAGAAGGAATGCTCCTCTTCATCCAGTCCCCTTGGCGTACAGTGAACTCTTGCCACATCTAATTCAGAGCTCATTGGTGGTTCCTAAGCCTCCCAAGCCGTTGTCAGAGCCGTACCCTCCAGAGTATAATCCTCGTGAGCAATGTGGGTACCATGGTGGATCGATCGGGCATTTAACTGAAGATTGAAAATCTTTTCAAGCCAAGGTCCAACAGTTGATCGACAGGGGGTACATATCATTTCTAGAAGGAAGCTTGGTTGTGCACGTCAACCTCTCACTTGTTTGAGTCCAAAGACTTTGAAGGAGCGTCTCCTGATTTTAGTGGCTCCGACAAGAAGATGTCATCAGAATTGAAGATCATTGTATCCTTTCTATCATTTGCATTGTAGTTTCTTTCCTGTTAATAGCTACTTGTCTTTTAAACGTTGTCGTTTGGAATGGTAATGTTAATGAAGTGATCATGCACTTTTTGAAACAATTACGTCGCATTCGCTCATTTTTCGTTACTTGCATTGAAAAAACAAAAAACAAAAAAATGTATCCATATACCTCCCATCTATTTCACTGTTGTTTAGCAGATACTTGAGGGAGGATGATGACAACTGAATACCCATAATTGTTGAAGGTATACTTTTAGAGTAGAACCTTCTGACGATGTACATGCATTGTTTCAATTCCCAAACACCGGATATATAAGGGAGATAGAACCTCGTCAACCCCTTTGAGCCTTGAAGTAGGAGTTTCTTTTCTGAGCGAAAAAACCCTCACATTCAACCTGGGGCAGGGTAGTCCTCAGTTAGTTTGACCGAGCGTTCAAATTTCCAAAGGAGTGTGCATCTGAGGATCCATTACCTTTATTCATCACACCTCAAGAGGTCAAGGGACGTGAAACCACAATGGTTACCCCTTTCCAACAAAGGAATGAGGTCGCCATTACCCTGTCAAGCAAGTCAGACAAACCAGTGTCACACGATTTGTTCAAAAAAAAATCAAAGCAAAATAAAAAAGGAAAAAAGAAATAAAGCCCGCTAAGTTGGAAAAAAAATGATGGAAACAAATGACTTTGGAAAAATTTAGGGCATCCCGCTGGACTTCAAAATCGAAAAAAAAGAAAAAAGAATCAGTCCAGGAAAAAATTAGGGAGTAAAAATCAGAAAGAAAAAACATCCATAAGAGCAAAGTCGTGTGACTACATACAAAGACAAAGGGGTGACTGTTACTCCAAAAACCTCATTGGTGCCTTAAACCGTAAGTGTCATTGGTTCCTCAATAATCACTAAGCCCTTGCGAGAGATGAGCGCTTAGGCCAAATTAGCTGAACATAGGGCTGGAGAACATCAAGGAGAATGGGTGGGCACAAATAAACTTTGATCCTAAATCTTTTTTTCTAAAACCGTGAACCAGACCACGTTAACACCCTTGAAAGTTCTAATTGAGTCAGGTTCAATTATGAAAGCGTACTACGACAAGGTTGCGTAAACTGACTCCTAAGATTTGCTAAATCATCATTGCGTTTGGACTAACGGTCCATTCTTCACACACTATCACATCATTCAAATAAATAAAATTTCAAAACCTGCATGAGCATCGCATTAAAATTACCATTTGTGAATGAACAATTTTAATTGCAAGTCAGTCTGTGACATCAGGGAAGTTCCTACAAAGAGCAATCATGAGAGAATTTGATCGTTCAACAATGATAGCTAGAATCAAGAGCATCTTGTAGGCCTATGGATCAGGGGCATGTTATCAAGTCATTTCGTCGACCAAGGAATCAATCAAGGTAAAGCAAATTCCCAAGCATCAGTTGATTGAGGAACGTCATTCAAAGTCAGTTGATAAAAGTTGAATCTACCAAACAGGGGAAGGCCACCCGAATTTTCTGTTGACCAAGGTTGAATTCTTATAATGCTCAATCAGAATGAGTTGATTCGCTTCCACGCTCATGCTGGGGCAGTACACTTCCATATTTCACTAAGTGCAACTCTCCTCGAGAGAGCATCCAAATCTGTTATTCCAAGAATCTGATAATCAGGGGAAGTATGTTCAAAGATTCTCCAGACGGGGCAACTTTAGCTACACAGAGCAAGTTATATCAGTAATCTTCGAGTTCAGGACGAGTGTCGGGAAATCATGCTACCCACCCTCACCTTTGTCACCCTTCTCAACCAGAATCCTTGTCACCAAAGACCTTTCTTCCCACCTCGGGAGCTTTTCTAGCCTTTCATAATCATTGCATAAATCATTTGCATACATTGTTCATGTCGCTTCGCTAGATCATACGCATCATAAATGCATCGGGCATACCTTCACCACTTCAATCTCACATCAGGGCCTCGTAACCCAACTTCTTGACACTTCAAAGTCCAGTTCTCGTCTGGCAAACCTTTTCAAAGACCAGTTCTCATCTGGAAAACTCACTTCAAATACCAGTTCTCGTCTGGTAGGCGAATTTTTTAACCAGTTCTCGTCTGGTCATTTCTTCATTTAGCCTTTTGGACTCCAGTTCTCGTCTGGTAGTCATTCTTTTTCAGAGTCAATTCTCGTTTGACAATGAACCCAAAGAGTCAGTTCTCTTATGATAACTTGTTTTTTTCCCATCAGTTCTTGTCAGTTGGCCTACCTTTAATAAACTGGTTCTCGTATGGTATTTCACCATTTAAGTCCAATTGTTTGGCAACCAAAAAAAGCAAAAAAATCTCTATCAACCTGGCCCTAGCGCCTAACCATCCTTTTTTCATCGTCGCCCGTCGCTTGCATATCATCATATCCTTAGCATCATGAGCATACATATACATCTTGCATCATTTGCATTGCAGCTTCATACCGCATGGTTTCTGTTTTATCTCTGGTGTGGAGCAAAATTGTTTCAAGACACAACCTGGGGCAGTTATCTCAAGATCCGATTGAATTTCTGCGAGAGTGTAAACACCCCAAATTTTCCCTCACTCTTTATCACACCATGGCTTGTGATATTTCATTCTTGCATAAGCATAAGCATTGCACCTCATATTGCATATTTAATTCACTACATAAGTTCAAGTTCATCTGCATCTAGGGTTTGTGATCTGAGCAATCCAGGATTTCATCTGGGCCATCCCAAAGGTCTTAAAGCATTCCAAGAGGGTCCATGTGTGTTCAATCATCATATTATGTCCCTCAAGGTTCATGGAAGTCAAGAAAACACAAGAACTGGAAAAGCATGGAAGCAGAGCTAGGGTTTTCACTGCACAGATGACCAAAATTAGGGTTTTGGCTTCAGAGGCCTCAACTCCAAATTTTTGGGCCATTCTTGTTTTTAATGTTCTTAAGATGTTATAAGGACCATATGTACCAAATTTGATGAAGAAATTCATTGTGGAAGTCATCTGTTCACTGGGAAACTTCTTGAGCAAGTTAAGTCAAAATCAGGGCATCTGAGGCCCCCAACAATGGAACCAAAGGAGTATTTTAATCCAAATTGAATTTCTATGATCTTTATTTGGTCATCGGAGTGCTTGGAAGTTCACAAAATTGAAGAAATTTGAGCTAAACCAAAAGTTGCCAAAAATGGAAATGACTTGTAATGGAAACTTTCCATTTTGGGAAAGTTTTTCAACCTCCTCTTTCTTAATAAAAAATGCTTCAAATGAAAAATTCTTGGTCATGAAAGTTGTAGATTAGGTATTTACCTTTTCAAAAAGTACAAGAACATGTTCTAATTCATTATGGAACTCAAGTTATGATCCTTCAAAGTTGGCAAAAATCCTATAATTTTCAAGAATGCACCAAAGAGGATTTTTTGCAAAACCACTTGCCAAGGCTTCTAATGACTTCTAATGTGACCATATGTGACATAACATGATCAAGAAACCTCTAAAGATCAGAATTGGCCAAGAGTTATGCATTTTTCATGCCTTGAACTTCAAGAAATTTCAAAGGGGCCAAGACTTTCCAAAATTGCAAAATGATATAGATCTTCCCATACACTTGTGCCAGCATGCCAAATTTGATTCATAGGCTTCCCTTGATCTCTGCTGAGCCCAACCATGCCTAAATCCAGACCTTCCATGTGCCCATACCTCAAGTACAACCAACCTTGACTTTTTGCAAATGAAGCCATACCAATCAACATAGCCCACAACAACTCTTCTGACCTATCACAGCTTCACATACATGCCCTAAGGATCACATTTCATAACATCTTGAAGCTGGAATCATCCCATACACTCAGATTGCCAAAATCCTCAAGAAACTTCATTTCTTCGAAACTCAGAAATCAACCATCAAAACTTCAAACAAACTTCACCAATCATCTCCATACATCCTCCAGATCATTTCCCACCCCATACACAAGCCTGAAACCCTCCAAAACAAAAACACGATTTCACCCCCCTTTGAACTGAAACCTCAAAAACAGCCCAAATAAATTCATTCCAAGCATCAAAGCATCCTCAGGAGATCCATTGGAGTTGATTGGCACCAAGGAGAGGCCCAAATAGCTTAGATTGAGAAAGCTCAAGCTCAGGTATCATCAAGAACAAATTTTCCAGAACTTGTATTTTTTGTTATAGAAATGTTCTTCATGCTCACTGATCACACTACACCTTTTACTTTTGAAAATGGTTAAATATTGAGCTTGTATCGTGCTTCTAAAATTTTTGCAGTTTTTATGTTTTGATTCGTATCTGGATTTTGAAGCATGAGAAATGTTGTTTGATGATTGAATCTTGTTTAGAATGATTAGGAGAGTTGATCTGGAGATTTAGAGCTCCTAATTTGGCCTAGGGAAGAAGTTGGGATTTTGGTCTTGCCGGAGAAGATGACCGGAGCTTGCTCTGGTCACCTGAAAGTCATTAGGGCACTAATTAGGGTTTAGGGGGTCAGTTTGAATTTGAGCCATTGGATCTTGCTTAGCGCGTTTTTTAAGGGTCCAGATCACTTCAGTTAACCCTAATTTTCAATTAATTAAGTAATTAACCCAGTTTGAATGCCAGCCGTTGGATAGCGTGTGTAGTCAATTCCCTCTCTCTCCAGTTTGAATCTGGACCACTGGATCAGCTTACTTTCATGTTATTTGATTTTTATTTCATTTTAATTGCATTGTCTTGCACATTTAATTTAAAATACTTAGAAAAATCCCAAAAATATTTCCTTTTGCAATTTTGTACCAAATATTTTTCTTAATCAGAAAATGATTTTTATTTTATTTTTTTGCATATAAAAAGTATTTTTAAAATATTTAAATGTTTATTTTAATTAATTAATGGAAACTAATTAATTAAAATAGCATTTAAGTTTCTAAAAATCACCAAAAAAATCATGTTGCATCTTAACACATTTAGAAACATTTTCAAACCCTTCATAAAATTTTTTTTTGGTTTTGATCATAACTTGACAATTTTCTTTGAATTTAGGTTTCATAAAATCACATTTTAAACCCTAACCTTTGAAAAATCTTTTCTGCCTAACCATGAAGGGTTTGAAGATGCTTCTTTTTGCATTGTTTTAAACATATCATGTAGTATCTAGGATATTTTTGGCATGAATTTATCTTGCAGTTTCAATTTGTTTGGCATTTTACATTGAGGATCACCCAAAAAAACCTAGAAACTTAGGAAATTCATAACTCCTTCTAGGTTTAGTTTCTAACCTCCCCCATTGGAGGGTAATTTAGTGTAGGTTTAGGGTTCCTTTGAGTGCATTTTCAATTTTTTATAATGCCATTTGCTTCTGTTTTGGTCATTTGCATCTCATCCTTCCATGTAACCCTAATTTTGCATCTTTACTTGCATCTTACATTGCATTGCATGAACACATGAACTTGCCATGCCATTATAATCATTTGTATGCCATCTTAGACATATTAAGACATTGCTTGGTCATTTATTCATACATTTTCTATGCTTTGCATCCATTACATTTCATAAACATCCATGTGTTTACATGCTTCCTACATGCTTCATTTGCATTCACTCTCTTGTATGATCACATATACGTATCTTGTATGCCTTTGCATCATATCATAGCATTATTTTCATCATGTACATGCTTCTGGTCTTGGTATTTTCACTTACATTTGTTTCATTTCATTTCATTCCTTTCATATTGCATCTTGTACTAACTTTTCGGGGTTAATGGTAAGTTTGTTTGGGAGGTGGATTTGCCTTCACTTCCCACCTCTTCTCATCTCTTCATATTGAATCCTTGCTGAATTTTTACTTGTCCTTGAGTGGGCTTTCCTCACTTGTGCTTCTCTTCCTTTCTTTCTCTTCTCATCTCCTTCTTTTCATCTTGCTTCTCCTTGGTGGCTTCCTTGAAGACTTCTCCTTTTAAGCCTCACAAAACCATAGGATGCCTAAGCATGATAACTTCTAGGATTGATAGTTTCCCTTAGACTTTTTCCTTTGAGTCTTCTTTGTGTCTCTCTTCCCATCTCATCATTAGAGACTAAACTCTTAAAGTTTTAGGACTTTGGAATTAGGGTTATGCCTGCATCCTTCTCTTAGGATGGAGTGTATAACTTTAATCCTAAGTGTTAAACCTTTAATTTGTTTAAACCTCTTAATCAATCCATCTAATAATCACTAAGAATTTATCTTGTAACTTGGGCCTTACATTAGGGTTCTAATTCTTCCTTATGGTTTAGAAGGACTAACCCTAGTGTTTAATGGACAAGTCCCTCTCAAGTTATCTTACAAACCATAAAATTCACTTCTTAATCTTATCCCATAATTAAAATCCACCTTAATAAAGGCTTGTTATATAATGAATTTAATCCCTAACCATGGATTAAGTTGAGTTATCTTCCTCAACTTAAGTGTTCTCATCTATTATACTTCTATTAGGATGGTGTAATGAGTTCACTAATCCATGATTAGAGATTAAACTCATTACTTAACACTAAACAAAAACCCAAAAAAAAACATATTAATAATCACAAGTAGGTTAATGATCTAAATCCTACATCATCATGGTAATTAAGTTGAGATGCTTATCTCATGCTTAATTAGGCTCATTATCCCTAATCAGGGAGGATATAATGAGTTTACAACCCTTGATTTAGGCTTAAGCTCATTAACCTATGCAAAGCACCAAAAACAATAAAAAACTGAAAAACAAAAAAAAAACAATAATCGTCTCCTCCGGGATTCTTTTCTCATCACACTCATTCACAAACGAGAACTCGCTTCTTCCGTCTAATGCAAGACAGTTAGCACTCGAGCCAGACGAGTCATACACTTAAGCATAGACAAGCAAGCAGTTCACAGTCAATTTATCTTTCAATCTCTTTGAGTCAAACTACGGTGTTCTGACTTCCTCATTTCACGCGAGGATACGTAGGCATAACTTAACAGTTATCGAACAAAAGTCTCTTTGTCTTCCCCCTCTTTCAGCATTCTTTTCTAAGCCTCAGTTCCTGAGCAATTTACCTTTTGCACTGACACTTGTATATTCCCTTCCAGCTTTTGCACACAGACAACACATGTACCTACCCCTTTAAACACAATCTTTTAAGCGTGGATCCCGTCGAGTACGACAGACAATCTGGGTGCTAATACCTTCCCAGGTTGTAACCAACCCCCTTTCTCAGTTTCTCTAGTTCGCAATCGTCTTATTTATCTTTTCTAGGTTTATGCAGCATTACCTTTCCTTCGGGATAAAAATGCCTAGCTGGCGACTCTATTAAGTTCATTTCATTTCTCTCCTTTCACCGACCGTTCGCGTCTCCACCGGGATGCAAATCCTCGGGAGCGACAGCTTGGCGACTCTGCTGGGGACTGTGACTTGCAACCAGGACTTCTGGTTCTTTTTGTGGGTTCCTCCTAGCGCTTGTTTGATTTGTGTTTACGGGGGTGTTATGTGCTACTTGTGCTTGTTTATTGCTTTATTTATTACTTTCTGTACAACTTTATTTATTGCTTTCATTTACAGTTTTTATGCATTTCATTCTGTCATTGGTGTTGGATCTGCTGTTTCCTTGGTGGGAGGGATTGTTGAGTGATTAAGGTTCCATACTAGGGACCTGAGTGACATATAGGCTAGAGTGGTTTCATATTCTTTCCCATTCCATTTCGGTGTGGAGAGGGAATATGAAACACGGTTCAGACATGGGTTTCTTCTTGAGAACTCTGTGCTACGGATTTCCTGTAGTACTAGGGCTATCTGGGAAGCCTGCTAAGTCTGGATGACCTTTTATGACCTTCAGCATCTGAGGTGAATTTGAGGAGGATCCTTTATGGTTATTGGAAACACTGTACCTCCGGGTTAGAAGTGTTTACACTTCTCATAACTGATCCAAGTCTGAGGATCCTTGTTCTAGAACAATACATGTGAGGGGGTTGGGATATTGATAGGTTTGCAGGAACCCTTGGCCTCATCATACCCTTGTTACTAATGTTGTTAAGGTTGTATTATTTGGGACAATTCTTGTGAAACCCTGGACTCGTGACTCTTTATTTGAGTCTTCCACCTGGTGACTAGTTTTCTAAGCCTCCATCTGGACTTATGAACACACATGGGCTCTATCAAGGCAGATAACAGATCCAACACTTGATCACAAACCCTTTGCATATCATTTTGCATACATCATTTTGCATCATTTAACATTTGCCTATTTGTTTTACAGAGTATCCACCTTCTTATTTTTGGTTTGGTTTTGACCTGTTCTACTGCTTAGACTTCCTCAGTTATCCTTTCCAGCACCTCCATCAGTTTGTCTTCATCAGAGACTCTTCTCCAGTTATCTTCATCAGGGACCCTTCTTCAGCACCTTCTCCAGCTATCTTCATCAGTCTTCAGCAGTTACCTTCATCAGGGACTCTCTCATTTTTCTTCACCAACATCCATTACTAGCATGGACACTCCCAGGAAGAGCAACATCACATACCATTTCTTTGAGCCTACTCTGACAGGCATCAGACAGATCCAGTCTCTCATCACTCCTGATCATGTCCCATTATTCAGGGAACATTATGGATGCATATTGGACATGATCATGGACCTGGATGCATCCCAGAGGAGCATGATCCACACTTGCTTGCAGTTTTATGATCCTCCTCTCAGATGTTTCACATTCCCTGATTTTCAGTTGGGACCTCTGCTAGAAGAATTTTCCATGTTGTTAGGTGTCCCTATCAAGAAGGGGATTCCCTTCAACCCTGAGATGGTTGCTCCCAAGAATGAAGATATAACTAAGGCCTTGCACTTGGAACCTATCTGTAGCGGTAAAATCGTGAGTGTAAGCTATTGATTAACTTTACTCAAGGTACACAGAGTCGCCACCGCGCTTTTATTTATTTCCAAAAGGAAAAAGGTAAAAGAACGAATAAAAACCTAAGGAATCTAAAAGCAAAAGCTAAAAGAAACAAACAGAGAACGGGTAAAGGGATTGGTTACAAATCAGGAAGGTTTTACGCACCCGACTCGTCCGTGGTACTCCACGGGAGCCCTTTGAAATATTTATTGCTTTTTGGTCTGAAATTGGTTTGCTTGAAAATGATTGAAGGGATGAGGAGACGAATGTTTTTTTAAGATTTTGTGTTTGATGAGGTTTTAACGCCTCATGCCTACGTACCCACAAAGTGCAATGCGAGATCAAAACCTCGTAGTTCGTGGTACAAAATTTGAAAAGAACAAATGAGTTGAATTGATTTTTAAATGTAGAGATAAGTCGTCATCCCTTAGCGAATAATTCCGCTAGAAAGGATGAATCATATCTAAACATGTGAAAAGAAAATGTGCACAAGGCACAAAAACAATTGAATGAGTTTTGAGTTTTTTAAAGTATGTAAGAAAATGATTTTGATATATTTACATGGATTAACATTTGTTTAAGGAAATAAAATGAAAAAAGTTAAAATCGCTTGACCTAAGTCAAGGTTTGTTTATGAAAATGTTTGAAGTTTAGAAACAAGAAGATTTTTGAAATAGGAAGAAGTTTTGAAAATTTAAGAATGGGGAGGAGATGAAGGGACTAATCCTAATACTTGAATTAAAAGTTAAGGGAAGAGTTTACCAAACCAAAATATGCACAATTCTTCAAAGTTCGGAATTCCATCTTCAAAGGCTAATGAAATAACTTGAGGCCGAGGTTTCTAATCCATTCCAACTTGAGCAAAGGGGGAAGATCTTAAAGTCTAAGTCCATTCTCCAAAGCAAGGGATAGTAACCATAGTCCAAAATTAGAAGTCACAAGTCTTTTAAGTGTTTAATCCTTTATTAGTGTTTTGATATCCAAATGGACAAAATAAAAACCACAAGCAACAATATAAACATAAACAAATGATATATGAAATAATATGATAAAGCAAAATAAAGAGATAAGGGAGCAAGAAATTAAAATAAAAGGATAAGGTGCGAGAGATTAAATTTAAACGGATTATATTCACATTATTATAATATTTACAATATAAAGTGGTATGATGAACTTAATCAAGCACAACCACGAAAAGAGAAATAAAATTGAGGCAACCGGATCCAAGTGGATCTTAATCCGAATCGGGACAACTTTAGGTCTATGTTAAGCAATCGCCGAGTAATTTACGAAGTAATTACCCTACAAATGAGGCCGGCCACCACTAATTAAAGTGGAAAATATTCGTGTTAATACATGTTAGAGAAACGATATAATGGATCGTTCTCCGAAAACATGCCACACTAAAAGAAAAAGGAAGGTCTAATCTTAATCGAGATTTTCGTTGATTTTATCGAAAAGCAACCTATCACGATCTCAAAGTATAGAGAATGATCCAAATGATCATTCATCCATAGATTTGAAATAATGAAGATTAAACTTATCGAAAATCAACAATCTACGAATCGGAGATTGTCATCGACCAAAAATAAAAAAAAGATGAAGAAAAATGGATCTAAAGAAAATAGATCCAAAGAAAAAATAGAAATAAATTTTTTAAAACCTTTTCCTAAAATTCTTTTTCTAAATACTTTTTTTCTAAATTTGTTTTCCTAAAACATTTTCTCTAATTCTTTTCATATCAAAATATTTGAAACTAAATTATAAAGAAAATAGAAACTAATAAATATAATATATATATAAAAAAAGGTTAATAAAAGAAATAAAAAAATGGAGGGGAAAGGGGGACACATGGTGGATCCGCGGGTGTGGGTAGGAAAACAGATCAACAAGGATCCAAAACCAAATGCTCACATTCTTTCCTTAAAATTAAATAAAATAAAAAGAAAAAAGAAAAAAATGAAAACAGAAGACTTAGTCTTCTTCTTCCTTGCGGCAAACACACACAAACAGGGCAAAGAAACAAATTCAATCCCGCGGCGCCTCACCTTCAAACAGAACACCTCTTCTTCTTCCTTCTTCTTTCAAGTTCAACCTCAAGATCCTCTTCCTTTTTTTCGAATCTCTTTCTCCTCTCTTTCAATTCAGATTGTCTTTGAAGAGTTAGATTTAGGGATTTTAGAAGTTGATTGAGGGAAATGAATGAGGTTGAGTTTGAAAACAGGGACGTATTTGGGAATTAATTTGGGAATTGATTTTGGGAATGAATTTGGGCAGCGATTCAAAGGCTATTCAAGCTTGGTGTTGAGAGGAGAAAGGGGGTCTTTAAATAGGAGAAGAGAGGAATTGAGCTTTGCCGTTTTGATTTGTTTGGACGCGTTTTAGCTCACGGAAGAATTCTCGTGCCTTGCGTTTTCGTTTTGCCGTGCTTTCAATTTGTTTCTTGGCTTTGCGTTTTATGTGATTATTTGCGTTTTGCCTTTCGTTTTGAGTGTGATGCTCGTGCGTTTTGCAGGTGAGGTATGCGTGCGGGAAGCGTGAAATTTTCTGTTGGCTTCGGCTGAAGTTTTGCTGTTTGTTGTTTCATTTTGCTGGCTTGTACCGCGTTGGCTTTTGGCTTGTGGGCTGGGCGGATTTTGTTGTTTTGTTGTTGGCTTTGTTTTCGGCTAAGTTGAAGTTGTGGCTTTGTTTGTTTGGCTGGCGTATGCGGTACGGATTAATGCATATGGGTCTGTATGCGGGAAAGGCTGTGGGTGAGGCTTGGGAACTGGCCTGGCGTGAGAAGCTTGTATGCGTGTTGCTTAGGCTGATGGCTTATTGTTTCTGGCTTGTGAAAGGTGTTGTTGGAAAGCATGCGGAAGGGACTGTTTGGAAGCTTCACATAAGAGACTTGTGGGCCAGGCATGGGGTTGTTTGGCTTGCTGTTGTGGGATACGAAGCTGGGCGAGTGACGTGAAGGTTTGGCCTTGTTTCGGCGTACAGGACTGCTGGCATAGTTGGGCTTGGATTTGTTTGTGAGGCTAAAGTTTGTTGTGTGGCTTACAAGTTGGCGGATGGGAGTTCACGTGCGGATGAGATGTGAAGGCTGGAGAAAAGTACTTGGAAGAGGTTTGTTGTGGGCCAGCTTGGGCAAGTGTGTGGTACTGATGGGAAAAGTTTTGGCTAGCACGTCATGCATTGGGCTTACGGTTTGTTGTATTGATGGTAGCTGCTTGTGATGTGAGGTGGTGGGCTAATGGTTGATGGCAAGTTTGTACGAAATAAGGTGCAAAAGCTGAAGGAAGTGTTGGGCTAGCTGATAGCAGGAGGAAAGTGTGTTTGGAATTTTGCTTGGGGAATTGGTAGCTGACTTTTTCTTTTTCCAATTTTTTTGTTTGGACCATTTTGTTGTAATGGGCTTAATACAATGGGCTTCCCTCATTTTTGGTTTTATATTTTGCTAAAAAAAATCTAATGGACTAAAAAATGGATTTATGAATTGTAAAAAAAATGGACTTATTTTTTGTATGAATTTGGAATATGGAAATGGTTAGGAATATATATGAATTAAAAAGAAAGGAATATGAATTAACAAAATAAAAAATTAAAATGGATTAAAAGATAGAAAAAATAATGGAAATTAAAATATTAGAATAAATGGGAATTAGAGAGAAAATGAGTTTATGAATTATGGAATTTTAAAAGAATGGATAAAAGGAAAAAAAATTGGAAATTGGATAAAAAAGATGAATATCTGGGATAATGAAAAAAATGATTGGAAATGGTTAGGAAAAATGGTAATTTGGACAACTGGTCTAAAAAAATGAATCGGTAAGCAAAGATGGAAGAAAAGGAAAAAAGAAAGGTCATTGATTAAAGTGGATAATAAATGGTTTAATCGGGAATGGATAATGGATAAGGAATTGATTTTCAAGCCCACAACAAATCCTGATTTTCTTGCACAAGCCTCTGATGAGAGTGAACACAGCCAACACAGACCCAACTGAGTATTTCACAACTCAAGCCAACTGTCATCTGAAAACTGTCTGACCCATGCCCTGATGATTCGAAACCAAACTGAGGAAAATAAATCCTCAGATGAATCGCAAACTTCGCACAAAACACTGCCTGATAACTGGTGACTTTCACACTCAACACCACTTGAATTTTGAAAACGCATCGTCTGAGGAATAAGCTACTGGCACACACAATTGGCAGTCAACACAATCTTTTGATAGTTTGACCAAGATTAGGTCAAACGTCCATCTGAATTGAATTGTGACTGAACAAACGCATCTGAATTGAGATCATTATCTCACTGTCTTATCTTCGCATACCTGCAACACAGAGAAGAAGAAGAACACTGCAACATATTTTTTTATTTTGATTAGAAGTCAGTAAATATAAACAAATATAATGAAGTAAAAATAATGGTGATCCCCTGCGAAGCATAGACCTACATCTGAGGAGAAACTCGAAACCAGTGCTATCTTGTTTGTATGCAAAATGCGGATGATATGCGAAGAAATCTTAGGGCAAAAATTAGGGTGTTACACTACCCTCATTGATCAGAACATGACCACCAAGGCTGGGATTCCAGGCCTTTATTTGGATTTCTTGGTTACTCAGGCCACCCTACATGCTGCAGCAGGAAGATGGGAAACCGTTTGTGCTCTTCTAGCCCTCAGCATATATGGAATTATCTTGTTTGCAAATGAGCCAAAGTTTATAAGCAAGAATGTTATTCACCTGTTCTTATTAAGGAACCCAGTTCCTACCTTTCTTGGAGACTTCTATTATTCAGTACACCAAAGGAATGAGAAGCAAATGGGAAATGGGAAGACTGGTCAGATGTTGTGCACCCCTCTATTACTGTTGGTTGTTAAGACACTTGCCGAAGTCAGCCACTTTCCTGAACCCTCATCAGCCAAGGAATTGGGCTAAGAGATTGATTGCCCTTACATCAGAAGACATCAGGTGGTGCACTCAAAGCACCAAGGGCAAATACATCATTACTAGCTGTGGGCAATATCCTAATGTGCCTTTGATTGGGGTAAAAGGCTGCATCAACTACAACCCTTTGCTTTTCAAGAGACAGTTAGGGTATGCTTTGGTTCATCCTCCAAGAGGGCAAGATTTGACAGAAACCCTCTATTGTGACATCCAACACAACTCAGCTATTGTCAGACAAGCTGCCTGGGCTTGGGACAGCATTCAGACTAAGGGGACAACTATCCTTGGCAAGTGCAACAATATAGCTTTAGCTCAGTATCTTGACTGGTCTCGTGTCAGGGGGAAGATCACCCGGATGTCATTCATTTTGGAGGATACACCTGGACCATCAGCAATGCAGCCTGTAGGCACTGTCAGCCTAGAGGAGTTTGAGAAATTAAAGGAAAGGAATACTCAACTCTCTAAAGCCTTGAAGAAGACCCTCTGGGAGAGGAATGACAGCCGTCTTGGTAATGAAAGGTTAGAGAAGCTCAGGATTGAGCATTTGACCAAGATTGAGAAGACAAATGACTACATCAGAAGGGCTAGAGCATGGGAGTTAGTGCTGAAGAATGCTTGCAAGAAAGCTAAGACTCAGAAGGCTAGGGCAAAGCATTACTTAGAGGAGAGTCAGGCTAGGTGGATCAGGATCACCGGGGCTCGTGCACAGGAGGATCAAACGACCCAAGCTAAGATAGAGCAATTGGAGGCTAGTGAGAAGAAGAACCAGGAGGCCTTATTAGCAGCACAGAATGAGATCTCTGAGTTGAAACTCCGGGCGGGGTTGAAAAGGTCAAAGGATCAGGATAAGCACAAGAAGTTGACCAGTGCCATTGCTACAAGGGACCTCCTCATCAGGACCATTACAGAGCACCCAGTAGGTTCGGTGACTGAGGCTCTTCTGAAGGAAGTCAGAGAGGAAGACTTTGGATTAGATGTTTGATTCTTTTTGGTTGTACTTCATTTTGATTGTATTTCTGTTATTGTTGTATTTTGACCTACCACGGGAACGTTATTGTAATCAAACTATGTATCTTCACTTTTTGTAATATATATGGTTTGCATTATTGTGGGCTCGATCTCTCTTCAACATCAGCATTTCTCGAGGTTTGGAAAGGTCAAAAACAATAAACCAAACCGGATACCCTTGGAGGACAAATAGGCATCCTGCATTGCATACTAACATTTTCTTTGTTTTGTAGGTCTTTGTTTTGTTTTTGTTTCTCACTTTGTTGTGGTTTCAGGAAACATTGCTCGCAGAAGAGTGTTCCCTGTCAACAGAATACACCGGTATCTGACAAGAAACAACCTTCCGGGATTACAAATGGATCAGGTTCAATAAGACTTGACTAAAGTGAGGGCCCAGATGGCCAATGAAAGGGTTGAGATGAGAAATCAAATGAATCAATTTATGACGGTGATGACTGGTTTAGCTCAGAGCTAGGAGAGACTGAGAGAGTTAGTCGAGCGGCAAACTCCCGAAGAACACCATCTAGGTACAGGGGGTACCAGTAACAACGATCATGTGCAGCCTCGCACTGATCCACCAGAGTTTGGACCTCATATGAACCCAGACATCAACGCCATAAGAAACACCCAAGGTAACACTACTGGTGGAAGGGTTTTGCAGGAGGACCCTCAAGAAGAGCAGTTTACTATGGTTGGGGCTGGAGATGAAGTTTACAACCGTCGATTGGATGAAATTGCAGAGAATCTAAGGTCTCTTAAATCCCAAAACTCTCTAGGTTTTGATGTCATGGACATGGGATTGGTGGAAGGTGTTAGAATTCCTCACAAGTTCAAACCTCCTTGTTTTGAAAGATACAATGGCACATCCTGCCCACGTACCCATCTTCAGTATTTCCTAGGGAGATTGAAAGCCTACACCATGGATGAGAAACTCTGGATGTTTTACTTTGAGGATAGCTTGACAGGGGCATCCCGAGAATGGTACTCCCACTTGACCAGAGCCACAGTGAGAAATTGGAAAGACTTGGCTGAGGCTTTCATCCGTCAATATCAGTATAATCTGGACATGGCTCCAAACAGAACCCTTCTGATGGGAATGTCACAATCTTCCCATGAAAGCTTTAGAGAGTATGCCCAAAGGTGGAGGCAACTAGCTGCTGTTGTTCAACCCCCGATGTCAGAAAGGGAGATGGAAAATATGTTCATGAATACACTCCAGGGTAAATATATTGACAGATTGGATGCATTTTCTTCCACCATCTTTGCATATGTGGTGATAGCCGGGGAGAGAATTGAGAGCTTTCTGAAGATGGGAAAGATCTCCGACAACGGTTCCAGTTCAAGCAGTGCAAGGAAGCCATTTGCTGGACCCCGTAGATCTGGTGAAACAAACTATGTCCACATGGGGAGAGGAAGACACCAATATCTGCCCAGATCAGTTGTTTCCGTCACTATTCCTACTCCACCTCCTCAGTATACTCAACAACCACAACACTTTCCTCAACAGCCACAGTTCCCTCAACAGAGATCCTACAACAACAATAACAACAATCGACAACAACGCCCTTTCCAACAGCGGCCATCTCAGATCAACAGGGTGATTGACCCAATACCAATGCCATATGCCGCATTGCTGCCACAACTCCTAAAGCTCAACCTTGTCGAGTTGAGGACATTGGCTCCACCTGATCCTCAGAATCTTCCGAGAAATTATGACGTCAACGCTAGGTGTGCTTTTCATTCTAATGCACCTGGTCACTCCACAGAAAAATGCAGGGCTCTGCATATGAAGGTATAGGATCTGGTAGATTCAAAGGCCCGGAACTTCGCACCACCTCCCAATGTCATGAAAAATCCTATGCCAAGCCACAGTGGGCCAAGGATTAATGCTATAGAGGAAGGCTCACCCATGATTCCAATTGAAGATACTACAAGTATTCAGACACCTCTGACAGAGGTTAAAGCTCAGCTTTTGAAATGCCAAGTGTTTCTAGGTTGTGAGGCCTGTTGTGAATCTTGCAAGGTTTCCGTGAACGGGTGTGCAAGCTTGACGAATGGCATCAACGACCTGATCAAAGAAGGCATTCTGCAAATAACCACAACAGCTTCTACAATACCAGCAACTCCTTGTACAAATAACTCTTCTACAACTGCAACAATTATTGTTCCTACTGACTCGTCTACTACTTCAGCAATCATTTCTTCCATCACTTCAGCAAACAACGGTTCCATTTCATCTCCTTCTACAACTTCAACAATCACCAACAATGATGTCTCCACAATTACTATCTATTATGACCCTACAACGGTCCCGAACTCCAGCAACTTTCAACAACAATCTCAACAACAATTTCAGCAACAACCAAGCTTCAATTCATCACCACCAACATCCACCAGAAGTCCTGTCACCATTTTCTATGATCCGCAAACAATAACGATTCCAACCTCTGCTGTAGTTAGCCCAGTCACCATCACGGTGCCAGGGCCAATTCCATATGATAAAGACAATGTTGTACCATGGCATTATGGTGTTGACCTTTACTGCAACAGAGAAAGAGTCCTTCTTGATTCTTCGGTTCACACCCCCAAGTGGATAATGTCAGGGGGGGGGGGGGGTGGAGGCTTCATCCGAAGCGGACGTCTCTTCGCGTCACGAGCTCCAAGAACCAATACTGAGGCATAGGTTGTTTCCAAAACCAAAGGGAAAAGTGTGGCACCTGAAGAACCTGCGCCAAAAGAGACTCATAAATCATCCTTTGATCAGGATGTGGATGAATTTATGAGGATAATTAAAAGAAGTGACTACAAGGTTGTGGATCAGCTTCATCAGACTCCTTCTAAGATCTCCATCTTATCCCTGTTGTTGTGTTCCGGAGCTCATCAGGATGCACTACTCAAAGTTCGGCATGTTGCCTATGTGCCAGAAGAGATCACAGTGAATCATCTTGAAATAGTTGTGTCTAATGTCAATACTAGCCATGGGCTAGGATTCACCAATGTTGATTTGACAACAGAAGGACGTCACCACAACAAAGCTTTTCACATCACCCTGGAGTGCAAAGGAGTTGTACTCTCTCATGTTCTTGTAGACACTAGGTCTTCACTCAATGTCTTGCCAAAGAAAGCTCTTGTCAAGCTCGAATATGATGGAATAGCTCTCTGACCAAACAATCTTGTGGTCAGGGCTTTTGATGGCTCCAAGAGGTCTGTTCTTGGAGAGGTGGAGCTTCCAGTGATAATCGGTCCGCAGGTCTTTCAGACTACTTTCAATGTGATGGATATTCAGCCGGCCTACAGCTGTTTATTGGGTCGACCATGGATTCACGCCGCTGGCGCAGTTACGTCGACCCTTCACCAGAAATTGAAATATGAGTGGGAAGGACAAATTATCACCATCTGTGGTGAAGAGGACATATTTATTAGCCATTTGGCTACATACAAATACATTGAGATGGATGGTGAAATCCATGAAACTATGAGCCAAGGGTTCGAGGCCCTGAACGTCAATGAGGCGACGACTGAAGTATTTGCTACATCCCAGGAGGATAGGATGGGTACTTCAATTGTCTCCTATCAGCAAGGCCGGAAGGTTGTTGAAGATGGTAATGCTCAAGGTTGGGGCAAGCTGCTTCCGGTGGAGAAGAAGGAGGACCATTTCGATTTGGGTTACAAACCATTCTGACAAGATCAATCAGAGGCTGCTAAGGAGCGCAAGTTCATCAGTGGGGGGATGCTCACCCCAGATGCTGTTAACAACCTGGAAGACGAGGTGGAAAGCGACCTCAACCTGGAGAGCTGGATACGTCCAAGGATCCCGGGGCACCAAGTACTTAACTGGTCTTCCCAGGAAATTATAAGGGTTACTCCTGCAGAGTAATTATTATTTCCTGCCTTTTTTAGCATGCATCAAGTCCTGCATCTTGCCCAAGGTGTCAGGACTCATTTTGTAATAGGTCCATATTGTAATTTTGTGCAAATGGATTATCAATGAGTATCGGACATCTTTTGCAAACAAGTCTCTTTTTCGCTCACTGTCTTTTCATTTTTACTTTTGTACAAAACAATAAAATGGCAATGTTTTCAAAATACTAATTTCATTTTTTAAACAAGATTAAAATTGATCACTAAAATGAACAAATCTCAACCCTTGCAGAGATTGCCCTCCTGATTGCACCGACAACAACACTGCTATAACCTTGTATGACTTCGATAATCCAATCAATCAAGCGGATGAAGGGGTTGAAGAAGACTATGAATTACCTGAAGAGTTAGCCAGGTTGTTGAGGAAAGAAGAGAAAGTGATTACTCCTTATCAGGAGGAGGTTGAAACAATTAATCTTGGTACCGAAGAGGATTTGAAAGAAGTAAAAATTGGGGCCGGTCTGCAAGCTTTTGTAAAAGAACAACTTATTGACATGCTTCGAGAATACGTCGACGTCTTTGCTTGGTCCTATCAAGACATGCCAGGTCTAGATACGAATATTGTTATGCACAAGTTGCCATTGAAAGAAGATTGCCCTCCAGTAAAGCAAAAGCTACGCCGTACTCGTCCGGATATGGCCATGAAGATTAAGGAAGAAATACAAAAACAGTGGGACGCCGATTTCCTTGTTGTAACTAGTTACCCGCCGTGGGTCGCTAACATTATACCAGTGCCTAAGAAGGATGGCAAAGTATGGATGTGTGTGGATTACCGGGATCTGAACAGAGCTAGCCCGAAGGATGACTTCCCATTACCTCACATTGATGTATTGGTCGACAACACAACCCAGTTCTCGGTGTTTTACTTCATGGATGGTTTTTCCGGGTATAATCAGATCAGGATGTCACCCGAAGACATGGAGAAAACAACCTTCATCACATCTTGGGGCACATTTTGTTACAAAGTAATGCCTTTTGGACTGAAGAATGCCGGTGCGGCTTATCAACGGGCTATGGTAACATTATTCCACGATATGATCCACAAAGAAATTGAATGTTACATGGATGACATGATTGCCAAGTCCCTTACTGAAGAGGGTCAATTGGGTGTGTGTTGGGCCAGCATGACGAGCCTGGTTGAAAAGAGTATGCAATATACTACCTAAGCAAAAGGTTTACCGACTGTGAACAACGTTATTCACTGCTCGAGAAAACTTGTTGTGCTTTAGCGTGGGCTGCTCTCCGACTAAGACAATATATGTTGACTCACACTACTTTATTAATCTCAAATATGGACCCCGTCAAGTACATATTTGAGAAGCCAGCACTTACCGGAAGGGTTGCAAGATGGCAAATGATTCTGACAGAGTATTACATTCAGTACACATCTCAGAAGGCCATCAAGGGCAATGTACTGTCTGACTACCTAGCTGAGCAACCCATTGATGATTACCAGCCAATGAGATTTGATTTCCCTGATGAAGACATCATGTACCTAAAAGCAAAAGATCATGAAGAGCCTGTTAACACTGAAGGGTCTGACCCAGAAGAAGAGTGGACAATAATGTTTGATGGGGCTGTCAATATGAATGGTCGTGGAGTTGGTGCAGTGCTCATTACACCTAAGGGAGTTCATATGCCTTTCTCGGCAAAACTCACCTTTGCCAGCACTAACAACAAAGCTGAATACGAAGCTTGTATCATGGGTCTTGAGGAAGCCATTGACCTCAGGATCAAGACTTTAATTGTGTTCGGAGATTTAGCTTTGGTAATCAATCAGACCAATGACAAATGGTACATTCACCAAGAGCATCTAATCCCATATCGTTACTACACGAGGAGATTATTTACTTTCTTCACAACAGTCAAACTTGAGTACACCCCTCGAGACGAAAATCAGTTCGCAAATGCTTTAGCTACCATTTCCTCCATGATCAAGGTTCAGACTGCAAATTATGTGCCTCGAATCTCAATATCCAGACTGGACCGACCAACATACATATTCTCTGTGGACATTGCTAAAGATGACAAGCCTTGGTTCCATGACATCAAAAGCTTCTTAGAGGATCAAACATACCCACCGGGGGAATCATCCAATGATAAGAAGACATTAAGAAGGCTGGCCGATAGTTTCTTCCTTAATACTGATGGTTCATTATACAAGCGAAACTTTGACATGGTACTACTCAGATGTGTTGATAAGAAAGAGGCAGACTTGCTGATGCACGAGGTGCATGAAGGATCTTTCGGTGCCCATGCTGGAGGACATGCAATGGCTAAGAAATTGTTACGATCAGGTTACTACTGGATCACAATGGATGCAAACTGTTGTGCCTATGTCCCTCCAAATCCTTTGAACGTGATGTCTTCACCTTGGCCCTTTGCCATGTGGGGCATTGACATGATTGGAAAGATCGAACCAACTGCTTCAAATGGCCACAGATTCATCCTGGTAGCCATTGATTACTTCACCAAATGGGTTGAAGCAGCTTCGTATGCAAACGTCACCAGACAAGTGGTAGCTAGATTTCTGAAAAGAGACATCATCTGTCGATATGGAGTACCCGAGCGAATCATTACTGATAATGGTTCCAATTTGAACAACAAAATGATGGCAGAACTGTGTCGGGACTTCAAAATCCAACATCACAACTCTTCTCCTTACAGGCCAAAGATGAATGGCGCTGTTGAGGCGGCTAACAAGAACATCAAGAAGATTGTGCAGAAGATGGTAATTACTTACAAAGACTAGCATGAAATTCTACCATTTGCCTTGCATGGGTATCGAACCTCAATCATAACCTCTACCGGGGCAACACCTTATCAGCTTGTGTATGGTATGGAGGCAGTCCTACCCGTTGAAGTTGAGTTACCCTCCTTACGGGTAATGATGGATGTAAAGCTGGACGAAGCAGAATGGGTCCGGTCTCGGTACAATCAACTGAATCTGATCGAAGAAAAGAGATTAGCTGCAATCTGTCATGGGCAGTTATATCAGAAAAGGATGAAGAAAGCCTTCGATCAGAAAGTCAGGCTTCGGGAATACCAAGTAGGGGATCTTGTGCTAAAAAGACTTCTTCCTCCTCATACAGACCACAGGGGCAAGTGGAATCCTAACTACGATGGTCCATTCATAGTAAAGAAGGTTTTCTCTGGTGGAGCACTAATGCTCACTACTATGGATGGTGAAGATTTCTTATCCCCTTTGAATTCAGATGTAGTTAAAAAATACTTCGCATAAAATGACCCGCTGGACACAAAAACAGAATGTACGTCCAGGAAAAAATAGGGCATCCCGATGAGTCAAAAACTGAATAAAAGCCGCTGAGTTGAAAAAATAGGGAAAAATAGGGAAAAAATAAGGAAAAAAATAAGGGAAAAAATAAGGGAAAAATTAAAAAATGTGTACACCCGCTGAGTTGAAAAGCCGCATTGGACAACTCAGGTAAAAATGGGTATCCCGGTGGATCGAAAACCCGAAAGGGCGATCCACGCAAAATCATGGAATAAGCGAACAACTGCATTCTGAATTCGTCTGTATCGCTCACAACATGACATGCTTCGAAAGGATAAAGCATCAGTCAGAATCAACTTTCTTCAGAAAGCAAGATAAGAAGAACGTCAAGGCCATACAGGTCATAGCAAAGGAAGTTCACCGGAAATGTCGTCAACATTGCCAACACTTTTACTTTTCTCAATTTATAGCAATCTCCTAATTCTAGGGGATTTGTTTCTTTGACTGTATTTGCCAATTCAGGGCACCCCGATTAATAAAATCAGAATTTTCAGTCACACCTCGTTTTGTACATTTTTGTTTCGTTTGCAAAATGTCCAATATTCATGATATGATACTTGCATAAAACAAATGCGCCTTTCTAATTAAATGCTTGTAGGAAATGTATTTACTCTCAGGAATATCTAACTCCTATGATGGAATCCGGTAAGCGTTACCTCGGGGCACTTGTGCATTTCTTTGTCTTAACAGGTTGCAGGCATTCAAATACGTAGCATAGGAGTTAGATATTCCTGAGAGTAAATACATTTCCTGCAAGCATTTAATTAGAAAGGCACATCTGTTTTATGCAGATATTATATCATGAATATTGGACATTTTGCAAACGAAACAAAAATGTACAAAACAAGATGTGACTGAAAATTCTGATTTTATTAATCGGGGTGCCCTGAATTGGAAAATACAGTCAAAGAAACAAATCCCCTGGAATGAGGAGATTTCTATAAATTGAGAAAAGTAAAAGTGTTGGCAATGTTGACGACGCTCCGGTGAGCTTCCTTTGCTATGACCTGTATGACTTTGACGTTCTTCTTATCTTGCTTTTTGAAGAAAGTTGATTCTGACTGATGCTTTATCCTTTCGAAGCTTTCCGTGTTGCGAGCGATACAGACGAATTCAGAATGTAGTTGTTTGCTTATTCCCTGATTTTGCGTGGATCGCCCTTTCGGGTTTTCGATCCACCGGGATACCCATTTTTGCCTGAGCTGTCCAATGCGGCTTTTCAACTCAGCGGGTGTACATTTTTTTTTTAATTTTCCCTTATTTTTTCCCGAGTCTTTTATTCTGTTTTTGACTCGTCGGGATGCCCTATTTTTGCCTGGACTCACATTCTGTTTTTATGTCCAAGGGGTCATTTTATGCGAAGTATTTTTTAACTGCATCTGAATTCACAGGGGACAAGAAATCTTCACCATCCATAGTAGTGAGCATCATTGCTCCACCGGAGAAAACCTTCTTTACTATGAATGGGCCATCGTAGTTTGGAGTCCATTTGCCCCTGTGGTCTGTATGAGGAGGAAGAAGTCTTTTCAGCACAAGATCTCCCACTTGGTATTCCCGAAGCCTAACTTTCTGATCGAAAGCTTTCTTCATCCTTTTCTGATATAACTGCCCATGACAGATAGCAGCTAATCTCTTTTCTTCGATCATATTCAGTTGATTATACTGAGACCGGACCCACTATGCTTCGTCCAGCTTTACATCCATCATTACCCGTAAGGAGGGTAGCTCAACTTCAACCGGTAGGACTGCCTCCATGCCATACACAAGCTGATAAGGCGTTGCCCCAGTAGACGTCCTGATTGAGGTTCGATACCCATGCAAGGCAAATGGTAGCATCTCATGCCAGTCTTTGTAAGTAACCACCATCTTCTGCACAATCTTTTTGATGTTTTTGTTAGCGGCCTCAACAATGCCATTCATCTTTGGTCTGTAAGGAGAAGAGTTATGATGTTGGATTTTGAAGTCCCGACACAGTTCTGCCATCATTTTGTTGCTCAAATTGGAACCGTTATCACTAATGATTCGCTCGGGTACTCCATATCGACAGATGATCCTCTTTTCAGAAATCTGGCTACCACTTGTCCGGTGACGTTTGCATACGAAGCTGCTTCAACCCATTTGGTGAAGTAATCAATGGCTACCAAGATGAATATGTGGCCATTTGAAGCAGTCGGTTCGATCTTTCCAATCATGTCAATGCCCCACATGGCAAAGGGCCAAGGTGAAGACATCACATTAAAAGGATTTGGAGGCACATGCACTTTATCTGCATAGATCTGGCATTTGTGGCACTTTCTGGCATAAGCACAACATTCTGCATCCATTGTGATCCAGTAGTAACCTGATCGTAATAATTTCTTAGCCATTGCATGTCCTCCATCATGGGTACCGAAAGATCCTTCATGCACCTCGTGCATCAATAGGTCTGCTTCCTTCTTGTCAACACATCTGAGTAGTACCATGTCAAAGTTTCGCTTATATAATGAACCATCAGCATTAAGGAAGAAACTACCGGCCAGCCTTCTTAATGTCTTCTTATCATTGGATGATGCCCCAGGTGGGTATGTTTGATCCTCTAAGAAGCTTTTGAAGTCATGGAACCAAGGCTTGTCATCTTTAGCAATGTCCACAGAGAAAACGTATGTCGGTCGGTCTAGTCTGGATACCGAAATCCGAGGCACATAATTGGCAGTTTGAACCTTGATCATGGAGGAAATGGTAGCTAAAGCATCTGCGAACTGATTTTCGTCTCGAGAGATGTACTCAAGTTTGACTGTTGTGTAGAAAGTCAATAGTCTCCTCGTGTAGTCACGGTATGGGATTAGATGCTCTTGGTGAGTGTACCATTTGCCGTTGGTTTGATTGATTACCAAAGCTGAATCTCCGAAAACATTCAAAGTCTTGATCCTGAGGTCAATGGCTTCCTCAAGACCCATGATACATGCTTCATATTCTGCTTCGTTGTTAGTGCAGGCAAATGTGAGTTTTGCCGAGAAAGGCATATGAACTCCTTTAGGTGTAATGAGCACTGCACCAACCCCACGACCATTCATATTGACAGCCCCATCAAACATCATAGTCCACTCTTCTTCTGAGTCAGGCCCTTCAGTGTGAATAGGCTCTTCATGATCTTTTGCTTTTAGGTACATGATGTCTTCATCAGGGAAGTCAAATCGCATGGGCTGGTAATCATCAATGGGTTGCTCAGCCAGATAGTCAGACAGTACACTGCCTTTGATGGCCTTTTGAGATGTGTACTGAATGTCGTACTCTGTCAGAATCATTTTCCATCTTGCAACCCTTCCGGTAAGTGATGGCTTCTCAAATATGTACTTGACGGGGTCCATTTTTGAAATCAACAAGGTAGTGTGAGTCAACATATACTTCCTTAGTCGGCGAGCAGCCCACGCTAAAGCACATCAAGTTTTCTCGAGCAGTGAATAACATTGTTCACAGTCGGTAAACCTTTTGCTTAGGTAGTATATTGCATACTCTTTTCGACCAGACTCATCATGCTGGCCCAACACACACCCCATTGACCCTTCTAATACTGTTAGGTACATGATTAGAGGTCTTCCTTCAATTGGAGGAATGAGAATTAGAGGTTCTTGCAGGTACTCCTTGATCTTGTCAAAAGCTTTCTTAACAATTTGAACAGGGGCTCACAGGTTGCAGTGAGGTGAGATATGAATCTTGAAATGTAGTTCAATCTACCCAAGAACCCTCGAACTTCCTTTTCAGTCCTAGGTGCAGGCATCTCCTAAATGGCTTTGACTCTGTCGGGATCAACTTCAATTCCCTTTTCACTTACGATAAATCCCAGCAACTTACCAGAATGTACCCCGAATGTGCATTTGTTGGGGTTTAGCTTCAGCTGATACTTTCTCAGACGCTTGAACAACTTCAGCAGATTTACCAGATGATCTTCTTCAGTGAGGGACTTGGCAATCATGTCATCCATATAGCATTCAATTTCTTTGTGGATCATGTCGTGGAATAATGTTACCATAGCCCGTTGATAAGTTGCACCGGAATTCTTCAGTCCAAATGGCATTACCTTGTAACAAAATGTGCCCCAAGGTGTGATGAAGGTTGTTTTCTCCATGTCTTCGGGTGACATCTTGATCTGATTATACCCAGAAAAACCATCCATGAAAGAAAACACCGAGATATGAGCTGTGTTGTCGACCAATACATCAATGTGAGGTAATGGGAAATCATCCTTCGGGCTAGCTCTGTTCAGATCCTGGTAATCCACACACATCCGTACTTTGCCATCTTTCTTAGGCACTGGTACAATGTTAGCGACCCACAGAGGGTAGCTAGTTATAGTAAGGAAACCGGCGTCCCACTGCTTTTGTACCTCTTCTTTAATCTTCATGGCCATATCCGGGCGAGTACGGCGTAGCTTTTGCTTTACTTGAGGGCAATCTTCTTTTAATGGCAGCTTGTGCATAACAATATCGGTATCTAGACCTGTCATGTCTTGATAGGACCAAGCAAAGACGTCGACGTATTCTCGAAGCATATCAATAAGTTGTTCTTTTACTGAAGCTTGCAGACCGGCCCCAATCTTTACTTCTTTCAAATCCTCTTCGGTACCAAGATTAACTGTTTCAACCTCCTCCTGATGAGGAGTAATCACTTTCTCTTCTTGCCTCAACAACCTAGCTAACTCTTCAGGCAACTCATATTCTTCTTCAACCCCTTCATCCGCTTGATTAATTGGATTGTCGAAGTCATACAAGGTTATAACAGTGCTGTTGTGGGTGCAATCTGGAGGATAATCTATGCAAGGTTTGAGATTGGTTCGTTTTAGTGATCAATTTTAATCTTGTTCAGAAAAATGAAGTTATTTATTTTGAAAACATTGCCATTTTATTGTTTTGTACAAAAGTAAAAAAAATGAAAAGACAGTGAGCGAAAAAGAGACTTGTTTGCAAACGATGTCCGATATTCATTGATAATCCATTTGCACAAAATTACAATATGGCCCTATTACAAAATGAGTCCTGACACCTTGGGCAAGATGCAGGACTTGATGCATGCTAAAAAAAAGCAGGAAATAATAATTACTCTGCAGGAGTAACCCTTATAATTTCCTGGGAAGACCAGTTAAGGACTTGGGGACCCGGGATCCTTGGACGTATCCAGCTCTCCAGGTTGAGGTCACTTTCCGCCTCGTCTTCCACGTTGTTAACAGCATCTACGGTGAGCATCCCCCCACTGACGAACTTGGGCTCTTTAGCAGCCTCTGTTTGATCTTGTCGGAATGGTTTGTAACCCAAACCGAATCTGTCCTCCTTTTTCTCCACCGGTAGCAGCTTGCCCCAGCCTTGGGCATTTCCATCTTCAACAACCTTCCAGGCTTGTTGATAGGAGACAATTGAAGTACCCATCCTATCCTCATGGGATGCAGCAAATACTTCAGTCGTCACCTCATTGACGTTCAGTGCTTCGAACCCCTGGCTCATTGTTTCATGGATTTCACCATCCATCTCAATGTATTTGTACGTAGCCAGATGGCTAACAAAGATGTCTTCTTCACCACAGATGGTGATAATCTGTCATTCCCACTCATATTTCAATTTCTGGTGAAGGATCGACGTAACTGCGCCAGCGGCGTGAATCTATGGTCGACCCAACAAACAGCTGTAGGCCGGCTGAATGTTCATCACATAGAAAGTAGCCTGAAAGACCCGTGGACCGATTATCACAGGTAGCTCCACCTCTCTAAGAACAGACCTCTTGGAGCCATCAAAAGCTCTGACCACCAGATTGCTTGGTTGGAGAGCTATACCATCATATTCGAGCTTGACAAGAGCTTTCTTCGGCAAGACATTGAGTGAAGACCCAATGTCAATAAGAACATGAGATAGCACAGCCCCTTTACACTCCAAAGTGATGTGTAAGGCTTTGTTATGGTGAGGTCCACCGTTGTCAAGTCAGCATTGGTGAAACCTAGCCCATGGTGTAAACACCCCAAATTTTCCCTCACTCATTCCACCATGGCTTGTGACTCTTTTCATATGCATAAGTTCAATCATAGCATCTCATATTGCATTTTTGATTCACTGCATTGATTCAAAGTCATCTGCATCTAGGGTTTGTGATTTGAGCCATCTCTGAGCCATTTGAGCCACTTCAAAGGTCTTCAATCACTTCAAAGGGGTCCATGTATGTTCAAGCATCATATTATATCCTCACAAAGTCAAGGAAGTCAAAGAATCACAAGAACTGAGAAAGGCATGGAAGCAGAGCCAGGTTTAACTGCACAGATGACCTAGAATTAGGGTTTTGGTTTCAGAGGCCATAAATCCAAATTTTTTGGTCATTCTTGTTTATATTGGTCTCTATATGTTATAAGGATCATGCATATCAATTTTCATGAAGAAATTCCATGGGGAAGGCATTTAATCAAGAGTTGACTTCTTGAGCAAGTCAGTGCAAAATCAGGGCATCTGAGGCCCCCAATGACCCAACCAAAGGGCATTCTTCATCATTTTGAATGTGTATGATCTTTATTTGATCATAGAATATGTTAGAAGTTCACAAAATTGAATAATTCCAAGCCATTTGCAAAGTTGCCTTTTTGGGAAAGTGACTTGTAATGGAAACTTGCTATTTTGGGAAAGTTTTTCAACCTCCTCAAATTGATTCAAAAATGCTTCAAATGAGAAAACTTTGGTCATGAAAGTTGTAGAATGGATCATTCCCTTTTAAAAAAGTACAAGAACTCATTCTAATTCATTTTGGATCAAAAGTTATGGCTTGTCAAAGTTGGCAAAAATCACATAATTTCAAGTTTTACACCAAAGAGGCAAAGTTGCAAAACCTCATGCCAAGGCAAAATGTGACTTCAATGTGACTTCTAACCTTTGCACAAACATGAACCATGACCTAAAAATCAGAATGCACCAAAGAATTGTCCATTTTCATGACTTGTGCATTAAGAAACTTCAAAAGGGCCAAACATTATGAAAATTGCAAAAACTCACACAAACCCTAATCCACTTGCTGCATTGCCTCAAATTCATTTCCATGGTTCTCCTTGATTCAAGCTGCAGCCAAGCCATGCCTTGTACCTTGACTGAAACGGCCCATACCTCTCTTACACAAAAAGTTGACTTTATGCATTTTGCTCCATACTAATCACACTGCTCCACAACAACTCTCTGACCTATCAAGGATTGATACATGTACCAAAAGAGACTCAACACATAACACAACACAGCCTGAAACATCCCACAAGCCATAGTTCCCAAAATTGACCTCTTATGCATTTTGCTTCGAATCTCAAAACACAGTCTTCAAACATCAAAACAAACTTCACCAAATCACTCACCATGATCCTCTGATCATTTCCCAACCATTGTTTTGGCCTGAAACCTCCCACATCAAAAACACGATTTCCCTCCTCCATTGACCTGAGCTTCTGCAAATTTCCTCTAGAGACCATATAAACTCCAACTAAGCATCACAAACTTCTGGGGAGGATCATTGGAGCTTGTTTGGACCAAAGAAGCGGCCAGAAAGTCCTTGTTTCGAAAGCTCCAGTTCAGGTGAGCTCAAGAACATTTTTTCCAGAACGTTAATTTCTTGTTATAAAATGATTCTATGAGTTGCACTGATAATCTGGATGTGTTTGGTTTTGAAAATGGTCAAGAAACAAGCATGTATTGACTGTCTGAAAGTTTGCCCGTGAAAATGATTTTGTTTGTTTCTCTTGATTCACGAAAAATAAATGATGTTTGTTGTAGGGTTTATGTTTAATGATGTTCATAGATTAATTCTGGAGAGTTTAGTGAGGTTTTGATGCGTTTTGAGTGAGATTGAGAAATTGATTGGCCGGAGAAGATGACCGGAACACTGTTCCGGTCATCTGAAAGTGATTAGGGTTAGGATTAGGGCTAATGACATAATTAGGCAAGTTTGAATTTGGACCGTTCATTCGCGCGCGCAGGTCAATTCCCTCCCCTTTTTGTTTGATTCTCAGCCACTGGATTGGATTACCTTCATTAATTCATATTTAAAATTCATTTTTATTGCATTTTCTTTCTCATTTATTTTAAAATAGCAAAACACATTATAATTTTTTTTTTTTGCATGCTGACCTAAAATATTTTTCTCATTCTGAATATAATTTTATTTTTAGTTTTTGCATTAAAAATTATTTTTAAATCATTTAAATGTTTATTTTTAATTATTTAATGAGAATTAATTAATTAAAAATACATTTAGGTATTTAAAAATCACAAAAAAAATTCACATTGCATTTCAAAACATTTAGAAACATTATCAAACTCTCAAACCAAATTTATTTTTTGTTCTTGATGCATTTTGGCAATTTTTGTTGGAATTAAATTCATTTTAAAGCAATATTTTGGTTCAAACTTTGAAAAATCCATTCTGCCTAACCCTTGAGAGTTTGATGATGGTTCTTCTTGCATTACATCCTTTATAGAATGTAGTTTATAGGATAAAATTGGTTTGAATTTATCTTTCATTTTCAATTTATTTTGCATTTTCCATGTTAAGGTGCCTTAAAACCCTAATTGACTTAAGAAAATCATTACTTTCACTAGGTTAAGAATTAGGTCCCCTCCTTTGGGCAGTGAACTTGCATAGGTTTAGGGTATCTTTGATCCCATTTTCAATTTTTTATCATGTCATTTGCTTCTGGTTTTGAATTTTGTGTTACATGTTATGCATAAACCCTAAATTTGTGCTTTCATTTGCATCCATCCCTCATTTGCTTGCATCCAATGACTTGCCATGACATTTTGTGCATCCACATGATTCATAATACATCTTAGGACATATTAGAATCATGTTAGATCATTGCATCTTTCATTTTCCATGTTATATGTCCATTGCATTTCATAAACTTTCATGAACTTCCATGGTTCAAGCATGCTTCATCTGCATCCATAACCTTGTATGATCATTCTCATGTCTTGCCTTGTGTTTGCATCATCCCTTAGCATCCTTAACATCATGTTTATGCTTCTGGTTTTGGTTTGCACTATGGCATTTCATCTCATTTGCATTGCACTTCATTTCTTTTGCTGACTTTTCAGGTGGTAAGTTGTTTTGAGAAGTGAATTTGCCTTCACTTCTCATAATCCCTCTTCATCCCTCTCTTGCATCATTGCTGCATTTTTTTATCTTGTGCTAGTGATCTTGCTCATTCATGTTCATCTCTTACTTTCTTCCTTCAAGCAACTTGTCTTCTTAAGTGAAGTAAGTTGTTTTGCTTCTCTCTGCTTCCTCCTCCTTTCATCTGTTTCTATTCCTGGTGGCTTTTTCTCTTGAAGATCTTCTTGCAAATCTCATTAACCCTAGGAACAACCAAGCATGATAATAATTAGGGTTTAATTAGTCCCCCCATTTAGTTTTACCTTTGTGTCATCTTTGAGTCTTCTCCTCTCACCTCATAATCAGGGACTAAACCCTAAAGGTTTTAAGGCTTTGAGATTAAGCTTATGCCTGCATCCTTCTATTAGGATGGAGTGTATAACTTTAATCCTAAGTGTTAAACCCTTAATGTGTTTAAATCCTTTAATCAATCCACCTAATAATCATCAAGACATCAAGCTTGTAACTTGGGCCTTGCATTAGGGTTCTAATTCTTCCTTAATTGGTTAAGAAGGACTAACCCTAGTGTTAATGGACAAGTCCCCCTCAAGTTGTCTTACAAACAATAAAAACCACTTCTTCATCTTATCATTAACTAAAATCCACTTTAATAAAGGTTTTGTTTTGTCATGAGTTTAATCCCTAATCATGGATTAAGTTGAGGAGTCTTCCTCAACTTAAATGTTCTCATCTATTATCCTTCTATTAGGATGGTGTAATGGGTCCATTAAATCTTTGATTATGGCTTAATCTCATTACTTAACACTAAACAAAAACAACAAAAACATCTAAAAAATTACAAGTAGGTTAATGATCTTAATCCTACATCATGGTGATTAAGTGTGAGGTGCTTACTTCATACTTAAGGTATTCTCATTACCCCTAATCAGAGGGAGGATGTAATGAGTTTACTAACCATTGGTTTAGGCTTAAGCTCATTTCCCTATGACACCTTCAAAAAGCAATAAAAGATTGAAAACTCAAAAACAAACAATAATCGTCTCCCCCGGGATTCTTTTCTCATCTCATTCACTCATAAACGAGAACTTGCTTCTTCCGTCTGATGCAAGACAGATAGCACCTGAGCCAGACATGTCATACACTTGAGCATAGGCAAGTAAGCAGTTCACAAGTCAATTTACCCTTCAGTCTCTTTGGGTCGAACTACGGTGTTTTGACTTCCTCATTGCACGAGAGGATACGTAGGCATAACTTAACAGTTATCGAACAAAAGTCTCTGTGTATTCCCCCTCTTGCAGCTTTATTCTTTTAGCCTCATAGTCTTGAGCACCTCACTCCTGTTCTTACACTGACACTTCTCTTATACACCTCACATTTCTTTTACACTGACACTTGCATTCCTTCCAGCTTTGATAGACAAATTGCACTGACACTACCCCTTTAAAACACAAATCTTTTTAAGCGTGGATCCCTTCGAGTACGACATACAATCTGGGTGCTAATACCTTCCCAGGTTGTAACCAACCCCCTTTCTCAGTCTCTCTGGTTCGCAACCGTCTTATCCATATCTTTCTAGGTCTATGCAGCATTACCTTTCCTTCGGGATAAAAATGCCTAGCTGGCGACTCTTTTCTTCTTGAGCTCACCCTTGTGCGTTCTCTCTTCTTTCACCGACCGTTCGTGTCTGTACCCCTCTTGGCCCTGTGTCATTTTGGCGGGAGCGACAGCTTGGCGACTCTGCTGGGGACCCTTATACTGTAACCAGGGCTTCTGGTTCTTTTTGTGGGTTCCTCCTAGCGCTTGTTTGATTTGTGTTTACTGGGGTGTTTTGTGCTAATTGTGTTTATATAGTTGCTCTATTTATTGCTTTATGTACAACTTTATTTATTGCTTTCTTTACAGTTTTTCATATTTCATACTGTCGTGCTACCATTGCTGGATCTGGTTTTCTGTTTTGGTGGGTGGGGTTCTATTGAGAGTTTAAGGTCCTATACCTGGGACCTGAGTGACACCTAGGCTAGAGTGGTTCATGTTCTTTCCCATTCCATTTCAGTCTGGTGCGGGAATATGAATCACGGTTCAGATATGGGTTTCTTCTTGAGAACTCTGTGCTACAGATTTCCTGTAGTGCTAGGGCTATCAGGGAAGCCTGCTAAGTCTGGATGACCTTTATTATGACCTTCAGAAACTGAGGTGAATTAGAGGAGGATCTTTTATGGTTATTGTAAACACTGTACCTCCAGGTTAGAAGTGGTTACACTTCTCATAACTGATCCAAGTCTGAGGATCCTTGTTTTAGAACACTACCTGTGAGGGGGTTGGGCTGTTTGCAGGTTTGCAGGTACCCTTGGCCACATCATACCCTGTTACTTGTTTGATTAAGAGTACTCCACTTTGGACAGTTCTTGTGATTTAACCCTGGACATGTGACTCTTTATTTGAGTCCCCCACCTTGGTTACTGGATTTCTGAACCCCCATCTGGGCTTCTTGAACATACATGGACTTTATATCAAGACAGTAATCAGATCCAGCTTGATCACAAACCCTTTGCATATCATTTGCATACATCATCATTACATCATTTAACATTTGTTTATTTGTTTTTCAGGGTATCCACATCATATTTAGCTTGGTTTTGATCCTTTCATTTGCATAGACCTCTGTTTCACCAGGTATCTGCTTCAGCTATCTTCATCCGTTGTCTGCTTCAGTTGCCTTCATCACCAGCACCAGCCTATCAGTGGCTCATCTCCAGTATCAGTCTTGATCCCTATCAGTACTTGTCTTTAGCTCTTCATCAGCACTCATGTCTGCACCCAGGAAGAGCAACATTTCATACCATTTCTTTGAGCCTGTGTTGACTGGCATCAGGCAGGTCCAGGCACTTATCACTCCAGACCACATCCCATTATTCAGAGAGCATTATGGAGGCATCCTTGATATGGTTATGGACCTGGATCCTTCTCAGAGGAGTATGATCCACACCTGTCTACAGTTTTATGACCCTCCTTTGAGATGCTTCACATTCCCAGACTTTCAGCTAGGACCTCTTTTGGAGGAGTTTTCATCATTGATTGGAGTACCTATCAGGGGTGGTGTCCCCTTCAACCTAGAGATGACTTCTCCCAGCAATGGAGAAATAGCAAAAGCACTGTACCTGGAGCCTGCTTTGATTGAGCAAAACATGACAACAAAGGCTGGGGTCCCTGGCTTACACTTAGACTTCTTGATTTCTCAGGCCATCCTGAAGGCCTCCTTGGGAGAATGGAGGGCAGTGTGTGCATTGTTAGCCCTCAGCATATATGGGGTTATACTGTTTGCAGATGAGCCCAAGTTTATCAGCAAGAATGCCATTCATCTTTTCCTTCTGAGGAACCCAGTGCCCACATTGCTGGGAGATTTCTATTATTCCATTCATCAGAGGAATGAGAAACAGATAGGGAAGTTGGTGAGATGCTGTGCTCCCCTGTTTCATACTTGGCTGCTCAAACACTTACCTAAGACAGATCCCTTCCTGAATCCTCACCAACAGAAGAATTGGGCTAAGAGATTTATTGCTTTGACTTCAGATGACATCAGGTGGTGCACCCAGGGCACCAAAGGCAATGACATCATCACTAGCTGTGGGCAATACCCAAATGTACCTCTGGTAGGAGTAAATGGTTGCATCAACTACAATCATTTGCTGTTTAAGAGACAACTGGGCTATGCTTTGGTTCACCCTCCTAGAGTGCAAGATTTAGCTGAGACCCTGTATTGTGAGATAAAGCCTAATCTAGCTGTTGTCAGCTAAGCATCCTGGGCTTGGGACAACATCCAGACAAAGGGGGTGGCTATTCTTGGGAAGTGTAATAATGTTGCTTCAGCCCAGTACTATGAATGGTCCCATGCTAGAGCTCAGATCACTGGAATGCCCTTTACCATTGAGGACACACCTGGACCTTCTACAGTACAGCCAGCAACCACTGTCAGCCTGGAGGAATTTGAGAAATTGAAGGAAAGGAATGAGAATCTGTCTCAAGCTCTGAAGAAGACCCTCTGGGAGAGGAGTGATGGTCGCCTGGACATTGAGAGGTTGGAGAAGCTTAAGGTGGAGCATCTGGCCAAGATTGAGAGAACAAAGGACTACATCAAGAAGTCAAGGGCTGGGGAGCAAATATTGAAGAATGCCTGTAAGGAGGCCAAGCTTCAGAAGGCTAGGACTGAACTCTATCTGCAAGAAAGTCAAGCTAGGTGGGTCAGGATCACTGAAGCTCGAAATCAAGAAGATCAGAGAACTCAAGCCAGAATTGAGCAGTTAGAGGCTAATGAAAAGAAACAACAAAAAGCTTTGCTGGCAGCCCAGAAGGAGATTTCAGAATTGAAGCTTAGGGTTGGTTTGAAGAGGTCAAAGGACCAAGACAGGCACAAGAAGTTGATCACTGCCATTGCCACCAGGAACCTCCTCATCAGGACTATTACAGAGCACCCAGCTGGTCCAGTGACCGAGGCACTTCTGAAGGAGGTTAAGGAAGATGAGTTTGGGCTTGATGTCTGACTTTTTGCTTGTTGTTGCTTTCATTTGATGTACTTTTCTTTTATGTTGTATTTTGACCCTTCAGGGGCATGTGTTGTAAAAAAAACAAACTATGTATTATGCACCATTTGTAATATATTTGTTAGTTTGTTTCCATTGGGTTTCTTTTCTCAAGCAACATCAAAGCATCTTCCTCGAGGTTTGGAAAGGTCAAAACCAAGAACCAAGCCGGATACCTTGGAAAATAAATAAGCATACTGCATTGCATACTAACTTTTGTTTTGTTTTGTAGGTTTTGTTATTATTTTGTTTGTTTCTAACTCTGTTGTGGTTCAGGAAATATTGCTCGCAGAAGAGTGTTCCCTATCAACCGTGCACACCGGTATCCTACTCGCAACAACCTTCCGGGTATTATAATGGAGCAAGTACAGCAAGACCTGACTGAGGTCAGAACCCAGATGGCTAACGAAAGGGTGGAAATGAGGAACCAAATGGCCCAATTCATGACTGTGATGACTAGCTTGGCCCAGAGTCAGGAAAGGCTAAGGGCATTGGTAGAAAGACAAACCCCCGAGGAACCTCATCCTGGGACTGGAGGAACAAGTAATAATGAAAGGGGACAGCCTCATGTTAATCCACCTGTATTTGGACCACATCTAGATCCGGAAGTCAATGTCCCGGGTAATGTGCAAGGAAATACTACTGGGGGGAGGATCTTACAAGAAGACCCCCAAGAGGAGCAATTTACTGTCATGGGAGCTGGAGATGAAGTCTATGACCGAAGGTTTGATGAAATTGCTGAGAAATTGAGATCTTTGGAGTCTCAAAACTCCTTGGGTTTTGATGTAATGGATATGGGGTTAGTGGATGGGGTAAGAATTCCCCACAAATTCAAACCCCCGTGCTTCGAGAAATACAATGGAACTTCCTGTCCACGAACTCACCTGCAGTCCTTTCTGGGAAGACTTAAAGCATATACCATGGACGAAAAGCTGTGGATGTTCTATTTTGAAGACAGTTTGACTGGGGCCTCAAGAGAGTGGTACTCACACCTGACCAGAGCTACTATCAGATGCTGGAAGGACCTAGCTGAAGCCTTCATCAGGCAGTACCAATACAATCTGGACATGGCTCCTAACAGGACCCTCTTGATGGGAATGTCTCAATCCTCCAGAGAAAGCTTCAGGGAATATGCCCAAAGGTGGAGACAGCTTGCTGCTGCTGTCCAACCACCCATGTCGGAAAGAGAAATGGCCGACATGTTCATGAATACTTTGCAAGGAACATATATTGATAGGCTGGCTGCCTTTTCTTCTACTAGCTTCGCAGACGTGGTTATAGCCGGTGAAAGAATTGAAAGTCTGCTAAAAATGGGCAAAATTTCTGATAATGGTGCAAGTTCGTCCAGTAATCCCAGGAAGCCTTTTGTGGGACCTCGAAGGACCGATGAGACAAATGCCATTCATGCCAGCAGGGGCAGACCTTAGTATGTTCACAGATCAGTAGCAACTGTCACTATTCCAGATCCAATTCCTCAGCAATCAGCATATCAACAACCTCAACAAGAACATTATCAACATCAAGTTCAGTATCCTCCTCAGAGAACCTACAAAAACAATAATAACAATCAACAACAAAGACCCTTCCAGCAAAGACCATCACAGGCCAATAGGGTGATTGACCCTATCCCTATGCCTTATGCTGCCTTATTGCCACAACTCCTGAAGCTTAACTTGGTTGAGTTAAGGACATTGGCACCTCCAGATCCCTCCAATCTCCCAAAGAATTATGATATCAACGCTAGGTGTGCTTTCCACTCCAATGCACCTGGCCACTATACTGAGAAATGCAGGGCTTTGCAAATGAAAGTTCAAGATCTGGTGGATTCTAAAGCCCTCAACTTCGCACCTCCTCCAAATGTCAACAGAAATCCTATGCCCAACCATGGTGGGCCGAGGATTAATGCCATCGAGGAAGACAAACCATCTACTCTGATCACCAGTGTTGCACAAATTCGAACACCTCTGGTCGAAATTAAAGCTCAGCTTCTAGAGTGCCAGGTGTTTCCCGGGTGTGAGCTCGATTGTGGGTATTGCAACATTGCAGTCAACGGGTGTGATAATTTGAGAAGCGGCATAGATAGTCTTATCAAGGATGGTATCCTTCCGATCTCAACAACGGCGCCTACAAATCCAGCAATTCCTTTGACAACAATTCCCGATTCTTCTACAACAGCAGCAACAATCATTCCTATCGATTCATCAATATCATCAACAATGGCTTCATCCATCACTTCAACAAATCAAATGTCAACGACCATTTCTTCTACAACATCAGCATCCTTTTTACCAGCAGAATCTTCTACAACGCCAACAGAAATTAACGAAGATGTCTCAGCAGTAACCATTTACTATGATCCATCAGATGTTCCTCCAAACAACAATTTCCAACAACAAGCAGTGGCACCTCCTGCCAGGTCACCAGTCACAATTTACTACGATCCGCACACCATTACAGTACTCTCCTCTACAACAGTTAGTCCAGTTACCATCACGGTGCCTGGACCAGTTCCCTATGAGAGCAGTAATGCCATACCTTGGCATTATGGCTCTGATCTCTACTGCAACGGGGAGAAAATCACTTTGGATTCTTCAACTTCTTCTCCACAAATTGATAATGTTGGGGGAGGCGGAGGCTTCACCAGAAGAGGACGCCTTTTTGCCTCACAAGTACAAAGACCTAATGTTGAAGCAGAAGTTGCTGCTAAAGCGAAAGGAAAGAGTGTGGTGCTTGAAGAGCCAACTGCCAAAGAAACTAAGAAGACATCTTTTGAACAAGATGTAGACGAGTTTATGAGGATCATAAAGAGAAGTGACTACAAAGTGGTGGATCAGCTTCACCAAACTCCCTCAAAGATCTCCATATTATCACTGTTAATGTGTTCTGAAGCTCACAGGAATGCATTATTGAAAGTCCTGCACGCAGCATACGTGCCAGAGGAGATTACCGTTAATCAGCTAGAAACTGTGGTGGCAAATGTCAACACCAGTCATGGACTGGGCTTTACCAATGCTGACTTAACAACTGAGGGACGTAACCACAACAAGGCTTTACATATCACCTTGGAATGCAAAGGTGCTGTCCTATCTCATGTACTGGTGGACACTGGGTCTTCACTCAATGTTCTACCAAAGAAAGCCTTAGTGAAGCTGGAGTATGATGGCTTGGCACTGCGACCGAGTAATTTGGTGGTAAGAGCATTTGATGGCTCTAAAAGATCAGTGCTTGGAGAGATTGATCTTCCTGTGATGATTGGCCCGCAGACCTTCAAAACTACCTTCTATGTGATGGACATTCAGCCGGCTTACAGCTGTTTGTTGGGTAGACCCTGGATCTATGCCGCTGGCGCAGTTACGTCTACCCTTCACCAGAAGCTGAAATTCGAGTGGGAAGGCCAGATCATCACCATCTCTGGGGAATAAGACATCTTTGTTAGCCATCTGGCTACGTATAAGTACACTGAGATGGATGGAGAAATCCATGAAACCATGAGCCAAGGGTTCGAGGCCCTGAACATTAATGAAGCATATGTTGTACTGGGAACCTCCATAACATCTTATCAGCAAGCCCAGAAGGTTGTCGAAGAGGGTACTGCCCAAGGCTGGGGCAAGCTGTTGCCCGTGGAAAAGAAAGAAGACAGATTTGGGTTGGGTTACAGACCAACTCAACAAGATCAATCAGAGGCTGCCAAAAAGCCCAGTTTTGTCAGCGGGGGAATGCTCACCCCGGATGCTGTGAACAACTTGGAAGACGAGGAGGAAAGCGACCGCAACCTGGAAAGCTGGATACGTCCAAGGATCCCAGGGAGCCAAGTCCTTAACTGGTCTTCCCAGGAAATTATAAGGGTTACTCCTGCAGAGTAATTATTATTTCCTGTATTTTTAAAGCATGCATCAAGTCTTGCATCTTGCCCAAGATGACAAGACTCATTTTGTAATCGGGTCATCTTGTAATTTTATGCAAATGGATTAATCAATGAATATCAGACATCTTTTGCAAATGAGTCTTTTTCTTTGCCGCTCACTGTTGTTCATTTTTTTCTTTTTGTACAAAAATAAAATGGCAATGTTTTTCAAAATGATAACTTCATTTCACTTTTTCTAAATAAGATAAAAATGATCACTAAAATAAACCAATCTAAACCCTTGCAGAAAGTGCCCTCCAGACTGCACCGACAACAACGTTGCTATGACTTCGTATGACTTTGACAATCCAATCAATCAAGCTGATGAAGGGGTTGAAGAAGATTATGAGCTTCCTGAAGAGCTAGCCAGGTTTTTAAGGCAAGAGGAGAAGGTTATCACTCCTCATCAGGAGGAGGTTAAAACGGTTAATCTTGGTACGAAAGAAGACGTGAAAGAAGTTAAGATTAGGGCCTGCCTACAAGATTCAGTGAAAGAACAACTGATTGATATGCTTTGGGAGTATGTGGATTTGTTTGCTTGGTCTTATCAGGATATGCCAGGGTTGGACACTGATATTGTCATGCACAAGCTGCCTTTGAAAGAAGACTGCCCACCAGTAAAACAGAAGCTGCGCCGTACTCGCCCAGATATGGCAATGAAGATTAAAGAAGAGGTGCAAAAGCAGTGGGACGCCGGTTTTCTTGCTGTAACTAGCTATCCCCCGTGGGTCGCTAATATTGTACCTGTGCCTAAGAAAGACGGTAAGGTGAGGATGTGTGTGGATTACCGGGATCTGAACAGAGCCAGCCCGAAAGATGATTTCCCTTTACCTCACATTCATGTATTGGTTGATAATACGGCTCAGTTCTCGGTGTTCTCCTTCATGGATGGATTTTCAGGATATAACCAGATCAAGATGTCACCTGAAGACATGGAGAAGACAACTTTCATCACACCCTGGGGCATATTCTGTTATAAGGTGATGCCATTCGGACTGAAGAATGTTGGTGCCACCTATCAACGGGCTATGGTAACATTATTCCACGACATGATCCATAAAGAAATTGAATGTTATGTGGATGACATGATTGCCAAGTCCCTCATAGAAGAAGACCACCTGGTAAATCTATTGAAACTATTCAAGCGTCTGAGAAAGTACCAGCTGAAGTTAAACCCCAACAAGTGCACATTCGGGGTGCGATCCGGTAAACTGCTGGGATTTATTGTGAGCGAGAAAGGGATTGAAGTTGACCCTGATAAAGTTAAAGCCATTCAGGAAATGCCTGCACCAAAGACAGAAAAAGAAGTTAGAGGTTTTCTAGGTAGATTGAACTACATTTCACGGTTCATATCTCACCTTACAGCAACCTGTGAGCCCTTGTTCAAGCTGTTAAGAAAAGAGCAAACGGTCAGGTGGAACGAAGATTGCCAGAGGGCTTTTGACAAAATCAAGGAATACTTACAAGAGCCTCCGATCCTTATGCCTCCAGTTGAAGGGAGACCTCTAATAATGTACTTGACAGTATTAGAAGAGTCAATGGGGTGGGTGCTGGGCCAGCATGACGAGTCTGGTCGAAAAGAGTATGCAATTTACTACCTAAGCAAAACGTTTACCGACTGTGAACAACGTTATTCACTGCTCGAGAAAACTTGCTGTGCTTTAGCGTGGGCTGCTCGCCGACTGAGACAGTATATGTTGACCCACACTACTTTATTGATCTCAAAGATGGACCTGGTTAAGTACATTTTTGAGAAGCCAACACTTATCGGACGGGTTGCAAGATGGCAAATGATCCTCACAGAATATGACATTCAGTACACATCTCAAAAAGCCATCAAGGGCAGTGTGTTGTCTGATTATCTTGCTGAGCAACCCATTGATGATTACCAGCCTATGAGATTTGACTTCCCTGATGAAGACATCATGTTCATAACAGCAAAAGATCATGAAGAGCCTGTTCACACTGAAGGGCCTGACCCAGAAGAAGAATGGACTATGATGTTTGACGGGGCTGTTAACATGAATGGTCGTGGTGTTGGTGCATTACTCATTACACCTAAAGGAGTTCATATGCCTTTCTCGGAAAAACTCACCTTTAACTGCACTAACAACGAAGCAGAATACGAAGCTTGTATTATGGGTCTTGAGGAAGCCATTGACCTCAGGATCAAGACTTTGACTGTGTTCGGAGATTCAGCTCTGGTAATTAATCAAACCAACGGTAAATGGTACACACACCAAGATCATCTGATACCTTACCGGGATTATACAAGAAGGTTATTGACTTTTTTCACAACGGTCAAGCTTGAGTATATTCCCCGAGATGAAAATCAGTTTGCAGATGCTCTGGCTACCATTTCATCAATGATCAAAGTTCAAGCTGCCAACTTTGTACCTCGGATTTCAGTGGCTAGACTTGACAGACCAGCATATGTATTTGCAGCAGATGTTGTTAAAGATGATAAGCCTTGGTTCCATGACATTAAGTGCTTCTTGGAGGATCAAACATACCCACCTGGGGCGTCTTCCAATGATAAGAAGACATTAAGAAGGCTTGCTGGTAGTTTCTTCCTGAATACTGACGGTTCCCTGTACAAAAGAAATTTTGATATGGTACTCCTCAGATGCGTTGATAAGACAAAAGCAGGCTTGTTAATGCACGAAGTGCACGAAGGATCCTTTGGTACCCATGCAGGAGGGCATGCAATGGCTAAAAAGTTGCTAAGATTAGGCTATTACTGGATCACAATGGACGCAGACTGTTGTGCCTATGCTAGGAAATGCCATAAATGCCAGATCTATGCGGATAAGGTGCATGTGCCTCCCAATCCTCTGAATGTGATGTCTTCACCTTGGCCCTTTGCTATGTGGGGCATTGATATGATTGGCAAGATTGAACCGACTGCCTCAAATGGCCACAGATTCATCCTGGTAGCCATTGACTATTTTACCAAGTGGGTCGAAGCAGCTTCATATGCAAATGTTACAAGGCAAGTGGTAGCCCGATTTCTAAAGAGAGACATCATCTGCCGGTATGGAGTACCCGAGCGAATCATTACTGATAATGGTTCCAACTTGAACAACAAGATGATGGCAGAACTGTACCGGGACTTCAAGATCCAACACCACAATTCTTCTCCTTACAGACCAAAGATGAATGGCGCTGTTGAGGCAGCTAACAAGAATATCAAGAAGATTGTGCAGAAGATGGTGGTTACTTACAAAGACTGGCATGAAATGCTACCATTTGCCTTGCATGGGTACCGTACATCAATCAGAACATCCACTGGGGCAACATCGTATCAGCTTGTGTATGGTATGGAGGCAGTCCTACCTGTTAAGGTTGAATTACCCTCCCTGCGGGTACTGATGGATGTTAAGCTGAACGAAGTAGAATGGGTCCGATCCCGATACGAACAACCGAATCTGATCGAAGAGAAGAGATTGGCTGCAATCTGTCATGGGCAGCTGTATCAGAAAAGAATGAAGAAAGCCTTCGATCAGAAAGTTAGGCTCCGAGAGTACCAAGTAGGGGATCTTGTGCTGAAGAGACTCCTCCCTCCTCATACAGACCACAGGGGCAAGTGGACTCTGAACTATGAAGGGCCATTCATAGTAAAGAAAGTTTTCTCTGGTGGAGCACTGATGCTCAGTACCATGGATGGTGAAGACTTCCTGTCCCCTGTGAATTCAGATGCAGTTAAAAAATACTTCGCATAAAATGACCCGCTGGACATAAAAACAGAATGTAAGTCCAGGCAAAAATAGGGCATCCCGGCGAGTCAAAAACAGAATAAAAGACTTGGGCAAAAATAAGGGAAATTAAAATAAAAAATGTACACCCGCTGAGTCGAAAAGCCGCATTGGACGACTCAGGCAAAAAGGGGTATCCCGATGGATTGAAAACCCGAAAGGGCGATCCATGCAAAATAAGGGAATAAGCGAACAACTGCATTCTGAATTCGTCTGTATCGCTTACAACATGGTGAGCTCCGCAAGGTTCAAGCTTCAGTCAGAATCAGCCTTCTTCAGAAAGCAAGACGAGAAGAACGTCAAAAGTCATACGAGTCATAGCAAAAGGGAAGCTCCTTGAAGCGTCATCAGCATTGCCAGCATCTTTTGTTTCTCAATTTGTAACGATTCCCTCATTTCAGGGGATCCGTTTCTTTGAATGTATGTTGCCAAATACAGGGCACTCGAATTAATAAAATCAGATTTTCAGTCACACACTGTCTCGTACTCTTTTATTTGCAAAAATGTCCGATGTCATTAATTTATTGACTGCATAAATACAGATGCGTTTTTCCTAAATTACATGCTTATAGGAAATATACTTACTCCCGGGGGTGTCTAAACTCCTTTGATGGAATCCGGTAAGGGATACCTAGGGATACTTGTATGTTTCTCTGTCATGCAGGATTGCAGGTGTTCAAAACGCGACATGGGGCATGAAAGCTTCTCCCCAGCAAGCTGTCAAATCATTATCTACTCAGTCCGTCTTCCAGATTAGCACCGGAGGTGTTTTCTCCCCAGCTGAGTTGTCAAGTATCATCCTCAGCAGGATCCCTACAAAAATCTCTAGGAAGATCTTCCAGTGGTCTTTCTTCTTCCCCAGCCAAGTGCCAACCAGGGAATTACCTCCCCACAGAGTTTCAACCTCTATCCAGAAGAGCAACGCGTGAAGAAATCACAACAAAGTGAAGAAAGCTTCTACAAACCCCAGCTGGGTCCCCCATTGCTGAGATGGGTCTATCAGTGATCTGTTTCCCCATGCAGATACATCTTATCAGATCTACCAATGATCTTGTCCCCAGCTGGGATGTCCACTTCAAGCAGATCAGTCAGAGATCTTCACAGCAATGGGATCCGAATCCCGGATCGTTATCTTTGCATAATCATAGCATTCACATCATATTTTCCCCACAGAGCGTAGCATTCCGTCTAAATACGGAGCATTACGGCAAAAATCAAACATATGGCATAATCATAAGCCATGTTCTGAATCAGACACTTGTAAATACTAACAATCCATCAACAATATACAGAATATTTCCCATTTCCCCACCAGAGAGCCAAAGCATTTTCCTTAAAGATACAGATACATGCTCCCTTCGGCACTCGTCCGTGTCATCATTCCCTAGTAAATTTCCCGAAGCAAACAGATGCATATACGGTACAGATACTTCTTGACACCCGTCCGTGTCATATCCCCAGTAGAAAGCCAAATCGTCCCCTTTGCACTCACAGATACATATATACGGTCTCCTTGACACCCGTCTGTGTCATCTTCCCCAGCATAGTTGCCTAAACACTTTGTAAGCCAAATACTTGTTTATAATACACTTTTTCAGACCCTCGTCCGTGTCACACTTTCCCCAGCAAATTAAACACTCGTCCGTGTTTCACTCATACTTGTTACTCATCATCTTTTTACTCGTACGGATACTCGTCCGTATCTTGTATATACCACTTAAATCCCCTCAGATCCGACACTCGTCCGTGTTCTTTGTTAACCAGTTGGTACTCGTCCGTATCATCATCTCTGAACATGCGTCAAGCGTTTGTTTCTACCTAATACCCGTCCGTATCATAGTCTTAAGGATGCTTGTCCGCATCTTTAATCTATACACCGAGTCAAACACTTATGGCTTCTTGAATTTAGATACTCGTCTGTGTCTATCCTTCCCCAGAAGAATCCCCAACAAAACTTGTTAAACTATTTTCTTTCCATCTGACATTCGTCCTATGTCATGATACCTTTCGGCAGCCGAACCCTGCCAGGTGATCGTCCTTCACCTTTTTGATGATCGTCCTTCATCACCCCCAGTGGAGTCTCTATTCATTAGAACCCCTTTCATCCGACATTCGTCCTATGTCGTGATATTTTCGGCATCCGTCCCCTGCTAGGTGATCATCCTTCACCTTTTGATGATCGTCCTTAATCATTTTATCCGATGGTCGTCGCCATCGTTGATCTTGTTATCTGACATTCGTCCTATGTCATGATAAACCCTGAGAGCAGCCGTACCCTGCTAGGTGATCGTCCTTCACCTCTTGATGATCGTCCTTCATCATGCTTATCCGATGGCCGTCCCCATCGTCGACCTTTTTTTTATCCGACATTCGTCCTATGTCGTGATACTTTCGGCAGTCGTACCCTGCCAGGTGATCGTCCTTCACCTAAGATGACCGTCCCTCATCTTACCCCCAACAGAGCAGCTATCCCCTGCTAGGTGATCGTCCTTCACCTATGATGACCGTACCTCATCATTTATTTCATTTACCTATAATCCCCAGAGAGTCTTATAGCTTTACTTGATGGCCGTCCCCATCACAATCTCTTATATCCCCAGCATGTCGGTCGTCCCCGTCATTGCTTCATCCCCAGCAGTCGTCCTCTGCACGGAGGTCGTCCTCCGTCGCCCGCAATTTATAAGCATACTTTACTTCCTTTTACAATCTATATCCCTTTTATTCTTCATTCTGTGAGTGCAAATTTTGGACTGTCTTTGATATTCAACCACAAGTTATCTTGTTTGCCTGTTAAGCCGTTGCTTACATCCTACACAGCTAACTCATGCTTGAATAGGGGCAGCTGTAAACACCCCAAATTTTCCCTCACTCATTCCACCATGGCTTGTGACTCTTTTCATATGCATAAGTTCAATCATAGCATCTCATATTGCATTTTTGATTCACTGCATTGATTCAAAGTCATCTGCATCTAGGGTTTGTGATTTGAGCCATATCTGAGCCATTTGAGCCACTTCAAAGGTCTTCAATCACTTCAAAGGGGTCCATGTATGTTCAAGCATCATATTATATCCTCACAAAGTCAAGGAAGTCAAAGAATCACAAGAACTGAGAAAGGCATGGAAGCAGAGCCAGGTTTAACTGCACAGATGACCTAGAATTAGGGTTTTGGTTTCAGAGGCCATAACTCCAAATTTTTTGGTAATTCTTGTTTATATTGGTCTCTATATGTTATGAGGATCATGCATATCAATTTTCATGAAGAAATTCCATGGGGAAGGCATCTAATCAAGAGTTGACTTCTTGAGCAAGTCAGTGCAAAATCAGGGCATCTGAGGCCCCCAATGACCCAACCAAAGGGCATTCTTCATCATTTTTAATGTGTATGATCTTTATTTGATCATAGAAGATGTTAGAAGTTCACAAAATTGAAGAATTCCAAGCCATTTGCAAAGTTGCCTTTTTGGGAAAGTGACTTGTAATGGAAACTTGCTATTTTGGGAAAGTTTTTCAACCTCCTCAAATTGATTCAAAAATGCTTCAAATGAGAAAACTTTGGTCATGAAAGTTGTAGAATGGATCATTCCCTTTTCAAAAAGTACAAGAACTCATTCTAATTCATTTTGGATCAAAAGTTATGGCTTGTCAAAGTTGGCAAAAATCACATAATTTCAAGTTTTACACCAAAGAGGCAAAGTTGCAAAACCTCATGCCAAGGCAAAATGTGACTTCAATGTGACTTCTAACCTTTGCACAAACATGAACCATGACCTAAAAATCAGAATGCACCAAAGAATTGTCCATTTTCATGACTTGTGCATTAAGAAACTTCAAAAGGGCCAAACATTATGAAAATTGCAAAAACTCACACAAACCCTAATCCACTTGCTGCATTGCCTCAAATTCATTTCCATGGTTCTCCTTGATTCAAGCTGCAGCCAAGCCATGCCTTGTACCTTGACTGAAACGGCCCATACCTCTCTTACACAAAAAGTTGACTTTATGCATTTTGCTCCATACTAATCACACTGCTCCACAACAACTCTCTGACCTATCAAGGATTGATACATGTACCAAAAGAGACTCAACACATAACACAACACAGCCTGAAACATCCCACAAGCCATAGTTCCCAAAATTGACCTCTTATGCATTTTGCTTCGAATCTCAAAACACAGCCTTCAAACATCAAAACAAATTTCACCAAATCACTCACCATGATCCTCTGATCATTTCCCAACCATTGTTTTGGCCTGAAACCTCCCACATCAAAAACACGATTTCCCTTCTCCATTGACCTGAGCTTCTGCAAACTTCCTCTAGAGACCATATAAACTCCAGCTAAGCATCACAAACTTCTGGGGAGGATCATTGGAGCTTGTTTGGACCAAAGAAGCAGCCAGAAAGTCCTTGTTTCGAAAGCTCCAGTTCAGGTGAGCTCAAGAACATTTTTTCCAGAACTTTAATTTCTTGTTATAAAATGATTCTATGAGTTGCACTGATCATCTGGATGTGTTTGGTTTTGAAAATGGTCAAGAAACAAGCATGTATTGACTGTCTGAAAGTTTGCCCGTGAAAATGATTTTGTTTGTTTCTCTTGATTCACGAAAAATAAATGATGTTTGTTGTAGGGTTTATGTTTAATGATGTTCATAGATTGATTCTGGAGAGTTTAGTGAGGTTTTGATGCGTTTTGAGTGAGATTGAGAAATTGATTGGCCGGAGAAGATGACCGGAACACTGTTCCGGTCATCTGAAAGTGATTAGGGTTAAGATTAGGGCTAATGACATAATTAGGCAAGTTTGAATTTGGACCGTTCATTCGCGCGCGTAGTTCAATTCCCTCCCCTTTTTGTTTGAATCTCAGCCACTGGATTGGATTACCTTCATTAATTCATATTTAAAATTCATTTTTATTGCATTTTCTTTCTCATTTATTTTAAAATAGCAAAACACATTATAAAAATTTTATTTTTTGCATGCTGACCTAAAATATTTTTCTCATTCTGAATATAATTTTATTTTTATTTTTTGCATTAAAAATTATTTTTAAATCATTTAAATGTTTATTTTTAATTAGTTAATGAGAATTAATTAATTAAAAATACATTTAGGTATTTAAAAATCACAAAAAAAATTCACATTGCATTTCAAAACATTTAGAAACATTATCAAACTCTCAAACCAAATTTATTTTTTGTTCGTGATGCATTTTGGCAATTTTTGTTGGAATTAAATTCATTTTAAAGCAATATTTTGGTTCAAACTTTGAAAAATCCATTCTGCCTAACCCTTGAGAGTTTGATGATGGTTCTTCTTGCATTGCATCCTTCATAGCATGTAGTTTAAAGGATAAAATTGGTTTGAATTTATCTTTCATTTTCAATTTATTTTTCATTTTCCATGTTAAGGTGCCTTAAAACCCTAATTGACTTAAGAAAATCATAACTTTCACTAGGTTAAGAATTAGGTCCCCTCCTTTGGGAAGTGAACTTGCATAGGTTTAGGGTATCTTTGATCCTATTTTCAATTTTTTATCATGTCATTTGCTTCTGGTTTTGAATTTTGTGTTACATGTTATGCATAAACCCTAAATTTGTGTTTTCATTTGCATACATCCCTCATTTGCTTGCATCCAATGACTTGCAATGACATTTTGTGCATCCACATGATTCATAATACATCTTAGGACATATTAGAATCATGTTAGATCATTTCATCTTTCATTTTCCATGTTATATGTCCATTGCATTTCATAAACTTTCATGAACTTCCATGGTTCAAGCATGCTTCATCTGCATCCATAACCTTGTATGATCATTCTCATGTTTTTCCTTGTGTTTGCATCATCCCTTAGCATCCTTAACATCATGTTTATGCTTCTGGTTTTGGTTTGCACTATGGCATTTCATCTCATTTGCATTGCACTTCATTTCTTTTGCTGACTTTTCAGGTGGTAAGTTGTTTTGAGAAGTGAATTTGCCTTCACTTCTCATAATCCCTCTTCATCCCTCTCTTGCATCATTGCTGCATTTTTTATCTTGTGCTTTGGAGTGAGCTTGCTCATTCATGTTCATCTCTTACTTTCTTCCTTCAAGCAACTTGTCTTCTTAAGTGAAGCAAGTTGTTTTGCTTCTCTCTGCTTCCTCCTCCTTTCATCTGTTTCTATTCCTGGTGGCTTTTTCTCTTGAAGATCTTCTTTCAAATCTCATTAACCCTAGGAACAACCAAGCATGATAATAATTAGGGTTTAATTAGTCCCCCCATTTAGTTTTACCTTTGTGTCATCTTTGAGTCTTCTCCTCTCACCTCATAATCAGGGACTAAACCCTAAAGGTTTTAAGGCTTTGAGATTAAGATTATGCCTGCATCCTTCTATTAGGATGGAGTGTATAACTTTAATCCTAAGTGTTAAACCCTTAATGTGTTTAAATCCTTTAATCAATCCACCTAATAATCATCAAGACATCAAGCTTGTAACTTGGGCCTTGCATTAGGGTTCTAATTCTTCCTTAATTGGATAAGAAGGACTAACCCTAGTGTTAATGGACAAGTCCCCCTCAAGTTGTATTACAAACAATAAAAACCACTTCTTCATCTTATCATTAACTAAAATCCACTTTAATAAAGGTTTTGTTTTGTCATGAGTTTAATCCCTAATCATGGATTAAGTTGAGGAGTCTTCCTCAGCTTAAATGTTCTCATCTATTATCCTTCTATTAGGATGGTGTAATGGGTCCATTAAATCTTTGATTATGGCTTAATATCATTACTTAACACTAAACAAAAACAACAAAAACATCTAAATAATCACAAGTAGGTTAATGATCTTAATCCTACATCATGGTGATTAAGTGTGAGGTGCTTACTTCATACTTAAGGTATTCTCATTACCCCTAATCAGAGGGAGGATGTGATGAGTTTACTAACCCTTGGTTTAGGCTTAAGCTCATTTCCTTATGACAAACTTCAAAAAGCAATAAAAGACTGAAAACTCAAAAACAAACAATAATCGTCTCCCCCGGGATTCTTTTCTCATCTCATTCACTCATAAACGAGAACTTGCTTCTTTCGTCTGATGCAAGACAGTTAGCACCTGAGCCAGACAGGTCATACACTTGAGCATAGGCAAGTAAGCACTTCACAAGTCAATTTACCTTTCATTCTCTTTGGGTCGAACTACGGTGTTCTGACTTCCTCATTGTACGAGAGGATACGTAGGCATAACTTAACAGTTATCGAACAAAAGTCTCTGTGTATTCCCCCTCTTGCAGCTTTATTCTTTTACCCTCATAGTCTTGAGCACCTCACTCCTGTTCTTACACTGACACTTCTCTTATACACCTCACATTTCTTTTACACTGACACTTGCATTCCTTCCAGCTTTGATACACAAATTGCACTGACACTACCCCTTTAAAACACAAATCTTTTTAAGCGTGGATCCCGTCGAGTACGACGAACAATCTGGGTGCTAATACCTTCCCAGGTTGTAACCAACCCCCTTTCTCAGTCTCTCTGGTTCGCAATCGTCTTATCCATATCTTTCTAGGTCTATGCAGCATTACCTTTCCTTCGGGATAAAAATGCCTAGCTGGCGACTCTTTTCTTCTTGAGCTCACCCTTGTGTGTTCTCTCTTTTTTCGCCGACCGTTCGCGTCTGTACCCCTCTTGGCCCTGTGTCATTTTGGTGGGAGCGACACATGGCTAGTATTGAAATTAGACACCACTGTCTCAAGCTGATTCACTATGATCTCCTCTGGCACGTAGGCAGCGTGCAAGACTTTAAGTAGTGCATCCCGATGAGCTTCGGACCACAACAGTAGGGATAAGATGGAGATCTTAGAAGGGGTCTGGTGGAGCTGATCCACAACCTTGTAGTCACTTATTTTAATTATCCTTATAAACTCATCCACATCTTGATCAAAGGATGATTTATGGGTCTCTTTTGGTGTAGGTTCTTCAGGTGCCACACTTTTTCCTTTGGCTTTGGCAACAACCTCTGCCTCAGTATTGGTTCTTGGAGCTTGTGACGCGAAGAGGCGCTCGCTTCGGGTGAAGCCTCCGCTTCCCCTGACATTATCCACTTGGGGTGTGTGAAGCGAAGAATCAAGAAGGACTCTTTCTCCGTTGCAGTAAAGGTCTGCACCATAGTGCCATGGTACAATATTGTATTTGTCATATGGAATAGGCCCTGGCACCGTGATGGTGACTGGGCTAACTGCAGCAGAGGTGGGAACTGATATTGTCTGTGGATCATAAAAGATGGTGATAGGACTTCTGGTTGATGTTGCTGGTGATTGATTGAAGCTTGGTTGTTGCTGAAACTGTTGCTGAGATTGTTGTTGATGATTGTTGTTGACAGGGACCATTGCAGGGTCATAATAGATAGTGACTGTGGAGACGTCGTTATTGGTGGTTGTTGTAGTTGTAGAAGTAGGTGCAAATGAACTATTGTTTGTTGAAGTGATGGAAAAGGTGGTTGCTGATTTTGTAGACGAGTCTGTGGGAACAATTGTCTTTGAAGTTGTAGGGGGAACACTTGCTGTTGAAAAAGGAGTTGCTGGTGTTGTAGAAGCAGTTATGGTTATTTGCAGAATACCTTCTTTGATCAGGCCATTGATGCCATTCCTTAAGCTTGCACACCCGTTCACGGAAACCTTGCAAGATTCACAACGGGCCTCACAACCTAGAAACACTTGGCATTTTAAAAGCTGAGCTTTAACCTCTGCCAGAGCTGTCTGAATACTTGCAGTATCTTCAATTAAACTCATGGGTGAGTCCTCCTCTATGGCATTTATCCTTGGCCCACCATGGCTGGGCATAGGATTCTTCATGACATTAGGAGGTGGTGCAAAATTTAGAGCTTTTGAATCTACCAGATCCTGGACCTTCATGTGCAGAGCCCTGCATTTTTCTGTGGAGTCACCAGGTGCATTAGAATGAAAAGCAAACCTGGCGTTGACGTCGTAATTTCTCGGAAGGTTCTGAGGATCAGGTGGAGCCAATGTCCTCAACTCGACAAGATTGAGCTTTAGGAGTTGTGGCATCAATGCGGCATATGGCATTGGTATTGGGTCAATCACCCTGTTGATCTGAGATGGCTGCTGCTGAAAAGGGCGTTGTTGTTGATTGTTGTTATTGTTGTTGTAGGATCTTTGTTGAGGAAACTGTGGCTGTTGAGGAAAATGCCGTGGTGGTTGAGTATATTGAGGAGGTGGAGTAGGGATAGTGATAGCGGCAACTGATCTCGACAGATATTGGGGTCTTCCTCTTCCCATATGCACATAATTTGTTTCACCGGATCTGCGGGGCCCCGCAAATGACTTCCTTTCACTGCTTGAACTGGCACCGTTGTCAGAAATCTTTCCCATCTTCAGTAAGCTCTCAATTCTTTCCCCAGCTATAACCACGTCTGCAAAGCTGGTGGAAGAAAATGCAGCCAACCTGTCAATATAAGTGTAACACGGTGGGAGAACTGACTTTTAGTTATGTTGCGGATAGCAAGAGTCGCCACCGACTTTTATTTTATCCAAAGGAAAGGCATAAAAGAATAGGAAAGACCTTTTAAAAGATTTTTGGGTCCGGGGGGTAGATTATGTAAAGGGAAGGTGTTAGCACCCTTTACATCCATGGTTATCCATGGGCTCTTAGTTACTTAGCTCACTTTGAATTGTTTTTAAAATGTGAAGTGTGTGAATAGAAATTTTCATAAGAGTTTGATAATGATCCATGTACGGATGCGTAAAAAACTTGTGTTTGAAAATTGTTTGAAATTGTGAAGTGTTTGAAATTTTTTTGAATAGTGAGCAAGTAACTATGAGGAACCTACCCTAAGTTTGAATCTTTTCTGTTCTTGAATCCCTTAAGTGGTAAGACTATCCCTATTATTAAGGAATAGGTAGTCTTTACCTTGGATGTGTGGGACAAGTAAGGGACATCTGTTTATATAGGCAACTGTAGGGTGTATTAAGCAATTTTGAAGGGACTGTCATCTTTATTCGAAAGGGACAAGATCATTATGAAGGCAACCATTAAGGGACTTGATCTTTTATTATTAAGGGACTAGATGACTTTACTTTTAAGGGACTTTTGCTTTATACACCCTACTTGACTTGTTTGATTAGGCAACAATGAGAGGTAACCCTAGAAAGTGAGATGGCGATCAAAGATCGACTTACGTGTGTGAGTGTACAATTTAATATTTATCTTTTGAATTAGGTGATCTAAATTTATTTTAAATAACATACATGTTTACACTCCCTAGTTTTTACTAACCATGGCATAAAAATAAATAATTTAAATATTACAAAATATTTACACCAAGGAGCAATTACAATAATAGCAATAAAGCAATTTAAATAAATAAGCAAAATAAGCAAAAATAAATAAATAAGCAAAATAAATAAATAAGTAATTATAAGAGGGTTAGTAAAAAATAATAATAATAATAGTAATTTAAAAATAAAGGGGGTTAGTAATAAACATGATTAGTAATAATAATAATAAGCAAAAAATATTAAAATAAACAAAGTTTAAAAATTAATAAGAATATACAAACAATCATATTATTATAAAATTTGACATTATATAAATTATAAAAAATTAAATCAATTATGAACATATTATGAGAAATAAATTATAATTATTAAATTTGTAATTTTTAGAAATTATTTACATGTATAATTAATTATAAACAATTAATGACTATTTTCATAAAAAAAATAAATTGAGCATTTTAATTTATATACAAAATTTTAAATTATAAACAATTTATGTACTTAATAATATTAAACAAGAATAGAAGAAAAAGAAATTAGGTTTTTTTAGAAATTATTATGATTAAATTAGGGTTTGTAGAAAAATATATTTTTAGGGTTTTTAAAAAAAATAAATTAAGTTTTATATACAAAAAGGTTAAATATTAATCTAATTATTATAATATATACATATTTTAATTTTAAATATATAATAATAAATAAAAAAACTAGGTTTAGAATTTAGAAAACAAATTAGAGAATATTTACATATTATTTTTCATACATTAAACATGATTATTTTTTAATTAAGAACAAAATAATTAGCAAAACAATGAAATAAAAAAAAAAAAAAACTAGAACTTACCTGGCTGGGGTTTGAACCCAGGACACCTTGCTTGCCAATACCCAGACCAACAACACACACCACCAGGCCATCATGCGCGCAGGCAATACAAAGGGGGGTTGAATTGGTTTTATTCCATATCCTGAAAAATCAAAGAAAATAGAAAGAAAACAAAAGGCCTGGGGGAATCGAACCCAGGACCTTTCAAGCAATACACAAACACGTTACCATTCCTGCTGGGTGAGCGAATCTGTTAATGAAGCAACTACAATTCATAATATATTACATTCACTGGATAAAAGAAAAAATGTAAAAAAAACTTGTCACAGCCAGGATTCGAACCCCTGCCATTCAACAACATATGCGCTTGCTTCACCACTGGGACAAGCATCAGCTTGTGATATCAAACTGAAACAAAACATAAAAATATTAAAATCAAATTCAAATTCCAGAAACGCGCGCGCAGTGATCATCTTCTTCCTCAGGCCCTGCAACTTTTGCTGCGAATTTCCCTACAACATTTCCTGCGATTTTCAAACTGCAACAATACCTACGAAATTCAAACACTGACAAAACAGCAAAATTTCATGAAATTGAGAACATCATTGAGTTCCTTACAACCTTTGCAATCGTCCTATGTCTTTAGAATTTATTTATGTTTGTTAAATGCTAAAACCCTAAATGGGGGCCGAAACCCTAATAATGGTGAAATTCATCTCAGGCATCCAAACTTCAATCAATTTGTCCAGACACAATCCAAAACTCATCACAAACCAATAAATAACATCAAAATTCGTTAGTATTGCTTAAATATGAGAAATCGAAAACAAAAATATCAAGAACAACATGCATTCGGTTTATGCCATATGAATAGTTTTAGATGCAAATGAGGGCTGGGATTGGTTTCTGGATGTCCAAAGAATCATTCTATGTCCTTGAATTACCTTCAAATGCCCTGGAAGATTGAAACCGAATTTGAAGTTTTGAGAGGTTTTTGAAATTTTGAAACTTACACTTAGGGCTGGAAAATTCATTGCTTGTGATTAGGGTTACCTCATGTACTTATAGAGTAATGATTTAGGTCAGAAAAATATGATATTTGTGTGAAGAATTTGATCCAAAAAGATTCAAAAAGATAGCCTTTGAAAATCAAATATTTTTGCATAAAGACTTGCTATTTTAGGCCAATAAACATGATCTTCTTACCACTTTAATACCAATCATCTTAATGAATTTCTAGAAGCTCAATCATATTTAAATCTTTGACTTTCATATTTTATTTTAATTTAAAATGATTTTTAATGAATTAAATCAAAATAAATAAAAATAAAATGATAAAAAATCTGATTTTTATTGACTTGGGTCGTGCATGAGGTTATAGTATGGATTGGGTCATCATATGGCAAGCCCATTTAGAAAAAATTGGTTTTAGACCTCCATTTTCTTCATAAACCAACCAAAAATTTCCCAACTTTGCAAGGGCACATATCCTTCAATTTTAATGCTATGAGGGTGTTCTTGGACATTTTGGAAAGCTTGAAGAGTCCTCTAACCAACCCAACTGGTTTCATGTTCATATCATTCACCATTCACAAGTTATGCCCTTTTGAAGTTGTTGACTTTTTGTTGACTTTCAAAAGGACCTATAATGTCTTAGCTCATACCTTCCAAATGAAGCATTTTTGGGCTTGGCTTGTGAGACACAAAGTTGTAGAGAATTCAATTTCCTTTAAAATGAGCTTTGGATGGAAACTTGGTGATGAGGCATGTGAAAGTTATGGCTGGTCAAAGTTCAGTTGACTTTTACTAAGGAAACCCTAATTTAGAAACCTCTGATTCTTGATGATCTGAAATCTCCTTGATGAATCATGATCAACCCTTGATCAAATGATGAATTTTACTTCATATACTTGATGTTGGCAAAAAATCATGAAGTTTGACTTTGGTTTGACCACAGTTGACCTCAATTTGACTTTTTAACTGCTTTGACTGATTTTGACCTATTTGATCATCTGACTGAGCAAACCTTTGAGAAAAGTCTTGAAACTTGTCATGGGGGTTCTTACACACATATAAGATGTTATGAAGCTCACTTGAAGTCTTGGAAGTTCATTTAGCCTGATTAAAGTCAAAACCCTAGTTTTGGATGCACTGCTTAGGAGGTGCATTGTCTGAGGGAATTGTCAACTCTTCTGACCAATTGTGAACTTTGTGAACCTTGTGAACCATCATAAAATGTCTTGTGAACCTCATGGGAGGTCTTGTGAACCTTGTGAACCTTATGAACCTCATAAAGTGACTTGTAGACTTCATGAACCTCATGAAAGGTCTTGTAAGCATTGTGAATCTTGTGAACCTCATAAAGTGACTTGTAGACTTCATGAACCTCATGAAAGGTCTTGTAAATGTTGTGAATCTTGTGAACCTTGTGAACCTCATAAAGTGACTTGTAGACTTCATGAACCTCATGAAAGGTCTTGTAAATGTTGTGAATCTTGTGAACCTTGTGAACCTTCTTAGCACACAAAGTCTTGTATTGTGAGGGCAAATTTTGGGGTGCAACAATAAGTACCTTGGAGAGTGTTCATGAACATATCTGCCATCTCCCTTTTTGACATCAGGGGTTGAACGGCAGCAGCTAGTTGCCTCCATCTTTGGGCATACTCTCTAAAGCTTTCCCGGGAAGACTGTGACATTCCCATCAGAAGGGTTTTGTTTGGAGCCATGTCCAGATTATATTGATATTGACGAATGAAAGCTTCAGCCAAGTCTTTCCAATTCCTCACTATGGCTATGGTTAAATGAGAGTACCACTCTCGGGATGCCCCTGTCAAGCTATCCTCAAAGTAGAACATCCACAGTTTCTCATCCATGGTGTAGGCTTTCAATCTCCCCAGGAAAGACTGAAGATGGGTACGTGGGCAGGATGTGCCATTGTATCTTTCAAAATAAGGAGGTTTGAACTTGTGAGGAATTCTAACCCCTGCACTAATCCCATATCCATGACATCAAAACCCAGAGAGTTTTGGGACTCAAGTGACTTTAGCTTTTCTGCTATTTCATCCAACCGACGATCGTAGACTTCGTCTCCAGCCCCAACCACAGTAAACTGCTCTTCTTGAGGGTCTTCCTGCAAAGCCCTCCCTCCAGTGTTACCTTGGGTGTTTCTTATAGCATTGATTTCTAGGTTCAGATGTGGTCCAAACTCTGGGGGATCAGTATGAGGCTGTACGTGATCGTTGTTGCTGGTACCCCCTGTACCTGGATGGTTTTCCTCGGGAGTTTGCCGCTCGACTAACTCTCTCAGTCTCTCCTGGCTCTGAGCCAATCCAGTCATCACTGTCATAAATTGATTCATTTGGGCCCTCATATTTGTCCTCTCATTGGCCATTTGGGCTCTCACTTCAGTAAAGTCTTGTTGAACCTGATCCATTTGTAATCCCGGAAGGTTGTTTCTTGTCGGATACCGGTGCACTCTATTGACAGGGGAAACTCTTCTGCGAGCAATGTTTCCTGAAACCACAACAAAGTGAGAAATAACAACAAAACAAAAACCTACAAAACAAAGAGAAATGTTAGTATGCAATGCAGGATGCCTATTTGTCTTCCAAGGGTATCCGGTTTGGTTCTTTGGTTTTGACCTTCCAGACATCGAGGAAATGATGATGTTGCAGAGAGATAAAGCCCATGACATAATACAAACCATATATTACAAAAATGTGAAGATACATAGTTTGATTACAACCCAGTTCCCATGGTGGGTTAAAATACAACAAAATCAAAAGTACAAACAAAAGGAGGTACAAATACAAAGAAATCAAACATCCAATCCAAAGTCACCCTCTCTGACTTCTTTCAGGAGAGCCTCAGTTACTGGTCCAACTGGGTGCTCCGTGATGGTCCTGATAAGAAGGTTCCTAGTGGCAATGGCATTGGTCAACTTCTTGTGCTTATCCTGATCCTTTGACCTCTTCAACCCCGCCCAGAGTTTCAACTCAGAGATCTCCTTCTGTGCTGCTAACCAGGCCTCCTGATTCTTCTTCTCACTAGCCTCTAGTTGCTCTATCCTAGCTTGGGTCCTTTAATCTTCTTGTGCACGAGCCTCAGTGATCCTGATCCACCTAGCCTGAATCTCCTCTAAGTAATGCTCAACCCTGTCCTTTTGAGTTTTAGCTTCCTTGCAAGCATTCTTCAGCACTAACTCCCCTGCTCTAGCCCTTCTGATGTAATCATCCGTCTTCTCAATCTTGGTCAAGTGCTCAATCCGGAGCTTCTCTAACCTTTCATTATCCAGACGACTGTCATTCCTATCCCAGAGGGTCTTCTTCAAGGATTCAGAGAGTTGAGTATTCCTTTCCTTCAATTTCTCAAACCCCTCTAAGCTGACAGTAGCTGCAGGCTCCACTACTGATGGACCAGGTACATCCTCTAAGGTGAATGACATACGGGTGATTTGTCCCATGGTACGAGATCAATCAAGATACTGAGATGAAGCTATGTTGTTGCACTTGCCAAGAATAGTTGTCCCCTTAGTCTGAATATTGTCCCAGGCCCAGGCTGCCTGTCTGACAATGGCAAGGTTGTGCTGGATGTCACAATAGAGGGTTTCTGTCAAATCTTGCCCTCTTGGGGGATGTACCAAGGCATACCCTAATTGCCTTTTGAAAAGCAAAGGTTGTAATTTATGCAACCTTTTACTCCAATCAAGGGTACATTGGGATACTGCCCACAGCTGGTGATGATATCTTTGCCCTTGGTGCTCTGAGTGCACCATCTGATGTCTTCTGATGTAAGGGCAATCAATCTCTTAGCCTAGTTCCTTGGCTGATGAGGATTCAAGAAAGTGTCTGACTTCGGCAAGTGCCTTAACAACCAACAATAGAAGAGGGGTGCACAACATCTGACCAATCTTCCCCTCTGTTTCTCATTCCTTTGATGCACTGAGTAGTAAAAGTCTCCAAGATGGGTAGGGACTGGATTCTTCAACAAGAACAGGTGAATAGCACTCTTGCTTACAAACTTAGGCTCGTCTGCAAACAAGATGGTCCCATATATGCTGAGTGCCAAGAGTGCACAAACAGTGTCCCACCTCCCTGCTGCAGCATGCAGGGTGGCCTGGGAGATCAAGAAATCCAAGTGAATGTCTTGGATCCCAGCCTTGGTGGGCATGCTCTGGTTAATGAGGGTGGACTCAAAGTGTAAAGCCTTAGCTATATCTTCATTCTTGGGAGCAACCATCTCAGGGTTGAAAGGAATCCCTCTCCTGATGGGGACACCTAACAACATGGAAAATTCCTCTAGCAAAGGGCCCAACTGGAAATCTGGGAAAGTGAAACATCTGAGAGGAGGATCATAAAACTGTAGACAGGTGTGGATTATGCTCCTCTGAGATGAATCCAGGTCCATGATCATGTCCATAATGCTCCTCTGAAAGAATCTGAGCAGCAGAACAGGTCAAAACCAAACCAAAGATAAGATGTGGATACCCTGTAAATCAAATAGACAAATGTTAAATGATTCATAATGATGTATGCAGAATGATATGCAAAGGGTTTGTGATCAAGTGCTGGATCTGTTATCTGCCTTGATAGGGTCCATGTGTGTTCATAAGTCCGGATGGAGGCTTAGAAAACCAGTAACCAGGTGGGGGACTCAAATAAAGAGTCACAAGTCCAGGGTTTCACAAGAACAGACCAAAATGATACAACCTTAAAACAATATTAGTAACAAGGGTATGATGAGGCCAAGGGTTCTTGAAAACCTGTAAACATCCCAACCCCCTCACATGTATTGTTCTAGAACAAGGATCCTCAGACTTGGATTAGTTATGAGAAGTGTAAACACTTCTAACCCGGAGGTACAGTGTTTACAATAATCATAAAAGATCCTCCTCTAATTCACCTCAGATGCTGAAGGTCATAAAAAGGTCATCCAGACTTAGCAGGCTTCCCAGATAGCCCTAGTACTACAGGAAATCCGTAGCACAGAGTTCTCAAGAAGAAACCCATGTTTGAACCGTGTTTCATATTCCCGTACCAGAACAAAATGGAATGGGAAAGAATATGAAGCCACTATATCCTATGTGTTACTCAGGTCCCTGGTATGGAACCTTAATCACTCAACAATCCCACCCACCAAAAGAAACAACAGATCCAGCACAAATGATATGATGATAACAATATGAAATGCATATAAACAGTAAACAAAAGCAATAAATAGAGCTGTACAGAAAGCAATAAATAAAGCAATAAACAAAAAGCACAAATAGCACATAACACCCCCATAAAACAAATTAAACAAGCGCTAGGAGAAACCCACAAAAAGAACCAAAAGCCATGGTTACAAGATAAATATCCCCAGCAGAGTCGCCAAGTTGTCGCTCCCGAAGATTTGCATCCCGGTACAAGCGCGAATGGTCGGCGAAGAGAGAAAATGAAATGAAGGTGAATAGAGTCGCCAGCTAGGCATTTTTATCCCGAAGGAAAGGTAATGCTGCATAAACCTAGAAACAGATGGATAAGACGGTTGCGAACCAGAGAAACTGAGAAAGGGGGTTGGTTACAACCTGGGAAGGTATTAGCACCCAAATTGTCCGTCGTACTCGACGGGATCCACGCTTACAAGATTGTGTTTAAAGGGGTAGTGTATGTGTAATTTGTGTGCAAAAGCTGGAAAAGAAATATACATGTGTCAGTGCAAAAGGGTGAATTGCTCAGGAAATGACGCTTAGAAAAGAATGCTGAAAGAGGGGGAAGACACAGAGACTTTTGTTCGATAACTGTTAAGTTATGCCTACGTATCCTCGTGTGCAATGAGGAAGTCAGAACACTGTAGTTCGACTCAAATAGACTGAAAATATAAATTGACTGTGAACTGCTTACTTGCCTATGCTCAAGTGTATGACTCGTCTGGCTCGAGTGCTAATTGTCTTGCATTAGACGGAGAGAAGCGAGTTCTTGTTTGTGAATGAGTGTGATGAGAAAAGAATCTCGGAGGAGACGATTATTGTTTGTTTTTCGTGTTTTTCATTTTTGTTATTGTTTTTGGTGTTTTGCATAAGTTAATGAGCTTAAGCCTAAATCAAGGGTTTGTAAACTCATTATATCCTCCCTGATTAGGGATAATGAGAATACTTAAGTGTGAGATAAGCATCTCAACTTAATTGCCATGATGATGTAGGATTAAGATCATTAACCTATTTGTGATTAATTAGATGTTTTTGTTTAGTGTTAAGTAATGAGTTTAATCTTTAATCACAGATTAGTGGGCTCATTACACCATCCTAATAGAAGGATAATAGATGAGAACACTTAAGCTGAGGAAGATACCTCAACTTAATACATGGTTAGGGATTAAATTAATTATATAACAAGCCTTTATTAAGTGGATTTTAATTAAAGGATGAGATTAAGAAATGGATTTTAAGTTTATAAGACAACTTGAGGGGGTCTTGTCCATTAAACACTAGGGTTAGTCCTTCTTAATCATAAGGAAGAATTAGAACCCTAATGTAAGGCCCAAGTTAGAAGATAAAGTCTTAGTGATTATTAGGATGATTTGATTAAGAGGTTTAAACAAATTAAAGGTTTAATACTTAGGATTAAAGTTATACACTCCATCCTAAGAGAAGGATGCAGGCATAACCCTAATTCCAAAGTCCTAAAACTTTAAGAGTTTAGTCTCTGATTATTGAGATGAGAAGAGAGACTCAAGGAGACTCAAAGGTAAAAACTAAAGGGGACTAATCACAACCCTAATTATTATCATGCTTGGATGTTCCTATGGTTTGTGAGGCTTGAGAAAGATCTTCAAGGAAGCCACCAAGGGAAGAAATCAGATGAGAGGAGGAGGAAGTAGAAGAATAAGTTACTTACTTCACTGAAGAAGATAAGTAACTTAAAGAAAGAAAGTGAGAAGGATGGAACACAAGTGAACAAGTTCACTTAAAATACAAGTAAGAATGCATATGAAAGAGATAAGAAGATGTGAGAGGTGAAGGCAAATCCACCTCCCAAAATAACTTACCACCTGAAAGTGTTAGCATGAGTGCATAAAGTATAAAGCATAAAGAAATTAAGTGAAATGATATGAAATGACCAAATTCAGAAGTGTTTATGCAATTTAAATGTCATGTAAATGATGCAAAGTCAAACAATATGCATATGTGTGATCATACAAAGATGAGATGCAAAGGAAGCATGCTTTGATGTTTAAAAACACATGAAAGTTTATGAAATGAAATGAATGCTAAGCATGGAAAATGGATGAATAAATGATCAAGCAAGGTTCTAACATGTCTTAAGATGTCTAAGATGACATATGAATACATTAAATGTCATGGCAAGTTCATGTAAGGATGCATATGCAAGATGAATGCAAATAAACACATAAAATTAGGGTTTTATGGACAAGCAAGATGAAAATGAACTAAACAGAAGCATATGACATGATAAAAAATTGAAACCAAGCTCAAACAAACCCTAATCCCATACTAGGTCACACCCCAAAGGAGAAGGTCAGAAGCCTAACCTATCAAAAGTTGTGATTTTCCTAAGTTTCTAGGGTTTTTTTGGGTGATTCAAAGGGAAAAATTCAAATCAAATTGAAAATACAATATAAATTCATGAGAAAAATTTCCTATAAAATACATGCAATATGTAACACAATGCAAAAAGAATCATCTTCAAACTCTTCTTGGTTAGGCAGAAATGATTTTTTAAAGTTAGGGTTCAAAAATATGATTTTAATGACCCTTAATTCAAAGAAAATTCACAAACTATGATCAAACCTAAAATGAGATTTGTGTGAAGAGTTTGAAAATGTTTCTAAATGCATTGGGATGATTCATGATTTTTTTGGTGATTCTTAGAAACCTAAATGTATTTTTAATTAATTAAAAGACTTTAATTAATTAAAAATAACATTTAAATATTTTAAAAATACTTTTTTAATGCAAAAAATAAAATAAAAAACATTTTTGGAATGAGAAAAATATTTGGATCAGAAATGCAAAAAGAAATATTTTTGTGATGTTTTTAGCTATTTTAAATTAAATATGCAAAAGAAATAGAATAAAAATGAAATTAAATGAATTAAAATGAAAGTCAAAGGATCCAGTGGTCAGGATTTGAACTGGGGAGGGACCAGTTGACTGGCGCGCTATTGGACGGTTGGGATTGCTTCTGAGCAAATTAATTTAATTAAACTAATTAAATATGTTTAGGGTTTTAATGAAGCCATCTGGGCCATTCACGCGCGCGGCAATCCTAAGATCTAAGGGTCATCATTTAAACTCAGCTAATTAATGAGATTAGCCCTAATGACTTTCAGGTGGCCGGAGAACACCTCCGGTCATCTTCTCCGGCCAGCTCCTCACCCTAACTTCCACCCTAGGCTAACCCAACCCCTCTAAAGCTCCATAATCAATCCCCTAACATCCCTAAGCAAGAATCCATCATCAAAACACATTTATCATTCATCAAAAACAAGATTCGAAGCAAATCGTGAAAATGAACAAAACTTTCAGAAGTTCAATACATACTCATTTATCAATCATTTTCAAAACAAATCATATCAGGATGATCAGTGGAGCATACAGATTCATATTGTAACTAAAAAAGCAAGTTCTGGAAAATTTGTTCTGTAGGTATACCTGAGGTTGAGCTTTCTGATTCTGGGCTTTCTGGACCTCTCTTTGGTGCAAGTCAACTCCAATGGGCCTCCTGAGGATGCTTTGATGCTTGGAACAAGCTTGCAATGGCTGGTTTTGATGATTCAACTCTGCTGCACCAGAAATCGTGTTTTGGTTTGGCTATGTTTCAGGCTATGGTGAGGGGTGCTTTGTGATCCTTAGGTCATGTGGAGATGATTGGTGAAAGAAAATTGAAGTTTCAGTGGTTGTATGATGAGTTTCGAAGAAGGGATGTTTTTGAGGGATTTTGTGAAATCTGAGTGTAGTGATGATTCAGGCTCTTGTGTGTTATGAAATGGCTTGTATAATGTTAGTATAGGCCAATGAGAGTGATCAGAAAGTGGGTGGTGGCATAGTGTGATTGGTATGGGAGGAAATGCAAAAATGTCAGCTTATGTGTACTTGAGGTATGGGCCATGGCAGGTCTGATTTCTTGGGGTGTCTGGCCTCAGCAAATTTTATGGAGAGCCATGGAATGGTTTTGATGCAACTGGCACGAGTGGATGAGAGAATCCAATGCATTTTGCAATTCTTGAAAGTTTTGGCCCTTTTTGATTTCTTGGAGTTCAAGTCATGAAAATACATGGTTCAATGCACAATTCTGATGTTTAGAGGTCCAATTGACATATTATGAAATGTTTGTGTCCATTTGAAGTCATTAGAATGCTTGAATATGCCAATTTGCAAAATCCCTCTTTGACATGAAACTTGAAATTTTAGGATTTTTGCCAACTTTGAAAGGCAATATCTTGAGTTCTAGGATGAATCAAGACATGTTCTTGTACTTTTTGAAAAGGGAAAGATCCAATATACAACAATCATGACCAAGAATTTTTCATTTGAAGCTTTTTTGGTTAAGAAAGAGGAGGTTGAAAAACTTTCCCAAAATGGAAAGTTTGCATTTCAAGTTATTTCCATTTTTGGCAAGTTTGCAAATGGCTCAAAATTATTCAATCTTGTGAACTTCCAACCTCTTATAAGATCAAATAAAGATCATATAACTTCAATTTGATGAAAATACCCCTTTGGTTCCATTGTTTGGGGTCTCAGATGCCTTGATTTTGACTTAACTTGCTCAAAAAGTTACCTAGTAAACAAATGACTTCCATAATGAGTTTCTTCATCAAACTTGGTACACATGATCCTTATGACATATTGAGAACATTAGAAACAAGAATGGCCCAAAAATTTGGAGTTAAGACCTCTGAAACCAAAACCCTAATTTTGGTCATCTGTGTAGTGAAAACCCTAGCTCTGCTTCCATGCCTTTGCCAGCTCTTGTGATCCCTTGACTTCCATGAACTTTGAGGAGTATAATATGATGATAGAACACACATGGACCCTCTTGGAACACTTTTAGGCCTTTGGGATGGCTCAGATGGAATCTTGGATTGCTCAGATCACAAACCCTAGATGCAGATGAACTTGAACTATACAGTGAAACAAATATGCTAAATGATGTGGTATGCTTATGTTTATACAAAAATGAAAGATCACAAGCCATGGTGTGATATGATTGAGGGAAAATTTGAGGTGTTTACAACATGTTAAGTCGAATTTTTTACTTAAAGGAGGTTTTCTAACACCTATTAGGACCTAGATTAAGCTACAAATCTAGCTTCTAACAACCAAAATACGCAAATCGCAATCAAAACATAATTGAACGGTAAAACGCAAACACAATCAATGAACATGCAAAGAATGTCGTTACGGCGAGATGAAGAGAATAAGTTAAAGCGAAAAGCAGTTTTAGATCACCAACCTACGAAGCGGAGGATTGCTTCGGTGAGTGTTGCGGTGTAGATCGAAGTGCAAGCAAAGAAGAAAACCGGAGATTCCGCGAATGCAAAATAAATGTGATTCGATCTTGATGAACACTTGCGCAACCACTTCCAATGAGCTTAAAACCAATCCAAAAACAGAATTTCTTCTTCAAATAAGCTCTCCAAGTTGAATATTGATAAAGGTTTAGCTTCAAGTTCTTCAAATTCCAATGAAGAATTTGAAGAACTTCTATGAAGAAGCTTTGAGAAAATTGGTGAAAAAGTGGTAGAATTGAGAGAGAAATGAGAGATTGAAGATGAAAATGGTGAGAATGAGGTTGGAACCCTTTGCTTTAGAGTGATTTGAGCTTATATAGAGATTAGGCATGGCATGAGGTTTAGGAATGGAGCTTGCTTAGGCTTTAGGTTTGGTTTGGAGTTAGGGTTGGAGTTAGTTAAAGTTGGTTAGGGCTCTAGAATATTCCTTAGAAGAGTCTAGAATGTGGTAGAATTTCCAAGGTGAAATGGAGTGTGAAACTAAGTGGAAGAGAATGAAGGGAAAAAGTGGAGGGAAGTGAAGAACCAACCAATTTTCAAATTTTTTGCCCAAAATCCACGCTCGTTAACCGGTTAACCATATGCGTTAACCGGTTAACGACATAAAAAATTAAATTTTTCTTTTATTTGATTGCACCTCCTGGAATTGCCTTGGATTATTTTTGTAGTGTTATTTTTCTTCCTTCGAGCTCCAGTGCTTGACAAGCCTTACCCGATCACATACCTCATGCATATGCAAATGATCATGACTTATTATTATTTTTTATTATTATTATTTTTTCGAATGCAATGCGATGCTTGGAAGATCATGCAAAATGGCGAAGCATAAACCACTTGAGGTTGGACATAAATAAGAGGGCAAATTTTAGGGTATTACATAGAGTTCTAACCGTTCCCAAAGGTTTATACTACGGTAAAAGATTTTTGTACTTGTAGATCATGTAATTTGTAACACTCTGTTTATTTAATTAATTATTTAATTAAATATCTTTGTATTATTTGTGTTGATTTGTGTTGATTGTTGAAATTGTGTTGTGTTGAGGTCCTATGTTGGTTTTAGTTGAATTAATTTAATTAAGTTGATTTAAGTTGTAGAGATAATATCATGTTAGTATATTAGAATTATAAGATAATTATGGGGCTTATTAGATGGTTAGTTATAGAGAAGGTGAGTGTAATAGTAAATAGTGGGGTGTAGAATTGAGCCCAATGGATTAAAAGAGAAATTATAAGAGTATTTGAGGTTGATTGAGAAAAGGGAGTAGCAGTAAGAACAGAACATGGAAGTTTTAAAATTGCAGAAAGAGGAATAAAGGTTTGACAGAGAATACGTAGAGGCTGCAAGAGCGAGAATTCAATCAGAGAGTAGAGCGACCTTCAATCCAAGGTAAGGTGAGGTTCGGACTCTATAATGGGGTATTTGATGAAAACATTTTGGATTGGGTTTTGCACAATTTATTTTGTCCGTGTGTTGAAATGTTGTGTTGAATAACGAAGTTGTTCAATGTTGTTGAATTAGTCATAGAATAATTTATCTGTGTGGTTGGTGTATGATTTTTGTTGTGTTGTTTTTGATAGTGTACTGGGATAACTGGAAAATTTGTTTGAGACTGAACGTAAGGAAATATAGAGAATAGAGAAGACGAATGAAAGAAACAGAGAACGCTGGTTTTTGGGATGAGACGATCGTCCCAAAGTGTATGACGCCCGTCCTGGATGTGTGACGTCTGTCACCCCCTTGGGATGACCATCACATAACGTGACAGGGGTATATTAGTGTGACGCGTGTCACATTTGGTTGTGTTGTATTTTTTTTGGTTTCTGCGCGTGGTTTCTGTCTGTTGTCTTGCATAACTGAATTTAGTGATAATTTTCCAAAGAGATAATTAATTGAACTAAGTAATAATTTTCTAGAACTTTAATTGGATTGAGTAATTAATTTTCAGAGGATTAATTGGATTTATAAGCACTGTAAGTCATAAGTAGCCGTAGTACTAGTATTTGTTTAGCATGATTTGTTGGATAGTGGTAACATGATAAATTAGTATAAATACTAGTAATACTTAAAAGGAACTATTTAAGTAACAGTGAGGTAGAAATTAGTAGCAGGTTTTGGAAATTTTTTTACTGACATGAATTAACAAAGGTATAATAAGAAGCTAGTAAGAAGTAGAAATAACAGAGTTTTAGTAGCTAAATAAATAACCAGTTTTATTCGAAAATTGTGTGAATAATGATGCAGTTTGGTTACGTTATAATTGGTTGATTCTTTGTGTTATGCTTTGTTGGAAGTTGTTGATTGTGTTGTATTTCCATATCAGTGGCAAGAATTTAAGTTGCGGGCCTATGGCCAATGTTGAATTGTTGTTGTGTTGATATATGATTATTATTGTTGTTGTTTTGACATTCATATTGAGTTGCATACATAACATTTCAAGTTGGAGCTGCTGCTCGGTAAGTTGGCCTGAATTGGCAATATTTAAGTTGAAGGCTTATGCCTTGTTGATGCCTCTATTAATTGGAAAATTATTAAGTTGGGAGTTCTGCTCCAATGGTACCACATGCATGTGCATTTTCTATGTTGCATTTCAAAGTTACATAATTATGTCATTTGTGTTGTACCTTATGTTGATTGATGTTGTCTGTGAGATGTAAAGTGGTGATTGTATATAGTCTGATCTAATATGTTATTTATCATATATTTGATTATATTGTTCGATATCTTACCCCTTTAGTTTGAATGTTGCCCTCTATTGGTAACGTGCAGTTAATGCAGAATAAAGTTGCTTACCTTCGTTAGTTCGAGTCGGTGTTGTCACTCTGATACGTAGCACTCGGGGGGATAACGTGTAACACCCATAAATTTTCCCTCTTATTTATTTCCAACCTCAAGTGGTTTATGCTTCGCCATTTTTAAATGTTCGTCCATACATTGCCTTGCATCTGAAAAATAAATAAAACTAATCAGTGAAATCCTTCATCATTTGCATACGCATGAGGTTTGTGATCGAGTGTTTCTTGTCAATCTTTGGAGCTTAAGAAGGAAAATAATATCACAAAACATAACCCATCTCATTTCCAAGTTGGCCCATCAAAGGAAAGAAAAATTCATATTTTTCATCCGTTAACCGGTTATGGGCAGGGGTTAACCGGTTAACGGGTGCGAAATTTGAATGAAAATTTCAAAAATCAGTTGGTTTTCCCTCTTTTCCCCTCATTTTTCCACCTTGCATTACACTCTATTTTCCCACTTCACTTTACTTTTTATTCCTAAACATTTTCTAGATCCTTCTACCACCTTCCAAGGAATATTCCAAGAAATATTCCAAGGAATATTCTAGAAACCCCAACTAACTTTAACTAACTCCAAGCCTAGTTCCTAACCAAAAAACCCAATGCCTAAGCTAATTCCTAACCCAAGCCTCATGCCAAACCTAGCTTCTATATAAGCTCACTTCACACAAAACCAAGGAACTTGAACTTCATTTTCCAAATTTCACTTCATCTCTCTCACTTTTCTCTCAATTTTTCTCCCATTTTCAACCTTTCACCAAAGCTTCTTCATCATAAGTTCTTCAAGTTTTGCATTGAAGCTTGAAAAACTTGAAGCTAAACTTTCACCCAAGCATTGATTCCATGGTTTATTGAAGTTTAATTGGTGTAATTTCTTTTGTTTGGGGTTGATTCTTCGTTTGGGAAGTGCTTTTATGGTTGTTCATCGAGATCTTCACCAATTGCATTTATTTTTCACCCTCACGAATTGAAGCTCAAAATCTCCGATTTTCTTCTTCATTCGCATTTCGATCGACATCGCAACAATCACCAAAGCAAGCCTCCACTTTGTAGGTTGGTGAATCCGAATCACTTTCTCGATTTAGCTTATTCCTCTTCATCTCGACATGCGGCATTCTTCGTTTATCTCTTTTTGTGATTATTGATGCTTTAAATGATTAATCATTAGAAACTAGATTTGTGATTTGCATGTGATTTTACTAGGAGCTAAAATGTTACTTTTAGGAGTAGAATTCATGCTCATTGGATAGGGTAGGTATTAGGATATTTTAGAAATAAGTTGCTAGCTAAGAAATGCTTTTCACAACTATTTTTTTAGCCTCTATTCAGTGTTAACCAGTTAACGCTAGGGGTTAACCCGTTAACACGTATTTTTCATTTTTGTTTGTAGTTGTTTGGGGACCGTTAACCGGTTAACCACTAGCGTTAACCGGTTAACGTTGTTCAGATTTCGAAAAATGGCTTGTTTCATTGCATGTTTGTGTTTCATTGCTTCTTTAATCTTTGTGGATTGTTAGATCATGTTGAGGGAATTTTTAGGACCACTTTAAGTGCATGGTTATGATGTTTTGAGTTCTTTCGACACGCATATTTGTTAATTTTTCGTGTTTGGTGCCTAATGGTAAAAATTGTGAATGAAGTGATTTGTGAATGTTGTTGCTATGTTCAAACCTCCTTATTCACATGCTGATAATTGTGTCAAGCTCTGTTTTGCTTCACTTCCATGGTACACATGTGCTTTAATCACTTGAATGCATAATGATATGTTGTGTTTTTGCTTGAAAATGTATGATCACACATGTATGTTCATTCTTTCATGCTTGCTTGCTTGATTACACTTTCATGTTGATGACAATTCTGATTTTGCATCAAATCTTGATTACACACTTCATGCCCATGAGCTTGTTTGCTTAAATCTTGAAAATGCATACTTGTTGCTTCATGTTGCTTTTTTGTGTTCTTTAATAAACAAATATTGAAAGCTTACATGTACATATCCATACCTATTCCATTCATTTTGACTTCCCTTGTCAATGTTATGTTTGTTCACTATTTGTCATTCATTTTTGGTGCATTTTAAAAATGATCAAATATGACTTGCTTTTTGTAGCTGCATTTTGAAGCAGGAGCTGTTAAATGTATGTTGTTTGTGTTGTTTTCATACTTTTTACACCTATTTTTCATGTTGTTGGGTTATCTATAATAGGTTGTTTGTGTTATCCATTGCATTTCATAGCTGTTTGTTTCGTAGATAGCTGTGGTAGCTACTGGATTTTGATTGTGCATAGTTTCTAGTACCCTTAGACCTAGGATTGAGTCTAGTTAGGTCCTATTTGCCTTAAGAATTGTTTTGGTACTTGTTTACCTCATTCTTTTTAATCACATGCAATACTAATTTTTGTTTTGTAGGGAGGTTGAGGTAAGTTTTCTTCACTTTACTCTTTTCCTCAGTACTTTATGCTTTAATTCGCATTTGCCTTTACGTTTCATGCTTGTGCTTATATATGCTTTTCCCCCCTTTTTAGAATCAACTTAGCTTCCTTAGGAAGTAAGTTGTATTCTAATTCTCTTTTCCTTCTCTCCTTAGGATTATAAGACCACACTAACCATAAGACGTCCCATGCAATAAACAACTTAGGGTGAGTCTTAGTTCCCTTAGTTTTATCCTTTTGCAACCTAAGTATTTCTTTCTCATCTTATAAAGAAAAACAATAAAACACCTAATAAAGGTTGAATGTTCTCGTACGACAGGAGACTTTGTCGTGGGTTACTAATACACGTCCTGTTTTCGGGCGAGGTGTAAGGCATCTACCACGATGAACAAGTCTTAGTATGAGAATGTTTCACAAACAACAAACTCAAAACACTTCTCTAAAAGACAAACAACAAACAATAAACGTCTTTTCCTGCAGGAATTCTTTTCTCACCTCACTCCCTCTCAACGAGCGAACTCGCTTCGACATGTGTCTTTGCAAGACAGTAAACGCACTCGTACCAGACGAGCCTGCAACACTTGAGCATAGGCATAAGAAGTTCAATTCGTAAAAAACACAAACAAGTTCCCGCCTTAATTAGGTGAACTACGTCGACTCTGATTCCACATTTTCCTGATGAGGTACATAGGCAGCGGGGTAGGGCACGCTCGAGCACACTCTTTATTTTCCCTACATTTTCCCTCTTTATTTTCGTTCTCTTTTTTCAATTCCTTCTCTCATTCAAGTTCTAGTTAACGGTTTTTATTCAGCAACATCTTATTTCTCACCCTTTGAAACAGACAAACAAGTGTGGATCTCGTCGGGTACGGCGGACGGTCTGGGGTGTTAATACCTTCCCAAGTCGTAACTGACTCCCGAACCTTGATCTTTGGTTCGCAGGACCTCATCCTTTCCTTTTTCCTTAGGTTTGTGCAGCATTACCTTTCCTATTCATTCGGGATAAAAATGCATGGCTAGCGACTCTACCTTTTTCCGTACCACTTTCGCGTTTGTACTAGGATGAAAATCCCGAGAGCGACATAAAGCATGTTTTCTTTATTGTTGGTTTTTATTATGTTGCTGAATTTTTTGTTGTTGTTATTAAAGACTTGTTGTTTTAAAGTTATTTTGAGTTTGACATGAGTTATGTTATTTTAAGTCGAATTTTATGAATCCTCTGTGTCAGACCCTAATTTTTTGACCCTAAGATTTTTCGCATCTCATCTGCATTTGCATACAAACAAGATCACACACTGATCGTTTATCCTTTTCAGGTGCAGGTCTATGCTTTGCGGAGGATCACCTTGTTTAATTTCTGTTATCTGTTCATATTTACTAACCTCTAACCAAAATACAAAAAAATATGTTGTCGTTGCTTCTTCTTCTTCTGTGTTGCAGGATTTCAAAGACAGGTTTGTGATTTCGATTCAGATGCGTTTGTTCAGTCACGATTCGATTCAGATGGACGTTTGACCTAATCTTGGTCAAACTATTAATAGATTGTTCAATTGCAAGTTGTTTGTGCCAATGGTTCATTATTCAGACAGTGCGTATCCAGAGTTCAAGTTGTGTTGTGTGCGAAGATCATCAGTTTATCAGGCGGTATTTTGTGTGGAGTTTGTTTTGAATCTGCAAGTTTATCAGTTCATCAGTTCATCAGTGGTTCATCTGAGGATTTATTTTCCTCGGTATAAATTCAAGTTATCAGGATAATGTTCAGACAGATTTCAAGTGTTTGTGGCTTGTGCAAGGAAAATCAGGAGTTGTTCAGTGGTTCAAGATTGACTGCATTCATTCTTATCAGTGGCTTGGTTAAAAAAAAATCAGAGTTTGTTTTGGGCTAAAAAATCATTACTTCATCCATTACCCGATTCATTTTTTTTATTACCCACCTATTTCTAACCATTCTCCATTCTTTTATTTCTTATTTCCAAATATCCAATTACCTTTTTCTTTTCTTATTCTTATCCATTTTTTTTAATTCATGTTTTATCCATTTAAATAAAAAATTCCATTTCTTATTCCAATTAATTCCTTTTTTTTTCATTTTTTAACATTCCCATTTTTTACCAAAATATATATAATAATCAAATCCATTATTTTTTTGTTTCCATTCATAAAAAATATATATCATATATTAATTACCAAAATAAAAAAAGAGAAGTTTTTTTAGCCCTTTCAATTGCCAGCCACACACTATACTTCAGCCAAATAATCTCTAAGCCACACAAACATCCTGCAACTTTCCCACAAGCCTCAGGCCCAGCTCAACTTCATGCTGCACAAGCAAGTATCAGCCCACATCACATTTCCCAGCCAACTACCCAGCTATCCGTACGGCAAACCAACATCATTCCCACGCCAGCCATCCTTCACAAACAACGAAAACAACATACCGCAGCCCAAGACAAAACAATTACAAGCCGTAGGCCCAAATTTTCTCAGCAGCAAGCCTCACGTAACACTGCATCCAGTTTTCCAACACATTGCCAAGCCTCCAAATACAAGCAACAGACTCCTCAAGCCGTAAGCACGCATCGCATCACAAAAACTCACGCATAGCCTCAATGCCTTTTCCTGCCGCACGTGTGTTCAAGCCATTAATAATTTCAAGCCTCTTCCGTACTTACAAGCTGGAGATACCAACAACACGCCGTATCACCTCAACATCATCCCTCATAAGCCGTAAACACTTGCAGCCTTACAAGCCTTTCCGCCAACGCCGTATCCTCACAGCCTCACGCCCAACTCACTTCACAAGCTATTCTCGCAAGCTTCCGCAAGCCACTTGCATCCTGCGCATACGGTAAACTCCAAGCCAGCCAGCTCCTTAAGCCGCAAGCCCAGCAATACACGCACGCAAGTCACTTGAAACGTGTATCACACATTGACTTCACGGCATCATGCATTCTTCATGACCCGAAACGCACCGAAAATGAACACAAAACGGCAGCAACACTTCCCTCTCATCCTCTATAAAATCAAGACTCCACTCTTCTAATTCTCAAGCTTCAAAAGCCTCTAAAACCTCTGTTCAATTCAAATCCCAAAATTCTTCCCCAATTCAAATCCCTAAATCATTTCTTCAAAATCTTCAATCATCTCTAAACCTTCCTTTCTGGATTTGTGTTGAGAAGAAGAAGAAGCATTTCGTGTTGTTTGCTTCAATCTCGTGAAGGTGAGGATGTGAGTTTGTTTGCCGCCGCTGAGATTTCGCTCATTTCCCCTGTTTTTGTTTGCGCCGTGAGAGTCAAAGGAAGAAGAAGCTCATTTCTTGCTTCTGACTTTTTTTTCTTTTGTTATATCTATTTAATTTTCTTTTTAATAAAACTGAATAAATGTGTTAGTGATGGGCCTTTTGGCCTGGATCCATGGTTTCTGTTTACACCCTACCTCCCGTGGGTTGCTCCATTCTTTCCCCTCTCCCTTTCTTTTGTTTTTTTTTTAATTTTCTTTTACTTTACTTAGTTGTTGATTTTTTCTTTAAATTGGATTTTAAATTTTATATTAGAAGGATGTTTTAAAAAAGAAGTAGAAAAAAAATGTTTTAGGAAAGTAATTTTGAAAAATATTTTTAGAAATTATTTTAAAGAAGTAATTTGAAAAGGAACTTTTAGAAAAAAGATTTAAAAAATATTTTCTATTTCTTTTTTGGATCTATTTCTTTTTGGATCCATTATTCTTCATATCTTTTTAATTTTGGTCGATGACAATCTTCCGATTCGGGATTGTTGATTTCCGATGAGTTTAACCTTCATTATTTCAAATCTATGGATGAATGATCATTTGGATCATTCTCCATACTTTGAGATCGTGATAGGTTGCTTTTCGAGATAATTCAACGATAATCCAGATTAAGATTAGACCGTTCCTTTTCTTTTAGTGTGGCATGTTTTCGGAGAACGATTCATAATATCGTTTCTCTAACATGTTTTAACACGAATATTTTCCACTTTAATTAGTGGTGGCCGGCCTCATTTGTAGGGTAATTACTCCGTAAATTACTCGGCGATTGCTTAACATAGACCTAAAGTTGTCCCGATTCGGAATGCGATTCACTTGGATCCGGTTGCCTCGATTTTATTTTCTTTTCGTGGTTGTGCTTGATTAAGTTCATCATACCACTTTATATTGTATATATATAATAATGTGAATATACTAACATTTAATTTTAATCTCTCGCACCCTATCCTTTTACTTTAATCTCTTGTTCCCTATCTCTCTTATTATGCTTCTATATTCATTCATCATATTGCTTATTGTATATATTATTGTTGCTTGTTATTTTTCATTTGTCCATTTGGACACGAAAATATTAATAAAGGATTAAACATCTAAAAATTGGTGACTTTTAACTTCGGACTATGGT